>CM060912.1:213940563-215429730 GCA_030737875.1 Allium sativum
TTTGTTTGTGATGCGACTTCAGCCAAGTCGCTTCCTGTCTGCTGACGTTGTTCCGAATACTTGAACGTATTGTTATCCAGAGATTTCATGTGTGATGGCTTTGACTAAAAAGCATGTCAACAAGATTCTTGTAATAAATCCAGGATTTGTAAATGATTTGTATTAAAAAGAGATTTAAGGCTAATACGATGATGACAAACAATTGTTTACTTAATATTTAAATTAAGTAAAATCGATGTGTTGCGAAGAAATTTTCAAGGATTAGAGGAAAATACGCTTAATGATTTTGAGTAAAGGTTCAAGAAAAGATATTCGTTGTAATAAACACAAGTTAGATTTTACAACAGAAAGCATGATGGATTTGTGTAAAGATAGGATAAACGGATTGAAAAATGTAATCCAAGTTGTAAATAGAGTTATAAAAGAAATTTATGCTAAGTGTTGGCATTTATCAAGAGTTTTAAATGAAAAACTTAAATAGATTTGTTTTGATATTAATATTAATCTAGTATCAGTTTTTGAGTTACAAACTTTTATTTATCTTAAGATAAGAACATTGTCAATCAAGGTCTGAGAGATAAATAAAATACCCCAACTCGAACGATTTCAAGATTATCTGTGGATGATATTAGTTTTTAACTGTAAGGATGTTGGAAATAATTTATTATTTCCATAAGAGAAATAATATTGCAACGTTATTTGTAAGATTTTGAGACATAATGAAACTATTGGTTTTATGTTAAACAATGTATTATTTGAAATTGTATGTCCTAAATAAGATGTGTGATTTTCCTTATATCATTTGGTTAAGTAAATGAAACTATTTTCTAAAATAATGAAAATAGTACAGTTTTGTGAATACAATTATATAAAGAAAATAATAGATTTTTGGGTTCTATTATAAACAATATGTTGAATGACATCGTTTAGCCCTTATATAAGAATGGTAACTGGATTCATACCATCGGGTAAATATATGTAGTGATATTTATAAAATAAAGGAAATAAAAAGAGGGCTTGAGAATATATAAAGAGATATTTCTAAGGTGAAGGAAATAAGAAGAGATTTTGTAAATATAAAACGATATTTCCGAAGAGAAGGAAATAAAAATGGATTTTGTGAAAGTATGTCAATATTTTTGAGGTAAAGTAAATAAAGAGGGATTTTGGTGAATATATTTATTCTAAAATATAAGAGAATGTATTTTTTTTTTAAATAACGGAAACAAAAGAGATTTGCTGAGATAAAATATAGGGAATTGATTTTCGATAGATGAAATGATTCAAATAAAAGGGTATGAGCTGCCAATTTATTAATATGTACTGTTTGATTTGATAGTTGAAAAACTAACTATGGAGGAAATGATGATTTTGGACTATTGACGTGTTAGTTCGAAGAGACTGGGATGGGAACTAGACCCAAAATCACTTCGAACCAACTTTGCGTTCGAAAACTAACATTGCAGGGATCTTATGAGATTATTTGAAGAAACGAATCTTCAGAGTGACAGGGTTGCCCACTAATGTATCTGGTTAATTACAGAGATTAAACCCAATGCCGAAACATCTTTGTTCTGAGATATCTTCGATTTCGTTCAGTCCCAGAACGAACTTGTATGGATGAATGTATGATAGATTATTTCCTAAGATCATGTACGTTGATTTTTACAAAATATACCAAGTTTGGTGGCGAAGAAGTAAATTCTTTTAGCTTAACTCCCAGAGTATATTTGTGGAAATTAATTAGTGATTGGTGTATATGACAATGTGTCGTTCAAGGTATGACTGTGTTGTTCTAAAAGGTAATTGTGACCTCAAGCCTCATCAACCCGGAAATAACAGAAATCGAGCAGGCAACGTGGCTATGTGGGTTATTCCCGTTAGGAGTATTATCACCATCTAGAATAAATTAATTTATTTCTTCTTCCATCTCTTCTGTATGCTTACGGAATACGATTGTTGATCAAAACCGTGGGTGATAATATACTCGATACACTCATGTTAAATGAGTGGCTGCTCATGTGTGGCCGGGTTGCAAGATGTTCTTATCGATCCCTAGTTTATCCTCTTTGGAGTACACTGATCAATAGGTGGTCTATACCTTATCATGTTGGAAATTCGAACTCTAATACGAGTCGTGTGTTTTAGTTGTATACCAGCTATGTAGGAAAATGAGATGCAAGCTTTTTGATTATATTCCTATTTATCTGTGGATTGATAGACATTATTATAATATCCCTTGATTTTGATATAAAAAGTGTTCTGGGTATCGTAAGGTGAAAACTTGTGCCATATCTATGTGTGGTCGTGTCTTATGAGAGATCCATTCTATTCAAAGGATTTTCTAAAGTTAAACAAGTTGTTTGTAATGTTAATTTATCACTGAAAGTATTACAGACTAATCCGGGTGAATTTTCTTTTCCTCAAATGTGCTCGGGTTAGACCGAGTATATTTTTAGGTTAGGTTTTTGCTCGAAGCTTCCAAAAGGAGATGGAGTCGACACGTATTCATGTATTGTCTGGTATTAATTTATCTTCCTTTATGTGTGTTGTATTGGTCTGCAATGTACTCTGATGTTGTATCATAAATATACAGTTTTTTCTTTGTGTAAAGAGTGTTGATGTATTATATTTTATTCGTTTCGATGTATGACTCTGATCTTCTTATTCTTCTAATATAAGATTTCTTTCTTCCTTTCATCCTCTATCTTCTTTCTTAACAAAGGTTTGTATTTTTGTGCAATTTGGGTTGGACGAGAGTTGAAATTTGTCAACCCAATGGGTACGGATATGCGGGCCCTTACATTTTGGGTATTTTGGTATTGGAAGTTTATTAGTGTTAGATATTGTGTTTTTTGTGAACCTGGTTGGTATGATTCTGGTGTGAGTTTTGTCTTATGTAAGATGTTTGGCTGGTGGTAGTGTCGATATAGTGCTAGATAATTATACTTGGTACATTGCTGTGTGAGGTCTTCATGTGAGTAACTTGGTAGTTGTGTGTTGTGGAGGTGATAGTTATGGTGGTGATAACTGCAGTGGTTGTTTACCTTTGTGCAGGTGTTTGTTACAATGGTTGTTTGCCTCTAGTGGTGCTTACTATTATTCAAGTCAATTTCAAGCTTTTCTGTTTTCGAGTGCTTTGCAAACTATAACGACCCTGGATTTCGGCCTTCAGAAGTCGACATATGACACAACTCAAGAATCGAATGTCAAAGATCCAAATGCCTAATCCCTGGTTGTCTGGGGTTATAGCACATCAGAAAATCACAAATGAAATAAAAAAACATCTTATTAACATAATATGAGGTACATCAGAGTTACATCATCAATTACATCAGAGTATGTAAATGTCTAGTTGTATGAACTACTAGATAAATTAAAAGAGAAAATAAACAAAAGGAGAGTGAATCCAAAACATGCTCCGTCTTTACCTCTAAGATCCAAAAGATATTCCATAAAGCTGAGTGCTCCACAAAAGATATAGTGCTCCAAAATACTGCAACAACCTGACTCTTCGGCTTCCCGTGTAAAATACGGGCACCTAGTGTTTAAGGAAAAAATGATAAAATCCAGGTCAGTCATGGGACTGGTATGAGAAACAGAAATAGTTATTCACATTTATTTTTAAAGTTTAGATAAATCATAAGACCATGTTGTATAACTCGGAATGGGTTTCCCCTTATGAATACCGTCATAAAACTCGCGATGCTTTTTGAAAATGAGGCTACTATAATGTATCTCGACACACACACAATGCAATCACAGACATGTGAAAGGTTTCTCCTTATGATAGCCAAACATGCTTGATGCAGAAAATTCTCTTTTATTATTATTAGTGCATAGTGTGGAAAACTCTTTTAGAAATAAATGTATTGATGCGAGATGGCATAATGTCCCATACCATTATGTCGCCATATAGGTTTACAAATAAAACCATACAAACTCGTTGTGGAGAATGAATTTCCATCAAATGATCGGGCTAAGGAAATTCCCTTATGAATTCAGACATCTCCAGAGGAATGCCTCGAGAATCACATTAGTTCTCTACCAATACAAGGCCAGGATATCCTTTCCTAGCACACCAGAGTATATCATATTTCGGTCATCACCAACCTATAAATCGGAGTCCCCACAATATCAACAGTTACATAAAAAGTAGAAGTCGCCACAAAGGTAGTACCTGGGCTCCATACCATGGACACCTTTCTATCTATAAAGAGATGATAACTCATAACCTTGTTGCGTGTTTCCTGTTTCGGTCATTTATCGGGGTGTGAGGCTTTTCGAAGTCTTGTTACACAAAGCTATGCTACACTACGTCATGCTTTGACCATCACTTAGCATGCCACATTGTCATCTCATAACATATAGTATTTTGGAGATAATCTTCGTTGTTTACTTTCTTCTCTTTGTTCTGTCCTGACTTCTTCCTATTGAACTTTCTTTTCTTCAATTGTTGTTGTTATTGCCTCCTTTCTCTTTAGACGCTTTACCAATTGTAGCATATCTATAGCCTATATCTACTAAGTCCACAAACTACAAATTTACATGTGTTGTCATCCTCTCGTGGTATTTCTGCTAGATTCCTTTGATAAACCTTTCGTTCTTCTTCAGCGGGGTATTGGTAAGCTTTGATCCACAACATGAAAGTTCATTCAATTTGTTCAGGTATTCTTCGAAAGACATGGTTTCTTACGTGAGATCCATGAATTCTCCATATCCTATAGATTCTCGATGAAGGCATGTACTGTTCCTTAAATATTTCTTTGAATTGTTCCCATGTAATGTCATCCTCTTCTGTTCCCTGAATGATAGTTGTCAACCATACTGTAGCTCCATCCTGAAACTGCCAAGTAGCCAATACCCTTTTATTATCGTCTTGCAAGGGTAAATGTTTAATAATCTTCTCGCACGCACTCACCTAAGCTTGAGCAGCTATGATATCATCAGCTTCTTTAAATGGATTTCCTCCCAAATTTGTATAGTGCTTATTTTGAATACGAAGACTAAATTGGGGCTGAGCTGGATTTGCTTGCTCTTCAACTGTTGCAGTGTGACCAATGGTGGTGGTACTTCCTCCTCCCTTACGTCTTCTGTTACCACTTGCTTCTCACTATCCGTGAATAGTGAGAAAAATGCTTGTTAGAGTGTACAGACGAATTATCTTTGAGATTATGGAACAGCTGAGAGTCTTTTTATTTCATTGGAGTTTACTCATCCTATGGTATTACTAATCCTCTTCTAATGAGCTTTATAATGAGTTATACCCCAAAGCTTTGTATAAACTAAAACTCTGATACCAACTTTTATTTTTCACTTATTTTTGTAAATGAATAAAATATTATACTAAATTATCAAAACTTATTTAATGCCCAGTAATCCAACTTTTGGGTACAATTAATCATGCTAGACTATACAACATCATTCACAATCATTATAACATCCAATAACTACCATACAAGGTGTCGTTAACTTAACAAGTTAATATCCAATAAACCATTACTGTTTAACATAGTATTAAATCAACCCAATAAGGTCCATGTCCACAATCAATCATCCATTATCCACACAACTATTATCATAGGGTGTTACTTACTTAAGTATCATATCATTATCACTTAAAAATCACATCTTTACTGCACAATTCATTATTAAATCTGAACGTGATTCAATATTAATAACCATTAACTACTTAAACATTTAAGTGTACAGTTCCTCAATGAGTTATCTACTCATTCGTAAGTTCGAATGTTGGACTCCTCTACTATCTAGAGTAAATTCGACAGCCTTTCGGCGTCACCATAGGTTGTCAGTTTTTAAATGGATAGAGCTTCGACGCGTAAGGGATTTATAGTACAGAAACGAATATATGGGTATATATTGGGTTTCTGGAACTAAAGGTCCAATTTTTGGCAAGAAGGAGCTCGGCCTAGCGGTAGGGACCATGAGGGTGCTGTTGTTGGCTGGTGGGATCCACTTTTGGGCTGTAGGGGCTGTTTTGAGGAGGTAGAGGGTAACAGAGGTTGTTTTAAGGGGTTTTAATGGGTTTATATGGTGTTTAAGGGGGCTTAGGGGTAGTGGGGTCCGCGGGTTGGAGAGGAGGTCTGCTGACGTGTCAAGCCAGGGGAAGGAGGTGGAAGTGGGACGGCGTGGCAGGTGGGGCCCAGGCCATGGGGGATGATGTGAGAAGAAGGAGAGAAAGAAAGAAAATGAAGAAGAAATAAAGCAAAGGAAAAAATGAAGAAGATGGTCAGTTATTTATACACAAAGGCTAGCACTTGAGTGCAAAATGCATGGTGATGTGTCAAGGAGGGAGGAAACTATAGAAAAAGTGATTTGACTTAATATCACCTTCGTTTAGTTGAATGACATTTATACGTTTTTAAATCGTATGATCAATCCGTAAGTACGATCGAAATTTGAAATACTACTATATTTCATCGATACAGATCCAATGAAACTGGTCTCGTCGAATTCAGAAACTGTTTAAAAAATGACATTTTTCAAACGATCTCGGTTTTGATGAAATTAGTTTTATCCGATCCGGAACGTTAAATCATTGTAATATTTCAAATTTCGTATCAATCGGAGTTAGTACGTGGGTGTACGCAATATAAACTCATATCGAAAACTCAATTGAAAAACTTTTTTTTTTGGACTGCTAGTAGCGAGTTTTTGTTTGGGACTAATTTTGTAGCCAGTTGAGCTTATTTAATGTTATTTCGTGGTGTAATAGTTTTAGCATGTCTAGCTTTCAATGTTAAGGACCTAATTATCACCCTACATGGTGATTAAATCTACATGTTTTAGTTTGTAGCTAGGGCTAGGTAATGACTATAAGAGGTATACGACCAGTCTGTCTCCTGTATAATTATGTACTCATTATTAGTTGTAATTAACAAAGTGTTACAGATCATTATAACAACCAGTTTGTATTGCCAAAAAATGTGTTTCCAATTATTTTATAATAATGTTTAAAGGAAGACTAATTATTATCTAATTTATAAGTGTTTAAAGCTATTTATTATCATATATATTTATAATGTTTGAAAAGGGTTTAAATTTATTATATTGTTAAATTATTCTTATTATTAAATTTTTTATTTATAGAATTGTTTTATATTATTTACAAAAAATATTATTTAAATCGTTTTGTATTATCAAATTATATTATTTAAATTTTATAAATTATTAAAATGTTTAATATTACTAAATTTTATATTATTTAATTTGTTTTACATTACTAAATAGTTATTTGTTAAATTATTTTATATTATTTATTTTTAGATTGCTATATACTTTTAAATTGTAGTATTTTTAAATTGTTAAATTATTATAACTTATTCTATTAACAAAATTTAACAAGTAGTTAAATATTAATTTTATAAATATTTTAAAAGGTGTTGACGTTGAAATTGGTTCGTCTACGACCAACACCCAAAACCAATTAATTTTACAAGATCACAACAATTAATAGTCATAAAAATTAAGTAAATAAGGAGACATACAAATTTTAAAAGGGTACGGCAATCAGGCCTACGTCCACTCAGTACAATAAACCTAAATTTACAATGTAGATTACAAGTTACATTTAGTTTTGTGAAAAAAAGTAGAGAAAGAAGTGAAGTTTACTCTAATGGCAACGTCCTTGCATAGGAAAGGAGTTTGATCCCTTGTTCTGTCCAAAAATCTTTTCTTTATAGGTATTGACCCTCCCGGTTCGACTAGGACCCGTGATGCCCGGTCCGATGTTTTAAGGTAGTGGATTGACCATGTTTTAACCAAAATAATAGGTCTCCAGAAAATATCTTAGCCTAGGTTTGCCTACTTCAATTCGACATAGGTCGGATCGACATAATCGAGCTAGACTATCCGACCCAAAAACATGTCTACAGACTGGTAGCGATTTGGCTTCACTGAGCCGGGTTGTTCGACCCTAAAATGTCGAATCGATGTTCACCGAACCAAAGTGAAACAACTAAGAGCTTGATCAATCTGAGCCTCATCGTTCTGGAATCCAAACATTCCAAACACATATCTTCAAGTGTTTCACCACTTTTATTATGTATATTCGTATTTTCCTGAGTCTACGCCCAAATTCAATTGCTGGAAATTCATAATGTGACTTCCTTATTAAAAGGCAAGTCAACATCCTGTCCCTTGAAACAAGTCTTGCTATGGAAGACGTGTTTCAAAAAATCTAAAAGTCCATAGAAACCAAAGAAGTCCGAATAGAAACCCAATATCTGAAGATCATTAACCCATGATCTCGCCAGATGGTAATAAATAAAAAACCAGGAAATCATAATTGTTTTAGATTGTATTAGGAAATCCATGATCGCTCCAGATCGCATTAACAGAAATCCATGGCCACGCCAGACCATATTAAAAGAAAACCACAATCGCTCCGGATTGTACTAATGAAAAAACCACGATCTCTCCAAATCATAATAATAAATGGCTAAAAATCCAAAAAAACCACAATCACTCTGGATTGTAATATAATATAAAACCAGCAGAATCTGACGATCTCTTTGTATTGCAGAGTAAGAGAAATTGAAATCCAAGAAAACCATCGCTTCGTCAGGCCTATCTAAAGCAAGTATAATCCACACCTGCATACAATCAAAGCCAACGGTTTTGCCAGGTCCTGAAAAAATAGCTTAGCCTTTTTCAAGCAAAGTCCATGCTAGGAAATCCATAACGAATATAGTCAATAATCAAATTCCAGTTGGATTGCTTTACCAAGTCCAGACACTACATTCCCACCCTTCATGCATAATCCATGTTTGGAAATCCACGATCAAAGCATCTTACCAAATCCTACCAAGGTAATCCAACCCTTCAAGCATAGTCCATACTTGAAAATCCAAATTGAGTATATTCCATATTCGTTTTATGACTGAATTATCTTGCCAAGTCCTGACAAGACCGTTCAATCCTTCAGGCATAGTCCATAAATGGAAATCCAAATCAAACATGGTCCGTACCCGGGCCATGACCAAGCGACCATACCAAATCCGGACAAGACAGTTAAGTCCCTCAAACATTATCCATCTTTGGAAATCATCATAACCTTTACGTAGCCAAAACAATACATAATGGTTCATCGTTGGACGTAGAGCACGCCTAGGGATCTCATTAGTCCCCATGCATGGGTAAGCCAACTTAGCCACTCCTTATTACAAATCCTAAGTGGATGATTTATCGTCTGAAAATGCATGCCTAGGGATCTTACCGGTTCCCATACATGGGTAGACAGACTTATCCACCCAGAAAACTAAGAAAATGAAAAGAAATATCTAGGAAATCCAAGACCCAAGGGAATCCAGATCAATTGATGATCAGTCCACGTGAGCTTGATCCTGGTTGGTTCCCTCTCCAGGAAGTAGTAGGTGGTTATGCCTATCCTGGCACTGCGATTAGCCTGACATACTTTGGTAAATCTCTACGTCTGACGCGTTCCTCAATTATGTCATGTAGGTGTCGACATTCATCAGTAGTGTGGTTGGTCGCCTCATGGAATAGACAATGCTTTCCAAACTCTTGTTCTTTCTATGTTTGCTCCCTCCTAGGAGGCTTCTAGAAAGGGACAACCCCATGCAAATCCAATTGGACGTCCTCTAGCGTGAAATTGAGCTTGGTGAACTTTTCGAATTTTGGCTCTCTTGGAGACTGAAACATCTGATCACCTTTAGTCGAGGCTTTTCCCTTGCCTTTATCTTTATTCTTTCCAAATTTGGACAGTCCTCCATCTTCGGCCATATTGGCCTCAAGAATTTCCTTCTTGACCCTAGCATCCTCTTCATGCAGGAATCTATCTACCTCAAAGTAGAACTCGTTAAGGTTCCTCGGTGTATCCTATTGCGAAGAAACTTTGAAATCTGACTTATCCAAGATGTCGGATACGACTGCCATCAATAGCATCGACGGTTCGGGTCAATCCACCGACGGGACCACCGCATTGAATCTCTCCAAGAAATATCAAAGAGTCTCTCCAGACCTTTGTTTGATGTCTGTAAGGGTCATCACATTTTTGGGCCTTGTGATATGGACCCTAAACTATTCAATAAATCGTGCGACCAACATGTTCCAGCTTTTGATCAACTCAGACTCCAGCTACCTAATCAACATAGCAACGAAATTAGTGATAAAGAAAGTAAGCATTTAGCCATGATGCTCTCCGATGTTGATAACACTTCTATATGGCGCATATAGTGCAACAGATGCATGGTGGGATCCTTCCTACTATCATACACCTCTAAAACAAGAAACTTGAATTCAAACAGGTTACGGGAATTTTCTGATTTCCTATGTGATAGGGCTACGATTAACGCTCTCCATGTCAGCTTGAGATGCCATGCCTCTAATAAAGCACGGAACAACATCAGTTATTCGATTTCCATCTCTGAGCAATTATTTCCAATTGTCCAAATCAAAGCTGGTTCCCCCAGCGTGCAATCCGGTCGTATTTTGACACCTATTCGCGACTTCAAAATCCTGCTTGACCGTCCCCCAACATCCGACTCGATATATTAGAACTGAACTACTGGTGGTTCTGCACCTCATCTATCACGAGCGACCTTGGTTCGAGCTCGACCAATGTTTCCAGCATCTCCAAGTGTTACATCACGAGTCAAAGTGTTGCGATGTACTTCTCCAAGGCGACTACCCCTGCTCTATCCAACTCGATGACCGAGGCTGGCCAAACCAGAGCTGTTTCCATACCACCCGTGGCTCATTTTGGTACGATCCACTACTGCGCTACTGGGACCAGCCCCAACAAACGAGTTTTGACCTCCTAGCCTACCAAATCCATTGGTTCTTATAAAGAAGTTGTTCATCGTTTCTTCTTGCTTGCGAAGAAGCTTGTCTTGATGCTTCATACGCAACCTCAAATCAACAAGCACTCCGTCCATCTCTTCTATGGTGAGATAAATGGAGAGATCAGCATCCGAGGAAGCGTTTTAGCCTCCTTCATTCCTTGTGCCTTCATTTCTAACGGCTTTGGTACAAGAAAAGGTTCCATCTTTCTTTCTTTTCACCATGATAGAAGGTTAAAAGGGAAGGCGATTCGAATATAGAAAAATAAAGTTGTGTACTTCCCTTTTTAGCACGCCAAAATGTTGACATATAATTTGACTCGTTTGTGACCAACACCAAAAATCAATTAATATAACAAGATCACAACAATTCATAATCATAAAAACAAAGTAAATAAGGAGAAACAAAAATTTTGTAGTGGTACGACAATCAGGCCTATGTTCGCTCAGTGCAATCAATCTTTATTTATATAGTAGATTACAAGTTACAGTTAGTTTTGTAAAAGAAAAGTAGAGAAAGATGTAGTGTTTTCTCCAATAGAAATGTCCTTGCATAGAAAAGGAGTTTGATCCCTTATTATTCCAATAATCATGTAATTATATGTAGTCACCATCCCAGTTCACTACGACATGTGGTGCCTGGTCCGATGTTGTAATGTACTAGATTGACACGTTTTAACGAAAAGAATAGGTCTTCTGAAAATATCTTAGCCTGGGTTTGCCTACCCCGGTTCGACATAGATCGGCTCGACATAGTCGAACCGGACTAGCCGACCCAGAAACCTGTCTTCAAACTCGTAGTGATATGGCTACACCGAGTCGGTTGTTCGACCCCAAAATGTCGAATCGGTGTTCACCGAACCAAAGTAAAACAACCAAGTGTTTGACTGATTCAAGCCTCACCGATACAGAAGTCAAGCTTTCCAAACACACATCTTTGACGGTTACAGTACTTTTATTGCATATATTCGACTTCTTCTAAGTCTCTGTCCAATCCTAAACACTTCAATTGCCGGAAATCCATAATGTGACTGCCTTGTAGGAAGACATATCAGCAAAAGGGTACTACTTTATTAAAAATATTTCATAAAGAAAATATTCAAATAAATTTTTGTTGATCATCAACTATGATGTATCCCCATTATCATCCTCAATATTATTGAAATTGTACAAGTTATTATATGCATCTTTTGGACGTTAAGTTCCCAATTTGAGAAATAAGTTGAAATTATATATATATATATGATATTTGATATGAGTTGAAATGATATGTACTCATGTAAATGAAATTTAAATTTAAATGATCACTTGGTCATAAGGTAGAAAATTAAATTATGAACATCGAATTTAGTCAAATGAGATGTTTTCAAATTGAATTTGTTAAATTAAATTGATTAATGAATTTTAACTTTAAATTATTTGTTTTACATCCTAAATGTTTAATCTGGAAATTAAATTCATCGAAATTGAATTATTTTAAGTGTTTAATTTTGTGTTGTGTACTGAGTTGTTTCTGGCAACTCCACTTCGGCCCCCTATTCGGTTCTTGCGTCGAGCTGCCCTGGAGAGCTGCTGGTGCTTCTGTAATTGGCTCGGGGGTGGTATTCAACAGATGCATTTAGGTTCTATCTTACAGTTGTATCTTAGTTTGGGTGTTGATTTAGTTCGTTGGGTAGTTGGTGACCAAGGGGTTTGTTGCTTTGGGGGTCAATGATTCTGCTTATGACGTGTTGTCTGTTCCATCTTCCATGCTTATTTTACCCACTCGGATTTGCATCTTCTTCTCTTCATGATTCAGAATTCACCTCCAATCATCGCGTGGTAGCCACTTCAGGTAATTTCTGGTTTGTGGTCCTATTTACCTATCGAATTTGGTTTACTAGTTTGTTTTTCAACTAGTGGTTCTATCTTGCTTAGTCTGGATGGATTTGCGACGAAGACGATGAGTTCCGGGCATGTCGTAAAGGCATTCGCCATGTCTTGTCTCGTGACTCGCCCCTCCATGTCTGTAAGTTGAGTTTCTTTCACTGATTTTTGCATTCTTCACCTTGCTCGGTGAGCTTTGTTTAAGGTCTCGGCTTCAACAACCATTGGATTGTCTTTGTTGGTACGAAATGTGGTGTTGTGGTTTTCAGTGTACACTAAGCTATCGTCTTGTTCTTCGCAACAAGTGGTTTGTACTATGTTTATGGAGTTTGTGGTTCTTATTTGAGTCTAGAGGTACCTCTTTTGAAGACTGATTTCTTCTGCTTTGGCTTTGGTGTGTTTGGTTTGTATGTGGTCTTGCTCAGCGGGGTTGTGGGTTTGGAGTGCTCCTTTAGCAGCACGAACGTAGTGCATTCTTGTCGTGCTCTATGGTTTGGCTCTTACTGATTTGTCTTGGTGTGGTGCTCTTGATTAGTGTAAGGCTGTTGTGTTGTTTATGTAGTGTCCTTTCGGTCTTTTTCTTTTGCTTTGTTTCTGTGTTTCTTGTATTATGAGTCTAGTTTTTTTTTGTGCTACAGTATTTGTGGATCTTTCCTACAAAACTATTTTTGTGAGCCGTTTGAGAATCGCTTGATTCTCCCTTTTGTTATTTACTTCCTTTCTGGTAAAAAAAGGTTTTTACTTTAAGATGAAACCAATTTGATGTAAAGAGGTTTAGAAATTGGAATTTCCAATTTAATGTAATATGTTTGAATTGGAAATTTTTGATTGAAACTGTATAATTGGAATTGATTTTGAATTGGAAATTACAATTCGGATTGATGATAAATTGATGCCTAAATTGATTTGCAATTTTATTTAAACTCAAATATGAGATTCGAAAGGAGTTAAATTGAAATTTAAAATTTGGACTTGGGTTCAAACGAGTTAAAGAAAATAAACTATTTTCAATAGTATTATTTGATTTCAAACTATTTTGCATTGAAAACCATACCATTTAAAACTATTTAAAATATTTATTATTTAAATTCAACTTGTGTTATAATTTCACAATTTTGGTCCAACATGTTATATATTAAAAACTATTTCAAATTCAACTATCTTAACTTAAAGTTTTGTTTTCAATCCAAGCAGTTTGAGCCTAGAAACTATTTTAAATGTAAAAGATTACATTTGAATAATGATATTTGTGACATAAAATATAAAACTAAAATTTTAACTTGATAATGAAATAATTTGCAATAGGAAAATATGAAATTGAAACTTGAACCTAATATTGAAATGATTTGGTACATGATAACATGAATTCAAAATTTGGACTAATTTGATTTTTTAACATGCAAAAACAAAATTAAAACGTAAATTCAAAATTGAAACTTGAGATTTCATTGGTGCGCCTTCATTTGATTTGAAGGTGTTATATGTGGTCCACCAGTATGAGTTATGTGACACCCCACGTCCGTTATTGTCACTCTTTAACTGAATGCATTAAGTTCAGTGAAGCGTTATAGGTAAACAAATATAGAATCTCACAAGACAGATATATAAAATAGCTACGGAAATTTAAAACTTCATTTTTCAGTAGAAAACATTGTGGTCTCAAAATCCAGTTACAACATCAAACTGAAATACTGGAAATAATACATCAAATAAAAACATATGTCTTGCGATAAAACCATCAGAGTACAGAAGTAAAAAGCCATGGTCCCCATAAGTGGTCATAATCAAGTAGACAAAAAGTCAAAGCGGTACATCGAAGCAAATCCAAATCCAAGCAGACAACAGAAGAGGGAGTCCTAATCAGGCCTGAGTGTTCCCACCCTGAGAAACTTTGGGGGAAAGGAAGAGAGAGAAGAGGAAAGAAAACAGGTGTAACGACCCGCATTCTACATATAAGAGGAATGTAGAATTTTCATACGAATTCATATGGTCGCGTAACTTTGGGAAGTGACTATTGATGTCATTTCCCACATTCACGATTTTTGCCGAATTTTAAATGACTGTTTTGCGCTAGCGAATCTTGTTTGGCCTATAACTTTTGATTGGTAAGGAGATTTAACCTGAAATCACTTCCATTGGATTTGGATGATGGTTTTACCTTCCCGTAGAGTGCTCATATTAATCAAACGGACTTACCATTTGGGAGATAAGGCTGAAATAAGGTTTGGAAGATGAAAAACAGCCTAATCGGGCTTAATTAGGTGATTAGCAGCTAGGCCTATAACCCATTTCAGGATTAGGGTTATGCGAGGGCTGAAAGGAGTTAGAGAATGGTTCTTTTCCATTTTCCTAGCCGCCACAAACCTTCCTCTAACCTTAGTAATGGCCTCCATCTTCTAAATCACTCTGTAATAACCTTTTTATCACTAATTAAGCAAAACTACATCAAATCAAGTCAAATTAGCATTAAATCAAAGATAGAGCTACTGCTACACGTGGGAATCCATGCCAAATCAGTGGAGGTTTCAGATTTATAATTTATTTGTACCTAAGGTGAGTGATTTGCATGTTTTTACACTAATTACGGCTAATTAGGGGTGATTAGTGATAATTAGCGAAATTACACATCAGAAAAATCCGAAAAATATGCATAAATTCCAAAATATTATTTTATGTTACCGGTAAATTTTTTGGTTAATTTGTATTAAGTTTGCTATTCCTATAGTTAAACATGGTTAAGGGGATTAAGAGGAAAATCGTGGATTTGGGTATGTTTGATCCTAAATAACCGTTATGCTTGATGTTTGGATGCTTTTGATTGATTACACATGTTATTACTATTGTTTAGTATGCTTGGAGAATTCATAGGAAAGTTAGAATGGTTGAAAGCATCATTGCATGGCATAAACAGCTTGTTGGAAGGAGGTGCATGAAACCGGATCCGATCGGAGGAAGGAAGCACGAACCGACCCGCTTCCCCCGAACCGAACCGTCACCCCAAAATCGAATTGCTCGCCTTGAAGTTCTTGAGCACTTGAGTTTCATGAGCCAAGAGGCCCGAGCTGAGCCGCTAGTCATAAACTGATGAGGAAGCACGACCTCGTAGAAGTACACGATTCGACCCGGCTCGTTATATGCATCCACGAATCGATCTGAAGGAAGTTCCATGAACTGAACCGTTGGAGACCCAACCCCGATCAAAAGAGCACGACCGACCCGACCTGGTGAGATGCCATGGAGCGAATCGCCACTTCTAAAGCTCACGAACCGAATGGAGATTGAACCGAACCAGAGGAGACTAAAACCCGAGATGCAAAGGAAGTCCAAGTGGGAAGTTATTACTCGGGATCCGGATGGGAACCAATGAGTTAACTTCATGAGTTGGGCTTTGCTGCAGGACGTGTGCTAAGGGATTATCGATATCCATAACTTTGGTTCACTATTGAGAGAGGGGGGCATTGATTATGAACCAGTGCAGTGGGGTTAGAGGTTTATGGAGTCGGACTCCATCAGGGTCCCAAAGGGCAAGTGGTCGTAGTGATAGTTGTACGGAGTTGGACTTCGTCATTGTCCCAATAGTTCTGGTGATCAAAGCGGTGGATATCGTATGCTTTACACACTGAGTGAGAGATCTGAGGATGATTGTTGTGTTTGATGCTTACTACCACCATGACATGCACACTCTCATTTTACATTGTATGTTAGTGTTACCTTAGAGTATTGTACATTTGGTTGTGCTAAATATTTGGTTGCAGGTCCAGGTCAAGTATGATTATTTGTACCTGTTATCATTTTATTTTACTGCTATCGCTCATACCAGACTTTTTGTCTAACCCAGAGTTTTATGTCTCTTCTTATTACTCTAGGTTCTCCTAAACGAGCAGACTAGAGGCAGGTTAGGTAATTACGCACGATTAACTGTCCGGAGATGAGCAGGACGCTTCCACGTACTATTTACATATATTCTCCCAGTGTTGTTGCTGGTCACTGCTTTAGGCATTAGTAGTGTACCTCTTTTATTTCCTTTTTAGAGACAGTATTTTAAAGTTGTAATAATGGTTTGGATCATAAACTGTATTTTTGGTTCCGCTGCTATGATGGTTTAGTTTTCAGCTTATGCACTGTCTCGCCTGTTTTATACAAGTTATGTTATTTGTGATATTTTTGTTTTCAAAAGCTATATATATACTATTAGTATATCTAAGGATGAATTCGCACTGCACTAGCACATTAAGGAGATGGTTAATCATTTTCTCTTTACAGATTGAACGAAGAGCTGAAATATGAGGAGTACGAGTTCAGGGGCCCACAACGGGAATGTCCCTGATATAAGGGTGATGTTTACTACCTTCATGCGAGAGATTCTTAGGGATGCTCAGGGAGAAGTTCCTAGTGCTGCAAATGGTGGTGGTGCAGTAGTGCAGGCGTGTAGAGCCGATTTCACCTAGCTTAACAAGGATTATACTAGTCTTGGTGGGAAGTCGTTCCATGGAACGGAAATGGCTATTGTGCATCTTCAAGGATTTGGGATCGATGATGCAATGAAGAGTAAGCTAGCATCACGTCAGCTTCAAGGACGGGCAATGAATTGGTGGAATGCCATTAAAGAGGCTACTCCCGAGGATCAAGTTACTGGGAATTAGTTTAAGACCCGCTTCAGTGACAAGATTATCCCAACTGCTCGGAAATCAGAATTATTTAGGAAACTTTTGGAGCTTAAGCAGAATGGTAGGGCAGTCTCAGAATATATTGTTGAATTCGATAGTTTATCGAAATATGGATTGTCTCTTATCGATACTGCCAAGAAGAAGAATGAGTAGTTCATAACTGGACTAGATGGATACTTGGGGGAAAGACTTGTAAACCATATCGATGAGACAGGCGAATCTATTATGGGAAAGGCATTAAGATCCGAAAGCCTTTACCCTAAAATGAAGACTGAGGTTGTTATTACATCTGCAGGAAAGCCAAAATAGTAGGCAAGCGGTGAAGGCAAGAAGAATTCCCAAAACAAGAGGAAACAGAACCAAACTAAGGATGGTTAGAAAAAGAAAGATAAGAAAGATGTCGAGTGCTATAGCTATAGCAAGAAGGGCCACCATGCCAGAGATTGTTGAGAAAAGCCAACAGATATGAAGTGCTTCAATTACGTCCAAGTGGAACATCACAGGGATAAATGTCCACAACCCCCTAAAGAGAAGCAGATTGTAAAAGCATATGCTATCAACATTGTTCCTTCTTCGTTTAATGCCCCAACTGCGGTGGAGAAGGGAAAGAGTGTCGTTATTCAAGGTATGATTTCTATTTATGATGTCCCTGTTCAAGTATTGTTTGATACGGGGGCTTCCCCGTTCCTTCATACCTAGTGACCTAGTAGATAGGTTGGAATTGGAATCTGAGATTGTCGATAGACCTTTAGTTTTGACGAACCCGATCGGTGGTTCGACTAGTCTTAGTATGATTTGTTGTAATTTGGTCTTATCGAGTCATGGATGTATGTTTGCTTTGTTTTGGGCTTTACTGGGTTTAGAATTATTTTGGGAGTCGATTGGCTCCAAAGATATGGGGTGTGGTAGATTGTGAGGGGTCTCCGGTGACCATTGGAGCGGATGATGGGCGGAGGGTGGTATTGGGTGGCCTACCTAGTGATGGGGTGATGGCTAGTTTCCTAAATTCCCTCGACATCCCGCATCATGAGTTATCAGGTGTGCCTATTACTGGCGAGTATCCGGACATCTTCGGGGAAGTGACCGGACATCCACCACACCGAGAGATCGAGTTTCGGATTGATTTAGTGAAAGATGTCAGACCTATAGTGATGCCACTTCGTTGTATGGCACCAAGGGAGCAACGAGAGCTCGAGGTGCAAGTAGGAGATCTTTTAATGAATGGACTTATTTGAAGAAGTGTTTCCGAGTGGGGAGCACCATGTGTATATGCTACCAAGGCCGATGGTTCCCTTCGCTTATATGTGGACTACCGTGAGTTGAATAAGGTGACGAGGAAGAATAAGTGTCCTCTTCCGCGGATAGATGATTTGTTTGATCAATTGAATGGAGCGAGAGTGTTCTCCCAGTTGGATGTCGCGATAGGTTTTCATCAGCTCCGAGTAGTAGCTGAGAGTATACCTAAAATGGCATTTCGGACGCCTTTTGGATTTTATGAGTGGTTGGTCATGCCATTCGGATTGACAAATGTACCCGTATATTTCATGGATCTTATGAATAAGGTTTCAGGGATTAGTTAAATAAGTTTGTTCTTGTGTTTCATGGACGATATCTTGCTTTACTCGAGAATAAAGGAAGAACACAAGGAACATTTGAGGATAGTGATGGAGGTGTTGAGGAAACACTAATTGAAAGAGAAATTTTCTAATTGTCACTTCTGGAGGAGAGAATTGAGATTCTTGGGCCATGTTGTCTCAGAGAATGGTATTCCCGTGGATCCTGCGAAGGTGGCTACGGTGCAAGATTGGTCTACGCCCAAGAATGCAAAAAACGTGAGAAGTTTCTTAGGGTTAGCTGGATACTATCATAAATTTATTCAAGACTTCTTCAAGATAGAAGCACCGTTAACTCAGTTGACAAAGAAGAATCAAGCTTTCGTCTTGAATGGAAGGTGTGAGTATGCATTTAAGAGTCTATAGGAAAAGCTGATGTGTGCTCCAGTGTTTGCTATTCCTAAAAGAAGCGAAGAGATGACTGTATACATGGATGCCTGTGGTACCGGACTAGGTGCGGTACAAATGCAAGGAGGTATGGATGTAGCTTATGCTAGTCAGCAACGGAAACCGCATGAGAAAAGATATCCTACCCATGATTTGGAATTGGCAGCGATCTGTGTTCGTGTTAAAGATGTGGAGACATTATTTCTTGGGAGAAATATTAGAGTTGTTTACTGATGATAAATATTTAACGTATCTTTTCTCTCAAAAGGATTTAAATCTTCGTCAGCAAAGATGGTTAGAGTTCTTGGCTTCATATGATTTCAATATAGCATACACATCCGGGAAGGGCAATGCGGTGGCTGATGCATTGAGTAGGAGACATGCCAATTTCGGGGCTATATTTCTGGAATGGAAGCAACTGGAGTATATCGCAGGATATGATTTCAGACCTAAGTGCAAATTGGATCCAGAGATGTTAGCAAGTTTGATGATAAGACCGAATTTGATTGAGCGTATTGGTTCCAGATAGAGGGACGATCCTAATCTATTGGAAATCGTCTCCAAGGTAGAGTTGGCTATCGACGGCGAGAGAATGAACAAGTATGGACTTGATGGAGAAGGATGGCTTCGAAAAAATGAGAGGCTGGTTGTACCCAACGTAAATGGATTGAGAGATGAAGTGCTCAGAGAGTGTCATCACTCGAAGCTGACTATACATCCCAGTGGTAATAAAATGCATCAAGACATGAAGCAAACATACTACTCGGAAGGGATAAGAGAGACGTCGGGAAGTTTATATCCAAGTATATGAACTGCCAGTTAATTAAAGCCAAGCAAACGAATCCCCGTCGTTTGTTACCATCATTGGAAATCCCTGAATGGAAATGGGAACAAGTCTCAATGGATTTCATTGATGGTTTACGAAAGCCTAGATCGGATCACAATAGTATTTCAGTGATTGTGGATCGATTGACCAAAAGTGCAAGGTTTATATCGGTAAACCCGAATAGAATGGCAACTAAGTTGGCGGAACTGTATATGAAGTGGTTAGTGAGATTTCATGGAGTACCTAAAGGTATTGTGAGTGGCCGAGATCCATTATTTGCTAATGGGTTTTGGAAGAGCTTACAAGAGGCTTTAGGGTCAGAATTACATCTCAGTACCGCATACCAACCTCAAACCGACGGTCAAATAGAGAGGGTGAACCATGTATTGGAGTATCTCTTTAGAGCTTGTATATTGGATCTTGGGGGCTCATGGGTTGACCATTTGCATCTGGTTGAGTTTGCATATAATAATAATTACCAGTCCAGTATTGGTATGGCTCCATTTGAAGCTTTGTATGAAAGACCGTGCAACTCACCATTATGTTCGTTAGAAACTGGTGAGAAATTTGTGCTTGGGCCAGATGTAATAAGAGAAACTTCAGATAAAATCAAGGTTTTTCAATAGCTAATGAAGGCTGCCCCAAATAGGCAAAAGAGTTATGTTGATAAAAGGCGAAGAGATTTGAAATTCTCCGTTAGAGACTTGGTATTCGTCAAGATTTCTCCGTTGAAGAGTGTGATTCGATTTGGTAGAAAGGGTAAATCAGCACCAAGGTTTGTTGGTCCATTTCCTGTTCTCGAACAAGTTGGGAATTTAACATATAGATTTGGATTACCTGAAAAGATGGCGGGAGTTCACAACGTATTTCATGTTTCCTAATGAGGGAAGTTCGTGCACGATTCTAATATGACTTTCACCAGATCAGTTGGATGTTATCGAGATAGAACCCGAGGCAACTAGAAACCGTATAATAGTTCGTATTGTCAGACGCGATACGAAACAACTTCAAAGGAAGACGGTGAAACTAGTCAAGGTCCAGTGAGGTGATAATGAGAATGACTGTACTTGGGAAACTGAGGAAGGCATAAGGAAGTCATATCCAGAGCTCTTTACCTAATAAGATTTTAATCGCGATATAGTTATTCCCCAATTAGTAAACCGCATGCTTGGATAGGTTTGTTGTGTTATTATGTAAGTTTGATTGTTTGTAAATGGCTGATAGGCATGTAGGGCACAATTGTATGTTTTGGTTAAGGAATTTCGAGGGCGAAATTTCTTAAGGGGGGAAGAGTGTAACAACCCGCATTCTACGTATCAAAGGATTGTAGAATATTTATTTTATTTTCATACAAATCATATGGTTGTTTAACTTTAGGAGGTGACTAGTGGTGTCATTTCCCACATTCACGATTTTTGCCGAATTTTAAATGACCATTTTACCCCTGTTAAATCTTGTTTCTCCTATAGCTTTTGAATGGTAACGAGTTTTGACCTGAAACCACTTCCATAGATTCATATTATGGTTTACCTTTCCATAGAGTTGTCACAACAATCAGTCGGACTTACCGTTTGGGATATATGGCTGAAATAAGGTTTGGAAGATGAAAAACAACCTAATTGGGCTTAATGGGGTGATTAACAGCTAGGCCCATAACCATTTCGGAATTAGGGTTATGGCAGGGCTAAAAGAAGTTAGATAATGGTTCCTTTTCATTATCCTAGCAGCCACAAACCTTCCTCTAACCCTAGTAATGGCCTCCATCTTATAAATCACTCCCTAATCACCTTTTTATCACTAATCAAGCAAAACTACATCAAATCAAGTCAAATTAGCATCAAATCAGAGAAAAAGTTGCTGCTACACATAGGAATCCATGCCAAATCAGTGGAGGTCTCAGATCTATAATTTATTTATAGCTAAGGTGAGTGGTTTGCATGTTTTTACACTAATTACGATTAATTAGGAATGATTAGTGATAATTAGCGAAATTATACATCAGAAAAATATGGAAAAATATGCATAAATCCTGAAATATTATTTTACGTTACTGGTAAAAATTTGGGTTAATTTGGATTAAGTTTGTTACTCCTATAGTTAAACATGGTTAAGGGGATTAAGAGGAAAACATGGATTTGGGTATGTTTGATAATAAATAACCTATATGCTTGATATTTTTGATTGATTACACATGTAATTACTACTGTTTGGTATGCTTTGAGATTGCATAGGAAAGTTAGAATGGTCGAAAATGCCGTCGTGTGGCGTAAACAGCTTGTTGGAAGGAGGTGTAGGAAACTGGATCGGATTGGAGGAAGGAAGCATGAACAAACCTGCTTCCCCCTGTGTCGAACCGAACCGACACCCCGAAATCGAATCACTTGCCTTGAAGTTCTTGAGCACTTGAGTTCCACGAGGCGCCGTTCGAGCCAAGAGGCCCGACCTGAACCGCTAGTCACGAACCGAAGAGGAAGCACAACCTAGTAGAAGTGCACGATCCGACCCGGCTCGTTATATGCATCCATGAACCGATCTGAAGGAAGTTCCATTAACCGGACCAATGGAGACCCGATCCCAATCCGAAGAGCACGACTGATCCGACCCAGTGAGATGCCACGAACTGAACCGCCGCTTCTGAAGCTCACGAACCAAATGGTGACTGAGCCAAACTGGAGGAGACTAATACCCAAGATGCAAAGGAAGTCCGAGTAAGAAGCTATTACTCAGGATCCATATGGGAACTAATGAGTTAACTTCATGAATTGTGCTTTGCTGCGGGATGTGTGCTAAGGGGTTATCGATATCCATAACTTTGGTTCACTATTGAGGAGGGGGCATTGACTATGGACCAGTGCAGTGGGGTCAGAGGTTGTATGGAGTCGGACTCCATCAGGGTCCCAAAGGGCAAAGTGGTCATAGTGATAGTTGTACGGAGTTAGACTCCGTCATTGCCCCAATAGTTCTAGTGATCAAAGTGGTGGATGTCGTATGCTTTACGCACTGAGTAAGAGATGTGAGGATGATTGCTATGTTTGATGTTTACTACCACCATGAAACACACTCCCATTTTACACTGTATGTTAGTGTTACCTTAGAGTACTGTAAATCTTGTTGTGCTAACTCTTTGGTTGCAAGTCCAGGTCAAGTATGATTATTTGTACCTGTTATCGTTTTATTTTACTGCTATCACTCATACCAGACTTTTATCTAGCCTAGAGTTTTATGTCTCTTCTTATTACTCTGAGTACTCCTAAATGAGCAGACTAGAGTCAGGTTAGGTGGTTATGCACGAGTACCTGTCCGGAGACGAGCAGGAGGCTTCCATGTACTATTTACATATGTTCTCCTTGTGTTGTTGTTGGTCACTGCTTTGGGAATTAGTAGTTTACCTCTTTTATTTCCTTTTTAGAGGCATTATTTTGAAGTTGTAAATATGGTTTGGATCATAAGCTGTATTATTGATTCCGCTGCTATGATGGTTTAGTTTTCATCTTATACACTGTCTCGCCTGTTTTATGTCAAGTTATGTTATTATTATATTTTATTCCATACGCTATGAGATATACTACAGGTTTTTGGTGATTCATAGTTTCAAAACCCTTTCATTTTACGATCATCCCGTGCTAGTCGGGCAACGACACAGCGCATTTCAGAGAAATGTTTGGCTAGTTCTAGGTGGGCCGTCACACTTTGTATCAGAGCCTAGGTTGCGTAGTTTAACCTAGGGGAAGACATCAGGGAGAGATAATATATGTATATGAGAGCGCGTATTTGTGATATTTTTGTTTTCAAAAGCTATATATATATATACTATTAGTATACCTAAGGATGAAGTCGCACTGCACTGGCACCACTAAGGAGATGGTTAATCGTTTTCTCTTTACAGATTGGACGATGAGCTGAAATACGAGTAGTACGAGTTCAGGGGCCAACAATGGAATGTCCCTGATATAAGGGCGATGTCTACTACCTTTGTGCAAGAGATGCTTAGGGATGCTCAGGGAGAAGTTTCTAATGCTGCAAACGGTGGTGGTGTAGTAGTGCAGGCACGTAGAGCCGATTTCGCCAAGCTTAACAAGGATTATACTAGTCTTGGTGGGAAGGCGTTACTTGGAATTAGTTTAAGACCCTCTTTAGTGACAAGTTTATCCCAACTGCTCAGAAATCAGAATTATTTAGGAATTTTTTGGAGCTTAAGCAGAATGGTAGGGCAGTCTCGGAATATATTGCTGAAATCGATACTTTATCGAAATATGGATTGTCTCTTATCGATACTGCCGAGAAGAAGAATGAGAAGTTCATAACTAGCCTAGAATGGATACTTGGTGGAAAGACTTATAAACCACATCGATGAGACATTCGAATCTATTATGGGAAAGTCATTGAGATCCGAAAGCCTTTACCCTTAGACGAAGACCGAGGTTGCTTTTACATCTGCAGGAGAGCCAAAACTGCATGCAAGTGGTGAAGGCAAGAAAAATTCCCAGAACAAGTGGAAACAGAACCAAACCAAGGATGGTCAGAAAAAGAAAGATAAGAAAGATGTGGAGTGTTATAGCTATGGAAAGAAGGGCCACTATGCCGGAGATTGTCAAGCAAAGCCAGCATACAGGAAGTGTTTCAATTGCGGCCAAGTGGGACATCACAAGGATAAATGCCCACAACCCCCTAAAGAGAAGCAGATTATTAAAGCATATGCTATCAACGTTGTTCCTTCTTCGTCGAATGCCCCAACTGTGGTGGAGAAGGGAAAGAGTGTCGGTATTCAAGGTAAGCTTTTTATTTATGATGTTCCTGTTCAAGTATAGTTTGATACCGGGGCTTCCCATTCCTTTATATTTAGTGACCTGGCAGATAGGTTGGAATTGGAATATGAGATTATCGATAGACCTTTATTTGTGACGAACCCGATCGGTGGTTCGAATAGTCTTAGTATGATTTGTCGTAGTTTGGTCTTATCGAGTCATGGATGTATGTTTGCTTGTGATTGCTTTGTTTTGGGGTTTACTAGGTTTGGCATTATTTTGGAAGTCAATTGGCTTCAAAGGTATGGGGTGGTGGTAGACAGTGAGGGGTCTTCGGTGACCATTAGAGTGGATGATGGGCGGAGGGTGCTACTGGGTGGCCTACCTAGTGATGGGGTGATGGCTAGTTTTCTAAATTCCCTCGACATCCCACATGATGAGTTATCAGATGTGCCTATTGCTGGCGTGTGCCCGGACATCTTCTGGGACGTGACCGGACTTCCACCACACACAGAGATCGAGTTTCGAATTGATTTAGTGAAATATGCCAGACCTATAGTGATGCCACTTCGTCGTATGGCGCCAAGGGAGTAGCGAGATCTCGAGGTACAAGTAGGAAATATTTTAAAGAAGGGATTTATTCGAAGAAGTGTTTCCGAGTGGGGAGCACCAGCTGTATTTGCTACCAAGGCCGATGGTTCCCTTCGCTTATATATGGACTACCGTGAGTTGAATAAGGTGATGAGGAAGAATAAGTGTCCTCTTCCGCGGATAGATGATTCGTTTGATCAGTTAAATGGAGCGAGAGTGCTCTCCCAGTTGGGTCTCACGACAGGTTTTCATCAGCTCCGAGTAGCTGCTGAGGGTATACCTAAAACGACATTTCGGACGCCGTTTGGATTCTATGAGTGGTTAGTCATGCCATTCGGATTGACTAATGCACTCGCATATTTCGTGGATATTATGAATATGGTTTTCAGGGATCAGTTAAATAAGTTGGTTCTTGTGTTCGTGGACGATATCTTGGTTTACTCGAGAATAGAGAAGAACGCAAGCAACATTTAAGGATAGTGATGGAGGTTTTGAGGAAACACCAATAGAAAGCGAAATTTTCTAAGTGTCACTTCTGGAGGAGAGAAGTGATATTCTTGGGCCATGTTGTTTCAGAGAATGGTATTGCCGTGGATCCTGCGAAGGTGGCTACGGTGCAAGATTGGTCTACGCCAAAGAATGCAACAGACATGAGTAGTTTCTTGGGGTTAGCTGGATACTATCTTAAATTTATTCAAGACTTCTCCAAGATAAAAACACCGTTAACTCAGTTGACCAAGAAGAATCAAGCTTTCGTCTAGGACGGAAGGTGTGAGTATGTATTTAAGTGTCTAAAGGAAAAGTTGACGTGTGCTCCAGTGTTAGTTATTCCTAAAGGTAACGAAGAGATGACAGTATACACAAATGCCTGTGGTACCAGACTAGGTGTTGTACTGACGCAAGGAGGTAGGGTTGTAGCTTATGCTAGTCGGCAACTGAAACCGCATGAGAAAAGATATCCTACCCATGACTTGGAATTGGCAGCGATCGTGTTCTCGTTAAAGATGTGGAGACATTATCTCTTGGGAGAAAGATTTGAGTTGTTTACCGATCATCAGTCTTTAAAGTATCTTTTCTCTCAAAATGATTTAAATTTTCGTCAGCAGAGATGGTTTGAGTTCCTGGCTTCATATGATTTCAATATCGCATACACACCCAGGAAGGGCAGTGCGGTAACTGATGCATTGAGTAGAAGACATGCCAATTTCATAGCTATATTTCTGGAATGGAAGCAACTGGAGTATTTCACAGGATATGATTTCAGACCTAAGTCGAATTGGATTCAGACATGTTAGCAAGTTTGACGATCAGACCGACTTTGATTGAGAGGATTGGTTCCAGTCAGAGGGACGATCCTAATCTATCGGAAATCATCTCCAAGGTAGAGATGGGTATCGCCGACAAGAGAATGAACAAGTATGGACTTGATCGAGAAGGATGACTTCGAAAGAATGAGAGACTGGTTGTACCCAACATAAATGGATTGAGAGATGAAGTGCTCAGAGAGTGTCATCACTCGAAGTTGTCTGTACATCCCAGTGGTAATAAAATGTATCGAGGCATGAAGCAGACATACTACTGGGAAGGGATGAAGACAGACGTCGGGAAGTTTATATCCAATTGCACGAATTGACATTTAATTAAAGCCGAGCAAAAGAAGCCCAGTGGTTTGTTACAACCATTGGAAATCTCCGAATGGAAATGGGAACAAGTCTCAGTGGATTCCATTGACGGTTTACCAAGGAATAGATTGGGTCACAATAGTATTTCGATGATTATGGATCGATTGACCAAAAGTTCTAGGTTTATACCAGTTAAGTCGAATAAAACGGCAGCTAAGTTAGTGGAACAGTATACAAAGTGGGTAGTGAGATTTCTTGGAGTACCTAAAGGTATTGTGAGTGACCTAGATCCATTATTTACTAGTGGGTTTTGGAAGAGCTTACAAAAGGCTTTAGGGTCAGAATTACATCTCAATACCGCGTACCATCCATAAACCGACGGTTAAACAGAGAGGGTGAACCATATATTGGAGGATCTCATGAGAGATTGTATATTGGATTTTGGGCGCTTAAGGGAGACCAATTGTATCTGGTTGAGTTCGCATATAATAATAGTAATCAGTCCAGTATTGGTATGGCTCCATTTGAAGCTTTGTACGAAAGACCGTGCAACTCACCATAATGTTGGTTACAAACCGGTGAGAAATCTGTGCTTGGGCCAAATGTAATAAGAGAAACTTCAAATCAAATCAAGGTTATTCCACAGTGAATGAAGGCTGCCCAAGATAAGTAGAAGAGTTATGCTAATAAAAGGCGAAGAGATTTCAAATTCTCCGCTGGCGACTTGGTATTCATCAAGATTTCTCCGTTGAAGAGTGTGATTCGATTTGGTAGAAAGGGTAAATTAGCACTAAGGTTTGTTAGTCCATTTCCACTTCTCGAACATGTTGGGAATATAGCGTATAGATTTGGATTATCTGAAAAGATGGTTTACCTTTCTGTAGAGTTGTCACCTTAATCAAACAGACTTACCGTTTGGGAGATATGGCTGAAATAAGGTTTGGAAGATGAAAAACAGCCTAATCGGGCTTAATGGTTTGACTAGCAGCTAGGCCCATAACCCATTTCAGGATTAGGGTTATGGGAAGGCTGAAAGGAGTTAGAGAATGATTCCTTTTAATTTTCCTAGCAGCCACAAACCTTCCTCTAACCCTAGTAATGGCCTCCATCTTCTAAATCACTCCTAATCACCTTTTTATCACTAATCAAGCAAAACTACATCAAATCAAGTCAAATTAGCATCAAATCTGAAATAGAGCTGCTGCTACACATAGGAATCCGTGCCAAATCGGTGGAGGTCTCAGATCTATAATTCATTTATGGCTAAGGTGAGTGATTTGCATGTTTTTACACTAACTACGACTAATTAAGAGTGATTAGTGATAATTAGCGAAATTATACATCAGAAAAATCTGGAAAAATATGCATAAATTTTGAAATATGATTTTATGTTACCAGTAAAAATTTGGGTTAATTTGGATTAAACTTGTTAATCCTATAGTTAAACATGGTCAAGGGGAATAAGAGGGAAAACGTGGATTTCGGTATGTTTGATCCTAAATAACCTTTATGCTTGATGTTTTGATGTTTTTGATTGATTACGCATGTTATTACTACTGTTTAGTATGCTTTGAGATTGCATAGAAAAGTTAGAATGGTCGAAAACGCCATCATGTGGCGTAAACAGCTTGTTGGAAGGAGGTGCAGGAAACCAGATCGGATTGGAGGAGGGAAGCACAAACCGACCCGCTTCCCCCAAATCGAACCGAACCGACACCCCAAAATCGAATCGCTCGCCTTAAAGTTCTCGAGCACTTGAGTTCCACGAGCCGCCGCTCGAGCCATGAGGCCCGACCCGAACCGCTAGTCACGAACCGATGAGGAAGCACGACCTATAGAAGTGCATGATCCGACCCGGTTTGTTATATGCATCCACGAACCGATTTGAAGGAAGTTCCATGAACCAAACCGGTGGAGACCCGACCCCGATCCGAAGAGTACGACCAACTCGACCCGGTGAGATGCCACGAACCGAACCATCACATCTGGGACACCCCACGTCCGTTAATGTCACTCACTAAGGGAATGCATTAAGTTTCGTGAAGCATTATAGGTAAACAGAACAGAAACATTACAAGACAGATACAAAATAGCAGCGGAATTAAAAACTTTTATTAATCGTAAAGCATGGTTACACCATATGTCTGAAAATACATAAACTCAGTACATCATTAAAACATATGTTTTGTACTTTAAATATCAGAGTACAATAACAAAGAAAGAATAATCCCCAAATCATAAGGCAAAGTAGCAAAGATAGAAGCTTGAGCAATACATCTAGAAGCTCTAAGCAAGACGATAGAAGAATCATGACTAAGCCGGAGAATTCCTTCCCTTGAGAACCTGAGGGGGGAAACGGAAGAAAGAAGAGGAAACAAAAAGGGTCAGACATAAAGTATGGCGAGTCTAGCTACTTTTAGCAAGTACATAAATAAAAGTAACATGATAGGCATATAAAGTGGATAAGAGAGGTCACTACATAAATGGCAGGTGTGACAAGGTAGACAGGATAAGGTTTATACGCTTCTCTAATTATTACTCTGCACTGTTACTAGTATATCCAGAAAGAGAATGACCCCTTCAACTATAAGTTGGTAGACTTAGGTATACGTCCAAATGTATCCTAACTACTACCCTGATCGATCGGCTCCCTAACCCTCATAGATACCTTGTGCTAGCCCCACAGTAGGAGGTATCACTTCCCAAAGTGGCAACCCCTCGTCGTAATAATGTGCATAACCATATCTACAGGTGTCACGGTCATCTTATCCCCCTCTACCCAGCTCATGCACGCGAATGGCCCGGTCGGTTTGCGCCGCCTACACCTTCGTCCACGTTTGGACCTCTTACAATCAGTTACTTTATTTGATACCTACTACACCTAGTACGGAGTACTTTATTTGATACCTACTCCGGGTTACTGACTGAAATGGGTCCCACAAAATATGATACAAGCTCTCCCCTTTGTCTTGTATCCCCCCACTAGGTTTTCACTGACTATGTATACCACTAGGTGTCTTTAATCACATAGCCTTATTTATTTCTACCAGTTATGCTTACCCTAAAGGGTGTCTTTAATTACATAACTCCAATCTTTCTACCGGTTATGCTTAACTACAGGAGCCTTTAATACATAACCCCCAATCTTCCAACCGGTTATGCTTACCTGTAGGTGTCTTTAATACATAACCCTATCATTTCTATAAGTTATGTTTACCCTAAAAGGTGTCTTTAATTACATAACTTTATTATTTTCTTCGGTTATGTATACCACTAGGTGTCTTTAATTACATAACCTTAATGGAGTAAAGTTTGTGGGCCTGTATGTGAATATTACCCACCTATCCAAGATACTTAACCCTCCCACTGATCCAAGCATGTTTATTTAATGGTAAAGTTTGTGGGCCTATATATACTAATATTACCCACCTACCCAAGATTTACTAATCCCTTCAAACATGTTAATTTAATGGTTAAGTTTGTGGGCCTATATATACTAATATTACCCACCTACCCAAGATTTACTTAACCCTCTAAGAATGTTTATTTAATGGTTAAGTTTGTGGGACTATATATACTAATATTACCCACCTACCCAAGTTTTACTTAACCCTCCCAGCATGTTTATTTAATGATTAAGTTTGTGGGCCAATATATACTAATATTACCCACCTACCCAAGATTTACTTAACCCTCCCAATGATTCAATCAATTTTACTTAACCCTAACTTTAGTTCATATTCATACAATCCCTTATGGATTAGATTAGGTTAAGTAGTCCAATTTATTACCATGTCCATTTATGGTTTATAATGGGTTAGACCTCCCACATTAAGCCTACAATGTGTGGATGCTGGATATGTTGGTCGGGTCCGGGCAGTCTTATTCCACAGTTGGGCCTAACCTCGTGTCTTAGCCCGATTCGTATTTGCGTACTTAGACCTCCAACATTTGGTTCAACATTAGTAGTTGCTGGATATGCCAGTTGGGTCCGGGCAGACTTCCACCACTAATGCAACCTAACCTCGTGTCATAAGTACAACTACAATTCCTAATTATAATTACTAGACATTCAATTTTTAATTAATTCACCAATTAATTAATTCTTTCCTTTTATAGGTGTCAAATAATTTGAATTACATGTCCAAAAATGTTCATATTCAAATTATGCCATTTTTAACCGCTTTTCCCCGCTCCTTAACTAGCACCCTCACAAAATTGGCAACATGCCTAGGCTAGACAATAGCCTAGTCATAAACGATAATAGGAAAAATAATGGGAATATGACTAAAATGATCATCTTGGCATAAACATAAACTTAGCATGATAATAAGGTGAACATACATACTGGCCTGGACATGAAATTGTCATCATAACAAGCTGGATATAAAACTGATGAATGGTTGGTAGTCAATTGATGCTAACATAACTATGATGTCACAATAAGCATAGTAAGATCTAAATTAGTGATTTTGATGTCCAATCAATTTAGATCTAACCTGATAACACAAGGTGATAAATTAGATCACATAATTCAGATCTAAAGGTTAAAATAGATCTAACATGATAACGCAAGGTGATAAACTAGATCAAATATAATAGATCTAACATGATAATGCTAGTTGATAAATTAGATCACATAAAATAGATCTAACATGATAACACAAGGTGATAAATTAGATCACATAAAATAGATCTAACATGATAACACAAGGTGATAATTTAGATCTGACTAATAGTTTCAATGTCCACATAAATTAGATCTATTAGTTTAGAAATAGATCTACACAAATCCACATCATAGCATGTCATAGAAATTATAATTAAGACAAAGATTTAAATTCAATCCTAACCAAATTCATGGTGACTTATTTTCTTGATTTACATAAATGATTAGATCTATCCAATGATATAACTGTCCAAATTAACAGATTTATATTAATCATAATATAGTTACAAACCAAGATCCACAATAATAATATAGTAGAACAATCACAATTAAATTGGATCTAGAGAAATAGATCTATTACAAGATCTAACAATAACATAGATTCAAGGTTTACAACGTATCCAAACCACAGTCTTTCATAATTCACTTTTATTTATCTAAACCTAAAAGCAACTAGAAACTCACTGTGATTGGATTGTTAAGATGATAGAAAAGAAGTTGGTGCCGAGTCTATGCTTGAATCTCAGAATTTGATATGCTTTAGTTGATAGAAAAAGATGATAGACCCTAGTTTAGTTCAAACTTCGGCAGAGTTTGGCCGCCATGATTTCTAATGAAGAAATATGTGAAATAACCGTGTATTTATAGCTGTAGATCCCTCTAGAACTGACTGCCACATAAGCTCTAGGGTAAATCCGGTCGCGGGTCACCTCTCACTTGGGAAAAGGCCCGAATACCCAAAAAACTATTATGGGCGCACTTTGCAGGTGCACCAGTGTAAAAATACATCGGCGCACTTGTCAAGTGCGCCGGGAATTTCTACTTTTTCTTCCAAACTTCTATCGTCCATAACTTCTTCATACGTTATCCATTTTACGCAAACTAGGTGTCTATCTTGACTAGAATTTCGAGACGGACTCAATGGCGTAGTCCATTTCCCTTAAATCTAAATATTAAATTAATTATTTTTTAATTTATCCACTTTAATGTTGTTAAAATTTCACGGTGTTACATTCTCCTCTATTCAAAGGATTTCATCCCCGAAATCTTTAAGTTGAAAAGAATGTATCCTACCATCCATCATCCATCTACTCATCCACCAAACACTGGAATCCATTGTCCTTAAAGATTTCTAATGCTTATATGAGTATATGCAAAGGTGTGTGTATATGTTCCAATACTAATGCGAAGATCAGGCGGTTTACTGACTCAGTTGACGTCCTTAATGCAATGCATGTTAGTGCCATGAATCCAATATGTATGCAAATAATCGTATTATAACATGTAAGTCCTATACGTGTGCACACTCATTCGTCCAAATGCAACATCCATATGCTAGTACATCCATTTCCATCCACTAAAGAAAAGAAAATGCACACACATCCATATGTAGTATGAGAGTGATTGAGCCGATCTAGTACCTAATGTGTGTGTGTATGCATCCACAGGCAAGCACTAGCAAATACTTGCATCCACTTGCATCCATTAAACATAACATGTCTCAAACACATGTTTACAATCATGGGATTTCCTACCTAAAGGTCGAAGATTCGATCGATAGGATATACTCAGATGATAGAAGCAAGCACGAATAAAAGATTTTGGAAGAGAAATTAAGAACATTCCCTTGAAAAGAAAAGGGTACAAAGGCAAAATTCTTGTCTTCGGTCTCCCAAGTCGCTTCCTCTGGGTTGTCTCCTGTAACAACCCGTATTTTCAATAACCTGTAATAACATAAATCGAGGCAGAATTTAATTCTAAAATGGGAATCAAGGGAAACGGGCTATGCCATTGTGTTCGTCTCGGAAAAATACGCGAAATAGAGTCCGAGTTTTCGAAAATCGGAGTCCGTATGACCAAGATATGGCCTCGCGAACTTTCACGAAAATTCCCAAATTAAAGTATACTTAATTAAGTGAAATGGGTTGTGTAGATATATATATATATATATATATTGATATATATATATATAATTGAAAATTTAATAAATAAATATGCAAAAATGCTCAAAACAACGAATTGGGAGAGGGGAATAACCGAACCGGCCGATTTTTGAAGTCGACCCGAGCCCGCTGGGTCGACTAGGGGTTAATCCAGGGTGTTTGGCTGTCAACCCGTGGGCCGATTCGCTCAAGTGCAGATTTTGCATTTGAATGGTTCTCATGGTCCATCTTTAATCTAAAGGCCCTAGATGGTTCCTACACTTGACTTCTTCCCCAAGACATGCTTTGATGGCTTGGATTGAATCTAGGGTTAATCCTATGGCCTAAAACACTTGCCTAATCTATAAATAAGACCCTAACCTACCCTAATTCATTCATAATTAAACCTAGTGACTAAACTATGGCAAAATGCTAGCTCTCATGGCCTCCACTAATTTTATGAAGAGGGTTGCATACTAATCACTCTCTAATCAACTTCTAATCCCTTCTTAGCATCTTAATCTTCTTCATTTGGTGTTCAAAGTTGCTAGTTGTGAGTTTCTATCACTTTGATGATCTTTTGGTAAACTAATTAGATGAGATGTGATGAGATTTATGGTTTTGTATGTGGGTTAATGAGCTTTGAATCATATGATATGATGTTAGCATTAATCTTATGTTTATGCATGTTGAGTATGTAAGCTTATGCAAGTTTAATATGATGTATGTTATGTTTGCATGATGCTAAATATGCAAGTTGTGGGCTATGTAATCATATGCATGTTATGCAAGTTCATGGTAATATGCTATGCAAGTTACATGTTTGTTAATATGCAAGTTACATGTTTGTTAATATGCAAGTTACATGTATGTAAATATGCAAGTTACATGTTTGTTAATATGCAAGTTACATGTTTGTTAATATGCAAGTTACATGTATGTAAATATGCAAGTTACATGTTTCTTTATATGCAAGTTACATGTTTGTTAATATGCGAGTTACATGTATGTAAATATGCAAGTTACATGTTTATTAATATGCAAGTTCATGATGACACATTATGCAAGTCTATAAGCTAATATGCAAGTTTGTTATGCAAAATGAATATGTAAGTTATGTGACATATTATATGCAAGTTATGTGACATGTTATGCAAGTTCATATGCAAGTTATGTGTTTGTTAATATGCAAGATGGCACCTTTGAAACATGTTCATTCATATGCAAGTTGACACCTTTTATATGTGTTATATCATGAACGAAATTACGTGGGAACGATGGGGTAATTAAATGCATAAGTTAATAAGATTTTGTGAAATTAATATAATTATGCATAACACAAAATAAATAAACATAGTATGGGAATTTGCCTATTTGGTTAGGTGTACCCATACTATGTGTTGGGAATTTACCTATTGAGTTAGGTCTACCCCATGGGAATTTACCTATTAAGTTAGGTCTACCCATGTTAAGAAAACTTGATTAATTAGGGATAATTAATATAAAATTATGAGGGTGATTAATTAGGTGTAATTAATTGACTAAGACACGAGGTTGGACTCAGTTGTAGCGTAAAACTGCCCGGACCCAACCGGCTTAACCAGTTGCTACAAATGTTAGCCCAATGTGAGAGGTCTTAGGCACAAACTAAATACGTAATTAATGTAAAGACACGAGGTTAGACTCTGTTATGACATAAGGCTGCCCGGACCCAACCGGCTTAACCAGCGGTCATAAAAGACAGTCTAATGTGAGAGGTCTTTACAAAGGTTACGTTCTTAATTAATTAATTAAGAAACACTTAACCACATTAGCATGTAGAGGGACATGAGGGGTTAAGTGGGTGCCTCGGGTGGCATGAGAAAATCTAGTGGTTGCCTTGGGTGGCAATAGAAAATACGATTAGAATACTTAACCAAAATAGAACATGTAATTAAAACATGATTAAAGGGTTAAGTGGGATATACTAGAAAAAGGGACAAGCTTAGGTGGGTAGCTTGTGGAGGCCCATTTCAACCAGTAACCCATACGTATCTTTGTGGGCTCGACCCATGTCGAGGACGGGACACGCATACTGGGCTTGACTGTAAGAGGCAAACGGGTTAGCGGTGGCAACGCAAGTCCAACGGGCTTCATATGCGTGAGTGGGCCCGGGCTGGTAGGTAAGCCGTTGTTGCATCGAGTAGATATAAGCCGTGCACCTTTAGTTTCATCAGGTTGCCACATTGGGGAATGATACATCCCACGGTGGGGCCAGCACGGGTATCTACGTTAGGGAGCCGATCGAATGGGAAGTAGTGTGTACACCTAGTGGATTGTAGGGCCCCGTGGCGCCTACTTGGTCACCTAGGGGTACGCAGGTACTAATTAGTAAATTTTATAAGTCCTTGGGTGGGATCAACCTTTAAGTTAGGAACGACTGGTGTGGTGCAGTTTAGTAATTTACCTTAGGGAGGGTAGATGCGTCTTTATCCTTTATCTTCGTTTAGTTGACTGCTTAGGGTAGCCATTCATCCCTATATGTTACCGTATATCAGTTTATGTCTTCTCTGGTTACTTTAACGATTGTATTGTTAAAGTTATAGGACTCGCTCAGACTTATGTCTGACCCTGTTGTTTTTATCTTTTTCCCAACCCTCAGGTCCTACGGTGGATCCTAGCAGTAGTGGAGCTTGATCGGATTGCTGTTCCAGTCTTTAGGAGCTTGGATAGATGTAAAGCTCCAGTTATCCAGTTATCTTTTCTTTTGTTTGGCTATTGTATGAGAGTGGGATTATGTACTTCTTTATTTTGATGGATATTGTACTTGACCTTTATTGTGGTTTTATGATGTAACCAGACATGTTTTACTTCCGCTGTTATGAGATGATGTTTTAAAATTTCAAGTACTATTTATATCTGTCTTGTTGTAATTTTTCTGTTCTATATTCACTAAAATACTCCACCGATGCTATGGCATTCCCTTAGTGAGTGATCATAGCGGGAGTGGGGTGTTACACGTGGTATCAGAGCTTAAGGTTACCAGAACAGATAAAATTTTTGAGAAAAACTACTTTCTAAGAGTATTTTCGAAGAAAGTATTTTTAAAAGCATGTCTTCTAAGAGAAAAATTTTTGAAAAAGAAAAGCATAATCCCCAATAGCCATATCTTTATCTTTCGGAATCTCCTTTTTGAATCTTTCCTCTTTCGTTTCAGCATGGCTGAAGATCTTAACATCCCGGAGGGTTTAGTTATACCACTATGGTATAGGAGGTTGCAAGAGGCTAGGGCCGCGGCTGCGGGTCCGGCCAATGCTACTACACCAGAGACAACCGCTCCTCCTCCTCAGCCTAGAGTGGATAATTTTGCTAAGGTTTGCAAGGAGTTCAAGGCTATAGGAGGAAAACCTTTTCTTGGTTCAGAGACTTTCGTAGAGGCTAGAGATTGGCTTAAGGAAGTGGAAGAGTTGCTAGATATCTTTGAAGTGGAAGAGGGAAAGAAAGTCAAGTTGGCGGCTTGGTTAATGAAGGGAGAGGCCTCATTCTGGTGGGAGGTCACTAATGGAGAACGCCCTGTTGACTCTTGGGCAGATTTTAAGCAAAGGTTTGGGGCTAAGTTTCTCTCAAGGGCGGAAGAGAATCTGTTTATGGAGAAGTTCTTGAATTTGAAGCAAGGGAATCTCACGGTGAAAGAATATGTCAACAAATTCAATCAATTAGCAAGGTTTGGCATAGAGTTGGTGAATACACCGGAGAAGAAGGCTTTGAGGTTCGTTAGAGGCTTGAACGAACCATTGCAAGGAATAGCTATGACTCACATTCCTATGGGGGCCACTTTTGAGAAGCTTGTCTACATGGCACTTATGCATGAGGATGATAAGAATTCTAAGGCACCAGAGAAAAAGGGGGATCAGAAGAAACCGCAACAGCAACAACAAGGCAAGGGCGGAAAAGGCAATGGTGACAAAAAGAAGACGAAGAAGAAGTGCTTCAATTGTGGAACACCAGGACACCTCAGTAAGGATTGTCGCAAAAAGAAGAAGACCGGTTGCTTTCATTGTGGTGAAGCAGGGCATCTTGTGAAAAACTGCCCAAAGAAGGGGCAGAAGACGGGGTCTACCTCAGGAGGCCAGGTGCAAGCTCTTATAGCACCACCTCAGTCAGGCGGGCAAGTTCAGGTTCTCTCAGTTCCACCGATTCAGCAGAGAGGTAGAACTATTTCCGTTGAAAGTCTGGTTTTTCTGTTTGATCATCCAGTTCGTACTTTGTTTGACTCTGGCGCATCGCATTCTTTTATCTCATCATCGTTAGTTGAGTCACTGCACTTAGACACCAGTCTAGTTGATGATCCCTTGGTTGTCTCAAACCCAATTGGGGGCTCCATATATCTGTCTATGATATGTTTGGGTTTGAAGATTTCTATACTTAGCGTTGAGTTTAGATGTGATGCTTTTGTATTGGGCTTCACGGGCTATGGGTTGATCTTGGGCATGGACTGGTTATCCAGTAATGGTGCCGTTCTTGATTGCGAAAGGAGAGTTGTCAGGCTCATGACCCGCTTGGGTAACACTCTCGAGATCTCTTGCAATCCCATGGAATCTGTTTTGCTAAGTTATCTTGAATCGCTCGATGCTTCGGTCGAAAGTTTGTGTTCTGTCAGAGTAGTCCGGGAATATCCGGATGTGTTTGAAGAAGTAAAGGGTTTGCCTCCGAAGCGGGAGATAGATTTCCGAATTTATTTGGTGGATAATGCCAAACCAGTGTCTTTGCCAGTACGCCACATGGCTCCTCGTGAGAGAAGAGAACTTCATAAGCAAGTAGGGGAGTTGCTTGAGAAGGGGTTCATAAGGCGAAGTATATCGGAGTGGGGAGCTCCAGTAGTGTTTGCCACGAAGGCGGATGGGTCCCTCAGACTTTGTGTGGATTATAGGGAACTTAATAAGCTCACGAAGAAGAATAGACACCCATTACCGAGGATAGATGATCTCTTTGATCAGTTGGTTGGCGCGTCAGTATTTTCGCAGATGGACTTAGCTACAGGGTTTCATCAGTTAAGAGTGGCGGAGGACAGTATAGAGAAGACTGCTTTCCGGACTCCGGATGGTTTTTATGAGTGGCTAGTGATGCCATTTGGGTTGACAAACGCCCCCGCATACTTTGTTGATCTCATGAGTAGAGTGTTCAGAGAGTATCTGAATAAGTTTGTAGTAGTTTTTGTGGATGACATCTTGGTCTTTTCCAAGAATGAAGAAGAGCATGCCTTACATCTCAAGGAAGTGTTGGAGACTCTTCGAGCGCATAGTCTTAAAGCTAAATTCTCTAAATGCCATTTTTGGAGAAGAGAAGTGCGATTCTTAGGGCATGTGGTCTCTAAGGAAGGGATAGCTGTGGATCCCGCAAAGATAGTATCTATCCAGGATTGGAAAGTTCCTAGAAATGCTACCGAGGTAAGAAGTTTCTTGGGGTTGGCAGGATATTATAGGAAGTTCATCAAAGACTTCGCGAAGATATCAGCCCCATTAACCCGCTTGACGAAGAAGAATCTGGTTTTCTCATGGGATGTAGATTGTGATGATGCTTTCCGACGGTTAAAGAGAGCTTTGACCACCGCTCCAGTTTTAGTGCTTCCAGATGGGAGTAAGCCGTTTGTTGTTTATACCGATGCTTGTGGAACAGGATTAGGCGCAGTCTTGATGCAGGAGGGAAGGGTAATAGCCTATGGAGGGAGACAATTGAGAGTGCATGAGAAGAATTACCCTACCCATGATCTAGAGTTGGCCGCGATTGTTTTCGCACTTAAGTCTTGGCGCCATTATCTTCTTGGTGAGAGATTCGAGTTGTTCACCGACCATAAATCATTGAAGTACTTATTCTCTCAGAAGGATTTAAACTTAAGACAGCAAAGGTGGATGGAGTTCTTAGCATCCTATGATTTCGAGATAGCGTATACCCCTGGTAAGGGTAACGTGGTGGCAGACGCCTTAAGTAGAAAAAGGCTATCTTTGAGTCCATTGTTCGTGGAACGACGAAGCTTGGAGTTTCTTTCTTTGTTTGACTTCAGACCTTCTGTTGATTTTGTACCTGGTTTGTTGGCATCCTTGGAGGTTAGACCTACTCTTTTGAGACGGATTGGCGAGGCTCAGCGAGACGACCCACAGTTGGTTGTGTTGGTAGAGAAGCTTATAAGAGGGGAGTCGTCCAGCCATTTGGGTAGATACACCATAGATGATAAGGGATGGTTGCATAGAGACGGTAGACTTTGTGTACCGCAAGATGAGGGTTTGAAGAAGGCTATTTTGGATGATGCACATCGTTCAAGAATGACTATTCATCCCGGTGGAGACAAAATGTACCAAGACATGAAGAGAGTTTTCTTCTGGGCCGATATGAAGAAAGATGTGGCCGAGTATGTGGCTAGATGCTTAGTGTGCCAACAAGTTAAAGTGGAGCAAAGGAAACCCGGTGGGTTGCTACACCCATTGGAAGTTCCACAGTGGAAGTGGGATAGTGTCTCGATGGATTTCATCGACGGGTTACCGAAATCGAGGAAGGGCAATACGGGAATTTGGGTTGTGGTAGACAGACTTACCAAGAGTGCCCATTTTATACCCGTAAAGAGTAAGAGGACCGCTCCATGGCTTGCTTCAGTCTATGTTAGAGAGATTGTTAGATTGCATGGCGTACCATCCAGCATTGTGAGTGATCGAGATCCTATTTTCACTAGTGAGTTTTGGAGAAGTTTGCAAGAGGCGGTAGGGACTCAGTTGTGTTTGAGCACCGCATATCATCCTCAGACGGACGGTCAGACCGAGAGGGTGAACCGTATCTTAGAAGATCTTTTGAGGCTTTGTATCTTGGATTTTGGAGGTACATGGGAAGAACATCTTCCTTTGGTGGAGTTCGCATATAATAACAGCTTTCAGTCCAGTATTGGTATGGCTCCTTTCGAAGCTCTTTATGGAAGGCCTTGTCGATCTCCTACATGTTGGTGGGAATCTACGGATAAGATCTTGCTTGGGCCGGATATGGTTAGAGAGACTTCAGAGAAGATTGATTTAATTCGAAAAAGGATGAAAGCAGCGCAAGATAGACAGAAATCTTATGCGGATCGGAGAAGGACGGATCTTGAGTTTGAGGTTGGGGACATGGTTTTTGTCAAAGTATCTCCATTGAGAAATGTTGTTCGCTTTGGGTCCGTAGGGAAGTTAGCACCGAGATTTGTTGGGCCGTTTCCTATTAAGGAAAGGATTGGACGGATGGCATATAGGGTGGAGTTGCCCGACAGACTTAGTGGTGTTCATGATGTATTCCATGTATCACATTTGAGGAAGTGCTTACATGAGACCGCGGAGGTGGTAGAGCCGAGCTTGCTTAGAGATGTAGAGGTAGAGCGTGATGCGACGATTCGACGAGCTCCTACTCGCATCCTTGGGTCAGAAACTAGGAAGTTGAGGAACAGAGAAGTTCAGCTAGTTAAAGTGCAATGGGGAGATGACGAAAGCAATGCTACTTGGGAGACGGAAGCAAAGATGCGTTCTTTGTATCCATTTCTTTTTGAGAGTATGTCTTTTAACTTCTCCTTTATTGCTTGTCTAGTACTTATCTTATCTTTAGTATATCCTCTCGCTAATACCTATGACCTTTAGATAGGGTAAAACCTATGGTTGAAACATGTGTTTGAAACATGTTATGGTTGATGGATGCATATGGATGCAATTGTTTGCTAGTGGTTGCTCGTGGATGCATATACACACACATTAGGCACTAGATCGGCTCAGTCACTTCATGTTGCATATTGCATAAATGGATGTGGTAGTTAGATTGATGGATGTATCATGGCTGTGTTATCATATGGATGATGCATTTTTGTGTATGGTTGTGCACGCATGTAGAAATTTGTATGTGTCAATAGGGTTTCGCATACATATTGGATGCATGGCACTATCATGGTTTGCATTAAGGAGGTTTACTGTATCAGTAACCGCCTGATTTTCGCATTAGGTAAGTACATATACACACACTTTTGCATATATCCATCCAGCATTTAGAATCTTGTAAGGACAATGATTGCTCGTGGATGATGCTTTGAGTAGATGGATGATTGGATGGTAGGATACGTTCTTCCTAACTTGAAGATTTCGGGGACGAAATCCTTTGAGGAGGGGAGAATGTAACAACCCGTATTTTCAATAACCTGTAATAACATAAATCGAGGCAGAATTTAATTCTAAAATGGGAATCAAGGGAAACGGGCTATGCCATTGTGTTCGTCTCGGAAAAATACGCGAAATAGAGTCCGAGTTTTCGAAAATCGGAGTCCGTATGACCAAGATATGGCCTCGCGAAGTTTCACGAAAATTCCCAAATTAAAGTATACTTAATTAAGTGAAATGGGTTGTGTAGATATATATATATATATATATATATATATATATATTGATATATATATATATAATTGAAAATTTAATAAATAAATATGCAAAAATGCTCAAAACAGCGAATTGGGAGAGGGGAATAACCGAACCGGCCGATTTTTGAAGTCGACCCAAGCCCGCTGGGTCGACTAGGGGTTAATCCAGGGTGTTTGGCTGTCAACCCGTGGGCCGATTCGCTCAAGTGCAGATTTTGCATTTGAATGGTTCTCATGGTCCATCTTTAATCTAAAGGCCCTAGATGGTTCCTACACTTGACTTCTTCCCCAAGACATGCTTTGATGGCTTGGATTGAATCTAGGGTTAATCCTATGGCCTAAAACACTTGCCTAATCTATAAATAAGACCCTAACCTACCCTAATTCATTCATAATTAAACCTAGTGACTAAACTATGGCAAAATGCTAGCTCTCATGGCCTCCACTAATTTTATGAAGAGGGTTGCATACTAATCACTCTCTAATCAACTTCTAATCCCTTCTTAGCATCTTAATCTTCTTCATTTGGTGTTCAAAGTTGCTAGTTGTGAGTTTCTATCACTTTGATGATCTTTTGGTAAACTAATTAGATGAGATGTGATGAGATTTATGGTTTTGTATGTGGGTTAATGAGCTTTGAATCATATGATATGATGTTAGCATTAATCTTATGTTTATGCATGTTGAGTATGTAAGCTTATGCAAGTTTAATATGATGTATGTTATGTTTGCATGATGCTAAATATGCAAGTTGTGGGCTATGTAATCATATGCATGTTATGCAAGTTCATGGTAATATGCTATGCAAGTTACATGTTTGTTAATATGCAAGTTACATGTTTGTTAATATGCAAGTTACATGTATGTAAATATGCAAGTTACATGTTTGTTAATATGCAAGTTACATGTTTGTTAATATGCAAGTTACATGTATGTAAATATGCAAGTTACATGTTTCTTTATATGCAAGTTACATGTTTGTTAATATGCGAGTTACATGTATGTAAATATGCAAGTTACATGTTTATTAATATGCAAGTTCATGATGACACATTATGCAAGTCTATAAGCTAATATGCAAGTTTGTTATGCAAAATGAATATGTAAGTTATGTGACATATTATATGCAAGTTATGTGACATGTTATGCAAGTTCATATGCAAGTTATGTGTTTGTTAATATGCAAGATGGCACCTTTGAAACATGTTCATTCATATGCAAGTTGACACCTTTTATATGTGTTATATCATGAACGAAATTACGTGGGAACGATGGGGTAATTAAATGCATAAGTTAATAAGATTTTGTGAAATTAATATAATTATGCATAACACAAAATAAATAAACATAGTATGGGAATTTGCCTATTTGGTTAGGTGTACCCATACTATGTGTTGGGAATTTACCTATTGAGTTAGGTCTACCCCATGGGAATTTACCTATTAAGTTAGGTCTACCCATGTTAAGAAAACTTGATTAATTAGGGATAATTAATATAAAATTATGAGGGTGATTAATTAGGTGTAATTAATTGACTAAGACACGAGGTTGGACTCAGTTGTAGCGTAAAACTGCCCGGACCCAACCGGCTTAACCAGTTGCTACAAATGTTAGCCCAATGTGAGAGGTCTTAGGCACAAACTAAATACGTAATTAATGTAAAGACACGAGGTTAGACTCTGTTATGACATAAGGCTGCCCGGACCCAACCGGCTTAACCAGCGGTCATAAAAGACAGTCTAATGTGAGAGGTCTTTACAAAGGTTACGTTCTTAATTAATTAATTAAGAAACACTTAACCACATTAGCATGTAGAGGGACATGAGGGGTTAAGTGGGTGCCTCGGGTGGCATGAGAAAATCTAGTGGTTGCCTTGGGTGGCAATAGAAAATACGATTAGAATACTTAACCAAAATAGAACATGTAATTAAAACATGATTAAAGGGTTAAGTGGGATATACTAGAAAAAGGGACAAGCTTAGGTGGGTAGCTTGTGGAGGCCCATTTCAACCAGTAACCCATACGTATCTTTGTGGGCTCGACCCATGTCGAGGACGGGACACGCATACTGGGCTTGACTGTAAGAGGCAAACGGGTTAGCGGTGGCAACGCAAGTCCAACGGGCTTCATATGCGTGAGTGGGCCCGGGCTGGTAGGTAAGCCGTTGTTGCATCGAGTAGATATAAGCCGTGCACCTTTAGTTTCATCAGGTTGCCACATTGGGGAATGATACATCCCACGGTGGGGCCAGCACGGGTATCTACGTTAGGGAGCCGATCGAATGGGAAGTAGTGTGTACACCTAGTGGATTGTAGGGCCCCGTGGCGCCTACTTGGTCACCTAGGGGTACGCAGGTACTAATTAGTAAATTTTATAAGTCCTTGGGTGGGATCAACCTTTAAGTTAGGAACGACTGGTGTGGTGCAGTTTAGTAATTTACCTTAGGGAGGGTAGATGCGTCTTTATCCTTTATCTTCGTTTAGTTGACTGCTTAGGGTAGCCATTCATCCCTATATGTTACCGTATATCAGTTTATGTCTTCTCTGGTTACTTTAACGATTGTATTGTTAAAGTTATAGGACTCGCTCAGACTTATGTCTGACCCTGTTGTTTTTATCTTTTTCCCAACCCTCAGGTCCTACGGTGGATCCTAGCAGTAGTGGAGCTTGATCGGATTGCTGTTCCAGTCTTTAGGAGCTTGGATAGATGTAAAGCTCCAGTTATCCAGTTATCTTTTCTTTTGTTTGGCTATTGTATGAGAGTGGGATTATGTACTTCTTTATTTTGATGGATATTGTACTTGACCTTTATTGTGGTTTTATGATGTAACCAGACATGTTTTACTTCCGCTGTTATGAGATGATGTTTTAAAATTTCAAGTACTATTTATATCTGTCTTGTTGTAATTTTTCTGTTCTATATTCACTAAAATACTCCACCGATGCTATGGCATTCCCTTAGTGAGTGATCATAGCGGGAGTGGGGTGTTACATCTCCCCATTGAACCTTTAGCAAATTGATCTCTTTATTGCGTAGCTTCTTAACTTCTGATACTAGAATACGGGTATGGACTCGCCTCCCGTTCCACTTCGACTTCTTCCAACACACTCGGCTCAATGATTACAACGGTGTCATGCAGGCACTTCCGCAGAAGGGAAACGTGGAAAACATCATGAACGCCAGATAGATTGTCTGGGAGTTTACTCTATGGGCCATTTGGCCAATCCTCTTGGTTATGGGAAATGGTCCCACAAACCTAGGTGCCAACTTCCCTACTAATCCGAAGCGAACCACATTCCTCAGAGGTGACACTTTGATAAAAACCAAGTCTCCTACTTCAAATTCGAGGTCAGTCCTTCTCTTATCTGCATAGGACTTCTGCCTATCTTGAGCTGTCTTCATCCATCATCGAAAAAGGTCAGTCTTTTTGGATGTTTCCCTAACTATATCTGGTCCAAGTAATAATCTTTCTGTAGACTCCCACCAATAAGTTGGTGATCTACAGGGTTGTCCGTACAATGCTTTAAAGGGTGCCATGTCGATGCTGGCTTGATAACTGTTATTATAGGCAAACTCTACTAAAGGAAGGTGCTCTTCCCAAGTCCCTCCGAAGTCTAGGATACACAACCTCAAAAGATCCTCTAGAACTTTGTTCACCCTCTCTGTATGTCCATCGGTCTGAGGATGATAAGCGGTGCTCAAACATAACTATCTACCTAATGCTTCTTGCAAGCTCCTCCAATATTCACTAGTGAAAATGGGATCATGATTTCTTACGATATTGGAAGTACTCCATGAAGGGGACTATCTCACGAACGTAAAGTGTTGCCAACCATACTACCGTCGTCTTGCTCTTAACGGGAATAAAATGGGTGCTCTTAGTAAGTTTATCTACTACCACCCAAATGCTGATGTTTCCCTTCGTTGATCTAGGAAAACCATTTATGAAATCCATAGAGATGCTCGCCCACTTCCAATGCAGGCCCTCTGAAGGATGAAGTAAACCACCGAGCTTCCTTGGCTCAGCTTTGCCTTGCTGGCAAATCAGACATTGAGAAACAAACTCTGCTACACGTTTCTTCATCCCATCCCGAAATAAAACTCTTTCTCAAGTAACTCCCCTATTTGCTTACTCAACTCCCTCCTTTCCTTTGGAGACATATGGCGCACTGGTAATGCAACCGGCTTTGCATTGTCCACCAGATATATACGAAAATCGATCTCGCGCCTCGGAGGTAAGCCCTGTACCTCATCAAAAATGTCAGAATAATCTCGGACTACTGGAACAAATTACAGATCATTGACAGATGCTTCAAGGGACTCTAGGAAACTAAGCATAACCGACCCTTGTAGGTCACAAGAAATCTCAAGGGTCCTCCTATGACAAGTCAGAGGCCTAACAACCCTCCTCTCACAATCCAGAGTGGCACCATATGTGGTAAACCAGCCCATTCCTAGAATCAACCCATAGCCCATAAACCCGAGCACATATGCATCCCACTCAAGCTCGATGCCTAACACAGGTATTCTCAAACCCCAACAAATCATAGATGAATGAGCCGGAGTTTGAGGCAACTACGTGATCCACTACCATACTAGTAGTTAAGTGCATAGATTCAACAACAGAACTAGATACAAACGAATGTGAAGCGCTAGAATCAAAAAGAGTTCTTATAGGAAGATTGGAAGGAGAAATCAAACCTTCCATGGAAACTTTCCAACCTCTATCTAGTGTACTAGACACGAGAGCATTCGCTCGCCCTCTAGAGGTTTCTATCCTTTGACCTTGCCCTTGCTTCCTTGGGCACTCCCTAGAATAGTGTCTAACCTCTTCACAAACTAAGTAAGCATTCTTCCCTTTCCTGCAGTCCTGGGCCAAGTGAGCCTCTCGCCCACAACTATTACACTTCCTCTTACCTTAGCCTTGTCATTCTTTCCACCCTTCTTTAGTTGTTGTTGTTGTCCTTTCTTGGGTCATACCTTTTTATTTTGTGTTTCCTCAACCTTAACCTTTTCCTTTTCACCTTTATTTGAACTTTATCTATATTCCCTTCTCGGACCATCATTTTTCTCATCCTTGGGCTGTGCTCCTTAGCCCTAACTCCCTTGTTCTCCTTTTTACCGTATTTGTGTAACAAGCTAACTAGTCTCTTGAAAGCTGCCTCCATTGCATGGAAATCCTTACGAAGCTTGAGAAAGTTAGCCGCAGGTGAAACTACTGCGGCTACAGATAGAGGTTAGGCACTTCATTGCCCTTCGACATAGGTCGTAGTCTTAACATGCCTACGGAACCATGCCGCAATGGGGACACCTTTTGGGATGGATTGTTTTCCCCAGACAAAAAGAAAAAGGAATAAAGCGGAGAATCAAAAGATATTTCCTATGGCTTTGGGGAATATGTTTTTCAAAACAGACTTTTCTTTTTTAAAATGCTTTCTTTTAAAACCTTTTTGAAAATAATTTAAAAAAACTTTATCCAATCTGGTTACCTTCAGCTCTGATACTAAGTGTGACACCCCATGTCCGTTAATGTCACTAAGGGAATGCATTAAGTCTTGTGAAGTGTTATAGGTAAACAAAACAGAAACATTACAAGATAGATACAAAATAGCAGGGGAATTAAAAACTTTTATTAATCATAAAGCATGGTTACACCATATGTCTGAAAATACATAAACTCAGTACATCATTAAAACTTCTGTCTTGTACTTTAAATATCAGAGTACAATAACAAAGAAAGCATAATCCCCAAATCATAAGCCATAGTAGCAAAGATAGAAGCTTGAGCAATACATCTAGAAGCTCCAAGCAAGACGATAGCAGAATCCGGACTAAGCCTGAGAATTCTCTCCCTTAAGAACCTATGGGTGGGAACGGAAGAAAGAAGAGGAAACAAAAAGGGTCAGACATAAAGTCTGGCAAGTTTAGTTACTTCTAGACAGTACATAAATAAAAGTAACATGATAGGCATATAAAGTGGATAAGAGAGGCCACTACATAAATGGCAGGCGTGACAAGGTAGACAGGATAAGGTGTATATGCTTCTCTAATGATTACTCTGCATTGTTACTAGTATATCCAGAAAGAGATGACCCCTTCAACTATAAGGTGGTAGACTTAGGTATACGTCCAAATGTATCCTAACTACTACCCTGATCGATCGGCTCCCTAACCCTCGTAGATACCTTGTGTTGGCCCCATGGCAGGAGGTATCACTTCCTAAAGAGGCAACCCCTCGTCGTAATAATGTGCACAACCATATCTATAGGTGTTACGGTCGTCTTATCCCCCTCTGCCTGGTTCATGCACGCACATGGCCCGATCGGTTTGCGCCGCCCATACCCTCCTCCACGTTTGGATCTCTTATAATTAGTCAGAAAGCATGCCTCTTCTCCGCCTAGTACGGAGTACTTTGTTTGATACCTACCCCGGGATAGTGACAGAAATGGGTCCCACACAATATGATACAAGATCTACCCTATGTCTTGTATCCCCCCACTAGGTTTTCATTGACTATGTATACCATTAGGTGTCTTTAATAGCATAGCCTTATTTATTTCTACCAGTTATGCTTACCCTAAAGGGTGTCACATAACTCCAATCTTTCGACTGGTTATGCTTACCTACAGGTGTCTTTAATACATAACACCCAAACTTCCAACCGGTTATGCTTACCTATAGGTGTATTTATTACATAACCCTATCATTTCTACAAGTTATGTTTACACTAAAAGATGCCTTTAATTACATAACTTTATTATTTCCTCTGATTATGTATACCACTAGGTGTCTTTAATTACATAACCTTAACGGAGTTAAGTTTGTGGGCCTATATGTGAATATTACCCACCTACCCAAGATTTACTTCACCCTCCCACTGATCCAAGCATGTTTATTTAATGGTTAAGTTTGTGAGCCTATATATACTAATATTACCCACCTACCCAAGATTTACTTATCCCTCCAAGCATGTTTATTTAATGGTTAAATTTGTGGGCCTATATATACTAATATTACCCACCTAGCCAAGATTTACTTAACCCTCCAAGCATTTTTATTTAATGGCTAAGTTTGTAGGCCTATATATACTAATATTACCAACCTACCCAAGATTTACTTAACCCTCCCAGCATGTTTATTTAATGGTTAAGTTTGTGGGCCTATATATACTAATATTATCCGCCTGCCCAAGATTTACTTAACCCTCCCACTGATCCAATAAATTTTACTTAACCTTAACTTTAGTTCATATTCATATAATCCTTTATGGATTAGATTAAGTTAAGTAGTCTAATTTATTACCATGTCCATTTATGGTTTATAATGGGCTAGACCACCCACATTAGGCCTACAACATGTGGATGCTGGATATGCCGGTCGGGTCTGGGCAATCTTATTCCACGGTTGGGCCTAATCTCGTGTCTTAGCCCGATTCGTATTTGTGTACTTGGACCTCCCATATTAGGTTCAACATTAGTGGCTGCTGAATATGCCGGTCGGGTCCGAGTAGACTTCCACCACTAATGCAACCTAACCTCGTGTCATAAGTTCAATTACAGTTCCTAATTGTAATTACTAGACATTCCGTTTTTAATTAATCTACCAATTAATTAATCCTTTCCTTTTATAGGTGTCAATACCTATTTTACCCAATAATTTGAATTACATGTCCAAAAATGTTCATATTCAAATTATGCCATTTTTAACCCTTTTCCCCCGTTCCTTAACTAGCGCCCTCACAAAATTGGCAACATGCCTAGGCTAGACAATAGCCTAGTCATAAACGATAATAGGGAAAATAATGGGAATATAAATTAAATGATCATCTTGGAATAAACATAAACTTAGCATGATAATAAGGTGAACATACATACTAGCCTGGACATGAAATTGTCATCATAACAAGGTGGACATAAAACTGATGAATGGTTGGTACAGTCAATTGATTCTAACATAACTATGATGTCACAATAAGCATAGTAATATCTAAATTAGAAATTTAGACATCCAATCAGTTTAGATCTAACATGATAACACAAGATGATAAATTAGATCACATAATTCAGATCTAGAGGTTAAAATAGATCTAACATGATAACGCAAGGTGATAACTGGATCACATAAAATAGATCTAACATGATAACGCAAGGTGATAAATTAGATCACATAAAATAGATCTAACATGATAACACAAGGTGATAAATTAGATCACATAAAATAGATCTAACATGATAACACAAGGTAATAATCTAGATCTAACTAACAGTTTCAATGTTCACATAAATTAGATCTATTAGTTTACAAATAGATCTACACAAATCCACATCATAGCATGTCATAGAAGTTATAATTAAGACAAAGATTTATATCCAATGCTAACCAAATTCATGGTGACATATGTTCATGATTTCCATAAATGATTAGATCTATCCAATGATATAACTATCCAAATTAACAGATTTATATTAATCACAATATAGTTACAAACCAAGATCCACAATAATAACATAGTAGATCAATCACAGTTGAATTGTATCTAGAGAAATAGATTTATCATAAGATCTAACAATAACATAGATTCATGGTTTACAATGTATCCAAATCACAGTCTTTCATAATTCACTTTTATTTATCTAAACCTAAAAGCAACTAGAAACTCACTGTGATTGGATTGCTAAGATGATAGGAAAGAAGTTGTTGTTATGTCTTTGCTTGAATCTCAGAATTTGATATGCTTTAGTTGATAGAAGAAGATGAGAGACCCTAGTTCAGTTCAGACTCCGGTAGAGTTTGACCGCCATGATTTCTAACGAAGAAATATGTGAAATAGCCATGTATTTATAGCTGCAGAACCCTCTGGAATCGACTGCCACATAAGCTCTAGGGTAAATCCGGTCGTGGGTCGCATCCTGCTTGGGCAAAGGACCGAATACCCAAAAAACTATTCTGAGGGCACTTTACAAGTGCGCCAGTGTAAAAATACATGGGCTACTTGTCAAGTGCACCGAGAATTTTTGCTATTTTTGCCAATCTTCCATCATCCATAACTTCTTCATACGCTATCCATTTTACGCAAACCAGGTGTCAAACTTGACCAGAATTTCGAGACGGATGCAGTGACGCAGTCCGTTTCCCTTAATTCTCAATAATAAATTAATTATTCTTTAATTTATCCACTTTAATGTTGTTAAAATTTTGGGATTTACAGCTTCTGAAGCTCACGAACCGAATGGAGACTGAGCCGAACCGGAGGAGATTAAAACCCGAAATGTAATGGAAGTCCAAGTGGGAAGTTATTACTCAGGATCTAGATGGGAACCTAGAAGTTAGCATCATGAGTTGGGCTTTGTTGCGGGACGTGTGCTAAGGGGTTATCGATATCCAAAACTTTGGTTCACTATTAAGAGAGGGGGGCATTGACTATGGACCAGTGCAGTGGGGTCAGATGTTGTATGGAGTCAGACTCCATCAGGGTCCCAAAGGGCAAAGTGGTCGTAGTGATAGTTGTACGCAGTTGGACTCCTTCATTGCCCCAATAGTTCTGGTGATCAAAGTGGTGGATATCTTATGCTTTATGCACTGAGTGAGAGATGTGAGGATGATTGCTATGTTTGATGTTTACTACCACCATGACACGCACACTCCCATTTTATATTGTATGTTAGTGTTACCTTAGAGTATTATACATCTTGTTGTGCTAACTCTTTGGTTGTAGGTCCAGGTCAGGTATGATTATTTGTACCTGTTATCGTTTTATTTTACTGCTATCGCTCATACCAGACTTTTGTCTGACCCGGAGTTTTGTGTCTCTTCTTATTACTTTGGGTGCTCCTAAACGAGCAGACTAGAGGTAGGTTAGGTGGTTATGCACGAGTAGCTGTCCGGAGACGAGCAGGAGGCTTCCACGTACTATTTACATATATTCTCCCTGTTTTGTTGTTGGTCACTGCTTTGGGCATTAGTAGTGTACCTCTTTTATTTCCTTTTTAAAGACAGTATTTTTATGTTGTAAATATGGTTTGGATCATAAGCTGTATTTTTGATTCCGCTGCAACGATGGTTTAGTTTACAGCTTAAGCACTGTTTCGCCTGTTTTATGTCAAGTTATGTTATTATTATATTTTATTCCATGCTCAGTGAGATATACTATAGGTTTTTGGTGATTCATTGTTTCAAAACCCTTTCATTTGACGACCATCCCGTGCTAGTCGGGCAATAGCACATCGCATTTCAGAGAAATGTCTGGCTAGTTCGGGGTGGGCCGTCATAACGGGTCAAACATAAAGTTTGTCGACTTCAGTTACTTTTAGCATATAAATAAGTAAAAGCATCATGACAGGCATATAAACTAGATGAGAGATAACGGTATCATATAACAGGTATAAACATGATGAACAGGATAAATAGAATAAACAGAATACACTATGCTTCTCAATACTTTTCTCTGCACCAATACTAGTATACCAAATTAAGTGTTTTCCAATTACTTAACAGAAACAGAACGAACCCAGCAGAACATAAACGGTAGACTTAGGTGTAATCTAGCAAAGGATTTTAACCCAAATAGAATTAACAGGTACCTAAACAGAAATAACGGGTATTACCCTAAACAGAAATAACAGGTACGCTAATTACTAACCCCTAAGTGATCGGCTCCCTACCATGTAATTACCCTGTGTCAGCCCCACGGTAGGGTGTATTACTTCCTAAAGTCGCAACCAGCAGAAGGGCACAGACCTATTTACAGGTGTTATGGCGTCTTATTTTCCCAAACAGACTGGACCCATGCATGCACATGACCCCATTGGAACGCGCCATCAGAACACCCCATCCCAAATGAACCACTTATTATTAGCTCAGTAAGCGTTCTCTGATCCCTACCTAATGCGAGGTCCCCTTTTAATACCATAATGGGTTACTGACTAATATGGGTCCCACACAATAGATGATACTTGTCAAACTCCTAAACTTGTGTCCCCTATCAACTAGGATTTCGACAGGTTAAGTTTTACATGGGTTAATAGTGCCCTACATTCCATATTTCAGTTATATTCCACAATATAAGTTATGCCCCAAATTATAGTCATATTCATAGCACAGGTTATTCCCCCAAATTAGCATTCCCAATTAATCCAAATTTCATTTGTACACATATTTCAGCGGTATTGGACTTATCTCGAAGGTAGCCTAGGCTATAAAAATAAAAAGGGAAAGAGAGAGAAGAACAGAATAGGCATAAAACAAAATAAGCATATAATAACAAAGATGGCATATGATAAGCATACCAGAAATAGGCGTATAAGAACTGGATAGCAGATCAGGTGTACATGTAATAGCAGGACCGATTAGGTACGAATTTGATTCTTAACAAGTATAAGTTTAGATCCAGATTTATAAACATGTCAGGATTACTTGTTAAATGTTTATATTTATAAATAACATGAACTCACAGAGAATGGATCTAAAGAATAGAGAATAATTAGGCTGAAGTTGTAGAAGAAACTCTTGTATGCGTATAAGCTATTGTTGAAGAAAATAGGCTAATTCAATCCAAACTGATGCAGCATCTCATTGTCTCCATTGTTTTAGGTTAATAAAACAATAGAAATGTTGTCCTATATATAGCCAACTACCAACGAACCTCGCTCAAAAACAAGTACAGGTTTAGGAAATGAACCTTCGTGGATCTGGGGTGGGTCGACACCCCCTTGAGTGGGTCGACCCATGGGTCGACACCCCTAGGGCGTGGGTCGATCCCTAATGGGTCCAATTCCAGCGTCGTCTTCCCGCTTTGATTTTGAACTATTTTGTATTTTTGGACTGATTTGTTTATATATTTCCCTTATATGTAAGCTTCACAATTTTCTCATATGATGTCCGTTTTATGCAAACTCGAAGTCTATCTTAAGAACAATTCCGAGACGAACACACTGGTACCGTCCGTTTTACTTAATTCCCAATATTTAATTAAGTATTCTTCAGTTTATCGTTATAAAATATTATAAAATTACGGGGTGTTACATTCTCCCCTACATAAAGAATTTCGTCCCCGAAATCTCCAAGTTAAGAAGAATGTTACTATCCTAACAACCACAACCATCTACTCATCCATCATCCACAAGAATCCATTGTCCTTAAGATTTTTCTAATGCTTGTATGAACATATGCAATGGTGTGTATATATGTCCTACTAATGCGAAAAATCAGGCGGTCGACTGATTAAGTTGGCCTCCTTAATACAATGTATGTTATTGCCATGAATCCAATATGTATGCAGATATTCCTAGTATATCATGTAAACGTTATATATGTGCACAATCATCCATCCAATTGCAACATCCATATGGTGATACAATCATTTCCATCCATAAAATTTAAAATGCACACACATCCATATGCAATATGTAAGTGATTGAGCCGATCTAATGCGTAGTGTGTGTATATGCATCTACGAGCAACCACTAGCAAATACTTGCAACCACTTGCATCCATCAAACATAACATGTCTAAAACACATGTTTACACCCATTGGTTTTCTACTTAAAGGTCGAAGATTCGATCGATAGGATACACTCAAATGGCAGAAGCAAGCACGAAAAAAAGCTTGGAAAAAGAAGTTAAGAACATACCCATGAAAAGAAAAGGGTACGAAGCGCAAATCTTGTCTTCAGCCTTCCAAGTTGCATCCTCGTTGTCTTCTCCCCATTGTACTTTCATCAAACTGACCTCTCGGTTATGAAGCTTCTAAACCTCTGACCTAAGTATACGGGTAGGAACTCGTCTAACTGTCGTCTCTCGCTCTACCTCTACTTCCTCAAGCATGCTCAGTTCGACTACCTTTATTGTATTATGTAGACATTTCCGCAAATGTGGAAAACATCATAGACACCCACCAATCACTCTGGTAGCTTTACTCTATAGGCCATCTGATCTATCCTTTCTACTATGTGAAATGGCCCTACGAACCTTGGCGCCAATTTCCCTACAGATCCAATGCGAACCACATTCCTTAAAGGTGATACTTTGATGAAAACCATGTCTCCCACCTCAAACTCAATATTATTCCTTCTCTTATCTGCGTAGGGCTTCTACTCGTCCTGAGTTGTCTTCATCCGTCTGCAGATAAGATCAATCTTATCATAAGTTTCTCTAATCATCTCAGGTCCAAGTAGAAGCCTATCTGTGGACTCCCACTAACAAGTCGGTGATCTACAAGGTCGTCCATACAATGCCTCGAAGGGTGCCACGCCTATAATAGCCTGATAACTGTTGTTGTAGGGGAACTCAGCCAATAGAAGATGCTTCTCCCAAGTCCCTCCGAAGTTTTGGATACACGGCCTCAAAAGATCCTCAAGAACTCTATTCGCACTCTCGATCTGTCTATCTATCTGAGGGTGATATGCGGTGCTTAAACAAAATTATGTACCTAATGCCGCTTGCAGACTCTTCCATAACTCATTAGTGAAGATGGGATCATGATCACTTACTGTTAGATCCAAAATTGGGTCTAACACCCGAATTGTTTTAATTTGGGGGAGATTAATATCAGAAAAAATGCAAGAAAAAGAAGAAAAGACACAAGGTTTATAGTGGTTTGGCGTTAATGAGCCAACGTGCACTTTATATCAATAATTATACATAAGATTCGAGTACAACCAATGATTTAGCTCTCAACCTCACTTTTACAATATTGTTTCACTCAGTAAATTCAAGATAACTATGAGTAGAAATAATGGAGATATGATAATGGTGGAATTAGAGCTCCGAATTGCCAAAAGATCCTCAAAAATACCAAATCTGGGACTATTTATAGCCGATTTCTTCAGGCGGATCGTGGTCATACGTGTCACAAATCCCGATGATCTCAGACGGGTTCATAACCTAATGGAGAAATGGTCAAAATGACAGTTATGGACAGGTGGCATAAGATCCTTCATCTTCGGGTCGTGGATGACTTGGTTGTGGCCTTCATCTCTCAGCTTCAGAGATCGAATCGTGGTAATGACTCAGGTGTGGATGGATCGGATCGCGGTAGGGAGCTGTGATCGGGGGGGGGGGGGGTGTAGTAGCGTCACGATCCGAGGGAGATAGGAAGACTACGATCGAATCTTTAATGGTTTTGACATGTGTAGATCCATATTATCTTTATATATGAACCATGGTGGCTTGGTCCAAAAGCTAGCCAACATTTTACCCCCTCGAAGTATGTTTTATCAGGGATGGAACATGCTTCGAAAATTCTGAGCTATCTTTTCACGAAGCGATGTGAACCAGTGGTCATGTCTGTCTGAAATGTCTTATTGCTTCAGGAAGTTGCGTTCCTTGACTGATATAAATATTGGGTTGTATCATCAGTCACTTCTCTGTTCATCGGGTAGTTTTCATCTCTCAAGTTTCTGGAGATATTGTTGTCAAATTGTCAAGTAAAATTTTAAATCTTTGTAAATATTTCCGGGTCTTTCACTATAGTATATGCCGATCGAGTTCGGGTCGTCGAAATATCCTACAGTTCTTAGGATTGGGCACTCATCACAATTTGGCAATTGAACGTGCCCCTTTTCAAGTTATAATGGGCCTTCCAATTTCGATCGCGGGTTATTGACAGAGCGGGCCCCATCATGGGCCATGGTGGGCTCTTACCCGTGGCCCATAGGATTCCGCGGATCGAATGAGACAAACTAGGGGATACGAACGGTCTCCAAACCATCTATATAAGCCAGCCGCCTCACTTATCTTTTCCTTCCTCCTTTCTTTGTAGCCGCCATCAATTCTTCAGCAAGAACAAAACCTAATTTAACTCCAAAAATCGAGATTTTTTATAATTAAAAAGGTAATGGCGTTTAGTTCTTCTCCTTTTGTCCGGTTTTTTCTTGCGCGCTTTCTTATCTGCCTTGAATTTTCACCAATGTGGCGATGGATATAATGAAGGCGCTAGGTTTAACAATGGTGGTGGATGGGTTCAGTTTCGTGGATTCATGAATAAAGAGGACAAACGAGGGAGGAGAAAGAAGAGACCGGGTCGGATCGTAGGTGAGGTTCGGTTCGGGTCGTGGAAGCAGGGGGACCATGGAGCAAAGGAAGAATAGAAGCGTGGTTCTGGACCACGGATCAGGTCGCTGGACTGAGATCGGACTGTGATGATGGGGATGAATCATGGAGGTCTGTCACGATCCGTTCAAGTAAAGCACAATGGGTCAAGAGGTTCAGCGTTCCACGATCCGTTGTTCTTCCATGAGCTGGTGCTTTTCCACGAGTCTATTCCTGCTTCATGAACCAGCGATGTATCAAGATCCGGACCTCATGTCACGATCCGGTCTTATGAGTGATCAAATGCGCATACTGGCATACAACGTACCTCTAATAAACCAATGGACAGTTAGGGTAGAGCCTTCGAGATGAACTTTCTGGACTGAGCGACTTAACTTGATGGCATATCACAACCAATATCCTATTCATTTAACTAACTTCATGCTTTTCTTATATGTACGCACAGACACACACTTGCACTTACACACACGAGGAACGGGTAACTTGTGTTCTAATTTTTACTCGCCAACACAGCTATGTCTGATAAACAAGTGACTGAGACACCAAACGAAGGTACCGAATCAGAGACATCAGTACATCACGGCCCTGATGTGCTTCCCTCAGATTCAGATGGGGAAAAATCCAACCTTGATTACAAGACGGATACCGATATAGAGTCAACGACTTCTGAGAGCACATCACTTGAAGATGAGGATTATCGAGATCCTGATGAAATTCCAGGTGTTAAGGAAATAGAGAAGCTCACTAATTCTCTACCTTCCAAGTTAGACGATATAAAACTTAAGAAGATATGCTTAAGACACGAAATTCCCTGGGACGATTTGAAAAATCCAGAAAGCGGAGATAGACCTCATTCTGCCCCAGAAGGGTACATGACTGTTAGTCGACTCATGTGCTGGGTAGGAGCTATTCCTCCCTTCCCTCCACTTGTTGTCGATCTCTTAAGACAATTACACATTGCCCCTATGCAACTCCATCCGAATGCCTATGCGACTCTGTATACTTTGTTTTCTACAGACCGAACTTACCCTTAAAGATCTGAAATTCTATTACCATTTCAAGCATCTTTCCGCAGAGGTTCCCAATTTTTCTTTCTTCGAATCAGTTGCCAACAGAAAAGTTGTGACGGAAGGTTATAGTAATATAAGGGATATCAAATCTGACTAGTTCTATATAAAACATCAAGCTAGATGTGCGAGGAAGTAGCTACAAGCAAGTATGTTTTCAACTTTCCCGCGTTTACTTCGAATGCATAATTTCAGTGCTAATGAGTCATTTTGTTTCATATAGATCACAACTTTGAGAGAACGGAAGGATCGATATATGAAGACTGAATGTCCCGCCTTGTCATAAGTAACTCAAATTTCTTAAGGATTAAGAAATGTATTACCGACGAGAACCTTCACAAACATCGTCTTTTAGATATAAGATTCGGACTTGGAGCGGGTGGCAAACCTTACAAGTATATGCCTCTGACTGAGGGAGAAGGAACTTTTCAAGCCGTAGAGACAACCAACCATCGCAAGAGTCCTTCGCCGATGATCAATCCGGATGATGAAGATTTAAACGTATACAAAGGAAACGAGGGGCAAGCTGACGAGCCAAAGGAGGTCCCGACCTCTAAGGGGCAGTCTCCCTTAAAAACTTCATCACCGGTTGAGTCTGTCGCTCAAGATGAGTTAACGGAGGAATAGATACTCGGGGAATTGAATAAGATTCCTTTACCAGACGATATCTATACTCAAGAAGACTTCGGAGGGGAACCAATTTTTCCTATCTCTGAGGAGATGAATGCTCCAGTTTGAGAAAAAGGAGTCACACAAACGAGCCTAACTCTGGGCCCTGGTCCGTTAAAGGGGGGTTTCACAGGATGCACAAATCACATGCACCATTTATCATAACACTCTTATACCACTGACATTCATAGTTTTAACATGCACCTGTTTCTTTTGCAGGGGAAATGTCTCGTAAATGATCATATTCTTATCGTTCCCTTCGTGAGGGCACACCAAGCCTCCTTCCAAATCCCGAGCATGTCCGTAGTCATAGTCGGGGAAGAGATAGTCATCGGCCCCGGGATTCTCATCAATCTTATTCTACACAATCTCGATCTCCATCAAAGCAAGGTTCTGGAAAGCCTCACAGTCGTCCATCGCTACCGGCTAGGGGTAAGCAACTTCCTAGAGATTTGACCCCTCCGAAAAGTATGCCTTCTCATATCCAGTCTTATAAAAAACACCACGAGCCAGAGGGAAAAAACAAAGATGAGGGCAAGATCGTGGAGAAGAGAAAGACATCTCATGTTTCCTCTAGTGAGCACGACTTGGATACCACCGCTGCACAAAATATTGCTCCCAATTCTGAAATTCAGGCCAGGCTGGAGTGATTGCGAAAGCAATTCCCTGATATTTTCTTTGAGAGGATGATGTTCGTCCCAGATCTTGAACCGGTCCCCTAGGATTAGGATTAGGACACAGAGGTGATAGGGTATGTATGCCATGTGGCTAAACAATATGGGGTAATAAAGAAGCATGCTGCCACACATTCTACTGCCATCCGCCACCTGGAGACGGAAGCAGCAAGAACCAGAGTGAAGATTGATAATGATGGTAGGGCCAGGAGCAGAATGGAAAAGGAACTAGAGGATACACAAGCTTAGCTCGCTTTAGCTCGGCGGGATGCGAAAAATTACAAATCAGAGCTAGAAAGTGCTAGGGAGCGTTTTCATAGTGAGCTTGATTCAAACAGCCAGGAATGGGTGGCTCTGAGGAAGGATGTGGTAGATCTTAGGGCAATTAACAATGAACTGAAAACAACATAGGAACGCTTTGCTGCTGAGAAAGCTGCCTGGGATAAAGAGAGGGCGAGCTTAAAAGACGACCTCGCTCTTGCCAAAAAAGAAAAAAGGGTTTTAAATGATCAACTTGTCCAAGCTGAGGAGCGTGCAGCTCTCGCTGAAAGTAACGCCAATATTGCTCTTGAATCGGCCACTGCTGCTGCTGATAAGCTCGCTGAAAAAGAAAAAGAGATAGTTGGTTTTGAGAAACTGTTGTTCGACTTTTTTGGTCAAGTCATCAAGACTCGAGAAATCTCTTGGATTCTGAACTATCATGTTACTCTGGCCAATGTATGGGATGCAATTGTCGAAAGCAAGAAGCGGCGGTTGATGGTCGACGAGATTGACGAAAACTGGATGATGCAGAGTGTAACACCCCGTAATTCTATTAATATTAATATTCACAAATTAAAGAATAACTAATCTCAAACGTGAGAACTGTGGGAAACGGGTTGTGCCATTATGTTTGTCTCGGAATACTGGTTGAAATAGAGTCCGAGTTTGCATGAATTGGACTTCGTATGAAGAAGTTATGACCATCCGAAGTTTCAGAAAATTCAAAACAGCTCGCAGGAAATTTAAAATTCAAACAGAAAAGTGCAGAAGCGGGTTGGGCGGGAAAATTCCTGCCCAGGCAGGTCGACTGGGGGGTCGACCCCCCCCCCCCAGGTCAACTACCATGTCGACCTCCTCCCCCAGGTCGACTATAGTGTCGACCTGGTCAGTTGGCTAGGGTTTTGGCTAAGCCTGTTTTTTACTAAGTGATGACCCATTAGGGTTTTGACCTAATCTGGTTGGCTGAGATTAGTCTTGAGTTGATCTGACGGTCTAAAATAAATCCTAACTCTATAAATACCAAGGAAGTCTCTCACTCTAATTCATATGAAAAATAAAATAGCTACTATCATACCGCCGCCATGGAACTCAGTGGAGCCGCCGCCAACTAAGAAGAAAGAAAAGCTAATCAAATCCTAATTCTATTCAACTCTAAAGAAAATCTAGGCTATCTTTCTCTTCTAAATTGTGAGTATGATGATCTTAACAAGATTATTGTTAAACTAATTCGATTAAGTCATGAATGGATTATAAGTTAATGATGTGGATTATCATATATGTTGTTGTAAACCCTTTTCTATCATGTATGTTATAAATCCTATGCTATGTGGTGATGATATCCTATATGTTGTAAATCATGCTATGATGATGTTATGTATGTTGAGAGTTTCTATGCTAGATTGTGATAAATCATACATGTTTTAAAGTTATGATGTTATTGCATATGCTAATTAGTTCATGTTAATCAAATCATAACATTGATACTATTTAGGCCATGTTGATCTGTATGACAAGTCACATATGCAAGTTTATGTTGATTAGTAAAAGTTATGAACATATGCCACGACATCTATTATGACATCTAGGATTATGCTATGACATATGTGAAATTCTATGCTAGTTCACACCATCATTATGTTGCCTAAAACCCCATATGCAAGTTTATACATAAATTTGGGTTATGATCATATCATGTAAATTGTGACATTTAACAAGTCGACACCTTTAGATCCTTAACATGTGTAATTTATGCAAGTTTCACCCATATTATGATTAGATTCATTTTAATTGTCTATATGTTGTGATAATTTATTTTTGTGCTATGAGTTAGACTATTCGAGTCTAACGTATATTCTGCGTTGAATAAGCGAACGTAAAAACGTGGGGTAGGGGTAATATTAAGGATTTAATAATAAGAAGTTGGGGTGCAATTGATATGATTTTGCATGCCATGAGTGGATGGCCATAATTGAGTCAATTATGGACATCATTAAAAGTTGACTTAATTAATAATTTGAATAGGGAATTATTAAAACTGGGGTAAAAGATTATTAGTGATAATCAATGCTTAGGACACGAGGTTGGACTCGTTTGTGACGTAAACCTGCCCGGACCCGCCCGACAAATCCAGTGGTCACAAATGTCAGCCCAATGTGAGAGGTCCTAGGCCTAACCTAAAGCATAATAGTTGTAAAGACACAAGGCTAGACTCTTTTATGGTGTAAGACTGCCCGGACATGCCCGGCAAATCCAGCTGCCATAAATGCCAGTCTAATGTGAGAGGTCTTTATGAGGTTATGGCCTGAGTGAATTAAGAAATACTTAACCAGATAAACATGTAAGGTGGGACATGGGGGTTAAGTAGGTGCCTTGGGTGGCATGAGGAATCTAGTGGGTGCCCTTAGTGGCATGTGAAATACGAGTAGTAAGACTTAACCAAACACACATGTAAATGAACATGACTAAGAGGGTTAAGTGGGATGTACTATTGGACAAGCTTAGGTAGGTAGCTTGTGGGGGCCCATTTCAACCAGTATCCCAAACGTATCTTTGTGGGCTCGACCCAAGTCGAGGACGGTACACGCATACTGGGTTTGACTATAAGAGGCCAAAACGGGGAGCGGTGGCAACGCAAGTCCAACAGGTTTCATATGCGTGTGTGGACCCGGGCTGGTTGTTAAGACGTTGTTGCATCGTGTAGGTATAAGCCGTGCATTCTCAAGTTGTACCGGGTTGCCACTTTAGGGGAGTGATACACCCCACTGTGGGGCCAGCACGGGTATCTACGAGTAGGGAGCCGATCGAAAGTGGGTAGTGGGTACACCTAGTGGAGATAGGGGCAGACGGCACCTATGTAGTCAGCTACGGGTACGCAAGGCTATTTATATAGTTTCTGTGTGAAGCAAGTGGGATCAACCTTTAGGGTGACTGGTGCGGTGCAGTGTAGTAATGTGCGGTGCAGTGTAATAAACATTCGTTAGTATTTTGGTGTGCCTTTAACGTTATCTTTCACGTTATCTTTATCTGCTCATTCCTTATCTAATAGTTCATAGACATTTACTTGTCTTCCAGCTTATGCCTTAGTCTAGTTATTTTGATAATAGTATTGTTAGAATTATCATACTCGCCAAACTTTATGTCTGACCCCCTCCATTTCTATCCTTTTTCCCCTTTCAGATCCTCAGGTTGGACCCAGCTCTAGTGGAGTTTGATTGGATTGCTTTATCTCTCTTGGAAAGCTTGGACCGTTGAAGTAAAGTCCAGCTTCTTATCTCTTTTAATGGCTATTTATGTAATGGGATTATGTATTTTATTTGATCAAGATGGATATTGTACTTGACTCTGATTGATGGTTTTATGATGTAACAAACATGTTTAATTTTCCGCTGCAATAAATTGAAGTTTTAGATTTCCAAGTACTACTTATTATCTATCTTGTTGTAATTTTTATGTTCTATATTCACCTATAACCTCCATGGAAGTTAATGCATTCCCTTTGTGAGTGATATTAATGGACGTGGGGTGTTACACGTGGTATCAGAGCTTAAGGTTACCAGAACAGATAATTTTTTTAGAAAAACTATTTTTCTAAAGTATTTTTTTGGAAGAAGTGTTTTCAAAAACATGTCTTGATGAGTAATTTAAAGAGGAAAGTTTTTAAGAAAAACATAATCCTCAAATAGCCATATATCTTTATCTTTCGAATTCCCCATTTTGAATCTTTCCTTTTTCGTTTCAGCATGGCTGAAGATCTTAACCTACCTAACGGTGTAACGATACCAGGATGGTATAGGAGGCTATTAGAGGCTAGGACCGCTGCCGGTCCAGCCAATGATCCTCTACCACCAGTTGCACCCGTTCCTCCTCCTCCTCACGTAGATACTTTTGCAAAGACGTGCAAGGAATTTAAGGCTATGGGTGGAAAACCCTTTCAAGGGTCAGAAACGTTTGTGGAAGCTAGAGATTGGCTTAAGGAGGTGGAAGAATTGCTAGAAATCTTTGAAGTAGATGAAGGGAGGAAAGTTCGTTTAGCAGCTTGGTTAATGAAGGGAGAGGCCTCGTTTTGGTGGGAGGTCACCAATGAGGAGCGTCCTGTTGATTCTTGGGCAGATTTCAGGCGTAGGTTCGAGGCAAAGTTTCTCTCAAGGGCGGAAGAGAATCTATATAGGGAAAGGTTCTTGACATTGAAGCAAGGAAGCTCATATGTGAAAGAATATGTCAACAAATTTAATCAGTTAGCAAGGTTTGGCTTGGACTTAGTGAACACACCAGAGAAGAAGGCTCTGAGGTTCGTTAATGGATTGAATGAGCCGTTGCAAGGGTTGCTATGACCCACATCCCTATGGGGGCCACCTTTGAGAAGCTAGTAGAAATGGCACTCATGCACGAGGAGAAAAGCGCTAATGCTAATAAGGCACCCGAGAAGAAAGGGGATCAGAAGAAACCACAACAACAAAATAAGAAGGGCGGTAAAGATAATAATGGCAAGGGAAAGAAGAAATGCTTTAACTGTGGAACCCCAGGCCATCTCAGCAAGGATTGCCGAAAGAAAAAGAAGACTGGCTGTTTTCATTGTGGTGAAGCGGGACATCTAGTGAAGGACTGCCCAAAGAAGGGGCAGAGGGAAGGGACTACCTCGGGAGGACAGGTGCAGGCTCTTGTGGCACCAGGGCAGGCAAGGGGACAAGTTCAGGCTCTCGCGGTCCCACCGCTGCAAGAACGAGGTAGAACCATTTCTGTTGAAAGCTTAGTTTTTCTGTTTGATCATCTTGTCCGTACCTTATTCGATTCGGGCGCATCGCATTCGTTTATCTCTACATCATTAGTTGAATCACTGCACTTAAACACCAGTTTAGTAGAGGATCCCTTAGTTGTTTCGAATCCAATTGGGGGCTCAGCTCATTTGTCCATGATGTGTTTGGATTTGAAAATTTCTATACTTAGCACTGAGTTTAGATGTGATGCTTACGTTTTGGGCTTCACGGGCTATGGGCTAATTTTAGGAATGGATTGGTTATCCAGAAATGGGGTCATTCTTGATTGTGAAAGGAAAGTAGTTAGGCTCGTGACTCGCCTTGGCAACACTCTCGAAATCTTTTGTAATCCCATAGATTCTGTTATGCTAAGTTATTTAGAATCGCTTGACGCGTCTGAGGAAAATCTACGATCTGTTAGAGTGGTCCGAGAATACTCGGATGTGTTTGAGGAGGTGAAGGGCTTGCCTCCGAAGCGGGAGATAGATTTTCGAATATATCTTGTGGATAATGCGAAACCAATATCGTTGCCAGTACGCCACATGGCTCCACGTGAAAGGAGGGAACTCGATAAGCAAGTGAAGGAGTTGCTTGAGAAGGGGTTCATAAGATGTAGTATATCGGAGTGGGGTGCTCCAATAGTATTTGCCACGAAGGCGGATGGGTCCCTTAGACTTTGTGTGGGCTATAGAGAACTTAATAAACTTACTAAGAAGAACAGACACCCACTGCCGAGGATTGACGATCTCTTCGATCATTTAGTTGGCGCCTCAGTGTTTTCGCAGTTGGACTTAGCCACTGGTTTCCATCAGTTGAGAGTGGCTGAGGATAGCATAGACAAGACTGCCTTTAGGACTCCGGACGATTTCTATGAATGGCTAGTGATGCCCTTCGGTTTGACAAACGCCCCTGCATACTTTGTTGATCTGATGAGTAGGTTGTTTAGGGAGTAACTTAACAAATTCGTGTTAGTCTTTGTAGATGACATCTTGATCTTTTCTAAGGATGAAGAAGAGCATGCCCTACATCTTAGGGAAGTGTTGGAGACCCTACGAGCGCATAATCTTAAAGCTAAATTATCCAAATGTCACTTCGGGAGGAAGGAAGTACGATTCTTAGGGCACGTGGTTTCCATAGAAGGAATAGCTGTTGATCCCGCGAAGGTGGTGGCCATCCAAGATTGGAAGGTCCCTAAAAATGCTATCGAGGTGAGAAGTTTCTTGGGGTTGGCTGGCTACTATAGGAAGTTTATCAAAGACTTCGCAAAGATATCAGCTCCATTATCACGTCTGACGAAGAAGAACCTAGTTTTCACATGGGACGTAGATTGCGATGATGCGTTCCAAAGTTTGAAGAGAGCTTTGACTTCAGCCCCAGTCTTAGTATTGCCAGACGGGAGTAAGTCGTTTACTGTTTATACTGACGCTTGCGGGACAGGACTAGGCGCAGTCTTAATGCAAGAGGGAAGGGTAATAGCCTATGGAGGAAGGAAGTTGAGAGCGCATGAGAAAAATTACCCCACACATGACCTGGAGTTGGTCGCTATTGTTTTCGCGCTTAAATCTTGGCGTCATTATCTTCTTGCCGAGAAGTTCGAATTATTCACTGACCACAAGTCTTTAAAATACTTATTCTCTCAAAAGGACTTGAACTTAAGGCAGCAAAGGTGGATGGAGTTCTTAGCGTCCTACGACTTCGATTTAGCATATACCCCTGGCAAGGGTAACGTAGTGGCCGATGCCTTAAGTAGAAAAAGATTATCCTTAAGTCCTTTGTTTGTTGAGCGACGAAACTTAGAATTCATTTCGATGTTTGTCTTTAGACCTTCTGTTGACTTTGTACCCGGTTTGCTAGCATCCTTGGAGGTCAGACCTACGCTTTTGGGACGGATTGGCGAGGCACAGCGAGACGACCCACATTTGGTTGAGTTAGTAGAAAAGCTCAAAGGAGGGGAGTCATAAAGCCATCTCCGTAGGTATACCCTAGATGATAAGGGTTGGTTACGTAGGGACGGTAGACTTTGTGTACCAAAAGACGATGACCTAAGGAAGACTATTCTTGATGATGCACATCATTCGAAGATGACCATTCATCTCGGCGGGGACAAGATGTACATAGACATGAGACGGGTTTACTTTTGGGCCGACATGAAGAAAGATGTGGTTGAGTATGTCGCTAGATGCTTGGTGTGCCAACAAGTAAAAGCGGAGCAAAAGAAACCCGGTGGGTTGCTTCACCCATTGGAGGTTCCACTATGGAAGTGGGAAAGCGTCTCGATGGATTTTGTGGATGGATTACCGAGATCAAGGAAGGGTAATACGGATATTTGGGTTATAGTAGACAGACTTACTAAAAGCACCCATTTTATTCCCGTAAAGGGTAAGAGAACTACTCCATGGTTAGCTTATGTATACGTCCGAGAAATAGTTCGTTTGCACGATGTTCCTTCTAGCATAGTGAGCGACCGCGATCCTATTTTCACTAGAGAATTTTGGAGAAGCTTACAAGATGCGGTAGGGACTCAGTTATGTTTGAGCACCGCATATCATCCTCAGACGGACGGCCAGACCAAGAGGGTGAATCTCATTCTAGAGGATCTTTTGAGGCTATGTATCCTAGACTTTGGGGGTACGTGGGAAGAGTATCTTCCATTGGTGGAGTTCGCATATAATAACAGCTTTTAGTCTAGCATTGGCATGGCACCTTTCGAAGCTATTTATGGACGACCTTGTCGTTCTCCTACATGTTGGTGGGAATCTACGGATAAGATCTTGCTTAGGCCCGATATGATTAGAGAGACTTCGGAAAAGATCGACTTGATTCGAAGGAGGATGAAAGCAGCGCAAGATAGGTAGAAATCTTATGCGGATAAGAGGAGGACAGATCTTGAGTTTGAAGTTGGGGACATGGTCTTTGTCAAAATGTCTCCATTACGAAATGTCGTTCGCTTTGGGTTCGTTGGGAAGTTAGCACCAAGGTCCGTAGGGCCAATTCCTGTTAAGGAGAAGATTGGACAAATGGCGTATAGAGTGGAGTTGCCAGAGAGACTTAGTGGTGTACACGACGCATTCCATGTGTCACATTTGAGGAAGTGCTTGCACGAGACCGCAGAGGTGGTAGAGCCGAACTTTCTTAGGTAGGTGGAGATAGAGCGTGATGCGACGATTCGACGAGCTCCTACGTGCATTCTTGGGTCGGAGATCAAGAAGTTGAGGAATAAAGAGGTCAGACTAGTCAAAGTGCAATGGGGAGATGATGAGAGCAACGCTACTTGGGAGACAGAAGAGAAGATGCGTTCACGATACCCTTTTCTTTTCGAGGGTATGTCCTTTAATTTCTCCTTTATCGCTTATCTTGTACTTATCTTATCTTTAGAGTATCCTCTCGCTAGTATTCTTGACCTTTAGTTAGGATAATCCTATGGTTGAAACATGTGTTTGAGACATGTTATGTATGATGGATGCAAAGTGGATGCAAGTGGTTGCTCGTGGACGCATATACACACACTATTAGGCACTAGATCAGCTCAGTCACTTCATATTGCATATTGCATATAAATGGATGTAATTAGTAAAATGGATGTATGGCGATTGTATTATCATATGAATGTTGCATTCAGATGATGATTGTGCACGCATATAGAGACAATATGTAGCATTAGGGAACTTTTGCATACATAATGGACGCATGGCACTATCATGGTTTGCATTAAGAAGGTCAACTGAATCAGTGGACCTCCTGATTTTGCATTAGATATGGACATATACACACACTGTGCATTTAAACATGAAAGCATTAGAAGTCTATAAGGACAATGGATGCCTGTGTTTGATGGTTGAGTAGATGGACGATTGGATGTTAGGATATACATTCTTCTTGACTTGAAGATTTCGGGGTCGAAATCCTTTAAGGAGGGGAGAATGTAACACCCCGTAATTCTGTTAATATTAGTATTCACAAATTAAAGAATTACTAATCTCAGACATGAGAATTGTGGGAAACGGGTTGCGCCATTGTGTTCATCTCGGAATTCTGGTTGAAATAGAGTCCGAATTTGCGTGAATTGGACTTCGTATGAAGAAGTTATGGCCATCCGAAGTTTCAGAAAATTCAAAACAGCTCGCAGGAAATTTAAAATTCAAACAGAAAAGTGCAGAAGCGGGCTGGGCGGGAAAATTCCCGCCCAGGCAGGTCGACTGGGGAGTCGACACTAGTGTCGACCTCCCCCTCCCCCCCAGGTTGACTACCATGTCGACCTCCCCCCCCCCCCCAGGTCGACTATAGTGTCGACCGGTGTGTAGACCTGGTCAGTCGGCTAGGGTTTTGGCCGAGCCTGTTTTTGACTGAGTGATGACCCATTAGGGTTTTGACCTAATCTGGTTGGTTGAGATTAGTCCTGAGTTGATCTGACGGTCTAAAATAAATCCTAACTCTATAAATACCTAGGTAGTCTCTCACCCTAATTCATATGAAAAATAAAATAGCTACCGTCATACCGCCGCCATGGAACTCAGTGGAGCCGCCGCCAACTAAGAAGAAAGAAAAGCTAATCAAATCCTAATTCTATTCAACTCTAAAGCAAATCTAGGCTATCTTTCTCTTCTAAATTGTGAGTATGATGATCTTAACAAGATTATTGTTAAACTAATTCGATTAAGTCATGAATGGATTATAAGTTAATGATGTGGATTATCATATATGTTGTTTTAAACCCTTTTCTATCATGTATGTTATAAATCCTATGCTATGTGGTGATGATATCCTATATGTTGTAAATCATGCTATGATGATGTTATGTATGTTGAGAGTTTCTATGCTAGATTGTGATAAATCATACAAGCTTTAAAGTTATGATGTTATTGCCTATGCTAATTAGTTCATGTTAATCAAATCATAACATTGATACTATTTGGGCCATGTTGATCTATATGACAAGTCACATATGCAAGTTTAGATTGATTAGTAAAAGTTATGAACATATGCCACAACATCTATTATGACATTAGGATTATGCTATGACATATGTGAAATTCTATGCTAGTTCATACCATCATTATGTTGCCTAAAACCCCATATGCAAGTTTATACATAAATTTGGGTTATGATCATATCATGTAAATTGTGACATTTGACAAGTTGACACCTTTAGATCCTTAACATGTGTAATTTATGCAAGTTTCACCCCTATTATGATTAGATTCATTTTAATTGTCTATATGTTGTGATAATTTATTTTTATGCTATGAGTTAGACTATTCGAGTCTAACGTATATTCTGCGTTGAATAAGCGAACGTATAAATGTGGGATAGGGGTAATATTAAGGATTTAATAATAAGAAGTTGGGGTGCAATTGATATGATTTTGCATGCCATGAGTGGATGGCCATAATTGAGTCAATTATGGACATCATTAAAAGTTGACTTAATTAATAATTTGAATAGGGAATTATTAAAACTGGGGTAAAAGATTATAAGTGATAATCAATGCTTAGGACACGAGGTTGGACTCGTTTGTGACATAAACCAGCCCGGACCCGCCCGGCAAATCCAGTGGTCACAAATGTCAGCCCAATGTGAGAGTTCCTAGGCCTAAACTAAAGCATAACAGTTGTAAAGACACGAGGTTAGACTCTTTTATGGTGTAAGACTGCCCGGATCCGCCCGGCAAATCCAGCTGCCATAAATGCCAGTCTAATGTGAGAGGTCTTTATGAGGTTATGGCCTGAATGAATTAAGAAATACTTAACCAGATAAACATGTAAGGTGGGACATGGGGGTTAAGTAGGTGCCTTGGGTGGCATGAGGAATCTATTGGGTGCCCTTATTGGCATGTGAAATACGAGAAGTAAGACTTAACCAAACACACATGTAAATGAACATGACTAAGAGGGTTAAGTGGGATGTATTAGTGGACAAGCTTAGGTGGGTAGCTTGTGGGGGCCATTTCAACCAGTATCCCAAACGTGTCTTTGTGGGCTCGACCCAAGTCGAGGACGGGACACGCATACTGGGTTTGACTATAAGAGGCCAAAACGGGGAGCGGTGGCAACACAAGTCCAACGGGTTTCTTATGTGTGTGTGGACCCGGGCTGGTAGGTAAGACGTTGTTGCATCGTGTAGGTATAAGCCGTGCATTCTCAAGTTGTATCGGGTTTCCACTTTAGGGGAGTGATACACCCCACTGTGGGGCCAGCACGGGTATCTACGAGTAGGGAGCCGATCGAAAGTGTGTTGTGGGGTACACCTAGTGGAGATAGGGGCAGACGGCACCTATGTAGTCAGCTAGGGGTACGCAAGGCTATTTATATAGTTTCTGTGTGAAGCAAGTGGGATCAACCTTTAGGGTGACTGGTTCGGTGCAGTGTAGTAATGTGCGGTGCAGTGTAGTAATCATTCGTTAGTATTTAGGTGTGCCTTTAACGTTATCTTTCACGTTATCTTTATCTGCTCATTCCTTATCTAATAGTTCATAGACATTTACTTGTCTTCCATCTTATGCCTTAGTCTAGTTATTTTGATAATAGTATTGTTAGAATTATCATACTCGCTAGACTTTATGTCTGACCCACTCCATTTCTATCCTATTTCCCCCTCCAGGTCCTCAGGTTGGACCCAGCTCTAGTGGAGTTTGATTGGATTGCTTTATCTCTCTTGGAAAGCTTGGACCGTTGAAGTAAAGTCCAGCTTGTTATCTCTTTTAATGGCTATTTATGTAATGGGATTATGTATTTTATTTGATCAAGATGGATATTGTACTTGACTCTGATTGATGGTTTTATGATGTAACAAACATGTTTAATTTTCTGCTGCAATAAAATGAAGTTTTAGATTTCCAAGTATTACTTATTATCTGTCTTGTTGTAATTTTTCTGTTCTATATTCACTTATAACCTCCATGGAATTTAATGCATTCCCTTTGTGAGTGACATTAATGGACGTGGGGTGTTACACAGACCTTTCTCAATGGTGAAGAAACTGAGGCTTTGGAGAAAGGAAGACGCCTAATCCATGAAGAGATCAAGAGGGAGAAGATTAAGCTCAAGGGCAAGGATAAGATTGACGAAGGCTCGAGCTCGGTGGTGGAGCCCAAAACCTCTGAAGTTAAGGAATATAACCCCGATGATCCATTGATTCCCTTGGCCCCAACTCCTCCAGTTGTCGGAGCCACCATTACAAATCTGGGCGATGATTTGGTTGAAGGTATCTTCATATTCTCTCCACAGTTCATCAAAGAAGTCGTAGCTTGTCGTCGTCTTATAGGACAGACAACTGATATTGCCACATCTTCTCCTAATTCACTAACATTTGCTTCTTATGGTGTAGGTATCAAACCGGTCGAGAAAGATGCAAAGGAGAAGGTAGTGGCAGAGAAAGTTGATGTCCGCTCGGGTACTGATGTTGAAGTTTCTGAGATTCCAAAGCTAACCAAGGGTACAACATGTGAGAAAGTCACTGTAGCACCCGTGGAATCCGGCACCGGCGCTCCTGTGGACGCTGAGGTTATTGCGGCTTTGCAAGACACAGATGGTGGTCACGGAGATGAGGATGATGAAGTTGTCATCACAAATGAGGCCAAGGATGATGATAGTGAAACCTTGGATGACATGCAGGCTAGGAAAGAAAAGCAGTTGGTTCTTCACAAGGGGGAACAGGACCCGGTATACATGCCCACTATCTCTGAAGTCGACCCCAAAACTGGGTTGGTTATAAGATTCTCTTCCAAATCAATACCTACTCAGCTTGGCTCCCAACCTTCTTGTTCTCCCCCGAAGTCTCTTGTTGATAAGAGAAAGAGGAAGAAGAGTGACCGCTCTGATGCTAGAAAAGAGGAGTTGGAGAAACAGAAGAAGGAAAAGAAGTCAAAGTCGTCTCCCAAGCGTAAATAGAATGTACTTATTGGCTCATATTGTTGCTTTTAGGCTTTCCACTAGCCAAAAAATGTAGTTGTGAGAGTGACCCTCACTTTTGTTTAGCTTCTTGTTCTTGTAAACCTACTTTTAATGAATGAAAATCTATTTCTTTTACACCATTGTATACTTGCAAGTTTACCATGTTTGCAGAGTTTATTATGCTGAATTGCAAAATTTAAAAATAATCGTAATCGAAACAATCGTAATTAAATACTAATGTCATGAATGATAATCATTGAAAAGTTCGTGTACTAAGTAAACGTGTAGTGTTCATGAATGCAATGTATCGTATGCACATGCCCCGAATCAAGCATTAATATATCTCCTGGCCAGGGCTTATTGATGGTTGATTAGAGTCATATATGCACTGCCCCCATTCCCAGAAATGAGGGGTTCGGGCCCCCTTTTTCATTCTTGTCCCCACTCGTGTGGTGGGATGGGAGCCCTTGAGTGGCATATGTCACTGTGCCTTTATACTCTCCTGATTCTTCAGTGGAGTAAGATTTCTTGTGGTGCTAAGTCTCTAGCATCTTTATACTCTACCGATCCTTCAGCAGGCTAGAGTTCGAGTGGCGCTGAGTCTCTAGCACCTTTATACTCTCCCGATCCTTCAGCGGGCTAGAGTTCGAGTGGCGCTAAGTCTCTAGCACCTTTATACTCTCCTGGTCCTTCAGCGGGTTAGAGTTCGAGCTCGATTCTTGGTCTGCTCACTGATCCTTTAGCGGGGCAGAAGTTCTGGGGGCGCTAAGTCTCTAGCGCCTTTATACTCTCCCAATCCTTTAGTGGGTTAGATTGTTATCGAGGTGGTTTTATCGCGGTGCACCTGAATGCCTTGGGGACGTTATTTTTGCGTCCTTTATACTCTCTCCCTAATCTCGAGAGTTGAAGTGCAAGTAGTAGTGTGATTTACCTCGCCGCACCTTTTGGAGCTTTAGTTACCGTTAGTCTTCTGATCTGATAGATGGCGTTTTGAATTAGGTACATTGTGATCGCTGCCTAGCTTAAAACAAATCTCCAAATGGTAATGATCTATTTTAATTAAAATAAAAGAGCAGACAGGAAATAGTGCAGAAAATGTAAATGACACGCAATATTTTTATAGTGGTTCGGTCGAATCATGACCTACGTCCACTTTATAATCTTTTGTTCAAGTAACCAGACTGTTCTAGGCAAGTCAAGCCTTCTTACATGGTCCTAAAAACAAAAGAGTAAAACTGACAATTTCATTTCAGATAAGGCCGTAAATGCTGGGCATTCCACACTCTGGGGATTTTATCTCCATCCACGGTTGCTAGCTTGAAGGTTCCATTATCAAGCCTTCATAAAATAGAGTACGGTCCTTCCCATTTCGGGCCCATTTGTACTGGGTTTGGAAAGACGCGCTTTAGAACCAAGTTTCTGGGTTCGAAGTTTCGAGCTCGGACTTTCTTGTTGTAATACCGAGCAACTTGTTGCTTGTGCCTCAAGGCGCGTAGATCGGCTTCATCCCTCTTTTCTTCAAGCATGTCTAAAGACTCAAGGAGCAGCTCATTGTTGTTCATTGGATCATAATAAGTGGTTCGATGAGATGGTACTTCCAACTCGAACGGAATGACCTCTTCAGCTCCAAAAGCAAGAGAAAACGGGGTGTGACCCGTTGTTGACTTGTACGTTATTCTATAGGCCCATAGTGCCAAGGGTAATTCATCAACCCACATGGCTTTGGCCCTCTTCAATCATTTCTTTAGAATGGATTTAATCACCTTGTTTGCCGCTTCGACTTGTCCGTTCGATCGCGGATGTGCCACAGAGGTGTATCTTTTCTCGATATGATACATCTGACAAAAATCTCTAAACTCGGTACTGTCGAATTGGGTCCCATTATCGGTTATGACGACTTTTGGAATCCCAAACTGACATATAATGTTCTTGACAACAAAATTGATCACTCGCTTGGTTGTGATCGTGGTCAAAGGCTCTGCTTCTACCCATTTAGTGAAATAATCCACGGCCGCAATAGCGAACTTTGCTCCGCCCTTTAACTGTGAAAACCCGTAACTTCCCCGTAAAGGAAAGCGTCGGATAGTTCGAGAACAAGCCACAACAGAGCTCATACAAAAGAACGTTTCACTATATATTACAACAATGCATCAGATTACAAGAATATACAGAGTATAAACAAATAAATATTACACAGAAATATCAGAGATTTAAATTACATTTAAATACATAGCAGCGGAAAATAATACAATACACAACTAGAAGAGATATACGGATACAAAGCTTTCCGGATATCATTCCAGCTGTAAACCAGGATCCTATGAATATAAATCTGCAAAACCAAAACTACTAGCTGCCCGTGTCGAAAATAGGGGCACCCAGAGTTTAGGTTAAAACAATAAACTCCAGGTTAGTCATGGGACTGGTGTGAGAACTAAAACAATTAATCTTTATTTTTAAAGTTAGGCAAATCAAGGGACCACGCCGTATAACACGGAACGGGTTTCCTCCCAAGAGTACCAGTGCATAAAAAAAACAACGCAATGCTAAATAAAGAAAAATGAAGCTGTTATAAGACCCAGGTCCTATCACACAATGCAACGCAAGCCGGGGGATAGGGTTTTCCCTTATAACAGCCAAAGGATGCTTGATACGTTTGAAACAAATCATTTGATACTATAATAAGTGCATAGTGTATAAAACAACTTCAAATCATAAGTATCAATCATAGGCGGCATGGGTACCATATATCATGTCGCCATACTAGTTCTACACTTAAAACCGCAAATGTCACGTATTTGGAAATTGGATTTCCGTCTATGAACCGAGGCAAAAGATAGTCCTCAACCGATTCGTGACTCTCTAGCCCGAGCTACAGGGTCAGAGCGCATCGACCCTTGGAGCGACAGGGCTGGTCCACCGATGTGGATTAAACTTAAACCCTGAACATGCGTTCCCCCGCCCTATGGGGCGTAAATGAGCCAACGAATGACTCCATCGGACCCGGATCGTCCGATCAAACCGAGGCGCCTCGCAACAGCAACAACCACATAAGTTAAACTCGTCAGGGCGTGTAAAACCACTGACGCCACTTCTAACTAGAAAGAAACGCATGCCCTCCCTGAGGTCCGTCTCCCGTTTTTGGTTCATACCGGGTGTGAAACTCGCGAAGTAAACGTTACACAAAGCTACGCCACAAAGGCCGTGCTTTGCTCATCACCACAAGACTTTGCTTTTCAACAGAAGCCTCGATCAATTGCCACTTAGGCATGCCACACAGGCAATCCACTCCATGCGTTTGATATCCATCAATATATAACCCCTGAGCTCGTACGTCTCAGAGAAGGGCGTTAAGCAAGAGAATAAATTCTCCGCCGCCAAACAGATATATATTTAATAGAGATCAATCACACGGACTAAAATCCAATGTCAGACACACAGTCCATTTACAAGTCCGTTCTGGGGCTGAACGAAACCGGAGGCACCTAGTACCCCGCAAATCCATCGATCTCCAAGTACGTCTGGACGATCACCAACTGTTTCCATCTTCTTGGGTGTACAGCCCAATCAAGATCATCAGTAATCACCCAAACGACGTGAAGACTTCCGGTCTTCGACCATCATCTTCATCTTCGACTTATCGTCGTATCAGTTATTCAGAATGGGATAAACCCGGTCTTTCCGAATAACTCGCGTATACTTTAAATAAGTGCTACACAAACACAACATACGCCTCATTCCAATTCATCAGTCACTAACCGTAAATTAATCAAGAGAATAATTCCCCAAATATTAACCCCGAAGGCCGAAACCAACATCAGATCAATATCCAGAAAACCATTCTGCTTAGCTAACCGACAGTTAGTTTCTGATTTCACATTCATAGGGAAAGGTTCCCATTAATTTTATCCAAGATAAATTTCTTGAATTTATTCTTTAATCTATTTTTGAATATCAATTCAAAACTAGTCGGGATTAGCGAACCTTACCGAAGTAATCGTTTGTTTTAATTTCCCAATCCCAACCTATTAATCCCATGAAGTAAAACTGGTAGTACTTCATATCTAACACCACGGTGTTATCGGTAAATTCAATTACCATTTCACGTTCAAATCTAATTAAAGATTTAACTATAGCCTGGAGCAAAACTGGTGATACTCCATTCTCGATCATTTCAATCGAATTAAAGATTCATTAAAACTCTACTTAGTTTTAATCTGCGACTGGGTTAAAGAATCGGTGTCATTTAAAACACGGTTCACGATAAACCCAAAATCACATCACATTAATTATCGGGTTAAAGAACGAGTGTTATTTAAAACACTGTCCCCGATAAACCCAAAAATCAATATCAATTCAATTCCAATTAAATATTATTTAATTGGTACACTTTATTAAATCTAAATAAAAAGATTTAATCTTTTCTCTACTGGGTTCAAGAACAGTGTTAGTGAAGACACCATTCGCAACAAACCCAAATCACATTTGATATTCAATATAAGGCTCTGAATAGAAAATATATCGGCTTATATTCAATATCAAATTCTACGATTAACAAATGTCGTATTGGAAATAACGATATATATATATCTTTCAAATTTCCATAACAACATCCGTATAATCACGAATTCCAACATCGAAATATTCCGAAGACAATTTCGATTCAAATCCACTCCAATGCAATCATTGGAAATTCCGGTTATTTTTAGAACCCTTTTCAAATTCAATTTATTTATTTAAAAATAAATAGAATTATATTTCTAGTTCAAAACTAGTTCATTTCGATAAAAATCTATTTTTATCTTTTCAAATATGGAGTTTTTCATCCCAAATCTTCACAAATTATTTCTTATGATTTTACACAAATTATTACTATTTTTAATAATTTTATCAAGGCCTGTACAGTCGATTTCCATCAATGGCCATCGAACTGCACTTACATCGACCTTTTTCAAATTTGATTTGGACATTATTCCAAATCCAACCGTTAGATTTCAAATTTCTAATATTCATTAGAAAGCTCTTTTCGATACGAACCCAACGGTTCCGGTTTTAGGAGAATCCGACGGTCGGATCTCCCGTAATGTCCGTTTGAAATAAATGGTCGAAATTCGCGAACTGCCACGGCGCGGCGCGTTCTATTCAGGCCAATATATTATGTATATAATATATATTTCATCGATTTCTATTTAAAACGAATTATATAAATAGTTTTAAAATTGTTTCAAAAGCAATTTCAACTTTCTTTTCAATTCAAATCAAAATTGAATTCTTCTTTATAAATTCGTTTTAAAATTCATTTCTATTCAATTCAAATTTCAATTCAATTTGAATTCATTTCAATTCGCTTTCAATTCGAAATCGTTTTCAATTCAATTCATTTCGAAATCGTTTTCAATTCATTTCGAAATCGTTATATATTCAATTTATTTCAAAATGAATAAAATCGATATAAATATCGTTTACGTCAAAATGGCGTCAATCTAATCAACACGGCTTCATAAATTTCTATTTCAAATATTTTATTTCAAATATTTCTTTTTCAAAAAAGTTGTTATTATCAAAATATTTCGTTCAACACATGACCAATCTCAATGGATGAGTACTGTCAACACATGAACTTTCATTTTATATTGATAAAGATGTAAATTTTATTATTAAAATATTTCGTTCAACACATGACCAATCTCAATAGATGAGTACTGTCAACACATGAACCTTTATTTTATAATATTCTTTATTTTTCAAATTGGAATGAGGCCCAATCAATTACCATATAAAGTTAATTATATGGATTTCATACATTACACACATATAATAGCATTGAAAAATAATCAACCATCAACCAAAGTGCACTACACTGTATAAGCATCAAATATAGATATCTAACGCTTATAACAGCCTGTCAATCAATCGATCAACATATTTAATCAATCAGGATGAGTGAACTTCAAATTTCATCCCAACACCCGTGTGGGGTTTCAAACAATCAAATGCATATTTTATTTGTGCAGTTGGGCGATGTGTAAAATTTATCGACCCAATCAATGTCCTTCAAATAGGTGTACATAAACAAACCGTCTGGTTTGTAAACGAATATTTATTTATTCACATTCACGTTAAAAATTATATTTTTAACGATAAAACATTTTATTTTAACATATGAATTTCTATTCAGTTCATTCTTTAAATAAAATGGTATTTCTATTTTCTAACTTATTTTAGAAAATTTCGGCGGCATAACGGCACGATACTAGAAACAGGACGAGGCCTAGCCTTATCCCCGGTCTAGTGAAGGCCCATGCCATTCACACATCAATCAAATTCACCAAACAACCAAATTCAAATCAAATATCCAACTAATTTATGCAACCAAACAAACAAGTCCATGGTCTGTGGACGATTGTGTCGGGTGCTACTAAGCACCGTCTGCATCCTAGTATATATATATAAATAGAAATGAAATTGAAAGGTGAGAAGTTCTCACAGATAGCTATCCAATCATCTTGACTCTTCTTTGATAGAAATCTTCATCGTTTTCGCATCTTCGTCAGCTTCGTCGCCCGTAGCCACTACATATATTAAAATCGAATTTTTACTTCGCTATTCAATATATAAAAATCGAATTTTTACTTCGCTATTCAATATATAAATATCATATTTTTACTTCGCTATTCAATATATAAAAATCATATTTTTACTTCGTTGTTCAATATATAAAAATCATATTTTTACTTCGCTATTCAATATATAAAAATCATATTTTTACTTCGTTGTTCAATATATAAAAATCATGTTTATACTTCGCTATTCAATATATAAAAATCATATTTTTACTTCGTTGTTCAATATATAAAAATCATGTTTTTACTTCGCTATTCAATATATAAAAATCATATTTTTACTTCGCTATTCAATATATAAAAATCATATTTTTACTTCGCTATTCAATATATAAAAATCATATTTTTACTTCGCTATTCAATATATAAAAATCATATTTTTACTTCGTTGTTATATAGATAAAAATTATATTTTTATCACACTATTTTCCACTTAAAGATTTCGCCTTTTCTAAAATAAAGATTTCGCCTTTATAAACACATAGACTTCGCCTTTTCAAATTTAAAGATTTCATCTTTATAAAAATCTCATTTTTATTTTTCTACACATATAAAGATGATATTTTTAATATTCCTATCATGTAGAAATTATATTTTTAATTCTTCTATATAGTAAAGACTATATTTTTAATACTTTAAAAATATAAAAATCATATTTTTATTATCGCTAATCACTTAATAAAAATCTAATCTTTTTATTAAGGAAAATCAAACCTTTTTGTTCTTTCAAAAATCAGTTTTCATAACATAAAGCAATTACCTTTTACAACGAAATAAAATAAAATAAAATAAAAGCAAAACTTACAGAAGAAAAAAAAGGGGAAGGGGATGCTCCGACTGGGGGGGGAAGCTGATTGCATCGTGCGGCGCCCTAGGGGGGGGTCTCATCGATCGGCGGTAGGAGAAAAGGGGGGGTTCGGGTTTCTGGTGACATCGGTTTAGCTGGAGGAGGGCATCGAGAGAGGGGAGGGGAAGGGAGGTGGGGGTAGCGTACCTTGGACGCCGGCGGCGGTGGTTGATGTCGCGCCTCCGTCCTTCCTCGTTCGATTTCTCCCTTTTTTTTTATATAAATCGTTTTCTGTTTTAAACGGGGGGGGGGGGGGGGCAGAGTTATATAAGAAGGGAGATATATATATATATATTTTTAATTTATTTAATTATTTAGCAAAAAGTTGACTTCTACATACGACCTCGAAACGAGGCCCACCGCCTGTCGTCCATAGCGTTTCATCCCCATTCCGAACACAATGGGATATGTATCGTAAGCTGATTCGATCGTTTCGAACAGCTTCCGTTGAATTTACATTTAAATCACTATATTGAATTTTAAACGTACGTTTTAAATTACCGGGGTCGCATACGAACTTTAAAAATTCCAGAAAAATATTTTCTAGCTTCGTATTGACGAAACGGTCCTAACAAAACTAGTTTCGTCGAATTCTGAGACCGTTGGAAAAATGGCCAATTTCCAGTCGATTAAAATCAACCAAAACTGGTCAAACGCGTTTTCCTTTGCCACGCTCACATATTGATTCGAAAAATTATGAAACTTAAAACCTAGCAATAATTTTACATCACGGACCCAACAAAAGTGGTTTCGTCGAAATCCGAGGTCGTTTGCAAAATGGCTATTTTTAAGAGCCTGAATTCCATAGCGACTATTCAGAATTTTCAACTGAACATATCCTTTGATTCCCGCTATGAAATTTCGATTATTCGGATTCGTTGGAAAGATATTCACGAATAGATCCTAATGTTTTTGGTTTCACTAAAATCCGGATTGTTTTGCACCCGGTACATTCAATTGAAGTTTGAAATCGAATTATCGAACTACCGCGCCATTTTCAATTTCTTTTATAAATATAAATAAATATTTATATTCTAACGACGACGCGTATAAATATATACGTTCGAATTATATTCAAAATAAATTTCTCGTCGATATTATTTAAAATAATCCATTTTAAATGTTCAAAATTAGCTAAAATTGCCAAAATAAAAATTTTAAACTGGCCCAGATTTTCGGGTTGTTACAATCTCCCCCACTTAAAACTTTTCGTCCCCGAAAAGGAACAAAGTCGAAAGTGGTTTGATTAATCAACTCTACGCTCGATCTGGCTTTCATTCCCCAACTTTTCAGTTTTTGAGAATTTTCAAAAATTTCAAAAATTTGGCTAACACCCTAAATTTTCGAAAAATTTCGCCATAACCTCCCCTACACCGGGAGCATCGGGGAATTTCAAATAGCTTCCCCGGTCCTTCGGATCTCAAAAAGAAAAAGAAAAGGCCAAGCGGCTAGCCAATAGGCTCATAAAATCATCATCACCCAAACAAAACAGTAAATTATGTAGTAAACATGTACCTATTTGTCGGGCAAACAAATTTTATTCTCTGGCTCTAGCCTCCTTGCTATGACCTGTTCAATATAAGTATGTATATGCAAGCAAATGCGACCAATTTTTAATACAATTCAATATTTGATTCAATTAGGCGTAATAGTTCAAAATTAGCAAACAAATAAACAAACAACATAAACATCAATCAATTAGTGAATTAGAGTTTCAAATTCATAATTTTGATTCATAGTCAAAAATCAGATTTTTGATGACAAATCACAACAATAGGCCCTATCTAATTTTGGTTATAGGAAATATATAGAAAGTCCACTTTCGTCACTCGAACATGAATTCTAATGATGGAGCTCCATCATCAAAATCGTCTCCGAGCGATTCGAGTGTAATTCTATATCTATCCAGTATATTAAAACTTCAAATACACGTTTGCAAGGCGTATATGCAAAATCCTTATTTATTGGACTGTCCAAATCAATACCAATAAATAATCAAATACGAATAGTTGATTTAGATTTTCAAAACAAAATTGTTTTCATTTGAAAAATATACTCTTCACACTCGTTCTAGGATACAACTGATCCTATCTCTAACGAGCCATTCTAATTGGATATTACTAATCCAATATCTGATGAATTCTTTCGTATGGTTCTAATGTGTCTTGTTCTCTGAGCTTTGTAAACCAAAGCTCTGATACCAACTGTGAAAACCCGTAACTTCCCCGTAAAGGAAAGCGTCAGATAGTTCGAGAACAAGCCACAACAGAGCACATACAAAAGAACGTTTCACTGTATATTACAACAATGCATCAGATTACAAGAATATACAGAGTATAAACAAATAAATATTACACAGAAATATCAGAGATTTAAATTACATTTAAATACATAGCAGCGGAAAATAATACAATACACAACTAGAAGAGATATACGGATACAAAGCTTTCCGGATATCATTCCAGCTGTAAACCAGGATCCTGTGAATATAAATCTGCAAAACCAAAACTACTAGCTGCCCGTGTCGAAAATAGGGGCACCCAGAGTTTAGGTTAAAACAATAAACTCCAGGTCAGTCATGGGACTGGTGCGAGAACTAAAACAGTTCATCTTTATTTTTAAAGTTAGGCAAATCAAGGGACCACGCCGTATAACATGGAACGTGTTTCCTCCCAAGAGTACCAGTGCATAAAACAAACAGCGCAATGCTAAATAAAGAAAAATGAAGTTGTTATAAGACCCAGGTCCTATCACACAATGCAACGCAAGCCGGGGGATAGGGTTTTCCCTTATAACAGCCAAAGGATGCTTGATACGTTTGAAACAAATCATTTGATACTATAATAAGTGCATAGTGTATAAAACAACTTCAAATCATAAGTATCAATCATAGGCGGCATGGGTACCATATATCATGTCGCCATACTAGTTCTACACTTAAAACCGCAAATGTCACGTATTTGGAAATTGGATTTCCGTCTATGAACCGAGGCAAAAGATAGTCCTCAACCGATTCGTGACTCTCTAGCCCGAGCCATAGGGTCAGAGCGCATCGACCCTTGGAGCGACAGGGCCGGTCCACCGATGTGGATTAAACTTAAACCCTGAACATGCGTTCCCCCGCCCTATGGGGCGTAAATGAGCCAACGAATGACTCCATCGGACCCGGATCGTCCGATCAAACCGAGGCGCCTCGCAACAGCAACAACCACATAAGTTAAACTCGTCAGGGCGTGTAAAACCACTGACGCCACTTCTAACTAGAAAGAAACGCATGCCCTCCCTGAGGTCCGTCTCCCGTTTTTGGTTCATACCGGGTGTGAAACTCGCGAAGTAAACGTTACACAAAGCTACGCCACAAAGGCCGTGCTTTGCTCATCACCACAAGATTTTGCTTTTCAACAGAAGCCTCGATCAATTGCCACTTAGGCATGCCACACAGGCAATTCACTCCATGCGTTTGATATCCATCAATATATAACCCCTGAGCTCGTACGTCTCAGAGAAGGGCGTTAAGCAAGAGAATAAATTCTCCGCCGCCAAACAGATATATATTTAATAGAGATCAATCACACGGACTAAAATCCAATGTCAGACACACAGTCCATTTACAAGTCCGTTCTGGGGCTGAACGAAACCGGAGGCACCTAGTACCCCGCAAATCCATCGATCTCCAAGTACGTCTGGACGATCACCAACTGTTTCCATCTTCTTGGGTGTACAACCCAATCAAGATCATCAGTAATCACCCAAACGACGTGAAGACTTCCGGTCTTCGACCATCGTCTTCATCTTCGACTTATCGTCGTATCAGTTATTCAGAATGGGATAAACCCGGTCTTTCCGAATAACTCGCGTATACTTTAAATAAGTGCTACACAAACACAACATACGCCTCATTCCAATTCATCAGTCACTAACCGTAAATTAATCAAGAGAATAATTCCCCAAATATTAACCCCGAAGGCCGAAACCAACATCAGATCAATATCCAGAAAACCATTCTGCTTAGCTAACCGACAGTTAGTTTCTGATTTCACATTCATAGGGAAAGGTTCCCATTAATTTTATCCAAGATAAATTTCTTGAATTTATTCTTTAATCTATTTTTGAATATCAATTCAAAACTAGTCGGGATTAGCGAACCTTACCGAAGTAATCATTTGTTTTAATTTCCCAATCCCAACCTATTCATCCCATGAAGTAAAACTGGTAGTACTTCATATCTAACACCACGGTGTTATCGGTAAATTCAATTACCATTTCACGTTCAAATCTAATTAAAGATTTAACTATCGCCTGGAGCAAAACTGGTGATACTCCATTCTCGATCATTTCAATCTAATTAAAGATTCATTAAAACTCTACTTAGTTTTAATCTGCGACTGGGTTAAAGAATCGGTGTCATTTAAAACACGGTTCACGATAAACCCAAAATCACATCACATTAATTATCGGGTTAAAGAACGAGTGTTATTTAAAACACTGTCCCCGATAAACCCAAAAATCAATATCAATTCAATTCCAATTAAATATTATTTAATTGGTACACTTTATTAAATCTAAATAAAAAGATTTAATCTTTTCTCTACTGGGTTCAAGAACAGTGTTAGTGAAGACACCATTCACAACAAACCCAAATCACATTTGATATTCAATATAAGGCTCTGAATAGAAAATATATCGGCTTATATTCAATATCAAATTCTACGATTAACAAATGTCGTATTGGAAATAACGATATATATATATATATCTTTCAAATTTCCATAACAACATCCGTATAATCACGAATTCCAACATCGAAATATTCCGAAGACAATTTCGATTCAAATCCACTCCAATGCAATCATTGGAAATTCTGGTTATTTTTAGAACCCTTTTCAAATTCAATTTATTTATTTAAAAATAAATAGAATTATATTTCTAGTTCAAAACTAGTTCATTTCGATAAAAATCTATTTTTATCTTTTCAAATATGGAGTTTTTCATGCCAAATCTTCACAAATCATTTCTTATGATTTTACACAAATTATTACTATTTTTAATAATTTTATCAAGGCCTGTACAGTCGATTTCCATCAATGGCCATCGAACTGCACTTACAGCGACCTTTTTCAAATTTGATTTGGACATAATTCCAAATCCAACCGTTAGATTTCAAATTTCTAATATTCATTAGAAAGCTCTTTTCGATACGAACCCAACGGTTCCGGTTTTAGGAGAATCCGACGGTCGGATCTCCCGTAATGTCCGTTTGAAATAAATTGTCGAAATTCGCGAACTGCCGCGGCGCGGCGCGTTCTATTCAGGCCATTATATTATATATATAATATATATAATATATATTTCATCGATTTCTATTTAAAACGAATTATATAAATAGTTTTAAAATCGTTTCAAAAGCAATTTCAACTTTCTTTTCAATTCAAATCAAAATTGAATTCTTCTTTATAAATTAGTTTTAAAATTCATTTCTATTCAATTCAAATTTCAATTCAATTTGAATTCATTTCAATTCGAAATCGTTTTCAATTCAATTCATTTCGAAATCGTTTTCAATTCATTTCGAAATCGTTATATATTCAATTTATTTCAAAATGAATAAAATCGATATAAATATCGTTTACGTCAAAATGGCGTCAATCTAATCAACACGACTTCATAAATTTCTATTTCAAATATTTTATTTCAAATATTTCTTTTTCAAAATAGTTGTTATTATCAAAATATTTCGTTCAACACATGACCGATCTCAATGGATGAGTACTGTCAACACATGAACTTTTATTTTATATTGATAAAGATGTAAATTTTATTATTAAAATATTTCGTTCAACACATGACCAATCTCAATAGATGAGTACTGTCAACACATGAACCTTTATTTTATAATATTCTTTATTTTTCAAATTGGAATGAGGCCCAATCAATTACCATATAAAGTTAATTATATGGATTTCATACATTACACACATATAATAGCATTGAAAAATAATCAACCATCAACCAAAGTGCACTACACTGTATAAGCATCAAATATAGATATCTAACGCTTATAATAGCCTGTCAATCAATCGATCAACATATTTAATCAATCAGGATGAGTGAACTTCAAATTTCATCCCAACACCCATGTGGGGTTTCAAACAATCAAACGCATATTTTATTTGTGCAGTTGGGCGATGTGTAAAATTTATCGACCCAATCAATGTCCTTCAAATAGGTGTACATAAACAAACCGTCTGGTTTGTAAACGAATATTTATTTATTCACATTCACGTTAAAAATTATATTTTTAACGATAAAACATTTTATTTTAACATATGAATTTCTATTCAGTTCATTCTTTAAATAAAATGGTATTTTTATTTTCTAACTTATTTTAGAAAATTTCGGCGGCATAACGGCACGATACTAGAAACGGGACGAGGCCTAGCCTTATCCCCGGTCTAGTGAAGGCCCACGCCATTCACACATCAATCAAATTCACCAAACAACCAAATTCAAACCAAATATCCAACTAATCTATGCAACCAAACAAACAAGTCCATAGTCTGTGGACGATTGTGTCGGGTGCTACTAAGCACCGTCTGCATCCTAGTATATATATATAAATAGAAATGAAATTGAAAGGTGAGAAGTTCTCACAGATAGCTATCCAATGATCTTGACTCTTCTTTGATAGAAATCTTCATCGTTTTCGCATCTTCGTCAGCTTCGTCGCCCGTAGCCACTACATATATAAAAATCGAATTTTTACTTCGCTATTCAATATATAAAAATCGAATTTTTACTTCGCTATTCAATATATAAAAATCATATTTTTACTTCGCTATTCAATATATAAAAATCTTATTTTTACTTCGTTGTTCAATATATAAAAATCATATTTTTACTTCGCTATTCAATATATAAAAATCATATTTTTACTTCGTTGTTCAATATATAAAAATCATATTTTTACTTCGCTATTCAATATATAAAAATCATATTTTTACTTCGTTGTTCAATATATAAAAATCATATTTTTACTTCACTATTCAATATATAAAAATCATATTTTTACTTCGCTATTCAATATATAAAAATCATATTTTTACTTCGCTATTCAATATATAAAAATCATATTTTTACTTCGTTGTTATATAGATAAAAATTATATTTTTATCACACTATTTTCCACTTAAAGATTTCGCCTTTTCTAAAATAAAGATTTCGCCTTTATAAACACATAGACTTCGCCTTTTCAAATTTAAAGATTTCATCTTTATAAAAATCTCATTTTTATTTTTCTACACATATAAAGATGATATTTTTAATATTCCTATCATGTAAAAATTATATTTTTAATTCTTCTATATAGTAAAGACTATATTTTTAATACTTTAAAAATATAAAAATCATATTTTTATTATCGCTAATCACTTAATAAAAATCTAATCTTTTTATTAAGGAAAATCAAACCTTTTTGTTCTTTCAAAAATCAGTTTTCATAACATAAAGCAATCACCTTTTACAACGAAATAAAATAAAATAAAATAAAAGCAAAACTTACAGAAGAAAAAAAAGGGGAAGGGGATGCTCCGACTAGGGGGGAAGCTGATTGCATCGCGCGGCGCCCTGGGGGGGGGATCTCATCGATCGGCGGTAGGAGAAAAGGGGGGGTTCGGGTTTCTGGCGACATCGGTTTAGCTGGAGGAGGGCGTCGAGAGAGGGGAGGGGAAGGGAGGTGGGGGTGGCGTGCCTTGGACGCCGGCGGCGGTGGTTGATGTCGCGCCTCCGTCCTTCCTCGTTCGATTTCTCCCTTTTTATATATATATATATATAAATCGTTTTCTATTTTAAACGGGGGGGCAGAGTTATATAAGAAGGGAGATATATATATTTTTTTTAAAAATTTATTTAATTATTTAGCAAAAAGTTGACTTCTACATACGACCTCGAAACGAGGCCCACCGCCTGTCGTCCATAGCGTTTCATCCCCATTCCGAACACAATGGGATATGTATCGTAAGCTGATTTGATCGTTTCGAACAGCTTCCGTTGAATTTACATTTAAATCACTATATTGAATTTTAAACGTACGTTTTAAATTACCGGGGTCGCATACGAACTTTAAAAATTCCAGAAAAATATTTTCTAGCTTTGTATTGACGAAACGGTCCTAACAAAACTAGTTTCGTCGAATTCTGAGACCGTTGGAAAAATGGCCAATTTCCAGTCGATTAAAATCAACCGAAACTGGTCAAACGCGTTTTCCTTTGCCACGCTCACATATTGATTCAAAAAATTATGAAACTTAAAACCTAGCAATAATTTTACATCACGGACCCAACAAAAGTGGTTTCGTCGAAATCCGAGGTCGTTTGCAAAATGGCTATTTTTAAGAGCCTGAATTCCATAGCGACTATTCAGAATTTTCAACTGAACATATCCTTTGATTCCCGCTATGAAATTTCGATTATTCGGATTCGTTGGAAAGATATTCACGAATAGATCCTAATGTTTTTGGTTTCACTAAAATCCGGATTGTTTTGCACCCGGTACATTCAATTGAAGTTTGAAATCGAATTATCGAACTACCGCGCCATTTTCAATTTCTTTTATAAATATAAATAAATATTTATATTCTAACGACGACGCGTATAAATATATACGTTCGAATTATATTCAAAATAAATTTCTCATCGATATTATTTAAAATAATCCATTTTAAATGTTCAAAATTCGCTAAAATTGCCAAAATAAAAATTTTTAACTGGCCCAGATTTTCGGGTTGTTACACCTTTGCTATGGGAAGGATCCCAATAATGTCAATCCCCCACATAGCTAAAGGCCACGGGCTTGTCATTGTCTTCAACTGGCTAGGTGGTGCCCTAGGTATCTTGGAAATTTTTTGACAAGTGTCACAACGTCGTGCATACTTGGCTGCATCCTTGTTTATGGTAGGCCAGAAATAGCCATACCGCAATATCTTCTTCGCCAGCGTTTGCCCTCCAGTGTGATCGTCACATTCGCCTTTGTGGACCTCTTTTAGCACACGCTTGATGTCATCATGGGCGATACACCGGAGGAGGGGCATCGAGAAACCTTGTCTGTATAGGACATTGCCTTGCAACACATATCGGGATGCTTTTCGTATAATTGCACACCTCTCACTTTTCTTCATCGGAAGCATTCCGTTTATCAAAAACTTCTTTAGAGGAGTCATCCATGACTCCCTCTCAGGTTCAATCTCTAGTACCAAATCAACTTCCATTTGATCTATGCTAGGAGACTGTAGTACTTCAATTGGGACGAGCTCCGTATCCTGAGGATTATCTGAACTAGCCATTTTCGCTAACTTGTTTGCCTTTTGATTCTCCGTTCGCGGAATATGAGATATGTTGTGGTGGTCAAAACCATCCTGCAACTTCTTCACTTTTTCCAAGTATGATATAGCCTTGTACTCTTGGCCTGAAACTTTTCAGTGACCTGGTTTACGAGTATCTTGGAATCGCAAAAAGATGTCTAGCTTTGTGATATCCAATTCCTTTGCGAGTTCCAGCCCGGCAATTAGGGCTTCGTACTCGGAGTCGTTATTAGTGGCGTGGAACTCCAGTCTAAGAGCGTAATATATTAAACGTTTCTCTGGAGTTTCGAGAACCACTCCGACGCCAGATCGTCTGTCATTTTTAGCCCCATCGGTGTATAGTTTCCAGGCATTAGGGTCGAGGAGTAGCTTTGGCGGATCATCCTCTTCGGTTACTACATCATCTTCTGGGATGGTGAACTCTGCTATAAAATATGCAAGTGCCTGCCCTCTTATCGACCTTCGGGGTTGGAAGTTCAGGTCGAATTGACTCAACTCGATGTTCCATTTAAGCAACCTTCCTGATGCTTCTGGTCTTTGCAGAACTTACTTTAGTGGGTGATCGGTGTACACAGTAATGGGATGAGCCTGGAAGTAGTGGCGAAGTTTTCTAGATGCAATTAGTAAGCTATACGCCAGCTTTTCTATTTTTGGATAATTCCATTCTACGGCCGCCAATTTCTTACTCACATAGTACACCGGTCTTTGTACCTTATCCTCTTCGCTTACCAAAGCCGAACTGATTGCGTGAGATGACACTGCCAAGTACACAAATAAATCCTCGTGATCCACAGGCTTAGACAGTATCGGGGGTCTTTCCATATGGTTCAACAGATTCTGGAATGCTTCTATACAATCGGGAGTCCATTTAAAGTTGTGCTTGCCTCGCTTTATCAGCTCGAAAAACGGGAGGCATTTATCTGTAGCTTTGGAGGTGAACCAACTCAGCGCCACCACCTTTCCAGCGAGGCTTTGGACATCCTTAATTTGCTTTGGTTCTTGGATATTCCGGATTGCTATAATTTGATCTGGATTGATTTCGATTCCACGCGAGATGACAATGAATCCAAGGAATTTTCCAGATGCTACCCTAAATGAACATTTCAAAGGATTCAGTTTCATCCCATATTTCCGGAGAATCCCAAACATCTCTGCCAAATTAGTAGTATGGTCGGATGATTGTTTGGACTTTACCAACATGTCGTCAACGTATACTTCCATCGTTTTCCCGATTTGGTTGTAGAACATTCTATTTACCAATCGCTGATATGTAGCATCGGCATTCTTCAAACCAAAAGGCATCACCACATAGCAATATAATCCCAAATCTGTAATGAAGCTGTTATGCTCTTGAACCGGTACGTGCATGGGGATTTGATTGTACACTTAGTATGCATCCATAAAAGAAAGAAGTTCACGCCCCGCGGTTGAATCTACCAACTGATCGATTCGAGGTAATGGAAAGCTGTCCTTTGGGCAGGCTTTGTTTAGATCTGAGAAGTCGATGCATGTACGCCACTTTCCATTCGCCTTTTTTTTACCAAAACCGGGTTTGAAATCCAGTCAGGGTATGTTGAATCTTTAATAAATCCATTACTCCTCAGCTTTTTGACTTCTTCCTTCAAGGCGGCAGACCTCTCTGAGCCAAGCATTCGCCTTTTCTGTTTGATAGGAGGATGTTTCAGGTTGATGCTTAACGAATGACTCATAATCGAGGGAGATATCCCACACATGTCCACATGGGTCCAGGCAAATACATTCAAGTTAGCTTTCAAGAAATTTGTTAATTCTTTGGCTCGAACAGGATCCAACTAGGATCCAATCTTCAGGACCTTCTCTGGGTCACTATCATCGATTGGTACATCCACAGTCGCTTCATTGGGAGTCGCCATTCTGCCCTCAGGCTTTTCATCCTCTCTGGGATCTATGTCCTCGAGCAACTCTCTGGGCAACCCTCCCGGTGGTATTTTCTTTAGTTGCTACGACAATTCCTCCCTCGGAGGGGAAGAACCACCTTTTGTTTCTACATCTTTCCCTTTGCGGAGCAATTTTAACTCTGCAATGTAGCATGCTCGTGCAACCACTTGATCTCCTCTGACTATGCCTATGTCGGCATCCGTCGGGAACTTCAACAACAGGCACTAGGGTGCAATGCATGCACTGAATTTGGCTAGGGATGGCCGGCCTAAAAGGCATTGTACGGCGACTCAATGTCCAGGACTACAAAGGGGAGAATTCTCACTCTTTGGCGTTCTACTTCCCCAAGGGTTGCTGACAATTCCACGTATCCCATTGGAGCGGTCGAGGCCCCATTAAATCCACATTTCCAACCCTCGCATGGTTTCAAATCTTTGGCTCGAGTTTCATTTGGTCGAATGTTTTCTTGAACAAAATGTTGACCGAACTCCCGTTATCCACTAAAACTTTATGAACTATAGCTAGATCGATGGTGACGGTGATCAAAATGATGTTTACCTCCATTCACGTACTGATCCGTAGCTCCGAAACTGTGCCCTGCCAGATGAAGCCCACCAACTATGGTATTGATAACGATATTTTTTCCTTTTTGCTGAGCCGTTGGTTTGGCAGCAGGTTGGCTTTGGTTCGGGGCTTGTACGGCTTGCCCCCTGTCCCTAGGAGTCACCTTATATTCATCAAGCTTTCCTTCTCGGAGCAGTTTTTCAATCACATCTCTCAAATGACGACATTCGTTTGTGGAATGACCATGAACCTGATGAAAAAGACAGAATTTCCCAGTTTCACGCTCTTTTTCCATAGAATCTCTCGGAGGTGGCCTTTTGTATTGGAGGACATTATATGTATCCAGGAAGATGTTTTCCAACGTATCATTTATCGGTGTGAAGCTCTCAAACGGTCTGGGCCGGGATCTTCTCTGAGAGTCAATTCCTCGATTTCTCTTTCGATTATTGTTATTACTATTCCCCGATTAGCGACCATTGCCTTGATTCTTGTTCCCGACATTAACTTCAACTTTACCTGAGCTATCTTCCATTTGCTTAATGGCCACATTACTTGGGATATCCTCCTTATCAGCAGCCTTCCTCTTTCGGTTGGCGTAAATTTCGTCTTGACGCATGCGGATGTTGGCCTTTTTGTAAAATATCTCTCTGGTTAACGGTGGTTTACCAGCCAGGTATCTTCCAAACTCGGTATCCTTATCCACTTCGTCAATCAGAGCCATCAAAACAGTTTGTTCATGGGGATCTCTAACCTCTGTGACCACTAAATTGAAGCGATATAAATAGGACCTCAAAGATTCGTCCGGACGTTGCTTAATGAAGGACAACACAATGACATTCTTAGATCTCTGGGTATGTAATCGGAACTGATTTACAAACTGTTCACTTAATTCCCTGAAACTGGAGATCAATCGCGCTGGCAAACGAGTGAATCACATTAACGACGTATCCTCCAGGAATATCGGAAATGCCTTACACTTCACGGCATTGGAAGCGGTGGCTGCATTCATGTACCATGAATATCTCATCAGGTGTTGAACAGGATCAGCCTTTCCCGCATAACGGTTCTTGGATGGCATGTTAAATTTCCTTGGGAATCGAACCTCTAAAATATCGTCTGTAAATGGCGAATGACTACAGCCTATACCCCAATCTTCGGTTCTTTGTCCGCGACTTTCCACCATCATTTGCCTGATCATGGCTTCGACATCCGCATGGGTCAAAGTGGATTCGGGATCAGCACTTCTAGCCCGGCGAGCCCCTCCAGCATTTCTTTGACGTGCTGCTGCAAGGTCTGGGTCCTGGACAGAACTCCCTTGCCCTCTAATGCCGTGATCAGTCGCACGACGAGCAGGAGGAACAAATCGAATCTAAGCAGGATCAATAACGCCTCCATTCCTAGGCGTCAAGATGGGCTCATTTAAATTACGGTCATTAGTTTCCTGATTAAGCACTTCTATATTCTCAGCCCTTTCCAATGGAGGCCATCGCCGGTTTCTCCGAGGTTCTTCTGACGAGGATGTATGTTCCGGGGATAAATGGTAAGCAGGAGGTGGCGAAACCTGCCTTTGAATATCATCAATTCGTCTTCCTAAGGCAGTAATATTCTGACGCAGCAACGAGCTCTCCTGCCTTTGAGCGGCCAATTCATCAGTTTTCCTGTCCAATGCTTTAAGTATCCAAGTCATATGTCCTTTGCTAACTGGAGCAGAAGGGTCGAACTGGTCATCTTCATCTTCTCTTATACGCAAGGAACTCGAACCGAGTTGAGCAGAAGTACCAGCACGAGCAGAACGAGCCATAATTTCCTTCCCAGGTTGGGTAGTAGTCTGATTGTCAGTTCGAATCGTGGTCCTCCTAGGATGGTGGCTCGTGGTACCCCCTTAACGTCGGTTCGTGGTGATAGGTGCAGGAGGGATCGCGGCGTGGTCCTGTGATCGGGTAGTGACCCTTTCAGCTGTTTGGTTCGTTACACCATCACTGGATCGGATCGCCCCTACATTACCACGATCTGAGAGCTCTTATTCGACCTGTTCGTGCACGCTTTCTTCAATTGCTTCATTTGCAGCTTCATTCTCCTGCGAGGCTCGTACTTCCTTAGACTTCTTTCCAGCCATGATTTCTGAGCTTTACTGAAATCTTCAAAAATCGAAACAGTAGAGTTTTGGACTATTTTCTTTGGACTTGACTATCCAAACAATAGAATTACAATCCAATATGCTGAGACTCAGGTTCTCAGTGAAAGCACCAAAATGTTAGATCCAAAATTGGGTCTAACATCCGAATTGTTTTAATTTGGGGGAGATTAATATCAGAAAAAATGCAAGAAAAAACAGAAAAGACACAAGGTTTATAGTGGTTCGGCGTTAATGAACCTACGTCCACTTTATATCAATGATTATACTGATTCGAGTACAACCAATGATTTATCTCTCAACCTCACTTTTACAATATTGATTCACTCGGTAAATTTAAGATAACTCTAAGTAGAAATAATGGAGATATGATAATGGTGGAATCAGAGCTCCGAATTGCCAAAAGATCCTCAAAAATGGCAAATTTGGGACTATTTATAGCCGATTTCTTTAGGCGGATCGTGGTCATACGTGTCACAAATTCCGATGATCTCGGACGGGTTCGTAGCCTGATGGAGAAATGGTCAAAATGACAGTTATGGACAGGTGGCATAAGATCCTTCATCTTCGGGTAGTGGATGACTTGGTCGTGGCCTTCATCTCTCAGCTTCAGGGATCGGATCGTGGTAATGACTCAGGTGCGGATGGATCGGATCGCGGTAGGGAGCTGCGATCGAGGGGGTGTAGTAGCGTCACAATCCGAGGGAGATAGGAAGACTACGATCGAATCTTTAATGATTTTGACATGTGTAGATCCATATTATCTTTATATATGAACCCTGGTGGCTTGGTCTAAAAGCTAGCCAACACTCACTATGCTAGAACGTACTCCATGTAGACGAATTATCTCACAAAGATAAACTGAGGCCAACCATTTTGTCGTCCTCTTACTCTTAATAGGAATAAAATGAGTGCTCTTAGTAAGCCTGTCTACTATAACCCAAATACTGGTGTTGCCTTTCCTCGATTTAGTCAAACCATCAATGAAATCCATAGAGAGGCTCTCCCACTTCCACTGTGGGACCTCCAAAGGATTAAGCAAACCGCCAGGCTTTCTATGTTCAGCTTTAACTTGCTGGCATATTAAACATTGGGCTACGAATTCCGCTACATCTTTCTTTATCCAAGCCCAAAAGAAAGCCCTCTTCATGTCTTTATACATCTTATCGCCGCCCGGATGGATAGTCATTCTAGAATGATGGGTTTCCTCAAGGACCGTCTTTAACAAACTCCCAACTCGGGGAACACAAAGCCTCCCATCCCACCTTAACCATCCTATAACGTCCACAGAATATCTACTAAGGTGACTATAAGTCTTCTCCAGACCGAGCCTATCCAAAAAGTCTGCTATATGTGAGTTCTCTCGCTGCGAAGAACCTATCTGATCCATAAGAGTAGGTCACACCTCTAAGGATGCCAACAAACTGGGTGTAAGATCCGTAGAAGGCCTAAAATCGAAGGTCGATACGTACTCCAAGCTCTGCCTCTTTATGAATAGAGGACTCATGGTCATCCTGTGCCTACTCAACGCGTCCGCCTTACCGTTGCCTGGGGTATAAGCAATCTCAAAGTCATAGGATGCTAGGAACTCCATCCACCTCTGCTATCTCAAATTGATATCCTTCTGCGAGAACAGATACTTGAGAGATTTATGGTCTGTGTATAACTCGAACCTCTCTCCAAGTAGATAATGTCGATAAGACTTAAGTGCGAATACTATAGTAGCCAATTCCAAATCGTGAGTGGGGTAGATTTTCTCATGAACCTTCAACTTCCTACTTCCATAGCATACTACCCTTCCCTCTTGCATCAAAACGGAATTGAGCCTTGTACCGCATGCATCAGTATACACTATGAACATCTTACTTCCATCAGGCAATGTCAAAACAGGGTCTGTTGTTAAAGCCCTTTTTAATCGTTGAAAAGCATCCTCATAATCAATACTCCAAGCAAAGGTCATATTCTTCTTTGTTGGTCTGGTGAGTGGGGCTGATATCCTTGCAAAGTCCTTAATAAACTTCCTATAGTAGCCCGTTAAACCGAGAAAACTACTCACCTCCGTTGCATTCTTTGGAACCTTCCAATCTTGAACCGCAACAACTTTTGTGGGATCCATTGCTATCCCTTTCTTGGAGACCACATGCCCTAAAAATCTCACCTCCTTTCTCCCAAAGTGGCACTTGATGAATTTCGCCTTAAGTTGGTGTGCTCTGAGGGTCCTCAAGACCTCTCCTAAATATAGGGCATGCTCTTCTTCATTCTTCAAGAAAATCAGAATGTCATCCGTAAAGACCACAACGAATTTACTCAAAAACTCTCGAAACACCCTACTCATTAGATCCACAAAATACGAGGGTGCATTCGTCAAACCAAAAGGCATGACTAACCACTCAACGAAGCCATCTGGAGTTCTAAAAGAAGCCTTATCTATACTATCTTCGGCCACCCTTAACTGATGAAACCCCGTGGCCAAGTCTAACTGAGAGAAATCAGATGCACCAACAAGCTGGTCAAACAAATCGTCAATCCTCGGCAGTGGGTGCCTATTTTTCTTAGTGAGCTTATTCAATTCCCTGTAATCCCTATATATGTGAAGCGAGCCATCCTTCTTAGTTGCAAAGATGACTAGAGCACCCCATTCTGATACGCTTCGCCTGATAAACCCCTTCTCAAGTAGCTCCCCTACTTGCCTGCTGAGCTCCCTCCTTTACCTAGGAGCCATGTGGCATACAGGCAATGCGACTAGCTCCGCACTATCCACCAAATATTTTCGAAAATTGATCTCATGCCTTGGAGGTAAGCCCTTAACCTCCTCAAAAACATTTGGATCCTTATTGACTATAGGTACAGATCGCAAATCATCGACAGAAGCATCAAGTGACTCTGGGAAACTAAGCATTACACACCCCCTTGGATCACAGGAAATCTCGAGAGTCCTCCCATAGCAAGTCAAGATTCTAATGACCTTCCTCTCACAGTCTAGAACGACACCATACTTAGCTAGCCAATCCATCCATAGAATCAAATCGTTTCCCATGAAACCAAGCACATATGCATCGCACTCAAACTGGACGCCCAAAACAGATATCCTCAAACCCCGACAAATCATAGACAGATGAGATGTGCCCCCAATATGGTTTGAGACAATAACGGGATCAGAAACAATACTAGTACTAAGGTGCAGAGACTCAACCACAGAATCAGATATAAAAGAATGAGAAGCGCCAGAATCAAAAAGATTCCAAACTAGATGATCGGAAAGAGAAATCAAACCTTCAACGAAAACTTTCCTACCTCTATCTGATCTGCTAATCTCGAGAGCATGCACTTGCCCTCCAGAAGGTCCTGCCCTTTGCCACCGTCCTTGCTTCTTCGGGCATTCCCTACTATAGTGTCCAGTTTCACCGCAGTTGAAACAAGAATTCTTCCTTTTTCTGTAGTCCTTGATCACACGACGCTAGACTCCATAACCATGACAATTCTTCTTAGCCTTGTCATTCTTTCCATCTTTCTTTTGATGTTCTTTCTTGGGCCACACTTTCTTGTTTTGCATCTCCTCGGTCTTTGTTTCTTTCTTTCCGTCTTTATCCTCTTCGTGCAACAATGCCATGTCAACGAGCTTCTAAAAAGTTTCCCCCATTGGAATATGAGACATTGCCAACTCATAGAGAGGTTAATTTAATCCTCTCACAAACCTCAAAGCTTTCTTGTGCGGGGTATTCACTGGTTCCAAACCAAACCTTGCCAACTGTTTGAACTTATTGATATACTCTTTGACAGTCATGCTTCCTTGCTTAATTGCTAGAAATCTCTCCATCTGCATACTCTCTTCTTCCTGAGAAACTTCATCTTGAATCTCTACCAAAAATCATCCTAAGTTTGCACTGGACGCCTTGCTTGCATCACTTCCCACCAGAATGAAGCCTCATCTTTCAGCTGTCATGCGACCAACTGAATCTTCCTACAGTCGTCAACCTCAAAAATCCCAAACAAATCCTTCGTATCATTAAGCTAATTCCATGCTTCCACAAAGCTTTCAGTTCCACGGAATGGTTTTCCTCTCATAGCACAGAAGTCCTTGCATATCATAGAGAAATTATCCACTCGCGGAGGAGAAGGAACAGCGACTGCAGGTGGTGGAAGAGCGTTTGCTTAGTCTCCAGCAAGTGTCGTAACATCAAGATATCTACAAAATCAAGCCGGTATCTGAACGCCCTTGGGAATATTTGATTCCCCAGACGTGCTGAAAAGAAAAGGAAAAGGGATTCAAACAAAGAACCAAAAGATATTTTATATGGTTTTGGGGAATATGTTTTTCAAAAACAGACTTTCCTTTGAAATACTTTCTTTTTGAAACCATTTGTAAACAATTTTCAAAACCTTTTATCGGATCTTGTAACCTTCAGCTCTGATCCCAGATGTGACACCCTACATCCGTTAATGTCACTCTTTAACAAAATGCATTAAGTTCAGTGAAGTGTTATAGTTAAACAGAAACAGAATATCACAAGATAGATATATAAAATAGCAGCGGAAAATTGAACTTTATTTTTCAGTAGAAAAAATCATAGTCTCAAAATCTAGTTACAACATCAAACTAAATTACTAGAACAAAATACATCAAATAAAAACATCAGTCTTGCGCTGAAAGCCATAAAAGTACAGAAGTAAAATGTCGTAGTCCCCATAAGTAGTCAAAAACAAGTAGACAAAAAGTCAAAGCGGTACATTGAAAAAAATCCAAATCTAAGCAGAAAACCGAAGAGAGTGTCCAAATCAAGCCCGAGCGTTCCCACCTTGAGAACCCGGGGGGGAGGAATAGAGAGAAAAGGAAACAAAATGGGTCAGACATAAAGTTTTGTGAGTCTAGTTACTTGTAGCATATAGATAAGTAAAAGTATTATGATAGGCATATAAACTCGATGAGAGGTAACAGAATTATATAACAGGTATTAAGATGATGAATAGGATAAATAGAATAAACAGAATAGACTATACTTCTCAAATACTTTTCTCTACACCAATACTGGAATACCGAATTAAATGTTTACCAATTACATAACAGATACAGAATGGTCCCAACAGAACATAAATGGCAGACTTAGGTGTACTTCTAGCAATGGGTTTTACCCCAAACAGAATTAACAGGTACCTAAATAGAAATAACAGGTGTTACCCCAAAAAGAAATAACAGGTACCTAAATAGAACTAGATGTACCCTAATTACTACCCCTAAGCGATCGTCTCCCTACCATGTAATACCATGTGTCGGCCCCATAGTAGGGTGTATTACTTCCTAAAGTGTCAACCAGCAGAAGGACGCAGACCTATTTACAGGTGTTATGGCATCCTATTTTCGCAAACAGACCTGACCCATGCACGCACATGACCCCGTTAGAATGCGCCATCAGAACACACCATCCCAAATAAACCACTTATAATTAGCTCAGTAAGCGTGCCCTGACCCCTAGTTTGTGCGGGGTCCTCTTTTAATACAAGAATGGGTTACTAACTAATATGGGTCCTACACAACAGATAACACAAGTAAAAGCCCTAAACTTGTGTCCCTAATCAACTAGGATTTCAACAGGTTGAGTTTTACAGGGGTTAATAATGTCACTACAACCCCAGCAGATTAAGAAGTTTACTTAACCCCCAACAGATCAAACAAATTACATAAGTGACACACAGTTCCATTAACATGTCACACCTAAGCTAAATTAAGCCTAAATGTTCATAGACCTCATATTTCAGTTATATTCCACGGTATAAGTTATGCCCCAAATTTTAGTTATATTCATAATACAGGTTATGCCCCCAAATTACCATTCCCAATTAATCCAAATTTTGTTCGTATGCATATTTCAGCTGTATTGACCTCTGCTCGAAGGTAACCTAGGCTATAAAAATAAAAAGGGAAAGAGAGAGAAGAACAAAATAGGCATAAAACAAAATAAGCATATAATAACAGAGATGGGCATATGATAGGTACCAAAAATAGCCGTATGAGAACTGGATAGCAGATCAAGTGTATATGTAATAGCAGGACTGATTAGGTACGAATCATATTCTTAACTAGTATAGATTTAGATCCAGATGTATAAACATGTCAGGATTACCTGCTAAATGTTTATATCTAAAATAACATGAACTCACAGAGATCGGATCTAAGAATAGAGAATAATTAGGCTGAAGCTGTTGAAAAAGTTCTTGTATTCATATAAGTTGTTGTTGAAGAAAATAGGCTAATTCAATCCAAGATGAGGCAGCATCTTGTTGTCTCCATTGTTTTAGGTGACTAAAACAATAGAAATGTTGTCCTATATATAGCCAACTGCCACTGAATCTCGCTCAAAAAACAAGTCCAGGTTCAGGAAACAAACCTGCATGGATCTGGGGTGGGTCAACCCTAGTGTCGACCCTAGGTTCGACACCCTCTTGAGTGGGTCGACCCATGGGTCGATACCCTTGGGGCGTGGATCGACCGCCAACGGGTCCAATTCCCGCATCATCTTCCCGCTTTGATTTTGAACTATTTTGAATTTCTGGACTGATTTGTTTATATATATTTCCCTTATATGTATACAAACTTCTAAGCTTCTTAACTTTCTCATACGTTGTTCATTTTACGCAAACTTGGAGTCTATCTTAAGCATAATTCCGAGACAAACACAGTGGTACCGTACGTTTTACTTAATTCCCAATATTTAATTAAGTATTATTTAGTTTATCGTTATGACATCTTATAAAATTACGGGGTGTTACAAGTTATAACCAAGCAGAACCGGTAAGCTGATAGAATCCTAATTGGGCATTATCCCGCGTGTCTTGTTTTATTTTACCTCTATATGAGTCCATTAGATTTTGTTTTAGCATTATACTTATAGGAGATTCATAGGCAATTAACATTATTCGTTGTGTTAAAGTATCTGCTTGGACTGTATGCTTTTAATTTGTTAAGGTAGATAAAGGTAAAGCCTTGATGCTTGCTCTAACACCAGTCCTGAGTTGGATTGCCACTAACATCATCCAAACGAATCGCTTTTAAACTTGTTCATCACCGACTTTAGAATTATCTCATCCTTGTATGAGTACACATTTCTTTTTGATGCACTTTTTAATTTTATTTTAAGTTACTTCAGATTCTTTCTCTTATTTTTAAAATTACCGGAGATAGCCTTTTCTCTTCGAAGACTAGGCTCCTCCCCTGTTAGTTTGCTCGGTCGCGACTTTCCCTTGTGAGTATCATGCTTTTCCTTTCTCTATCCAATGAGCGCCTTGGCGATTGGATCTTCTCCTCTCTGCTAATTACTAACTTCTCGTACGATTTTATGTATTTTCTTTTGCTTTTTTGGCCTATTTTGGTTTTGGCCCTCTTTAGCTTATCTGTTTGTGAACTGTCATTTGAAGGCTTTTTCCCAATTTTATCTTTGTACGCAGCGACACCCTACCTTACCATCATTTTAACGGTTTTTGAGGGTTGGCTTTTTTAGTCTAAAAAAAATAAAGCCTTGATGCTATTTTAACATATTTTTTACTGATAAACATTACATAGATTATGCATCCTACTATATATTGATAGTTTAACAAATCACTTGAAGATGAAAATTCAATAATGTCTCTTATGTTACTTGCAATTGTAAGCTTTTGATTTGACCTATATGAGAATTTTTAGTCTTGAGTAGAGTATATTGTTTTTCATTATGCTTGGGACAGTGTGAATTGTTGCAGTTTAGCCAAAAAATATTATTTTGATGATAAAGAGGAAGATTTAGAATCGTATTACCAGTATTTATCTGTTGCAATATTTAATATGTCTGCTAATTTTTAACTCTGATATTGCAAAATATATACTTTAAACAGCTTTATGATTTATTTATACGATTATTATATTTTGTCCCTTCTTTGTGAGATCATATATTTTGTTAGTTTTTCATATTTATTATTATTATATTTTAAACACATTAATAAATTATATTTTTGAATGATTTAGGTCAGATATGAATGGTCATTGTCGATCTGAATTGTATGAAATGAGATATCATTGCATGCATATTGATGTTGTTAGAAATGAAAGAGGAGATTAGGGAAGAAGAGGTTGGGAATTGTTGGAAAATTACAAAGGAAACAAAATCCCACGTCGGGAAATTTTTGTTTCCATCTCTCCATATAAACTAAAGCCCAACTTGCTCTATCAAACAACCAAAGTGAGTAAAGAAGATGTGGGCCTATGTAGGCATTGGGCCTTCACATAAATATTAAATTGTCAAAGATAGAGCCTATGGGATCTTGGGCTCTCATTATTAGTCAGTTGATGCGACCGTTTCCTACCAGCGCACCCATACAGACAGTTGTGTCTCCCTAAATATCGCTATTCTCGGACACTACAATACAGTAATTTGTTATTGTGTTGTATTTGTTGTCTATTGCATGTGTTTGCAACAATATTACTAACATTTTAGAAATGTTCATGTTTGCTACAATAATTTTGTAACGGATTTTAACGTATCAGTTGCTACGCTACTAACAATCTTGAACAATATTTTCGTTTTGTAGAAAATGATAATCTCCAGTAGTACTGATAACGCTGCACCAAAACAGATGGTGACCAATGCTCTACATGCGTCTGTGTTCCACCAATGGCACTCTCTTAGGAAGAAAGGCATGAAAAGTTTATTGGAGTGAACTTTAAATGTTGGCAACAAAAGATGTTGTTCTACTTGACAACATTGGGCCTTGCAAAGTATCTTACAGAAGATGCTCCGGTCATTGTAGAATTGGAACCTGATCTAATCAAAATTGAAGTCCTAAATGCTTGGAAATTTTTTGATTTCATGTGCAAAAATTACATCTAAAATGGTCTCGACCACTATTTGTACAACATTTACTACATTGTTGCAACATCCAAACAACTCTGGTTGGATTTGGAAAAGAAGTACAGAACTGAAGATGCAGACATGAATAAGTTCATTTGTGGCAAATGTAACACCCCGTGTTTTCTGTTAACATTAAACTAACAAATTTAGGAATAATTAATTTTAAATGTGAGAATCAAGGGAAACGGGTTACGCCATTGTGTTTGTCTTGGAATTCTGGTTGAGATAGAGTCCGAGTTTGCGTAAATTGGACTTCGTATGAAGAAGTTATGATTGTCGGAAGTTTCTAGAAATTCAAATTTAAATTCAAAAACGAATTTAGACTTAGAACTGGGCAGGGCGGGAAATTTCCCGCCTAAGGCCAAGTCGACCACGGGGTCGACCTTAGTGTCGACCTACCCTATAGGTCAAACTGGGGGTCGACTTGCCCCCTCCCCCCCGGCAGATCTGAAAGATGACGGTTTTGTGACTTAGTGCTGAGTCATTAGGGCTGAGGTGTCACTCTATCTTGATTGGATGGTCTTGATTGATTCTAGGTTGATCGGATGGCCTAAATTAATCCTAATCTCTATATAAAAACATGTAGACTCAAACCCTAAAACCTAATCAAAATTAGAACCATGGCCGTCATACTATCACCCTGCAACCTAGAGTAGCCGCCACCAACTGGAAGAAAAGTAAAGCTAATCAATTCAACTCAAGTCTATAACAACAACAACAACAACGAACTTGTCTACTTCAAAGGTGAGCTAAATCATTTTCAGGACACAGATCCTAGAACTCAAGACCTTCTTTGAGTTGTGAGTTCGATTTCTTTAATAAGATAATTAAAAAGTTAATTAGGTTGAGTTATTATTTGGGTTATATGGATATGTATGTGAAACATTGGAAAAATGTGATATTTTGTGAATATATATTAGTTGTTCATAATGATAGTTTTTGTTGTGGATCCCTTTGTATATGCCAAATCACCTATGTTCAACTTGATTCATGTTTGACATCGTTTTATATGCAAGTTTATGTAACACCCCACCTCCGCTAGGGTCACTCACAAAGGGAATGCAGTAGATTTGGTGGAGTATTATCTAGGTAAATATACACAGAGATATCACAAGGCAGAACATAAATAAAGCAGCGGTAGAAATTAAAAACCCAATTTTTATTACTTTCGAGAAAAGAGTCAAAACCTCATATATCCAAGGTACAAATTATTCCATTACATCAAGTTCTAGATAAAGAAGCATAAACTTAAAGTAGCAAAAGTAAATTATTCCCCAAACATAGCAGAAGTGCAGCCATAGCATAGCTCAAGACCAAACCGTACATGAGCTGTCTGAAAGCAAGCTAAATCCAAGCTAAGAGCTAGTGTTTCCTCGCTGAGAACCTGGGGCGGAAAACGAAAGAAAAAGAGGCGAAAGAAAAAGGGTCAGTCATAAAGACTGGTAAGTCCTAGTAACTTTCAGTATAAAAACTAGTAAAGGTAATAAGACAGGTATAAATTGAAAATAAACATAAGGATGATGATAAGTCTGGCATGATAAACTAAGATAACGAGATAACTCAAGTATGGCACCGCATGCTCAAGGTTCGCTGCACCAACTGTACCAGTGTTCTAACCCATGTCAAGTATTAATCATGAAATGATCCCTTGGCCCAATATCATGAAGTGACCCATTACGGGGTCCTACGGTATGATCTACTAATCGATCGGCTCCCTACAAGTTCTAGCTCGTCATGTGTCTGTGTCATACGGCCCTATCATGAAATGTAGTTACATGTGCTAGGTCCACCATAGGGTGTATCAAGCCCTATGGTGCCAACCATCGACACGAATCAAGCACGCACAGTGTAAATCTACGGGTGCCCAATGCCTGCTTTTTCAACTCCGGACTACGTGCACGATCATTGTCCGCCTGAACCTACAATGGCGCACCAACTCAGCCGTCATTATGGTCGCTTACAATCAGCCCAGTAATCATGCCCCACCGTGCCTAGTCCCAGGGTATCGTGATACATCTAAGTGGGTTACTGCTGAAAAGGACCACGTAACTAGGGTTTCTAATGGGTTTAAGTGTTGTCATTCAAATTCGTGACTTAACCCTATCCAAATCATGTATCAAGTTGGTTAAGTGTGTTCTAGCGGTTCATGACTTAACCCTATCATATCATCGTGTCAAATTGGTTAAGTATATTCAAGTGGTTCATGACATAACCCTATCATGTGACATTAATTCATTAATGCACCCCAACCTCTCACATTAGACTAATTATTGTGGTCACTGGATTTGCCGGGCGGTTCCAGGCAGATTTACACCACAAGATAGTCTAACCTCGGGTTTTACGTGTGATATGACCAACTACCCACATTGGATCATATTGTTTGCAGTCATTGGATTTGTCGGGCGGTTCCGGGCAGATTTACACTACAAACTCAACCCAACCTCGAGTTGGCCATTTTCAAGTTTATCCAAGTGTCATGTCCATGTTCAAGTTTTCATGTCAAAATTCATGTCGAGTTTCATGTCAGGTTTCATGTAAATTTCATGTCAATTTCTTGTCCATATACAGGTTCAAATTATAATAACGTTCATATTCAAGTTCAAAGCCAATTCATGTTTTGCCTAATCTACCCAAATCGTATTCCCATCGCACGTAAACTCGAATCGATACAAATAAATTTAATTAGGGAATAACATAAAAAGGGACGGGTATAAGGTGGCAAAAGTGATTACTAGCATAGCATAATATAACTTGAGATAAATGATTATAACATTACTGGCATATGGAATATCGGTCTCAAACATAAGGATTCCAAATCTAGCAAAATAAGGTACTGGTCAGGATAACAGTTGACATAAGATGATAGTCATGGTAACGATTGACATAAGGTGATAGTCATAAACATGTGATTAATAGCAAATTCAACATTGCAGGCATGATAATATGAGGGGTTTTTCTTTTTGATTTACAACATGTATAGGCCCCAAATCAATGTCATAGTAATATAACCAAAGGTCAAGATCCAAGATGAACAAGAATGGATGTAAAATAGTCATCATACACAGGTCCAATTTCAATTTACACATGTACATATTACGTTTACAGTTTAAAACTAAAAGTAACTGGAGCTTACAGATCGTGGTTCGAGAAGTAGAAAAAGAAAGTTGATGTTGAATCTCTATATGCTTAGTGGAGTCCTAACTGAAGTCCATAAATCAGCAATTCTCTTAACGTAGTTTCGACGTAGAAGAAGTAATCTCTTTCTCTAACTTTTCAACTAGAATTAGAGCAGCATAATGTCAGAGAGAATTTTGTGTAGAGAGACTAGTGTTAGGGGCTGTTTATATAGGGTCAGGCCAACGAATGTAGACAGAAATGAGGCCAGAAACATCAAAACGAACTCAGACTCAAAAATGGGTTTTGTCACTAGGTCGACCCCCAGGTTGACTCTATGGTCGACCTGGTCCTTGGCAGGTCGACTACATAGTCGACCCCCAGGTCGACCTGGTCCTGGGTGGGAAATTTCTCTCCCAGTCCATTCTGGGGTTTGAATTCGAAATTTGAATTCGAATTCTAAGCTGTTTTGAAATTGAAAATTTCTGAAAACTTCGAAGGGTTATAACTTGGTCATACGGACTCCGATTTTTGAAAACTCAGACTTGTTTCCAAGAAGAATTTCGAGGCGAACGCAAGGGCGTAACCCGTTTCCCTTGATTCTTATTTTAAAAATTAATTCTCCCTTGATTTATGGTTATTACACGTTATTAAAATACGGGTTGTTACATTCTCCCCTCCTTAAAGGATTTCGTCCCCGAAATCTCTAAGTTAGAAAGAATATATCCTACCATCCAATCATCCATCTACTCAAAGCATCATTTATAGGCAACCGTTGTCCTTAAAAGATTTCTAGTGCTGTATGAACATATGCAGAAAGTGTGTGTATATGTACTTATCTAATGCAAAAGATCAGGTGGTTACTGATTCAGTAAACCTCCTTAATGCAAAATATGTTAGTGTAATGAATACAACATGTATGCAAATTCCTAACATAATTTATAATCTCTACATGAGTGCACAAACATTCATTCATATGCAACATCCAAGTGATAGCATAACAAGTTCCATCCATATACAAGTATATGCACTCATGCATATGCAACATAAAAATGTGACTGAGCCAATCTAGTGCCTAATGTGTGTCATGCATCCACTAGCAATCACTTGAAAACACTTGCAACCATTTGCAAACATCAACCATAACATGTTTCAATCACATGTTTACATCCATAATGTTCTACCTAAGGTTCTCAAGATAAGGTCGAGAAGATAACAAGACAAACGTAGGTAGTAAAAGCATGATACGAAAAGGTTTTCAAGTTTATAGGTAAAAGAGATCGAGAATGTACCCTCAAAAAGAAATGGGTAAAGCGCACATATCTTCTCTTCGGTTTCCCAAGTTGCGTCTTCTTGGGCTTCACTCCACTGAACTTTAACTAGCTTGACTTCCCGATTCCTTAGCTTCTTGATCTCCGCTCCTAAGATACGAATCGGAACTCGCCTCAATGTTGCTTCTTTTTCCACTTATACGCCTTCAAGAATGCTTGGCTCAACCACCTCGGCCGACTCATGCAAGCACTTTCGGAGATGCGAGACGTGAAAGACATTGTGTACTCCAGTCAACTTCTCGGGTAAGTCTACCTTATAGGCCATTCGTCCAATCCTCTCAGTGATAGGGAACGGTCCTACGAACCTTGGTGCTAGCTTTCCAACTGCTCCAAAACGAACTACATTGCGTAACAGAGAAACTTTTATAAAGACCATATCTTCGACTTCAAACTCTAGATCTGTCCTTCTCTTGTCCGCATAAGATTTCTGTCTATCTTGGGCCGTTTTCATCCGTCTTCGTATCAACTCAATCTTCTGAGAAGTGTCCCTTATCAAGTCGGGCCCAAGTATAAGTCTGTCTGTCGTCTCCTACCAACAAGTTGGTGACTTGCACGGTCTTCCATACAGGGCTTCGAACGGTGCCATTCCGATGCTAGCTTGGTAACTATTGTTGTATGCAAATTCCACGAGAGGAAGATGGTCTTCCCAAGTACCGCCAAAGTCAAGAATGCATAGTCTCAAAAGATCCTCTAGCACCCTATTTACCCTTTTGGTTTGTCCATTCGTCCACGGGTGATAGGCTGTGCTCAAGTTCAGTCGTGTACCCATTGCTTCTTGCAGACTATTCCAAAATTGGCTAGTGAAAATCGGGTCACGATCACTAACTATACTAGAAGGAACCCCGTGTAACCGTACTTTCTCCCGAAGGTAAATAGACACTAGCCCTGATGCGGTCCTCTTGCTTTTCACTGGAATGAAGTGAGCACTTTTCGTGAGTCTATCAACTATGACCCATATGCTAGTATTTCCCTTCCTTGACCTAGGCAGTCCATCCACGAAATCCATCGAGATACTCTCCCATTTCCATTGCGGAACCTCCAAAGGATGTAATAGCCCACCGGGCTTCTTCAACTCGGCCTTCACTTGTTGGCACACCATGCACTTTGAAACGAACTCTGCCACATCTTTTTCATTCCAGTCCAAAAGAAAATGCGTTTCATATCTCTGTACATCTTATCCCCTCCGGGATGTATGGTCATCTTCGAGTGATGTGCCTCCTCGAGAACTTTCCTTACTAAGTCTCCCACTTGCGGGACGCATAGCCTTCCTTTACGCCTTAGCCATCCCTTGTCATCTATGGCATACCTACTGAGGTGACTTGACGTCTCACCCCTAATCAGCTTGTCCATGATTTCGACTATCTGTGGGTCTTCCTTTTGTGAAGTCCCTACTTGATCTAGAAGTGTAGGTCTTAACTCAAGAGATGCTAGCGTAGCAGCCAATGACTCAACAGTAGGTGTAAAATCAAAGGTTGCTATAAACTCAAGGCTTTTCCTTTCAATAAACAAGGGGCTCAAAATCAAACTTTTCCTACTTAGCGCATCTGCCACCACATTACCCTTGCCAGGGATATAATCTATATCGAAGTCATATGATGCCAAGAATTCCATCCATCGTTGTTGTCTCAGATTCAATTCTTTCTGTGAGAAGAGGTACTTAAGTGATTTGTGGTCGGTAAACAGCTCGAACCTCTCCCCAAAAAGATAATGGCACCAAGATTTAACTGCAAAAACGATCGCCGCCTACTCCAAGTCATGTGTGGGATAGTTCTTCTCATGAACTTTAAGTTGTCTACCCCCATAGCATATCACTTTGCCTTCTTGCATTAGGACTGCGCCTAATCCCGTGCCACAGGCATCTGTGTACACGGTAAACATTTCACCTCCATCGGGTAATGCCAAAACTGGAGCTGTGGTGAGGGCTCTCTTGAGTCTCTGAAAAGCAATCACACACTCTATATCCCATGCAAACGCTAGGTTTTTCTTCGTTAACCTAGTAAGAAGGGCTGAAATCTTAGCGAAGTCCGTAATGAACTTCCTATAGTAGTCTGCCAAACTGAGAAAGCTTCTCACTTCAGTTGCGTTCTTAGGAACTTTCCAGTCTTGCACCGCAACCACCTTTGCGGGGTCCACGGCTATGCCTTGCTTAGAAACTACATGTCCAAGAAACCGAACTTCCTTCCTCTAAAAATGGCATTTGGAGAACTTAGCCTTTAACTGGTGTGCTCTAAGTGTATCCATGACTTCCTTGAGATGTCTAGCATGCTCTTCTTCATCCTTTGAGAAGATCAGAATATCGTCCACGAAAACCACTACAAACTTATTAAGGAACTCCCGAAACACCCTACTCGTAAAATCTACAAAATACGCGGAAGCATTCGTTAACCCAAACGGCATGACGAGCCATTCGAAGAACCCATCTGGAGTCCTAAACGCAGTTTTGTCAATGCTATCCTCAGCCACTCTAAGTTGATGGAACCCTGTGGCTAGATCGAGTTGAGAGAAAACAGATGCTCCTACAAGTTGGTCAAACAGATCGTCGATTCTTGGTAGTGGGTGCCTATTCTTCTTCGTCGGCTTGTATATCTCACGATAATCTACGCATAGATGAAGCGAACCATCCACCTTAGTAGCGAATACCACCGGAGCACCCCATTCAGAAATGCTTCGTCTTATGAAATTTTTCTCAAGCAACTCCTTAACTTGTTTACTGAGCTCTCTTCTTTCTCGTGGGGCCATGTGCCTAACGGGCAATGAAACTGGCTTGGCATTATCAACAAGATAAATTCGGAAGTCTATCTTGCGTTTAGGAGGTAACCCCCTCACCTCATCAAAGACATATGGATATTCTCGGACCACTTTTACAGATTGCAAATTGTCGAAGGATGAGTCAAGAGATTCAAGATAACACAACATGACGGGACCCTTTGGGTTACAAGAAATTTCAAGGGTATTACCAAGGCGAGTCATGAGCCTCACTACCCTTCGTTCACAATCAAGAATGGCTCCATAATTGGACAGCCAATCCATGCCAAGAATCAATCCGTATCCCATAAATCCGAGAACATAAGCATTACATGTGAATTCTGTGCTTAAGATAGAAATTCTCCAATCTACACGAATCATAGACAAATGAGCGGAGCCCCCAATTGGATTTGAAACTATAACGGGATCCTCAACTAGACTAGTACTTAGGTGCAGATTTTCAACAATATAAGAAGAAATAAAAGTATGCGATGCGCCAGAGTCAAATAAGGTTCGAAAAGGAAAGTCAGGAATGTAAACAAGGCTTTCAACAGAAATATTACTACCTCGGTCAAGGGATGGAGTGGTGTTGAGAGCATGCAACTGCCCTCCAGAAGGTCCTGCTCGCTGGGTCTGCCCTTGCCCCTATCCTTGCTTCTTAGGGCAATCCTTGCTGATGTGTCCTGTATCTCCACAATGAAAGCATTCACCCAACTTTCTCTTCTTCTTTCTATAGTCTTTAGCTAGACGTCCCGTAATCCCACAAAAGTTACACTTCCTTGTCTCACGTGCCTTGTTGTTGTTGCCCTTGTTATTCTTGTTGCCTCCCTTCTTGAAGTCAACTTTCTTATTCTGAGTCTTATTAGGCTTAACCTCCTTCTTGCTATTCTTGTCTTCTTCATGGAGTAAAGCCATATCCACCAAGCTTTCCAAGGTCGCCCCCATGGGTATATGAGTTATGGCCAAACTGTGTAGTGGCTCGTTCAATCATCGAGCAAAGCGTACAGCCTTTTCCTGGGCCGTATTGACCAAGTCCAAACCGAACCGAGCAAGCTGATTAAACTTATTCACGTACTCCCTAACAGACATGTCCCCTTGCTTGAGTGCGAGGAACCTCTCCATCTGAAGGCTCTCTTCTGCTGACGATAAGAATTTAAGCCCAAATCTCTCTCTAAAGTCTGCCCAAGTCTCAATTGGCCTGGTAGCGTTGGTGACTTCCCACCAAAATGCAGCTTCCTCTTTCAACAACCATGCTGCCAACTGAACTTTTCTATGGTCCTCCACATCAAAGATAATAAACAAGTCTTCAGTCTCCTTTAGCCAGTTTCGTGCCTCAACGAAGGTTTCAGTTCCAACGAAGTTCTTGCCGCCCATTGCTTTAAAGTCTTTGCATATTTTGGCAAAGGCGGTACCAGGAGGAGGAGGAACCGCAGCCACTGGGGGAGGTGGAGAAGGGATGTCTATCGGGCCCGCGCCATTGGCCCTAGCTTCTAAGTATCTTTGGAACCATCCAGGTACGGGTACTCCCTCAGGAATGTTAAGATCAGACATGCTGAAAAATGAAAATAAAAAGATTCAAACGAGGAAAAAAAGAAAAGTGCTAATGGCTTTTGGGGAATAGTCTTTTTTAAACATAAAACTTTTATTGAAAAATGCTTCTTTATAAACGGTTTTGGAAAATAGTTTTAGAAGGTTTTTAAAATTTTTGCCCCGTCTGGTAACCATCTGCTCTGATACCAAATGTAACACCCCCACCTCCGCTAGGGTCACTCACAAAGGGAATGCACTAGTTTTGGTGGAGTATTATCTAGGTAAACATACACAGAGATATCACAAGGCAGAACATAAATAAAGCAGTGGTAGAAATTAAAAACCCAATTTTTATTACTTTCGAGAAAAGAGTCAAAACCTCATATATCCAAGGTACAAATTATTCCATTACGTCAAGCTCTAGATAAAGAAGCATAAACTTAAAGTAGAAAAAGTAAATTATTCCCCAAACATAGCAGAAGTGCAGCCATAGCATAGCTCAAGACCAAACCGTACATGAGTTGTCAGAAAGCAAGCTAAATCCAAGCTAAGAGCTAGAGTTTCCTCCCTGAGAACCTGGGGGGGGGGGGGACGAAAGAAAAAGAGGCAAAAGAAAAAGGGTCAGTCATAAAGACTTTTAAGTCCTAGTAACTTTCAGTATAAAAACTAGTAAAGGTAACAAGACAGGTATAAACTGAAAATAAACATAAGGATGATGATAAGTCTGACATGATAAACTAAGATAACGAGATAACTCAAGTATGGCACCACATGTTCAAGGTTCGCTGCACCAACTATAGTAGTGTTCTAACCCATGTCAAGTATTAATCATTAAATGAACCCTTGGCCCAATATCATGAAGTGACCCATTACGGGGTCCTACAGTACGATCTACTAATCGATCGGCTCCCTACAAGTTCTAGCTCGTCATGTGTATGTGTCATACGGCCCTATCCTGAAATGTAGTACCTGTACTAGGTCCACCATAGGGTGTATCAAGCCCTATGGTGCCAACCATCGACACGAATCAAGCACGCACAGTGTAAAGCTATAGGTGCCCAATGCCTGCTTTTTCAACTCCGGACTACGTGCACGACTATAGTCCGCCTGAACCTACAATGGTGCACCAACTCAGCCGTCATTTTGGTCGCTTACAATCAGCCCAGTAATCGTGCCCCACCCTGCCTAGTCCCAGGGTATCGTGATACATCTAAGTGGGTTACCGCTGAAAAGGACCGCGTAACTAGGGTTTCTAATGGGTTTAAGTGTTGTCATTCAAATTCGTGACTTAACCCTATCCAAATCATGTATCAAGTTGGTTAAGTGTGTTCTAGCGGTTCATGACTTAACCCTATCAAATCATCGTGTCAAATTGGTTAAGTATATTCAAGTGGTTCATGACTTAACCCTATCATGTGACATTAATTCATTAATGCACCCCAACCTCTCACATTAGACTAATTATTGTGGTCACTGGATTTGTCGGGCGGTTCCGGGCAGATTTACACCACAAGATTGTCTAACCTCGGATTTTACGTGCGATATGACCAACTACCCACATTGGATCCTATTATTTGCAGTCATTGGATTTGCCGGGCGGTTCCGGGAAGATTTACCCTGCAAACCCAACCCAACCTCGAGTTGGCCATTTTCAAGTTTATCTAAGTGTCATGTCCATATTCAAGTTTTCATGTCAAAATTCGTGTCGAGTTTCATGTCAGGTTTCATGTAAATTTCATGTCAAGTTCTTGTCCATATACAGGTTCAAGTTATAATAACGTTCATATTCAAGTTCAAAGCCAATTCATGTTTTGCCTAATCTACCCAAATCATATTCCCATCGCACGTAAACTCGAACCGATACAAATAAATCTAATTAGGGAATAACATAAAAAGGGATGGGTATAAGGTGGCAAAAGTGATTACTAGCATAGCATAGTATAACTTGAGATAAATGATTATAACATTACTAGCATAAGGAATATTGGCCTCAAACATAAGGATTCCAAATCTAGCAAAATAAGGTACTAGCCAAGATAATAGTTGACATAAGATGATAGTCAAGGTAACGGTTGACATATGGTGATAGTCATAAACTTGTGATTAATAGCAGATTCAACATTGCAGGCATGATAATATGAGGGGTTTTTCTTTTTGATTTACAACATGAATAGGCCCCAAATCAATGTCATAGTAATATAACCAAAGGTCAAGATCCAAGATGAACAAGAATGGATGTAAAACAGTCATCATACACAGGTCCAATTTCAATTTACACATGTACATATTACGTTTACAGATTAAAACTAAAAGTAACTGGGGCTTACAGATCGTGGTTCGAGAATTAGAAAAAGAAAGTCGATGTTGAATCTTTATATGCTTAGTCGAGTCCTAACAGAAGTTCCTAAATCAGCAATTCTCTTATCGTAGTTTCGACGTAGAAGAAGTAGTCTCTTTCTCTAACTTTTCAACTAGAATTAGAGCAGCATAATGTCAGAGAGAATTTTGTGTAGAGAGAATAGTGTTAGGGGCTGTTTATATAGGATCAGGCCAACGAATGTAGACAGAAATGAGGCCAGAAACATCAAAACGAACTCAGACTCAAAAATGGGTTCTGTCACCAGGTCGACCCCCAGGTCGACTCTATGGTCGACCTGGTCCTGGGCCGGAAATTTCCCGCCCAGTCCATTCTGGGGTTCGAATTCAAAATTTTGAATTTGAATTCTGAGCTGTTTTGAACTTGAAAATTTCTGAAAACTTCGAAGGGTCATAACTTGGTCATACAGACTCCGATTTTCGAAAACTCGGACTCGTTTCCAAGAAGAATTTGGAGATGAACGCAATGGTGTAACATGTTTCCCTTGATTCTTATTTTAAAAATTAATTCTTCCTTGATTTATAGTTATTACACGTTATTAAAATACGGGTTGTTACAGTTTGGGTGTAGATTACATGCTAGTTTCTATATGAATTGTACACAAGTTTACATGTGAACCAAGTAAAATGGCTGTATGCAAGTTTAGGTAGGAATTGGATCCACATATATGCATGTTTACACCTTCAGATTTAGATCTATGACATACATAGTTTTATGCAAGTTTGTGACTATGGCCTATGCAAGTTTGGGTGGAAACTATGTTCATACCTGCAAGTTCACACCTTTAGGTCTATGTTTAGATTCATGACAATACAAAGTTTTATGCAAGATATGTCGTAATCCTTATTCGTAAGTTAGATCCATTTTGTGTGTTATGAAAATTTGCGATGTTCTTCCCTTTTATGTGAATAGACTAATTGCTAGTCTAATATATATATATATATATATATATATATATATATATATATATATATGTCATGGTAAGCGAACGAACAATGTGGGAACAATGGGTGAAATATTGAATATACACATATTGAGAATTGGCATGTAATGGCCTTAAAAGGCATACAATTAATTTGAGGCAATAATTGGTAAAATTTGTTATACCTGAAATAAATGGACATAATTTAGGTGACAATTATGGACATAAATAAGTTGGGAATTTATTTTTTAAATTTGAATAGGGATATTAATCCACTTTGGGGTTGAATAAAGATATGTAATAATTAACCGCCTAAGACACGAGGTTAGACTCATTTGTGGTGTAAGACTGCCCGGACCCGCCCGGCAAATCCAGCAGCCACAAACGCCAGTCTAATGTGAGAGGTCAAAGGCACGAATTAAATGCGTAACAATTGTAAAGACACGAGGTTAGGCTCGTTTGTGGTGTAAGACTGCTCGGACCCGCCCGGCAAATTTAGCAGCCACAAATGCTAGTCTAATGTGGCAGGTCTTTACAAGGTTACGGTTTTAATGAATTAAGAAACACTTAATCAGATAAACATGTGTTGGGACATGGGGGGTCAAGTGGGTGCCTTGGGTGGCATGTAAAATTAAGAGGGTGCCTTGGGTGGCATGTGAAATACGATTAGATGCACTTAACCTAGATTGAAACATGAAAGAAGACATGAATAAGAATGGGGTTAAGTGGGGAAAACCTTAGAGGGGACCAAGCATAGGTGGAAAGATTGTGTCATGCATGGGGGCCCTTTCCAAACAGTAACCCATTAAGTATCTTTATGGGCTCGACCCAAGTCGAGGACGGGACACACGTACTGGGTTTGATTGTAAGAGGTCAAAATGGGTTAGCGGTGGCAACGCAAGTCCAACGGGGTCATGTGCATGTGTGGGCCCGGGCTGGTAGGTAAGACGTTGTTGCATCATGTAGATATAAGCCGTGCATTTTTGGTGGTATCATGTTGCTACTTTGGGGAGTGATACACCCCACTGTGGGGCCAGCACGGGTATCTACGAGTTAGGGAGCCGATCGAATGGGGGTAGTGGGTACACCTAGTGGAGATAGGGGCAGACGACACCTATGAAGCCAGCTAGGGGTACACGAAACTACCATTATCATTATTAAGTTCTGTAGGTGGGATCAACCTTTAGGGTGTTTGGTGTGGTGCAATGTAGTAATTATCTTATAGTGATTAGGTGCGCCTTTAACGTTATCGTTGTTCATCTTATTTCCTTTGTTTGCTCTGTCGTGCCCATTGTTCACAGTCATTTTCTTATTTTCTAGCTTATGCCTTATCCTAGTTACTTAATGATTATATTGTTAAAGTTATTGCACTCGCTAGATTTTTTGTATGACCCCCTTTGTTTCCACCTCTTTTCGTCCTCCCCTCCCCCCCCCCTTGGTGCTCAGGGTGGGACTAGTACTAGTGGAGCTTGATTTAGACAGCTTCATCTCTTTCTTTTGGAAGTTGCTTGGATTGCTGAAGTAAAGTTTAGCCTATCTTATTTATGGCTATTTTATGTTGGGGTTATGTCATTTATTTTATGTACTCAGAACTTATTTGTCAAGATGGATAATAAGTGTATTTGGTTTTGTAGTTGGTTTTTGATGTGATGTAACCAAACTATTTCTCCGCTGCGATAAAAGTGGTTTTTATTTTCCAAGTACCAATATATTTATCTATCTTGTTTACTTTTCTGTTCTATACACAATACACACTCCACCAAAATTAAGGCATTCCCTTTGTGAGTGACCTTAATGGAGGTGGGGTGTCACACGTGGTATCAGAGCTGAAGGTTACTAGAACAGATACGATATTTTGAAAAACTATTTTTCAAAAAGCATTTTATAAAGAAATGCTTTCAAAAATATGATTTAAGGAAATTATTTTTAAGAGAAGAGTTTATTTTAAAAACATAACCCCCAAGATCCATATATCTTTCTTTCGAATTCTCCGTTTGAATTTCTTCATTTTCTTTTCAGCATGTCTGGAATTGCCGAGATACCCGAGGGGATACCGATACCAGGATGGTTTAGAAGGTATCTGGAAGCTAGGGCCAATGTCGCAGGCCCAACAAATGCTCCTCCTCCTCCTCCCCGTGTTGATACTTTCGCAAAGATATGCAAGGACTTTCGGGCAATGGGCGGAAAACCTTTTCATGGGTCGGAGACGTTTGTTGAAGCTCGAAATTGGCTAAAGGAGGTGGAAGAATTGTTTGGAATCTTTGAGGTAGAATATGGAAGAAAGGTCCAGTTAGCTGCCAGGTTAATGAAGGATGAGGCCTCGTTTTGGTGGGAGGTCACTAATGGAGAGCGTCCAGTTGATACATGGCCGGATTTCAGGCGTAGGTTTGAGGCAAAGTTTCTCTCACGGGCCGAAGAGAATATAGACATGGAAAGGTTTTTGGCATTGAGGCAAGGAAATCTATCATTGAAAGATTACGTCAACAAGTTCAATCAGTTGGCGAGATTTGGCTTGGACTTGGTGAATACACCCGAAAAGAAGGCCCTGGGATTTGTTAAGGGTTTGAATGAGCCGCTACATGGGTTAGCTATGACCCACATCCCTATGGGGGCCACCTTTGAGAGCTTGGTTGACATGGAGCTTATGCATGAAGAGGAGAAAGGCGCCAATGCTAATAAGGCACCTGAGAAGAAAGGGGATCAAAAGAAGCCACGACAGCAATAGCAAAATAAGAAGGGTAGTAAAGACAACAATGGCAAGGAAAAGAAAAGATGTTTTAACTGTGGGACACCAGGCCATTTGAGAAAAGACTGTAGGAAGAAGAAGAATGGTTGTTTCCACTGTGGTGAGGCAGGACATCTGATTAAGGACTGCCCAAAGAAAGGGCAGAGGGCAGGACCTACCTCTGGAGGGCAGATTCAGGCTCTTATGGCACCAGGGTAGGCAAGGGGCAGGTCCAAGCTCTCGTGGCCCCACCGCTGCAAGAACGAGGTAGAGCGACTTCCGTTGAAAGTTTAGTTTATCTTTTTGATCATCCTATTCGCACACTCTTTGATTCTGGTGCATCGCACTCTTTTATATCTACAGGTTTAGTTGAGTCACTACACCTAAACACCAGTATAGTAGAAGATCCCTTAGTTGTTTCAAATCCAATTGGGGGCTTAGCCTATTTGTCAATGATTTGTTTGGACTTGAAATTTTCTATACTTAGCGTTGGGTTTTGATGTGATGCTTATGTTTTGGGCTTCACGGGCTATGGGTTAATTTTGGGCATGGATTGGTTATCCAGTAATGGAGCCGTCCTAGATTGTGAAAAGAGAGAGGTTAGGCTTATGACTCGCTTGGGCAACACTCTCGAAATCTCTTGTAATCCCATGAATTCTATTATGCTAAGTTATCTAGAATCGGTTGACGCGTCTGTTGAGAATTTGCAGTTTGTTAGATTGGCCCGTGAATACTCGGATGTCTTTGAGGAAGTAGAGGGCTTGCCTCCGAAGCGGGAGATATACTTTCGCATATACCTGGTTGATAACGCAAAACCCGTTGTTTTACCCGTTAGACACATGGCTCCAAGGTAGAGAAAGGAGCTTAGCAAGCAAGTTAAGGAGCTGCTAGAAAAAAGGTTTATAAGGCGGAGTATTTCTGAATGGAGTGCTCCAGTGGTGTTCGCAACCAAAGCGGACGGTTCACTTCGCCTATGCGTTGATTATAGGGAGCTAAACAAGATGACCAAGAAGAATAGGCACCCACTGCCAAGAATAGGCGATTTGTTTGATTAGCTTGTAGGTGTAACAGTTTTCTCCCAATTAGATCTGGCTATCGGATTTCATCAGCTAAGAGTGGATGAAGATAGCATTGATAAGACCGCGTTCAGAACTCTGGACGGTTTCTTCGAATGGCTCGTCATGCCTTTCGGCTTGACAAACACACCTGCTTATTTCGTCGATTTGATGAATAGAGTGTTCCGGGAATTTCTCAATAAATTTGTGGTGGTCTTCGTAGATGATATTCTGATTTTCTCGAAGAATGAGGAAGAGCATGCTTTGCATTTAAGCGAAGTCATGGAGACTCTCCGTGCACATCAGTTAAAAGAAAAATTCTCCAAGTGCCACTTCTAGAGAGAAGAATTATGATTTCTTGGGCATGTGGTATCCAAAGAAGGGTTAACTGTGGACCCCGCAAAGGTAGTTGCGGTCCAGGATTGGAAGGTTCCAAAGAATGCAACCGAAGTCCGAAGTTTTCTTGGACTAGCAAGCTTTTATCGCAAGTTCATTAAAGACTTTGCGAAAATCTCCACTTACAAGGTTAACGAAGAAGAACCTGACTTTCACTTGGGATTTAGATTGCGAAGTCGCTTTCCAACGATTGAAGAGTGCTCTGACAACAGCCCCAGTTTTAACATTACCAGATGGGAGCCAGATGTTTACGGTATACACAGATGCATGCAGTACGGGACTAGGCGTTGTTTTGATGCAAGAGGGGAAGGTAGTAGCTTATGGTGGAAGGAAGTTAAAAGTGCATGAGAAAAACTACCCAACCCACGATCTAGAGTTAGCAGCCATCGTTTTTGCGCTTAAGTCTTGGTGCCACTATATTTTAGGCGAGAAATTTGAATTGTATATTGACCATAAATCGCTGAAGTACCTTTTCTTGCAGAAAGACCTCAATCTAAGCCAGTGAAGATGGATGGAATTTCTCGCCTCATACGACTTTGAGATCTCCTATACTCTTGGCAAAGGCAATGTAGTAGCAGATGCCTTAAGTAGAAAGAAGATGACCTTAAGTCCTCTCTTTGTGGAAAGGCAAAGTTTGGAGTATATAGCCAATTTTGATTTTAGACCCTCTGTTGATTATGTGACTGGATTGATGGCAATGCTAGAGGTGCGGCCTACTTTGTTGGACTCAATAGGAACCGCACAACGTGAAGACCCTCAGCTAGTTGATGTGATAGATAAGCTGATTAGGGGAGAGACTTCTAGTCACCTCAATGGATACTCCATCGATGATAAGGGTTGGTTGAGACGAGATGGAAGACTATGTGTCCCACAAGCAAGAGACTTGGTGAAGATGGTTCTAGAAGAAGCACACCATTCCAAGATGACCATAAACCCCGGGGGAGACAAGATGTATAAAGATATTAAAAGAGTTTTATTTTGGAATGGCATGAAGAGGTATGTAGCTGAATTTGTTTCGAAATGCATGATATGCCAGCAAGTCAAGGCGGAGCAGAAGAAGCCTGGTGGTTTGCTTCATCCTCTAGAAGTCCCGCAATGGATATGGGAAAGCATCTCGATGGACTTTGTTGATGGGTTGCCTAGGTCAAGAAGGGGCAATACCGGTATTTGGGTAATAGTGGACAGGCTCACAAAAAACGCTCATTTTATACCGGTCAAGAGTAGGAGGACCGCCTCGTCTTTAGCCTCCATTTATCTTAAGGAGATAGTTCGACTCCATGGGATACCCTCCAGCATGGTGTGTGTTCGAGACCCTATCTTTACAAGCGAGTTCTGGAGGAGTTTGCAAGAGGCTGTAGGCACGCAGCTATGTTTAAGCACAACCTATCACCCTCAAACCGATGGTCAGACGGAAAGGGTGAACAGAGTACTGGAAGATCTTTTGAGACTGTGCATTCTTGACTTTGGAGGATCTTGGGAGGATAATCTCCCTTTGGTGGAATTCGCTTATAAAAATAGCTACCAAGCCACTATAGGCATGACACCCTTCGAAGCTTTATATGGAAGGCCATGTCGATCACCAACTTATTGGTGGGAGTCCACAGATAAACTTATACTTAGGCCGGACATGATTAGAGAGACTTAGGAGAAAGTGGACTTGATACGAAGGAGAATGAATACTGCCCAAGATAGATAGAAATCCTACGTAGACAAGAGAAGGATTGACCTTAAGTTTGAAGTTGGGGATAAGGTGTTCCTTAAAGTATCTCCTTTGAGGAATGTCATCCGCCTTGGGTCCGAAGGAAAGTTGGCACCACGATTCGTAGGACCATTTCCTATCATCGAAAGGATTGGGACGATGGCCTACAGAGTAGAGCTGCCTGAAAAACTAGCTAGATTTCATAATTTTTTCATGTCTCTCAGCTACGAAAGTGCTTACATGAGTCGGCAGAAGTTGTGGAGCCAAGCATACTAGAGGAAGTCGAAGTGGAACGAGAAGCGACTGTGAGGAGAGTTCCAACTCGTATCTTGGGGATGGAAGTCAAAAAGCTATGCAACCGTGAAGTAAAGCTTGTCAAAGTTTAATGGAGCGACGCGGAGGAAGACGCGACTTGGGAGACCGAGGCCAAAATACGTGCAGCCTAACCTTTTCTTTTTTAGGGTACATCTTTGATCTCTTTTTCCTTAAGTTTATTCAAGCTTGTATCTACCTTTTTAGTGTACCTCCTCGGTCATATTCTTTATCCTTAGGTAGAGACCAATGGATGTAAACATGTATTTGAAACATGTTATGATTGATGGATGCTAGTGGATGCAAGTGTTTGCTAGTGGTTACTCATGGATGCATATACACACACATTAGGCACTACATCAGCTCAATCACTTTCATACTGCATATAAATGTGTGCTTATTTAGATTAATGGATGTATAATGGTTGTGTTATCATATGGATGCAGCATTAAGATGAATGGTTACGCACGCATATAGAAATAATATGTATCATTAGGGTTCTTTTGCATACATAATGGACGCATGGCACTATCATAATTTGCATTAATGAGGTCAACTGAATCAGCAGACCGCCTGATTTTACATTAGATACGGACATGTACACACACTGTGCATAGAAACATGAAAGCATTAGAAGTCTTCTAAGGACAATGGATGCCTGTGGTTGATGGTTGAGTAGATGGACGATTGGATGGTAGGATATGTATTCTTCGTAATTTCAAGATTTCGGGGTCGAAATCCTTTAAGGAGGGGAGAATTTAACACCCCGTGTTTTCTGTTAACATTAAACTAATGAATTGAGGAAAATTAATTTTAAATGTGAGAATCAAGGAAAATGGGTTACGCCATTGCGTTCGACTCGGAATTCTGGTTGAGATAGAGTCCGAGTTTGCATAAATTGGACTTCGTATGAAGAAGTTATGACTATCGGAAATTTCCAGAAATTCAAATTTAAATTCAAAAACGAATTCAGACTCAGAACTGGGCAGGACGGGAAATTTCCCACCCAAGGACAGGTCGACCAGGGGGTCGACCTTAGTGACGACCTACCGTATAGGTCGACCTGGGGGTCGACCTACCCCCTCCCCCCCCCCACCCCAGGGCAGATTCGAAAGATGACAGTTTTGTGACATAGTGCTGAGTCATTAGGGCTGAGGTGTCACTCTATCTGACTGGATGGTCTTGATTGATTCTAGGTTGATCGGATGGCCTAAATTAATCTTAATCTCTATATAAACACATGTAGACTCAAACCCTTAAACCTAATCAAAATTAGAACCATGGCCGCCATACTATCACCCCGCAACCTAGAGTAGCCGCCACCAACTAGAAGAAAAGTAAAGCTAATCAACTCAATTCAACTCAAGTCTATAACAACAACAATGAATTTTTCTACTTCAAAGGCGAGCTAAATCAATTTCAGAACACAGATCCCAGAACTCAAGACCTTCTTTGAGTTGTGAGTTCGATTTCTTTAATAAGTTAATTAAAAAGTTAATTAGGTTGAGTAATAATTTGGGTTATATGGCTATGTGTGTGAAACATTGGAAAAATATGATATTTTGTGAATATATGCTAGTTGTTCATAATGATAGTTTTTGTTGTGGATCCCTTTGTATATGCCAAATCACCTATGTTCAACTTGATTCATGCTTGACATCATTTTATATGCAAGTTTGGGTGTAGATTATATGCCAGTTTCTATATGAATTGTACACAAGTTTACATGTGAACCAAGTAAAATGACTATATGCAAGTTTAGGTAGGAATTGGATCCACATATATGCATGTTTGCACCTTTAGATTTAGATCTATGACATACATAGTTTTATGCAAGTTTGTGACTATGGCCTATGCAAGTTTGGGTGAAAACTATGTTCATACCTGCAAGTTCACACCTTTAGGTCTATGTTTAGATTCATGACAATACAAAGTTTTATGCAAGATATGTCGTAATACTTATTCGTAAGTTAGATCCATTTTGTGTGTTATGCAAATTTGCGATGTACCTCCCTTTTATGTGAATAGACTAATTGCTAGTCTAATATATATATATATATATATATATATATATATATATCTGTGTGTGTGTGTGTGTCATGATAAGAGAACGAACAACGTGGGAACGATGGGGGAATTATTGAATATACTCATATTGAGAATTGGCATGTAATGGTCTTAAAAGGCATACAATTAATTTGAGGCAATAATTGGTAAAATTTGTTATACCTGAAATAAATGGACATAATTTAGGTGACAATTATGGACATAAATAAATTGGGAATTTATTTTACAAATTCGAATAGGGTTAGTAATCCACCTTGGGGTTGAATAAAGATATGTAATAATTAACCGCCTGAGACACGATGTTAGACTCGTTTGTGGTGTAAGACTGCCCGGACCCGCCCAACAAATCCAGCAGCCACAAATGCCAGTCTAATGTGAGAGGTCAAAGGCACGAATTAAATGCGTAACAATTGTAAAGACAGGAGGTTAGGCTTGTTTATGGTGTAAGACTGCCCAGACCCGCCCGGCAAATCCAGCAGCCACAAATGCCAGTCTAATGTGGGAGGTCTTTACAAGGTTACGGTTTTAATGAATTAAGAAACACATGACCAGATAAACATATGGTGGGACATGGGGGGTTAAGTGGGTGCCTTGGGGGGCATGTGAAATTAAGAGGGTGCCTTGGGTGGCATGTGAAATATGATTAGATGCACTTAACCAAGATTGAAACATGGAAGAAGACATGAATAAGAATGGGGTTAAGTAGGGAAAACCTTAGAGGGGACCAAGCATAAGTGGAAAGCTTTTGTCATGCATGGGGCCCTTTTCAAACCAGTAACCCATTAAGTATCTTTGTGGGCTCGGCCCAAGTCGAGGACGGGACACGCGTACTGGGTTTGATTGTAAGAGGTCAAAACGGGTTAGCGGTGGCAACGCAAGTCCAATGGGGTCATGTGCGTGTGTAGGCCCGCCTGGTAGGTAAGACGTTGTTGCATCGCGTAGATAAAAGCCTTGCATTTTTGGTGGTATCGGGTTACTACTTTGGGGAGTGATACACCCCACTATGGGGCCAGCACGGGTATCTACGAGTTAGGGAGCCGATCGAATGGGGGTAGTGGGTACACCTAGTGGAGATAGGGGAAGACGGCACCTATGAAGGCAGCTAGGGGTACACAAAACTACCATTATCATTATTAAGTACTGTAGGAGGAATCAACCTTTCGGGTGTTTGGTGTGGTGCAATGTAGTAATTATCTTATAGTGATTAGGTGCGCCTTTAACGTTATCGTTGTTCATCTTATTTACTTTGTTTGCTCTGTCATGCCCATTGTTCACAGTCATTTCCTTATTTTCCAGCTTATGCCTTATCCTAGTTACTTAATGATTATATTGTTAAAGTTATTGCACTCGCCAGACTTTATGTATGACCCCCTTTGTTTCCACCTCTTTTCTTCCTTCCCCTCCCCTCAGGTGCTCAGGGTGGGACTAGTACTAATGGAGCTTGATTTGGATAGCTTTATCTATTTCTTTTGGAAGTTGCTTGGATTGCTGAAGTAAAGTTCAGCCTATCTTATTTATGGCTATTTTATGTTGGGGTTATGTCTTTTATTTTATGTACTCAGAACTTATTTGTCGTGATGGATAATAAGTGTATTTGGTTTTGTAGTTGGTTTTTGGTGTGATGTAACCAAACTATTTCTCCGCTGCAATAAAAGTGGTTTTTATTTTCCAAGTACCAATATATTTATCTGTCTTGTTTACTTTTTTGTTCTATACACAATAAACGCTCCACCAAAATTAAGGCATTCCCTTCGTGAGTGACCTTAATGGAGGTGGGGTGTCACAGCAAATTTCTCAACTTTAAAATGGTGGATACAAAGACTGTGATCTACAAGTTCAATAACTACAACTTATCATCTGTCAACTTGAAGATGAGTAGATAACTCTCAGTGAATCCTTTCAGGTTGCCCCTGCCATTGAAAAACTTACGCCATCATGGAAGGACTTCAAGATATATCTAAATCACTAGCGCAAGGAAATGACAATGGAGGAAGTTGTAGTTCGATTAAAAATTGGGGAAGATAATAGGAATTCTGAGAAAAAGTTTCCATGGAATATGGTTGCCAAAGAAAACGTTATCGAGATGGACAAGACTAACAAAAGGAAATGTGACAACCATCTTAAAAAGTCAAGAAGTTTCAGGGTTCATGACATAATTGTGGAAAGAAGGGTCACAAAGCAGCAGAATGTCGCGACCCACCCAAAAAGAAAATATCAGAAGCAAATGTGATGGACGTTTCAGACGATGTTTCTGAAATGGTTCTATGTGTGGTTACTTCAGAATGCAACCTTGTTGGCAACAACAAGAAGTGGCTTGTAGACACCGGAAGCACTAGGCATATATACGCAAATAAGTGGATGTTCACAAACTACAAAAATGCTACTAACGATGAACAACCGATTGTAGGTAGCAGGTCCACATCAAAGGTCGAAGGCAACGGAAAAATATGCTAAAATTGACTTATGGAAAAGAACTCACTCTAAATGATGTTCTGCATGTTCTAAAAATTCACAAGAAACCCAATTTCAGAATCATTGCTCAGCAAGCATGGCGTCAAACTAACATTTGTCCCTGATAAATTTGTGTTGTCTAAGAATGGTGTGTATGTAGAAAAGGGTTATGTCTGTAAAGGCTTATTTGAAGAAAATTTAACCATTGTTGTACTAAACAATGATATGAAAAAAACTAAAACTTCTTCTTATATAGTTGACTCTCCTTATCTATGGCATTCTGAACTAGGTCATGTAAATTTTTTTACCTTACAAAAACTGATCAATCTAGAATTCATACCTAAGTGTAGAATCGATTCAAATGTCAAATTTGTGCTGAAGCCAAATTGACAAGAACCTCATTTCATCATATTGAAAGAGAATATGAACCTCTAGATTTAATACATACTGATGTATGACTTGAAAATGTATCAAACTAAAGGAGGAAAAGGTACTTCATCACTTTTATTGATGATTGTACAAGATATTGTTATGTATATCTCCTTAGAAGTAAGGACGTGGCACTCAATATGTTTAAACAGTATAAAGATGAAGTAGAGAATCAACTCAGTAGAAAAATTAAAGCTTTAATAAGTGATCGAGGATGGGAATATAAGTTTCTGTTTGAGTAATTCTACACTGAGCAAGGTATAATACACCATACTGCAACACCATATTCAACTCAATCCAATGGTGTAGCCACGCGAAAAAATAGAACTCTTAATGAAACGGTGAATGCTTTACTTATTAGCTCTGGCTTGCCAGATAATTTTTGGGGAGAAGCTATTCTTTCGGCAAACCACATTTTAAATAAAATACCACGAAAGAAAACATCTAAGGCTCCGCATGAACTTTGGAAAAACAGACCACCATCTTACAAATACTTAGAAGTGTGGGGGTGTCTTGCCAAAGTAGAAATACCAAAACCAAAGAACGTCAAATTGGACCAAAGACTATAGATGGTGTATTCATTGGATATGCTTATAATAGTAGTGCATACCGATTTTTGGTGAACAAATCTGAAATTGATGACATTCATGAAAACATCAATATCGAGTTTGGAAATGCTAGATTCTTTGAACACATTTATCCTCTAATAAACTTTATTAAAACTATTGTTCAAAAGAGATCAAAAGATCCATATACTCCTGAGGATAATGTTGATTAAAGCACGCATAAAACGAATATCGAAACTGATAGAGAGGGACCTGTTAGGGACGAGAATTACGGATCTTAAGGCAAAACTAACACAAGAGGAGGTGGATAGTGTTTTAAAGAGATTATGGAAAACTTAAACAATCAACGATTACTCAAACAATTATATGAATCACATAATGAATATCTCAATAAAAACAATCACATATGCACATATAAACAGAAATAAAATGCAGAAAAGAAAAGAACACACCGGATTTTATACTTGTTCAGATCCCAATCCCAAGCAACACTGGATTACACAAAATTTTATTAATATCTGAATCCAATTACAATCCCCTTGATTTCACGGCTACAATGTTAACACCGATCCAACACCCTTGATTTTACGACTACAAGGTTAAAACCTCTCCCTTTCGTTGATTTATGGGCTACAAGGAACACACACTTTCCTTAACAATTACAAATAGCCCTAGAACTCTTAAATAGCACTTCCTAACAGAGAGTATTTGATAGAGATTGAGAATAGAAAGAGAATGATATAATTTGTATTGAAATCGACAGAGCATAAGTGTAGAAATCAAGAATTTGAAGTAGAATAATGGTGGTAAGAGAAAGGATGAAGAAGGAGAATATTAGTTGTTTAAAATTTCGAAAATGAAGCCTTTATAGAGTGTTCCAAAGGTCACAACAGTTCTGAAACGTTTTAAAATATAAAATGATGCTTCCTTTCGAATTTAAAAAAGTGGCGGTTATATGTCAACATGTAAGAACTTATATGTCGACATATGTTAGGTTTTCAAATTTTAGATCATGTTTTAAAGTATTTAAATCAATATATATATATATATATATATTCTGAAAATTCCTGAATCAAACTAGTTGTTTAAAATATAATTTCTTAAGTATAAAAACATATAAACTATTATTTAAACATATAATATAAAAACCATATATATATATGATATAAAACTATATTATTATAAACATATATAATTGTTCAACTTTATAATATATATATAAACTATATAAGAAACTTATATATTTGAAATCATAATTAAAATTCTTTAGATGTTTTAAAATCATTTTGAAAAGAGTTTGAAAGAATTTGAAATCAATTTTAAAAAAGATAATCTGAAAATAGATTTTTGAGAGTGCTAACAAGAGTTTTACATACTAACTAGAATCTATTACTTTTATTATCTTAAACTCTTGAAATCTTGATATCTTGATACTTATGAGTCTTGAATCTTCTTTGGAATGTTGAATCTCTAAAAACTCCTAACTGTACAATCTTCAGTATTTACTTCCTGCATATAAAGCATGTATATACATATATACATATTCTGGATAAAAGTTTAAGTATATATATTTTATAATCAATAATGATAATGATTGAAACAAGGTTGTTGTCATCAAAACATCATTAATATTCCATTCTCCAACAATCTCCCCATTTTTGATGATGACAACTTGGTTTATAAAATATTCAAATTTGATATTACCTTTTAATCTGATTCTTCGATTACTCCATCTTTCACCATGAATTCCTTCTAACTCCCCCTTAAACTATACCTGCCTATTTTATAATTTCTCCCCTTTTTTCATCAACAAAAAGTATATCTATCTAAACATGGAATAATCTTGGTGACTAATTTTATATTTAACTCCCCCTAAATCTATAATTTTCTTATAACCCCCTCTTAAACTAACACAAGACTAAACCTAGCCTAAAATCTAATACCCTTAAAACTATAATAAAACTTCTAATCTGGACTAAGAAATAATTCCGATATATAATATTTCATTAAAACTAGATTAATGATAAGTCAATATTTAAGCAGTATAATCCAAACAATCAACCAATTTAAGTTTTGTTGTCACAAAGCATCAATTCATATAAATTCAAACATAAATCCAAACATTTCTTGTAACTTCTATTTATCCTAAAAACCTATAAGGCTCCTGTTTTTTAATCTAATACTATAAGAACTATATAGAAGTAAAGTAATGAAATATGAAAAAGATGTGTATAGTTATATTATTTAATACCTACATATGTATAAGTATATTTCAAACAAACCTAGCAGCACACAAATCAAATTCAATCATGTCAAATATGTCAATCAAGCTATTCAAGTCAAACAAATCAAACCAGTCAATTAAGTCAAATAATTCAAACAAGTCAGTCAAATCAAATAATTCAAACAAGTCAATCAAGTCAAACAAATTAATCAAGTTAAACAAGTTAATCAAGTCAATCAAGTTAAAGTAAATATGTTATGTGTGTTTAATTAATTATCCTATACATTTCTAAGATAACAATACAAGATTTCCCATACAATACACTTGTTTAGAAGTTAGCATGTAACACAGTGGGTGCAATATGTTAGTTATAATGTCATATACAAAGCAATATGAAATGATATATCGAATGAAATGCAACTTGTAATGTGATTGATTTTAATTTGAGATGCACTATAATTTATAATAATGATGTATGATATGAAATAAGATGTGTAATGATAATATGCAGAATGATTTGGTGGTGATATCTATTTTGGTAAAAGATATTCAAAGTACTATCTAACTATTATGTACATGTATTATAACTACATATGTATCAATTTATTATAAATAATTTCAACCAAACACATTAATTTCTAGACTTAGATTAATGATACTAATGAATTTGATAAGTTAGTAAAAATAAGAGTTTAGAAATATATTTATGACAGGTAGTAATTAGAAAAAATATTCAAGATAATTTTTTAAGAAATATAAATTTAAATAACTTTAGTATGATAATTATTTTAAAAAATAATATAGTAAATATTAAAGATATATTTAAAGAGAATAAAATTTTATCATATTTAAGGTAAACTATTATAATATATTCACAATAAATATAAAAACTACTGTTAAAAAGAACTTAAAATATAGAAAATTTGATATATTGTGTGTTGACGTCAAAAGTTGGTTACTAGTGACAATCAACCCCCAATCGTGCGATCAACACACGAGTAAAGATTATAAAATGCAGTAAAAGCAAAAAAAATAAGGAGCACACACATAATTTTTATAGTGGTTCGGCAAAGACGGTGCCTACGTCCACTTTATATATTATTTCTCTTTTTTTATTACAAGTACAATGCTTCTTTTTGTTTGAAGAAGAAAGAGAAGATGGCTATTTTCCTTTCTTCTTTTTGAGAGAGGTTAAGACGAGTGAACTTCAGAATCGAAGTGCAAAAGAAGTTGGCAGAAGAGAGGAGTCCTTTTTTCTCTTTTAGCTTGGTGGTATTTATAGGAGGAAAGTGCAGCCTGGGCTGTTGCAATATGATCGGGCCATTCCGGGAAAGCCTGGATACATGGGACCCATCGGTTGGTTTGAATAGTGGCTGGGGACTGATTCTGCTGTTCATAAATAGTATCCTCGGAAGTTGCGGCTGACGTGGCCTCCACGGAAAGGTATATCAAAAGTAGAGCTTTTTCCGGATGTGGTTTGATCGCTTTTATTGCCTTGGAAGTTGGGATATACGGTGGAATGGCTCTGTTGAAGATTTCCATGCTGGCCCGAGATAATCGGTCGATGCGCCTTTCACGGAAGCGAGATACCTGGTCGACTGGGAGAGCGATTCTTTCGGAGTGAGCTGTCGATTGACTAAGCTGGACATGGACCAATATATGACTGCTTTAGACCATGCGTCTGTTGGGCTTCTTGATGCGCGGCTTATATCCATTTGCGCGTTTGGGCTTTGATCTGGCTCGTTGAGACTCTTGCCAAAAAGAGGGTTAACACTTTGCCCCTCAGAACGCATCTTCATTGGTAGAGGGAGGTGTGTTCTGAAACCGAAGCACAAATGATCGAGCAGCTATGGTCACGCCGGACCATATTAAGGCTAGAAAACTGACGGTTCCGATGTTGTATTAAGGCCAGAAAACCGACGACCATACCTGGTCGTATTAAGGCCGAAAAACAGACAATGACCAGGAACCGTATTAAGGCTGAGGTGACGATCGCCATTTGTATGAGAGTTAGTTCCTGCAAATACAAAATAAACCATTCTCGTTTTGGAGAAGGCTAATGGGTAGAGCATTTTATTTCACTTGGCTTTGAAGGGTGGCGAGCATTAACCATGCTCGGCTTAGTAACAAACATTGACCATGTCTGGTTTAATGGCGAACGCTTAACCAGGTTCGGCTTAGTGGCGAGCATTAACCATGCTCGGCTTAAAGAGGTGGCGAGTATTAATCATACTCGGCTTAGGGAAAGTTTGTTTTTAATGCTCGACTCATGTTAAGTTAGTTTTTCCAGCAAGCTATGAATGCCCGTGGTGTAAAAAGAAAAGAGGGAGTATAATCTATACTTCGTATTTAGAAAACATGGCCTCACTCGGTAAAGGGAGTAGGCGTTTAGAAGAAAAGAAAGGGTTGTGGGCTTTCGCGCTGACCACATAAAACAAGGGGCAAGCATTATTCATGCTCGGCTTAGAGGTTTCCAAACATGATCGATATTTGGAAAAATAAAATTCATAACTATTAAACAACTATTACAAAGAAAAGAAATTCTAAGGGGACATCAGTTGATCTCAGAGCATGCCTAGGAGCTAAATCCTAACCCCATACATGTGTATATCAAGATGTCCTTATTATTTAAAGGAATACATCAAAAGAAAAGAAATCTAATTAATGATAATGCCGCGAGTGCTAGTCTTAGGGTCCTTTCCGTTTTTAGGAGCTCGAGGACCGACCTGAGGAGCTTGGGCAGAAGATCGCGGCGGCATGGCCGGGGTGCGATCTTTGACATATTCGGGGAACTCTCCTTTTCTGACTCGCCCTTCGATGATATCACGCAGATGTCGACATTCATGTGTATTATGTCCAGTTACGTTGTGGAATATACAATGCTTGCCAGAATCGAGTTCCAACTGGGTCGGCTCTCGTCGAGGTGATCTTGGAGTTGGTAAGGACTCGCGTATGTCGAGATAGATATCGAGCAAGGAGGAATTGAGCTCGGTGTACTGATCATATTTATTTTCATTTCGAGGTCGCACATTGCGCTAGGTTTTCTCCGGGACCTTTCCTCTTCCTCTATTCTGGCCATTACCATTGAATGCACCTTGTTGTTTGGCTACTAAAACCTCGAGGCTCTCCATTTCAAGGCTGGCATCTTCTTGTCGGAGGAATCTTTCGGCCTCGGAGTAAAAGTCATCTATATCCTTATGAGGATCTCTGGTTAAAGAGATTGAGAATTCTGATCGATTTTGAACTCCTATGATGGCGGCCATGAGCATCATCGATGGTTCGGGCTGATCTACAGATGCTACGGCCACATTGAATCTTTCTAGGAAGGACCTGAGCGTCTCTCCGAATCGTTGCTTGATGGTAGACAAGAACATAACACTTTTTGGTCGGGAGATATGCATTCGGAATTGTTCGATGAAGCGGTGACCAGGGTGTTCCAACTGCTGATCGACTCCGTTGTTAGCTGCCAAAACCACATGTCGTCTATATCTGTGAGAAAGAGGGGAAAGCACTTAGCCATGACGTTGGTCGATGCACCCGGTACTTCCATATGTCGTATGTATCGCATGAGGTAAATGGTCGGGTCAGTGCGACGGTTGTATGGCTCGATAGCTGGGAACTTGAAGTACAGAGGGTTTCGAGAATTTCTGATTTCCCTGGTGAAGGGGCTGCGATTGACATTGTCTATGTCTTGCTGCGAAGAGTTGGCCCGAGTGAAGCATTAAATAATTCTTGCAAGCTGGGTCCTATCTCCGAGGAGTCATTGCCATGAATTTAACTCTGCATTTGGAAGAGCTTCTGTGCGGGGATCTGGCAAAAGCATGCTCGGAAGGGCGGCCGTCAGTGGGGCTCGGCTTCTGAGAGTTAAGTGAGGGTGTGAGGGAAGGTGAGCCACAGTAGGTGGTTCGGGGTAGAATGGCCCCTTTGGAACCTGATGAGTTGTTGGTCGAGCCATGCGTGTAACAAAGGGTCTAGGCTGATCCAGCATAGCATGTGATGTTCGAGGCTCGGGGTTGCCCCCATTTGGAGCGAGGTTAGGAGGATCTATGGTAGCGTTTTCTTCCGCCACGGTGAGGACCGGTATAGTTGGGTAGCTTCCCTCATTCGAAGGGAAGGCGGCACCAGCTCTTCGTTAAAGGTGAAGAGTGGTTAGACTGGTCTGTGGTAAGATTCCGGATTGTAATGGGAATGGCGTTGATTTTGAGGGACCCGGAGGTAGCTCGACTGGTTCAATAGGTCGAATTGCTCACAAGAGTGGGGGCAAATTTGCCAGACGATCTAGATCTCGATCACCTGTCTCCTGAGCTTCTGCTACTGCACCTATGCTGGTTGTTGGAAGTGATACTCCTAGTTGTGAAGGATTGGTTGGTGGGACCAAACCAGGAAGAATAAAGGTGTAACCTGATCAATGGCCTGATTCTGTGCAGACCGAAGATCAGTTTTTTCCCCAGTCTCGGCCGGTGGAGGAATTGATGTTGAAGCGTTCAATCCTGTCTCCAGTAGACCGAGAAGGTGATCCATCAACTGCTCCTATCGTTCGAGGAGTTTACCCTGAGATGCCATTTGTTCTCTAAATTTGACCATTATCTTATCCATGTCATCCCGGGTAAGGAATCGAGACATGTCGTCATGAGATGAAACTTCGTGACTTGCTTCTGCAGCATCTGTATCGGCTGCATCATTGTTTGTAGGACGAGAGGACATTGCATCTTTCTTTCGTTTGTTCGCCATAAGCAGAAGTGAGCAGAGGATCTAACGGAATATCAGTACTTATCTCCTTCCTGGCGCGCCAAAAGTGTTGACGTCAAAAGTTGGTTACTAGTGAGAATCAACCCCCAATCGTGCGATCAACACACGAGTAAAGATTATAAAATGCAAGAATGAGGAGCACACACAGAATTTTTATAGTGGTTCGGCAAAGACGGTGCCTACGTCCACTTTATATATGTTTCTTATTATTGATTACAAGTACAATGCTTTTTTTTGTTTGAAGAAGAAAGAGAAGATGGCTATTTTCCTTTCTTCTTTTTGAGAGAGGTTAAGAGAAATGAACTTCAGAATCGAAGTGCAAAAGAAGTTGGCGAAAGAGAGGAGTCCTTTTTTTCTCTTTTAGCCCGGTGGTATTTATAGGAGGAAGTGCAGCTTGGGCTGTTGCAATATGATCCGGCCATTCCGGGAAAGCCTGGACACGTGGGACCCATCAGTTGGTTTGAATAGCGGCTGGGGACTGATTCTGTTGTTCATAAATAGTATCCTCGGAAGTTGCGGCTGACGTGGCCTCCACGGAAATGTATATCAAAAGTAGAGATTTGTCCAGATGTGGTTTGACTGCTTTTATTACCTTGGAAGTCGGGATATATGGTGGAATGGCTCTGTAGAAGATTTCCAAGCTGGCCCGAGATAATTGGTCGACGTGCCTTTCACGGAAGCGAGATACTCGGTCGACTGGGAGAGCGATTCTTCCAGAGTGAGCTGTCGAATGACTAGGCTGGACTTAGGCCGATACGTGACTGCTTCGGACTGTGCGTCTGCTGAGCTTCCTGAAGCGCGGCTTATATCCATTTATGCGTTTGGGCTTTGGTCTGGCTCGTTGAGACTCTTGCTAAAAAGAGGGTTAACATTGTGAGATATACATCAGTCTTTTAATACAAATTGATTTTAGATTTATACTTTAAAAATAAAAATACACTAATTTACTAAAGATCCATTTATATGTTAAAACTTTAAAAAAAATTATAATTATAAGAAAGTTATTTTGATGAAATCTGATAATATAAAGTAAACTATAGAACTATAACTTCTTATATTTAAACTTCATATTTAAGATATGAAAATCATATATATATAATACCGAAATGTGAAGTTAAATGTATAAGTTTTATAAATGTAAAAAAATCAGAATTAGTATTAAGTTTGTGATAATGTAACCCCAAATTGCTATGAAATTATATGTGAAAAATATATAAGTTAAACTATAAGTTTCTAAACTACATATAAAAGATATATAAATTTATATTTTATAACAATATCAATTGTTTGAGAATTTTATATTATTTCTGTATAACACATAATTTTATTGATTTATACATTTTAATATATATTTTGAAACAAGATAAGAGAAAATAAGTAGATAGAAAAAATTGATAACTAACATTTTCGTATTGAAAAGATGTCCTTTTAATTTCTCAAATCAAAGTAAAGAGTAGTGAAATTTGAATTTGTAAGAAAAGATCCTTTCGAAAAAAATTAGATCGTTCTATTGATAAGTATACTATGGTGTATCGACATGTGAACCAAAATATCTAAAATTATAAAAGAGATAAATTTCCGTACCTAACTGTTAGCCCACTTTGTGAACTAGGCTACACAAAGAGCAAATGGTGAGAAAGCCACCAACCGGTCCGGATCGGAGGGAACCAGCACAGGAAAGAAGCAGAGATCGAAGACGCAGACATCATATCGGTTCAGTTCGGAGAAGCGCGTCAGCAACATCACAAGATAGCAGGTAGCCTCATCGGATCGGAGGTGGGCGATCCGAACCCCTTTTTCTGAGCCTGTGACCGTTGCTACACACGTTTCCTGAAGACTCGGGCCAAGCACGACAATTTCCTCCCACGATCTCCCACTAAATCGATGCGATGTCACCATCTGGAGGCCTCAGAACCCGACTCTTATGGGATGGGTGCCACGCAGATCCGAACTGGAGCCACTTCGAGGAGATTTTTCACTTATAAATACACCAACACGAGGCATTTGAAAGGATCTTTTGGCAAGTTCTCAACTCTAACTTCCTTCATAACCGAATTTCACAATCATATTCAAATCAAAATCATCTATTAAAGTTTATTTTTGAGAGATTTGAGTGTGTTCATGCATTGTAATTGTGAAATTGAGTGAGAGCCATTGCTGTATTTGCATTCAAATCATCAATCAAAAGAATAGGAAGTGGACGTAGGCTCTTTAAAGCCGAACCACTATAAATCGTGTGTTCTTCGTTGCTTTTTAGTTGTATTTCATTAAAATCATAGCTAATTTGGGTGTTAGAACCAATTTTTGGTCTAACGTTTTGGTGCTTTCACTGAAAAACCTTCCAATTCTCAGCCTTTTTGGGATTATCATTCTACTATTTGGACTTTCAAGTTCAAAGAAGTTAATCCCTTGTCTCTGACATCTTTTAGTACTTGTTGACTAACCGTAGAAGAATCAAGTATCATGGCTGAGACCAAAGGAAAAGAAGTGCAAGGCGCTAGAGGAAACGATGCTAGAGAAGATCAGCAAGCCATCGTGTTAACAAGGTCACACGCTCAAAGCTCTGGAGCAGACCGCTCCAATCAGGAGGATCCGAACCGGATGGGCGGCGCCGATCTGAACCGGGTGGAAGGCACCGATCCGATCCGGTCTAATGAGGTCGAGGGCACTCACTCTCTCCATCCGACCCGCCTCGACCTGGCTACTGTGAACCGATCCAATCCGAACTATGATGAAGCTGGAACTTCTACTCGAGATCCCTTCAACGCTCCGATTCCAGCCACGATGACTAATGTTCAGCTTGATCCATCTGCACCCATTACCTAGGGAGACTTTTCACGTTTTCTTAATATGCTCCAGAGCACTAAAGAAGCATTGGAATCCCAAAGGCGTGACAACCTTCGCATGCAGGAAAACGTGATCACTATGGGTAGAGAACTACAGGAGCTCTGAATGCAGAAAACTCCTTGCCCAACACGCCGTCTTGCTACAGATGATTCTTCTTCTTCGGAGGAGGAACGCCCTCGCGAGAGAAGGCCGCATGAACGACCTCAGAACCTTGATCAATTGACTTTTGGTTCTTTAGGATCCCGAGAAGACGCCGCTCGTGTATTGGGCCCTGATGACCCGAGCTTGCAACAGCCTATGTTGCTACCTATGCGCGGATCCCATGTCCTACCCAGGGATCCTAGTATTATCAACCCTACGCAGCAGCAGCTTCTCCAACCTCTACCTCCTGAGATCGACCGGGAGCACAGAAAGCAACGTAGAGCAGCTGCTGCCAGAAATAGGAGGTTATCCCCTGTTCAGGAACCCAGGGGTAATCCGAACATCAGACCTAGAGAGCCTGTGCAGACATTAACAAATGCCGATGTATGGGCAATGGTGCGCCAGATTATGTCCAAAAGCCGGCGGTATACTAATGAATATTGGGGCATTGAATGAAGTCATACCCCCTTCACAGATGACATACTGAATTTCCAGTTCCCCCGGCGATTCAACTTGCCTTAGATGGATCGATGTTCAGGAAGAACAGACCCAGGGCAGCATCTGATGAGATATTCATGGTTCATGAATGCGGCAGTAGCTCCAGATGCCATAAAATGCAAAGCTTTTCCAATCTATCTTGAAGACGTAGCGTTAACGTGGTTCACCCGACTCCCTCCTCGGTCGGTATTAAATTTCACAGAATTGAGTGAGCGCTTCATGAATCAGTTTCGACTCCATGCCCAAAAGTCCATGATTGTCATAGAATTGTCACGGATTAAACAGGCCCCAGGAGAATCTTTGAAGTCATATTTGGATCGCTTCAACCTGGCCGTCACCGAAGTTAGTGATCCCCATGAGCCTTCTATCCTGATGGCCCTGATAGAACGGGTAGATCCTGACACAGAGTTTGGGGATTACTTGGCTGGAAAACCACCTCCTACTAGAGAATTGTTCTATGAAAAGGATAATATCCGCTTAAGGCGAGAAGAAGCTAAGGAAAATCGAAAGAGAAAGTCCGAAGGGGCCTCTAAGGAAGGTGTCCAGAGTAACGTTGCTGTGAAACAATCTGGTGACAAATCAGGGAAGGTGGAAGTAAATGTTAGCAACCAGAGTGGGGGTAATAGCAACAGAAATGGGAATGTCAATAGAAGGAACAGAAACCGAGGGAATAGCTCTAATAAAAGACCCAGATTCTAGACTTTTGAAAATTACACGCAGTTAAATGATACGTTGGAGAACATTTATTTAGATACATATAGCATATTGCAGTACAAAAAACCACCACCCGGAGATTCTACTGAGAAAGAGATTGCAACAGGAAAGTTTTGCTTGTTTCATGGTACCCACAGTCATTCCACCAATGAATGCCGTCATTTGAGATATATCGTCGAAAAATTGCTGCGAGAGGGGAAGTTGGATGAGTATAAGGTCGCCCCAAGGGACAGGGGGCAAGGGGGACAAGCCCCGAACCAAAACCAGCCTGCTTCAAAACCCACAGCTCAGCGAAAAGGTAAGGGGATCATCATTAATACTATTATAGGCGGACCTCACTTAGTTGGTCGTATTTTTAAAGCAATGGACCAGTACGTCAACGCCGCCAAGCATTTTGAGGTAGGAGAATGCAATAGCCTCGAAGACGTTACTCCAGTAAAACAACAAAAGACGATGTCAGACGATGTTGTATTCCGCAATAGAGATGATTCCGGAGTTCAATCTCCAACTGACGATCCCCTAGGGATTACCACAACAATTGGCCCTGCTTTAGTCCATAAAGTGTTAGTGGACAACGGGAGCTCGATCAATATCCTCTTCTAGAAAGCTTTCGAACAAATGAGACTCGAAGCGTAAGATTTAAAGCCATGTGAAGGATGGATATGTGGCTTTAACGGAGCATCTACAGCTCCGATAGGTTTTGTGGAACTAGCAGTCACACTAGGGCAGGGAGATTGCCAAAGAGTAAGGATCCTGCCGTTTGTAGATTTGGATGTGGAGTCGCCTTACAATGCCTTCCTAGGCCGACCGGCCCTTGCCGAATTTAGGGCATGTATTGCACCTTGGTGCTTGCTGCTTAAATTCCCGACTGACTCAGGAGTTGGGGTGATGAGGGGCGACCAAGCTACGGGACGAGCTTGTTACATGAAAGAGTTAAAGATGTTAATGAAGGGGTTGAATATAGATGCTAAGGACGATTCCGCCCTTCCAAAGGAGGCCTCAGCATAGCAATTAACTGGTCCTGCCGCAAGAGAGTCGCCCTCAGACGTGCTCGAGGATATAGATCCCAGAGAGGATAGAGAACCCGGGGACAGGAAGGAAACTCCCAACGAAATAACAATCGATATACCTATTGATGAAACAGATCCAACAAAAGTACTAAAGATCGGCTCGCAACTGGATCCAGTTAGAGCGAGGGAATTGGCTGATTTCTTAAAGGCAAATCTATATGTGTTTGCCTGGACTCACGCTGACATGCGTGGGATTTCGCCTACCATCATGAGCCACTCTTTGTGTATTAATCCAAAGCACCCACCAGTCAAGCAGAAGAGACGGATGTTGGGCCCAGAGCGGTCAACAGCTTTAAAAGAAGAAGTAGATAAATTAAAAGGTAATGGATTCATTAAGGATTCGAAATATCCCGACTGGATATCGAATCTTGTCCTGGTCAAAAAGTCAAACGGGAAGTGGAGAACGTGTATTGACTTTTCTGATTTAAACAAAGCTTGCCCAAAAGATAGCTTTCCTCTCCCCAGAATTGATCAACTAGTAGATTCGACGGTCGGGCACGAGCTTTTATCCTTTATGGACGCCTATTCCGGGTACAATAAAATTCCCATGCACATACCAGATCAAAAGCATACAAGCTTTATCACAGCCTTGGGGTTGTATTGTTACGTGGTAATGCCATTTAGGTTAAAAAAAGCAGGAGCCACGTATCAGCGCCTAGTCAAACGTATGTTTTACAATCAAATCGGGAAAACCATGGAAGTTTACGTAGATGATATGCTCGTGAAATCCAAGCAATCTCCCGATCATACGAAGGACTTAGCAGAAATGTTCGGCATACTACGAAGGTAAGGGATGAAGTTGAATCCCCTGAAGTGTTCTTTTGGAGTGGCATCACGCAAGTTCCTTGGCTTTATCGTGAGTTCCAGAGGAATTGAAATCAATCCAGACCAAATAGCAGCAATCCGGAATATATAGGAGCCGCGAAAGATTAGAGATGTTCAAAGCTTAGATGGGAAGGTAGCAGCACTAGGCAGGTTCATTTCCAAAGCAACGGACAAGTGTGTACCTTTCTTCGATCTCATAAAACGGGGAAAGCGAAATTTTGAGTGGACTCCCGACTGTGTGGAGGCATTCCAGAATCTATTAGACTTCTTAGAAAAACCTCCAATATTATCAAAGCCTGTGGAACATGAGGATTTGTTCGTCTACTTGGCAGTATCATCTCACACCGTCAGCACAGCATTAGTACGTGAAGAGGATAAAGTCCAGAAACCTGTGTATTACGTAAGAAAAAAACTAGCTGCTGCAGAGCGTAATTATCCGAAGATAGAGAAGCTTGCTTATAGCCTCCTAGTTGCTTCCCGCAAACTTCACTATTATTTTCAGGCACACCCGATAGTCGTATATATCGATCAACCTTTGAGACAAGTGTTGCAGAAACCCGAAGCATCGGGGCGGTTACTTAAATGGAATATTGAGCTGATTCAATTTGATTTGAACTTTCAGCCACGAAGATCAATAAGGGGGCAGGCATTGGCTGAATTTATTGCTGAATTTACAATTCCTGAAGAGGAAACGGTGGGTGACAAGGTAGTTACTTTGGATCGAGAGTTAGAACTTAGTCCATGGAAACTATATACGGATGGGGCCAAGAATGATAGAAAGTCCAGCGCCGGAGTTGTTTTGATAACTCCTGAAGGACGATCTATCTACTATGCATTACGGTTAGAGTTTGCTGCTATTAACAAAGATTCCGAGTATGAATCCCTGATTGCAGGGCTGAAACTCGTCAAAGATTTGGGAGTGAAGACACTAGATATATATATTGCGATTCCAAGATAGTTGTATGTCAAGTTCAGGAAGAATTTGCTGCTAAAGGACTTCGACTCATCACTTATCTCAAAAAGGTAAAGGAGTTATTGGAAGGTTTGGAGCATTATAGCATAACACACATTCCAAGAGCGGAAAATCAGAAAGCAGATCGATTGGCGAAGCTAGCAAGTTCTGATAATCCTAAAGAAACCGAAATGGTTTCGATAGAGGTGTTGGAATCACCGAGTTTCGACCTAATGGAAGCAGAGCTAGCCTTGGAAGTTGAATCAGAAAGAGAATCCTTGATGACATCAATTAAGAATTTTCTCAAGAATGGAACCCTCCTGTTAAAAAAGAGCGAAAGACGAGCTGTAAGACGCAAGGCTGCAAGATACGTTTTATAGGACGACGTCCTTTATCGTCAAGGGTTTTCCATGCCCCTATTACGGTGTATCGCACACGATGATATTAAACGTGTACTGCAAGAAGTGCATGAAGGTGAGTGTGGAGATCACACTGGGGGCCAAACCCTAGCAAAGAAAGTATTACGGTACGGATATTTCTGGCCTACCGTGAATAAAGACGCGGCTGATTATTCACGACGCTGCGATAGATGTCAAAGATTTGCCAAAGTTCCCAGAGCGCCTCCGACTCAGCTCAAGTCGATGGTAAGTCCGTGGTCGTTTGCCATGTGGGGAATTGACATTATTGGAGTGTTACCTATTGCCAGAGGAGGAGCTAAGTACGCGATCGTTGTCGTGGACTACTTCACAAAATGGGTGGAAGCTGAACCTTTAACAACCATCACGGCAAGGAAGGTGATCAGTTTTGTGGTCAGAAACATTATTTGTCGATTTGGGATACCGAAGACCATCATAACTGATAATGGGACGCAATTTGGTAGCATCGAGTTCAGAAACTTCTACCAGAAATACAAGATTGATAAACGATACACTGCAGTAGCTCACCCGCAGTTAATTGGCCAGGCCGAAGCCATAAACAAGGTCATTAAATCAATTCTGAAGAAGTGGTTGGAGCAGGCCAAAGCTAGATGGGTAGATGAGTTGCCATTAGCTTTATGGGCCTACAGGACGACCTTTAAGACGGCTACCGGCCATACTCCTTATTCACTTTCCTTTGGGTCAGAAGCATTGATCCCGGTAGAATTAGAAGTCCCTTCTCATCGAGTTGCGTATTATGACCCCATGACAAATAAAGCACTCCTCCTAGAATCTCTTCATATGATTGAAGAAAAAAGAGATGAAGCCGACTTACGTGCCTCGAGACATCGACATCAAGTAGCACGTTATTATGACCGGAAAGTTCGCTTCAAAACCTTTGAACCAGGAGACCTAGTACTGAAACGAGTCTTCTCGCCTTCGACCCAATTGGGTCCAAAATGGGAAGGGCCATACACCATCCAACGGAAGCTTGATACAGGAGCATTCAAGCTAACGACCGTGGATGGTGAGGAGATTCCCAGAGCCTGGAACGCTCAGCACTTACGACGATATCTGAGCAAAATATGAAATGTCATCCCTTTTGTTTTTTAAGCTATGTAAAAAGGCACGACTTGCCTTAAAAAGTATGTTTATGTGAACAAAGGATTATGAAGTGGATGTAGGCTAAATGTTAAATTAAATTTGGGAAGTTGGAGATGACCTATGTGTAGGTGCAAATAAAATGACTGTTTGTACGATAAAACACAGAAGAATGGGAAGACGACATTCTTAACTCTAACTCTCAAGAATCGAGAGAGAGTATAAAGGACGGGAAGACGACGTCCCCTGAGGCGTGAAGGTGCACCCAGATGAGAGGACGCCTCAACGATACTCTAACCTAGTTATGAGATAGGAGAGTATAAAGATGCTAGAAAGAATAGGCATCAATGACGAAAGGAATATCGCCCCATCAAAGAATCGGGGGCAATTGAATTTTTTTTAATTTAATAAATCTTGAATAATTCTTGCTCAGTTATCCAAGATTAACTGGGGGCATATATGTGCATACATATACCCCTCAACAATGACTTCAGTATGTAACATTAATATGATATACTTTTGTATTTTCACTTAAGTGTTGAACTAACAACTATCAGACATTGCAGGAAATAAACTATTTTTATTCACAAACATGTGAGTTTGTACAAGGAAAACAAGCAAAAAAAGAACATGCGAGGGACGCACTCGCTGCAACAATTTCGGACCAATTGAGTATCAAAATAAAACAAAGCACTTCATCACTTGGGCTTTGGAGCAGACTTGGATTTTTTGGCGGCCTTCTGAGCATTCTTAGCCTCTTTTTCAGCATCAGTCATAATGCGCTTTGGCTTTTTCTTCTCTGCAATCGAAGTGCTAGAATCGGTTGATTTTTTCCCAGGAGTCAGAACACTGGAATCAAGAGAAGAATTTTTAGCAAGCTCTTCTGTAATAGACTTAGTTGAAAGCTTAACGACTAACCTTGATCCAGGATCCACCACTGCAAGAGGCTTAAGGCTTTCAGGGTTCAGTTCTTCAACTTTTAGCTGCATACGTTTGTCTTGTTCGACTTTCATTTCAGCCAAAGTGATGTCATCGGCGCCTTTTGAATCCCCAATTATAGCCACATCAGGGTCTTCCTAATGCCCCTCACTACCACCATCATCTTGCAAGGCATCTATCATCTTGTCATCGTGAGAAGTGTCAGCCTTAGAAAGTTCAGTTCCACCTCCCGACTCTACAGTGGTAGCCTTATCCTGTTCTACTTGAGTATTTTCCATGGATTTTACCCCAGTGGTGGTTCCCTGATGCATGCCAGCCTTCTTGGTCGGTTCAACACCTACAGAATGAGAAGCAATGGTTATCAACTCAGGAGAAAATAAAGGATCCTCCATCGATTGCCCAATTATGTGGTGAAAAGTGGAGACGGCCTTGACGAATTGAGGTGAAAGGTAGAAATACTTTTCGATGATTTCTCAGTTGGAGTGACTACCGTCTCTGATGCTGATTCAGGTATAGGAGATAAAAGAGACACCGGAGGGATCCCCGGGTTTTCGGGATCATATCCCTTGAATTCAGAAGTTTCAGCGGTAGTGGAAGAAGAACCAGCCTCAGGGATATTCTTTTGTTTGGCCATCCGATTCTCCTCCTTTATAGCAGCGGCGATGAGGCGACGCCCCTCGGCCAGGCGTGCCGGCTCATCATCTCTTAGATATTTTTCCATAAGTTTATCTTCGTCGACGAAGTCTACCTTAAGTTCCTCTTTCTCCCATTCGATAATTTGACTACATACGTGAACCAAGGTAGTTGGATAGTGTTCAATCCAAGAGATGTTTCGGCGACGAATTATGTGCACGAAGAATTCAATCAATAATTCGCCAAAACCGTGCACTTCTTCCTGAGCCTCTTACAGCTGTTTGCGGGTCTCTTCAGCTGACTTAATGACATTTTCCACGTTCCCCTTAGCTAGGGCAGCCCTATTCTCAGCTTCCATTAACTTAGACTCCAAGTCAACATTTCGTTTCTCTAGTTCCGCATTCATTCTAGCTAACTCAGCTTTCTCTTGCTCAAGAGTATTGTAAGCCAGTTTCATTTTAACATTGTCCGACTTAGCATCTTCCGCTTGTTTCTTCAACTCCAAACGCTCTTGACTATGAGATTCCAGCAAGTCGTGACAACGCTTCTGTAACTCTTCAAATTGCTGCTTGAAGTTGCTAGCCTCTCGTTGAGAAATGGCAAGCTGAGCCTGTGTGTCCTCAAGGTCCTTCTCCAAATTTTTCAAGGCCTTTTCATTGGCATCTGCAGTCTTTTTTATCGAATTAACATCAGTAATTAAAATCCGAATGATTCTGGAGAGATTACGTGAATACTTGATCAGCTCCGAATATTGCTTCTCGACTGCGTCAATCTTCGCTCTAGCCTCATCTGCCCACTTTGAGGAAATAGGCTCGAGAGCAGGTAAGAAAGTCAGATTTTCAAAATAATGATCTGGGAACTGCTTCTCCAGATATGCCAGCTTAACTTTGGATTCAGCGTCCAGTGGAGGAGGTTTGCAGTATGTTAGTTCAGTATCTTTACGCTTAGTAGGCACCATGGTTGTATCACCCTTTCCAGGCCGCTTCTCAGAAACCTTATGTTTGTCTCGAGAATCGGTATGTTACGGTTGACTTTTTTCCCGACTATATTTGTCTTGAGGAGAAGTTCGGTCTTTGGACTGCGATGTGTCTTCTCCTCGACGACTCTGATAGCTTTTATATCGGTCTGGATCCGACCGGACGGGGGAGCGAGAACGCGAGGTATGTGGCCGATAAGAATCATGAGGCCTTATGTCATCTCTACCCCGGCTTTCACGGTGATCATGCTCGACATCGGAAGGGGGTCTAGACATGCTATGACATATTTTCCTGACATCATAGTAGGGGTGAGACATTTTACCTGCACAACAATGTAAAGGAACTCAGAATCAATGTTCACATAAGAAGTGAGTGCTGTGAAGTGTGGTGCTATTATGTTGGGTGCACCCTAAGTGGTGTTTCCCCCGACAAACCCGAGTCTGAATCCAGGCCAGCGCAAGTGGGATCTTTGGCCTTCACGGGAGTAGTCTCCTCTAAAGAAGTGAAAATTAAAGGATTTGTGCCAAAGTCCTCTGAAGTAAAGATGGTTTCAGGCAGGGGGAGATCTCCTTAACCCTGAAATGTGGAATCGTCTATGGTAGGGACATCTCCTTGAGAAGCGTCTGTTGTCAACTCTTTAGGATACGTTGACTTCTCAGGAGAAATAGCATCATCAGGGATGGTATACCCTTCTCTGTGCTTTTCAGCTATGTTGGCTAACTCGTCGTCCTGAGTTGAAGATGGAGAAGGTGAAGTCCAAAGAGGTATTGCTGGATTTCTCGAGCCCTCGCCCGTTTCAGGAATAATGTCCACTGGGGGTATATATACATATGGACCCAACCCATGACTTATGCTACGGGTAATGGATAATAACCCGTGATGATGGAGGTACTCATCCTTAAGAACTTCATCGATGGTTAGAATTTTTTTATCGCCATTGAGAAGCCGATGCAACCGATCAAAGTATAATTGATCCGATATTTGTTTTGGGTTATCAACTGCTAATAAAAGAGAAAGCAGGTTAGTGCATAGGCATGAAAATTCAAAATTGAGATCTAGAAGATCGATGCTTTACTTGATTTGGTCCATCTCCTGGCGCACCCCGGCTGTTGCCTGATATAAAACCATTCGAGCTTAGAATCGCCGGCCTTGCTGCTAAAGGGAGCTGAAATAATTTTTCTCTTTGGGACCGATTCAAAATAGGAGAAGGAAGGAGTTTCTCGAGTCCGATGCTTGAAATTATAAAAAAAGCGAACATCATCGAAAGTATGCTCTATACCTAAAACCTCTTTGTATGCTATATATAAGGTATATAAATAAGCATAAGAGTTGGGGTGCAACTGCATGGGAGCAATCCGCATCTGTCTCAGAAAGTCGACGACAAAAGGCGGAAACGGTGGAATAGCCCCAACCATACACATCAACCGGGTAACTGCCATAAATCCTTCCGGAGGATTATGGGGACGATCGGCTTTCGATGGCACCAAGGTATCTCTTTTCAGTATCCCGTGCTTTAAACATATTCGAACAAGTCTCTCGTCATTAATCGTCGATTCAATAGAATCTTTGGGTAAATCCAATATAATTCCAGACTCAAACTCATCAGGAGCTCGATTATCTCCTATCCCTCCTTCATCTTCATCGCCCAGAGAAACTTCACTATCGGAAGGTGTTTCACTATTATGTGCTCCTACTTCATAATCTGGGCCCTCATCGTCCCATTTAGGGTCTGAGGAAGAAGATATGTCGTCAATGGTAACTTTCTCAGAAGTTTCCGCAACTTCCGTCTTCTTTGCTAACCTAGATGAACGTCTCTCGGCCATGATCACTAGACTATTGAAGAAATAATAGCAAGGATTAGAGTAAAGTTGCCCATGTCCCCCGTGTGTGTATGTGAACTAAAGTGTGTGCTACGTGTAACAAAGATGCAAGGTAAACACATGAGAGCGTAATATAAAGATTCAAAAGAGTAATAGTGTTTCAGAATAGTTCTTGATGTTTGTTATGTTCGTAAGGCGCTATCCTAACTGTTCATCAAGTCGAAGGTTATGCCAAGCATTGATTAAGATAGTTGGATAAATTCTCGCGCATTGAGTTGGACTGTTTCAGTTCGGTTTGGGTTTGTGCATTGGGATCGGATCGGAGGGCAAAGTAATGTTTCGGTCTGAAGCAGATATTCACACCCAGTAAGTAAAACCGGATTGGTTCGGATGTAGGTGATCGGATCGGTTCAGATTGACTTGAATAATCATGCCTCTTTTCCTCCTTGTCTTTTACTCCGATCCGACCCGGTCAGGTAGGCTTTGTTTTCCCTTTTTTGTTCTTTCTTTTGCTCCGACCCGATCCGATCTTGTAAACATCTTTCCCTTTCCTTCATCCCAACGTTTATCCACCCGAACCGATCCCAGTTCCTCTCCTCTCCTTCAACTCCTTCATTTTCCACCTCGCTTAACCAATACCGAACCCAACTCCATTTCACAAGCCACAATTAAGACCGAGCACTTATGTGCTCAAATAAACTGTAATATCCTAATTCCCTCTCTCAACACCTCGAGGTGGTGACAGAACCACCAACAACGACGGCGAGGAGAGAGGAGGTCAAGGCGTCGAAGCCAGGCAAAGGCCATGACCAAATCGCTCGAAATTGACCATGAATTTTAACTGAAATCGGTTATTACAAGTATAATCAAATCTTTTAACCTACCAAATTGTTTAATTTAAAGAAGAACGAGAGAGTTTCGGATTTTTCGAAGTTGTTGGGTTTCGGTGCAAAATCTGTGGGGTGAGAGCAATAAAAGAAAGAGAGGAAGAAGAAGACGGGAGGTGGATTTATATATAAGTTTATGGTGACCACTCGTATTCCTAGTCTTTTTTACCCCGTTCGGACCGGGATTCAGGCCCACAAAGGCATTCTGGCCTGTTAGTCCACTGTTAAGCAATACAGGAGGGAAATCCATTCGGGTCGGGTCCGAACCGAAAGGGATCATATACATTGACTCGGCATGCAGGTTGAATTCAAGGAAAAATAAAGAAAAAGTTTACCTGGAGGAATCACTGAACATTAAAAAGAGCTCTCGAAGTTGTTTGAAAATGAAGAAAGTAATTCACATGGTTTATGGATATATATAAGCAACAAAAGGCACGACCATATGAAGCGACACAACTCTACAAGTAAATGGAAGCGATTATTCAATGGTTTTAATTCAAAGGATGTTTTGTAAACTACTTCGAAGCACACTTTATCTTAGATAAGAGTGTACTCTGAGGGGGCAAAATGTTAGTGTTAGCCTACTTTGTGGACTAGGCAACACAAAGTCAAGAAACCAAACATTGAATGATATTTTTAATTATAAGGCTTCGGTTCGGATTGAAGGAAAACACTACAATTCAGATTGAGAGCTGCAGCTGTTCGGATCGGATTGAATCCTGTTCGGATCGGATAGAATTCCCTGATCGGATCGGTGATCTCTTACTGGATAGATTGGTGAGGCATATCCAATCGGATCGGAAGGCAACTAAGTCTCGAATGGATCGGAAGGCCATCTGCTTGCCACAACACTGGAGCGGAGCAGAATAGGTTAGAGAAGGAGAAGCGCCCAAACCAATCCGGTTCGGATCGGGTATCCCGATCCGAACCCCTTACCTGCATATCTCCGACCCGCACCCAGGATCCATGTTAATCTCCTGTAAAATCGCCTGGAGAACCGGACCGGCTATGACTAATTCCTACCCCTAACGTCCTTCCCTTTGATGCGTTGTCAACCTGATAGCTCATCCGAACCCGAAGAGAATGCGATGGATGACACGTGGCCCGACCCGGATCAAGTCTCAAGCAAATTCACACCTATAAATACCCCATCTGGAGACAAAGAGAAGGATATTTTTTGAGCACTTAGAGAATTCAATCACCTCCAACATCCGAACTCCATTACTCCCGTAAAATCCAAATCATCTTTTATTTCTTATTTTAGTCAATTGAGTGAACAAAAGTGAGTTGTGAGCGAATCTTTCATTGTACTTGCAACTGAATTATTGAATATAGTAAAGAATAAGTGGACGTAGGCATTTGTTCGCCGAACCACTATAAATCTTGTGTGTTCATTTTTATTTTTATTTCGTTTTATCTTGTTTCAAATCAATTTGGGTGTTAGAACCACTTTTGGGTCTAACATTTTGGTGCTTTCACTGAGAATCCTCATCTAAATTCTTTATTTTCCGGGATCTCTTTCTACTTTTTGGACCGTCGAGTTCAAAGAAGTGAATCCTTAAGTTTCTCCGCTTTCTTACATTCGTTGAAGTAATTGTCAAAGACTCATGGCCAAAGGAAAAGGCAAGGAAGTTCAGTCTTTTCGAGGAAATGGAGCTGGCGAAGATCAGCAAAATGCTGTGGTAACAAGGTCTCGGGGGCAGAGTTCAGCAGCGGGAAGAATCAATGCAGGAAATCCGAGCCGCCAGCAGGGGGAAAGCTCCGATCCGATCCGGGTAGGAGACTCAGAAGCAGTGCATTCCCCCAATCTGAACCGACCCGAACTGCCTGCTGCGCTCCGATCCGACCAGGCACCCCAGCTCCGATCCAATCCGACTTCCTACCTCCGATCCGACCCGATGCTTAGTGAAGCTGGAACCTCTACTCGAGTCCCTACGAATGCTCCAATTCCAGCTGCCAGGGTTGGAGATCAGGTCAATCCATCTGCGCCCATCACTCAAGGAGATTTTTCGCGCTTGCTTGATATGCTTGAGAGCACGAGGGAAGCTATGAGAGTTCATGAGCGCACTAATCTCATGATGCAGGAAAATATGAGGCTCATGAGTCGGGAGATTAGCGAACTCCGTCGGCAACGGACTCCATCACCGGTTCGTCACACTCCAGTAGATCAATCTTCATCTTCCGAGGAAGAGAGGCCCCGTGAACGGAGGCCACTCGAACGACCTCAGAATGTGGAGTAGCTAACATTTGGATCTTTGGGATCTCGCGAGGATATCGCACGAGCATTAGGAAACGATGACCCCACTCGGGGGCAAAGACTCCAATCCCCTCTTCCCGAGATCGACCGGGAACACAGGGAACGGAACCGAGCAGAGGCAGCTCGAAGAAGAAGGGCATCTCCTGAGCAAGAGCCCAGAAGGAACTCGGATACTAGGGCCAGGGAACCTGAGCAGCCCCTAACTAGTGCTGATGTACAGGCAATGGTTTGCCAAATTATGTCTGAGAGCCGGAATTATACAAATGAAGACTATGGCATTGAACGAAGCCATACTCCATTCACTGACGATATCCTCGACTTCCAGTTTCCCCGACGCTTTAACTTGCCACAGATGGACAAATATAACGGAAGGACTGATCCAGGACAGCATTTGATGCGGTATTCGTGGCTCATGAATGCCGCTGCTGCCCCTGATGAAGTGAAGTGCAAAGCATTCCCAATCTACCTAGAAGATGTGGCATTATTCTGGTTTACCCGACTTCCTCCTCGTTCAATTTCTAATTACAAAGAACTAAGCGAGCGTTTCATGAACCAGTTCCGACTACATGCCCGAAAGTCCAAGAGTGTGATTGAATTGTCGAGAATCAAACAGGCACCAAGAGAGTCTTTAAGGGCATATCTAGATCGTTTTAACCAAGCTGTAACTGAGGTCAGTGACCCGCACGAGCCCACTATTCTGATGGCATTGAAGGAAGGAGTCGATCCTGAATCCGAGTTTGGAGACTACCTTTCTGGGAAAACACCCCCCACAAGGGCGATATTCTACGAAAAAGCCGATATTTATCTAAGACGAGAGGAAGCTAGGGCAAACCGAAAGAGAAAGTCTGAGACAGCTTCAAAGGAGAACGTGCAGAGTAACATTGCCGTGAAGCAGTCTGGGGAAAGTTCTGGCAAGGTTGAAGTAAATGTAGGAAACAAGGGTGGAAACAGCAATACTGGAAATGGGGGAAACAACAACAACCGTAATTCGAACGGTAACAGAAGAAACAGAAATAGGGGAAGTGACCCTAACAAAAGGCCCCGATTCCAGAATTACGAGAACTATACACCATTGAATGACACCCTGGAAAATATTTACCTGGATACGTACAATGTGTTGCAGTACAAAAGACCGCCACCTCGTGATTCGACCGAGAAAGAAATGGCGACAGGGAAATTTTGCTTGTTTCACGGAACACATGGACATTCGACCAATGAATGTCGGCATTTGAGGGATGTAATTGAAAAGCTGCTGCGTGAAGGAAAGTTGGATGAGTACAAAGTTGCCCCGAGGGACAGGGGGCAAGGAGAGCAGGCTCCAAAACAGATCCTACATGCTCCTAAGCCTACCACGCAGCAGAAAGGTAAAGGAATTGTCATCAATTCCATAGTAGGCGGACCTCACCCGGCAATCCGAAGTTTTAGGTCAATGGACCAATATGTGAATGCTGCCAAGCATCTAGATGTGAATGAAGGTGACGATTTGGAAGATGTCACCCCCATAAAACAACAAAAAACCATGTTCGACGACGTGGTATTTCGCAGCCGAGACAACACGGGGATACAATCTCCCACCAATGATCCGTTGGTTATCACTACCACCATTGGGCCGGCCCTGGTCCATAAGGTATTAGTAGACAACGGAAGTTCCGTTAATATTTTGTTCAAGAAGTCATTTGATCAGATGAAGCTTGAGCCTGAAGATCTGAAACCTTGTGAAGGATGGATTAGAGGCTTCAACGGAGCGACGACAGCTCCCATGGGATATATAGAGTTGCCCGTGACCCTAGGGCAAGGAGAACGTAGAAGAGTGCGAATGCTTCAGTTCGTGGTATTGGACGTAGATTCGCCATATAACGCATTTTTAGGGAGACCTGCCCTCGCTGAATTTAGAGTTTGTATCGCCCCTTGGTGCTTGTTACTAAAGTTCCCAACCGAAGCCGGAACTGGAGTAATAAGAGGGGATCAGGTCTCTGGACGGGCCTGCTATGTGGCCGAACTGAAGATGTTGATGAAAGGAGTTAATGCTGAGAGTAAGGATGCCTCGTCTCCCTCAAAGGGGGACTCGGCATAGCAATTAGAGAAATTTACCCCAAAGGAGTTGCCCAAAGGAACACCTGAAGACCTGGATCCTAGAAAAGACGAGGAACCAGAGGCTAGGAATGCAACTCCTAATGAAGCGACAGTGGAAATTCCTGTTGATAAAGCTGATCCGACGAAAGTTTTGAAGATTGGTTCCCAATTGGATCCACGTCGTGCTGAAGAACTGACGGACTTCTTGAAGGCAAACTTAGATGTGTTCGCCTGGACCCATGCTGACATGTGTGGGATATCACCTTCCATTATCAGTCACAAATTGAATGTAAATCCGAAGCATCCGCCTGTGAAGCAAAAGAGACGCATGCTGGGCCCAGAGAGGTCGGCTGCCCTCAAAGAGGAAGTAGAGAAATTGAAGAAAAATGGATTTGTTCGAGATTCGACCTATCCCGACTGGATATCGAATCCCGTCCTGGTAAAGAAGCCAAACGGAAAGTGGCGAACTTGTATTGACTTTTCAGATTTAAATAAGGCTTGCCCAAAGGATAGTTTCCCACTTCCCAGGATTGACCAGCTTGTAGACTTGACAGCAGGTCATGAACTTCTCTCTTTCATGGATGCATACTCTGGATACAATCAAATTCCTATGCATGTACCAGACCAAGAGCATACAAGCTTCATTACGAATTTGGGGCTATATTGTTATGTTGTAATGCCATTCGGATTAAAAAACGCTGGAGCTACTTATCAGCGGTTGGTAAATAGAATGTTTTATGATCAAATAGGAAAAACTATGGAAGTTTATGTGGATGATATGCTTGTTAAATCAAAGCAGTCTTCCAGTCACACGCAAGACTTAGCGGAAATGTTTGGTATCTTGCGAAAGTACCGTATGAAATTGAATCCTTTAAAATGTTCATTTGGAGTGGCGTCAGGAAAGTTCCTTGGCTTCATTGTAAGTTCCCGAGGAATTGAGATCAACCCTAGCCAGATAGCAGCGATTAGAAACATCGAAGAACCAAGGAGAATTAAAGACGTCCAAAGTCTGGCGGGGAAGGTAGCGGCGCTGAGTAGATTCATCTCCAAAGCCACCGATAAATGTGTTCCGTTTTTTGATTTAATAAAAAGGGGAAAGAAGAACTTCCAATGGACTCCCGATTGTGTTGAGGCCTTTCAAAATCTGCTAGAACTGTTGGAGAAACCGCCAATCTTATCAAAGCCCGTAGATCACGAAGAATTATTTGTTTATCTAGCAGTCTCGGCTCATGCTGTCAGCACAGCCCTGGTTCGAGAAGAAGACAAAGTGCAAAGGCCAGTATACTATGTGAGTAAGAAATTAGCAGCGGCAGAGCGCAACTACCCAAAGATTGAGAAGCTTGCTTACAACCTCCTGATTGCATCCCGAAAACTTCGTCATTATTTCCAAGCCCATCCAATAACCATATACACCGACCAACCCTTAAGACAGGTGTTGTAGAGACCCGAAGCGTCGGGAAGGTTGATCAAATGGAACATAGAACTAAGCCAGTTTGATTTGAATTTTCAACCACGAAAGTCAATCAGGGGGCAAGCTCTAGCAGACTTTATTGCGGAGTTCACCATTCCAGAAGAGGAAATGATCAATGACCGAGTGGTTAAATCTGAGGAAGAACTAGAGATGAATCCGTGGAAATTATATACCGATGGAGCTAAAAATGACCGAAGGTCCGGAGCTGGAATTGTCTTAGTTACTCCCGAGGGACGGTCGTTATATTACGCCCTGCGATTAGAATTTCCGGCAACTAACAATGACACTGAGTATGAAGCCCTGATTGCCGGGCTGAAACTTGCTAAAGACCTTGGAGTAAAAACGATGGACATATTTTGTGACTCTAAGATTGTTGTTTGTCAAGTGCGAGAGGAATTCGCGGCTCGAGGACCTCGACTTATTGCCTATCTCAAGAAAGTGAAAGAGCTATTGAATAGCTTAGAGCGGTACAACATAACACATATTCCCAGAATTGAAAACCAGAAAGCGGATAGACTGGCAAAACTGGCTAGTTCTGACAATCCAGAAGGGACTGAGGTAATTCCAATTGAAATGTTGGAATCGCCAAGCTTTGAGTCAATGGAAATTGAATTCGTTCTTGAAGCGGAACCAGAGAAGGAGTCATGGATGACTCCAATCAAGAATTTTCTTAAGAATGGGACACTCCCATCGAAGAAGAGTGAGAAAAGAGCTGTAGTTCGCAAAGCAACCAGATATGTTATGCAAGACGATACTCTCTATAGACAAGGATTTTCTATGCCCCTGTTACGATGCATCGCACACGACGACATCAAGCGTGTACTAAGAGAAGTGCACGAAGGTGAGTGTGGAGATCATACAGGAGGTCAAACTTTAGCAAAGAAAATATTGCGGTACGGATACTTCTGGCCTACGATCAACAAAGATGCAACTGATTATTCACGACGCTGCGATAAGTGCCAGAGATTCGCCAAAATCCCCAGGGCACCGTCAACCCAGCTTAAATCGATGGTGAGTCCTTGGCCATTCGCCACATGGGGAATTGATATCATTGGAGTTTTACCGATTGCTAAAGGAGGAGCTAAGTATGCAATAGTAGCCGTTGATTATTTCATAAAGTGGGTGGAAGCTGAGCCCTTGACTAAGATCACCACAAGAAAGGTGATAAGTTTTGTGGTCAGAAATATTATATGCCGATTCGGGATCCCAAGAACGATTGTTACTGACAATGGGACCCAATTTGATAGCTCTGAATTCAGAAATTTTTGCCAGAAATATAAGATAGACAAACGATATACTGGGTTGCCTATCCACAATCGAATGGGCAAGTAGAGGCAGTAAACAAAGTTATAAAATCCATCCTCAAGAAACGGTTGGAGCGTGCAAAGGCAAGATGGGTTGACGAATTGCCCCTAGCTTTGTGGGCATATCGAACAACATTCAAAACGGCTACCGGTCATACCCCTTTCTCTCTCTCCTTTGGTTCAGAAGCAGTAATTCCAGTTGAACTGGAAGTTCCTTCCCACAGGGTAACGTATTATGACCCGATGACAAATCGGGCACTTTTACTTGAGTCTCTTGATGAAGTCGAAGAGAAAAGGGACGAAGCAGACTTGCGTGCAGCAAGACATCGGCGTCAGATGGCACGCTATTATGACAAAAAAGTTCGCCTCAGAACTTTTGAACCAGGAGATTTGGTGCTAAAGAGAGTTTTTCCATCCCTTCCTCACCTCGGCCCAAAATGGGAAGGACCCTTTGTCATCCAACGGAAACTTGAAAAAGGAACCTTCAAGTTAACGACCGTAGATGGCGAAGAAGTTCCTCGAGCATGGAATGCTCAACACTTAATGCGATATTTGGATTAGAAATACTATACTTTTTGTCGTTTTTACTGTGAATTCTGTAAAAAGACATGCCTTGCCTTGGGAAAATCTGATGATATGAATAAAGGACTATAAAGTGGACGTAGGCTACGACTTAGCTAAACCACTATAAAAATATTGTGTGTTATTTACTTTTATGCATTTACATTCATTAGTTGTTCTGTTGTGATTATAAAATACAGGATAACTAAGAGCCTAAAAAAGGTTGAAAACAGTCTGGACATAAAAAGAAGCACAATGATTATTTGTGCAATAAGACGTGAAAGAATGAGAAATTCTATTCTTAACTCTAACTCTCCAGAGAAAGAGAGAGAGTATAAAAGCGTCTCGGACTGAGCGCTGAAAAGGAAATTCTATTCCGAACTCTAACTCTCCAGAGAAAGAGAGAGAGTATAAAAGCGTCTCGGACTGAGCGCTGAAAAAGAAATTCGATTCTCAACTCTAACTTTCCAGAGAGAAAGAGAGTATAAAAGCGTCTCCGACTGAGCGCTGAGAAAGAGATTCAACTCCGAACTCTAACTTTCCAGAGAGAAAGAGAGTATAAAAGCGTCTCCGACTGAGCGCTGAGAAAGAGATTCAACTCCGAACTCTAACTTTCCAGAGAGAAAGAGAGTATAAAGGCGTCTCCGACCGAGCGCCGAGAAAGAAATCTTTTCCCGTTGAAAGACCGGGGAATAAACAAATGACTGAACTCGAACTCTAACTCTCTAGAGAAAGAGGGAGAGTATAAAAATGCCAGAAAAAAAACGATAGGTACTGACGACACAGGAAGTGCTATCCAGTCAGAGAATTGGGAGCATTCAGATTGCATGGCTAAGCATTGAATAACTTATGAAAATTGACGGGGGACACATATGCATACACCTATTCCCCCCTCCACAACTTCGTTTCATAACTACAGACATGCATTTTTACATAAGTGCAGAACCATTAACCAATAAACATTGCAAAAAGTGAATTATTTTTATTTATAAATGAATGAATTTGTACAGGGAAATAACTAAAGAAGAAAGTGCAGGAGCTGGTTTTGTAGCAGCAGTTATTGATTCACAAAAATGCTAAAAAGATACAAGGGAACCCACTATTTGGGTTTGGAATGAGCCTTCGATTTCTTGGCAGCTTTTTCCGCATCCTTTGCTTCCTTCTCGGCTTCAGTCAAGATTCGTTTCGATTTCTTTTTTCCTGAAGATGCGGTACTGGAGCCAGTGGACTTCTTCCCGGAGGGCGGGACACTAGAATCAAGAGAAGATTTTTTAGCAAGTTCTTCGGTAATAGATCTAGTTGAGAGCTTAACAACTAACCTTGAACCTGCATCCACAACTGCGAGGGGCCTGAGGGCCTCAGGGTCTAGTTCTTCGGCCTTTAATTGCAAGCGCTTGTCTTGATCAGCCTTCATGGCAGCCAAGGTAACATCATCAGCACTTTTCGATTCCCCAATTATTGCAACCTCCGGTTCCTCATCATGCCCCTCGTCTCCTCCGTCGTCTTTTAAAGCTGCAATCATTTCTTCATCACGGGGAGTAGTGACCTTAGTTGGCTCACTTCTTTCCCCCAGGTTTGTGGAAGCAGCCTTGTCTTCTCCTTCTTTGACCCTATCAGCGGGCTTCGTCCCAGCAACAACTCCTTGAGCTACATCTGTTTTTGCGGATGATTCAACGCCTACAGAATGAGAAACATCGGTTATCAACTCAGGCGAAAGCAAAGGATTTCTCGTTGAACGTTCAATCATGTAGCCAAAGGTAGTAGTAGCCTTGGCAAATTGAGGAGAAAAGATAGGGATACCTTCTGAAGACTTTTCAGCGGGGGTGACTACTACCTCTGGAGTTATTTCAGGAATGGGAGATAGCAAAGTTGTTCGGGGAATTCCCGGGTTTTCGGGATCATACCCTTCTACTTCGGGAGGTGCAGGAGCAGAAGAAGAGGAGCCAGCTTCGGGAATGGTTTTCTGTTTAGACTTCCGCCTCTCTTCTTCCATGGCCTCAGCAATTAGACGGCGCCCTTCAGCTAGGCGCTCTGGTTCGTCGTCTCTCAAGTATTTCTCCATCAGCTTATCTTCATCGAGGGAATCGACCTTAAGTTCTTCTTTTTCCCACTAAACGATTTGATTCCACACTTGAACCAGAGTGGATGGATAATCCTCGATCCAAGAAATGTTTCGATGATGAATAATGTGCGCGAAGAATTCAATCATTAGCTCGCCGAAGCCTTGAATATCAGCCTCCGCCTCTGATAGTTGTTTGCGGGTTTCCTCCACAGATTTAATAGCGCATTCCACGTTGCCCTCAGCCAGAGCAGCCCTGTTTTCCGCCTCCAACAATTTTGAAGCCAAGTCAGCGTTCTTCTTTTCTAACTCAGCACTCCTTTTCGCTAACTCGGCGTTTTTCTGCTCAAGCTCAGCATAAGCAAGGTGTGTCTTAGCAGCCTCTGATTTGGCCTCGTCAGCTTGCTTCTTCAACTCAGAACGCTCCTGAGTGTGGGACTCAAGTAAGTCATGATAACGCTTTTGCATGTCCTCAAACTGTTGTTTGAAATTAGAAGCGTTCTTTTGAGCGACAGCTAGTTGGGCTTGAGTGTCTTCTAGGTCCTTTCCTAAGGTTTTTAAGGCCTTAGCATCCTCCTCCGCGGTCTTTTGCATTGAGTCAGCATTTGTCATTAGAGTGCGGATGATTCTAGAAAGATTGCGAGAATACTTGAACATCTCGTAATATTGTTTTTCTACCAAATCAATTTTTGCCTTAGCCTCATCTGCCCAATTAGAAGAAATAGGTTCAAGGGTGGGTAGAAAGGTCAGAGTCTCGAAGTAGTGCTCGGAAAATTGCTCCTTTAAATATGCCAGCTTTACTGCGGTTCCCGCATCTGGTGGAGGAGGAGCGAGGATTGTTAGTTCGGTGTCCCTTCCTGAAGAAGATTCTGTAGAACCCTTGTCTGTCCTAGGTCGTTTGGTAGCAGGGACTTTTTGCTTACTTCGAGACCCAGTTTCCTTTGGAGGAGTTTTCTCTCTACTCCGCTTTTCATGGGAGGAAGTGGAATCCCTAAATTGTGGTCTATCCTCCTCCCTACGACCTTGATAGCTCTTGTATTTCTCTTGTTCCGGTCGAACTGGTGAGCGGGAGCGTGAGGGTCGAGATCGATAGGGATCATAGGGTCTTCTTTCCTCCCTACCACGGTCATCCCGGCGATCATACTCGACATCCTGAGGAGGATTGGACATGCTGCGACGAAGCTTTCTTATATCATAATAGGACCGAGACATTGTACCTGCACGATAAAATAAGCGAAGTTTAGAATCAATGGATTCATGGAGAAAGAAGTGCAATGAATGCTAATGCTGTGGTGTAAAGTGCATCCTAAGTGATGTATGTCCCCCCAACCAACCCGAGTCTGAAGCTAGACTGGTGCGGGCAGGCTCTTTGGCCTTGGCGGGAGTGGTTTCTTCAGAAGAGGTGAAGACTAAAGGGTCCTTCCTGAAATCTTCTGAAGTATATATAGTCTCAGGTAAGGGGAGATCCCCCAAACCCTGAAATATGTGCTCTTCAGTGCTAGGAACATCCCCTTCGGAAGCGCGAAGTGGCGACTCTTGGGAAGACTTTGACTTGTCTGGAGAAGTAGTTTCCTCGGGGGCAATGTACCCTTCACGATGTTTTTCGGCCAGATTGGCCAGTTCGTCATCATGTGTGGAAGAGGGAGAAGGTGAAGTTTGAAGAGGAGCTGCAGGAATTCCCGAGCCTTCTCCTATCTCTGGAACTGTTTCCACTGGAGGAATGTATGCATAAGGGACCGTCCCATGACCGATGCTACGGAAAACGGATAGCAGCCCGTGAAAATGAAGGTATTCATCTTTAAGGACCTCGTCGATAGTCAGAAATTTTTGATCGCCATTAAGAAGACGGTGCATCCGATCAAAGAACACCTGGTCTGATATCTGTTTGGGATTGTCGACTGCAAACAAAAAAGGAAAACAGGTCAGAGTGATGATTCAAGTGTATAGAGTCCGGGTTCAGAAAATCAGTGCTTTACTTGATTTTGTCCATCTCCTGGCGCATCCAGACTGTTGCTTTATATAGAACCACTCTAGTCTGGAATCTCCAGCTTTCCTGCTAAATGGCGTAGAGATTATCTTCCTTTTTGGGACTGATTCAAAGTAACAGAAAGATGGAGTTTCTCTAGTCCGATGTTTGAAATTATAGAAGAAATGAACATCGTCGAACGTGAGCTCTACGCCTAGAATTTCACGATATGCTATGAATAAGGTATGCAGATAGGCATATGAATTGGGATGCAACTGCATGGGGGCAATCCGCATTTGTCTTAAGAAGTCAACGATGAAAGGCGAGAATGGAGGAATGGCGCCAACCATGCACATCAGTCGAGTGACCGTCATATATCCTTCTGGAGGGTTGTGGGGACGGTCAGAGCGTGAGGGCACTAGGGTGTCCCTTTTCATTATTCCATACTTCAAGCAAATTCTAACAAGTCGGTCGTTGTCAATTGTCGATTCTACGGAATCTGGAGGTGACTCCAATATAATGGCTGAGTCAAATTCATCGGGTGCTCGATTGTCACCAATCCCTCCTTCCTCCTCAAAGCCCAGGGAAACTTCATTTTCTGAAGACATTTCGTCGCTTTCCCGATGACCAACTCCGTAATCCGGACCCTCACTGTCCCATTCTGGGTCAGATGAAGAAGATATATCCTCAAGAGTGGTTTTGTTGGAAGTTTCCGGAGCTTCTTTCCTCTCAGCTAGACGAGAAGAGCGTCTGGGCCTCATTGTCATGGAACTATTGAAGAAGCAATAGCACGGATTAGAGTAAATTATCCCGTGTCCCCCTTTTTGTGTATGTGTGTGAACTAAAGTGTGTGCAGCAAATGTGGGAAATGCAAAATAAAAGTACAGCAATGTAAGACGAAGCTTTAAAGAGAAAGTGATAGTCAGAGTTGTTCTTAATTCTCGTTTATGTTCACAAGGCACTATCCTAACTGTCCGCGAAGCATATTCGTCTAGAGTAAGTGTTAGTTGAATTAGTTGGGTAGTCTTTATGTGCCAAGTTTGATACGTTCGGTTCGGTTCGGATATGCATATGATGACTGGCTCAATACAAATACAGATAACGGTCGGTTCGGGTGCTTCATTAAAGCAAGGTCAGTTCAAGACAAGGGAAGCAATGGGTTCGGAAGCAGGACTGATCTGATCGGATCGGGTGACCTGATCCGAACCGAACCAGCACCACTCAACCGGTCCATTTATTTCAACCTCTTATCCCATTCACTTCTCCGACCCGAACCGACATGTTCTTTCCTTCCCGTCTTTCTAAAGTATGAAACCCGAACCGATCCCCTTTCCTTCTCCTTCCTTTTTGCTCCTCCGTCTTCTACCCGAACCAGCTCCAATTTGTCATCACGCTCCTCATCTTCTTCCTCTTTCCCCTCTACTCGCAAACAAATTTGTTCCATCGCCAAAGCTACCGTTGAGGACAAATATTTGCCCTCTCCAGCCTCGCAACGCCTCGAAGTGATGGCGGATCCACCAGTGACGATGTGGAACTCGAGCAAAGCCCCGTGGCTAAACCATCCCAATCAACCGCAAATTGAAATCAAGTACGTTTACTACGAAGTTATTCGAGATTAAAAAGCTACCTATGTGCTCGATTTGAGAAATCTACAAGGAATGATTTTGGAATATTGGAGTTTTTAAAGTTTTCAATGCTAGGTTTGGAAGCGGCGGTGGAAAAGAAGAAGAAAAAAAAGAAGACGGTGGTGAGTTTATATAAGGGGTAATGTTGACTCCTCGTATTCCTATTCTTTCTCACCCGCTCGGACCGGAGTGAAGGCCCAGAAGCACAACTCTGCCTGAAGGCCCAATGTCAAAGAGCCAAACCCACGAAAGCGCTTCGGATCGGAATCCGAACCGAGCAAATTTCGCACGTTATTTTATCACCCGACTAGAATTGAAGAGAAGAAGGATAAAGGAAGAGCATACCCGAGAGAAGCACTGTGTGTCGAGAAAAAAAAATTCCCAAACTTGTTCAGAAATGAAGAAAATGTTCTCGAGTCAGACACCGAACCGAATAGAAATCTGTGCATTCCTCCTGACCGTTCCGATTCAAGGATTAGCATTTCGAACGACATCAAAGCACGCTTCGTATACAACAGAAGCATCCTTTGAGGGGGCAGAATGTTAGCCTACTTTGTGAACTAGGCAACACAAAGTAAAGAAACCAAACATTGAATGATATTTTTAATTATAAGGCTTCGGTTCGGATTGAAGGAAAACACTACAATTCAGATTGAGAGCTGCAGCTGTTCGGATCGGATTGAATCCTGTTCGGATCGAATAGAATTCCCTGATCGGATCGGTGATCTCTTACTGGATAGATTGGTGAGGCATATCCAATCGGATCGGAAGGCAACTAAGTCTCGAATGGATCGGAAGGCCATCTGCTTGCCACAACACTGGAGCGGAGCGGAATAGGTTAGAGAAGGAGAAGCGCCCAAACCAATCCGGTTCGGATCGGGTATCCCGATCCGAACCCCTTACCTGCATATCTCCGACCCGCACCCAGGATCCATGTTAATCTCCTGTAAAATCGCCTGGAGAACCGGGCCGGCTATGACTAATTCCTACCCCTAACGTCCTTCCCTTTGATGCGTTGTCAACCTGATAGCTCATCCGAACCCGAAGAGAATGCGATGGATGACACGTGGCCCGAACCGGATCAAGTCTCAAGCAAATTCACACCTATAAATACCCCATCTGGAGACAAAGAGAAGGATCTTTTTTGAGCACTTAGAGAATTCAATCACCTCCAACATCCGAACTCCATTACTCCCGTAAAATCCAAATCATCTTTTATTTCTTATTTTAGTCAATTGAGTGAACAAAAGTGAGTTGTGAGCGAATCTTTCATTGTACTTGCAACTGAATTATTGAATATAGTAAAGAATAAGTGGACGTAGGCATTTGTTCGCCGAACCACTATAAATCTTGTGTGTTCATTTTTATTTTTATTTCGTTTTATCTTGTTTCAAATCAATTTGAGTGTTAGAACCACTTTTGGGTCTAACAGTTAGCCTACTTTGTGAACTAGGCTACACAAAGATCAAATGGTGAGAAAGCCACCAACCGGTCTTGATCGGAGGGAACCAGCACAGGAAAGAAGCAGAGATCGAAGACGCAGACATCATATCGGTTTGGTTTGGAGAAGTATGTCAGCAACATCACAAGATAGCAGGTAGCCTCATCGGATCGGATCGGAGGCGGCCGATCTGAATCCCTTTTTCCTGAGCCTGTTATCGTTGCTACACGCGTTTCCTGAAGACTCGGGCCAAGCACGACCATTTCCTCCCACGATCTCCCACTAAATCGATGCGCTGTCACCATCTGGAGGCCTCCGAACCCGACTATTATGGGAAGGGTGCCACGCAGATCCGAACCGGAGCCACTTCGAGGAGATTTTCACCTATAAATACACCATCAAGAGGCATTTGAAAGGATCTTTTGGCAAGTTCTCAACTCTAACTTCCTTCATAACCGAATTTCACAATCATATTCAAATCAAAATCATCTCTTAAAGTTTATTTTTGAGATATTTGAGTGAGTTTATGCATTGTAATTGTGAAATTTAGTGAGAGTCATTGCTGTATTTGCATTCAAATCATCAATCAAAAGAATAGGAAGTGGACGTAGGCTCTTTAACGCCGAACCACTACAAATCGTGTGTTCTTCGTTGCTTTTTATTTCTATTTCATTAAAATCATAGCTAATTTGGGTGTTAGAACCAATTTTTGGTCTAACACTAACTATGTGCATAGATGCATATTCCTAAATATAATGATAATGATGAAATTATTGTAAAGTGTACCTCTTTTTGCAATCCCCTATTTTGTTGTCCTTCCATTGTCATGAATCACATATTCACAATTTTTTGAATTTGACGATGAGATATGTTCAATTACAACAAGCTCGTTTTTCCATTTCATTATAGATTGCCAATAGTCTTCTTTTTCTTCTTGGTTGATGAATGAACATCTTGGTGTCTTTGACCAATAGTCATCAAACATGACTCTTTCCCTGCAAAACAACACAACTTTACAAAAAATCAAGTGACTTTTCAAAATAACAAAAATATAATTTTAAATAATAGCAACATGATGATTCTGTGACATATCCAAATGAAAAATAATGTTAAAAATTGCCATTTAATATTTCCAAAATTCATATGATGAAATTTTGAAAACCTAGGCTCTGATACCAATTGTTAGAGATGAGAATTATGGATCTTAAGGAAAAACTAACACTAGAGGGGGTGAATAGCGTTTTAAAGAGATTATGGAAAACTTAGACAATTAACGATTACTCAAACAACTATTGTAATAGCCTGCATTTTACGTATCGGAGGGCCGTAAAATATTTTTATTTCAGCCTCTGAGGGTTGGATCATTCTCATATTTTAATATGTTGCATATGGCGATGTGAGAAATGTCCATAATTTTTACTAACTTAGTTTGTGACCATTTTGCCCCTATCAGTCTTGTACAGGGCATAATTTTTGATTTAGGTCGAATCAGGTGGTGAGACCTGTGCCATTGAAAAGGAAATGATGATTGCCTTTCCGTAAAGTGGTTACACTAAAGATTTGGTTCAGCGGTTTAGGAGGAATCGCTGTTTTAATGTTTTTTAGCTGGTTGTTCAGGTTTTGAGAGTCACAGTGGGCTGATTTGGAAGTTCCATTAGTGGGCAAGTGGAAATTACAAATACGAGGTAAGGGATATGGGAAATGGTTTTAGTTTTCCATTCTCTTATTTGGAGGCCTTAAGCTCCTCCTTCCTCTAACACCTTTCCACCATTTAAAAAATCAAAATCTGAGGAGGGAAATCACATATCTACACCATTGGAGGTTAGTTCTACATCAATTGAGCCAAGGATTCATCGGGTCAAGGTGTTTGGTGCGAAGTGCTTGCTATCCGGATTCATTTTCCTTTGATTTTTGCTTGTTTGGAAGAATTGGTGAGTGATTTACATCTCTCACATGAATACAATGAAGTATATGAATGTTTGATCATATTTTTCATCATATTTAAGTGATTTTCCATAGATCTATGCCATATTAAGTTTATTCTCACATGAATTGCCCAATGATCTATTTAAGCAAGTTTAGTTTAACTATTTTAATCCTATTTTATGTGTATATGCAAGTTAGATCTATAATTTTGTCCATATGATCATTCATCGTGATTTTCGGGTGATTTGCATAATTTAATGAAAATTATCGTTTTCATGTGGTTAGAGAATTCACGTCGTGTTTTTGGTCATAACTGATGAGTCGGATGAGTTGATTTCATTGAATCTACCGTTTGGCGAAGTTTTGGTGGAAATCGGAGTGGAAATTAGGAAGTGTAGGTTTTGGGTCGCACGTAGGGGGGTCATTTACTCCAGGGTGTGATTCCTTATGAAACAAGACAGAAAGCAGGCTCGAGCGAGCCAGGGATTCGGTCGGTCGGTCAAGCGAGCTGGGTGTAAGGCATGCGGACGAGCAAGCCTATAGGAAAAAGGGTTCGGTCGAGCGAGCCTATGGTTGAGTAAGGGGTCGGTCTTAAAGTTTGGAAGTAGTAAAGTGCGGGGTCGGTCTCTCCAAGTTGGGAGGGTCGGTCGCTCTGGTTGGTTCTACTAGTATGAAGGGTCAGTCGCTCTGGTTGGTTTGAGCAGTGTGAAGGGTCGGTCGCCCCGGTCGGTCAAGCAATGTGAAGGGTCGGTCACATAGGGCAAATTTCTGAAAAATTATATTTTCGGGTATGACTCGGATTTGAAAAAAAAGGTCTGAAAATAATATTTTTCAGGGCCAATTCTAGCCATAGCGTAGTGATGTAATTGGCTCAATGATGGTGGGACTTCGAAGTAAAATTCAAGTAGGAAGGTTCTAAGTGTTGAAATGTTTTCGTTGATCGGTGTAAAACAGCGAATGAGATGACAACTCAAAGGTCGTGAGTTTGTGGATAATGATTGCTTGAGAAGGTTACTTGAGCTATGAAAAGTCATCAGGTTGGATGACTAGAGATGTGAAGGCCGAGAGATTATCGTTGTCGTAAGTTCTGGCAGGCTCGAAGCAAGGGTACACTTGAGACATCTAAAAGACCGGTTGTATGTCGAGTACACTAGGTCTTATAGAAAGGCCTAGTTGTCAAGGTTGGACATATGGAGTTTATGCTAGAACCGGGGTCACCATTAGCCCTTGACATATGGCAAGGTTGGTTGTCATACGATTAACGATGGTTTCGAAGCAGGATTGGCAGTGATAGCCAGAGTCTGTCATGGTTGATTAGTTGCCTGGTTTGAACCTCTCATGTAGATTGTCCAACATCGAGGGAGATGTTCCTTGAGTGCTTGTCTGATATTGGTTTAGGCCTTTGGGGCTTGTGCTTGAGGGATGTTGAATTCGATTAGGATGCTTTACATGAGATACATATAATTTGGATGTTATGAGTGTTTTTCCATGATTGAATGGGTGTTCTGGTTTCCATGGATGAATGGTTGAATTGTTATGGTAAAGGCTATCACTCCCCGATGTGGGGAAGATAGGGTTGAGGTCTTCTCTGGTGTTGTGGGTAGATTAGTATGTTTATCTATCCATTCCCATATACTTTATTATTGAAGTTTGTTAGCTTTTTTTATCGCTCATTAAGACTGTTGTCTGACTCAAGATTTTATGTCTCCTCTTATTACCTTGTGTTGTTCATTCAGTTGTGGATGGGCAGACTAAGTAGCAGGTTACAGGTAATTAATGAGGACGATGTTGTTATACGCAGGCGAGCTGGAGACTGACGTATCAGTTTTACTACTATCTAGTATTTCTATTTCCGCTGTTGAGTGCTCTATGAGTGTTGTAGTGAGGCTTTATGTACAAACCTTGATATTTCCAATGATGTTTGGATAATCTTTCAGGATGTTGTGAAAGTTTCAAAAGTTTTTTATATGATTCTTCACTAATATTACCTGTTATATATGTTCTATTAAATTTTATCCTTGCGCTGTAAGTTTTACGACAGGTTCAGATGTTGTTTACCTACTCTGATAAACGTTCATAATTGCCCGGCACACCTTTCAGCGCATTATTCCTCCTGTTTAGCGCACGGGTTATGGGCAATCGTCACATTTGGTATCAAAGCTTTGGTCAACGACTTTGGCCAAAGTTCGAAGACATAATTACATATGAGAGACGTACTTGTAGATTTCAGTAGAATGCTTACTATATGTATTAGCATATATAGTAGTAGCGGTTGTATCTCTTTAGCAATTTTTCTTGGAAGTGGCTAATTATTCTAAATTGCAGATTTAGAATGAGTAGATGAGAATCAAGACACGCTGCTAGGGGAGCTAATACTAGAGGGGGAAATGGCGGTGAACCAAATTAGCCGTCCATGATTGAAGCCATGGCATAGGCAATTATGCGAAGGGTACCCGCTCCAATGGCAGCAACGGTAGATGTAGGTGTGCGAGTTCCTAGAACAGTAGATTTTGCAAAGCTGTGGAAGGACTTTACATCTCTAGGGGGAAAACAATTCAAAGGAACTGAGCTAGCTGAAGAGGTTCAGAGATGGATGGATTCATTTGTCCGAATCTTTGGGGACTTGGGTGTTAAGGATGCAATAAAGAGAAAGCTTGCATCAAGGCAGCTGCAGGGCAAGGCCATGGTGTGGTGGAATTCTGTCATACTTTAGACTCCAGAAGAGGAGATTTCATGGGAGCAATTCCAAGATAAGTTTGAATCAAAGTTTATCTCTACTGCTCAGAAGTCCGTTCTCTTCAAGAAGTTCGTAGAATTGAAGTAGAATGGCAGATCAGTTCTTGATTATATTCATGATTTTGAAGCCTTGTCCAGATATGCTCGTTCATACATTGATACACCTTATCAGAAGAACGAGAAGTTTGTTATGGGTCTGGATACCTATACTGGAATGCCGTTGGTGGATCATCTTGACGATTCATTCGAGAAGATTGTGGAAAAAGCTATTCTCCATGAGAGCTTGTTTCCTAAGGAAGAAAATGTTATCGCTGTAACCAAAGAAGTTTAGAAACCATAGTAGGGTGGTAATAATAAGAAGAGGAAGCAACAAAAGCAGAAAGGAAAGGATGGTCAAAAGAATCCTAAGAGTGAGGTGGTTTGCTTTAACTACCAAAAAAAGGCCATTTTTCTAGTGAATGCAAGAATCCCAAAGCTGAGAAGAAGCGCTTCAAGTGTGGAAGGCCTAGGCATGAGAAGAAAGATTGTCCAGAATCATCTATGGGCAAGCAGGTTGTGAAGGCATATGCTTTGGAAGCCGTGCCCACTTCTTCGAGAGCTCCTACTACAGAGGAAAAGGGAAAGGGTGTCGTGGTGAAAGGTACTCTTTCTGTTAATGGTGTTTCAGTTCATGTACTTTTTGATACTGGGGCATCACATTCATTCATTTGTAATGAGCTTATGTGTCGCTTGGGTTTGGAACCCGAGATTTGTGATAGACCATTGATCGTGACTAATCTAGTTGGGGGTTCATCCAGTTTGTGCATGATTTTCCGTGGTCTAGTGTTGTCGAGTCATGGTAGCTCTTTTGTGTGTGATTGCTTTTCTCTTGACTTCGCTGGATTTGGGATCATCTTGGGCATGGATTGGCTTAAGAGGTATGCGGCAAGGGTGAATTGCGAGAAGCTAGAGGTGAGGGTCGGGGATGTGGAAGGGCAAAAGGTGTTGATTAGATGTAAGCGCGAAGAGGATGTCTTCATGAGCTATCTATATTTGCTTGGGATTCCACAGGAAGACTTGTCATCTATGCTGATCGCTAATGAGTATAAGGATCTCTTTGACGAGGTCAAAGGGTTGTCGCCGCATCGTGAGATCAAGTTTAGGATCGATTTGGTCGAGGGTGCTAGACCAATCGTTATTCCTCTTAGGCGAACGACGCCTAAGGAACAACTAGAGTTGGAGGTGCAAGTTCGTGACCTTTCGGGAAAAGGATTCATTCGGAGGTGTGTATCCGAATGGGGTGCACCGGTCGTGTTTGCAACCAAGGCAGATGGCTCGTTAGATTGTGTGTGGACTATCGCAAGCTGAACAAGCTAACTAAAAAGAACAAGTATCTGTTGCCAAGGATAGATGACTTGTTCGATCATCTTCATGAAGCCAAAGTGTTTTCTCAGATGGATTTGGCAACGAGATTTCACCAGTTGAGAGTGGAAAAGGATAGTGTGCCAAAGACTGCTTTTAGGACACCATCCGGTTTCTTCGAATGGTTGGTGATGCCATTCGGGTTGACCAAAGCGGCAGCGTATTTTGTGGATCTTATGAATAGGGTTTTCAGAGATCAGTTGAACAAGTTCGTGCTTGTGTTCATGGAAGATATTCTGGTTTATTCCCGAAATGAGGAAGAACACAAGACGCACATAAGGGTTATGTTGGAATTCTTGTGAAAGCATCGGCTGAGAGCTAAGTTTTCAAAGTGTCACTTCTAGAAGAGCAAAGTGAGGTTCTTAGGTCATGTTGTATCTGGAAATGAGATAGCAGTTAACCCCGCTAAAGTGGCAGCAATCGAGGACTGGCATAGGCCTAAGAATGTGAAGGATGTTCGAAGTTTCCTTGGGTTAGCCGGTTATTACTGACGGTTTATCAAGGATTTCTCCAAGGTAGCTGCACCATTAACAGGATTGATGAAGAAGAACCAAGTGTTCACATGGGATGCGAAGTGTGAACAAGTGTTCGGAATCCTAAAGGAAAGATTGACGAGTGCACCTGTGTTGACCATTCCAAATGGGAATGAAGAGATGGTGGTGTACACCGATGCATGTGGCACTGGACTTGGAACAGTGCTAATGCAAGAGGATGAGGTGGTGGCTTATGCAAGTCGACAGCTAAAGCCGCATGAGAAAAATTATCCAACTCATGATTTGGAGTTGGCAGTGATTATCTTTGCTCTGAAGATGTGGAGACATTACCTATTGGGAGTTCAATTCGAGTTGTTAACGGATCACAAGTCGTTGAAGTAACTTTTCTCCCAAAAGGATTTGAATCTTCAGCAGTAACGATGTTTAGGGTTTTTAGCATTGTATGGCTTTGGTATAGCCTATACTCCTGGCAAAGGTAACGCAGTTGCAGAAGCGTTGAGTCGAAGACATGATAGTTTGGGAGCGATGTTTTCAGAATGGAAGAGCCTCAAGTATTTGGCAAGATTTGATATCAGGCTAAGGTGTGAATTGGAACCTGAAATGTTGGCAAGCTTATCGATAAACCCACACTCATCGAAAGGATTGGTGGGAGCCAAAAGCAAGATACAAATCTTGTCGAGTTTATCCAAAAGCAAGAATCGGAAGATAAAGCATTCGAGGTCGATCGAGAAGGTTGGCTTCAAAAACAAGGATGATTAGTTGTTCCTGATATCAATGAATTGAAAGACGAGGTTCTGAGAGAATGTCATCACTCAAAATTGACTATCCATCCTGGTGATAATAAGATGTATCAAGACATGAAGCGAGTCTACTACTGGGAGGGGATGAAGCGAGATATTGGAAATTTCATTTCCAAATGCATGAATTGTCAGTTGGTGAAAGCTGAACAAAAAAGTCAAGTGGTTTGCTTCAGCCACTGTAAGTTCCTACGTGGAAGTACGAGCAAATATCGAGGGATTCTATCGATGGATTACCTATAACCAGGGCATGAAGGGAGTTGGGTCATTGTAGATCATTTGACCAAAAGTGCAAGGTTCATTCCTGTCAAATCGACTAGGAAGGCATCGAAATTGGCTAAGTTTTATGTGAAATGGATAGTTCGATTCCATGGTGTCCCAAAGAGTATAGTGAGTGACCGAGATCCATTATTTACAAGTGGATGTTGGAAAAGTTTGCAACAAGCTTTGGGAGCCGAGTTGTGCTTGAGTACGGCATATCATCCCCAAACTGATGGTTAGACCGAGAGAGTCAACCGAGTATTGGAAGATCTCCTAAGGGCTTGTATATTAGATTTCGAAGGATCATGGGAGGACCACCTACATTTAGTTGAATTTGCATATAATAATAGCTACCAGTCGAGCATTGGGATGACACCATATGAGGCGTTATATGGGAAGTCGTGCAATTCTCCAGCTTGTTGGTTAGAGACTGGAGATAAATTGATACTTGGCCCTGAGATGATTAGAGAAACCTCGGATTGTATCGAGATCGTTCGGCAACGATGAAGGCAGCTCAAGATCGTCAGAAGAGTTATGCTGATAACTGTCGGAAAGATTTGGAATTCAACTTGGCGATATGGTTTTCGTGAAGATTTAGCCATTGAAGCATGTGGTTCGATTCAGGAGTAAAGGGAAATTAGCTCCAAGGTTTGTTGGACCATTTACGATAGTTGAGTGAATTGGAAAGCTCGTGTATAGATTGGAGTTACCCGAGAAGATGTCGACTGTGCACAATGTGTTCAATGTGTCGTTTCTGCGAAAGTTCGTGCATGGTTCGAATGTGGTGGTATCTCCAGAACAGTGCGAAGACCTAGAAGTAGAGACCATTGTTGCGAGACCTCGTAAGCCGATTCGTGTTGTAGGGAATGACATGAAACAGCTTAAAAGGAAGACGGTTAAGCTAGTCAAGTCACAATAGAGTGAATACAGCGATGATTGTACATGGGAGACGGAAGAGAGTATGAAGGCGACTCATCCAGAACTCTTCGTCGGTAAGACCCTTTGATATTGTAGAATCGTTATAGCATTGTATCTTGTTGTTGTTTGATAGAATTTCGCGTGCTAGGATAAGGCTATGGATGCATGGCTTGATGGTTGCTAGTATGGATGATAGAATTGGCTTCTCATGGATGATAGGCGGAATTGTTGTGGTTGCTTTTGTTTACTTGGAATTTCAGGGCCGAAATTCCTAAGGGGGGAGAACATAACAGCCTGCATTTTACGTATCGGAGGATCGTAAAATATTTTTACTTCAGTCCCTGAGGGTTGGATCATTCTCATATTTTAATATGTTGCTTATGGGGATGTGAGACATATCCATAATTTTTACCAATTTTGTTTATGACCATTTTGCCTCTGTCAATCTTGTATAGGGCATAATTTTTGACTCAGGTCAAATCAGGTGGTGAAACCTATGCCATTGGAAAGGAAATGATTATTGCTTTTCCGTAGAGTGGTTACATTAAAGATTTGGTTCAGCAGTTTGGGAGGAATCGTTGTTTTAAGGTTTTTCAGTTGGTTGTTCAGGTTTTGAGAGCCACAGTGGGCTGATTTGGAAGGCCCATTAGTGGGCTAGTGGAAACTATAAATAGGGGTTAAGAGATATGGGAAAGGGTTTTAGTTTTCCATTCTCTCATTTGGAGGCCTTGAGCTCCTCTTCCTCTAACACCTTTCCACCATTAAAAAATCAAAATCCAAGGAGGGAAATCATAGATCTACGCCATTGGAGGCTAGTTCTACATCAATTGAGGCGAGGATTCATCGGACCAAGGTGTTTGGTGTGAAGTGCTTGCCGTCCGGATTCATTTTCCTTTGATTTTTGCTTGTTTGGGAGAATCGGTGAGTGATTTACATCTCTCGCATGAATGCAATGAAGTATATGAATGTTTTCATGTTTTTCATCATATTTAAGTGTTTTTCCATATATTTATGCCATATTAAGTTTATTCTCACATGAATTACCTAATGATCTATTTAAGCAGGTTGAGTTTAACTATTTCAATCCTATTTCATGTGTATATGCAAGTTAGATCTATAATTTTGTCCATATGATCATTTATCATGATTTTGGCGTGATTTGCATAATTTGATGAAAATCGTCGTTTTCAAGTTGTTAGAGAATTTGTGTCGTGTTTTTGGTCATAACTGATGAGTCAGATGATTTGATTTCGTTGAATCTATCGTTGGACGAAGTTTTGGTGGAAATCGGAGTGGAAATTATGAAGTGCAGGTTTTTGGTCGCATGTAGGGGGGTCGTTCGCTCCAGGGTGTGATTCTTTGGGAAACAAGACAGAAAGGAGGCTCGAGTGAGCCAAGGACTCGGTCGAGCGAGCTGGGTGTAAGGCAAGCGGACGAGCAAGACTGAAGGAAAAATGGTTCGGTCGAGCGAGCCTATGGTTGAGTAAAGGGGTCGGTCGTGAAGCCTGGAAGTGGTAAAGTGGTGGGTCGGTCGCTCTGGTTGGTTCTACCAGTGTGACAGGTCGGTCGCTCTTGTTGGTTTGAGCAGTGTGAAGGGTCAGTCGCTACGATCGGTCGAGCAGTGTGAAGGGTCGGTCGCACAAGGCAAATTTCTGAAATTTTATATTTTTGGGTCGACTCAGATTTGAACAAAAAGGTCTAAAAATATATTTTTCGGGGCCATCCCCTCGAACCCAAGCCACAGCGTAGTGATATAATTGGCTTGGTGATGGTGGGACTTCGAAGTAAAATTCAAGCAGGAAGGTTCGAAGTTTTGATGTATTTGTTGATCGGTGTAGAACATCGAATGAGATGACAACTCAAAGGTCGTGAGTTGGTGGATAATGGTTGCTTGAGAAGGTCACTTGACCTATGAAAATTCATCAGGTTGGATGACTAGAGATGTGAAGGCTGAGAAATTATCGTTGTCGTAAGTTCTAGCAGGCTCGAAGCAAGGGTACACTAGAGACGTCTAAAAGACAGGTTGTAGGTCAAGTACCTTGGGTCTTATAGAAAGGCCTAGTTGTCAAGGTTAGACATCGTCAAGGTTGGACATATGGAGTTTATGCTAGAACTGGGGTTACCATTAGCCCTTGAAATATTGTGACGAGCAGGAATTTCGCTCGGTCCGAACCAGTCGCTAAACCGACCCAAACCGTTCGAAATGCCCTATCGTTTGAGAACACGACAAAACAGAACGCAGACGAAAGAATGTTTCATTGTATATTACAACAATGCATCAGAATACAAGAATATACAGAGTATAAATGAATAAATATTACACAGAAATATCAGAGATTTAAATTACATTCAAATACATCGCAGCGGAAAATAATACAATACACAACTAGAAGTAGATATACGGATACAAAGCTTTCCGGATATCGTTCCAGCTGTAAACCAGGATCCTGTGAATGTAAATCTGCAAAACCAAAACTACTAGCTGCCCGTGTCAAAATAAGGGCACCCAGAGTTTAGGTTAAAACAATAAACTCCAGGTCAGTCATGTGACTGGTGTGAGAACTAAAACAATTAATAATCTTTATTTTAAAGTTAGGTAAATCAAGGGACCACGCCGTATAACACGGAACGGGTTTCCTCCCAAGAATACCAGTGCATAAAACAACAGCGCAATGCTAAATAAAGAAAAATGAAGCTGTTATAAGACCCAGGTCCTATCACACAATGCAACGCAAGCCGGGGGATAGGGTTTTCCCTTATAACAGCCAAAGAATGCTTGATACGTTTAAAACAAATCATTTGATACTATTACAAGTGCATAGTGTATAAAACAACTTCAAATCATAAGTATCAATCATAGGCGGCATGGGTACCATATATCATGTCGCCATATATAGGTTTACAAATAAAACCGCAAATGTCACGTATTTGGAAATTGGATTTCCGTCTATGAACCGAGGCAAAAGATAGTCCTCAACCGATTCGAGACGCTCTAGCCCGCCCCTCAGGACCCAGACTCAGGTGGGCCCTTGGATCGTCAGGGCCGGTCCACCGATGTGGATTAAAATGCCTGAACATGCGTTTCCCCGCCCTTTGGGGCGTAAATGAGCCAACTAAATGACTCCATCGGTTCGAGAACGACCGATCAATCCGAGGCGCCTCGCAACAGCAATAACCACATAAGTCAAACTCGTCAGGGCGTGTAAAACCACTGACGCCACTTCTAACTAGAAAGAAACGCATGCCCTCCCTGAGGTCCGTCTCCCGTTTTTGGTTCATACCGGGTGTGAAACTCGCGAAGTAAACGTTACAAAAAGCTACGCCACAAGGGCCGTGCTTTGATCATTACCACAAGACTTTGCTTTTCAACAGAAGCCTCGATCAATTGCCACTTAGGCATGCCACACAGGCAATTCACTCCATGCGTTTGATATCCATCAATATATAACCTCTGAGCTCGTACGTCTCAGAGAAGGGCGTTAAGCAAGAGAATAAATTCTCCGCCGCCAAACAGATATATATTTAATAGAGATCAATCACACGGACTAAAATCCAATGTCAGACACACAGTCCATTTACAAGTCCGTTCTGGGTCTGAACGAAACCGGAGGCACCTAGTACCCCGCATATCCATCGATCTCCAAGCACGTCTGGACGATCACCAACTGTTTCCATTTTCTTGGGTGTACAGCCCAATCAAGATCATCAGCAATCACCCAAACGACGTGAAGACTTCCGGTCTTCGACCATCGTCTTCATCTTCGATTTATCGTCGTATCAGTTATTCAGAATGGGATAAACCCGGTCTTTCCGAATAACTCGCGTATACTTTAAATAAGTGTTATACAAACACAACATACGCCTCATTCCAATTCATCAGTCACTAACCGTAAATTAATCAAGAGAATAATTCCCCAAATATTAACCCCGAAGGCCGAAACCAACATCAGATCAATATTCAGAAAACCATTCTGCTTGGCTAACCGACAGTTAGTTTCTAAATTTCACATTCATAGGGAAAGGTTCCCATTAATTTTATCCAAGATAAATTCCTTGAATTTATTCTTATTCTATTTTTGAATCTCAATTCAAACTAGTCGGGATTAGCGAACCTTACCGAAGTAATTATTTATTTTAATTTCCCCATCCCAACCTATTCATCCCATGAAGTAAAACTGGTAATACTTCATATCTAACACCACGGTGTTATCGGTAAATTCAATTACCATTTCACGTTCAAATCTAATTAAAGATTTAACTATCGCCTGGAGCAAAACTGGTGATACTCCATTCTCGATCATTTCAATCTAATTAAAGATTCATTAAAACTCCACTTAGTTTTAATCGTTAACTGGGTTAAAGAATCCGTGTCATTTAAAAACACAGTTCACGATAAACCCAAAATCACATTCATTAATTATCGGGTTAAAGAACGAGTGTTGTTTAAAACACTGTTCACGATAAACCCAAAAAATTAATATCAATTCAATTCCAATTAAATATTATTTAATTGGTACACTTCATTAAATCTAAATAAAAAGATTTAATCTTTTCTCAACTGGGTTCAAGAACAGTGTTAGTGAAGACACCATTCACGACAAACCCAAATCACATTTGATATTCAATACAAGGCACTGAATAGAAAATATATCGGCTTATATTCAATATCAAATTCTACGATTAACAAATGTCGTATTGGAAATAATGATATAAACATATATCTTTCAAATTTTTATAACAACATCTGTATAATCCCGAATTCCAACATCGAAATATTCCGAAGACAATTTCGATTCAAATCCACTCCAATGCAATCATTGGAAATTCTGGTTATTTTTAAAACCCTTTTTAAATTCAATTTATTTATTTAAAAATAAATAGAATTATAATTCTAGTTCAAAACTAGTTCATTTCGATAAAAAACTATTTTTATCTTTTCAAATATGGGATTTTTCATCCCAGTTCTTTCTAAATCATTTCTTATGATTTTACACAAATTATTACTATTTTTAATAATTTTATCAAGGCCCATACAGTCGATTTCCATCAACGGCTATCGAACTGCACTTACAACGACCTTTTTCGAATTTGATTTGGACGTATCTCCAAATCCAACCGTTAGATTTCAAATTTCTAACTTTCGTTAGAAAGCTCTTTTCGATACGAACCCAACGGTTCCGGTTTTAGGAGAATCCGACGGTCGGATCTCCCGCAATGTCAGTTTGAAATAAATGGTCGAAATTCGCGAACTACCGTGGCGCGGCGCATTCTATTCAGGCCATTATATTATATATATATATAATATATATAATATATATTTCGTCGATTTCTATTTAAAATGAATTATATAAATAGTTTTAAATTCGTTTCAAAAGCAATTTCAACTTCCTTTTCAATTCAAATCAAAATTGAATTCTTCTTTATAAATTCGTTTTAAAATTCATTTCTGTTTAATTCAAATTTCAATTCAATTTGAATTATTTCAATTTGTTTTCAATTCAATTCGAATTCGTTTTCAATTCAATTCATTTCGAAATCGTTTTCAATTCAATTCATTTCGAAATCGTTTTCAATTCAATTCATTTCGAAATCGTTTTCAATTCAATTCATTTCGAAATCGTTTTCAATTCAATTCATTTCGAAATCGTTTTCAATTCAATTCATTTCGAAATCGTTTTCAATTAAATTCATTTCGAAATCGTTTTCAACTCAATTCATTTCGAAATCGTTTTCAATTCAATTCATTTCGAAATCGTTTTCAATTCAATTCATTTCGAAATCGTTTTCAATTCAATTCATTTCGAAATCGTTTTCAATTCAATTCATTTCGAAATCGTTTTCAATTCAATTCATTTCGAAATCGTTTTCAATTCAATTCATTTCGAAATCGTTTTCAATTCAATTCATTTCGAAATGTTTTCAATTCAATTCATTTCGAAATCGTTTTCAATTCAATTCATTTCGAAATCGTTTTCAATTCAATTCATTTCGAAATCGTTTTCAATTCAATTCATTTCGAAATCGTTTTCAATTCAATTCATTTCGAAATCGTTTTCAATTCAATTCATTTCGAAATCGTTTTTATTTTAATTCATTTCGAAATCGTTTTTAATTTAATTCGAAATCGTTTTCAATTCAATTCATTTCAAAATCGTTTTCAATCCAATTCATTTCAAAATCGTTTTCAATCCAATTCATTTCGAAATCGTTTTCAATCCAATTCATTTCGAAATCGTTTTCAATTCAATTCATTTCGAAATCGTTTTCAATTCAATTCATTTCGAAATCGTTTTCAATCCAATTCATTTCGAAATCGTTTTCAATTCAATTCATTTCGAAATCGTTTTCAATTCAATTCATTTCGAAATCGTTTTCTATTCAATTCATTTCGAAATCGTTTTCAATTCAATTCATTTCGAAATCGTTTTCAATTCAATTCATTTCGAATTCGTTTTCAATTCAATTCATTTCGAAATCGTTTCCAATTCAATTCATTTCGAAATCGTTTTTAATTTAATTCGAAATCGTTTTCAATTCAATTCATTTCAAAATCGTTTTCAATCCAATTCATTTCGAAATCGTTTTCAATCCAATTCATTTCGAAATCGTTTTCAATCCAATTCATTTCGAAATCGTTTTCAATTCAATTCATTTCGAAATCGTTTTCAATTCAATTCATTTCGAAATCGTTTTCAATCCAATTCATTTCAAAATCGTTTTCAATTCAATTCATTTCGAAATCGTTTTCAATTCAATTCATTTCGAAATCGTTTTCAATTCAATTCATTTCGAAATCGTTTTCAATTCAATTCATTTCGAATTCGTTTTCAATTCAATTCATTTCGAAATCGTTTTCAATTCAATTCATTTCGAAATCGTTTTCAATTCAATTCATTTCGAAATCGTTTTCAATTCAATTCATTTCGAAATCGTTTTCAATTCAATTCATTTCGAAATCGTTTTCAATCCAATTCATTTCGAAATCGTTTTCAATCCAATTCATTTCGAAATCGTTTTCAATCCAATTCATTTCGAAATCGTTTTCAATCCAATTCATTTCGAAATCGTTTTCAATCCAATTCATTTCGAAATCGTTTTCAATCCAATTCATTTCGAAATCGTTTTCAATTCAATTCATTTCGAAATCGTTTTCAATTCAATTCATTTCGAAATCGTTTTCAATTCAATTCATTTCGAAATCGTTTTCAATTCAATTCATTTCGAAATCGTTTTCAATTCAATTCATTTCGAAATCGTTTTTAATTCAATTCATTTCGAAATCGTTTTCAATTCAATTCATTTCGAAATCGTTTTCAATTCAAAACGATTTCGAAATGAATTGAATTGAAAACGATTACGAAATGAATTGAATTGAAAACGATTTCGAAATGAATTGAATTGAAAACGATTTCGAAATGAATTGAATTAAAAACGATTTCGAAATGAATTGAATTGAAAACGATTTCGAAATGAATTGAATTGAAAATGATTTCGAATTAAATTAAAAACGATTTCAAAATGAATTAAATTAAAAACGATTTCGAAATGAATTGAATTAAAAACGATTTCGAAATGAATTAAATTGAAAAGGATTTCGAAATGAATTGAATTAAAAACGATTTCGAAATGAATTGAATTGAAAACGATTTCGAAATGAATTGAATTGAAAACGATTTCGAAATGAATTGAATTGAAAACGATTTCGAAATGAATTGAATTGATAACGATTTCGAAATGAATTGAATTGAAAACGATTTCGAAATGAATTGAATTGAAAACGATTTCGAAATGAATTGAATTGAAAACGATTTCGAAATGAATTGAATTGAAAACGATTTCGAAATGAATTGAATTGAAAACGATTTCGAAATGAATTGAATTGAAAACGATTTCGAAATGAATTGAATTGAAAACGATTTCGAAATGAATTGAATTGAAAACGATTTCGAAATGAATTGAATTGAAAACGAATTCAAATTGAATTGAAAACGAATTGAAATGAATTCAAATTGAATTGAAATTTGAATTGAATAGAAATGAATTTTAAAACGAATTTATAAAGAAGAATTCAATTTTGATTTGAATTGAAAAGGAAGTTGAAATTGCTTTTGAAACGAATTTAAAACTATTTATATAATTCATTTTAAATAGAAATCGACGAAATATATATTATATATATTATATATATAATATAATGGCCTGAATAGAACGCGCCGCGCCACGGCAGTTCGCGAATTTCGACCATTTATTTCAAACTGACATTGCGGGAGATCCGACCGTCGGATTCTCCTAAAACCGGAACCGTTGGGTTCGTATCGAAAAGAGCTTTCTAACGAAAGTTATAAATTTGAAATCTAACGGTTGGATTTGGAGATACGTCCAAATCAAATTCGAAAAAGGTCGCTGTAAGTGCAGTTCGATAGCCGTTGATGGAAATCGACTGTATGGGCCTTGATAAAATTATTAAAAATAGTAATAATTTGTGTAAAATCATAAGAAATGATTTAGAAAGAACTGGGATGAAAAATCCCATATTTGAAAAGATAAAAATAGATTTTTATCGAAATGAACTAGTTTTGAACTAGAATTATAATTCTATTTATTTTTAAATAAATAAATTGAATTTAAAAAGGGTTTTAAAAATAACCAGAATTTCCAATGATTGCATTGGAGTGGATTTGAATCGAAATTGTCTTCGGAATATTTCGATGTTGGAATTCGGGATTATACAGATGTTGTTATGGAAATTTGAAAGATATATATTTATATCGTTATTTCCAATACGACATTTGTTAATCGTAGAATTTGATATTGAATATAAGCCGATATATTTTCTATTCAGTGCCTTGTATTGAGTATCAAATGTGATTTGGGTTTGTCGTGAATGGTGTCTTCACTAACACTGTTCTTGAACCCAGTTGAGAAAAGATTAAATCTTTTTATTTAGATTTAATGAAGTGTACCAATTAAATAATATTTAATTGGAATTGAATTGATATTGATTTTTTGGGTTTATCGTGAACAGTGTTTTAAACAACACTCATTCTTTAACCCGATAATTAATGAATGTGATTTTGGGTTTATCGTGAACTGTGTTTTTAAATGACACGGATTCTTTAACCCAGTTAACGATTAAAACTAAGTGGAGTTTTAATGAATCTTTAATTAGATTGAAATGATCGAGAATGGAGTATCACCAGTTTTGCTCCAGGCGATAGTTAAATCTTTAATTAGATTTGAACGTGAAATGGTAATTGAATTTACCGATAACACCGTGGTGTTAGATATGAAGTATTACCAGTTTTACTTCATGGGATGAATAGGTTGGGATGGGGAAATTAAAATAAATAATTACTTCGGTAAGGTTCGCTAATCCCGACTAGTTTGAATTGAGATTCAAAAATAGAATAAGAATAAATTCAAGGAATTTATCTTGGATAAAATTAATGGGAACCTTTCCCTATGAATGTGAAATTTAGAAACTAACTGTCGGTTAGCCAAGCAGAATGGTTTTCTGAATATTGATCTGATGTTGGTTTCGGCCTTCGGGGTTAATATTTGGGGAATTATTCTCTTGATTAATTTACGGTTAGTGACTGATGAATTGGAATGAGGCGTATGTTGTGTTTGTATAACACTTATTTAAAGTATACGCGAGTTATTCGGAAAGACCGGGTTTATCCCATTCTGAATAACTGATACGACGATAAATCGAAGATGAAGACGATGGTCGAAGACCGGAAGTCTTCACGTCGTTTGGGTGATTGCTGATGATCTTGATTGGGCTGTACACCCAAGAAGATGGAAACAGTTGGTGATCGTCCAGACGTGCTTGGAGATCGATGGATATGCGGGGTACTAGGTGCCTCCGGTTTCGTTCAGACCCAGAACGGACTTGTAAATGGACTGTGTGTCTGACATTGGATTTTAGTCCGTGTGATTGATCTCTATTAAATATATATCTGTTTGGCGGTGGAGAATTTATTCTCTTGCTTAACGCCCTTCTCTGAGACGTACGAGCTTAGGGGTTATATATTGATGGATATCAAACGCATGGAGTGAATTGCCTGTGTGGCATGCCTAAGTGGCAATTGATCGAGGCTTCTGTTGAAAAGCAAAGTCTTGTGGTGATGATCAAAGCACGGCCCTTGTGGCGTAGCTTTGTGTAACATTTACTTCGCGAGTTTCACACCCGGTATGAACCAAAAACGGGAGACGGACCTCAGGGAGGGCATGCGTTTCTTTCTAGTTAGAAGTGGCGTCAGTGGTTTTACACGCCCTGACGAGTTTGACTTATGTGGTTGTTGCTGTTGCGAGGCGCCTCGGATTGATCGTTCGTTCTCGAACCGATGGAGTCATTTAGTTGGCTCATTTACGCCCCAAAGGGCGGGGAAACGCATGTTCAGGCATTTTAATCCACATCGGTGGACCGGCCCTGACGATCCAAGGGCCCACCTGAGTCTGGGTCCTGAGGGGCGGGCTAGAGCGTCTCGAATCGGTTGAGGACTATCTTTTGCCTCGGTTCATAGACGGAAATCCAATTTCCAAATACGTGACATTTGCGGTTTTATTTGTAAACCTATATATGGCGACATGATATATGGTACCCATGCCGCCTATGATTGATACTTATGATTTGAAGTTGTTTTATACACTATGCACTTGTAATAGTATCAAATGATTTGTTTTAAACGTATCAAGCATTCTTTGGCTGTTATAAGGGAAAACCCTATCCCCCGACTTGCGTTGCATTGTGTGATAGGACCTGGGTCTTATAACAGCTTCATTTTTCTTTATTTAGCATTGCGCTGTTGTTTTATGCACTGGTATTCTTGGGAGGAAACCAGTTCCGTGTTATACGGCGTGGTCCCTTGATTTACCTAACTTTAAAATAAAGATTATTAATTGTTTTAGTTCTCACACCAGTCACATGACTGACTTGGAGTTTATTGTTTTAACCTAAACTCTGGGTGCCCTTATTTTGACACGGGCAGCTAGTAGTTTTGGTTTTGCAGATTTACATTCACAGGATCCTGGTTTACAGCTGGAACGATATCCGGAAAGCTTTGTATCCGTATATCTACTTCTAGTTGTGTATTGTATTATTTTCCGCTGTGATGTATTTGAATGTAATTTAAATCTCTGATATTTCTGTGTAATATTTATTCATTTATACTCTATATATTCTTGTATTCTGATGCATTGTTGTAATATACAATGAAACATTCTTTCGTCTGTGTTCTGTTTTGTCGTGTTCTCAAACGATAGGGCATTTCGAACGGTTTGGGTCGGTTTAGCGACTGGTTCGGACCGAGCGAAATTCCTGCTCGTCACAAATATGGCAAGGTTAGCCATCATACGATTAACGATGGTTTCAAAGTAGGATTGGCGGTGATAGCTAGAGTCTGTCATGGTTGATTAGTTGCCTTGTTTGAACCGTCTCATGTTGATTATCCAACGTCCAAGGATATGTTCCTTGAGTGCTTGTCTGATATTGGTTTAGGCCTTTTGGGGATAGCGTTTGAGGGATGTTGAATTCGATTAGGATGGTTTACATGAGATACATATAATTTGGATGTTATGAGTGCTTTGCCATGATTGAATGGGTGTTCTAGTTTCCATGGATGAATGGTTGAATTTTTATGGTAAAAGTTATCACTGTCTGATGTAGGAAGATAGGGTTGAGTTCGTCTCTGGTGTTGTGGGTAGATTAGTATGTTTACCTATCCATTCCCATATGCTTTATTGTTATAGTTTGTTAGTTGTTTTATCGCTCACTAAGACTGTTGTCTGACTCAAGATTTTATGTCTCCTCTTATTACCTTGGATTATTCATCCGGTTGTGGATGGGCAGACTAAGTAGCAGGTTACTGGTGATTATTGAGGACGATGCTGCTATGCGAAGGTGAGCAAGAGGCTGAAGTACCAGTTTTATTACTAGTTAGTATTTCTTTTTCCGTTGTTGAGTGCTCTATGAGTGTTGTGGTGAGTCTTTATGTACAGACCTTGATATTTCCTATGATGTTTGGATAATCTTTCAGGATGTTGTGAAAGTTTCAAAAGTTTGTTATATGATTCTTCACTATTATTACCTATTATATATGTTCTATTATATTTTATCTTACGCTATGAGTTTTACGACAGGTTCCGATGTTGTTTACCAACTCTGATGATCGTTCATAACTGGCTGGCACACCTTTCAACACATTATTCCTCTTATTTAGTCCAGGGGTTATGGGCGGTCATCACAACAATATGAATCACAGAATGAATATCTCAACAGAAACAATCACAGATGCAAATATAAACAGGAATAAAATGCATAAAAGGAAAGAAAACACCAGATTTTATACTGGATCGGATTGCTCCTACTTCCAGTACCATGCAACGCTCGATTGCACTGAGTTTTATTAATATCAGAATCCAATTACAATCCCGTTGATTTCACGGCTACAAGTTTAACACCGATTCAATACCCTTGATTTCACGGCTATAATGTCAACACTGATCCAACACCCTTGATTTCACGGCTACAAGGTTAGCACAGCTCTCTTTCATTGATTTATGGGCTACAAGGAACACACCCTTTCCTTAACAATCACAAATAGCCCTAGAACTCTCGAATAGCACTTCCAAACAGAGAGTATTTGATAGAGATTGAGAATAGAAATTGAATGATATAATTTATATTGAAATCGAAAGAGTATAAGTGCAGAAATCAAGAATTTAAAGTAGAATAATATTGGTAAGAGAAAGTATGAAGAAGGAGAAGATTAGTTGTTTAAAGTTATGAAAATGAGGCCTTTATATTCTGTTCCAAAGGTCACAACAGTTCTGAAACGTTTTAAAATATGAAATGATGCTTTCTTTTGAATTTAAGAAAAGTGACGCTTATGTGTCGACATGTAAGAACTTGTATGTCGACATATGCTAGGTTTTCAAATTTTAAATCATGTTTTAAAGTATTTGAATCAATATATATATATATTCTAAAAATTCCTAAAACAAAACTAGTTGTTTAAAATATAATTTCTTAAGTATAAAAATATATAACCTATTATTTAAACATATAATATAAAAACCATATATATATATATGATATTAAATTATATAATTATAAACATATATAATTGTTCGCCTTTATAATACATACAAACTATATAAGAAACTTATATATTTGAAATCATAAGTAAAAAAAATTAGATGATTTAAAATCATTTTGAAAAGAGTTTGAAATAATTTGAAATCAATTTTTTAAAAAATAATTTGAAAATAGATTTTTGAGAGTGCTAACTGAAGTTTTACATACTAACTAGACTCTATTACTTTGATAATCTTGAGCTATTAAAATGTTGATATCTTGATACTCACGAGTCTTGAATCTTCCTTGAATATCTAAAAACTCTTAACTATACAGTCTTCAATATTTACTTCCTACATATAAATCATGTATATATATATAACCTCCCAGATTTTTAGCCATTTATATTGAACATTTAAATTAATTTTAAATGTTAAACTAGAATAATAAACATATTTTTATATTGAATTTATCGATTTGTAATCGAATATGATTTAATTTTGAATATATTGAATTGTCGTATTCCGAGACGATAAATAATTGAATTCGAAGACAAAACAAAATCAAAACGATTCAATCGATCAATATAAATTCTATTTGAATATAAACGATAATAATAATTTATTGTCGAGGATTTGTTTGTTTTCAAATTATAATTTATTTATATCGATTTAATACGGTTACTCTATATATATGATTGAATTAAATTTCGGAATCTGTTCCGTTGAGTGTAGAATAGCGAATAACGTTGGGAATGTAGGTTGTTGTGTTTCGATTGGAGTTCAAAACCACGAAATATATTATTATAAAATTTAAACGGATAAAAAATAAATCAAATCATATTAAATATGCCATGTACTTAGGGGTACATCCCTTTAATACTCGCGTATGATAAGTTTCCCCTTTCCGTTATAAAAATCATGACCGTCTTCTTCCATTTTCTCTCGCAAATTTGAAGCTTCAGCGAAAAAAGAAAATGGACTTCAACTTTTAAATTCAAAATTTACTCCCCTCCAACCCTCATCATTTATAAAACACGCACGCCCCCCCCCCCCCCTTATTTCATTTCCGTTACTCTCAGCAAATCGAAAAAAATCTAATTCCTTTTCCTCCTTTCCAGTATTGGCTCTTTCGTTAAAGAGAGAGAGAGAGAGAGAGAGAGAGAGAGAGAAACAAGTCACGAGCCAAAACAGTATCGCAAGGCAGTAGCTCACGCAAGGGGACTAGAGTATAATCGTTTACAACGTGCTAGGGTTCATCGCATTTAAGATTTTGGGGATCATGATTGTGAGTTTATCATCACTAGAAGGAGCATGAATGATGCGACTTTGAGATTGAGAGATTGATCGGTGGAAGGGTGTAGCTCGATTTAATGGTATTTCATGCAAGTTATTTTTGACGCCACTGTAGCAGACGAACGTAGCTGCTGGAAGGTGTGGCCAAAGAAAGTCACGGTAGTAGTTTGGTGAAAGAGTAGGGTACCGGGAAGAAGTGGCGCAACCATGATTTTTGGGTTGGGTTCTTTGTATTTTATTTTCCCAATAATTTTCGGTGTAATGCCAGATTTTGTAAAGTGCTTCAATAATTTGGGTTTTCGATTTGTGTGTGGGTCTTAATGGAGAAGGTGTTTACAATGAAATGTAGATGATAAAAAAGGGCTTGTCATTTTAAGGCAGTAGAGTTGTAGAAATGGCAAGGGGCAGTGGCATTTTAATAGTGGTAATCGGGTTTTGATAGAATTCGAGTTCAATGGAGTTGTCGGCGTTGAGATGACTGGAGAAATTGGGGGATTTGCAACATCGATTAATCAAGTAATTCGCAAGACCACAAGGTATACGTTTTTTTTTAGAAAATTAAATTCATAGAATAATTTATTTAATTTATTTAGTAGTTAATTTATATTGAATATAATTTTAATCGATAAATTAAAATAAATAATAATAGGTGCCCGATAAATTTGTTTGAGAGGAGTCGAGTATATTCGTAGCTGCGCGATATGGGATTAAATTGGACTCGGCAAACGAAAATCAAGGTGAATAAACTCGCTCTCTGGATTCGTTTATAATTTATTATAAACGAATACTTATTTAATTTTACGCTATATGTCGTTTGTTGGTTGTTTGGAGGCATTGCAATATTATTATGGTTATTATATATATTAGTTATATTTAGGCTTGATGGTTGTGGGTATTATATATATATATATATATATATATATATATATATATATATATATATATATATATTGGATATTTCCCGCAGTATCATTAGCGGATGACCATATCTCCCCCTGATATATTGAGTGGATGACCTTCATACCGCGATATCCTGCCTTGAAGCAGTATGTGTATTATTTATGTTGTCTAACATCTGTGGATGCAGAGAAAACAGGTTGGAGGCATCCAACTGGACTCCTCAAATTTTATTTATTGTTCTTTACATATTTATATATGTGTGATATGTTGAATTGAATTGATGTTTTTGTATTGGGATTTGTGAATATCACTAGCCCTAGATATAGATATTTAAAATATCATAAAAAGGGATTTATAAATGGAAATCGTTTCGAGAAAAAGAAACGATGAAATTTATTCTGATGTTCGGAGTGTAAACTGAATTTAAATAAATCCCCATGGATTTATGGTTTGAATTAGACTATGTCGAATTTTTAGAAATAAAACTATTTCCCGAAGATATTGGAATTGTGTTAAGTAGAAACTTAAAATGAAATATATAAGTTGTACAAATAAAATATTATAAATGAGAATAGAGTTCAAATAGATTTTTATATGGAAGTTTGTTTAATATAAAATAATAAAGTTAATTTATAAATAATGTTTATAAATGTAATGAAATAATTTTCATTGGATAAATCGGAAATAGATTTTTCCAAAAATAAGAAATAGCATTTAAAAATCATATTTTTAAATGAGATAAAAGAGGGGATTTTTATGATAGACAATGTCAGTTTTTGTATTACAAACTGTGACGCCCCGCCCCGCACCAGCCGATATTTCCAATGAATCGCGTTGTGCCGACGTCCAACCAGCACGGGACGATCGTCAAAAGAAAGGAAAAAGGGAAGGAATTTGAACGGTGAACCAACAAAGAACCTGTAGTATATCTCACAGCGCATGGAACAAAATATAATAATAACATAACTTGATATAAAACAGGCGAAACAGTGCATAAGCTGAAAACTAAACCATCATAGCAGCAGAAATTTCAAAATACAACTTATGATCCGAACCATCTTTATTACAACTTTTAAAACTGTCTCTAAAGAAAAATAGGATGGTACATTACTAATGCCCAAAGTAGTGACCAGCAACAACACAGGGAGAATATATGGTAGTAATACGTGTAAGCCTCCTGCTCGTCTCCGGACAACTACTCGTGCATAACCAGCTAACATGTCTCTAGTCTGCTCGTTTAGGAGCACCAAGAGTAATAAGAAGAGACATAAAACTCTGGGTCATACAAAAGTCTGGTATGAGCGATAAGCGGCAAAAACAGAACAATAACAGGTATACATAACCATACCTGAACCTGGACCTTCAACCAAAGAGTTAACACAACAGGATGTACAATACTCTTAGGTGACACTAACACATGGTGTGAAAATAATGGGGAGGGGGTGTGCACGTCATGGTGATAGCAAACATCATACATAGCAATCATCCTCACATCTCTCACTCAGTGCGTAAAGTATATGATATCTACCACTTGGATCACCCAATTCTTTGCTACGATCACTCTGCCCCCATGAAGTCATGTTGACCCCACTACACTTATCCATAGCCACTAATCCTTTGTTATGTCCACTCTTCCCTATTGAGTCATAACAACTCCATAGCACTGGCTCATAGCCTTGCTACGATCACTTTGCCCCCATGTAGTCATAACAACTCCACTGCACTGATCCATAGCCACTAATCCGTCTCTCAGTGGTGAGTCAAAGCTATAGACATTGATAACCCCTTTGCACACGTCCCGCAACAAAGTCCAACTCATGAAGTTAACTAGTTGGTTCCTATCTAAATCCTGAGTTCTACTTCCTATTTGGACTACCTTTGCATCTTGGGTTTCGGTCATCATCCTCTTGGTTGTGGTCTCCAATCGGTTCGGTTCGGGTGTACCTCTTCGGTTCGGTTTGCGGCATACTCTAGTTCGTGATCTCCATTCGTGGTGCTAGCAGGGAGGAGTGGTTCGCTTTGGAGTAGCACTACGGTTTGGTCTTCCTCTCCAACATCGGGTCGGTTCGTGAGCTACTGGTCGGATCGGCTCGTGATCTTCTAGGTTCGAGACAAGCGGTTCGGGTCATGGTCTCCTCCAAGCTCCAGGTTGGCTCGTGACACACCAAGGGTTGACAGTTCGTGATAGCGAACCGGTTCGGTTCGGAACCGGTTCGGTTCGGGGTCCATGTCACGAACGGGTCGGTTCGGAGGAGATGGGGCAGATCGTAAGGTGCTCCACGACCGGGTTCGAGACCCGATCCGATCCCCTTTTCCTGCAATGTTTCCTGCAACCTTTCCAGCAACTGTTTACGCCACATGACGGCGTTTTCGACCATTTTAACTGTTCTATGCGATCACAAATCATACCAAACAGTCATAGCAACATGTATAATCAACCATAAACACCAAAACGATGAATAATCATGCCAATATAGATCAAACATACCCAAAACCCATGGTTTTCCCCTTAATCGTGTTTAACCATAACTAATGATAGGATTAGCAAAACATATCCAAATTAACCCAAATTTCCCCTAAAATAATATTTAAGAATATTTACATATTTTTCCAGAATTTTATCATGGAAAATTTAGATAATTATCACTAATCACCCTAATTAGCCGTAGTTAGTGAAAAACAATGCAAATCACTCACCATAGCCACAAATGAATTAAAGATCTAAACTTTACTACTGTTTTGGGTCGAATTCCTATGCAACACAGCAGATCCAACTCCGATTTGGTGTTGATTTGCCTTGATTTGATGTAGCTTAGCTTTATCTTCGATTAGAAAGAGATTAGGAGTTGTTTAGAAGAGATTTAGTAGGTGGAAGCCATTGTTAGGGTAGAAGAGATGTATGTGGCAGCTATAAAAATGACAAAGAAAGGTTTCTCTAACCCTTTCAGCCCTTATGTAACCATAGTCCTGAAATCCCCCAATGGGCCTAGCTGTTAACCACACTATTTGGCCCAAATAAGCTGTTTTTCACCTTCCAAACCTTGTTTCAGCCATATCTCCCAAATGGTAAGTCCGTTTGATTAATGTGACCACTCTATGGAAAGGTAAACCATCATCTGAATCCAATGGAAGTGAATTAGGTCAAAACTCCTTACCAATAAAAAGTTATAGGCGAAACAAGGTTCGTCAGGGGTAAAATGGTCATTTAAAAATCGGCAAAAATCGTTAACATGGGAAATGACTCCAATAGTCGTTCCCCTAAGCTGCACGACCATACGACTTCATACGAAAGAGAAATAAATATTCTACGATCCTCCGATGCATAGAAAACGGGTCGTTACATTCTCCCTCCCTCCCCCACTCCCCCTTTAAGAAATTTCACCCCTGAAATTCCTTAACCAAAACATACAAAGGATCCCGCATGCGTATCATCCATTTACAAACAATCAAACACACATAATAACACAACAATTCTATCCTAGCATGTGGAATAGCTAAATCGCAATTAAAATCTTACCAGGCAAAGAGTTCTAGATACAACTTCCTTATGATCTCCTCTGTTTCCCAAGTACGGTCATTCTCATTATCACCCCACTGGACCTTGACCAGTTGCACCGTTTTCCTTCGAAATTGCCTTGTATCATAGTCGACAATACGGATCGGCCTGCGGTTCCCAACCGCCTCAGGTTCTACTTCGATGTCATCCAACTGATCCGGTGAAATAGTCATATCAGGATCATGTACGAACTTCCTTAACTGGAAAACATGAAATACGTTGTGAACTCCTGCCATCTTGTCAGGTAATCTAACTTTATACGCTAAACTCCCAACTTTCTCGAGAACTGGGAATGGACCAACAAATCTTGGTGCTAACTTGCCTCACATACGAAATCGAATCACGCTCTTTAACGGAGGAATCTTGACAAACACCAAGTCGCCAACGGAGAATTTTAAATCTCTTCGCCTCTTATCAGCATAACTCTTCTGCCTATCTTGTGCAGCCTTCATTCGCTGTTGGATAACCTTAATCTTGCCTGAAGTTTCTCTTATTACATCTGGCCCAAGCACGAATTTCTCACCGGTTTCCAACCAACATGATGGTGAGTTGCACGGTCTTCCGTACAAATCTTCAAATGGAGCCATACCAATACTAGACTGATAACTATTATTATATGCGAATTCAACCAGATGCAATGACCCTCCAAAATCTAATATGCAAGCTCTCAAGAGATCTTCTAATACTCGATTCACCCTCTCTGTTTGGCCATCGGTTTGAGGATGGTACGCGGTACTGAGATGTAATTATGACCCTAAAGCCTCTTGTAAGCTCTTCCAAAATCCACTAGTAAACAACGGTCTTGGTCGCTCACAATGCCTTTGGGTACTCCATGAAATCTCACTACCTACTTCATATACAGTTCTGCTAACTTAGCTGCCATTTTATTTGACTTGACTAGTATAAACCTTGCACTCTTGGTCAATCGATCCACAATTACCCAAATGCTATCATGACCTGATCTAGTTCTTGGTAAACCATCAATGAAATCCATTGAGACTTGTTACCATTTCCACTCGGGAATTTCTAATGGTTGCAACAAACCAATAGGCTTCTTTTGCTCAGCTTTAACTAGCTGGCAGTTCATGCATTTGGATATAAACTTCCCAACATCTCTTTTCATCCCTTCCCAGTAGTAGGTCTGCTTTATGTTTCGATACATTTTGTTACCACCGGGATGTATAGTCAGTTTTGAGTGATGACATTCTCTAAGTACTTCATCTCTCAATCGATTATCGTTGGGCACAACAAGTCTCGAAATCTTTCTAAGCCATCCATCTCGATCAAGCCCATACTTGTTCATCTCCTCATCAATCCCCATTTCTACCTTGGAGATGATTTCTAATAGATTAGGATTATCCCTCAGACTGGAACCAATCCACTCAATCAAAGTGGATCTGATCGTCAAACTTGCTAGCATTTCTGGATCCAATTTGCACTTTGGTCTGAAATCATACCCATCGATATACTCCAGTTGCTTCCATTCCAGAAACATAGCCCCTAAACTGGCATGTCTCCTACTCAATGCATCGGCTACTGCACTGCCCTTTCCTGATGTATATGTGATATTGAAATCATAGGAAGCCAAGAATTATAACCATCTCTGCTGACGGAGGTTTAGATCCTTCTAGGAGAAAAGATACTTTAACGATTTATGATTGGTAAACAACTCGAATCTTTCTCCCAAGAGAAAATGTCTCCACATCTTCAACGTGAATACGATCCCTGCCAGATCCAAATCATGGGTAGGATATCTTTTCTCATGCGGTTTCAGTTGCCGAATAGCATAAGCTACAACCCTACCTCTTGCATCAATACAGGCCCTAGTCCGATACCACATGCATCCTTGTATACCATCGTCTCTTCATTCACTTTAGGAATGACTAACACTAGCACACACGTCAACTTTTCCTTTAGACTCTTAAATTCATTCTCACACCTTTCGTCCCAAACAAAAGCATGATTCTTCTTGGTCAACTGAGTTAAAGATGTCGCTATATTGGAGAAGTCTTGGATAAACTTACTATAATATCCAGCCAATCCCATGAAACTTCTCACATCTGTTGCATTCTTAGGCATAGACCAATCCTGTACCGTAGCCACCTTCGCAGGGTCCATGGAAATACCATTCTCTGAAAAAACATGGCCCAAGATTCTCACTTCCCTCCTCTAGAAGTGACACTTAGAAAATTTCGCTTTCAGTTGGTGTTTCCTCAACACCTCCATCACTGTCCTCAAACGTTCCTTGTGTTCTTCCTCTGTCCTCGAGTAAACAAGGATATCATCCAAGAACACAAGAACAAACTTATTCAGTTAATTCCAGAATACCCTATTCATAAGATCTACAAAATATGCTGGTGCATTGGTCAACCCAAATGGCATAACCAACCACACATAAAATCTAAATGGCGTCCGAAAGGCCATTTTAGGAATACTCTCAGCTGCTACTCGGAGCTGATGAAATCCTATTGCGAGGTCCAACTGGGAGAACACTCTTACTCCTTCCAGTTGATCAAACAAATCATTTATCCGTGGAAGAGGATACTTATTCTTCTTAGTCACTTTATTCAACTCGCGATAGTCCACACATAGACGAAGGGAACCATCTACCTTAGTGGCAAATACAACCGGTGCTCCCCACTCGGAAACACTCCTTTGGATAAATTCCTTCTTCAAAAGATCGCTCACTTGCACCCCGAGCTCTCGCTGCTCCCTTGGTGCCATACGGCGAAGTGGCATCACTATAGGCCTGGTATCTTTCACTAAATCAATATGGAACTCAATCTCTCGGTGTGGTGGAAGTCTGGTCACTTCCTCGAAGAAATTCGGATGCTGGCCAGGAATAGGAACCCCTGATAACTCGTCCTGCGGAATGTCGAGGGAATTTAGAAAACTAGCCATCACGTCATCACTAGGTAGGCCAGCAAACACTACCCTCCGCCCATCATCCGCCCTAATAGTCACCTAAAATCCCTCATAGTCTACCAACCCCCCCCCCCCATATCTTTGGAGCCAACGACTCCCAAAATAATGCCAAACCCAGTAAAGCCTAAAACAAAGCAATCACAAGCAAACATATATCCATGACTCGATAAGACCAAATTTCGACAAATCATACTAAGGCTAGTCGAACCACCAATCGGGTTCATCACCACCAAAGGTCTCTTTACTATCTCGGGTTCCAATTCCAACCTACCTACGAGGTCACTAGATATAAAGGAACGGGAAGCCCCAGTATCAAACAATACTCGAACAGGAACATCATAAATAGAAAGCATACCTTGAATGACGACATTCTTTCCTTCCTCCGCTGTAGTTGGCCATTCAACGAAGAAGGAACACCATTAATAGCATATGCTTTCACAATCTGATTCTCTTTAGGAGGTTATGCACACTTATCCTTATGATGTCCCACTTGGGCGTAGTTGAAGCACCTCCTGTCTGCTGGCTTTTCTCGACATTATTTAACATAATGGCCCTTCTTGCCACAGCTAAAGCACTCCATACCCTTCTTACTCTTCTTCTGACCATCCTTAGCTTGGTTCTATTTCCTCTTATTTTGCGAATTATTCTTGCCTCCACAACTTGCTTGCGGCTTTGGCTCGCCTACAGATGCAACAGCGACTTCAGTCTTGGGCTTAGGATAAAGGCTCTCTGATCCCAATGCTTTCCCAACAATCGATTCAAAAGTCACATCAATATGGTTTATAAGCCTTTCTCCCAAGTACTGATCTAAACCAGTTATGAACTTCTTGTTCTTCTTCTCGGCAGTATCAATAAGAGATAATCCATACTTCGATAAAGTATCGAATTCAGCAATATACTCCGAGACTGCCCTACCATTCTGTTTAAGCTCCAAAAACTTCCTAAACAGTTCTGATTTCTTAGCAGTTGGAATAAACTTGTCACAGAAGTGGGTCTTAAACTGATCCCAAGTAACTTGATCTTCAGGGGTAGCATCCTTAATAGCATTCCACCAATTCATAGTCCGTCCTTGCAGCTGAAGGGATGCTAGCTTCCTCTTCATCGCGTCTCTGATTCCCAAATCCTCGAAGATGCGCTCATAGCTATCAAGCCAATCCTGAACTTCTGTAGCCGATTCCATTTCGTTGAACGACTTCCCACCAAGACTAATGTAGTCCTTATAGAACTTGGTAAAATCGACCCTAGGCGCCTGCACCGCTGCACCATCACCATTTGTAGCATTAGGAGCTGCTCCCTGAACATCTCTCAGTATCTCTCGCATGAAGGTAGTAAAAATAGTACTCATGTCAGGAGCATTCCTATTATTGATTCCTGAACCAGTATTCCTCGTATATCGGCTCATCGTACAATATGTAAAGAGAAAACAAGTAACCATCTCTTCAGTGGTGCCAGTGCAGTGCGACTTCATCCTTAGATATACCAATAGTATATATATATATATATAACTTTTGAAAACCCAAAATACAACAAATACGCGCTCTCATATACGTACTATCTCTCCCTAGTGTCTTTCCCTAGGTTAACTATGCAACCTAGAGCTCTGATACCAAATGTGATGGCCCGCCCTGCACCAGCCGACATTTCCAATGAAACGCGTTGTGCTGACGTCCAACCAGCACGGGACGGTCATCAAAAGAAAGGAAAAAGGGAAGGAATTTGAATGGTGAACCAACAAAGAACCTGTAGTATATCTCACAGCGCACGGAACAAAATATAATAATAACATAACTTGATATAAAACAGACGAGATAGTGCATTAGCTGAAAACTAAACCATAATAGCAGCAGAAATTTCAAAATAAAGCTTATGATCCAAACCATCTTTATTACAACTTTTAAAACTATCTCTAAAGCAAAATAGAAAGGTACACTACTAATGCCCAAAGTAGTGACCAGCAACAACACAGGGAGAATATATGGTAGTAATACGTATAAGCCTCCTGCTTGTCTCCGGACAGCTACTCGTGCATAACAGCTAACCTGTCTCTAGTCTACTCATTTTGGAGCACCCAGAGGAATAAGAAGAGACATAAAACTCTGGGTCAGACAAAAGTCTGGTATAAGCGATAAGCAGCAAAAACAGAATAATAACAGGTATACATAACCATACCTGAACCTGGACCTGCAACAAAAGAGTTAACATAAAAGGACGTACAATACTCTTAGGTGACACTAACACATGGTGTGAAAATAATGGGGAGGGGGTGTGCATGTCATAGTGATAGAAAACATCATACATAGCAATCATCCTCACATCTCTCACTCAATGCGTAAAGTATACGATATCTACCACTTTGATCACCTAATTCTTTGCTACGATCATTATGCCCCATGAAGTCATGTTGACCCCACTACACTGATCCATAGCCACTTATCCTTTGCTATGTCCATTCTGCCCTATGGAGTCATAACAACTCCATTGCACCGGCTCATACCCTTGCTACGATCACTTTGCCCCATGTAGTCATAACTACTCCACTGCACTAATCCATAGCCACTATTCCGTCTCTCAGTGGTGAGTCAAAGCTATAGACATCGATAATCCTTTTGCACACGTCACGCAGCAAAGTCCAACTCATGAAGTTAACTCGTTGGTTCCCATTTGGATCATGAGTTCTACTTCCTATTTGGACTACCTTTGCATCTCGGGTTTTGGTCATCATCCTTCTGGTCGTGATCTCCCGATTTGTGGCATACTCTGGTTCGTGATCTTCATTCGTGTTGCTAGCAGGAAGGAGTGGTTCGCTTTGGAGTAGCACTACGATTCGGTCTTCCTCTCCAACATCGGGTCGGTTCGTGAGCTCTTGGTCGGATCGGCTCGTGATCTTCTGGGTTCGAGATAAGCGGTTCGGTTCGGGTCGTGGTCTCCTCCAATCTCCAGATTGGCTCGTGACACACCAAGGGTTGACAGTTCGTGATAGAGAACCGGTTCGGTTTGGGGTCCATGTCACTAACGGGTCGGTTCGGAGGAGATGGGGCGGATCTTAAGGTGCTGCACGAGCAGGTTCGGGACCCGATCTGATCCCGTTTTCCCGCAATGTTTCCTACAACTTTTCCAGCAACTATTTACACCACATGTCGGCGTTTTCGACCATTTTAACTGTACTATGCAATCACAAATCATACCAAACAGTCATATCAACATGTATAATTAACCATAAACACCAAAACGATGAATAAGCATGCCAATATGGATCAAACATGCCCAAAACCCGTGGTTTTTCCCTTAATCGTTTTTAAAAATAACTAATGATAGGATTAGCGAAACATATCCAAATTAACCCAAATTTATATCAAAGCTCTAAAATAATATTTAAGAATTTTTACATATTTTTCCAGAATTTTATCATGCAAAATTTCGCTAATTATCAATAATCACCCTAATTAGTTAAAAACAATGCAAATCACTCACCTTAGCCACAAATGAATTATAGATATGAACTTTACTACTATTTTGTGTCGAATTCCTATGCATCACAGCAGCTACAACTCTGATTTGGTGTTGATTTGCCTTGATTTGATGTAGCTTAGCTTAATGTTCAATTAGAAAGTAATTAGGAGTTGTTTAGAAGAGATTTAGAAGGTGGAAGCCATTGTTAGGGTAGAAGAGATGTAAGTGGCAGCTGTAAAAATGACAAAGAAAGGTTTCTCTAACCCTTTTCATCCCTTATGTAACCCTAATCCCGAAATCCCCAAATGGGCCTAGCTGTTAACCACCCTATTTGGCCCAGTTAAGTTGTTTTTCACCTTCCAAACCTTGTTTTAGCCATATTTCCCAAACGGTAAGTTCGTGTGATTAATGTGACCACTCTATGGAAAGGTAAACCATCATCCGAATCCAACGGAAGTGGTTTTAGGTCAAAACTCCTTATGAATAAAAAGTTATAGGTGAAACAAGATTCTCTAGGGGAAAAACGGTCATTTAAAAATCGTGAACGTGGGAAATGACCCCAGTAGTCGTTCCCTAAAGCTGCACGACCATACGACTTCATATGAAAGAGAAATAAATATTCTACGATCCTCCAATGCGTAGAATGTGGGTCGTTACACAAACTCGTATCCGTCTCAAGATAAGAACGTTGTCGATCAAGGTCTGAGAGGTAATTAAAATACCCCAACTTGAACGACTTCACTATTATCAAGAGATGACATTAGTTTGTAATGGTAAAGGATGTTGAATTAATTGTTTATTCCCATAAAAGAAATTTATAATTGGAATTCGATTATACCGAATTTTATATGTAATTTAACTCTAGGTGGATTGGAATTGAATATAGATTTTGAGTTTTTAATAAATTCATAGCCGAGTTATGAATGTAAAAATAAATAATCGACGAGTTTGAACAATTAGGATCATTAAGTCAGATTTGGATAACGGGCTTAAATTATTTTAAAATATTGAAAATGGAGTTGAAAATATTTAATAAACGAAGTTTAAACGTTCATATTTAATTTAATTAAAACGAACTTGCCGCAGCGTGGTAGTTCGTAATTTGATGTTCTGAAATTCAATTGAGTATATAGAACTCAATATAAGTCGGAATTTGATGAAACAAGAAACGTTCGACCTATTGAATGATAGTTTCAAATGGAAGAGAAAAACCTGGATTTCGCTTTATAGATTTTGAGTTATGTCAAAATCAACATTTCAAAAAAACAACACTATAATCGTTTTCAAACCATAGCGGTTTATTAAATAAAATAAAAGGATTTTGAGTAAATAAAAATCTGAATTTCCATTTGTAAAATTTATATTTGAGTTATAAAATAAATATGAAGTCAAGCGGAGTAAACTGATTGATTTTTGAAATAAAAAACAGAATTTTAATTATCGAATGAAGTTAATGAATTTCAAAAGAAACTAGTTAACAGAACTTTGAATCGAACTTAACTTTGTTTAAGTGAATTGAATTTGTTAATTGAAATTGGGAATTCGAATTTGAAATTTGGATTAGAATTTGGAAGCGAGCAAGGAGATTGAGTTTGAGTTGTGTTTAAGTGAATACAAGTATATTTAAATGTGATATGTTAAAATTAAAAGAAAATTAAGCAAAGAAGCTAATTAGAAAATTAATTAGCAAATGGAAAGCAAAAAGTGTTGAATTGATTGGAAATAAATTGTGAATAGTTTGATATATATGAGACAAGTATGGGATGAAGATCATATATTGAGTGCCCGACAAAAAGGTACATGTTTAGATTTCCATATGAGATTTTATGAGCCTATTGGGAAAGCCGCTTGGATTTTTGATTTTCTTTTTGAATGGAAAGGGTCTAGAGAGGCGATTTGTAGTTGTAACGATTAAGCCGTACAAAGGAGATGCTGGCGAAATTTTCTGAAAATTTAAGGAGTTAGAATATTTTTAAGAAATTTTGATAACTAGAAATTAATATAATCGATATACGTATAATGCGATAAGGAAACGAACGTATAAATAAAATAATAGAAAGGGGCCAGTGATTGTCTGATGGATATTTGTTTTTTTTTTGGTAGTTAAATCACTGGCTATCAAAGTTTTTGACAATCGTTGTCAATACGCAGAGACCGGTTGGATTTAATATCCGAAAACCACTCTGTATAGGCATAAGCATTGCAAATTAGATTATGCTAAAGATTATTGAAGACGGAGTAAAATGCAAGGGCTGTTCTATTTATAGAGTAATGCTTTCGCTTTGTCCAGTCCCAGGACAACTTGTATGGATGAATATCTGACATCGTATTCCTAACAGATCACATAAGACGATCTTTTCAAGGTATCACATTTGGTTGTGGAGGAATTCGTTTCTCTTAGCTTTTTATACTTGTATTATTTTTGAGAAGATCAACTAGCGATTTGACGGGTTTGACGACGTGACATTCAAAGTAAATGGTGACCAGAGGTTCTAAGAAGGAAACGTATCCTCAAGCCTCATCAACGGGAAATGACAAAAATCGGGTATACAACATAACTAGTTGGGTTATACCCAATTATGGTTTATTATCATCGATCTAGAGAAGAAAAAAATCGTTTTTTCTTCTTTTGATTACGTATCTTACGGGTTACGATTGGACGACTGACAACCGTGGGTGGTAATACATTCGATACACTCAAGCTGAATGAGTGGTTGGTGCGGTCGGGTTGCAAGATGTTCTTGTTGAACCCCCAATGTATCCCCTCTAGAGTACACTGATCGGGAGGTGGTCCCATACCTTGTCATAGTTGAAATCCAATCTCCAATAAGCTACCTTCAGTTTTTGATTTTATACTATATATGTAGAGCGTGAGATGCAAGTGTTCTACTAGATGGTTATTTATTTGATTAGACATTATTATAATATCACCAGATTTTTATATCAAAAATGTTTTGGGCTATAGTAAGGTAAAAACCGTCCATGTTTATGTGTGGGCTAGTCTTACTATTATCCTTTTCTTTCAAAAGGTTTTTCAAAGTTAAAAAATATTGTTCGACTTTACTCATACCAATCCCATGACTGACCCAGAGTTTATTTTGTTTGTTTTAACCTAAATTCTTGGGTTCCCAAATTGGTATAGACAGTCAAGAGTTTTAGGCTTTTACAGATACACTTGGATGAGTTTGAAGTAGGAGGCTTCACCACTAATTATTTAGAGTTATTTTCACTATGATTTATATGTGTTGTACTCTGAAATGGTATGTATATACAATAAAGCTTTGTGTTTCAAAGTTATGATATATTATATTATATTTTGTTCCATTGCGCTGTAAGATTCTAATGTTTTCTTTTGTTCTATCTTTTATCTATTTATTTTTCTTTAACCCTAATGACTTGTATTTCTTTGCAATTTGGTTTGGACGGGTGTTATTTTAGTCAACTCAGATAGTACGGATTTGCGGGCAGTTACAAGTGGAATCAGAGCTTAGGTTGAGCGAACACCTAGGATTTGGTGGGATTTACTCATTAGAGATAGGGTCAGTATTATCGTAGAAAGAGTTAACTGTATATGTATGAGAAAGCATATTTGTAAGTTGATATAAAAATTGTTTTATATTGTGTTGATTGGTTTGTTGAGTGGTTTATGAACTTTGGTCGGTATAGTATGATCAACTGTATTGATAAGTGTTTCTAAACAATTAAACAGAGTAATTCAACACAGTATGTTTTAAAAGCCGAGTAAATGAAATAGTTTTGCCCAAAATTATACTTTGCTATAAAAGAATAATTTTCTAAAAATATTATATATGGATGTGTCGATTATTGTTATCAAACAACAAAATGGTTATATATAACCAAATGGAATTGGTATAAGAACTTAATATGCAAATGAGATGAATTAAAATTGGATTGAAACCAGAATTTGGAATTTAAATCCCGGATGTTTGGAAAAATATTTTCTGAAATGTTATAAAATAATATGGCTTTGTTTTAGATGGATTTTTGAATAAAAATCATATTAAATGGATTTTGAAAGAGATAAAGCACTGAACTCACTTCTGTTACTGGAAAATAATTCCGATGATGTAGCGCGCCACAATCGGTGTTCATTTTCGAGTTTCTAAGTGAAAGATTACTACCTTAGGAAAATTTTGATGGAAATTTGTTTGAAAGAAAACAAGTTGGTTCAAAAATTCAAATGTTTTGAATTTGTGATATAATTTCAAAAAGGAATTTGAAATAAATATTGGGTATTCGAATTTTGGAATTTAAAATTAACTTGAGCAAGTTAAATGGATTGAAATAAATAAATTATTTGAATAAATTTGAACAAATTTGAATGCATATGAATGAAATATGAAATACCGAGATATAACCAAGTGGACTTTTGAAAAGAGGGATTTGTAGCATTTCTTCTGCCTTAGTAATTTCGAAGACGAAATTCTTTTAAGGGGGAAGAAATGTAATGTCCTGAAATTTTAACCATTTATATTGAGCATTTAAATTAATTTTAAATGTTAAATTGGAATAATAAATGAATTTTTATATTGAATTTATCGATTTATAATCGAATACGATTTAATTTCGAATATACTGAATGGTCGTAATCTGAAACGATAAATAATTGAATTCAAAGGAAAAACTGAATCAAAACGATTCAGTCGATCAATATAAATTCTATTTGAATATAAACCATAATAATAATTTATTATCAAGGAATTGTTTGTTCTGAATTTAAAATTTATTTATATCAATTTAATATGGTTACTCTATATATATGATTGAATTAAATTTTGGAATCTATTCCGTTGAGTGTAGAATAGCGAATAATGTTGGGAATGTAAGTTGTTGTGTCGATTGAAGTTCAAAACCACGAAATATATTATTATAAAATTTAAATGGATAAGAACAAAATCAAATCAAATTAAATATGCCATGTACTTAGGCCAACATCCTTTTAATACTCGCGTACAATATGTTTCCCCTTTCCTTTATAAAAATCGCGACCCTCTTCTTCCATTTTCTTTCGCAAATCCGAAGCTTCAATGGAAAAAGAAAATGGCATTCACCTTTTAAATTCAAAATTTACTCCTTTCCAATCCTCATCGTTTATAAACACACTTGCCCCCGTTATTTTCATTTCCATTACTCTCAGCAACTCAAAAAAAATACTCTTCCTTTTTCTCCATTTCAGAATTGGTCTTTTGTTAAAGAAAATAGAGAAAAAAGTCATGAGCCAGAGCAGCATTGCAAGACAGTAGTACACGCAAGGGGACTGGACTATAATCGTTCGCAGCGCACTAGGGTTCATCGCGTTTAAGATTTGGGGGATCATCGACTGTGAGTTCATCGTCATTAGAAGGAGCTTGAACAATGCAACTTCGAGATTGAAAGATGGATCAGTGGAAGGGTATAGCTCGATTTAATGGTATTTCATGCAAGTGGTTTTCGATGTCGCTGTAGCAAGCGAACGTAGCAGCTGGGAGGTGCGGTCAAAGAAAGCCACACCAGTAGTTTGGTAAAGGAGCAGGGTACCAGGAAGAAGTGGCTCAACCATGATTTTTGGGTCAGGTTCTTTGTGTTTTTTTTCCAGTAATTTTCGGTGGGATGCCAAATTTTGTAAAGTGCTTCAGTAATTTGGGTTTTCAATTAATGTATGGGTCTTGATGGAGAAGGTGTTTATAATGGAATGCCAATGATAAAAAAAATAGGGCTTGTCATTTGAAGGAAGTAGAGTTGCAAAAATGGCAAGTGGTAGTGGCAGTGAAAATTTAATAGTGGCAATCAGGTTTGACAGAATTCGGGTTCAATGGAACTGTTGGCGTTGAGATGACTAGAGCAATTGCGGGATTTGTCGTGTCGATTAGTCAAGTAATTCGCAAAACCATAAGGTATACATTTTTGTTTAGAAAATTAAATGCGCAAAATAATTTATTTAATTATTTTAGTAGTTAATTTATAATGAATAAAATTTAATCATTAAATAAAAATAAATAATCATAGGTACTCGATAAATTCATTTGAGAGGAGTCGAGTATATTCGTAGCTGCGCGACATGGGATTAAATTGGATATTCGGTAAACAAAAATCAAGGTAAGTAAACTGATTGACATAGAAATGTGTTTATTTTATGCTCTTATATCTTATCTTTTGTATATAAATAAATATTACTTGGGTATTGTTTTGTTATTTTTACAGATATTCCAACCCAGCCCGCATGCAACCAGAAATGTAGAGAAATAGAGTTCAATTTGCTGTGTATTTGCATTTTGAAGAATTGTAGATAAAGATATCACATCTAGTTGCTGTTGGACAAGAAAAGGATTGATAACAAGGCTTTGCACATCACAAATCAATGAAGAAGTGTCAAGGAAGGCAAGAGATGTATGGATGATGAGGCCCATTTATTCATAGACTTAATTAGAGTTTTTCCTATCTCATCTATAAAAGCACATGTATACCCATTGTAACAATTGTCCTGTATTTTCTCTTCATCTCCATTAACAAAGTTCTTGTTTTTTTTATTTTCTGCATTTTTTCTATTTTCTTAGTGATTAGTGTTGTCTACACGATTAGATTCGTTAGAGCACCAATTGTATTTTACATTTCCTTTATCAGCGATTAGTCGTTCGATTAGTTTCAACGACAATCCTGATTTTACTTGTTGTTGTTCTTCTTTCTGCAATTTTAATTTCTGCATTTTATTTGTGTTTTGCATTTTAATTTCCATTGAAAATTGTGATTTGATCGTCGGTTCAGTTAGATCTGTTCTGAATCAAATTACAGTTTCAATTTGTTTTATTTTCAAAATCAACCTCAAAGATCTGTCTAACTCGCCCAAGAATAAATAAATAATAATTTTTAATTACACCTCCCTGTGTTCGACCTGTTTGCTACACACCAGTACGCTTGCAGAATTTAATTTAAATATCGCGCTTTTCTAATTCATAGATTAGCGACGATCAAGTTTTTGGCGCCGTTGCCGGGGAGGTAACGATTAAATTTTATTATTTATTTAATTTCTGATTCGTGTTAGTTTTTGTTTATATTTTCCTGTTGTTTTCTTGTGTATAGATATATATATAAAAATATATATATAATAACAAGACTTCAATTTTCCTTTATTTCTTTCCGCTTTCTTCCCAATTTCTACATTTTTTTCCTTCTTTAATAATTTAAAAAAAAAAAAGAAAAAAAAACAAATCATATTTCTTTCCTTCTCTTCTGATTTCTTTCCTTTTACCCAATCAATCCCTTCTTTTACAAATTCCTCTCTCCTTTAAAAAAAACAAAACAAAAAATTCACTTTTCAATATATTTCTTTCCTTTTCTTCTTGTACAAATTTCTAAAAAAAAATAATTACAAATTTCTTTTCTGTGCTCTGTTTTTCTTCTCTGGCAAAATCTCTACCACACTTACAGACCACGTCCTTTCTCGCAATCACAACTCCTGCCTCAAAATCCGCACAACACCCTATCTTACCCACGTTCAAGCTTTCCACAAGAACCCAAATCCGCAAACGCCATAACATCAGCCTCCGATCTTCATTAACAAACCACAAAATTTCCCACCCAGCAACATCATCCCTATCTTTTCTAAAACCACATCCATCTCAAACGTTACCAATTCCCATCTTCGATACCCCCTGCAACTCCATCATCTACTACACTATTTGCATCTCCCCAAAATCATCAACCCCTGTACAATCCTCATCCTCACCACAGTACCAAGTCGCAACCAAGAACATCCACACAGCCCTCTTCGAAACCAACAATTTCAGAAGCCAAGCCATCCGATCTTCTTCATCACAAAAAAAAACCACTGACCATCCCCCAAAAATCGCTCGAACCCCAGCACCCCTAACCCGCGAAACCCAAAAACCAGATTCCGAACCAAGAAAACACATCAGCAAATCACGCACAGTTTCCAAAACCCATCAACAAATATCCCTGCAAACACCTACCCTCCACGCCTTCCATCCCACCAGTTCGCACCCGAATCAAACAATCCCCTCAACAACTGCGATACCCCTCAACAACTGCGATACCCCTCAACAACTGCGATATCCCAAAATGAACAGAATCGAAATCCCCAAATCCGAATCCCAAAAACTCGATTTGAAACCCTAAGCTCCAGACGAGGCCAAGCCCTATTCAAAAAACCCGATTGGAGCTGACTTTCGATTTTTTTTTTATAATTGATTTCCGAAAAAAAAAGGACGAGTGTTTTCAGTTTCGTCGATTAATTTCTTTTGAATATTTGGGTGATAATTTTTTGTATTTACCGTGGTTCATAGACCAAATAAAAAGATAAAGAAAGAAGTGTAATTTTGTTACTTTTGTTAGTACAGGTCCTTCCTTGTGGGTTGCATCTATGTTGAACGAGAATGGTTGTGTTGATAGTTCCCATTGATGTGGTGGCAATTGTTTTAATTTAGTTTACTTCTTTTTAGTTGTTTTATTTTTTTAGTCCTAGTTAGTTTTCCTTTGGTTTCGTTTTATTTGTCTTCCTTGCTCGAAAAAAAAAATCACAAAAAAGAAAAGAAAAAAGAAGAAGGCCAAAGTGAGAATTCTGGATCGAAATGAAGGGAAGATAGTCAAGCCAATCAAATTCAATCAAGACAAAGGCGAAAAGTGTTAAAGAAGTAAAAAAAAGAATTAGACCGAGTTGATTGCAAATAGTCGAGTTTGGAACGGCAACACTACTCAAATTTTCTGGACGGGCCGCCATACCCCACTGTAAAATTTTCTGAACTCTGCAGGTGCTCTGCTGCTTTGAAAAATAAAGAAATTGCTTGTAAAAATCTTCTGTGGGGGCAGCGGCTTGAATGTACAATATTTTAATTTTCTGTTATTATTCTGTGACTATTCTGTGTTGTTGTAATTTCTGAATCTATTTGGTGAGGAGCGGATTTCGATAATTAAAACCATCACTTCCATCGTTTTTCAACAGATTAGATATTTCAAATTATTTAACTACAAAAGTGTATTTCATGAAATTGATTTTCTCAACGGTTTGATCGCGGATATATATTAGTTCAATTTATTGAACTTCTAGCAAAAGAGGTTGCATACTACCCGTAAAACATTGGTCGTATCCCTTAGTATTTATACTATACGTGAACGACCATAAGACCCTCTTCCCCCTTCAAATCGAGATTATCAATTAATAAGATATACTAGTGTACGTTATTTATTTTGAATTGAAACTCATTTTGTCAACCTCGAATCTAAGATTTTCTTTGTTTGCATTTTACAACGATGAGTGAAAACAGTGTTAGCCAACATAATTCTCTTAGGGGTTCTCGAGTAAACCAAACCTTTCCAAATGAGATGGACCTCAACCAATTTAATCGAAACTTTCAAAATCTCAGTTTGGAAATGAATAGACCCTTATCTCTTCGAGAACGATGTTATCCAAATAGAACCGTTCAACCCTTTGTCATCGTGTTTCCACCAGCTGACGGAAATTTTGAGCTTAAACATTCTTTCATTCAAGGGGTACCAAAATTCACTGGTTCTGAAAATGCTTATGAATTTTTAAGTGAATTTGAATTGTATTCATCCTCAACTCAAATGCAACAATTATCTAATGAATCAATCAAGCTAAGGCTAATTCCATTTGCATTACTTGAAAGCGCTAAAAGATGGCTAAATTCTCTTCCAAGACAATCCATAAGAAGTTGGGATGAATTTGTCAATGTGTTCTTAAAGAAGTTTTTCCCTTTCCATAAAACTCGAAAAATCCGAACTGAAATAAATCAATTTTCTCAAAATGAGGGGGAAACTTTTTCAGAATATTTTGAGAGATTTAACCAACTTCTATATAGTTGCCCTCATCATGCAATTTCAAAATATCATTTATGTCAAATCGCATATGACGGGCTAAACTATCAAACTCGAACACAACTAGAATCAATGTGTGGAGGAGAATTTATGTCCAAAACGGTCGATGAAGCTTGGGAATTCTTAGAAAATTATTCTGAAAAGGACATGCAATGGGAGTCAATTAGTGTTCCCATCCGTGCTTCTACTAGAGGAATGCATGTCGTGGATCCAAATCAATTTCCTTTAGAAACTCAAACTCCTCAATTCGAAGGACAACCCCAGTATTACCCTTAAGACCAAGTCAATGTCATCGCTCAAAATAGTCCATACTCATCCTCATATAACCATGGTTGGAGAGATCATCCAAATTTCTCATGGTCTAATCCGAATAATATCGCAACCCCACCTCACATGCAACCCTTTATTCCAAATCCGAATTACCAAGCTCCATCTCCCAATTTTCAAACCTCTCAGACTACACCTCAATCCAAAGAACCCTATAGGCACCCCAACTTTCAGTCATCAACCCAATCCTCTCAATCTTCTCCACCATCACAAGAAATTGTGCGTTTAGAAAAACAGTTGAACTCTCACGAAGCTAAAATGAACTCACACGACACTAAACTCGACCAAATGATGAATATGATAAAGGAACTAGTGAAAAGTAACGAGAAGGGTAAGTTACCTAGTCAACCCGAGGTGAATCCAAAATATATCTCTCGAACGGTAAATTCTTGTGAGGACAAAAACCATAATCCAGTCAATATTGTTACAACCCTTCGATCTGGAAAGAGGATTGATAATAATGTGGGAAACCTTGGCACACCTTCGAACTCGACCCTAATGCCAAATCGTGATGATCACCTTTTGATTACGAATGTCAATTCGTCTAAACCTCCATTTTCCTTAAATGTTGGCAATCCCAACAGCCCTTCTCCTAATGTCGGGAAACCCGACTCACCTTCGAAAATCAATGTTGGCAATCCCAACATCCCCTCTTCTACACCCTTGTCTCCTTCACTTCCTATATCGAAACCTTCTTCGTTATACGACCAAAATTCTGAAAGAATCTATAAACCAGTAGCTCCTTATCCTCATAGACTTAACAATAAGAAGAAGGATGCGAATTTCGAAAAAATCCTTGAAATCTCTTCAAACAAGTTCGTGTGAACATTCCACTCTTAGACACCATCGAACAATTTCCTCAATATGCCAAGTGTCTAAAAGAGTTGTGCACCCGAAAACGAGCCACTAATATTCCTAAAACTGCCTTCTTGACCGCGAACACTAGCTCTGTTTTCTCGAATCCATCACCAATCAAGTATAAGGACCCCGGTTTCCCTACAATCGGTTGTAAAATAGGAAACACTCACATCAGTCACGCCTTACTTGATCTTGGTGCAAGTGTCAACCTTCTTCCCTACACTGTTTATCATCAACTTGGACTAGGAGAATTGAAATCCACGAGTATCACACTCCAATTGGCTGATCGATCTTTTAAATAACCCTTAGGCATTGTTGAAGACGTTTTGATTCAAATTGAACAATTTTATTTCCCGGTTGACATCATAGTTCTTGAAACCGAGCCTGTTTCTAATCCGAATAGTCAGATTCCATTGATATTGGGTCGTCCCTTCTTAGCAACCTCAAATGCGATCATCAATTGTAGGAGCGACCAACTTAGACTATCGTTTGGGCACTTAACCATTGAATTGAATACTTTTCATCAACCCAAAGTGATCGAAATAGGAGAAGTCGACATAATAGAAACAGTTTTAGATGGCACATCTGAATTATCTCCTCAGAAAACTTCACTTTCCTCAGTAGATGGGTCCACTATGTCTTTTGAGGAATTGTTCGAAGATGAGCTTAAACTTTTGAATGACGAGGATGAATATATGGAATATCTCAAACATAATCATAATTCCATATCATCAAAAGAAATTGTGGTTGGAAACTCAAATTTATGGGATTATAATCTTCAGTTGAATGATACAAATAATTGGCGCGATAAAATTTTTATTGGAAGGATTCTGATTTCTGAATTCATTGATATGCCTATGGTACTTCAAAAATCAAACACGAAATCATCATATACCATTTTCAATAGAGGTAAGTGTGGGGGGAAAAGGAAATCTCATTTTTCACATAACGCACATCATCATCGTAGATTTCATTTTACATATGATCTCCATTCGCATATAGTGTTTAAATTGCATTTCATTTTACAAATCATTCTGCATTTGATACACCTTTGGGTACTATCTTTCAAATATAGAAAAAAATTACAGTGTGGACACTGTTTAGTTCAAGTGTGGGGGGGAGTCTGCATTTCATCCATTTTCATTTTTCTTTGTTTTTAGTTCTTTTATTTTCATCATTTAAATAGGACCATCATTCATTTCAGATTGTAATAACATACCATTTTTTTTTTGAAAATACGACTCAATTTAGATTTGATACAAAAAAATAAGTTTACAATTTATAGTCAGTTGATAGTATTTTTTTCTCTCAACTTAGATCGAATAAGATATATAATGAAAAGTTTAATTTTGAGGGATAATAGTGTAACCGGTACATAGGGAGATTCTTAGGTGATGGCCATGAAATCTATTCTATATTGTAGACTTTGTTTAAATAAGTGGAGGACTTAAAATACTTATATTGGCTGTTCGAATCTTTAAAACTAAGTTATGTTAAGTTGAATTCGCGTAACTCTCTTTTGTGCTTATATTTTCAATAATAATAATAATAATAATCCAAGGGTATCCAACATTGCTTGTATATCTCGCGTTGGTGTGCAAACCCGCCAAGCTCTATCCGACACGTTGTTGACAAAGTCAGCGTTGGAATATGTTGGTCTCATTTTATGAGATTGGACACCTAAGGATTACCGACACGTTGTTGACAAAGTCAAAGTCGGTCTGCACAATCCGCCAAGCTCTTTACCTACTCTCCGTTAGTCCGCGAGGCAGTGCATGGGTGGTAAACCTTGGTCTTTATAGTTAGGTGTATGTACTTAATCATAAATCTTAAAAATTTTATAGAATAAAGAATAAGCGATGATACCCAAACACTTCTCGACCTTATTGATTTGACTAGCCATACATGAGAAAATTAGAATACCACTTTGCAAACTGTGCCAAGCAACTAAGAATTTATTTCATGGCTGCACTATGTTATCGACCGAATCAACTGGCCAAACTGGAATTTAACATTTGAAAACTTGATTTATGTTGAAAATTTGTGATAAGCTGAGGTATCTAAAATAAAATCAACTGATTAGAAATTGTTAATTTAATTTGTTGTACCACTTTCCTTAAACGAGTCGTGTTTTCATTTTTGTTTTTCAATTGCATATGTCTGTGCATTCATATAGTTGCATTAAAATCATTGCACACTGCATTTGGATTTTGTGGGTAGTATCCGCTGAAAACCCTCACGAGACACCACTCGTCCTACTAGGGACACCTAGAGGTTTAACGGCTTGTTGCATACGCTCAATGCAATCGTGTTTCCTACGAAAGTGCGACCTATCTAGTTAGATTTTCATTTTCTTTTTACTCGAGGACGAGTAAAAGATAAGTGTGGGGGTATTTGATTGACATAGAAATGTGTTTATTTTATGCTCTTATATCTTATCTTTTGTATATAAATAAATATTACTTGGGTATTGTTTTGTTATTTTTACAGATATTCCAACCCAGCCCGCATGCAACCAGAAATGTAGAGAAATAGAGTTCAATTTGCTGTGTATTTGCATTTTGAAGAATTGTAGATAAAGATATCACATCTAGTTGCTGTTGGACAAGAAAAGGATTGATAACAAGGCTTTGCACATCACAAATCAATGAAGAAGTGTCAAGGAAGGCAAGGGATATATGGATGATGAGGCCCATTTATTCATAGACTTAATTAGAGTTTTTCCTATCTCATCTATAAAAGCACATGTATACCCATTGTAACAATTGTCCTGTATTTTCTCTTCATCTCCATTAACAAAGTTCTTGTTTTTTTTATTTTCTGCATTTTTTCTATTTTCTTAGTGATTAGTGTTGTCTACACGATTAGATTCGTTAGAGCACCAATTGTATTTTACATTTCCTTTATCAGCGATTAGTCGTTCGATTAGTTTCAACGACAATCCTGATTTTACTTGTTGTTGTTCTTCTTTCTGCAATTTTAATTTCTGCATTTTATTTGTGTTTTGCATTTTAATTTCCATTGAAAATTGTGATTTGATCGTCGGTTCAGTTAGATCTGTTCTGAATCAAATTACAGTTTCAATTTGTTTTATTTTCAAAATCAACCTCAAAGATCTGTCTAACTCGCCCAAGAATAAATAAATAATAATTTTTAATTACACCTCCCTGTGTTCGACCTGTTTGCTACACACCTGTACGCTTGCAGAATTTAATTTAAATATCGCGCTTTTCTAATTCATAGATTAGCGACGATCATAAACTCACTCTCTGGATTCGTTTATAATTTATTATAAATGAATATTTATTTAATATAATGTTATATGATGTTTGTTGGTTGTTTGGATGCACTGAAATATTATTGTGCTTATTATATATATTAGTTATATTAAGGCTTGGTGGTTGGACCATTATATATATATATATATATATATATATATATATTAGATATTTACCGCAGTATCATTATCAGATGACCATACCACCCCACGATATATCGAGTGGATGACCTTCATGTCGCGATATCCTGCCTTGAAGTAGGATGGGTATTATTTATGTTGTCTAACATCTATGGATGCATGGAAAACAAGTTGGAGGGATCCAACTGGATTCCACAAAATTTATTTATTGTTGTTAACATATTTATATATGTGTAATGTGTTGAATTGAATTGATGTTTGTGCATTCGGATGTTAGAATATCATTGGCCCTAGATGCAGATATATAAAAATATCATAAAAATGGATTTATAAATGGAGATCGTTTCAAGAAATGGAAATGATGAAATTTATTCCGATATTCAGAATGTAAACTGAATTTAAAATAATCCACATGGATTTATGGTTTGAATTAGACTATGATGAATTTATAGAAATAAAATTATTTCCCAAAGATATTGGAATTGTATTAAGTAGAAATTTAAAATGAAATATATAAGTTATACTAATAAAATATTCAAAATGAGAATAAAGTTCAAATAGATTTTTAAATGGAAGTTTGTTTAATATAAAATGAAGAAGTTAATTTATAAACAATGTTTATAAATGTAATGAAGTTATTTTCATTGGATAAAATGGAAATAGATTTTTCCAAATATAAGAAACGACATTAAAAAAATTATATTTTAAATGAGATAGAAGAGGGGATTTTTATGATAGATAATGTTAGTTTTTGTATTACAAACTCTTACCCATCTCAAGATAAGAACGTTGTCGATAAAGGTCTGAGAGGTAATTAAAATACCCCAACTTGAACGACTTCGCTATTATCAAGAGATGACATTAGTTTGTAATGGTAAAGAATGTTGACTTAATTGTTTATTCCCATAAAAGAAATTTATAATTGGAATTCGATTATACCGAATTTTATATATAATTTAACTCTATGTGGATTGGAATTGAATATAGATTTTGAGTTTTTAATAAATTCATAGCCGAGTTATGAATGTAAAAATAAATAATCGACAAGTTTAAACAATCAGAATTGTTAAGTCAGATTTTTATAATAGGCTTGAATTATTTTAAAATATTGAAAATGGAGTTGAAATTATTTAATAAACAAAGTTTAAACGTTTATATTTAATTTAATTAAAACGAACTCGCCACAGCGCGGTAGTTCATGATTTGGCGTTTCGAACTTCCATTAAGTATACATAACTCAATATAAGTCGGAATTTAATGAAACAAGAAACGTTCGAACCTATTGAATGATAGTTTTCAAATGGAAGAGAATAACTAGGATTTCGCCTTATAAATTTTGAGTTATATCAAAATCAAGTTTTCAGAAAAACAGCGCTATAATCGTTTTTAAACCATAACGGTTTATTAAATAAAAAAAAAGGATTTTGAGTGAATAAAAATCCGAATTTCCATTTGAAAAATCCAGATTTGAGTTATAAAATAAATATGAACTCAAGTGGAGTAAATGGATTGATTTTTGGAATAAATATCAGGCTTTTAATTACTGAATGAAGTTAACTAATTTCAAAAGAAATTGGTTAATAGAATTTTGAATCGAAATTAACATTGTTTAAGTGAATTGAATTTGTTAATTGAAATTCAGAATTCAAATATGAAACTGGGATAAAATTTCGAAGCGGGCAAGGAGACTGAGTTTGAGTTGTGTTTAAATGAACACAAATATATTTGAACGTAATATGTTAAAATTAAAAGCATATTAAGCAAAGAAGCTAATTAGCAAATGGAAAGCAAAAAGTGTTGGATTGAATGGAAATAAATTGCAAATGGTTTGATATATGTGAGACAGGCATGGGATGAAGAGTATGAAGATCATATAGTGAGTACCCGACAAAAAGGTACATGTTTAAATTTCCACATGAGATTTTATGAGTCTATTAGGAAAGTCGCATGGCTTTTTGATTTTCTTTTTGAATGGAAAGGACCTAGAGAGGCAATTTGTATTTGTATCAATTAAGTCGTACAAAGGAGATGCTGGCGAAATTTTTCGGAAATTTAAGGAGTTAAAATATTTTTAAGAAAATTTGATAACTAGAAATTAATATAACCTATATATATATAATGCGATAAGGAAACGAACGTATAAATGAAATATTAGAAAGGGGCCAGTGATTGTTTGATATTTCCATTGATTGTTTGATGGATGTTTATTTATTTTTATAGTTAAATCAATGGCTATCAAAGTTTTTGGCCATCGTTGTCAATATGGAGAGACGGGTTAGATTTAATATCCGAAAACCACTCCATATAGGCATAGGTGTTGCAAAATAGATTATGCTGAAGATAATTTAAGATGGAGTAAAATGCAAGGGTTATTCTATTTACAGAGTAGTGCCTTCGGTTTTCCAGTCGCAGGACAACTTGTATGGATGAATGTCTAACAGAGTATTCCTAATAGATCACATAAGACATACTTTTCAAGGTATTACATTTGGTGGTTAAGGAATTTGTTTCTCTTAGATTTTTATACCTATAATATTTTTGAGTAGATCAACTAGTGATTTGATGGGTTTGACGATGTGGTATTCAAAGTGAATGGTGATCAGATGTTCTAAGAAGGAAGCGTAGACTCATGCCTCATCAATCGGGAAATGATCGGGCAGGCAACATGACTAGCTGGGTAATACCCAAGCAGGGTGTATTATCACTTATCTAGAGAGAGAAAAATTCATTTGTTCTTCTTTCGATTCTGTATCTTACGAGGTTACGGTTGGACGGTGGGCAACCATGGGTGATAGTACATTCAATATACTCAAGCTGAATGAGTGGTTGGTCATTTGTGGCCGGGTTGCAAGATGTTATTGTTGAACCCCAGTGTATCCCCTTTAGAGTACACTGATCGAGAGGTGGGCTCATACCATGTCATAGTTGGAATCCAGTCTCCAATAAGCGCCATGCGGTTTTGATTTTATACTATGTATGTAGAGCGTGAGGTGCAAGTGTTCTACTAGATGGTTATTTATTTGTTTAGACATTATTATAATATCGTCGGATTTTCATATCAAAAATGTATTGGGTTATAGTAAGGTAAAAACCGTCCATGTTTATGTGTGGAATGGTCTTACTATTATCTTTTTCTTTCAAAAGGTTTTTCAAAATTAAACAATATGGTTGGAGTTTACTCAAATCAGTCCCATGACTGACCCAGAGTTTATTTTGTTTACTTTAACCTAAACTCTTGGGTGCCTAAATTTGTACGGGCAGTCAAGTGTTTCAGGCTTTTACAGATATACTTGGAGTAGTTTGAAGTATGAGGCTTCACGATTAATTATTTAGAGTTATTTCCGTTGTGATGTATCTATGTTGTACAGTGATATGGTATGTATATACAATACAGCTTTGTGTTTCGAAGTTATGATATATGGTATTACATTTTGTTCTGTTTCGGTGTGAGATACTAATGTTTTATTTTGTTCTATCTTCTATTTATTTCTTTTTCTTTAACCCTAACGATTCGTATTTCTGTGCAATTTGGGTTGGACATGTGTTATTTTAGTCAACTCAGATAGTACGTATTTGCGGGCCATTACGTATATTCTGGATAAAAGTGTTAATGTATATATATATATTAATCAATAACGATAATGATTGAAACAAGATTATTGTCATCAAAACATCATCAATATTCCATTCCCCAACAGGCCCAAGAAGGAGCAAACGACAAAGGACCTTTAAAACCTTTGGATCCGATTTCTATGCATATATGATAGAAAATGAAGCTCTAACTTACCAACAAGCAATGTCATCTCCCGATGCACCTTACTGGAAGGAAGCCATCAAAAGTGAAATAGAATCCATTCTACAAAACCATACGTGGGAACTAATGGATCTCCCTAAAGGATTAAAACCACTAGAATATAAATGGATATTTAAGAAAAACTAGTGGTTGACGGCTCAGTAGACAAGTATAATGCAAGACTTGTAATAAAAGGATTTAGACAAAAGGAAGTTGATACATACTCACTAGTCACCAGAATAACATCAATTAGGATGCTTATTACAATCACATCCATATTGAATTTGAAAATGCACCAAATGGATGTGAAAACTGCGTTTCTAAATGGTGAACTGGAAGAAGAAATATATATGCAGCAACTTGAAGAGTTTCTAAGCCCAGAAAATGAAAATAAGGTATGCAAGTTAGTAAAATCGCTTTATGGCCTTAAACAAACACCTAAGCAATGACATGAGAAGTTTCATGATACTATGTTATCAAATGGATTCAAAATAAATTAATCAGATAAGTGCGTCTATATAAAACGTATAGATGTTGAATATGTCATTGTTTGTCTTCATGTCGATGATTTGTTGATCCTAAGAAATAATAAGGCTATAATAAAATCTACAAAGGATATGTTATCCTCTAGGTTTGACAAGAAAGACCTAGAAGTGGCAGGCGTACTCATGGGTGTAAAAATGATAAAAACATCACAAAGATTTGCATTATCTCAGTCACATTACGTTGTTAAAATACTAGATAGATTCAAGTAGTAAAATATAACTACTGAAAAGTCACCACTAGATATGAACAAAAATTGTGTTAAAAACATTGATAATGGTATATATCAACTTGAATATTCTGGTATTCTAGGAAGCATTATGTATGTCATGAACTGCACTAGGCCTGATATTTCTTACGCTATAAGAAAGTTAAGTAGATTTACCAGCAATCCTAGTAAAAATCATTGGAAAGCAATAATTAGAGTTCTATGATATCTAAAATATACACAAAATTATGTTTACAATTTGAGAAGTATCCTTCAGTAGTAGAAGGATATCACTACACCAAAACAGTGGATTCCCAACAAGTATAGATGTTACAAATAATTTCCGTAACACTTTTATGTGTCACTAACAGCCTGTGAGGAATTTCCTGTAACACTTATAAGTGTTACAAACAGAGTAACTGCTAACACTTATAAGTGTTACAAACATATTCATTGCCAACACTTATAAGTGTTACATGAAATTCATTGCTAACACTTACAAATGTTGGAACTATAAGATATGGTAACACTTATAAGTGTTACGGGAAATTCATTGCTAACACTTATAAATGTTGGAACTATATGATATGGTAACACTTTTAAGAGTTACAAACATATTCATTGCTAACACTTATAAATGTTGGAACCATAAGATATGGTAACACTTATAAGAGTTGCAAACATATTCATTGCTAACACTTATATTTGCATATAAGATGGCATAAGCTCTATTTAATATGCATTCAGCTATGATATTATCTCAACATAACAACGTGTAAAGAAATCCATAAGAAAAAAAAATCCATATTTGTGTCAACAACAAAGTACAAACTAACAAAAAATAATAATACATTACTAAATTCAACACATATACAATATCCAATTCCATAGTAAAAACAATACATAATTAACAGAATGCAAGATATTTTTCATATTTGAAGTCTACAAGTACCAAATGCGAAACTCCAGCCATATAACAAACCTTACATCCAAAAATTTGCATAGCTTGTACCACCAATATTTATCTTTTTCTCCGTTTCACTGCGTGCATTTAATTAAATAGCATCATTTAAGTTTCAAATAGTGGTAAATGTTATAAGTTCAAAATCATAACTTCTTAATTTTGACATATCTTTTGTCTATTGAACTCGATGAAATCTTGCAATTTAAGCTCTTTTTTAAGCCTTCTGTTTTCTTCAAGAACCTCCAACGCAAATTCCACACCACGATCACATAATGGTTCATCAATCCAATGGATGAATCCACAGTCTCTAAGAGTTCCAGTGTTTGCACAAATAAAATATCGACGTCCAACGTTTTTATTTAAATAGCATGTTTTGAATATCGGTTCAATGTTGCAACGACATAGCAACCTTCGAGATTGTACTTGTCCAACATTGAATGTTGGCAGGGACGATAATCTTATTGGTGTTGTCGATCTGGTAGGCGGTGCCATATCATTCTGAACACTTAATAATGTTAGATTTCTTTGTAAGCTCGACTCTATTCTCTCGTAGACGCTAAATGGAGTTGCCGATCGAGATTCGGTTGAACAAACAATTTGAGAAGGATTGTCTGAATCGTCTGAATACACTAGGAAGTAATCACGATAATCTGTCGAAGGTCTTGAGTATGAAGACATCTACAGAAAATAAATAAACAACAATAGTATCAAGATGTGAAAACCTTAATTTAGATCCATATAAATTGAATACATTTCAAATTTATGCTATAAAAGTGTATTCATATTCTGTCTCATGTCTCATTAATAGCTATTCATGATAAGTGTAGTAGACACATTGTAAGTGTTAAAAATAGTACCTTGCCAATGTAACGGCAACAACTCTTCAATAAGAACAAGAACGTTTTGATAGTTCAAATTGATAACAACTCTTCAATAATCTAGAAAACAATCCTGAAAGCAAGAACAAACAATAGGGGCTGCATTATTACACAAACAACATATGTAATGACATGAATACAAAAGTCAGTACCGACATGCAAGCATATAACCTGAAACTCACAACTCCACAGCATTTTCATGCATCAGAAATAGTATAGAGCATAATTCATGCTTCAAACACCATATATAGAACATCATAATTCATGCATCAAAAATCGTACAAAGGCAGCAGCTCCAGCAACTTACAATTTCAATTTTGTAAACATGAATTATAGAGAATTAATGCCATCAGAAAGTGCAAATTTATTTATCATGTAAAAGATGTCACATACACTACACCAAAATTTAGAGACCAGACTTAGTTGTGTGGTTAACATGACCAAAGAAAACCAGCCAATCATGATATATTATTACTTAACTAGTTGTCTAAAATAAATAATCTGAGTACAGAAAACATAAAAGTTATCACCAACAATCGACAATCAATCAAATAACTCAATAGTTTAAAATCAAGTGATGTATATCAGCTGTGTATCAAAAGAACTAATGGAATATTGAAATTCGCACTGATTTATGATTAGATAAGAAAAAACTAACCTTTGTTTTTTTCTAGTAATCTTCCTCTCGAGTAACTCGGCTGTATGAATCAATTATTAGGCATAGCTGTCTTGTAACAAGTTTGGTCGAATCTTGCTTTTGCCTCTATCTAAATGGTCCTAGATGACAGTATACTCATGAATAGGGAATGGTTGTACGCATATAATGAGTGCAAGTTGCATCATAAGAGTTAAAAATCTGGTATGAATCATATAGTAATTGGCATGATTCCTGGAGATATACAGACCAAAAGAAAACTCTGTTTTTAATCATAATGTGCTCTAATGTAAGAACTGACTATGTTATGGCCTTGATACTAAATTTGAAATTGCATGTTTTACTGGAGTTGAATTCAAAATGAAATGTGCAATGATATCTTAACGCGAGAGCTAGGACATTTATGTGCAGAAAATGGCAATGCGTTATGAAATACAAGATTGTAGATGAACTAGAAACGCATAAATGCACAGAAATGACAAGAACATCTATAGACAGCAAAAAGAAGGTTAAGTATATTTGTTGAAACCATTGCTTAAAATCCTGATAGTCGTATATAGATAAATAAAGTAGAAGGTATGGGTTTTTATGTAGCCAAAAACGCATATGTGTACCTGCTTTGCGTGTGGAGTGACAGGCCATCCATATACAATGTGTAAACCCAAATACCTCTCATTAAGATATAATTCACCGCTCTGGATAAACACCTTAGTGTTCATGAACATTATTTGGAGTCAAAGGATTCACTAAATGCCTCTATCGAAGGTTGGATTTCTGCACGCTCAAAAATTGATCAGCATAATCCAGTAAGAAGTGAGATCTTAGCCTTAACCAAAGAGCCAGTTTCTAATCCTTATTCTTCCAATGTTGCTGATGTCAGCATTGAGCATTATGACTAGACTCAACCTAAAGGTTCTTACATTCAAAAATCCATGAATGAAAAAGTAATCAATTCTTTGTCTTCACACTTCAAGCATTGCGACAATGAAAAAGCTAATGTAGACAAAAATGCCTCAAAATCTTTCCTGGAACCGAAAGAGAATTATCGGTTCATTAATTATGCACTCCATTCTGACATTGAGGCCAAAAGAACTAATGTCATTTCATGGTTGTCTGATCCAAAAATTACAATGAAACGTAAGAGTGTCTCGGATAGTGATAACTTGATTATGATTGCAGAGTCATCCAAACAATCGAAGAACGATGAGCTCAATAATCGTAGGAGATCAACATCAATATTGCCAACCAAGAAAGGTGTGACTGATGATTATGCGATTAATATTGATTTTGGTATTGCTGGAATACCGAATGTCATGAAGACAAGAGAAACTAATGACGGAATTTTATACAATAACAACATGTCGGTGTTGCTAAGTACAGAAGAAGGAAACAAATTTAAAGATGGTACCAAGCACTTAAAAGCTGAAATGAGAATAGATCCCTACAATGAATTGGGTAATATCACAGTATGCCCAGAAGAAAAATGCATCCAGAAAACACAATCCTTAAAATTTTCAACCATGCCAAGTATTGTGTTAACCAAAGAGCATAAATTAAAATTCAGAAATTTTAATCTATTTAGAAGAAAACTAAATGGGCAAATTATACCTCAGATTTGCTGAAATGGCATACAACATAGCATAGTGACGCCATATATTTAGCATTTAATATTCACCATTTGTTAGAGAATCGAATCAAAGAAAAAGAAACTCAGATCCCTTTGTGATACGTATGTTAATCTGCAAATAAAGGTAGAAAGATTTCAAATAAGCGCAAATGTAACTACCTAGCATCGCCAATTCAACATGTTGGAAGAGAAATCGATTATGCGAAAAGATAAAAAGCAACTGTACATCTTAAAACAAAATCAAAATTATATTTTTTTTCCCAAGAATATAATTTTTTACTCACCAAAGTTATAAAGGCAAACCAAATTGACGTTGAACTCCTTGTCTCGAACTCGAATCTGACGTTGAACTCCTTGCCTCGAATACGAGTTTCGTGACCTCGAACTCGAATCAAAGTTGAACTCCTTGCCTAGAAATCGAAACCCTTGTTCCCTCTTTGTAATCGAAATCGAATCGAAATCCTTGTTGCCCCTTTGTAATCGAAATCAAAATCCTTCCCTAAATCACCTTATTCCCGTATTTAATTCATTTTATCGCGGCCGAAGTAGTGAAAAAGCGTTGAGATAAGGGGACTAAGGGTTACGGCTGAAAAGAGATGGGTGTTTACCTTTTTGCCCTCTGTAACCTAGCTTACCAACACAAATAAGAGTTACCAATAAATCTTTTACAAATTTGTATTTTTAGTAACACATTTTTAATATACCAACACATATTAGTGTCACTAGTCTACAACACATATAAGTGTTGGCAGTTGAAAAAAATAAGAGTTGCCAAATGGCCATTATGGTGTAGTGTCGATATAATGATGTCAATTGGATAAATGGCTCAAATGACACAAAATCCACAAGTGGATATGTGTTTACATTAGGAAATTGAGCAATGTCATGGAAATCATCCAAACAGACTTATACAGCAAGGTCAACAATGGAATCAGAGTTTGTTGCTCTAGATAAAGCTGCGGAAGAAGCAGATTAGCTTAGGAGTTTTTTGGAAGACATTCCAAATTGGGAAAAACCAGTACCTCAAATATGTATACATTGTGATAGTCAATCTGCTATAGAAAGGGCGAATAATACATTGTATAATGGTAAATCTAAACATATTCGTCGTAGATATAAAATCATAAGACTACTTCTCTCTAATGGAGTTATCACTATAGACTATGTAAGATCAAAGGATAACATTGTGGATCCACTAACTAAAGGCTTGCCTAGAGAGAAAATTCAAACCTTATCGATGAGAATGAGCTTGAGACCTATAAACTAAAAAAAAGAAAAGAAGGGAAACCCCACCTAGTGACTGGAGATACCAAGATCTAGGTTCAAAGGGACAACTAAGTTTAAGATAAACTTGGCGGCACTGTTAAATACAAACCATTCCTATGATAAGTCAGTGCGTAATCCGTCGGAGAATAGGATAAGCTTAGCTTTTAATGGTGTTTATACCGTGGTGTTGTAAAAGATCCAAGTGGACTATTGCAGGATACTCTTTATAGAATCACATATGTGAGTGTGAAGGTGCCACTCCAAGAAGAATTGTAAGGTCGAATTCTTCAAACACCCATGAGACCAAGCAAGTGTTAATGGCAAAAACGAACATAAACAGAAAACCAAGGGGTGTAGAAACACTTAACTTGTGTTATTTTATAGATTTACACAAAAGGCTTACAATTCAAAGACAATCCAATCCACTGATTCGTCAGTATGTTATAACGATAAAACACTAGGAAAAGTTCAAGGCCATTGTGCTACTTTTACCAATACGATAAATGTTCCGCAAAATTTAAGAACAAAATTAAGTAATCTCTCATTCATGTCGGGGATTGTAAAAAATGAATGGAGAGATTAGAGAAGAAGAGGTCGGGTGTTGTTGGAGAATTACAAAGGAAACAAAGTCCTACATCGAGAAATTTTTGTTTCTATCTCTCCATATAAACTAAAGCCCAACTTGCTCTATCAAACAACCAAAGTGGGTTTGAAGACGTGGGGCTATGTAGGCATTGAACCTTCATATAAATATTAATTTGTCAAAAATTGGGCCTTGAGCCTTGGGGCTCTTGGTGTCTCATGATTAGCTGGATCGCTGATTGCTCGTTACGCTGAAACGAATATTTTTTAGCAGAAGTGTATGTTCGCCTGAATAGTCACTAGATGCGACCGTTTCCCATTAGCTCACCCTCTCCCAATATAGGCACCCCCTGCTGTTGTATAAGGACCGACTACCAGAACCAACTCACTCACCGAGAAACCATTCACTCTTCTACTTCTTCCCTACATTCTATTCTTAAAAACTGCCTTGAGTTCGTCATTGCTCTGCAATTGTAAGTGCTCCATTGCATAGATCAGTCTGTTTTATCTTGGGAAATAATTGCTCAAGTTCCTTCAGCGTCGTAGAGAGAGAGAGAGAGAGAGAGAGAGAGAGAGAGATAGATAGATAGATAGATAGATAGAGAGATAGAGAGAGCAATATTGTTTTAAGGAAACAACTATAGCTGGACTCAGACACTACAATACGGTAATTTGTTATTGTGTTCTTTTTGCTGTCGATTGCGTGTGTTTGCAACGGTGTTACTAACGTTTTAGAAACGTTCCTGTTTTCTACAACAAATTTGTAATGGATTTTAACGTATTTGTTGCTACGCTACTAACAGATGTAATGTGGATTTGATTTATGCTTGGTCTACAATATATGTTGTATCAACGTGAAACGTTGGAATATGCAACGTAGTGTGCGATGTATGTTGAAATATGAGACTGAAAGTCAATTTTTTTTTTTTTTTAATCTGTTATAAAATAATATACAATAGCTGCCAACATGCCTGGGATGTAACCAAATGTAAATAGACAGCTCTAACAATGACCATGAGTCTAAGAGGTAGATGGATTTATGCTTGGATATATATATATACATACATACATACATACATACATACATATATATATATATATATATATATATATATATATATATATATATATATAATACCGAATGCTATATAATACCAAAATTGACTCTTATTTTTGTGCTTATGGTGTTACCTAATGATAGATTGTCGTATGGAAATGCGTGATATGGCTACTGTATAGTTTTATTTTCATGTCGGTTAATATTCACAATATTTTTTTTATTTTTTTTATTTGGCCTTATTTTGAAATTTTATTACGCAAATAGTCTGGTTTCAAAACTAATTAAAAAAACAGTCCTGTTTTACCAACTCAGCGTTGAGTTGATCATAATACACTGACGCAATTTCAAATCGTGTCAGTGTAATTTTATTTTGATTTTATAATGACGCCGTTTGGAATGTCGTTAGGCCCTTTTTTTTTTTTTTTTTTTTCATTGACGCGATTTGAAATGGAGGCAGTGCAAAGTTTTTTATGATGACGTCATTTCAAATGGCGCTAGTGTGTTTTGGCAAACTCAGTGTTGAGTTGATCAAAACTGGGTTATAAACATAATAAGATTTGAAATCGGATTATTTGAGTAATATAGCTTGAAAAAAAGCTAAATCTTAAAAATAAATAAATAAATCCTTTATGAAATGCAAGTTTTGTCCTTTTGATTTTAATTTTGTAAACGTCAACCGATAATGAGCAAGATATATTCATCAAGATTAACTTTGATTCCATAGTTAAACCGTCCAATCCAACTTTCATAACACACCGGAGAATCGTTTGCTACCACAAAATCAAATTGAATTTGCAATAATTAGCGGTTAAATTGTTTTGCGTGACAAGTGGTTCTCTGATTCCACATCACATAGCCCACTAAATGATAAACTTGGATTATGTGCATTTTTTTCGAACGATAACCATATGTTTGAATATGATATTTGAATGTGACACATTGTTGAATAGAAAAATCATTTTTTTGCTACAAACAAGATATTCAATCTTGGCTTAGCTGAGAATGAGTTGAAGAATGAATGAAAAAATAAATGGCTAAGATTCAGACGAAGAGTTCACATACAATATATATATGGCAAACTTTCCATTGCACCCCAAAAATGGAGCAGCCCAAAAACCACATAATTTCCACCTTTCATTTATATTAAAGAAAATGAGTGGAAAGTGAGAGAGTTGATGGAAGGAAAGAGAAGGGGAGTTAGTGGGAAACGAGTGGTGTAAAAGTGGTAGGTTAAAGAGGTGCTCACTATTTGAGGTGTCATTGAACCTGCATGTATATATATATATATATATATATATATATATATATATATATATATATATATATAGCTACCACTTCATGCATCGGACGTGTCCGACACGGAAGAAACGGTAGCGTGTAATATTTTACTGGGGACGATACCTTAACAGTGAGAACTGGGAGGAGGAAATGGCTGCGCTGCGTTCAAAGGTACGTAAAACCGCTGCAATGACGTCTTGGTCTACATGTGTGTAGCATAAAGTCAAGAAGCGTGTAAAAAACTATGAGCTCACTGTTATACGCTGTGCAGTTACTATAAAACATATCACTTCATAAATTAGTCCAAAAGATAGATGCAGCATATTATATTTGATTTAATATGCTTTCGCTCTCCCTTTTTTCCTTGAGTAAAGGGCTACATAACGCGTTTAAGCTAGCTTTCTTTTTATTTTTGCATACAGAGCGGATACAGCTAATGTCTTTTGATTTTATTTGCAGATAATATATTATTTTTCGCTCGTGAAATTACAAATGGGTCTGCTTTCTCGTGGGCCCTGCATCCGTTTAGCTGCCAAGTAGAGCTTACAGAAGAATCCTATGTCCTAAGAGAAATTCCGATTTGCTTGTTGTATACTGTTTTGACACTTCACGTTTATAACCTTTTTTTTTTTTTTCTAAGTAATGTAGCGTCAAATTGTTCATATATTGTTTTTTTTTTTTCTTACCTTTCCTTACATTAAAACTAGCAAGTCAATGTGTTAAGAAAAAAGTAGTCTTATATACTGCACATAACTCTATAACTTATGTGTTCGTACTGACTGCATTTATCACCCGGTTTGCCAAAGTTTAAAAAAATGGAGTGGGCTACATATTACAATGCAACAGAAAATAAAATTAATCTGATGAATTACAGTTTAATTAATTCAGAACGTGTTAGTTAATTATACTGTAAATAGGCAACATAAAATAATGTTGACATTCATTAACTTTCAGTTTTTGGATCACCAAATATAGTTAACATAGAGGAAGGTCAATGCGTAAGATTCACTATTCATGTTGGTCTCACTCATTCCCAGATATGTTTTTATTAACTGCTTTTTCATTTAGTTAATTGTATTTCATCAGTGTTAATTAATTTCACTTACAATATTTCATTTATACAGTTGACTTCTAGTAGGTTTATTCTACAAACTAGCGCTTTACATTGTAGTTAAAGGTTTCATGAGACGTAGAAAACATGTTTGATATGAGTGTTGCAGTTGAATATACTCTACAGTTATAGCATAAAATTTCCAGCTGTTTATGAAGTTGAACAATGCTAAACACGCTTTTCTCTAATGCAGACGATGGACTTGAATTTGATTAGGGTGGAGTGTTAGCTGATCAATCATTAACTTATGTTATTAATGACTGATTACTGTTTTCCATTAAAGTTTTAAATTTTGTACGAATTTCCAATGCCCGTGATCGAAATATATCCGTTCGAGTCCTTTTCATTTTCATTTAGGACACCAGTAATAACAACAAAATTTATAAAAAAAATAAAAGTATATATGCTTTGTGTTCATAACCAAAAAACACATGTTCGTATCTTATTGATTTAATTTAGAATACGAGTTAAGACAACAAAATTTATACAAGAAAAAATTTTGTTAGCATATTGCATGCATTGTTGTAAATTTAACAAGCACAGTAAACTTAATCGGTAATAGGAAAGAATGAATTAGATGTGAAGAAAATTTCTTTTGTTAGACTTTACACGCTTGATTTTCAGAATCCAGTGGAAAGGAAGACAGCAACTGCCAGCTTACCTTAATTAATTTCCTTTCCCGTGTACAAAACCAGAGCACAATTTACCCTCTTAATCACACACCATTCCTCATGTTATATTACTACCACAAGTCACATGCTCTCTCTACCTGACCATCCTTTTACTTTCCTTTAACATTTATTTAATCACAATTTTATACAATATTCACTAACTTGTGTGCTCTATAAATACACTCACACACCACAAGAACAACTTAAACATCACTTGAGAAAGAAAGAAAAATGGTGAAGAGCAACAACAACAGCAACAAATACAAAGAAGAATCAAACAAAAGCAGCATCGCAAACAAGAAACAGTACAAAGGGGTGAGAATGAGAAGCTGGGGCTCCTACGTCTCCGAGATAAGAGCTCCGAATCAGAAAACTCGGATATGGCTTGGCTCCTACTCCACTCCTGAAGCCGCAGCTCGAGCTTATGATGCTGCCTTACTATGCCTCAAAGGCTCGTCCGCTTCTCTAAACTTCCCACATTCGGCTTACAATATTAATGTGTCGATTGATTCTAACAATGCGGTGTCGCCTAAAGCGGTTCAGAGGATGGCTGCTGCTGCGGCTGCCTCAAGCAGTTTAGATGTGGCTGAGTCGTCGGATACGAGCACTGTCTGCACTGCTAGTGGTGGTACTAGCAGCTGTGGGGGTGCGAACGAGAACGATGACGCGGCGTTGGAGGAGGAGTATTCTTCATTGGAGTCTTTGTTTGATTTCGGCGGGTTTCAGTCGCCCAAGTTCATGGATTTGATGATGATGGATAGTAATTCCGGGTTTTTTTCTAGTAATTATTTGCAGGAGGATTTTGACCATGTAGTTGATGATATTAATTTATGGAATTTTTGCTAAAGATGTAGTTTTATGTGAACATTACTACTAATCTTCGTTCAGTTCATTTTTCCTTGGTTTGGGTTGTTTTTTTAACAAGGAAATAGATATGTAATAGAGAAATATAGCAAGGATTCTTTGTATAAGCAAGGAGTGAATTGAATAAAAATTATTATAAGTTTCAATGTTCCATATGATGTATTTGATTGGTTTTATTAATTAGTTTGTTTTCATGGATGAATCTTTCGGCTGTCAGAATAATCTAGTGAGCTGTTCTTGCTTATGGGAGAGTGATCAGGTTTTTCTTTTCTTTTCCTTTTGCTTTCCTTCTTCCTTTTTGGTTTAATGATTGTATATTCCTCGAGTTAATGTGAAACTATGAAAGAAAATTTTATATGCTGATTATGTTTACATATTCTATTTTCATATCTATGTCATAACCACATAGAGTTGTATATGCGGTGACTAGATCCTTGAGTTATTCATTGAAAAGTTACTGCATAGGATTTCTGTGATATGTTTGATTATTTGAAGCAAGGAATCTACAATAAAAAGTTATAAAACACTTGCGAATTAATGGCCACTTTAGAAAGCAAATCCTCGTACAATCACAAACTAGTTAGAAACAGAGATGTTTATAGGTAACCGAATATCATGAATTTAAGGTTAGTGACCATACACTAATAATTCGTTTCTTCGTTCGAAAATGCTAAGAGCCGAAAATTAATTTTGCAAAATGTCACAAAACAGATCTAATGGCTGTTGTTTCTTCCACTCCTTTAATTGATCAGCTTCCCATGAATTACGTCAATATCCTAACTTTCGTGACGCCAACCCTTCGCAATGCAATTCGGCCTTGTAGCATCTCGCTACTTCGTTCCAGCACTAGTTTTTAATATAATTGCGGATTTAAATCTTACTTAATCTCCATCATATTAGACATCAATATATGTAGGAATAACATTACTCAAATTTCATTAAAATTATGAGACTATGGTACATCATGTTCAATGACTTGTATTATCTTTTATTGAGGAGTAAATCAGTTTTCCAATTGATACTTCTAAAGATGTGATTATGACACCTCTGTAAATGAAGTATTCAACAGCGGAACAAACACTGTGGGATATATGCGTATTTTTCATTACCAATTAAGTTGACTACTATCATCTTAAGGGTTGAAAATACTCCTTTTAAAAATACTTCTTGTAATATGATATCATCTATTCTGAGTTTATATAAGATGGCTACAAGTAGTCTGTGGTTCTATGAACTTCATTCATTGTTAATTATAGTTAAAGATATATCTTAGAACTATATATACATATTGATGAATAAGGGAAGACGAGCTTGGTCACAATAAATTAATAATAAGATTGAGAAACTGTGTTCGTATATAAAGAAATTAAGATAATGACTATTTAAGATTGTTTAATTGGAAGGAATAAGCTAGAGGAAAATACTTATATTATTCAATAATATAGGAATTTTCCAAGTAACCAACAAGGCTTATTCTAATCTATCAGTTCTTGTTGAAAAACCATATTATAATTAACAAAGAATCTGTCAGATATATTAAGATTCCTCATGAGATTTACATATGCATCATTTCTTTCCCGATCAATTAAAATTTGTAAATAGTCCGGGTCTAGTTTGCATAGATGATTCCTATTTTTAACCTAATTTACCAAAAAAATAATTTTACATTTCATGTATAAAACCAACGTTAATCACCATAGTTTTTTTTGTTAAGAATAACTACCGTAAATGTTATTAGGGACGATGCCAGGCCATTTTTTGTAGAATAAAAAAGCAGACTTATTTAAAAATAAAGTTAACAACAGTGTGTAAAACAATTCAATTAACCAAGAAATTAAGTAAAACTCTATCACAATTGAATAAACGATCAAAAAAGCAAACCAACAAATTAACTAACCAATTACAACTCTGTCTTGTAGATCATACTTGATTTATCAAGTAGTCAACTTACTGCTTTTCTTCTTTTTAAGACTCCACGGCAATCTAAACTATACACAATTAAAAGCAAATCAATACTGAAAAAAGTTAAAATTTGTATTTTGTAGAGGATTTTAAAAATGAATGTTTTACTTGAATTAGTAGAAATATTTTCTAAAAATGACTTTAAAATGCGTATAGCAATTTTTGTTGAATTTTTATGGAACCAGATATTTTTGAATTTTTTATAAAACTTAAACTAATCTAATCACGTAAGACAGAGCTAGGATTTCATATTGATCCAGGTTAATAGAAATTTTGATATGCCAAAATAATATTAATACAATAAACAAACATAATAATGAACATTTCAGCCTTCATACCTAACATTTACCAAAAGCATGGATAAATGAATTTAAAAATCATAAAACCATGGACATGTAAATTAAACTCGACTGCCAATCAATACGAAAGGAAAAGTGGTTACCAACCATTTGATTTAAAAGTTTGGTAAATTAGCGTTTTATACTAAGAATTGGAATAAACTAAAGTCTAATTTACTGAAAAATAAGATATTAGTAGCATCATGTCAACTTTAAGTTTTTAACAATGAAATTTAGCTGTGACATTTCACACAATATTTTGGTTCTTTTCAACCTTCTGTTTTGGGTTGATTTAAAACTAGATGAATACCCATAGGTGGGATGGCCGGCTTGTTAAATAGTTTAATGGACCAAATTAGCATTGAGTTTGTTACCAGTTTTTTCTTTTGAAATCTATGTAATAAGTCAGTTCATATATCAAAGAATATGGGCCAGGGCTGTAGCCCAATAGCATAGGCATACATTCGGCCCTGAATCCAATATACTTAGTAATAGGTTGTTGTTATTGACACTCCAAATATTGTTAAGGGAGGGTCATTTTTTAAAAATACTCCACACTTTGAAAATTTGTTAAGGGGTTATACAAACATATTATTTCACACTACTCAATATTCCTGGATTGCCCATTCAAATTAAATTAAAAAACTTATTCGGTAAGGAAAACCGAATTAAAATAAGCAGTTCGTCACCGTTGCATCGAATGTAGTACGTAATCAATTATATATACATATATATGCAAGCGTTCAATAGCACCTCAAATAGTGCAGCACCCCTAAATGCCCCCTGCTTTCCACCACACATTCTGTTTCTCTCTCCCTCCACTATTTCTCTCTCCTTCCACTAGCTTAAATTATAATAAATGAGTGGTAGAGAAAGGGGGACAAATGGGGTGCTCACTATTTGGGGTGTCATTGAACACTCCTCATATATATATATATATATATATATATATATATATATATATATATATATATATATATATATATGATGGTGATATGTCAAAAATTAGTAACAATTTCGATGAATTGCCTCCGTAATTATAAAATTCGGCATATTTATGTCGACAAAAAAAAAAAGTTCAATCATACTCCTCCGAAAACGCTTATCCTTTAGGGTTTTAAAAAAATCGATATATGCGAATAAAAAAAATTACTTTGGCCCTTGCAATATTTGTTGAGGTAAAACTACTTTTATTTGTTAAGGGGCTAAATGAGTAATAACGTAAAATTACCTTTATTTGTTAAGGGGTACTTTCCTCGTTGGTATTCCCCTTAACAATTTTTGAAGAAAAAAAATCCCCCCCCCCCCCCCCCTCTCCTCAACAATATTTGGAGTGTCAATAACAATGGCCTAGTAATAATACTCACATTACTGGAAAATGTTAATGCTTCAAAATGATATATTTATATTGTAAGCTTCAGCAATGCAAATGTCTGCTAAAACGCATAAACTTATAAGGTACAATTAACGACAAAGACAAAAGTCCACTAAATTTTATCCATAAGGACACGCGCTTAAAAATTTATCCAAAATGACATAACCCTAACTAAAAATTTCCGTCGCTCCTTTCTCTCTTCTCCAATTTCAAATCCGTGCGTCACTCCTTTCTCTCTTCTCCGATTCGATCTTCAGCAATCGTCTTCTAACATGTATATCGATCGCGACTTTCAATTTTGATTAATTCGATATCACGCATATTCAATTGCTGAAATCGTTCACGAAATTAGGGTAAACTCGATTGCTATAATTCGTTTGGCAGTAAATATGATTTCGTGATTTTTTGAATTCGTGAATTTGTCGTAGAAAATCGAACGAGAAAAAAATCGTTGGAAAAAACTTATTTTTTTTACGGTGAAGTTAGCAGCAGTTTTTAGGTATCATTTTTCTATTTTTTTAGGGATCATTTTTCTTGTACTAATAGTGTTATGCTGTTTTGTTTATAGTTTTGATACTATATCAGTTTTGAACTTGTACTGTTGCATTAGATTTGCAACTCAATTGAAATTATGTCATTTTAATCAATGAAAATGGGATGTAAACATTTTTTGTACTAGTTTTCCTTCCAAATATCAAAGCAGGTTCTAGGTATCAGTTCTATATTTTTATAGGTATCATTTTTATATTTTTTAGTTGAATTTAAATCATAGCAGTTTTTAGGTACCAGTTTTATATTTTTCTAGTTATCATTGTAGCTGAATTTACATCGTAGCAGTTTTTAGGTATCAGTTTTATATTTTTTTAGGTATCAGTTTTATATTTTCTTGTTGACTTTACATCATAGCAATTTATAGTTATCAGTTCTATTTTTTTTTTTAAGTATCAGTTTTATATTTTGTAGTTGAATTTACATCATAGCAGTTTTTAAGTATCATTTTTTTTAGGTATCAATTTTATATTTTCTGGTTGAATTTACATTTTTATGTTGGTATAAGTTTTGATTGTGTATGAAATTCTTGCAGATACTGCATGCTGCTGGAATTTACTTGAATTCAAGACTGGATTGAGTACAAGTAAAAGTAAATGCATGAATGTATGCTTGGAATGGGGAGCAGTGTTGTATGTACTTATATTGTGTAGGAAAACAATGTATCCTAGTATATCAGTTATGTATGGTTGTAGGTATCATATGATACAAGTGGGTATTATTGTGTATTATTGAGAATAATCTCATTTTTGTGATAATTGAATTGAATCGATTGCTATTATTTTTTAAATTAGTAGGTATTATTCAGAATAAATATTATTTTTGTGAGATTTGAATTGACTAGATGGGTGTTATTTTTTTTATCAGTAGGTATCAGTTAGAATTAATGTTGTGTATCAAAAAAAGTCAATTACCAAAGCAACCAACACAAATCTACCTACTTGCCATTGTTCTCATACACAAAGCCATAAAAATGGTACCTAAAAAAAATATAAAAATGATACCTAAAAACTGCTTTAATATTTAACGACAAAAGTAATACAGAAAATGTTTGAATCACAATTTGATTGATTAAAATGAAATAAATTCAATTGAATTACAAAGCTAGTGCAACAGTACAACAACAAAATTAATACAACAACAAAAAGTAACTAAAAAAAACATAGCACAGTGAATACAGTAAAAATGATACCCAAAAAAAATATAAAAATGATACCTAAAAACTACTGTAATGTTTTAAACAAAAAGTAACATAAAAATTACTTACATCACAGTTTGATTGATTATAATGAAATAAGTTCGACTGTAATACATAGATAATGCAACAATACAACTACAAAATAAATACAATATTAAAACACAACAAACGAATAAAAAACAGTGTTAAATAAAAAATATATTTACATATAAAAATGATACCTAAAAACTGCTATGATATAAATTCAACTAGAAAATATAAAAGTGATACCTAAAAAAATATAAAAATGATACCTAAAAACTGCTATGATGTAAATTCAACTAGAAAATACAAAAATGATACCTAAAAAAATATAAAAATGATACCTAAAACTGCTTTGATATTTTAAAGGAAAACTAATACAAAAAATGTTTACATTCCACTTTGATTGATTAAAATGACATAATTTCGATTGAGTTGCAAAGCTAATACAACAATACATATACAAAACTGATATAGCACCAAAATTATAAACACAAAAGGATAACACTATTAAAACACGAAAAATGATACCTAAAAAAATAGACAAAATGATAACTAAAAACTGCTGCTAACTTCACCATAAAAAAAAAGTATACAGCGACAAATTTTTTCTCCTTTATCTCTCTCGTTCGATTTTCTATGACGAATTCACGAATTCAAAAAAATGAAGACATCATATTTACTGCCAAACGAATCATAGCAATCGAATTTACCCTAATTTCGTGAACGATTTCAGCAATCGAATACGCGCGAGATCGAATTAATCAAAATTGAAAGTCGCGATCGATATACATGTTAGAAGACGATTGCTGAAGATCAAATATGAAAAAGAAAAAAATTCGCGTTGGAAATCAAAGACGAGATCGAGAAATGTGAGATAGCTGATTGCGGAGGAAGAAGAAATAAACGCACGTGAAGAAGAAAAGAAACAGTGTATTGTCCTTTTGAGTAAAATTTTAGTGGGATGTCCTTATGGTTAAAAAGGCCTTCAATTTTGTCCTTGTAAATATTTTCCTGAACTTATAAAGTAGAGCAAAATTTCCAGGGTCTAAGAATTTATTTGAAAACTTGGAGGGACCGAATGAAAAAACATAGCAACAACGGGAGAAAGAAAGAGGTGACCAGTTGAGTTGACTTTGATTGTATTTTAGACTACGAAGATCAATGGCCACCTCAAAGATCGACGCATCAATGAGCAATGTTGAGAAAATTAGGGCAGTACGACACCTCAAGATCCACTCAAAGAGGTTGGACTGGGATGATTGTCTTTGATCATGTGCATTGGACCAGACAAACATTGATCATAAAATGACAAATCTTAAAAAAAAATCATTTTAATTCATTATGTCCTATGTCTTTTATATATTTATTATGGACATAATGAATTACATTAACTCATATTTATTGTTTCATGAGTAAATAAAGAGTTTCAATTTCGATAAACTTCTTGTCCAAACTAATTAGGATACATGGACATGATGCAAGAGATTACGGATTCGACTCCAACTTTGCAGGGCCTAACCCACCAGTCATGTTTGTATGTAAGATAAAATGTCAATTCAAAAAAAAAAAATTGAATTTTATATAAACTTATATATAAAATGTCAATTCAAAAAGTTACATATAAAATGTCAATACAAAAAAAAAAAAAATGAATTTTATTTAAACTAATTTTCATTTAATGTAAGGTGACTTTATAAAATGAAAGAATTTACAAGTCCTTATTTTTAACATTGTAAGAAAAGCTTTCGCAGAAGCGATTTTCATTATTAGGTTCTTATTTTCAAAATAACGAAAAATGTAAGATACTTCCAATTTTCTTTTGAAAGCAAAGGTAAGGGATTTTGCAAATTTTTACTTTTTTATTTATACAAATTTTAAATAAAGAAAAATAGTAGTTATTTACTAAAATTTACTTAAATAACAACTTGCATCAATTAAAACAATGGTTATTTTAATGGCGTTTCTTTCTTGAGCTCTCGTACGATCTGTTCCTCTCTAAGATCTCTCTTATTTCTTTTGTCTATGCTCCGCTCTCGTGCGCTTTCTCTATACGGGTTCTAGGCGTCGTCGTTCTCTGATTTTCCCTAATCTTTGTTTTAGAGTTTCGACCGATGGTTTATGTCAGCAGCAACTACATGGTATTGGGTTTGTAACGACCCAATTTTTTTTGGAAAAACTGACCAGTTTTTTAGGTGACCGCAAACACATTTTATTATAAGTAATAATAAAATATAGAAGTGTACAAGTGATTGTTAGCAGACACTCAACTATTCGATTTTTTAGGTGGACCGTCCACCACATACGGAATTTAAAGTGTTTCGCTCACTCTACCTAATCAGGCTTACAACATTGGAGCTAACTAAACTGCTAGACTACAGATAGAAAGATAAACAGGAGCTTGACTAAGTGTCAAGACTATTAAGTGATAACAGGGAGGTTAGCCCCCATCAGCATCACCTGGTGATACTTCCGGCATGGCCTCATCAAAATGGGTAGCCAGGTTCGAAACAAAGAACGGAGAAAGCTCAGAATATAGATGTCGTCTTTCCCATGCTGAGTCATGAAGTAATTGCCCATTGTTTATACCATCGTCACCATCCTTTGCTAAAATAAGACCTTCACCATTCACTTGGTACATTAACTTTCATGCTTCATCTTCCTCATCTACATGAATGTAATATCTTCCACCGCTCAGCTTGTATTTCATTCCTGTATTAGTGTGTGTCAGAACCCTTTGTGTCTATCTCCACTCAAAATTCCAACTTTCAGTTGGTGCTTTGTTTGTGAGATTATCGACACTATCCACATTACTAGCAGGTGGAATGACAATGGGCTTGATTTTGGGGACCCGAATCATAGGAAGGGCTCGCGGTAGTTGAATCTTCTCAATCTGAATATTATGACTCGAGATAGTACATTTCTCCGAAATGTGACCAATTGATTTGCACGAGCTGCATATCTCCGGTTTCCATTTGTATGTCACATCAACATAAAAATAATGGTCTTAATGCATACCTTCAACTACATGGGAAGAGGCTTGTCTGGAGTTATTTCAATCAACGCTCTCACAAACACAAGATTCCTTCTAACTACCGTGTTAGAGTCAAAACATTTGAGCTTGCCAATATGGTACGCAAGCCAGTTGATCCGAATAAGTGGTTGAAAAGCAGATGGAACGTTGTTAAATTGAGCCCACAATGGGATAGAGATAACCCGATCTCTTGCTCTATCCATAGATGCATTCCAAGGAGTGATAATAAACGGTTTTCCTTCTATAATAGCTGGAGCTGCCTCCAAGACCCTAAGCTTTTCTTCTTTAGATGAGAACTTCAAATAAAACATACCATTGACTAGTGTAATCCAAAGTTGTCCTCTAAGCCGCCAAGCTCCACGGCACGCAGCTTGCATATCAAAATTCAGGAGTTTGGAATCTAAGAAGAACCCAACAACGTGATCTTTCCAAAAATGACTTTGTTTCATTTAGTATTCCCAGAGGAGGATTAGTTCCAGATACTACGTCAAGGATGTTGAAGTGAATAGGTTCATAAACACCAGCAATGTTCAGTAAGTTTTCAACAAGGGAGGTCCATGAAGCCGAATAGGCTTGGCATTTGATCGAGCACCTTGAGTGCTCACCGATAACTCACAATGACGTGGTTCACGGATTGATGAGTTCACTCCAACGACAGCCGGCTCAGCAGTGCTATCAGCACTTACATCATTATTTAAGTTTCCTGTGTCGCACTTATCCAATACTATAACATCAACTCCGGCCATTTCGCCATGTTCGCATTCACCCAAAATCATTTGTTAGAGAGAATTACCTTGACTATTCGGCCATACAGGATTTGCAGCCGAAAGCATTGGGGATAAAGCTGTAGTACCAATCACCATTGGAGAGCTCGTTTACAATTCGGGAATACTTGGGATTTCGTGTAACTGGGTTTCCAAAGTTTCAACAGGAGCTTGGTTAGCCAGAGGATTGGTGCGAGAGATTACGATGAGTCAGAGTCAGATGGTTCCAGTCTGTTTCAAGCTCAGAGGCGGAGATTTTCTTGTATTGACGACCATATATAGTTTTAGATATTAGGGAACGAGACCTAGATAGTCTCGACTTCTGCTTCTTGCTCATAACCGTCGACGACGGAGATGGGCGAGGAAGAAGAGTGGAGAGGAAGGAGTGGGTTAGACGGGATGGACGAGATGTCGAATTAGATCTACCACCATTCGTGCAGATGTTTTTACTGGACCTAGATTTTATTAAAGAATATTTAATTAATTTAAATATTTAAAATGATTTATTTTAAGAATTAACGACTTGGAATTTATTCAATTCAAGGTTTGAACGTATAATTTATAATATAATTAAAAACATGCTCGCAGCAGCGTGGTAGTTCGTAATATTACGTTTTGAACTTTAAACGAATGTATGGGATCCAATATAAGTTAGAATTTGTTGAAACAAGAAACATTCGAATCTACTGAACTATAGTTTTTTTAATGAAAGAGAAAAATTTAGATTTTATCGTGTAAATTATGAGTTATGTCCAAATCAAATTTTTTGAAAGTCATTATGGAATTGTTTATAAACCATAACGATTTATTTAATAAAATAAAGGGTTTTAAAATAATTTTTTTTTGATTTACGTGTGGGGGTTTTAAAATAAATTAAATGTTGATTTAGCTTAAAAATGGGAATATCAAGTTTAAAATCCAGTATAGTTTATTTTGAAGTTATGTAAGATTCTGTTTGGGTATATACGATATAATTATAACTTATTTTTCAAAAAATTTGAATATTTTAAAATTAAATTATATTTTATCGATTTAATTGAATATGGTTATTAAGGCGGGTCGTCACACGGTTCGTTCCTTAGACCATGCCCTAACTTGGCCACGATGGTGGCTGCGATTACAACAATTTCTCTGGGTACGCCGTTGGTGTCTATAATTGGTGGATCTTCGATTCATATCCGGTTGTGCTTGTTGGAGGCGTTCGCGTCTCTTATGAGACACCGTTTCATCCTTGTTGTCAGTTCTTTCTTGGAATTGACACCTAATTTCTCGGTTGGCTTGGTGGTACCTCCAAGTTTACATGGCAGGTTGAGCGTTGGTTCACCACCTTCTGCTGTTGTGAATTTCTGCGGTGACCCACTGTTGGGTTAGGAAAAGGGGATTTCATCACCCCGTTTTCGCTTATATTGTTGTTTGGTGCTGGTTTTCTTCTTTTTGGTGTTGCGCATTAGGTTGTTTCTTGATTGGTTCTATAGGTTGTGGTGCATCTCAGTGCACTGGTGCTAAAGCCAGTCTTCTCATGGGGGTAATTTGTGTAGGGGAATTAACACCCTCTACCCAACCCCTCTCGAGAAGGCTGCCTCCTTGTTTTCTACATGATGCTTCTTTGCAGTCGTTGGTGAAAAAGGATCCATCTTCAAACCATCTCCGGCGACGAAGGCGTTCGAAGAAGGTTAAGAAAGTGGCCTCTTATTCTACCTTAACTAATGCAGGTTGTTCCTTCTGCGTTGCTTAATGCTTGCATGCAAGCTCCTCCACCATTTTGTTTATCAAATTGTTTCAATTCTATTGCAGTTGGGTTGCGTTTGTTAGATTTTGTGGACAGTCAGTGTTCTTCTGAATCTTGTGGTGTTAGTACTAAGATTTTTGTCGAACATGTTTCATTGCCTAATGCGATTTCTTTTGTGCTTACCCGGTTCGTTGGCCAATCTCTCATCAGCTGCTTTATTCCTTTTGCCTCCCTCGGGCCATCTCTCTATTTGGTTGCGTGCTTCCTCAGCTTATAGGAGGAGTGTAACAGCCCACACTTTTATGCATCCAAATTTCGACAAAAATCAAAACTTGAACACATCCAAGCATGGAACGTGTATATCTGGTACCTGCAATAAATGAGCATGAGCATAATCAGAGTACGATAAAAGAAAACTCACAATGGAAACAAAATAGGATAACTAGTATTAACTTAGTAACTACTTTTTTCGAAGTAAGTCACTTTACCAATTCTGAGCATGAGAGAGAACAAGAACCGAAAGCCAAACTAAAACACTTGTGAGAACCCGACCTTCTCTAGAAGCCTAGGAGGTTGTAATGAGGAGGGGGAGTCAGAACAACAAGTTCTGGTGACTAAGAAATGTACAACACAGATGTACCCCGTTTGGTCCAACCCAAGATAAAGCTTTGCTAAATCAACCTCTCTTCAATCAATACACTAGAATCTCCAATCTAAACACAAGCAAATGAATTTCCTAAGAGTTAGGTCATAGGAATTCTCAATATTAGAATAGGAGATAAGCTAGAGATGATGGAGAAGATAAAGAGAAGGCTTACCAAAGCTTTTGCACTTGATTTCCTCTTGATTTGGATCACTAGAAGCCAACCCTAGCCTAGGGAATTTCTATTTCCCATTCCCTCTCCATTTTTCTATTTTCCTAAGTGTTTGGAGAATGAATGAAGGAAGAGGGAGCTAAGAAGGGTTATATGATGAGCTAGGCTAGCTCAACCAAGACCCAACCAAGGTGCCAAAATTCCGAAGCTCGGAACATATCTATGCTTATAGTCAAAAAGGTCGTAAACGATGATCCGGACTCAATGGAAGTGGTCCCGAATCCTAATTTTATCGTTTGTGTAAAACGACATTTTGAGTGACACATAAGATACAACGATATATTTAGATAAAATATCTAAATCTAAAATCGTCGAATGAGCGGGTTGTTACATGTATGCCTAACAAAGTTAGTGATTCTAACCTAACCTTGTAAATATTTACGCACGACCCTACTACTCTTCCCAAAGTATAATACCGAGATAGAATGTTTACACACGTATTTGTGAAGACTTTATACCAGAACAGAACTGGTAATTTAATCGAGAGTGGACACCTAATTACGGGGTTTCTATAAATGTGTGTATCATCATTCACTATCCTTTATTATTTAATGCCTCACTATCAGTGATAGATAGGATTGATTCTTCTAGATCGCTCAAGACCCTAGGCGGACCTATTGGTCTATTATTAACCCTCGACAATATATTCAACATTAACATAAACTAGAGGGTACTAGCTACGGGCTTACTAGTTAAGGCTTCTGTCATTCACGCATATCCCATGCCCCGTGTAAGGTGAGAGGTGGTATTTTATCGTTCGCTATACCAATTAGCTGACCTTATTGGATAACCTTCTTAATCGCTTATTACTTCCCGTAGGATAGGTAGTCATATCAGACATTTCAAGTTTCAAGGTTTAGGCAGGCAATACGACACATGTCTTTGATACCCCTAAATTGAAAGACCTACTCCCAGGTGGACTCCTCAACCGAAAGCCAGTTAAGACCCACGGAAGCGGACTATACGCGAAGGTTATTGGATTCGTACACCATTTGTAATGTCTCGTATTTTTGGTAGTCAAATATTTAATTTAATTTATTATTTTAAATATTATATTCGGAATATTATTGGGTTTTAATATTGAATTCGTTTATTAAAACGAAGTTTGAGCGTTAAATTAATACATAATTTAAATTGAGCTTGAAATAGCGTGGTAGTTCGTAATATGGAGTTTTGAACTTTAATTGAGTATACAGAATCCGATATAAGTCGAATTTCTGTGAAATAAGAAACGTCGGAATCTTGTTGATTATAATTTTCGTATAAAAGAGAAAAATCCAGATTTCGTGTTATAGATTGTTTGTTATAGCCAAATCAAATTTTAAAATAGTCACTATGGAAATCGTCATTTAAAATATAACGTTTATTAATAAATTTAAAAGGTTTTAATATTAACTGGGCATCGTTTTAACTCGGAAATGATAATATTAAGTTGTATAATTTATATTTGAAGTTGTATATATAATCTGTTTGGATATTTATGATAAAAATAATTTATTATTATTTAATTGATTTATTTGGGAATTTAATTAATATTTTATTAATGTTATATAGGCATAAAAAATAGCCATTTTTGCAAACGGTCTCAGTTTTCGATGAAATTAGTTTCATTGGAATCGTATCATCAAACTATTGTATTTGGATTTTTTTTATGCTAGGATTAGGTGTTTTATCTCGAATTAAAAATCATATAAAGTGTTAATTTTAAAAAAAGATTCATTGTAAAGTTTCACCTAATAAAATAATAATATTTTATCTATTCTCTTCATTTATAAAGGATACGCTATGACCTAATTTCGGTCAATTTTCCTTGCGTGGTCAAATTGAATTGCGTCTCCACTTATATTTTCTACGGCCAGAAAACCGTCATCTTCTCTTCCCATTTCCGACCAAACCATTCACCAAATTGAAAAGTCCTTAACTTCAAAACTCCTCAGCTCGACAAGATATCCATTTTGAATGGTCGTGATTAGTTATAAGGTACTGATGTGGCCGAGATCAGACCATGTATTGGCGGCATTTGGGAGCGAACTACAGAAGGTTGGTTGGGCGAGCAACGTGGTGTCCTGGGCGGAGGTCGAGGCGTTGAAGGTGCTCACGCCGGTAACGTTTGATCAGCGTCTGGCGATAGGAACGCAGGTGAGGTAGATGGGTTCTCGAAGGCAATGTTGGTGATGGAAGGGCATTTACGTTGTCTATTTAAAAGAGAGAAACAGAAGAAGGTACGATGGTGATAAACTGAAGCGGTGTGTGGGTTTTCATTTGAGACAGTGAACCAATGAAGGGCTCGGAAGGTGGCGCAACGTCTAACAATTGACGGTACTGGTTTGGAAACGATCATCACAAAAAAATGAAGACAATGGTGCAAAAGGGACGATACAACCGACCTTGTTATAACAAAACAAAAGGGGGAAGATAAGGGCAGCGTGCAGAAAGTAAATCGTCCATTAAAATTTAAGTAATTAATTATTAATTGTATTATTAAGGAAACTTGAGTTAATTTAATTATGTTTTGAATGCAGGACTGTGCGTGCTTTTGCTGGCTTGTGTAGAAGGATGCAACGGGGTGAACGAAGTACGGTGACAGAGAAAATGAAAAGGGAATTATTATCGGGCCTGATGTTAATAACGAAGTAATTAGATTTTCAATTAGTTTAATTATTATTTATCAATTTTAATTAAACAAGTTAATCAAATTTCAAGTTATTAAATGATTCATTGTGTTTAAATCATGGCAGGGATGTACTGGGTGAAACCGTGCTGAACAACAAAGGAAACCAAAGTTTATCGGTCCGTAACTTTTAAGTTTAAAAAGCAATTAACATAGTTAATTTAAACTTAAAGAATTAATTTAAGTTGATCAAACTATATAACTTATAAGCCATGCATATATGAACAGAATTTAATCAAATAAGTAGCATTGAAATCATGATAAGGAGATCTACATTTTGGAACTATTATGGATAAAGCTGGAACTGACTGAAACCCGAACCGCTTTAGCGACAACGAAATCAAGGTGAGTTAAACTCACTCAGTTTTTCCCATTTATATTTTATATAAGGCGGGTTTATATTTTGTATGTTATGGTTGCTAATGGTTGACTATTTGTTGTTGTTAAACTATATTCGTATATTGTTTGAACCGATGAAATTAAACGTTGTTTAATTTCAATGGAAATCAAATTGTTATTTTAACGATTGGTCCCAATGGAGGTAAATTACCTTGTTGGTCACGTTTATTCAATAAACATGTTTAATTGTTTGAATTGTTTTGATGTTACATAATCATTAATTACTGTTATAGAAATTGTCAGTTAAATTGAATTGAATGAATTTATGTGAGATAATCTGTTTTGATGCAGAGAAGAACAAGTTGGAGGAATCCAACGGGATTCCTCAAATATATTAAATATGATATATTTTCATATTGTCATTATATGAACTGTTCTGATTGAATGATTGATTTGGGTATTGACCGTTGACCTGAAATTCAACATTTTGTGTTGTTTAAACCAATGGGTAATATTGGTTTAGTAATTGGCAGTATATGGCCTATAAATCAATCGCTTTGAAATATTGATTCACCGTCATGTGAATCGACGGAAATGAAGTTATAAAAATTATTTTATTTTATAATTGAAAATAGATTTTTAAATCTATTACTTTGAATAAAAATTTTTTAAAATAAAATAAATATTTATTATTTATTAAGTTTATAGATAATTATTAAATAGTATTATAAAGCAAAGGCTGATATTAATCAGATTTATAAGAAAATGAATAGAACTTAACTCAATGGTTAAAAGTTGGATAATTACTTTTTTAGAACAATTAAATAGAATTATTTAAATTAATTATACTATTAACTAATTTAAAGTGAGAACTAATTGGAATCGGTTAACGAGACAACCGTGTTTGGGTTGGCTAAGTCAAACGTTTTAATTGAGATTGATTAGTAAATTAGTTTATTTTTAACTAATCCAATGAAATAGTTTAACGAATATTTGTTTTAAATTTTATAAGATTTAAAAAGGAATTTACTATTTATTTTTGTTAATTAAGAATTTAACTACTGCTACAGTAGTTAATGATGAAGTAAAATATTATTTTAATTAATAATAATTTAAAAGATTACTTTTTAATTGGAATTCATTTTAATTGTAATCGAAGTGAAATGGAATCGAATTGAATGGTGAAAAGAATTGATGAACAGGTTTGATATTAAAAACCCGAGTTTTTATAACGAAATTATAAAAATGATTTTTAAGCGAATACGATAGCTTAAATTAAATATTCAATGAATATTTGAAGTTAGAAAAAGGAAACCGAGAAATTGGGAAATGACATGAGATAACGAAGTGAGATTTATTCCGAGGTTCGGAATGATATATTCCGAAGTTCGGAATGTTAAGCGGAGTGAGATTCATTCCGAAGTTCGGTGAAACGACCCAAACTTCCCCGTAAAGGAAAGTTCGGATTGCTTTGAGAACAACACTCATCAAAACACAAACAGAAGAACATTTCATTGCTATTACAACAATTACATCAGAGTACAAGAATATAACAGAGTATAAATGAATAATATACATTGGAAATACAATATTAGGGATTTAAATTACATTTAAATAGTAGTTGAAAAATAATACAAAACACAACTGAAAGAAATATAGGGATACAAAGCTTTCCGAATATCGCTCCAGCTATAAACTAGGATCCTGTGAATATAATATCTGCAAAATCAAAACTTCTAGCTGCCCGTGTGGAAAATATGGGCACCCAGAGTTTAGGTTAAAACAATAAACTCTAGGTCAGTCATGAGACTGGTGTGAGAACTCAAAACAGTTATTAAACTTGATTTTAAAGTTAGGTAAATCACGGGAGGGTTTACTTCACATGAACCTTAGTTTAAACTAAAACAACGCAATGCTTTTTGGAAAAATGAAGCTATTATAAGACTCAGGTTCCATCACACAATGAACGCAGTCGGAGGATATAGTTTTCCCTTATAATAGCCAAATATGCTTAATACGCGAAATTTCATCTTTTATTATTACTATAAGTGAAGAAATCAACTTCGAATATAAATGTATCAATCATATACGGCGTAGGTACCATTATATTACGTCGCCATATATATATATTTACAACTAAACATCGCGTATTGGAAATTTAGTTTCCATCTATGAACCGAGGCAAGGGATTATCCTCACCGATTTTTAGACACACTAGCAAGTGCCTCAGGATTCAAACGCTGGCAAGCCCTTGGATCTACATGGTCAGTCATCCATCGATGATTAGTTATACCATAAACTATATATTAGCCGGTTCTATCGAACCTCAAAAAATGGGTCAGTAATGTCGACCACTATAGAGCCACTAGGGACTCAAATCATATCCGAGGTACCCCGCTTTCCAACAAATAATAAGGGACTTCCACATAAGTAAACAGTCTGGGCTCCATACCATGATGTTACTTGTAGCTAGAACTAACATATGTCCATTTCCATGTAGTCACTATCTCGTTTTTGGTTCATACCGGGGTGTGAGGCTCGCAAAGTAATGTTACACAAAGCTATGCCTAAATAAGTTGTGCTTTGATCATCAACTACAAGGCTATGCTTTTCAACAAAAGCCTTGATCATTTGCATCTTAGCATGCCACATTGTCAATCCATACCGTACCATTGATTTCTAGCAATATATAACCCCTGAGCTCGTACGTCTAAGAGAAGGGTGTTAAGCAAGAGAATAAATTCTCCGCCACCTAACAGATATATATTTAGCAGAGATCAATGAATACAGCATAAAGGAGTACAACGTTAGGCATACCATCCATGTACAAGTCCGTTCTGGGTCTGAACGAAACCAGCAGCACCTTATTCCTCGTCCTATATGTCTAATACAGGAGAGAGGTCCTCGCATATCCATCGATCTCCAAGTATGTTTTGACGATCTCCACTTATTACCTTGTCTTGGGTGTACGGCCCAACCAAGACATTAGTAATCATCCAAACGATGTGAAGAACTCCGGTCTTCAACCACCGTCTTCATCTTCGACTCTTGGTCGTCGTAGTGATTATTCAGAATGGGTTAAACCCGGTCTTTCCGAATAATTCGCGTATTTTAAAATCAAGTGCTATAAAATCACATCATATGCCTCATTCCAATTCATAATATTCTTTTAATAAAATATTCATATTATTAGGGAAAGATTCCCATTAATTTTATCAAAGATAAATTCTTTTAAATTTATTCTTTAATCTTCCAAAAATTAACAAGATACATTAAAACACCAATTTGATATTAATATCCAAAAATCATTACTTAATGATTATTCAAATTTATGAAATTAATCTTATCTTTAACTGGGTTAAAGAACCAATGTCATTAAAAATACAGTTCACAACAAACCCAAAATCATCTTCCATTAAATATGGAATCTTCACAAAAGTCAGATCAATATATAATCGATGAAATTTCTGTATCAGACTAATGATATAAATGGAATAACGATAAGGCCTTTTAATTTCCATATATAGTAACAGTCTTCATTCACAGAATCTCATCTCGATTATTAAATTGGAAAACTTTACTTTGGAAAATTTCCATTTAAATCTTAATAAAAGATTCATAAATTCCAAAAATATATTTTCATTGTTCACCGGGTTAAAGAATGAATGTTGTTAAAAAAACACAGTTCACAATAAACCCAATTCACATTTCATTTTATTCCAATTACAAAATATAATTGGAAAATCTAATAATCTTATTTAAAATATTTATTCTTTTCATACGGGGTTTAAGAATAGTGTTATTGAAGACACCATTCACGACAAACCCAAAATCCAATTTATTTTATTTAATTCCAAATAAATATTAATTAATTGGAAAACTCCATTAAACCTTAATTAAAGATTTATTCTAGTTAATAACTAGTTCATTTCGATTAAAATATATTTTTATCTTTTTAAATATGGAATTTTTCATCCAAAATCTTTCCAAACCATTTATTATAATTTTACATAATTTTTCTATATTTTTAATAATTTTATTATCGCCCGTATAGTCGGTTTCCAATAACTGCCACCGAACTGCATCCATAGCGATCTTTTTCAAATTTGATTTGGACATAATTCCAAATCCAACCATTAGATTTCAAACTTCTTATACTCATTTGAAAGCTCCTTTCGATACGAACCCAATGGTTCTAGTTTTAGGAGAATCCGACGGTCGGATCTCCTGTTACGCCAATTTGAAGTTAATGGTCGAAATTTGCGAACGGTCGCTGTGCAGCGCGTTCTATTCAGGCCATTTAAATATATATAATATATATCGTCGATTTCCATTAAAATCGTATTTATAAAATATTTTTAATTTCATTTCAAAACGATTCCTTCATTTTCAATTTTAAATAAAAATTGAATATTCTATATCTTTATCATATTAAAATGATAATATTTTCAAAATATTATATTTTGAAATCACTTCTTTTCAACATTCATTATAAAATGAATAAAATCGATCTATAAACCCGTTCGGGTTGAAAATGACGTTGGCTACTTAACTCGGCTTCATATTTTTATATTTTTGCGGTCATTCAAAATTGAACATCAAAATCATAATCTAATTCTTCATTGAACATTATTTTAATATATATATATAATTCGTTCGACGATTACAAAACCCTTTATTTCATTACATGTAAAAAAGGATATTTTTAATGAACAAAAATATATTTCATTATATGTGCATTTTATACGCTTCATATTCACGTTAAAAAGAATATTTTAATGAACAAATATATATATATATATATTTCATGACATGTACATATTTATAGATTCCTATATATACAATAAAAAAATGTAATTTTTATTGTTCAAAAATTCTATTCAATACATGAATATCCTATTCACTTCATTAGCATGCTAAAAATAATATTTTTATCTAACAAAAATGTATTTTAACATATGCTTCTTTTATTCTTCATATATACAGTAAAAATGTGAATTTTATTGTTAAAACATTTTATTTTAAAATATTATTTATTTTAAATGATTCTTTATTTTAAGTTATTCTTTACACAAAAATGTTTCTTTTCAATAAAATGTTCTTTTCATATTAAAATGTCTTCTATTCTAAAATGATATCTTTTGTTCTAAAATGATCTTTTATTCAAAAATGATATTTTTTTTATTCTAAAATAATCTTTTATTCTAAAATGGTATTTTATATTCTAAAATAATCTTTTATTCTAAAATGATATTTATTCAACATCATTTATAAAACATAATTTATTATAAAACATTATTTATTTTTGAATCGGAATGCAACTCAATTAATTACCATATAATTTTAATTATATGGATTTCACACACCGCATGTATTCAACAATAATGATAAATAATCATTAAACAGTCCACCCACATCCAAGGTGAAATTTATAACTGTGTGAGCATTAAAATAAATAAATAACGCTCATCACAGCCTGCCAATCCATCGATTGACATACAACTAAATATTGTGACAAGTGTATGTCGAATATCATCCCAATACCCGTGTGGGGTTTTCAAACAACAACAGTTTATTTAAATAAATCATTGGTTGATAAATTTAACCAATTTTCACTATTCAAATTATAAATGAATATTTATAATTTAATTTCACTATCACATTAGAATTAACATTTTTAATGTGTTAAACATTTCAACAACACAAACAATACACAATATAGTCAATTTAAACCGTCCATGGTTTGTGGACGTGGGAAGTGATCTAACAAGCACTGTATACAGTTTATAATGATTAAAACTGTTATAAATCTACACTGGCAATTCTATATATTTTTCAATTATGAAAATAAATAAATAACTATGTAGAATTTTTAGTGAGGAGTTCTCACCTTTTGTTCCCACTCCGTCATTCTTTAGTGGACGATTCGGATTCTGTTCTACTTTCATTTAGTTCCATTGCAGTCTGTTTCATGCAGTATATACATTAAAAATCATATTTTTATAACGCTATATATATTAAAAATCATATTTTTATAACGTTATATATATATATATATAATCATATTTTTATAACGTTATATATATATAATCATATTTTTAATTTAAAACTATCCCATTTTTATCATAATGTTATTTTATGTAAAAATTCTATTTTAAAAACAATGCAAATTATATGATTAAAAACAATGCAAATTATATGATTAAAAACATTGCAAATTATATGATTAAAAACAATGCAAACTATATGATTAAAAACAATGCAAACTATATGATTAAAAACAATGCAAATTTTATTTTCAAAACATTGTATATTTTATTTTCAAAACAATGTTCTTTTTATATTCAGTGCTATCTTTATTTTAATGCTGAAAATAAAACTATTTGATTATATATAAAAATAAAGTTAAATACAATAAATCATATTTTTAAAATAAAGTTATATAAAAAAATCATATTTTTAATTCAATGTTATTTTGATTTTGAAAACAATGTTTACATATATAAAAATTCATATTCGGAAATTCACATATTTTTCATAATTAAATAATCTAAATTTAATTAAGGATTTATAATTAACCTTATTGTTAATCAGCCATTCATCATCAGATCCAAAGGCTTCTGTTTCAGTTCTAGTCTGTTCCATTTGTAGTCTTCGTTGAGACAAGTCCAACGCTTCTGAAATCATCAAATTCTGATAATTTTCGTAAAAGTTATACCATTTACAAATTTTAACACAAATAACGTAATTTAATTATAATTTCCTTTTCCACTAATTACCCCAATCAAGATCCACCGCTCGTTGTCAGATCCGAGGGCCATGGTTTTGTCTTCCTCATCCCGTAGCTTTCTTCGTCGTTACAACAGACATCGCGTAACCCATCTCGGCCAAAAGAAATCACCAGAACACACGCATCTGTAAGCTCCTCCACCATGATCTGACATCACCACCTCGAAGACCGCGACAACCTCTTCCGATACCCTGAACGAGGGTCAACTCGCGGGTCCTCTCAGCGTGGAAACAGCCTTCGAACACGCTGGATTTGTGCCTCCAGAACTCGTGATTTGGTAAACTATAGATGATCATCTCCGTATAGAATTCAAGATCTCGGAAAGATCTTCAATAATCGCATTATATGTTTTGAGTAATTCGCTTTGGATTGGAAGAGATTAGCCAATGAAATTGGGAGCTTCATGGCCATTAAAATAAACTAACAGCGGCTGCATTCTAAATAGACAATTAAGGTTTAGAAATTATCCACCTATATATATATAATAATATTATAATATAAATTAATAATTAATTCGTAATTTACTTGTTTTTAGGTCACGAACTCCAAATCAAACCCAACGACTATCGCCCCTAGCCAATACCCCCATTCCGGACGTAATGGAATATGTCCCATGAGCCAAGTCGACTGTTTCGATCAGTTTTCTTTTAAATTAAAATATAAATCAGTGTATATTCAATTTAAACGTACATTTTAAATTACCGGGGCCACATACGAACTCCAAAAATTACAGAAAAAATATTTCTAGCTATGTTTTGACGATACAGTCCTAACAAAATTAATTTCATTGAAATTGGAGATCGTTTGGAAAATTGTCATTTTCTGGTCGACCAATTCAACGGAAATTGACCAAACACGTTTTAATTTGCTACGCTCACATATTAATTCCAAAAATTATGAAAACTGGAATTTGACAATAATTTGACATTCCGGATCCAACAAAAGTGTTCTCGTCGAAAACGGAGGACGTTTTCAAAATGGCTATTTTTTATATTAAAATATATATATACAAATTCCATAGCGACTATTCAGAATATTTAACTGGCCATAACTTTTTATTCCCACTATGAAATTTCAATTTTTCAGATCCGTTAGGAAGATATAATTAAACAGATTTAAATATTTTTGGTTTTACTGAAATTCGATTTATTTTGGATCTAGTACATTCAGTTAAAGTTTAAAATCGAATTTTCAAACTGCCACGCCATTTCGGGCTTGTTTTATAATTAAAATAAATTTATTCATTCTAACTTCGATTTAAGTAAAATTTTAGTTGTTATTATTTTAAAATAAATTATTTTAAATATTAAAATCCATTAAAATTGCTAAAATTAAATTTTAAATTGGTTCCAAAATTCCGGGTTGTTACATTCAGAATGTTATATTCCGAAGTTCGGAATGTTAATCAAGGCAAGAGTGTAAGCTAAATAAAAGATTTCAGAAATGGCAACGAATATAAGTGTCGTAGATGATTTACAACAATTTTGTGAATGGAAGTTAAGAGTTTAGAAATGAAATCTGTAACGTTTGTTACAGATGATAAATGAATTGTTTTGATAAAAAGGATTCATACGAGATACAAATTATAAGAATTGTATAAGATATTATTGTAAGATTTATAAAGGTATTTATATAAGATTTATAAAGATATATATTAGAATTGATAAAGAGCGTTATATACGATTTGAAAACAAATATGGTATTATTGTTGCAACAAGTTGAATAATGTTTATAAAGAGAAATTTCATAAAGGATTCTATTTATAGTGGAATCGAAGCTTGAGTATAATATTATAAAGGATTATTAAAGATTAATAGAGAAGTATAATAATAATTTACTTAAATAACAAGTTAACGTTGTTGAGATTTAAATAAGGTTTTCAAAGGAAAACGTGTGGTTAATAAACTTCTATTTATTATGAAGATATGAATGTTGTTGGTCAAGGTCTGAGAGGTAATTATAATACCCCAACTTGAACGACTTCACGATTATCCAAGAATGGTATTAGTTTATAAACAAGGGAAGTTGAAGAAAATATAAGTTATGATGTCCGTGAATAATATTATAAACTGTATTTGAAAAGTTTATAAGTGAATGAAATGATTTTTAAGGATATTCTTATTGATAATAAGAAGTAAAAGATAAACTCCCAATATTGGGGGATTTTAAGAATATAATTAACAGATGTTTAATTGACGAGGCCAAGTAATGCCGGGTACTGAATCAGTGAACTCATTTTATTATCACAATTATTATTTGATAATTAAATAACCGACTATCAAATCTGGCCAATACGTTTGTTGGTACGGAAAGACAGGGATCGAATTATATTCGAAAACCATTCCGACCAACAAATACGTGCAAGATGCTGATTGAAGATGGAGCAATTGAAGACCGTTGATCTTCATGAACGAAAGAACAACTCGTTGAATTTCTTTGGTTTAGTGGCCGGAGATATTTTGACTCGTGGTTCTGTGTGATTGGAATCTACAGATTGTAAGGACTACTCGCTACTGATCCATGAGGTGACTCCTATATTAGATGTGGTAGGAGGGCGCCTTCGGTTCATCCTGTTCCTGGATGACTTGTATGGACGAATGTCTAGCAGAGTATTTCCTAAAACCACGTACGTTGATTTTCATAAATATACCGAGTTGGTAGCAAAGAAGTAGCCCTTCTTTTACTCCCGGAGTATATTTATAGACGTCAATTAGTGATTTGACAGATCTGACGATGTGACATTCAAAGTGAATGGTGGATAGATGTTCTAAAAATAATAAAAAAAAAGGTAAATAAATAAATAAATTATGGCCTCAAGCCTCATCTACTGGAAAATGGTTTAAATGGGGTAGGTAGCATGGCTATGTGGGTCGCACCCATCAAAAGGGTATATTCATTACCTGATCCAGAGAAATCAAATGCCTTCGGTTGTCCCTTTATTTTATGTATATGCTATCGATTTGGTTGGCTGGCCCCCAACCGTGGTAATGATATATTCGGTACTCTCAAGCGAAGTAAGGGGCCGGTCATGTTTAACCTGGGTTGCAAGATGTTCTTGTTGAACCCCAATGTATTTATCTTCAGAGTCACATTGTCGGAAAGGTGGTTGCCCATACCTTGCCATGGAAATCCATTCTCCAATAAGTGCCCGCGGTTTTGATTGTATACTATATATGTAGAGCATGAGATGCAAGCATTCTGCTAGATTGATATTTATTTGTCTTTAGACACTATTATAATATTAGAAAAGATATTGATTTCAAAAACGTTTTGGGTTATCGTAAGGTAAAAACCGTCCGTATTTATGTATGGATTTGGTCTTACGATTATCCTTTTCTTTCGAAAGATTTTGGACTTTAAAGAAATCAAGTTGTGTGATACCTTTAAACATAGTGTGTTTTTCTCACTCTGGTTCACCAGACTGACCCATCGTTTGTAATGCTCCGATTAGACCGGGTTGTACAGGTTCAGATTATCGGATGTTGCGAAGTCCAGAGACAAGCTGGAGGTGTTCAAACGTATGATATCTAGTATGTATCCCGCTTTGTGTTGTATATGAGGACAGATTAATATAACTGTCCAGATGTGTTGATGTACTCTGATGATGGTAAATTTTTATTTAAAGCTCTCTGTAAAAATGTATTTCTATATTATATTTTGTTCCGCTGCGATGTGAGACTCTGTGTTGTGTTGGTTCTTCTTCTTCTATTCTAATATTTCTTTCTTTCGTATCTCACCCTCTAGTTTCTTTCAATTTACGTTCCGGTGTTTTCGATGCTTGAATGTTCGATAGGGTGTTATATGTCGATTTTCGGGGTTGAAAATCCTTGGTCCGTTACAGTGGTATCAGAGCTGTTGGTTTAATAATAACCTTGGCTCTGTGGTATAACTCGATAGAGATGTGGTTAGTAATAACTTAGATCGAGTTGAGTGTATATATATATATATATATATGAGAGCATATTTGTAAATTTTATATACAAATGTTTTGTATTGTGTTGTTTGATCAGTTCAAGGGTTGAGAAGCATTGAACTGGTAATGAATACAATATTGTTTTGTAAATAGGGTAAAGGAAATAATTTTACCCGAAATATATTTTGTATATAAAAGATATAATTTTCTCAAATTATTGAGTTATTGATTGGTTTGATTGATTAGAGTGAAATTCAAATTAGATTAAAAATTTGAATTGGAACTTAACCTGGTTAAGTGAAATTAAATTAATAATAATATTGAGATTAGATTAAATAAAGTAAATTTGGAATTTGAATGAATAATAACTAAATAGAAATCAATTGAATATTAACCGATTGATGTTCGAATATGTTAAACCAAAATAAATCTTACTATTGAATGTAAATTCAACTGATTTGGTTGATTTAGTTGTGTATGAGTTGTTGATTGTGAATTGTTTGTTATTGGATGGTAAATTGTTTGAATAGGAATAATCAACAATTTAATGGAGCTGAATGAATTATAAACTAAAGGAAAAATTCCAGAATTATAAACTGGGATGAAACTGCATATAAACTGAAATTAATGATTTAAACCTGTATTTGCAAGTGAGTTGATATTTCATGTTGATTTTGGAGATTGGTGTTGTTATATTTGTTAATTAATGAGATATTATTTATGAATTCTATATATCTGTTACTTATATATTGAATTGAGTTAAGTACACGTGCCAGCACTACAACAAAATGATATTTAGATAGCAATAATAAATAGCGTTGGCTTTAATTCTCTTGGAATGGTCTGGAATGAATGGCATGCAACGCTATTTCGAAAATAGATCTCAAGTACTAACGCTATACATGAAAGGCGGGAGTTAAAAATTATTTAGTGCGAGAACTAAAAATATATGCTTTTCCCCTTCCCTTCAGAAAACATCCCTTTTCTTCTTCTCTTTTCACATTCTCGCCTCCGGAAGGGAGCCATTATCTTAAAATCCCCAATCTTAAGCTTAAATCGCAAAATCCTAAACCTGCAATCGTCATATACTCTCGTCTTCAGCAGCCGGTCCCAAAAATCTCCAATTTGAGCGGCCATGAAAGGTACTGCAAACTTTCTTCTATATTCTTCACTAATTTATCATCTACGTAATCTGAATTAACATACGTATGTAGAAAATGTTAACCATTTTTAAGCATATCCACTTTCGATGTTTTGTACTTAATCCGTGTTTTTCCTCAAGTTTAATTTCATTGTCTGCATGAATGATTGTGGCCTCCATGTTTGGTTTTTGGATTTTCTCCGTGTTTTTCTAGCTAATTTGACAACTGCTTTTTATGGTTATTAGAATATGGATAATGCCCTACGTGTGCAGTGGTATTCATCTAGTTAGATATTATCATTTATTCTTCACATACTTATTTTTGTAGTGCTATTCAATAGAAGAATCTAGTAGTCGGACCAATTTTTGGTCATGAAAATATAATCTAAAATTTTATTTTTTTGACACTTTTATGATGTTTTGAAGGATAAAAGAATCTGGACCCAATTTTTTGGATTATTTTTATTAATTCTTACATGATGTACTCTTTAGCAAAAGAATTTAGTGGACAAGAAAATATTTTTTCATAATAGAAATAATAAAATTCTATGTTTTGAATGCAACAGTCATATGCTTTGTTATCTGCATAAACTTTAATTAATTCTATGTTTTGAAGCAAATGGCTGACGTAGCCAGATGGACCCTTTTTCTCATAAACTTGATTTGCATATGGATATAAAACAATGTTTTTTGGTACATATGGTCATACCTTTTACTCCTTTCCCTGTTCTTTTCACCCTTTCCACATTTGCATGCTTTACTATTGAATCACCTCCACTGATGTTATTTGTAATGAATGAAGGCAAGATACAGATGATCTCAGTTTTGTGTTTGGCGATTTTGAAGTCTAGCAGTAGTCTATATTTCATTTACAAATACATAAGCAAAGTAGTAGCACAGGTAGCCTTAAAGAATAAACTGTAAAATTTCAAGAGAACACCAAAATATGCCATGACAAACATTGGCATGTCTTGTTCCATGATTTTTGAATCATATTCTTTTTTTTTTGAAGAAAAGGAGAACCAGACAGCTTATACCTTTAATAAACTGAGCAACATTTTTGACTCGTCTCTCACACCCATCACGACCCATCTTCACTTTCAGTTCCACGGTCTGATAAACACAACATAATTGTATATTTTCTATGAACATAGATGGCCATGATGTACGAGTATGTTATATGAGGAAACTTGAATCATTATGTGTACACATATACCCACCTCCAATGGTTTTCTTCTATTTTTTCTTGACAAAGCTCTCTTTATTTCTGTTACACTGCAAAAGTTTAAGAGATAGTCAAGTGTGCACCCATTCTCTTAGTATTTTATTATATTCTTTTTCTCTGTTTGAAGGGACTTAGTTTTATTTTTGTGTGTGTGTGTGGGGGGGGGGGGGGGGGTGTGCGTGTGTCGACAAGTACATCTGATAGCTTTGTCGATACTACAAGTCAAATAATTTAGGAATATAGCTGTGTGTTTACCTTGGTCATTAGTTTTGTCCATCCCTCTATTGATGTGTTACTGAAACGACCCGAACTTCCCCGGTGAGGAAAGCCCGGATTGAGTCGAGGACAAGCCACAAAAGAACGCAGACAGAAGAACATTTCATTGTATATTACAACAATTCCACCATATTACAAGAATATACAAAGTATAAATAAATATTACACAACAGAAAAATATCAGAGATTACAGTACATTACATAGTAGCGGAAAATAATACAAATTACAACTGAAGAAGATACACGGATACAAAGCTTTCCGGATATCGTTCCAGCTGTAAACTAGGATCCTGTGAATATAAATCTGCAAAACCAAAACTACTAGCTGCCCGTGTCAAAATAAGGGCACCCAGAGTTTAGGTTAAAACAATAAACTCCAGGTCAGTCATGGGACTGGTGTGAGAACTAAAACAGTTATTAATCTTTATTTTAAAGTTAGGTAAATCGAGGGACCATGCCGTATAACACGGAACGGGTTTCCTCCCAAGAATACCAGTGCATAAAACAAACAGCGCAATGCTAAATAAAGAAAAATGAAGCTATTATAAGACCCAGGTCCCATCACACAATGCAACGCAAGCCGGAGGATAGGGTTTTTGCCTTATAATAGCCAAAGAATGCTTGCTACGCTAAATTTCATCTTTTATTACTATATGTGCATAGTGTCAAAACAATTTCAATCATAAATATTAATCATAGATGGCATGAGTGCCCCATCCCACTATGTCGCCATACTAGGCTCTACAATCAAAACCGCAAAGTCACGTATTGGAAGTTGGATTTCCATATGTGAACCAAGGCAAGGGATCGTCCTCCACCGAATTCGAGACTCTAGCCCGTGTCTCAGGCAAGCGCGCAGGCAAGCCTTTAGATCGTCAGGGCCGGTCCACCGATGTGGATTATTATGCCTGAACACTGCGTTTCCCTACCCTATGGGGTGTAAGTCTAGTCCGTCTTCCGACCAGAATGCATCGGCCGAAACCGATATAACCGAGGCGCCTCGCAACAGCAACAACCACATAAGTCAAACTCGTCAGGGCGTGTAAAACCACTGACGCCACTTCTAACTAGAAAGAAACGAATGTCCTCCCTGAGGTTCGTCTCCCGTTTTTGGTTCACACCGGGGTGTGAGGCTCGCGAATCAACGCTACACAAAGCTATGCCACACAGGCGATGCTTTGATCATCACCACAAGACTTTGCTTTTCAACAGAAGCCTTGATCAACTGCCACTTAGGCATGCCACACAGGCAATTCACTCCATGCGTTTGATATCCATCAATATATAACCTCTGAGATCGTACGTCTCGGAGAAGGGCGTTAAGCAAGAGAATAAATTCTCCGCCGCCAAATAGATATATATTTAATAGAAATCAATCACACAGACTAAAATCCAATGTCAGACACACAGACCATTTACAAGTTCGTTCTGGGTCTAAACGAAACCGGAGGCACCTAGTATCCCGCATATCCATCGATCTCCAAGTACGTCTGGACGATCACCAACTGTTTCTCTCCTCTTGGGTGTACAACCCAATCAAGATCATCAGCAATCACCCAAACGATGTGAAGATTTCCGGTCTTCGACCACCGTCTTCATCTTCGAAACCACGTCGAATCAGTTATTCAGAATGGGATAAACCCGGTCTTTCTGAATAACTCGCGTATATAATAAACAAGTGTTACACAAACACAACATACCGCCTCAGTCCAATTCAGAATATTCTTTTGTTCAAATATTCTTATACTTTTGGAAAGGTTCCCATTAATTTTATCAAAGATAAATTCTTTAAATTTATTCTTTAATCTTCTTTGAATATCAATTCAAACTAGTCGGGATTAGCGAACCACACCGGAGTAATCATTTATTTTATTTCCCAATCCCCACCTATTCATCCCATGAAGTAAAACTGGTAATACTTCATATCTAACACCATGGTGTTATCGGTAAATTCAATTACCATTTCACGTTCAAATCTAATTAAAGATTTAACTATCGCCTGGAGCAAAACTGGTGATACTCCATTCTCGATCTTTTCAATCTATTTAAAGATTCATTAAAACTCCACTTAGTTTTAATCTTTAACTGGGTTAAAGAATCAGTGTCTTTTAAAACACGGTTCACGATAAGCCCAAAATCACATTCCATTAATTATCGGGTTAAAGAACAAGCGTCATTTAAAACACTATTCACGATAAACCCAAAAATCAATACCAATTCAATTCCAATCAAATATCATTTAATTGGAACACTTCATTAAATCTAAATAAAAAGATTTAATCTTTTTTTCTCAACTGGGCTTAGGAACAGTGTTAATGAAGACACCATTCTCGACAAACCCAAATCACATTTGATATTAAATACAAGGCTCTGAACAGAAAATATATCGGCTTATATTCAATATCAAATTCTACGACCAACAAATATCAAATGGGAAATAACGATATCAATATATCTTTCAAATTTCCATAACAATTTCTGTATAATCACGAAATCCAACATCGAAATATTCCAAAGACAATTTCGATTCAAATCCATTCCAATTCAATCATTGGAAATTCTGGTCACTATTGAAACCAATTTCAAATTCAATTTATTTATTTAAAAATAAATAAATTATTATTCTAGTTCAAAACTAGTTCATTTCGATAAAAATCTATTTTTATCTTTTCAAATATGAAGTTTTTCATCCCAATTCTTCACAAATCACTTCTTATGATTTTACACAAATTATTACTATTTTTAATAATTTTATCAAGGCCCGTACAGTCGATTTCCATCAACGGCCATTGAACTGCACTTACAGCGACATTTTCCAAATTTGATTTGGACATAATTCCAAATCCAACCGTTAGATTTCTAATTTCTAATATTCGGTAGAAAGCTCTTTTCGATACGAACCCAACGGTTCTGGTTTTAAGAGAATCCGATGGTCGGATCTCCCGCAATATCCATTCGAAGTCAATGGTCGAAATTCGCGAACTGCCGCGGCGCAGCGCGTTCTATTCAGGCCATTATATATATAATATATATATTATATATATTTCGTTGATTTCCTTTTAAAACGTATTATATAAATCGTTTTAAATTCGTTTTCGAAATGATTTCAACATCATATTTAATTTCTAATCAAAATTGAATATTCCAATATAAATTTGTTTTAATTTCATTTCAACACGATTTCAATTCAATTTCAATTCGAATTCATTTCTATTCAATTTCAATTCGAATTCATTCCTATTCAATTTCAATTCGAATTCAATTCCATTCAATTTCAATTTGAATTCAATTCTATTCAATTCCAATTCGAATTCATTCCTATTCAATTTTAATTCGAATTCATTTCTAAATATTCGATTTTTAAATCACTTTCAATATTCGTTATAAAATCAACAAAATTCCCGTTCGTGTTAAAATGGCGTGTAGCTACTCAACACGGCTTCGCATTTCTATTTTCAAATATTTCTTTTCAGATATTTCTTTTTCAAATATTTCTTTTCAAATATTTCTTTTCACATATTTCTTTTCAAATATTTCTTTTCACATATTTCTTTTCACATATTTCTTTTCAAATATTTATTTTAAAAACTGGAATGAGGCCCAATCAATTACCATAGATTTTATTTCTATGGATTTTCATACAACGCATGTATATATCAACAATGACAAATAAACAACCATCATCCAAAGTGCATTCTACACTGTGTAAGCATCAAATATAAATATTTAACGCTTATAATAGTCTGTCAATCAATCGATTGACATACAACTAATTATTGGGATTAGTGTATATCATATATCATCCCAATACCCGTGTGGGTTTTCAAACAATCAAACACAGATTTTATTTATGCAGTTGGGCGATGTGTAAAATTTATCGTCCCAATCAATATCAATCAAATCAGTGTATATAAACAAATCTCCAATTTGTTTATAAAAAATTTATTTTAAATACACGTTAAAAATTCTATTTTCAACTATAAAATATTTCTAACTATATAAATTTTTTATTTCATTTCACATCACATCACACAATCAACTACACATCAAAATCAAACAAACAAGCATACAAGCCGTCCATGGTCTGTGGACGACGGGTGTCGGGTGCTACTAAACACGTCTGCATCCTAGTATATATTTTAACTAGAAAAGAAAATTTAAAGTGAGAAGTTATCACCGACTAGCTAATCCAATACCACGACTCTTCTTATGTAGAAGCCATCGCTGTTCTCGCCCTTTGTCACTCTCGTTGCCCGTAGCCACTACATATATAAAAATCACAATTTTATATTGTTGCTATGTATATAAAAATAATATTTTTATAATCACTCCATATGGATAAAAATTCTATTTTCACATCGCTACTATATAGATAAAAAAAATTCTATTTTTACATCGATGTTCATATAATAAAGATTATATTTTATCACGCTATTCTCTATATAAAGATTTCTCCTTTTCATTTCATCACTATAAAAATCCCATTTTTATTTCAATATATATAATAAAAATCAGATTTTTATTTCACTACATATATAAAGATAATATTTTTATATTCTCTATTATATAGAAATTTTATTTTCAATACACTACTTATAAAAATAGTATTTTTATATCTTTTATTTTATAAAGGTCATATTTTTAATACTCTACACAAGTAAAAATCATATTTTTGATTCACTACATATATAAAGATCGAATTTTACTATCTATATAATATAAAAAATCATATTTTTAACTTCTTCATTATATAAAAATTATATTTTGTAACCTTTCTATATTATAAAGAAAAATCGAATTTTTATCTTTACTTTATATGTATAAAAATCACTCCTTTTCCATTATGAAAAATCTTAGCTTTTGCTAACTAAAAATCTAACCTTTCTTGAAAACAAAAATCGAGTTTTTTCTTTATCTAAAAATTATAAACTTTCATGTTTAGAAATCAAACTTTTCATATAGAAAAGAATATATATATATATATGTATATATATATATATAACATATATATATATATATATATATATAAAACATAGGATCCGGAGAGAAATTGCAAATGGCAACACTACTGACCTATGGAGGGACCCATGGCTAAATGGTCAAAGTCTTATTGATAAGCAAGGATGGGATAGTTACTCAGCTAATGGTGCCCAACTGCTAAAGTAAGCACTATTATTTCAGATAACATGTGGGACTGCCATAACAACTTGGTGGCACGTAATCTAGCAAACGAACTGACTGAGATATCAATATATGAAGACAAAGAACAAGATGAATGGAAGTGGGCAGACAACAAATTCATAATTAAAAGAGTGTGGGAGAGTCTCAGACATGAACATGAACAGGTTCCCTGGTTCAAAGTGGTTTGGACTAGGTCCTGTCCACCAAAATTCGCTCAAGTCCTATACAAAGCTATACTCAACAGACTCCCTACTAAAGAGAGACTACATAGCTGGGGAATCATAGAAGACGACACGTGTTTACTATGTAAGAGAGAAAGGGAGACCCTTCACCACATATTTTTTGAGTGCAATTACAGTAGAAGACTGTGGGCCATTCAAAAACTGAAGTGCTTTAACACAGACCAAATCGGAAGCTTAGAGGAAGAAATTGAATACCTGAACGATGGTAGTAACATGTCGAAGCTGATGATAGAGATTGGCAAGGTTGGCCTCGCATCCACAGTGTGGCAGACATGGCGAGAACGCAATACCCGTGCTTTCAAGAAGAAGGAGAAAGATGTGTTAGCTAACGCCGCTTTGATTAACAGAGAAATTTCAATAGCTATCGAAAGAATCAAACCAAAGTACTTTACCAGTGCAACGGAACAAGAATTACTGTTATTGGAGAGGTGGAATTGGAGGGGAGTGAACGGAGGAAGGAGACGAGAGAACCTGCGGCCGCCATGATGATTCCGTCGTAACCCTAATTTGAACAATGAGCCGCTTTTTGATTCTTTTTCAGAGAATGAGGAATGAACGAAAAGTGCTCTGTTGTTTGTATTATGTTTGTACCTGAGTGGATCAGGCTTTGTTACATTTGGGCCGGGCTTGGCTTTATAAGCTGAAATAAAATTTACCCAATTTAAAAAAAACCCTATATAAACTGATTTTATACTTATGTTTTTAACAACAAAATCGGATTTTAAAAATAAAATCAAATAAAAGCTTACTGTCGGGGGGGGGGGGGGGGGTGAAAGGAGCGCGTCGGAGGTGATCACCGGGCTTGCGGGGGGCGGCTGGGTCCGCAGTCGGTCGGAGACTGGGCGGTGGTGCGACTAGGGCTTGCTGGCCTTCGATTTGGGGGCGGTTTTCTTTGCAGAGAGGGAGGATAGAGGAGTGAGGAGTCGGAGAAGGGGGAAGGGGCAACAAGGGGGGGGGCAGCGCCGGTGCTGGTGGCGCGCCGGGGTGGGGGGGTCTGGGGTCGAGGCGGCGACCGTATTAGGGCTCGAAGCCCCTTTTTTTTATTTGTTCTGTCGGGGGAGAAAGAAAAGAGGTGGGGGGGTCTGGGGTCGAGGCGGCGACCGTATTAGGGCTCGAAGCCCCTTTTTTTTATTTGTTCTGGCGGGGGAGAAAGAAAAGAGGTGGGGGGGGGGGGCTAAGTGAAAAGAGGGAGATATTATAAATTTATTTATTATTATTTTATTCTATTTAAATTCAAAAAGTTGACTTTTCTATCGAACCCCAATCAAGACCCAACGACTGTTAACCCTAGCTAATTACCCCCATCCCGAACACAACGGGATTTGTTTCGCAAGCCAATTCGATCGTTACGATCAGTTTCCGTTGAATTTACATTTAAATCATTATACTGAATTTTAAACGTACATTTCAAATTACCGGGGTCGCATACGGACTCGAAAAATTCCAGAAAAATATTTTCTAGCTTCGTATTGACGATACGGTCCTAACAAAACTAGTTTCATCAAATTCCGAGACCGTTGGAAAAACAGCCATTTTCTAGTCGATTAAAATCAACTGAAATTGGTCAAACACGTTTTCCTTTGCCATGCTCACATATTGATTCGAAAAATTATGAAAATTGGAATCTAGCAATAACTTGACGTCACAGATCCAACAAAAGTGGTTTCGTCGAAATCCGAGGTCGTCTGCAAAATTTCCATTTTTAATGGCCAGAATTCCATAACGACTATTCTGAATTTTCAACTGGGCGTATCTTTTGATTCCCGCTATGAAATTTAGATTTTTCGGATTCGTTGGAAAGATATTCTCAAATAGATTCAAATATTTTTGGTTTCACTTAACTCCGGTTTATTTTGAATCCTGTACATTCATTTGAAATTTGAAATTGAATTATCGAACTACCGCGCCATTTTCAATTCCTTTTATAATTTAAAATAAACATTTATATTCTAACGATGACGTATATAAATATACGTTCTAATTCTATTCAAAATAAATTTTTTGTCATTATTATTTAAAATAATTCATTTTAAATATTCAAAATTCATTAAAATTGCCAAAATATAATTTTTAAACTGGCTCAGATTTCCGGGTTATTACAATCTCCCCCACTTAAAACTTTTCGTCCCCGAAAAGGAGCGAAGCCGAAAGTTGTTTAACAGTTCAACTCAACTTCCAGTATTTTCACTACGGCTTAGGTTCTTTAACTTTTCAGTTTCTAAGAACTTTTTAAATTTTTCAAAAATTTGGCTAACACCCTAAATTTTCGAAAAATTTCGCCATAATCTCCCCTGCACCGGGGACTTCGGGATATTTCATATAGCCTCCCATGGCCTTCTTCAATCCAAAAGAAAAAGCCAAGCGGCTAGCCAATCGGCTCATAAAATCACCCAAAACTCAAGAAATACAATAAACATGTACCTATTTGTCGGGCAAACAAATTTATTCTTCTGCTCTAGCCTCCTTGCTATGACCTGTTCAATGTCAGTACATGCATATTCATGCAAACACGACAAACTTTCAATACAATTCACTATTTGATTCAATTTGGCTAAACGGTTCAACATTTAATTTATTTAAACAATAATCAAACAACACAACCATCAATCATTTAGTTGATTAGCTTGTCAAACTCATAACTTTGATATATTGTCAAAAATCACATTTTTGGTGCCAAATCACAACAATAGACCCTATCTAGTTTTGGTTCTCACACCAGTCAATTGGAAATATATACAAATCTCACATTTGAAACACGAAAATAAATTCTAATGATGACGCGTCAATCATTAGAATCATGTCCGAGCGACTAGAGTGTGATTCTATATCTATCGAATATATTTGAGGCTTCAATACACGTGGATCAGACATATACTAAAATCTCTATATATTTGATTATCCAAATCAATATAAATAAATAATCAAATACGTATAATTGATTTAAATTTTCAAAACAAAATTTGTTTTCACTTTAAAAATATACTCTTTACACGCGTCCTAGGATACTACTGATCCCATTTCTAATGAGTCATTCCCATTGGATATTACTAATCCAATATCTGATGAATTCTTTCGTATGGTTCTAATGTGTCTTGTTCTCTGAGCTTTGTAAACCAAAGCTCTGATACCAACTGAAACGACCCGAACTTCCCCGGTGAGGAAAGCCCGGATTGAGTCGAGGACAAGCCACAAAAGAACGCAGACAGAAGAACATTTCATTGTATACTACAACAATTCCACCATATTACAAGAATATACAGAGTATAAATAAATATTACACAACAGAAAAATATCAGAGATTACAGTACATTACATAGCAGCGGAAAATAATACAAATTACAACTGAAGAAGATACACGGATACAAAGCTTTCCGGATATCGTTCCAGCTGTAAACCAGGATCCTGTGAATATAAATCTGCATAACCAAAACTACTAGCTTCCCGTGCCAAAATAAGGGCACCCAGAGTTTAGGTTAAAACAATAAACTCCAGGTCAGTCATCGGACTGGTGTGAGAACTAAAACAGTTATTAATCTTTATTTTAAAGTTAGGTAAATCGAGGGACCACGCCGTATAACACGGAACGGGTTTCCTCCCAAGAATACCAGTGCATAAAACAAACAGCGCAATGCTAAATAAAGAAAAATGAAGCTATTATAAGACCCAGGTCCCATCACACAATGCAACGCAAGCCGGAGGATAGGGTTTTTACCTTATAATAGCCAAAGAATGCTTGCTACGCTAAATTTCATCTTTTATTACTATATGTGCATAGTGTAAAAACAATTTCAATCATAAATATTAATCATAGACAGCATGAGTGCCCCATCCCACTATGTCGCCATACCAGGCTCTACAATTAAAACCGCAAAGTCACGTATTGGAAGTTGGATTTCCATCTGTGAACCGAGGCAAGGGATTGTCCTCCACCGAATTCGAGACGCTCTAACCCGTGTCTCTGGCAAGCGCGCAGGCAAGCCTTTAGATCGTCAGGGCCGGTCCACCGATGTGGATTATTATGCCTGAACACTGCGTTTCCCCACCCTATGGGGTGTAAGTCTGGTCCGTCTGCCGACCAGAATGCATCGGCCGAAACCGATATAACCGAGGCTCCTCGCAACAGCAACAACCACATAAGTCAAACTCGTCAGGGCGTGTAAAACCACTGACGCCACTTCTAACTAGAAAGAAACGCATGTCCTCCCTGAGGTCCGTCTCCCGTTTTTGGTTCGCACCGGGGTGTGAGGCTCACGAATCAACGCTACACAAAGCTATGCCACACAGGCGGTGCTTTGATCATCACCACAAGACTTTGCTTTTCAACAGAAGTCTTGATCAACTGCCACTTAGGCATGCCACACAGGCAATTCACTCCATGCGTTTGATATCCATCAATATATAACCTCTGAGCTCGTACGTCTCGGAGAAGGGCGTTAAGCAAGAGAATAAATTCTCCGCCGCCAAACAGATATATATTTAATAGAAATCAATCACACGGACTAAAATCCAATGTCAGACACACAGTCCATTTACAAGTTCGTTCTAGGTCTGAACGAAACTGGAGGCACCTAGTACCCCGCATATCCATCGATCTCCAAGTACGTCTGGACGATCACCAACTGTTTCTCTCCTTTTGGGTGTACGGCCCAATCGAGATCATCAACAATCACCCAAACGATGTGAAGATTTCCTGTCTTCGACCACCGTCTTCATCTTCGACACCACGTCGAATCAGTTATTCATAATGGGATAAACCCGGTCTTTCTGAATAACTCGCGTATATAATAAACAAGTGTTACACAAACACAACATACGCCTCATTCCAATTCAGAATATTCTTTTGTTCAAATATTCTTATACTTTGGGAAAGGTTCCCATTAATTTTATTAAAGATAAATTCTTTAAATTTATTCTTTAATCTTCTTTGAATATCAATTCAAACTAGTCGGGATTAGCGAACCACACCGGAGTAATCATTTATTTTATTTCCCAATCCCCACCTATTCATCCCATGAAGTAAAACTGGTAATACTTCATATCTAACACCACGGTGTTATCGGTAAATTCAATTACCATTTCACGTTCAAATCTAATTAAAGATTTAACTATCGCCTGGAGCAAAACTGGTGATACTCCAATCTCGATTTTTCAATCTAATTAAAGATTCATTAAAACTTCACTTAGTTTTAATCTTTAACTGGGTTAAAGAATCAGTGTCTTTTAAAACACGGTTCACGATAAACCCAAAATCACATTCCATTAATTATCGGGTTAAAGAACAAGTGTCATTTAAAACACTGTTCACGATAAACCCAAAAATAATACAAATTCAATTCCAATCATATATCATTAAATTGGTACACTTCATTAAATCTAAATAAAAAGATTTAATCTTTTTTCTCAATTGGGCTTAAGAACAGTGTTAATGAAGACACCATTCACGACAAACGCAAATCACATTTGATATTAAATACAAGGCTCTGAATAGAAAATATATCGGCTTATATTCAATATCAAATTCTACGACCAACAAATATCGTATGGGAAATAACGATATAAATATATCTTTCAAATTTCCATAACAATATCTGTATAATCACGAAATCCAACATCGAAATATTCCAAAGACAATTTCGATTCAAATCCATTCCAATTCAATCATTGGAAATTCTGGTCACCATTGAAACCAATTTCAAATTCAATTTATTTATTTAAAAATAAATAAATTATTATTCTAGTTCAAAACTAGTTCATTTCGATAAAAATCTATTTTTATCTTTTCAAATATGGAGTTTTTCATCCCAATTCTTCACAAATCACTTCTTATGATTTTACACAAATTATTACTATTTTTAATAATTTTATCAAGGCCCGTACTGTCGATTTCCATCAACGGCCATCGAACTGGACTTACAACTACCTTTTCCAAATTTGATTTGGACATAATTCCAGATCCAACCGTTAGATTTCTAATTTCTAGTATTCGTTAGAAAGCTCTTTTCGATTCGAACCCAACGGTTCCGGTTTTAGGAGAATCCGACGGTCGGATCTCCCGCAATATCCATTCGAAGTTAATGGTCGAAATTCGCGAACTGCCGCGGCGCAGTGCGTTCTATTCAGGTCATTATATATAATATATATATATATATATTATATATATTTCGTCGATTTCCTTTTAAAACGTATTATATAAATCGTTTTAAATTCGTTTTCGAAACGATTTCAACATCATATTCAATTTCTGATCAAAATTGAATATTCCAATATAAATTCGTTTTAATTTCATTTCAACACGATTTCAATTCAATTTCAATTCGAATTCATTTCTATTCAATTTCAATTAGAATTCATTCCTATTCAATTCAATTCGAATCCAATTCCATTCAATTTCAATTCGAATTCAATTCTATTCAATTCCAATTCGAATTCATTCCTATTCAATTTTAATTCGAATTCATTTCTAAATATTCGATTTTTAAATCACTTTCAATATTCATTATAAAATCAACAAAATTCCCGTTCGTGTTAAAATGGCGTGTAACTACTCAACACGGCTTCGCATTTCTATTTTCAAATATTTCTTTTCAAATATTTCTTTTTCAAATATTTCTTTTCAAATATTTCTTTTCACATATTTCTTTTCAAATATTTCTTTTCACATATTTCTTTTCACATATTTCATTTCAAATATTTCTTTTAAAAACTGGAATGAGGCCCAATCAATTACCATAGATTTTATTTCTATGGATTTTCATACAACGCATGTATATATCAACAATGACAAATAAACAACCATCATCCAAAGTGCATTCTACACTATATAAGCATCAAATATAAATATTTAACGCTTATAACAGTCTGTCAATCAATCAATTGACATACAACTAATTATTGGGATTAGTGTATGTCATATATCATCCCAATACCCGTGTGGGGTTTCAAACAATCAAACAAAGATTTTATTTGTGCAGTTGGGCGATGTGTAAAATTTATCGTCCCAATCAATATCAATCAAATCAGTGTATATAAACAAATCTCCGATTTGTTTATAAAAAATTTATTTTAAATACACGTTAAAAATTCTATTTTCAACTATAAAATATTTCTAACTATATAAATATTTTATTTCATTTCACACCACATCACACAATCAACTACACATCAAAATCAAACAAACAAGCATACAAGCCGTCCATGGTCTGTGGACGACGGGTGTCGGGTGCTACTAAACACGTCTGCATCCTAGTATATATTTTAACTAGAAAAGAAAATTCAAAGTGAGAAGTTCTCACCGACTAGCTAATCCAATACCACGACTCTTCTTATGTAGAAGCCATCGCTGTTCTCGCCCTTTGTCACTCTCGTTGCCCGTAGCCACTACATATATAAAAATCACATTTTTATATTGTTGCTATGTATATAAAAATCATATTTTTATAATCACTCCATATGGATAAAAATTCTATTTTTACATCGCTACTATATAGATAAAAAAAATTCTATTTTTACATCGATGTTCATATAATAAAGATTATATTTTATCACGCTATTCTCTATATAAAGATTTCGCCTTTTCATTTCATCACTATAAAAATCCCATTTTTATTTCAACATATATATAATAAAAATCAGATTTTTATTTCACTACATATATAAAGATAATATTTTTATATTCTCTATTATATAGAAATTTTATTTTCAATACACTACTTATAAAAATAGTATTTTTATATCTTTTATTATATAAAGGTCATATTTTTAATACTCTACACAAGTAAAAATCATATTTTTGATTCACTACATATATAAAGATCAAATTTTTACTATCTATATAATATAAAAATCATATTTAAACTTCTTCATTATATAAAAATTATATTTTTAACCTTTCTATATTATAAAGAAAAATCGAATTTTTATCTTCACTTTATATGTATAAAAATCACTCCTTTTCCATTATGAAAAATCTTAGCTTTTGCTAACTAAAAATCTAACCTTTCTTGAAAACAAAAATCGAGTTTTTTCTTTATCTAAAAATTATAACTTTTCATGTTTAGAAATCAAACTTTTCATAAATAAAAATATAAACTTTTCATATAGAAAAGAAAATATATATATATATATATATATTTATATATATATATATATTTATATATATAACCTATATAAACTGATTTTATACTTATGTTTTCAACAACAAAATCGGATTTTAAAAATAAAATCAAATAAAAGCTTACTGTCGGGGGGGGGGGGGGGGGGCTGAAAGGAGCGCGTCGGAGGTGATCACCGGGCTTGTAAGGGGCGGCGTGGTCCGCATGCGGTCGGAGACTGGGCGGTCGTGCGGCTAGGGCTTGCTGCCCTTCGATTTGGGGGCGGTTTTCTTTGCAGAGAGGGAGGATAGAGGAGTCGGAGAAGGGGCAGCGGAGGGGGGGGGCAGCACCGGTGCTGGTGGCGCGCCGGGGGGGGGGGGGTCTGGGGTCGAGGCGGCGACCGTATTAGGGCTCGAAGCCCCTTTTTATTGATTTGTTCTGTTGGGGGAGAAAGAAAAGAGGTGAGGGCGGGGGGTTAAGTGAGAAGAGGGAGATATTATAAATTTATTTATTATTATTTTATTCTATTTAAATTCAAAAAGTTGACTTTTCTATCGAACCCCAATCGAGACCCAACGACTGTTACCCCTAGCTAATTACTCCCATCCCGAACACAACAGGATTTGTTTCGCAAGCCAATTCGATTGTTACGATCAGTTTCCATTGAATTTACATTTAAATCATTATATTGAATTTTAAACGTACATTTCAAATTACCGGGGTCGCATACAGACTCGAAAAATTCCATATTTTTTTTCTAGCTTCGTATTGACGATACGGTCCTAACAAAAATAGTTTCGTAGAATTCCGAGATCGTTGGAAAAATGGTCATTTTCTAGTCGATTAAAATCAACTGAAATTGGTCAAACGCGTTTTCCTTTCCCACGCTCACATACTGATTCGAAAAATTATGAAAATTGGAATCTAGCAATAACTTGACATCTCGGATCCAACAAAAGTGGTTTCGTCGAAATCCGAGGTCGTTTGCAAAATTTCCATTTTTAAGGGCCAGAATTCCATAGCGACTATTCTGAATTTTCAACTGGGCGTATCTTTTGATTCCCGCTATGAAATTTAGATTTTTCGGATTCGTTGGAAAGATATTCTCAAATAGATTCAAATATTTTTGGTTTCACTAAAATCCGGTTTATTTTGAATCCTGTACATTCATTTGAAATTTGAAATCGAATTATCGAACTACCGCGCCATTTTCAATTCCTTTTATAATTTAAAATAAATATTTATATTCTAACGACGACGTATATAAATATACGTTCTAATTCTATTCAAAATAAATTTTTCGTCATTATTATTTAAAATAATTCATTTTAAATATTCAAAATTAATTAAAATTGCCAAAATAAAAATTTTAAACTGGCTCAGATTTCCGGGTTATTACAGTTACTGTATATAATTTATGCTGTTGTAATCATGTTTCTAGTATCTGGTCAAGATTAGCTCCTTATTTCCCTAAAATTAAAGGTTGTATTTTGGGTCAGTAAAATTTTGATGTTGCTGTATACTTTGGCTAGTTAAGCTTTCTTTCCAGATTATATGGTTATTGGTGTGTAAAATTGTTATCTTTACCATTTTACTTGGATGTTCTATGTTGGAATTTTTTGACTGCCATTTGATGCGAATTCCGTTTTTAAAATATGATTATAAGGGGCGCCCAGCTTGTAATCTGGTTATTTTCTGTGATTGCTTTTTACATCTTTTATACAATGACTTTGTGGCACCATGTGATTCCTTAGTCAAATAATAATGACACGATATCTTAACCTTATATTTTATAACTAAATGGGATTTGCTTGTATTATGAATTGAAAATCAAAACAATTATTTCATAGTTGGGGTATACGGTAACCAAATGTTTCCCATTAGTTTTAGTTTTGTAAGTCTTTATAAACCTTTTTTCGTTAACGCCATCAATTTTTCTTTAGCTTTTTAAATATGATTTTAGGATGGACAACAGCATGTTCAAAGTATTACATTGTTTTGTCGTACTGTAGTGATATGAAAAATAAAATATGCACTTGGTTGATGGGTCAACTGCATTGCATCATTTTGTTCTACTTCCTCATATTTCTCCATACTCGGTTAAAGTTCAATCTAGAGTAATTCGCTAACTACTATCGTTTGTGGTTATTACTCATCTTTCTTGATGTAAAACTTAAATAAACAAAATAACTAAAACATGAAAAATTGCATCGGTTCCAACTTTCATATTCCACTGTGTGATTTCTTACTTTAATTATTCAAGATCGTTAAAATTCACTAAGACTGAGACTTTCTCTTCATGTACACTGCAACCCCGAAAATTGAAGTTGATGGTTGTTGTACTTCCACAAATTTATTAAGGGTATTTCTATTTTTTTTTATTAACATGAAAGAAAATATATATGTGCAGGTAATTTATCTAACATTATGTTATTATTCTTTGATATGACCAAAAAATATTAATAATCACCATGGACTATTCTACGAGAACTTCAAAATGATATGGCAATGCTATAAATTGTTCATAATATATATATTTCAACGTGTCTTAATGGCACTAGTATAAAGATTGTTGGCGAGCTAAACTGACTGGTGTACTATTATCTGATATTTCATATTCATTAATTTGCATATTTCAAAAAATAATAATACTAGTAGTAGTATAGTTAAACAAATAAAATATAAGCCAGAAAAACTATTAGTTTACTAGTGTGTCAAAAACACATGATATATTATTTAAGAACTTAATTGGAGTCAACAATAACACATACATGTCCAACTGTAGGCTTTGAAACTATTGAATAAGGAATAGCCTGGAGAAGCAATCATGTTGGAGGGTTGCTACTCCTAGAAATTTTCGCTGAAGTCGCTGCCGTTCCTCATCAAGGTGGCCAGGTATTGATCGAAGAAGAGGTGGAATCCAAATCGCCTCCTCCACCCGTTTTTGATATTTAACGAAAGCTGCTTACATCTGTTTTGTTTATTTCAGCCTTGTATTGAATTGGGTTTATTTTAGACAAATGTCTTTTCATTTTGTTTTTTTTCTTTGGTCCATTGCATTCAGGGAACGTGTGGTGTTTTTCTCCAGTACATATGATTAGTGAAACTCCTAGCACGATTTGTTCCATGATTACAACGTTTTATACGCTGTTGATTTCCGTTTAGTAAAATAAAATGCATGATCTGAAAAAGAAAAAAATTACACGTACATGCTTGTGCACATGCTGACTAATCAACTAGCTTTATTTATCAGGCACAAAAATATTCAAAAGCTAAGCAACATGCTCATTCAACACTGGCATCAATTATGCTATGGTTGACGCGAACAGAATGCTTCAAAGAAGAAAAACATTAGATAAAATCATGGTAAGTTCCTACAACTCAAAAATAAATATTAGTTGCTGTTTTTTAAACTTTGTTTGTATGTACACTGCTCTTTCTATGTTGTGCCACCAGCTGAAACCGACTAAGGACTCCACACCGTAATCTGGAGCCTTGTCGCCTCTAGTAACTGTGGTGGTGCGTATAACTAGAGCAGATGCATCGAGCCCTTCAGCTTTGCCTTCTTGTTTCTTGTAGTTAGCAGTGGGTTACATGAGTATATGCATTGAATTGGCAGAAGTATTTGCATTGTTTTGAAGCAAGATTTTTAAATTGAGTTAGAAAACAGACCTAAAGCAAATCTGAATTCACTATTTTTGTCAAAGACACGGTCATATGTTTGTACAGCTTGAAAATTTGTTTTGACAATCTATCTGCGTTTACTTCCTTTAATTTATCAGCATATTTACTTGAAAAAAATATGACATCTACGCAACTTTCACCGTCTCACTCCAAGGGATTGCACACACAGGTTGTTGCCGGTGGCCCGTACTATCATGTAGCAACAGATCTGCATGTTTATCAAGTACAATTATCCTAACGACTTTGTTATTTTTTTTAATTTTTTATTGTCTAACTAGGCCATTTGCATAAACTTGGGTGGGTCGACCCTTTTCACCTACTTTAATGACAAGGTAATTGATGTGAAAAACCTAAGTTAATGTGTCATGATGTTTGATAACCATTTACCATATTCCTATGATTTTTTTTTGATATAATTATTTAGCAGACTTATTATTTTGCACGTCCTAGCCTTGAATTGTATTTTTTTAGTTATTTCGTGTCTCCCTTCTAATTTGATATAGTTATTTAGTGTCTCCCATCTAATTTTTCTTCTTTTAATTATGTACCTTGTTTTATCAACATATATATCTGCTAAGCAAAGAAAGAAGCCCGAGTAATACAGGGATCATTATTGAAACATGGAGATTGAAAATAGCGTGGCCGTCAAGAAAGTTACAAGAAAGAACCAACGAGGTATTTGAACAGTTATCTTTTTTAAATTTGTAATCAAGAAAACCAAAGTATGATTGTCAAGAATGTTTGCCTTAATCACGCGAAATATGATTGATTTTTAATTTTTAATTGGCATATAAACAGAAAACCAATGTATGACAAGTAATTGTCTAAAATTACATTTAATTGCCTAAAATTTATTTTTCCAAAGTACAAGTTTATACGTTTGTCGCTGATCTTTAATTTATTTACTTATTTATATGTTCTAATATCTTGAGCTACGATTTCATAGAAGATAAAAAGGTTCATTGCTACATGCTTTCACATTTGATATTGGTGGGAACTGATCCAAGATCTATTATGTAGTGTTTAATACCATGATTGATTGACCTTCAGTGATGGTTGATTTGTAATTTAGTCTTTATTTTCATTTTGTTGACCTAACTAGATTGGTAACGCTTAACTTGTAAGCAAATGGCATATATAATTAGTATATTTAACACAATAGAACCGAGTGTATGAGATATATTTCTGATACGAGGTGACCACACTTCACTGGCACAGAACATGTAATGCTATCTGTACTCGTTTTTTTTTTGGAGATGGAGTGGTGTATATATATATATATATATATATATATATATATATATCTTGACGCTAAAAGCCTGGATTTGTTCAACTCACTTATCTATTTCTTATTTTCAAGAAAATATCATAACACTGATGTAGTTTCTGTTTGTGTGTTCAGAGCCGATAAGGAAAATCCTGGAAAACAAAAAAGTATACACAGAGAATTAGTAGAAGAAATCCTTAGAAACTGGAGGGAGCAAAACAAGATAGACTATGATGTTTGAATAGTTATACGATTTCTTACTGTTTGAATAGTTAGGAGTAAGCCAATTTATGCAGTGCATATTGGTTGGGTACTTATGACACGGCATTGGGAGCTGCCCCTGCTTATGACTATGCTGCTAGAACCATGCTCGGATCGAATGCTCGTGTTAATTTTCCTGATGTTAATTCATGTTATATCGAGTCTAACTCTATAAACCTTTCCATTAAATTTTTTCACTCGTTGAAGATAACAATGCAGGCTAGAAGAATGTGGAATATACACTTAGTATATTGTTTGCAGAGAAGTTTTTGCAAATCAATAGGTATGTTTTCTAGCTATTTATTTCACTTAAATAATATTTCACGTTATGAATTCATCCGTATTGTTTCTTTTATTTATTCCAAATGATGAAGATATGCATTGTGTATGAAGCTCCATTTGCATAATCGCTTAAACTATTTGGGAAGCATGAGTCTAAAAAAATAGTTGTTATGGTATTTTTTTTAACCGTGATTTCAAATTAAATAGCTTTACTGTTTAACTATTCTATTTATTCTTCATTTTTCCGTACAACAATTTTTGCTTGTCCTGCTTTTCTAATCACCATACATTTCTATACATAACATTGTTTTCCATTTCCATAATTTACTATTTACACTACATCAAAAATGATTATTCATGGGGTGACAGGAGTACACTCATATATATTACATTTAATAATAGATTATGTAGAAGCATGATCTACATATCAAATCTTCTCTCAGTTAGCTGCTCATGCAACAGTATATAATTTAGCCTCAGCTAATACAAGAGATACGTTTAATCAGGGTATCAGTAAAATCAACTCTACAGTCCAGGATAGAACTGTCTGATTATTATGAAGAGGTAACTTACATAATATTAATTCATTTGTGTGTAAACTAGATGTTATATACAACTAATCTGTATGCAACATATATGTAAATTAAAGTAAATGTTAAATGAACAAATAACAATAATTAGTTAATGAGTGAACTGAACACAATAAATGTTAAATTATCTCTTTTTTATCGATGTAGTAAAAACTTAAAAATTACTTGTCCTATCTTTGAAGCTCTTCCATTTTAACTGACCAGACTGATATTATTTTCATGCTCCTCATTCCCTTGTATAAGTGTATATATTTTATGTTCTAGTTATATTTTTATCTTCTTCTTTCGGTTTATTTTACTTCGAGAATATATGATATAACAATTACTAATATCTTTGTTTATTTGACATTAATAGGACCGCTATTATTGATGTTAAGAAGAAACATCATAAGCAAAGCAAAATTAGATCCATTGTTTGTTTGTTTTGTAAGTAACTTGTCGATGACAAAATTGTATGATATGTAAATATGGAAAAATTAATGAAACAATGTATAGAATTTTATGTTTGGATATGTTAAGAGTTGTTTGAATGATGTGTACGAAGTAATGTTTTGGTATATGAAAAGTAATTTGAATGATGTATGAAATATTATGTTGCTGTTTATATATTTATTGTTTGTGAAAATATGTTGTGTGCAAATATATATACACATGTATGTAATAAGCTAAAACGATAATAAATAAAATCTTTAAATTAATGCAATAACGTTTCATAAACGCTATGGAAAATATAATGCTATAGAAACACACATTAGGAATGCTATAGTTTAACCAAACAAACGCTTAGACATAAGACAAAACGCTATAGAAACATACAGACAAACGCTATATAAAGTAAGTCTCGGATGATATATTCTATAGCGTTTTCGTTCGATAGCAAACGTAAAATGCTATAAAAAAGTCACTTTGCATAGCGTTTCATTTTTTCTATTTAAATAGAAGGTATAAGATTGCATGTCGTTACATAGCGTTCTCTGAAACGCTATGTTAGGATACAATAGTGTTTTTCAAACACTATGAAAAGCCTGTATTGTTGTAGTGCAGATAGCTGTGGGGATTGGTTTTGGTTGAATATATCACACGTAAATTGAGCAAGTATGCTTAATAGCGCTCGCATAAGGTACGCTTACGCGAAAATATAAATTTTTGGGTTTTTGGTTTTTGTTTTCCGATTGTGTGGGTCGATGTATATATGTTATTTATTCCTGCGATATCACAGATGTCACTCCGTACAGGGGAGACTCTGCCTAATTTTTCCGAGAATTTAATGTGCTAAGATTTTTTTTGATATTTTTGAAAATTTTATTTTACCATAATAAATTTGTTTTTGATTTAAAATAAATTGGATTATGGAAATCTACTGGTTGTGACATTTTTCTTAACTTAGTAATTTCGGGGAAGAAATTCTTTTAAGGGGGGAAGATGTAATGTCCCGTATTTTTGGTAGTCAAATATTTAATTTAATTTATTATTTTAAATATTATATTTGGAATATTATTGGGTTTTAATATTGAATTCGTTTATTAAAACGAAGTTTGAACATTCAATTTATATATAATTTAAATCGAGCTCAAAATGGCATGGTAGTTCGTAATATGGAGTTTTGAACTTTAATTGAGTATACAGGATCCGATATAAGTCGGATTTCTGTGAAACAAGAAACGTCGGAATCTTGTTGATTATAATTTTCGTATGAAAGAGAAAAATCCAGATTTCGTGTTATAGATTGTTAGTTATGGCCAAATCAAATTTCAAAATAGTCGCTATGGAAATCGTTATTTAAAATATAACATTTATTAATAAATTTAGAACGATTTTAATATAAACTGGGCATCGTTTTAACTCGGAAATGATAATATTAAGTTGTATAATTTATATTTGAAGTTGTATATATATTTTGTTTGGATATTTGTGATAAAAATAATTTATTATTATTTAATTGATTTATTTGGGAATTTAACTAATATTTCATTAATATTATGTAGGCGTCAAAAATAGTCATTTTTTCAAATGGTCTCAGTTTTTGATGAAATTAGTTTCATTGGAACCGTATCATCAAATTATTGTAAGAAAATCAAATTTCGTGGCAAGCTGATATCATATGTTACTTCGGCAGCCAAAAACGCCCTTGTTTTTATTTAATTGTTTAAATTTTTTTGACAAGAGTAACTTTTAATGAATAAACGACCGGCCTAACGAACTCCGAATTTAACGAAACAAGATTCATTGGATCCGTTAGGAAAAGGTCTAGTAGAACGTCAAGGTTTCAAATTTTTTAGTTTTTATTTTGTAATTATAGGAATTTTTAACGCTTGATTTTTCATCGATATTTGTAAAGGACTTTTCACAAACGACACCGAAATTCGACGAAACTTGTCCCATTAGATCCAGAATTTTTTTTATGCTAGGATTAGGTGTTTTATCTCGAATTAAAAATCATATAAAGTGTCAATTTTACAAAAATCTTCATTGCAAAGTTTCACCTAATAAAATAATAATATTTTATCCATTCTCTTCATATATAAAGGATACGCCATAACCTAATTTCGATCAATTTTCCTTACGTGGTCAAATTGAACTGCGCCTCCACTTATATTTTCTACAGCTAGAAAACCGTCATCTTCTCCTCCCGTTTTCGACCAAACCATTCACCAAATTGTAAACTCCTTAACTTCAAAACTCCTCAGCTTGACAAGGTCTATGTTTTGAACGGTCATGATTGGTTATAAGGTACTGATGTGGCTGAGATCAGACCATGTATTGGCGGGATTTGGGAGCGAACTACAGGTGGTTAGTTGGGTCGGGCAACGTGGTGTCTTGGGTGGAGGTCGAGGCATTGAAGGTGCTCACGCCAGTAACGTTTGATCAGCGTCTTGCGATAGGAACGTGGGTGCGGTAGGTGGGATCTCAAAGGCAATATTAGTGATGGAAGGGAATTTTCGTTGTCTGTTTAAAAGAGAGAAACAAAAGAAGGTGCGATGGTGATAAACTGAAGCGGTGTGTGGGTTTCCATTTGAGACAGTGAACCAATGAAGGGCTCGGAAGGTGGCGCAGCATTTAACAATTGATGGCACTGGTTTGGAAACGATCATCACAAAATAATGGTGCAAAAGGGACGATACAACCGACCTTGTTACAGCAAAACAAAAGGGGGGAAGATGAGGGCAGCGTGCAGAAAGTAAATCGACCATTAAAATTAAGTAATTAAATATTAATCGAATTATTAAGGAAACTTGAGTTAATTTAATTATGTTTCGTACGCAGGACTGTGTGTGCTTTTGCTGGCTCGTGTAGAAGGACGCAGCGGGATGAACGAAGTACGATGGCAGAGAAAATGAAAAAGGGAATAATTATCGAGCCTGATGTTAATAACGAAGTAATTAGACTTGTAATTTGTAATGGCCCGAATTTCCATACTCTTTGAGGCGACTAATAACACCACACGTCCAACCCAAAGTGCACAGAAAAACGAATCATTAGTAGAAAGAAGTTAGAGGATGAGAAGTAGAAAGAAAGAAATATTAGAATTGGAGAAACGAAGAATACAAATCTCACAGCGGAACGAATAAAATATATTATATAACATAACTTTTGAGATACAAATCAGTAACTTTATATACGTACCATCATCAGAGCACAATAGTTATTCCTGGAACAATTATATACACCTGTTTCCAAATACAACATTGAATACGATGGAAAATATGATAGTCTATAGCTAACTAGTGAAGCCTCCTTCTTCGAGCTCTTCCAAGTGAATCTGTAAAATCCCGACTACTTGACTGTCCGTGCAAATTTGGGCACCCAAGAGTTTAGGGAAACAAACAAAATAAACTCTGGGTCAGTCATAGGACTGGTGTGAGTAAACTCCCACCCATCTGTTTAACTTTCAAAATCGTTTCAAAAGAAATGATAATCGTAAGACCGACCCACACATAAACATGGATGGTTTTTACCTTACGATGACCGAAATATTTTTAATATCAAATCCGGTGATATTATAATAGTGTCTACAACAAATAAATAGAATCTAGCGGAACGCTTGCATCTCACGCTCCATAATAATATAAAATCACAAACCGCAGGGCGCTTATTGGAGATTGGATTTCCAACATGACAAGGTACGGAACCACCTTCCGATCAGTGTACTCTAGAGGGGATACACTGGGGTTCAACAAGAACATCTTGCAACCCGGCCCACACATGACCGACCACTCATTTCGCTTGAATGTATCGAATGTATATCACCAACGGTTGAGATCAGCAACCATTTCCCAAAAGGGACAACATCGATAAATTAAAGAAGCAAATGGAATTTCCCTAGATAGGTGATTATACATCCTAATGGGAGCGACCCACCTAGCCATGCTGCCTGCTCGATTTTTGTCAATTCCCAGTTGTGAGGCTTGAGGTTTGAATTATCTTCCTGAACATCAGGCCACCATTCACTTTGAATGCCACATCGTCAGATCCATCGGAAATCACTAATTGATTCCCACAAAAAAATACTCAGATTGTTAGGCTAAAGAAGTTTCCCTTCTTTGCCACCAACTTCGTACGTTTAAAGGAATCAACGTATGTAATCCCTTTGGAAATACTCTGTCAGACACTCATCCTTACAAGTTGTCCTGGGTCTGGACAAACCGAAGGCACCATTCTATTAATCCATCTTAGGCAATTTCTACCTAGGATTAATAGAACAGCCCTTGCACTTTACTCCGTCTTCATGATCTCTTCAACATAAGTTGATTCCTAACGCTTAAGCCAATACGGAGTGGTTTTCAGACATTAAATCTGACCCCGGTCTCTCCGTATTGACAACGGAGGTATAAAATAAATCAAAACTTTGATAGTCGATGATTTAACTATCAAAGGAACATCAATTCAACCAACGACCCTATCTCCAAATGGAAATTCTACTGATCAACAATACTGGCCCATATTCATATAAATTCCTTAATTTGTTATTAGATTCCAAATTTCCATCTTTCCTATCTTTTCAAAGCTCGATTTTCTCTCTTGATTCTTGTAAAACATTTTCAATATCCTAACACTGTATTCGAGAAAATATCTCTTATTCCAGTTAGAAAACAATTCTATATATTCACGATTTCTTATTTTCTATATTCAGAAAGTATACTTTATTAATCTCGGAAAATATTTCCATCTTGCATTTCTTAATTTCTCGTTGACCAATTCATTTTCTATGCGTAGAAAATATCTCTCATTTTATTTGGGGAAAACATTTCAAAAATCCTTTAAATTAACGCGTATTCTAACTCAAACCATTAATTATTTATTAACTAAATGTATTGCTAACCAATCTTCACTATTGAACCTTAACCATTCCTCCATCAATCATGAAGTCAATCAAGTTGGGGTATAATTACCTCTCAGACCTTAATTGAACAACATTCTCAAATTTGAAACAGTCAAAGCTCGCAACTTCAAACAAAATATCGCTTACGCGACTCTCAAATTCAATCTAAGAATTCACTTCCTTTGCTGAAAAACATTGATTATAACGGTAGCATTATAATCGCTGTTTCCAAACATTTGATTTATAAGACATTTATCATAACGACAACGTTAAAATCGCTGTTTAGATTTTCAAAACATTTATTATAACGACAACGCTAAAATCGCTGTTTAGATTTACAAAACATTTATGATAACAGTAGCATTATAATCGCTGTTTAGATTATAACGGTAGCGTTATAATCGTTGTTTCCAAATAATTGGTATATAAAAATATAACTTGTACTTATTAATTCAATTAATAAGTAAATAAATAAATCATTAGATTTGATTCAAAACGAAAAGTAAAAATAACTACTTCCTTAAATTCAATATAATCGAATTTCAATAAATAACTCTCTCCCGAATAATATATATTCGATTATATTCCGAACTTCGAAATTTATCTACCATTTCAGGTTAATTCAATCTCCAAATTCACTTTTGAATTTATCATTTCCAAATCATTACAAATTCTTTTATAACCATTCTAGTCTACACAATGTTATTTTAAACTAAAACTCATCGCTTTCTTTTAAAACAATTACTTATTTCCCTTTTCATTCAATTTCAAATCTAGATTCATATTTCAAATCTAAATCCCCTTTAGAGATATCTCATTTGAAAATATTTCCTTTAAACCATTATTCACTTCAACCGTAAATATATTTCTTTTATATACAATCAAATCTATTTGAATTTCATACTTGTAAATAACATTTCAAATTAAATTTCCACTTGTAATGCCTATTTAAAATTTATTCATAGAAAAACTTATTTTAATTCCATCCATTTATAATCATGCTTATAATTTCCTTTATAATCGCTACATTCTAATTTTCCATTACAAATATCGGTTTCAAAACCGATTTCCACTTTTCAAATATAAATTCAAACTTGAATTTATATTTTACTCTATCTAAAGATAATGTTTTTACTAATTTATAAACATCGTTTTATAAACAACTTCTTGTTTTATTTATTTAAACAAGTTTCTATTTTTAAATCTATTCAAAATTTAAAATTCTATTTTGAAAAATAATTTCCTTTTCACATCTCAAATTCCTTTTCTACATTCGAAAATATTTACGGTATTTAAATACCAAAATTTTAGGGTCAGTGTAATTCAAACGCAACATAATCAGCCATGGATTTTATATCACAACATATAACATAATAAACAATAAACAGTAATGTAAAAATTGAGGAATCCAGTTGGATTCCTCCAACCTGTTCCCTGCATCCATAGATGTTAACCAACATCAATAATATAAATTTCACATTAATATGACAGGTCATAGTAAACACGATCAATGATATATATATATATAACTATATCAATTAATTCAACCAATTTATCAACCTTTCATCCAAATGACCCGCACATAGTATAAAATAAATTTAAAACTCTTTTATATAAAAATATAAATGAATCAGAGTTGATGAGTTTACTCACATTGGTTCACAGATTCTGATTTTGATTCGTTTAAAATCAACCAAGTGTTTGATATTATCAAGAAATCCTAATAGCTCCGTTTCAGCCACGTCAATTCTACAATGTAGATCCCTTCTCTATAATTCTAACGTGACCGGTTTGGTACGGTTCTGTTCACGAATGAGTCAGATACGGTTTATATAAGTTTGAAATAAAATAAGGTTATTAAATTAATTATTAATATATCATTACCCTTAATTTAAAACAATTAGGCCGTAAATCACGTGTATCCCATAAAATAGTCTACTGACCCTTCTCCTTGCCAGGCATTCGAAGAGTAATGCTTTACCTAACTTTCCCCAAAAACCAATCACAATGCCTACTACCATATTTCCTAAGCCATCAACGATTTTCCCTTCATGACCAATACCAATCTCGAATCCTTTTCCCATGTAAAATTTGATACTCAATATGCTGTAAATCCCGTTGACAATATCTTGATTACCCGTAATTACTTCCTTTACAGAAGAACACGCGATTCCCAGGCTTCTTCCCAACGCTAATATCCATCTTTAGTAAAAGAACCAATTATCTTAATTACCTCACTTAATACCCCTTGATCCACGATTTCTAAAAAAAGTCACACTCCAAAACTATTCGTCACCATCCATACCACCATGTTACCATATAATGAAAGTTGGACCCCTCACTGCAAATGGCATCTCCAAAACTGATATTTCCTTCATTGCCACACTGTCTATCACCACTAAGTCATGGTTTTACTTGAGATAATTCATCAAGCTTTCATTCCCATCGTTTCATTTAATCCTTCTCTTCCACTACCACATATACACACTCTAACTTATATCACCAGTTTGAACCACCGTCTTCCTCAACGTGCCAATCAACCTCGACAACCCCTTATTTCTTCCCCACAGCAATTCTTCTTAACCCCGCACAGTAATAAATCCGCAGCTTCATCCTCCATGACCATACTCTTCCTCCAGAACTTGACCCACGTCCAACATCCCCATTTCGAACAGCATGCCCAATTTAAAACCCGCTCATGGACCTCAAACACCAAAGTAGCATCGTCTTGTTTCCCCCAAAACATTTCAACCAATTTTCCATCAGCTTCCTCAAAAAAACAGTGCACCTGTACTTGAAAGTATACACAGAACACGTCAATTCGATCCTCCCTACCTTCCTTTGCCAAATCGACCTCAAACCTTCTCAACATCAAATCGGCATCAAGCTAAAAAACAACCAACATCTATTTTCTCCAACCAATGACTACTGTACTTATCCTTTAAAAAAAATCCTTAAGGCCATTACTTCTCAGATCCAATTTAGGAGTCAAAATAGCTCCTTTTACTGCATTGATACCAACGTGAGTTGGAACCTGAATCGAGTGTAAAGGTGACAGTGGAGCATGAGAAGAAACATAAATCTCTACTTCATTTCACAAATTTGAGCATCGGTCCCACCCAAAATCATCAAACCCTTGCTACGTTGTTCGACATCGAGCCGCAAGAAAGGACGATTGAGTTGTGTAAAACTGGTACTCGGTGGAAGCGTGAGCTGACGGTATTCAGTGGATTCGAATTCACCTATTTTCATTGAAGATTTTATTTTAATTGGATTTAGAAAGGACGGTTTGTATTGAGGGGAGAATTTTCGTTTCGGTTTGCTGAAAGAAAACAAAACAGGGGTGTCAACTTGATTTATTTATATGGATTTGAAACGTGCTATGCACGGTTTCTGGAAACGTGTTATGCACGGATTTGAACTGCTTAGCTTGCACGGTTTAGAAACGTGGGGAGTAGGATTGAAAAAGAAACCGTGGATTCCGTACTTCCAGTGTGAGACAGTGTATATGTTAAAGGCAACGTGAGTTTTAGATTGGCATGAATTTTAAGTAGGAATTATGATAATTTACGGGTAATGGAAACACACATTATTTGTTTAAATAAATATATATATGTATGTATATCATTTCTCGTGTGTGAAGAACAACGTTCTTACAGTTAACGTGGTAACGGTTAGGCAGAATTTCGTTTATTTAGCGCTACAGGCAAAAAAAAAATACTATCTTATCAAGCGATGCGTCAAGATCCCAAAACTATAATAATATAGACAAATTGTATCGTGATATCCCAAAATACTAATATATGGTCTAAAATACTTCAAATAAAAAGTTTCTTATTTTTCAAAATAAAAATTACAGAAAAATTCTATAAATTAAATCATGACTACGTCTCAGAAATCTTGCAAAAATATTTTATTTTGGATTTTATAAAAATTAATTTCATTAAAATCCTATATTGTTTGGAATTTAAATCGAATCGATTTCAAATTAAACAAATAAAATGCATATCCAATCTGAATATATACATATAGCTTCAAAATAATTTAATTTAAAATTTAAACTTGATATTTATATTTTTAAGTTAAAACGATATTCAACATATTTTAAAATCCATTTATTTTATTAAATAAATTCCTTAAAAGATTTCTATATATAATTCAAATAAAATATTTAAAACAAATTTAAATATTCAGAATTCAACGGCTAAGAATCCGGGTCGTTATAATCCTCCCCTCTTAAAATAATTTCGTCCTCGAAATTTCTAAGCAGCAAAGATGTTATAACTCTAACTCTTCATAACCTACTTAGTTGAAATTTTAAACCCCATATTTCCATAACTCAGTTCTATATAGCACTCTTAATCCACACATCATACTTAACAATTCATTATCCATTCCAAATGATCTATCCACCATTTTTGGATAATCCATCATTACATCCTTATCTTCAATTCATATGCTCTTCTGCATATCTACATCTATTCCAATTGATTTTAAATCCATTTATCATTTCGCTTAATCATTTGGGTTTTATAATCTCTTATAAAATCTATAAGTTTATTTTCAATTATCAAAATTTTCTTGAAAATTTTCTAACTCTTTAAATTTTCGAAAAATTTCGCCAGCATCTCCTCTGCACGGCTCAATCGGTACAACCACAACTCGCCTTTCTAGGCCTTCATCAATCCAAAAGAAAATAAAAAAGCCAAGCGGCTTGCCCCATAGGCTCATAAAACCATTAAACCCAAGTAATATTGTAAACATGTACCTTTTTGTCGGGCAAAATTCTATCTCTTGCATTTTCTTCCATTCAATATCTGCTCAACATACATATATCTATTTCCAGTTGGTTTCAAATCAATCCAACTTCCAGCTTGTAACTGTCTAATCAACTTCTGATTGGTTCACTTCCATTATATCAATTCAAATCTGATTTCTATTTAACTCAATCCACTTATTATACTTGAATCCAAATTTATCACAATTCAATTTCAATCAACAACACTATATATTCAACTTGTTTATTCACAAGTAGAATTCACTAGTAATTCGAATATCAACATTTCTCTTTATTTAATTTCATTCGGTATTAATTTTAATCCAATCCAATTTTATTAATCTTAACTTAAGTTAAATCTCAATTAATTTGATACATTTTTATCATTTCAATCTATTTAACTCATACAAGTTAAATTTTAATTTCAGAATTAAAATCTCCGGGTTTTATTTCAAATTATTTTGAAATCATATATATTTAGGTACATAAATTTATAATCAACTCAATACAAAAAATTTGAATTTCTAAAATATCTTGTCATTTTCAAACAAATTTTTCATTCCCAAATTACTATGGTAGCAATCCGTCACTCAGAAACTTGAAAATGAATACTGATAATGTCGCGATCCAACATCAGAATTATTTTCTTGCCACTGAAGTGATTTCAGTGCTTAATCTCTTTAAAAACCCATTTAAACCATTCTTATTCAAAAATACTTTGAAGTAATGTTATATTACTTTATAATATTTCAGAAAATATTTTCTAAACACCCGGAATTTAAATTCCAATTCTGGTTTGAACTTAATCTTGGTTTATCTCATTTGTATACATTATCCATATACAAATTATATAACCATTTCAATATTTCATAATTCCATTTGATTGTAATATCAATCAACACATTCATATATAATACTTCAGAAATTATTCCTTTTATATCAAAATAGTTTTTGGGCAAAATTATTTCATTCACCCATTTTAAAACAATACTGTATCGAATTGCTTTGTTCGAGAGTTTAGAAACACCTATCGATACGGTTGTACTTCCTGTATCGACCAGAATTCATAAACCACTCAACAAACCAGTCAACACAATAGAAAACAATTTTATATCAAATCTACAAATACGCACTCATATATACATACTCAAACTCAATCTAGGGTATTACTAACCACATCTCTATTGAGTCACGCCACAGAGCCAAGGTTACTACTCAACCTTTAGCTCTGATACCAACTGTAATGGCCCAAATTTCCATACCCTTTAAGTCAACTAATAACTCCACACGTCCAACCCAAATTGCACAGAAAAACGAATCATTAATAGGAAGAAGTTAGAGGATGAGAAGTAGAAAGAAAGAAATATTAGAATTGGAGAAACGAAGAATACAAATCTCACAGCGGAACGAATAAAATATATTATATAGCATAACTTTTGAAATACAAATTAGTAACTGTATATACATACCATCATCATAGAACAATAGTTATTCCTAGAACAGTTATATACACCTGTTTCCAGATACAACATAGAATACAACGGAAAATATGATAGTCTATAGCTAACTGGTGAAGCCTCCTGCTTCGAGCTCTTCAAGTGAATCTGTAAAATCCCGACTACTTGACTGCCCGTACAAATTTGGGCACCCAAGAGTTTAGGGAAAACAAACAAAATAAACTCTGGGTCAGTCATAGGACTGGTGTGAGTAAACTCCCACCCATCTGTTTAACTTTCATAATCCTTTCGAAAGAAATGATAATCGTAAGACCGATCCACACATAAACATGGATGGTTTTTACCTTACGATGACCAAAATATTTTTAATATCAAATCCGGTGATATTATAATAGTGTCTACAACAAATAAATAGAATCTAGCGGAACGCTTTCATTTCACGCTCCATAATAATATAAAATCAAAAACCGCAGGGCGCTTATTGGAGATTGAATTTCCAACATGACAAGGTATGGAACCACCTTCCGATCAGTGTACTCTAGAGGGGATACACTGGGGTTCAACAAGAACATCTTGTAACCCGGCCCACACATGACCGACCACTCATTTCGCTTGAGTGTATCGAATGTATATCACCAACGGTTGGGATCAGCAACCATTTCCCGAAAGGGACAACATCGATAGATTAAAGAAGCAAATGGAATTTCCCTAGACAGGTGATTATACATCCTAATGGGAGCAACCCACCTAGCCATGCTGCCTGCCCGATTTTTGTCCATTCCCGGTTGTGAGGCTTGAGGTTTGAATTATCTTCCAGAACATCTGGCCACCATTCACTTTGAATGCTACATCATCAGATCCATCGGAAATCACTAATTGATTCCCACAAAAAATACTCAGATTGTTAGGCTAAAGAAGTTTCCCTTCTTTGCCACCAACTTCGTACGTTTGAAGGAATCAACGTACGTAATCCCTTTGGAAATACTCTGTCAGACACTCGTCCTTACAAGTTGTCCTGGGTCTGGACAAACCGAAGGCACCATTCTATTAATCCATCTTAGGCAATTTCTACCTAGGATTAATAGAACAGCCCTTGCAATTTACTCTGTCTTCATGATCTCTTCAACATAAGTTGATTCGTAATGCTTATGCCAATACAGAGTGGTTTTCAGACATTAAATCTGACCCCGATCTCTCCGTATTGACAACGGAGGTATAAAATAAATCAAAACTTTGATAGTCGGTGATTTAACTATCAAAGGAACATCCATTCAACCAACGACCCTATCTCCAAATGGAAATTCTACTGATCAGCAATATTGGCCCCTATTCATATAAATTCCTTATTTTGTTATTAGATTCCAAATTACCATCTTTCCTATCTTTTCAAAGCTCGATTTTCTCTCTCGATTCTTGTAAAACATTTTCAATATCCTAATCCTATATTCGAGAAATAATCTCTTATTCCAGTTAGAAAACAATTCTATATATTCACGATTTCTTATTTTCTATATTCAGAAAGTATACTTTGTTAATCTCGGAAAATATTTCCATCTTGCATTTCTTAATTTCTCGTTGACCAATTCATTTTCTATGCATAGAAAATATCTCTCATTTTATTTGGGGAAAACATTTCAAAAATCCTTTAAATTAACGCGTATTCTAACTCAAACCATTAATTGTTTATTAACTAAATGTATTGCTAACCAATCTTCACTATTGAACCTTAACCATTCCTCCATCAATCATGAAGTCAATCAAGTTGGGGTATAATTACCTCTCAGACCTAAATTGAACAGCATACTCAAATTTGAAATAGTCAAAGCTCACAACTTCAAATAAAATGTCGCTTACGCGACTCTCATATTCAATCTAAGAATTCACTTCCTTTACGGAAAAATATTGATTATAATGGTAGCGTTATAATCGCTGTTTCCAAATATTTGATTTATAAGACATTTTTCATAACGGCAGCGTTAAATTCGCTGTTTAGATTTTCAAAACATTTATTATAACGACAGCGCTAAAATCGCTGTTTAGATTTACAAAACATTTATGATAACAGTAGCATTATAATCACTATTTAGATTATAACGGTAGCGTTATAATCATTGTTTCTGTGATGACCCCAAACCTCCACTAGGTGAAAGTAAGGAATAATCATATGGAATACAACATAAATATAACAATACATATCACTGATACAATATAGCAGAGGAAAACCATAGCATAATAACATCATAGCAGCGGAAATATAATGTCATAAACCACAGAATCCCAACAGTCACAGAATCCAAATTATTACATCAAGTTTGCAGAAATGAAAATAAGTTCCAACTCCCAAAATAAGCAATACGAAATGAAACAAGTCAAATGACTGAACTTAAAGATAGAAAAATGCAATAGAAGTAAATGATAGCTGTCCTCAAAGCTCCAAGTCATCACCGCTCCGCAAAAGCAAATCCAAGCAAAGATAATGAGCAACTCCAAGAAGACTCCAAGCAAAGAATGAACCTGTTTACTTGGTTGCCCGTGTAGAAAAGAGGGCACCCGAGTTTGCAAAAAGGTGAAACAAACTACGGGTCAGTCGTGGGACTGGTATGAGAATTCATAACTAGTTTAGTAATAATAATATGACAAATCCAAAGACCACGCCGCTAATGCGGAACGGGTTTACTCAATGGATTGTCGTTCATAATTTAAAGTGTCAGAACATACAACATCGCAATGCTTTTTAGAAAAATGGAATCACCATAAGACTCAAGTCCCATCACACAATGCAACGCACACCAGAGGATAGAGTTTTCCCTTATGGTGATTAAACATGCTAAATACGGCAAATACGAGTTTAATATTATTATTAGTGTATAATAAAACATTTCAAAATAAATGTATCAATCCTAGGAAATATAGTACCCCATCCTACTATATCTCCATACTAGTAATACAATCAAAACCGTAGGGTCGTATTTGGAATTTGGATTTCCATCTGAGTCAAGGCTAGGGAGAAGCTCCTTACCGATTCGAGACACTCTAGCAATGCCCCAGGATTGGTACTCTTTCCAACCCTTGGATCCTGTAGGGCCGGTCCATACGTTAACGCTTAATGGATTGGCAATTCCTGAACACACGCTTCCCGGTCCTTTTGGACCTACAATACGGCCAGTGGCGACCGCATAAATCTGAGGCCTCGAAAAATCCAACAACCACAATGAATACATGCCAGCGCTGGTAGGTCCCTGGCACCACTCTAGCTAGAAAGAAACGTGTGCACTCCCTGCGTTCCCTTCTCCCGTTTTAGACTCCGCCGGTGTGTGAGGCTCGTGAAGTCACGTCATACACAAAGCTATGCCTAAACAGGCTATGCTTTGATCATCCCACAAGGCCTGCTTTTCAACAAGAAACCTTGATCATTGCATTTTAGTATGCCACACTGTCACTCCACACCATACCATTGCTTCTCCATCAATACATAAATGGGTGTTAAGTAGAGAATAAATTCTCCACCACCAATATTTATATATTAACAGAAAATCAACAATATGATATATAACGAAGTACGATGTCAGACACACCATCCATTTAAACTTATGCTCTGGGTCTGAACGAAAGTCAAATCCGTTCAATCAACATGTTCGTTCGAACGACGATCATGACCTCGAATTGGGAGCAAATCAATTCAAAGCCTCAATCGCTGTCTTAGGAGGGGAAGATTGACGGTCTTCATTAGTCGTCTTCTTCTTCAATTCTTATCGTCGGTTGATTATTTGGAATGAGATTAACTCGGCCTTTCCAAATAATCTTCGTATATATATAAATATATTGAAAACTCTTCCTTATCGTTATTTCTAATTTATAACGATTATTTCCTATTTTATTTGCATCCCATAAAAAGTAAATTTTCATCACATCACATAACAGCAACATCCAACCATGACAACAAATCCAATTCCAATAATTAACATCAATGTAATTATAAGGTGATGTTTTAACTTGACATATGTAAAATCAACGTAGCGTGATTAAACAAATAACCATAATTAATTATAATTAATTATTAATTCAGGTTTCTTCCCTAAATTTTCAGATCTAATATCATGCAATTCAGATCTAACAACATACGGGGTGAACAATTCAGATCTATGTTCTAAATATCATAACATATTAGATCTACGGTTAACAATCATGCAAATAATAATTTAATAAATTAAATTAAATTAAATTTAAAAATAAAATTCTCACCGTGTTTGGTCAGAGAAGAAGATTCAGGTTCGAACAGATTTGATGTTCGAGTTCAAAACAATTGCGGATCTGGGACAATTCTAATGCAAATTCATAGGAAAAATCAAAATCAGCTTTTTACAACTGGCTGTGTAACGCTTAAAAGCGTGGGGAAATCTGAAATAAAACCTACCTTAGAACGTTCAAAACTTCAAATTCGATTTTCTGGAGTTGTAGTTGACGAAACGACGAGCCGTTTGTTGGAGAAGGACCGGCTAGGAGAGATCTTTGATCGGCTTGAAGGTGGTGAGGTGCGGCGGTGGCGTGGGGCCCAGGGGAGGCTGCGTTCGGCGGCTCTTTGGAGGGACGGGGCGGGCGGATCGAGGCACGAGAATGGCCGAGGTTGGTACCAAATCGAAGAGCTCGACGAGAGCTTCGAAACGTGTACTCATATGCAAGTTTTCGTTGAGAAATGAGGTTGGAATCAAGGTTTAAATTTTCGAAGGGAGGTGGGTTCACTTGCGGCTGAAATGATGAAGAGGAAGACGAATGAACAGTAATTCCGAATTTTATAATATTATATTAGGTTTTCCTAATCACTATTTAATAATTTAATTAGCCCTTTAAGGCCCGTTTTGGTCTGAACCCCGATTTAAGCCTGCTTACTGTCGTTCTTAAGGTTTTGAGGCCTTCTGAACGCAATGGAACATGTTACAGGACCCAATTCCGAAATATGTTATGAGTTTTGGAATAATTATATTATTTTATTAATATTTTAATGTATACCGTACATGAAAATTCACCGAGGTCACAAATTAACTTCAAAAATTCTCGAAAAAATATTTAGCTATGTTTTGATGCTGTGGACCTATGAAAATTTATTTCGTTCAATTCTGAGCCCGTGTGAATTTTTTAAAGTAAAAAATTTGCCCGTTTACACTGAAAAATCAATTATATTTATATTTTAATTCTAAAAATTACCAAAAAATCATTTTTAGCTTTGTTTTGATGATACGAATCCAACAAAATTTATTTCGTTGAATTCTGAGACCCTTTGAAAAATGGCTATTTTTAAGGCCAGTATATTTAATATTAAAAATACATTTTTAAACAAATAAATTTCGAAACTCGAAATATATAAGTGTTTACTATTTTTCAATGCAGAAACATCATTTCGAACTCAATGGAAGTGGTTTCGAGTCGAAATTCCTTTATATGTAAAAAGTAGCATTATTGACCTATGCAAATTACCCAGCAACCTTCTAAAAATTGAATTGGCCATAACTTTTGATTTCCGCTATGAAATTTCGATTTTTCGGATTCGTTGGAAAGATATTTTTAAATAGATTCCAATATTTTTGGTTTCACTAAAATCCGTTAAATTTTGCGTCCTATACGGTCATTCAAAGTTCAAGTTTGACTTTTCAAACTACCGCGCTATTTCTAACTCTTTTTATAATTAAAATTAATTTATTCATTCTAACTTCGATTTGAACCAAATTTGTGATCATTATTATTTAAAATAGATTATTCTAAATATCAAAACTCATTTAAAATCACTTAAAATAAATTTTAAATTAGCCCCAAAATTCAGGGTTGTTACAATCTCCCCCATTTAAAAACTTTTCGTCCTCGAAAAGGAAAAGAGAAATAGAAGAGTAGGGACTAACCTAGAGAACGTAGAATGTTTTAATTTCTAACTTCTTAACCGTGTCGTTGGAAATAAAGCTCCTCAGTTCCAGTAGCGTCTTGCCTCCTTGCTCCAGCTCTACTAGTTCTGGCGGCCCGAGTACCTGAAACACCCCACCTCCGTTAGGGTCACTCTCAAAGGGAATGCCCTAATTTTGGTGGAGGTTTATAAGTACAAGTCACAGATATACAAGACAGATATAAGAACACATATTTGTAAACAGCGGAAGAACAACAAACTTTATTTCATCAAGTCAAATACGTGTTACAACAACATCCTTTCCAAAAACATAACATAACACTTTCATAATCTGTCTTGAGTACACCATTTAAAGAAGCATAAATAAAACATAGATAAACTGCAAAAGCCCCATAGTGGATTGTCCAAAGCCATAGTTCAAAACAGGAAAGTCCAAGCAATACATTTCTCTTCTTCAAGCTGGATGTTGAGGTTGGTCAAGCTGCTGTGTTCCCTCCCTGAGGACCTGGGGGGGAAACGGAAGAAAGAAGACGAAAGAAAAATAGAGTCAGACATAAAGCCTGAGTAAGTCTAGTACTATTTTGTCTATGAATAAAGAACTGGGTATGATAAGTATAAACAAGAAGTGGGCATGCACTATAAACTTGGTTAAGTTGTCTAGGGTCGAATATACTATCGTACCCCATGTTAATCTCTGAACCCATATAAACTAGTTTCCAAATTTGCACCCCATAATCAGGGTGATGTGATCCATTCAATGATGATCGGCTCCTACTCGCATAGTTACATGTGTCTTACGGCCCCCGATGTTGTAGTTACCTATGCTGGTCCCACCATGGGGTGTATCAAGTCCCGTGGTGGCGGCCCGACACAATCCTAGAGTGCACAGGTATGCTACTGGTGTCCAGTGCCTTATTTTTCTACGCCGGAGTGTGTGCACGCCCGCACCCCGTTAGAACCTACACTGCTACACCACCGCCGTCGATTTGACCTCTTACAATCAGCCCAGTAATCGTGCCCCACCCTGCCTAGTTTCAGGGTATCCCGATACACCTTCTAGGGTTACTGCTGAAAAGGGTCCCCCGTTACTAGGTTTTCTATCTCTAGCCAACATGCTAAGTTGGTTAAGTGTTTTCTAACCTAACCCCCACCAGTCCGTTTAGTTTAGCATGTTCCATTTTGATTAAGTCTTTAGTTTACTTAATCCTAACAATCCTGACTCAGCCTTAATTGTCTTATTAAGGCCCTGACCTCTCACATTAGACAGGTATTGTTGTGGCTGCCTGTTGCCGGTTGGTTCCGGGCAGTCTTACGCCACAACTCAGTCTAACCTCGATTCCTTGTTGGGCTCCATGTTTAACCTCCCACATTGGATAGGTATTGTTGTGACTACTGGACAGCCGGGCGGTTCCAGGCAGGTTTACATCACAACTCAATCCAACCTCGGGTTAAACACATCGTATTTTCTACATTTACATATTTTGTCATTCTTCTTTATTTCTTATATGTAAATATTTGCGGCCCATTATTAAGTTAATGGTGTAAAGGTTACACCAATCATGGGCCCAACCCATACTTGAATTTGGGCCCTTCTATTTTATATTTTCATTCATTAATTAATTTTAACCCAACGTTATTTTCCCCCGTTTTATACGTCCGTTTATATATATATATTGGGCTTAGCCTTTTAAAACCCAATTTAGCCATGCGAAAAGGGGAGGCTTATGGCGTGGTTACATACACAAAGAGGGGAAGGTGAGCGCATGAACTTGCATATGACGTTGGAAATACATAATAGAAACTGGTGTACTTGCATATATATACTTTGGTCATAAAGCATAGGTGACATGAACCAAACCATGTAAACTTAAGATAAGAATCTAAATTAGGTGTCACATAGTCTTAACTACATCATAGACCTATGTTCCCATTTAGGCATAAACATAAACAAGTCATGTTCATAAGGTTTCTACATGTTTACAAAGGGGATACTTTGTTACTAACACAAAAGCATAGATCAACTTAATTATGGTTTAAGTCTAATCACATAACGATAGTATAAATATACTTATGCATAAATATTCCTAATCATGGTGTTTGCTTTAAACTTGCAAAAAGGGATTTTTGAGTCTAACCTAGCCATGTCTCACATATGTCATCATATAATTCTTGTAAACAAGATAGACTTAATCATGGATTTCAATTATGCCAAATATCATTCATAGCCTAGCCACATTCATAAGTTTGCAAAAGCACGACTTAATACATGGATTATGGTGTCAAAATTCCAACATAGTTTCTTATGAACTATTAACAACCAAACTTGTTTCAATTACATGCAAAATGATTTATGCACAAAAAAAAATATACATCATGATGACATAATAACAAAGCCCCAAAGTTGCATGAATTTCAATCAACTACATACATGTAGCTTCAACATAGATTACATAATTTGCGCAATATTCCAAACGTATACTTGCATAGAACTACCGCATGTAGTTCTTTATAATGAATAACATAATTTTGCACAAATATGAACTACTTTATTATCCCAATTCAAGCATACAAATCAATACAGTTGTTCATTCATACCAAAGTAATACTCTACTTACAATGGTTGCGGCGAATTCTCTAATTAAGAGATATGATTCCTATGTTGAATTGATTGGCTTTAGGTTGCTTGAATTGCTTTAGGCTTTAGAACTTTCTTCCTAATTCTCTCTCTAGTTGGCGGCTACCCTTAGTCGTTCCTCAGCAACATGGCGGCTATGTTCTTAATTTTGAATGAATAGATTAGGGTTTAGTCTAGGGTTGTTTATATAGAGGTTAGGAACTGATTAGGACCCTTGATGTTGCTTGGATTGATCATAGCCATTCATTAGGAAGAGAGACCAATTAAAACTTGCCACCTAGCCCTAATGACAAAGCAGACCACTGAGAATCGGCCAAACACAGACCTGGCCAGCCAGGTTGACTGGGCTCGACCAGGTCGACACCCCTGTCGACAGGGCTGTCGACAGCCCTGTCGACATGGGTAGCCCAGGTCGACAGCCCAGTCGACCTGGGTGGCCTAGGCGGGTGTTTATCCGCCCTGGCCCATTGGGTCCGATTTTTAATTATTTTATTCTGTTTGAATTTTAAATTTAATTCAAAAACTTCCGAAGGCCATATCTTCTTCATACGGACTCCGTTTTTCGAAAACTCGGACTCTATTTCGCGTATTTTTCCGAGACGAACGCAATGGCGTATCCCGTTTCCCTTGGTTCTTTGATTTCAAATTAATTATACTTTAATTTGTTAATTTCACAGTTATAGAATTTGCGGGGTGTTACATTCTCCCCCACTTAAAAGGATTTCGTCCCCGAAATCTTCAAGTGTAGGAAAATGTATATCCTAACATCCAATCATCCATCTACTCATCCATCAAATACGAGCATCCATTGTCCTTAAAAGATTTCTAATGCTTCATGATCATATGCGTAGTGTGTGTGTACATGTACTTATCTAATGCAAAATCAGGCGGTCTACTGATTCAGTTGACCTCCTTAATGCGAATTATGCAGGTGCCATGAATCCATTATGTATGCAAATTTTTCCTATTCTTGATTCTACATGAGTGCACAATCATTCAATACAAATGCAACATCCACATGACAACACATTAGAGTTCAACCATATACGAATGCAAACATATATGCATATGCAATATGAAGTGACTGAGCCGATCTAAAACCTAGATTGTGAGTGTATATGCAACCACGAGCAACCACTAGCAATCACTTGCAACCACTTGCAACCATCATCCATAACATGTTTCAACTACATGTTTCCATCCAAAAAGATTCTACCTAAAAGATAAGGTCGAGGAAATATACCTAAAAAGATAGATAAAAGCGCAACTTAAGGAAAAAGAAAGATCAAGGATGTACCCTCGAACAGAAAAGGGTAGGCAGTGCGTATTCTAGCTTCAGTTTCCCAAGTCGCGTCTCCCTCGGCGTCGCTCCACTGAACTTTGACGAGCTTGACTTCGCGGTTGCGTAGCTTCTTCACTTCCGTTCCTAATATGCGGGTTGGAACTTTTCTTATGGTTGCTTCGCGTTCCACTTCGGCCTCTTCGAGGATATTTGGCTCTACCACTTCAGCAGACTCATGCAGACATTTTCGGAGATGTGAAACGTGAAAAACGTTGTGGACTCCGGTCAACTTCTCGGGTAGCTCTAATCTATAGGCCATTTTCCCAATTTTCTCGATAATAGGGAATGGCCCCACGAACCTTGGCGCTAGCTTTCCTGTGGTTCCAAAACGAACAACGTTTCTTAGCGGTGATACCTTGAGAAAAACTTTGTCTCCAACCTCAAATTCAAGGTCGGTCCTTCTCTTGTCGGCATAGGACTTTTGTCTGTCTTGGGCCGTCTTCATCCTTCTTCGTATTAAGTATACTTTCTCTGAAGTCTCTCGGATCATATCTGGTCCAAGTATGAGCTTATCAGTAGACTCCCACCAACAAGTGGGCGATCGGCACGGTCTTCCATATAAAGCTTCGAAGGGCGCCATTCCGATGGTTGCTTGATAGCTGTTGTTGTAGGAAAATTCCACCAAAGGAAGGTGGTCTTCCCATGTCCCTCCGAAGTCAAGGACGCATAGTCTTAAAAGGTCTTCCAAAACTCTGTTCACTCTCTCTGTTTGGCCGTCGGTTTGGGGATGATAGGCTGTGCTCAAGCATAACTGCGTTCCTACTGCTTCTTGCAGACTCCGCCAAAACTCACTGGTGAAGATGGGGTCTCGGTCACTAACAATGCTAGATGGTATTCCATGGAGTCGAACGATTTCCTTGAGGTAAAGTGATGCTAGGGATGAGGCAGTTCTTTTACTTTTGACAGGTAAAAAGTGGGCGCTCTTAGTAAGCCTATCCACTATTACCCAAATGCTAGTGTTGCCTCTCCTAGACCTAGGCAGCCCATCGATGAAGTCCATTGAGATGCTATCCCACTTCCACTGCGGGACCTCCAGAGGATGTAGCAGTCCGCCAGGCTTTTTCTGTTCCGCCTTAACCTGTTGGCACACCATACACTTAGAAACGAACTCTGCCACGTCCTTTTTCATGCCGTTCCAGAAGAAAGTCCTTTTTATGTCTTTGTACATTTTATCTCCGCCCGGGTGTATCGTCATCTTGGAGTGATGTGCTTCCTCGAGAACCTTCTTTATTAAATCTTTTGTCTGTGGGACGCATAGTCTTCCGTCTCGCCTTAGCAAACCCTTATCGTCGATGGAGTATCTGTTGAGGTGACTTGAAGTCTCACCCCTAATTAGCCTATCAATTGTTTCTACAAGCTGAGGGTCTTCGCGTTGTGCTGCCCCTACCGAATCCACTAAAGTTGGGCGCACTTCGAGAGATGCTAGCAAGCCCGGTACGAAATCGGAGGAAGGCCTAAAGTCGAAGCTGGCTATAAACTCTAGGCTTTGTCTTTCAACAAACAACGGGCTTAGGGTCAATTTCTTTCGGCTCAGCGCGTCTGCCACTACGTTGCCTTTGCCCAGAGTATAGGAGATTTCGAAATCGTACGAGGCAAGAAACTCCATCCATCTTTGTTGCCTCAAGTTAAGATCTTTCTGCGAGAAAAGATATTTCAACGATTTATGGTCAGTGTAAAGTTCGAACTTCTCACCTAGGAGATAGTGTCGCCAAGACTTGAGTGCAAAGACAATGGCGGCTAACTCAAGATCGTGGGTTGGGTAGTTCTTTTCGTGCACCTTCAACTGCCTCCCGCCATAAGCTACTACCCTTCCTTCTTGCATTAAGACGGCGCCTAGCCCTGTCCCACATGCATCCGTATAAACAGTGAACATCTTGCTCCCATCTGGCAGCGTCAAAACTGGGGCTGTTGTGAGAGCCCTTTTCAGTCGTTGGAAAGCAAATTCGCAATCCAAATCCCAATTGAACACTAGATTCTTCTTTGTCAACTTCGTGAGCGGAGCTGAGATTTTCGCAAAATCCCTTATGAATTTTCGATAGAAACCTGCTAGTCCTAGAAAGCTTCGGACCTCAGTTGCATTCCTTGGTGTCTTCCAATCCTGTACCGCCACTACCTTAGCAGGGTCCACTGCTAACCCTTGTTTGGATACTATGTGCCAAAGGAACCTCACCTCTTCTCTCCAAAAGTGACATTTGGAGAATTTGGCTTTTAGTTGATGGACTCGTAAAGTTTCCATGATTGCCCTTAAGTGTTGAACATGTTCCTCTTCACTCTTTGAGAAGATAAGGATATCGTCTACGAAGACCACTACGAATTTGTTGAGGAAATCTCGAAATACCCTACTCATCAGGTCCACGAAGTAAGCAGGTGCATTTGTCAAGCCGAAAGGCATGACAAGCCATTCAAAGAAGCCGTCTGGGGTTCTGAACGCCGTTTTATCGATGCTATCTTCAGCCACCCTTAGCTGATGAAAACCAGTTGCTAAATCGAGTTGGGAGAAAACAGACGCTCCTACAAGCTGGTCAAATAAATCATCAATTCTAGGGAGAGGGTGCCTATTCTTTTTCGTTAGCTTGTTGAGCTCCCTATAGTCAACACATAGACGGAGTGAACCATCCGCCTTTGTAGCGAACACCACTGGAGCGCCCCATTCTGAAATGCTCCTCCTAATGAACCCCTTTTCTAGAAGCTCTTTAATCTGTTTACTGAGCTCTTTCCTTTCCCGTGGAGCCATATGTCTAACGGGCAACGCAACGGGCTTTGCATTATCTACAAGATATATGCGGAAGTCTATTTCCCGCTTCGGAGGCAAGCCCTTCACCTCTTCGAAGACATCCGGATATTCCCGGACCACTCTAACTGATTTCAAATTTTCAACAGAGGCACCTAGCGATTCAAGATAACTAAGCATAACCGCATACGAGGGATTACAAGAAATTTCCAAAGTATTACCGAGCTGGGTTAGGAGCCTAACAACCCTTTTCTCACAATCAAGGATGGCCCCATTACTGGATAGCCAATCCATACCCAAAATCAAACCATACCCCGAAAAGCCCAAAACAAAGGCACTACATTGAAATTCAACACTTAGGATAGAAATTTTCAAATCCAGACAGATCATAGACAAATGAGCTGGGCCCCCAATTGGGTTTGAAACAATTAAGGGGTCCTCTACCATACTAGTTTTTAGGTGCAGAGATTCTACTAAAGCAGACGAGATAAAGGAGTGTGATGCGCCAGAATCAAATAAAGTGCGAACGGGGTGATCATAAAGATAAACTACACTTTCTACAGAAGTATTTATACCTCGCTGTTGCAATGGTGGCGCTTCCAGCACATGAACCTGTGCCCCTGGGGTGGGTCCAGCCCTCTGCCCCTGTCCTCGTTTCTTTGGGCAGTCCTTAGCCCTGTGGCCTGTCTCACCGCAAGAAAAGCACCCACCATTCTCCTTGGCCTTCTTTTTCCTGCAGTCCTTTACTAAGTGCCCCACTTTGCCACAGAAATTGCACTTCCTCTTCTCTTTGTTGCCTTTCCCGCCCTTCTTAAAGTCTGTCTTCTTGGGCTGCAAACCCTCTTTCTTCCCTTGAGAGCTTTCTGCCTTTGTCTCCTTCTTGCCCTTATCCTCTTCATTCAGCAATGCCATTTGCACCAATCTTTCATACGTGGCCCCCATGGGTATATGGGTCATGGCTAAACTGTGTAATGGCTCATTCAACCCTTTGACGAAACGGAGAGCCTTCTTATGCGGGGTGCTGACTAGGTCAAGCCCAAACCTAGCCAGCTCATCAAACTGATTCACATACTCTCTGACTGTCTTGTCCCCTTGCTTAAGAAATAAGAATTTTTCCAACTGCAAACTTCTTTCCGCATCTGAGAGAAATTTGGTCTCAAACCTTGCCCTAAAGTCCTCCCTTGTCTCCACTGGTCTTTCAGCATTAGTGACTTCCCACCAGTAGGAAGCCTCGCCCTTCAATAGCCATACTGCCAATTGTACTTTTTGCCTATCTTCTACCTCAAAGATGATGAATAGGTCCTCCGTTTCGTTCAGCCAATTTCTAGCTGCCACGAAGGACTCAGTTCCATGGAAATCCCTTCCTCCCATAGCTTTAAAATCTTTACATATCTTAGCAAACGCGTTTCCCCGTGGAGGAGGTGGAGGAAAAGGTGCCGCTGCAGCTGGATGATTTCCGGCAGCTGGGGGAGGAGGAACGGTAGGACCTGGCTGAGTGGCTCTTGCTTCTAAGAACCGCCTAAACCAACCAGGTATTGGCACCCCTTCTGGCAAGTTAAGGTCTTCAGACATGCTGAAACAAAAAGGATAGATTCAAAACGAAGGATAAGAGATGGTACCTATGGCTTTGGGGAGTGGGCTTTGCCTTTTAGAATAAAATAATATTTTTCTTTTTAAAAATGCTTCTTTAAATTTCCTTTTTGAAAATAAATTTTCAAAACTTTTTATCTTATCTAGTAAACCTATGCTCTGATACCAAGTGAAACACCCCACCTCCGTTAGGGTCACTCTCAAAGGGAATGCCCTAATTTTGGTGGAGGTTTATAAGTACAAGTCACAGATATACAAGACATATATAAGAACACATATTTGTAAACAGCGGAAGAACAACAAACTTTATTTCATCAAGTCAAATACGTGTTACAACAACATCCTTTCCAAAAACATAACATAACACTTTCATAATCTGTCTTGAGTACACCATTTAAAGAAGCATAAATAAAACATAGATAAACTGCAAAAGCCCCATAGTGGATTGTCCAAAGCCATAGTTCAAAACAGGAAAGTCCAAGCAATACATTTCTCTTCTTCAAGCTGGATGTTGAGGTTGGTCAAGCTGCTGTGTTCCCTCCCTGAGGACCTGGGGGGGAAACGGAAGAAAGAAGACGAAAGAAAAATAGAGTCAGACATAAAGCCTGAGTAAGTCTAGTACTATTTTGTCTATGAATAAAGAACTGGGTATGATAAGTATAAACAAGAAGTGGGCATGCACTATAAACTTGGTTAAGTTGTCTAGGGTCGAATATACTATCGTACCCCATGTTAATCTCTGAACCCATATAAACTAGTTTCCAAATTTGCACCCCATAATCAGGGTGATGTGATCCATTCAATGATGATCGGCTCCTACTCGCATAGTTACATGTGTCTTACGGCCCCCGATGTTGTAGTTACCTATGCTGGTCCCACCATGGGATGTATCAAGTCCCGTGGTGGCGGCCTGACACAATCCTAGAGTGCACAGGTATGCTACTGGTGTCCAGTGCCTTATTTTTCTGCGCCGGAGTGTGTGCACGCCCGCACCCCGTTAGAACCTACACTGCTACACCACCGCCGTCGATTTGACCTCTTACAATCAGCCCAGTAATCGTGCCCCACCCTGCCTAGTTTCAGGGTATCCCGATACACCTTCTAGGGTTACTGCTGAAAAGGGTCCCCCGTTACTAGGTTTTCTATCTCTAGCCAACATGCTAAGTTGGTTAAGTGTTTGCTAACCTAACCCCCACCAGTCCGTTTAGTTTAGCATGTTCCATTTTGATTAAGTCTTTAGTTTACTTAATCCTAACAATCCTGACTCAGCCTTAATTGTCTTATTAAGGCCCTGACCTCTCACATTAGACAGGTATTGTTGTGGCTGCCTGTTGCCGGTTGGTTCCGGGCAGTCTTACGCCACAACTCAGTCTAACCTCGGGTCCTTGTTGGGCTCCATGTTTAACCTCCCACATTGGATAGGTATTGTTGTGACTACTGGACAGCCGGGCGGTTCCGGGCAGGTTTACATCACAACTCAATCCAACCTCGGGTTAAACACATCGTATTTTCTAGATTTACATATTTTGTCATTCTTCTTTATTTCTTATATGTAAATATTTGCGGCCCATTATTAAGTTAATGGTGTAAAGGTTACACCAATCATGGGCCCAACCCATACTTGAATTTGGGCCCTTCTATTTTATATTTTCATTCATTAATTAATTTTAACCCAACGTTATTTTCCCCCGTTTTATACGTCCGTTTATATATATATATTGGGCTTAGCCTTTTAAAACCCAATTTAGCCATGCGAAAAGGGGAGGCTTATGGCGTGGTTACATACACAAAGAGGGGAAGGTGAGCGCATGAACTTGCATATGACGTTGGAAATACATAATAGAAACTGGTGTACCTGCATATATATACTTTGGTCATAAAGCATAGGTGACATGAACCAAACCATGTAAACTTAAGATAAGAATCTATATTAGGTGTCACATAGTCTTAACTACATCATAGACCTATGTTCCCATTTAGGCATAAACATAAACAAGTCATGTTCATAAGGTTTCTACATGTTTACAAAGGGGATACTTTGTTACTAACACAAAAGCATAGATCAACTTAATTATGGTTTAAGTCTAATCACATAACGATAGTATAAATATACTTATGCATAAATATTCCTAATCATGGTGTTTGCTTTAAACTTGCAAAAAGGGATTTTTGAGTCTAACCTAGCCATGTCTCACATATGTCATCATATAATTCTTGTAAACAAGATAGACTTAATCATGGATTTCAATTATGCCAAATATCATTCATAGCCTAGCCACATTCATAAGTTTGCAAAAGCATGACTTAATACATGGATTATGGTGTCAAAATTCCAACATAGTTTCTTATGAACTATTAACAACCAAACTTGTTTCAATTACTTGCAAAATGATTTATGCACAAAAAAATATATACATCATGATGACATAATAACAAAGCCCCAAACTTTCATGAATTTCAATCAACTACATACATGTAGCTTCAACATAGATTACATAATTTGCGCAATATTCCAAACGTATACTTGCATAGAACTACCGCATGTAGTTCTTTATAATGAATAACATAATTTTGCACAAATATGAACTACTTTATTATCCCAATTCAAGCATACAAATCAATACAGTTGTTCATTCATACCAAAGTAATACTCTACTTACAATGGTTGCGGCGAATTCTCTAATTAAGAGATATGATTCCTATGTTGAATTGATTGGCTTTAGGTTGCTTGAATTGCTTTAGGCTTTAGAACTTTCTTCCTAATTCTCTCTCTAGTTGGCGGCTACCCTTAGTCGTTCCTCAGCAACATGGCGGCTATGTTCTTAATTTTGAATGAATAGATTAGGGTTTAGTCTAGGGTTGTTTATATAGAGGTTAGGAACTGATTAGGACCCTTGATGTTGCTTGGATTGATCATAGCCATTCATTAGGAAGAGAGACCAATTAAAACTTGCCACCTAGCCCTAATGACAAAGCAGACCACTGAGAATCGGCCAAACACAGACCTGGCCAGCCAGGTTGACTGGGCTCGACCAGGTCGACACCCCTGTCGACAGGGCTGTCGACAGCCCTGTCGACATGGGTAGCCCAGGTCGACAGCCCAGTCGACCTGGGTGGCCTAGGCGGGTGTTTATCCGCCCTGGCCCATTGGGCCCGATTTTTAATTATTTTATTCTGTTTGAATTTTAAATTTAATTCAAAAACTTCCGAAGGCCATATCTTCTTCATACGGACTCCGTTTTTCGAAAACTCGGACTCTATTTCGCGTATTTTTCCGAGACGAACGCAATGGCGTATCCCATTTCCCTTGGTTCTTTGATTTCAAATTAATTATACTTTAATTTGTTAATTTCACAGTTATAGAATTTGCGGGGTGTTACAGTACCCATTTTTAGTTAGTTCTGTACGATCAAGGGAAGAGTCAGAACAACTGTAATGGTGGTTCTACGAGATAAAGAAGATCGAAGGATGAATGAAAAGATGACGAAAGTGACTGGCTATTATGTATCACATGAAATGTTCGCCATAGAATATTGTGATTCTATGTAAACGAATTTGCTATAAATATGTTATATTCCAAAGCTAAGTGTAACCAAAGCTCTGATACCAACTGTGATGACCCCAAACCTCCACTAGGTGAAAGTAAGGAATAATCATATGGAATACAACATAAATATAACAATACATATCACTGATACAATATAGCAGAGGAAAACCATAGCATAATAACATCATAGCAGCGGAAATATAATGTCATAAACCACAGAATCCCAACAGTCACAGAATCCAAATTATTACATCAAGTTTGCAGAAATGAAAATAAGTTCCAACTCCCAAAATAAGCAATACGAAATGGAACAAGTCTAATGACTGAACTTAAAGATTGAAAAATGCAATAGAAGTAAATGATAGCTGTCCTCAAAGCTCCAAGTCATCACCGCTCCGCAAAAGCAAATCCAAGCAAAGATAATGAGCAACTCCAAGAAGACTCCAAGCAAAGAATGAACCTGTTTACTTGGCTGCCCGTGTAGAAAAGAGGGCACCCGAGTTTGCAAAAAGGTGAAACAAACTACGGGTCAGTCGTGGGACTGGTATGAGAATTCATAACTAGTTTAGTAATAATAATATGACAAATCCAAAGACCACGCCGCTAATGCAGAACGGGTTTACTCAATGGATTGTCGTGCATAATTTAAAGTGTCAGAACATACAACATCGCAATGCTTTTTAGAAAAATGGAATCACCATAAGACTCAAGTCCCATCACACAATGCAACGCACGCCAGAGGATAGAGTTTTCCCTTATGGTGATTAAACATGCTAAATACGGCAAATACGAGTTTAATATTATTATTAGTGTATAATAAAACATTTCAAAATAAATGTATCAATCCTAGGAAACATAGTACCCCATCTTACTATATCTCCATACTAGTAATACAATCAAAACCGTAGGGTCGTATTTGGAATTTGGATTTCCATCTGAGTCAAGGCTAGGGAGGAGCTCCTTACCGATTCGAGACACTCTAGCAATGCCCCAGGATTGGTACTCTGTCCAACCCTTGGATCCTGCAGGGCCGGTCCATACGTTAACGCTTAATGGATTGGCAATTCCTGAACACACGCTTCCCGGTCCTTTTGGTCCTACAATACGGCCAGTGGCGACCGCATAAATCCGAGGCCTCGAAAAATCCAACAACCACAATGAATAAATGCCAGCGCTGGTAGGTACCTGGCACCACTCTAGCTTGAAAGAAACGTGTGCACTCCCTGTGTTCCCTTCTCCCGTTTTAGATTCCGCCAGTGTGTGAGGCTAGTGAAGTCACGTCATACACAAAGCTATGCCTAAACAGGCTATGCTTTGATCATCCCACAAGGCCTGCTTTTCAACAAGAAACCTTGATCATTGCATCTTTGTATGCCACACTGTCACTCCATACCATACCATTGCTTCTCCATCAATACATAAATGGGTGTTAAGTAGAGAATAAATTCTCCACCACCAATATTTATATATTAACAGAAAATCAACAATATGATATATAACGAAGTACGATGTCAGACACACCATCCATTTAAACTTATGCTCTGGGTCTGAACGAAAGTCAAATCCGTTCAATCAACATGTTCGTTCGAACGACGATCATGACCTCGAATTAGGAGCAAATCAATTCAAAGCCTCAATCGCCGTCTTCCTGAGGGGAAGATTGACGGTCTTCATTAGTCGTCTTCTTCTTCAATTCTTATCGTCGGTTGATTATTTGGAATGAGATTAACTCGGCCTTTCCAAATAATCTTCGTATATATGTATAAATATATTGAAAACTCTTCCTTATCGTTATTTCTAATTTATAACGATTATTTCCTATTTTATTTGCATCCCATAAAAAGTAAATTTTCATCACATCACATAACAGCAACATCCAACCATGACAACAAATCCAATTCCAATAATTAACATCAATGTAATTATAAGGTGATGTTTTAACTTGACATATGTAAAATCAACGTAGCGTGATTAAACAAATAACCATAATTAATTATAATTAATTATTAATTCAGGTTTCTTCCCTAAATTTTCAGATCTAATATCATGCAATTCAGATCTAACAACATACGGGGTGAACAATTCGGATCTATGTTCTAAATATCATAACATATTAGATCTACGGTTAACAATCATGCAAATAATAATTTAATAAATTAAATTAAATTAAATTAAATTTAAAAATAAAATTCTCACCGTGTTTGGTCAGAGAAGAAGATTCAGGTTCGAACAGATTTGATGTTCGAGTTCAAAACAATTGCGGATCTGGGACAATTCTAATGCAAATTCATAGGAAAAATCAAAATCAGCTTTTTACAACTGGCTGTGAAACGCTTAAAAGCGTGTGGAAATCTGAAATAAAATCTACCTTAGAACGTTCAAGACTTCAAATTCGATTTTCTGGAGTTGTAGTTGACGAAACGACGAGCCGTTTGTTGGAGAAGGACCGATTAGGAGAGATCTTTGATCGGCCTGAAGGTGGTGAGGTGCGGCGGCGGCGTGGGGCCCAGGGGAGGCTGCATTCGGCGGCTCTTTGGAGGGATGGGGCGGGCGGATCGAGGCACGAGAATGGCCGAGGTTGGTACCAAATCGAAGAGCTCGGCGAGAGCTACGAAACGTGTACTCATATGCAAGTTTTCGTTGAGAAATGAGGTTTGAATCAAGGTTTGAATTTTCGAAGGGAGGTGGGTTCACTTGCGGCTGAAATGACGAAGAGGAAGACGAATGGACAGTAATTCCGAATTTTATAATATTATATTAGGTTTTCCTAATCATTATTTAATAATTTAATTAGCCCGTTAAGGCCCGTTTTGGTCCGAACCCCGATTTAAGCCTGCTTACTGCCGTTCTTAAGGTTTTGAGGCCTTCTGAACGCAATGAAACATGTTACAGGACCCAATTCCGAAATATGTTATGAGTTTTGGAATAATTATATTATTTTATTAATATTTTAATGTATATCGTACATGAAAATTCACCGAGGTCACAAATCAACTTCAAAAATTCTCGAAAAATACATTTAGCTATGTTTTGATGCTGTGGACCTATGAAAATTTATTTCGTTCAATTCTGAGCCCGTATGAATTTTTTAAAGTAAAAAATTTGCCCGTTTACACTGAAAAATCAATTATAATTATATTTTAATTCTAAAAATTACCAAAAAATCATTTTTAGCTTTGTTTTGATGATACGAATCCAACAAAATTTATTTCGTTGAATTCTGAGACTTTTTAAAAAATGGCTATTTTTAAGGCCAGTATATTTAATATTAAAAATACATTTTTAAATAAATAAATTTCGAAACTCGAAATATATAAGTGTTTACTGTTTTTCAATGCAGAAACATCATTTCGAACTCAATGGAAGTGGTTTCGAGTCGAAATTCCTTTATATGTAAAAAGTAGCATTATTGACCTATGCAAATTACCCACCTACCTTCTAAAAATTGAATTGGCCATAACTTTTGAAATCCGCTATGAAATTTCGATTTTTCGGATTCGTTGGAAAGATATTTTTAAATAGATTCCAATATTTATGGTTTCACTAAAATCCGTTAAATTTTGCGTCCTATACGGTCAGTCAAAGTTCAAGTTTGACTTTTCAAACTACCGCGCTATTTCTAACTCTTTTTATAATTAAAATTAATTTATTCATTCTAACTTCGATTTGAACCAAATTTGTGATCATTATTATTTAAAATAGATTATTCTAAATATCAAAACTCATTTAAAATCACTTAAAATAAATTTTAAATTGGCCCCAAAATTCAGGGTTGTTACAGTTTCCAAATAATTGGTATATAAAAGTATAACTTGTACTTATTAATTCAATTAATAAGTAAATAAATAAATCATTAGATTTGATTCAAAATGGAAAGTAAAAATAACCACTTCCCAAAATTCAATATAATCGAATTTCAATAAATAATTCTCTCCCGAATAATATATATTCGATTATATTCCGGACTTCGGTATTTATCTACCATTTCAGGTTAATTCAATCTCCAAATTCACTTTTGAATTTATCATTTCCAAATCATTACCAAATTCTTTTATAACCATTCCAGTCTACACAATGTTATTTTAACTAAAACACATCGCTTTCTTTTAAAACAATTACCTATTTCCCTTTTCATTCAATTTCAAATCTAGATTCATATTTCAAATCTAAATACCCTTTAGAGATATCTCATTTGAAAATATTTCCTTTAAACCATTATTCACTTCAATCGTAAATATATTTCTTTTATATACAATCAAATCTATTTGAATTTCATACTTGTAAATAACATTTCAAATCAAATTTCCACTTGTAACGCCTATTTAGAATTTATTCATAGAAAAACTTATTTTAATTCCATCCATTTATAATCATGCTTATAATTTCCTTTATAATCGCTACATTCAATTTCCATTACAAATATCGGTTTCAAAACCGATTTCCACTTTTCAAATATAAATTCAAACTTGAATTTATATTTTACTCTATCTCAAGATAATATTTTTACTAATTTATAAACATCGTTTTATAAACAACTTCTTGTTTTATTTATTTAAACAAGTTTTTATTTTTAAGTCTATTCGAAATTTAAAATTCTATTTTGAAAAATAATTTCCTTTTCACATCTCAAATTCCTTTTTTTCATTCGAAAATATTTACGGTATTTAAATACCAAAATTTTAGGGCCAGTGTAATTCAAACACAACATAATCAGCCATGGATTTTATATCACAACATATAACATAATAAACGATAAACAGTAATGTAAATATTGAGGAATCCAGTTGGATTCTTCCAACCTGTTCCCTGCATCCACAGATGTTAACCAACATCAATAATATAAATTTCACATTAATATGACAGGTCATAGTAAACACGATCAATGATATATATATATATAACTATATCAATCAATTCAACCAATTTATCAACCATTCATCCAAACGACCAGCACATAGTACAAATAAATTTAAAACTCTTTTATATAAAAATATAAATGAGTCAGAGTTGATGAGTTTACTCACATTGGTTCGCAGTTGACGATTCTGCTTTTGTTTCGTTTAAAATCAACCAAGTGTTTGATTTTATCATGAAATCCTAATAGCTCCGTTTCAGCCACATCAACTCCACAATGTAGATCCCTTCACTATAATTCCAACGTGACCGGTTTGCTACAGTTCTGTTCACGAATGAGTCAGATACGGTATATATAAGTTTGAACTAAAATAAGGTTATTAAATTTATTATTAATATATCATTACCCTTAATTTAAAACAATTAGGCCATAAATCACGTGTATCCCATAAAATAGTCTACTGACCCTTCTCCTTGTCGGCATTCGAAGAGTATTGCTTTACCTAACTTTCCCCAAAAACCAATCACAATGCCTGCTACCATATTTCCCAAGCCATCAGCGATTTTTCCCTTCATGACCAATACCAATCTCGACTCCTTTTCCCATGTAAAATTTGATACTCAGTACGCTGTAAATCCCGTTGACAATATCTTGATTACCCGTAATTACTTCCTTTACAGAAGAACACGCGATTCCCAGGCCTCTTCCCAACGCTAATATCCATCTTTAGTAAAACAACCAATTATCTTAATTTCCTCACTTAATACCCCTTGATCCACGATTTCCAAAAAAAACTATACTCCAAAACTATTCTTCACCATCCATACCACCATGTTACCATATAATGAAAGTTGGACCCCTTACTGCAAATGGCATCTCCACTACTGATATTTCCTTCAATGCCACACTGTCTATCACCACTAAGTCACGGTTTTACTTGAGATAATTCATCAGGCTTTCATTCCCATCTTTTCATTTAATCCTTCTCTTCCACTACCACATATACACACTCTAACTTATATCACCAGTTTGAACCACCATCTTCCTCAATGTGCCAATCACCCTCGACAACCCCTTATTTCTTCCCCACAACAATTCTTCTGAACCCTGCACAGTAATAAATCCGCAGCTTCATCCTCCATGACCATACTCTTCCTCCAGAACTTGACCCACGTCCAACATCCCCATTTCGAACAGCATTCCCCATTTAAAACCCGCTCATGGACCTCAAACACCAAAGTAGCATCGGCTTGTTTCCCCCAAAACATTTCAACCAATTTGCCATCAGCTTCCTCAAAAAAATAGTGAACCTGTACTTGAAAGTATACACAGAACACGTCAATTCGATCCTCCTTACCTTCCTTTGCCAAACCGACCTCAAACCTTCTCAACTTCAAATCGGCATCAAGCTAAAAAACAACCAACATCTATTTTCTCCAACCACTGACTACTCTACTTATCCTTTTTTTTCAAAATCCTTAAGGACATTACTTCTCAGATCCAATTTAGGGTCAAAAAAGCTCCTTTTACTGCATTGATACCAACGTGAGTTGGAACCTGAATCGAGAGTAAAGGTGACAGTGGAGCTTGAGAAGAAACCGAAATCTCTACTTCATTTCACAAATTTGAGCATCGGTCCCTCCCAAAATCATCCAACCCTTGCTACGTTGTTCGACATCGAGCCGCAAGAAAGGACGATCGAGTTGTGTAAAACTGGTACTCGATGGAAGAGTGAGCTGACGGTATTCTAGTGGATTCGAATTCACCGAATTTCATTGAAGATTTGATTTTAATTGGATTTAGAAAGGACAGTTTGTATTGAGGGGAGAATTTTCATTTTGGTTTGCTGAAAGAAAACAAAACAGGGGTGTCAGCTTGATTTATTTATATGGATTTGAAACGTGCTATGCACGGTTTCTAGAAACGTGCTATACACGGATTTCAACTGCTTGGCTTGCACGGTTTAGAAACGTGGGGAGTAGGATTGAAAATGAAACCGTGGATTCCGTAGCTTCCAGTGTGAGACAGTGTATATGTTATGGGCAGTGTGAGTTTTAGATTGGCATGAATTTTAAGTAGGAATTATGATAATTTACGGGTATTGGAAACACACATTATTTGTTTAAATAAATATATATGTATATATATCATTTCTCATGTGTGAAGCACGACCGTTCTTACCGTTAACGCGGTACGGTTAGGCAGAATTTCGTTCATTTAGCGCCACAGACAAAAATAAAAATACTATCTTATCAAGCATGTGTCAAGATCCCAAAACTATAATAATATAGACAAATTAACTTATATCGTGATATCCCAAAATACTAATATATGGTCTAAAATACTTCAAGTAAAAAGTTGCTTATTTTTCAAAATAAAAATTACAGAAAAATTCTGTAAATTAAATCATGACTACGTCTCAGAAATCTTGCAAAAATATTATATTTCGTATTTTATAAAAATTAATTTCATTAAAATCCTATATTCTTTGGAATTTAAATCGAATCAATTTCAAATTAAACAAATAAAATGCATATCCAATCTGAATATATACATATAGCTTCAAAATAATTTAATTTAAAATTTAAACTTGATATTTATATTTTTAAGTTAAAACGATATTCAACATATTTTAAAATCCATTAATTTTATTAAATAAATTCCTTAAAAAAATTCTATATATGATTCAAATAAAATATTTAAAACAAATTTAAATATTCAGAATTCAACGACTAAGACTCCGGGTCGTTACATAATTGGTTTAATTAATATTAATCAGTTTTAATTAAACTAGTTAATCAAATTTACGTTATTAATTGATTCATGGTGTTTAAATCATGACAGGGTTGTACTGGGTGAAACCATGCTAAACAACAAAGGAAACCAAAGTTTATCGGTCCGTAACTTTTAAGTTTAAAAAGCAATTAACGTAGTTAATTTAAACTTAAAGAATTAATTTAAGTTGATTAAACTATATAACTTATAAGCCATGCATATATGAATAGAATTTAATCAAATAAGTTGCATTGAAATCATGGTAAGTAGATCTACATTTTGGAACTATTATGGATAAAGCTTGAACCGACTGAAACCCGAACCGCTTTAGCGACAGCGGAATCAAGGTGAGTTAAACTCAATCAGTTTTTCCCAATTATATTTTATGTAAGTCAGGTTTATATTTTGTGTGTTATGGTTGCTAATGGTTGACTGTTTGTTGTTGTTAAATTATATTCGTATATTGTTTGAACCAATGAAATCAAACGTTGTTTAATTTCAATGGAAACCAAATTGTTATTTTAACGATTGGACCCAATGGAGGTAACTTACCTTGTTGGTCACGTTTATTTAATAAACTCGTTAAATTGTTTGAATTGTTTTGATGTTACATAATATTTAATTACTATTATAGAAATTGTCATTTAAATTGAATTGAATGAATTTATGTGAGATAATCTGTTTTGATGCAGAGAAGAACAGGTTGGAGGGATCTAATGGGAAACCTCAAATATATTAAATAATATATATATTTTCATATTATCATTATATGAACTGATCTGATTGAATGATTGATTTGGGTATTGACCGTTGACCTGAAATTCAACATTTTATGTTGTTTAAACCAATGGGTAATATTGGTTGAGTAATTGGCAGTATATGGCCTATAAATCAATCGTTTTGAAATATTGATTCTCCGTCATGTGAATCGACGGAAATGAAGTTATAAAAATTATTTTATTTTATAACTTAAAATAGATTTTTAAATCTATTACTTTGAATAAAAATTTGTAAAAATAAAATAAATATTTATTATTTATTTTTTATTAATTAGGTTTATAGATAATTATTAAATAGTATTATAAAGCAAAGGCTGATATTAATCAGATTTATAAGCAAATGAGTAGAACTTAACTCAATGTTTAAAAGTTGGATAATTGTTTTTTTAGAACAATTAAATAGAATTATTTAAGTTAATTATATTATTAACCAATTCAAAGTGAGAACTAATTGGAATCGGTTAACGAGACAACCGTGCTTGGGTTGGCTAAGTCAACCGTTTTAATTGAGATTGATTAGTAAATTAGTTTATTTTTAACTAATCCAACGAAATAGTTTAACGAATATTTGTTTTAAATTTTATAAGATTTTAAAAAGGAATTTACTATTTATTTTAGTTAATTAAGAATTTAACTTCTACTATAGTAGTTAATGATGAAGTAAATTATTATTTTAGTTAATAACAATTTAAAAGATTACTTTTTAACTGGAATTCATTTAAATTGTAATTGAAGTGAAATGGAATCAAATCGAATGGTGAAAAGAATTAATGAACGGGTTTGATATTAAAAACCCAAGTTTTTATAACGAAATTAGGATTTTTGAGCGAATACAAGAGCTTAAATTAAATATTCAATGAATATTTGAAGTTAGAAAAAGGAAACTGAGAAATTGGGAAATGACATGAGACAACGAAGATATTCCGAAGTTCAAAATGTTAAGCGGAGTGAGATTCATTTCGAAGTTCAGATTGTTATATTCCAAAGTTCGGAATGTTAATCGAGGCAAGAGTGTAAGCTAAATAAAAGATTTTGGAAATGGCACCGAATACAAGTGTCGTAAATGATTTACAACACTTTTGTGAATGGAAGTTAAGAGTTTAGAAATGAAATCTGCAACGTTTGTTATAGATGATAAATGAATTGTTTTGATAAAAAGGATTCGTACGAGATACAAATTATAAGAATTGTTTAAGATATTATTGTAAGATTTATAAAGGTATTTATATAAGATTTATAAAGATATTTATATTAGATTTGATAAAGAGAGTTATATACGATTTGAAAACAAATATGGTATTATTGTTGCAACAAGTTGAATAATGTTTATATAGAGAAATTTCATAAAGGATTCTATTTATAATGGAATCGAAGCTCGAGTATAATATTATAAAGGATTATTAAAGATTAATAGAGAAGTTTAATAATAATTTACTTAAATAGTAAGTAAGTAAACGTTGTTGAGATTTAAATAAGGTTTTCAAAGGAAAAAGTGTGGTTAATGAACTTCTATCTATTATGAAGATATGAATGTTGTTGGTCAAGGTCTGAGAGGTAATTATAATACCCCAATTGAATGACTTCACGATTATCCAAGAATGGTATTAGTTTATAAACAAGGGAAGTTGAGAGAAATATAAGTTATGATTGTCGTGAATAATATTATAAACTGTATTTGAAAAGTTTATATGTTAATGAAATGATTTTAAAGAATATTCTTATTGATAATAAGAAGTAAAAGATAAAATCCTAATATTGGGGGATTTTAAGAATATAATTAACAGATGTTTAATTGATGAGGCCAAGTAATGCCGAGTATTGAATTAGTGAACTCATTTTATTATCACGATTTTTATTTTATAGTTAAATAACCGACTATCAAATCTGGCTAATACGTTTGTTGGTACGGAAAGACCGGTATCGAATTATATTCGAAAACCTTTCCGACCAACAAATACGTGGAAGATGCTGATTGAAGATGGAGCAATTGAAGACCGTTGATCTTCATGAATGGAAGAAATACTTGTTGAATTTCTTGGGTTTAGCAACCAAAGATATTTTGACTCGTGGTTCTGTGTGATTGGAATCTATAGATTGCAAGGCCTCATCGTTACTGATCCATGGGGTGATTCCTATATTGGATGTGGCAGGAAGGCGCCTTCGGTACATCCTGTTCCTGGATGAATTATATGGACGAATGTCTGGTAGAGTATTTCCTAAAACCACGTACGTTGAGTTTCATAAATATACCGAGTTGGTAGCAAAGAAGTCGCCCTTCTTTTACACCCGGAGTTTATTTGTAGACGTCAATTAGTGATTTGACGGATCTGACGATGTGGCATTCAAAGTGAACGGTGGATAGATGTTCTAAAAATAATAATAAAGGTAAATAAATAAATAAATTATGACCTCAACCCTCATCAACCGGAAAATGGTTAAAATTGGGTAGGTCGCATAGCTATGTGGGTCGCACCCACCAAAAGGGTATATTCGTTACCTGATCTGGAGAAATCAAATGCCTTCGGTTGTCCCTTTATTTTATGTATATGCTGTCAGTTCGGTTGGCTGGCCCCCAACCGTGGTAATGATATATTCGGTACTCTCAAGCAAAGTGAGGGGCCGGTCATGTTTAGCCTGGGTTGCAAAATGTTCTTGTTGAACCCCAATGTATTCATCTCCGAAGGTACATTGTCGGAAAGGTGGTTACCCATACCTTGCCATGGAAATCCATTCTCCAATAAGTGCCTGCAGTTTGGATTGTATACTACATATGTAGAGCATGAGTTGCAAGCGTTCTGCTAGATTGATATTTATTTGAATTTGACACTATTATAATATCAGAAAAGATGTTGATTTCAAAAAATGTTTTGGGTTATCGTAAGGTAAAAACCGTCCGTATTTATGTGTGGATTTGGTCTTACGATTATCCTTTTCTTTCGAAAGATTTTGGACTTTAAAAAAAAATCAAGTTGTGTGATACCTTTAAACTTAATGTGTTTTTCTCACTCTGGTTCACCAGACTGACCCATCGTTTGTAATGCTTGGGTCAGACCGGGTTGTACAAGTTCAGATTATCGGACGTTGCGAAGTCCAGAGACAAGCTAGAGGTGTTCAACGTATGATATATAGTATGTATCCCGCTGTGTGTTGTATATGAGGACAGATTAATATAACTGTCCAGATGTGTTGATGTACTCTGATGATGGTAAATTTTTATATAAAGCTCTCTAGAAAGATGTATTTCTATATTATATTTTGTTCCCCTGCGATGTGAGACTCTGTGTTGTGTTGGTTCTTCTTCTTCTATTCTAATATATCTTTCTTTCTTATCTCACCGTCTAATTTCTTTCTATTAACGTTCCTATGTTTTCGATGCTTGAATGTTCGACAGGGTGTTATATGTCAATTTTCGAGGTTGAAAATCCTTGGTTCATCACACCGTTAGCATTTAACACCTTTCCTTATTAGGATAAAGTAGGCTATGCTATTGAGTCATTCACGTTTATTCCCTCTACACGGAAATACTATACGTATACAATTCATTATCGTCACGGGTTCATATGGTTAATAATATTTTACATTATTAACCTACTAAGTCCAACTATTTTATATTTTGACCTCTATATTCATTAACTTAATTAAGGAAGGTTGTATCCCTTTTTTCCCTAGGGTATTTATTTGATTTATTTCCCTAATATGGACTTAGTATTTTAACGACAATCAATATCCATAAACCCCCCTCTTGACACCCATTTTCTTTATTTCTATGCTTATTGCCCTTGATGACCATAACTGTCACACTTTCCGAAGACAGCCCTTTATCAGTCCCAAGTTATCTATTTGTTGTACCTCAACAGACAATTACTATTCTTATTCATTATTTATATATTTATTGGTTGACTGTTATATATATACATACACATACCAGGCCTCTCACATTAAGTAGACAACTTGTGGATACTGGATTTGCTGGTTGATTCCGGGCAGACTTCTACCACAATTTAAACTAAACCGCATGCCCTAGTACATTTTTATTTATGCATTAGACCCCTCACATTAAGTTGACTACCTATGGTTGCTGGATTTGTCGGTCAGTTCCGAGCAAACTTATACCACAATTTGAGCTTAACCGCGTGTCTAAATGGGGTTTACGACATTTATCCAAATTAAATTAGGAATTGTAACCATTTTCATTCTCCCCAATCAATGTTGGCTACAATTGTTATTTATAGATTTTTGATCCTATTTATAGCAATTAATTATATTGATTGCTACAAATGGTCACCATAAATATATTAATTCTATATGGATTACATTTACATATAATTCCATAACTGAACCTTATCCAAACATTCTATACATGTATATTTTACCGTTTTACGCTGATTTGGACGGATAATATGTATATATTTTTATTTTTTGTTTTCGTTCATTCAACATAGTTATTATTTTTATTTTTATAATTGGTCTTAAGTAATTTGGTTTAATTTACAACCAAAGATTCCTTTTCACATTAAATATTTTCAAAAAGGTTTCAAATCTTACAAAAGGACTTTTAGCCATAATCATTGTAAATAATGCCTAATTAGTGGTATCGACATATTTCAAAATCACAAGAAATATATGTAAACATATAATTTGGAATAGTTGATGCAAATTACGCACAAATATATATATATATATATATATATACACACGTACATTTGCACCATTTTTTCCTTTTTGATCTTTTTATCACACCTATTGTGATTTCAAAACAATGCCTTTTCATGCAAAAGGAGGAAAATGACATATTTACAACAATTAAGCGAAAAATCCAACAACATTGAATACAAACAAGCATATTTCTTTTAATATTACAATCACACAATCTTACCAATTTCACATTTTACTACCCAAATTCACATATTTCAGAATTCAACACTAAACTAAAGATTTGGAATGTAACTACATCTAAATGGTGTTTAATGAGATTGATTTCCAGATCTACAGTGTTATGCAATGGCCACAATACATTTTACCACATAATTGCAATATTTTCATAACATAACTGTAGGAATATGTGTGAAAAAATTTAAAATCCTACAATTGATATTAAGCATAACCACAACTTACAATTCACAATTTTTAACCATATTTATAATTAGATCCGATAGTTGTAAATAAATTCACAATATTTAAGTGAACAGATCTAATAGGGAATAGGCATAAAAACATAAATCTAGTTCAAACGAAGTAAATAAGTTATTATAACTGTATTCATAAATTTATCACTCACCTTATAGCCGCCAATCCAAAGTTTTGACCTTTTAAGCCTACAAATACCCAAATTTTTATAAATCTACAATTATCTGGAAAGGGGAAAATTCCAGATTTATAGAGATGTAAAAAAATAGGGAGTGAGGAGAGAATCTGATTTGGAGCATCAATTTGCGTTCCTTTCCATTAGATCTTCTTATACTCTCAATTTCATATGAATTGGATTTGATGTGTATGAATTTTTTTTTAGTTTAGAAATTAGGTTTGGAGAAGAAGAAAAATGGCAGAGCTCCGTTGCCACTACAAATTTGAATGGAAAAGAATGAGGCCTTACCCCTTTATTTATAGGGGTGGAAATGGCTTAGGACCGTTGGATTAGTTCTAAGTTATATCCATCTATTCGTTTTATTAGTATTATAAACCAAACACTTGAAAACCTAGCCGTCACTGGGTAAGTCGATGCCTAGTAGGTCGGCCGTGGCGGAGGACCGCCAGGGCCTCAGATTGCTCATGTCGGCTTGGTTAAATAAGGTAAAGTAGAAAATAGGCTGAACGACAAACTTAGCCAATTTTTTGGTGAAAAATATGCGAAGTTTGGAATTTAGGGAGAATGACACATTTTATTGTAAAAGAGGAAAAGATAGTGGGCCTCCTGAATTCCAGTTTTGCACTAAAATGTGTCCTTCTCCCTAAATTCCAAACTTTGCATACTTTTCACCAAAAGATTTGCTAAGCTTGTCCTTTAAAAGAAAATCCACTAAGGTAAATTATAATTATAAATTCTATAATATTTATTTTCCGTCCATTTTCGTATTTCGTCCATAATTTTTTCATACGAACTCCATTCGCGAAACTTTAAACATGAAAGTTGACCAGAATTCCGAGACGAACACATCGGTTAAAGTTTCATGGACAAATTCCATCATTTGCAAAAATTCCTATTTTTGAAATTCTAATAATTTATTTATATCGCCAAAATTTTGGGTTGTTACATTCTTCCCTCCTTAAAAGGAATTTTGTCCCGAAATTCTGACACATATAGTCCTATTCGCATAACAAATTTGTGTACATCCACTTTGCAATCATGTGTATATGTGTATGGTGTACATAATGCAATTCAACCATAAAATATGCATGTAAGATGACTCTAAATCGGATCATCATATATGTTTGCATTAAAATTTTGAAATAACTTTGAAAGCATGATGCAAAACATCCTAAATATACTGGCTGTTCTATATGAATGCAAAATTTGAAAACTCTTTTTCATCCATTACCTTCACACAATTACGAATAAAAGTGTGAAGAACCCAATTTTGCATCCAAACCCTACCATCCAAATCATCACGCAGTCTAATCGTTTCCTATTTAATTTTCTCCTAAACCGAAAAAAAGAAATCAAAGCGAAGTATTTTACATTTTCCTTGCTTACAAATGTTCCATTTCCCACCATACAGTGGAATTTTCACCTCAACTACCCAAAATACTCCAAAATTTTTCCATTTTTAGACTGTAAAGGAGGCTTAAAACAAGTACTAAAACGTAAAATGAGTTAGTTAATAACTCACGTGCATCATTGACAAAGTATGGAAACAATGTATCCAAGGCTAAAACAACCTTTTCCTTGTTACCATTAACGTTTTTATCGCATCGTTGGTCCTATTGCACCACTAAAACATGCACACAAAGCATCCAAAAATCTTACTTATACCGTTTATGTGACCAAAAATCGAAATTTTTCATAAAATTAATTTCCGCTTAAAAACTTGTCATGTTTATTTTGAAAATTTCTTTTCAAAATCATTTTGCTTTCCTATAAAATAAGAAAATGCTAAAAGATCGTTTTTTTTCAAACAACATTTTCTAAAATCTTCAAAAACGTATTTTGTGAAAGGTTAAATTATTCAAGTCACATGTTGGCGAAGAAGGAATTCAGTTACGCCAAAAATGCGAAAACTGAAATCACACAAAAGACAAAAATATATTTTAGTTTTAACAAGGAATGGTGATTTATTTATCTATATACCTGTGACGTAGAACCGGTCCTTTACTAAAATTTATCCAATATAGAATTCTATTCTTTCGAGCCCAAGAACAACTTTTAGTTTAGATAAGAAATGAGATTCCATTCAAACAGGCATTTGTGAATGACATAAACATTCTAAACCTAGAAATCTCATTAACCTAAGTCGTGCGATTTAAACAACACTAACAGTTACAAGCATGAATTACCACAAGACTAAGAACCTGATGTTGGAAAGGGATAACAATAAAGACAACGACAAAACAACACCAAAACTCCCAAAACAATAGTTATAAACAACGAGATGTCTTACTCCGCGGCTAGAGCTCAAACCATTTTTTATGATCTTTAATTAACCATATCATGGTAGAAAAATGTTAAATCTCATGTTACAAACACTGCTGCTGTCGTTGGAGGTTCCCACATCACCACCTCTTCTAAGAGAGAATTTGCAATGAGAAAAGAAACCTACTACAAAACTGCTCCTCGTGGAAATCCACCTAATATTGTTCAAGGACAAAATAAATAGGTGAAATTATAGAAAGTAAATCCATGAGACAACGCAAGAACAACAAGCTGAGTCGAATATGATGCAGTACTAAATAATGCTTACACCATCAATCAAGCAAGAGATTAATTTCCGCATCATGAGACAAATCTAGCCATAACTTCCCATCTATAAAACGATGTGCTAAATGAGTCACACGTTTACATGGACAGTTTAGACATAGATCCCTGAACTTAAGAATCGACATTAAGAAAAGAGACTTGCTGCAAAATCTTCAAAGCCAGTCAAAAAAAAAGACCATATAAGTCCGTGTACAACACAGATTCTTCTAAAATCTCTTCGAGATTCTCCTCAGAAAGAACATCCAAAGATAGCTCAATATTCATCTCCGAAACGACGATCGTCTTTGAAAGAACATATTCTAACAAAGTATATCAAAGATGGGTGTAGTACAAACAACAAATCCTATTCTAAGATCTTGAAGCAATAGATCGGTGCAAGTCCAACTGCCACGACAAATTTTCTTAGCCTAAAACATTAAGTCATTTTTTTTGCTCATCCCAACCCCACCAAATGATCTCTTCCCTAAGATGAGACATAAATGGTACGAGTAAGGTCGGATAGCACAATTAGGTATTATGGACTAAGAAATGATCCGAGGGAAGAAATTAGAACTTGGAGTATTAGTGAGTCAAGATCTAATGTGCAAACAAACGCGGAAAAAGAGGCGACAAAGCGGCAACAAAGAGAGAGAAGAAGGATAGAGATATGGTCCGGCTAGATGAGGAAGGAAGTACGAAAGAAGGAAGTTAAGGGGGTAATTTGGATGCAACTTTTATGGTTGAGTTCTCGGTCCAAGTTGTACCAAGACTCATCAACTAATTGACCGTCCTAGTATAACACTAAACAGTCAACTATCAAATCGGCTTTGGACAGAGGTTGGACCTTGACCTTATTAGGCCGGATAAAATATTATTTGTCCTTTGTTATCTTTTAAGATTTGATGTGATCTGAAAAATAATTATCCTCATCACCATGGTATTTAAAGACCGTAGTTAAATTTCGAACCAACTCCAAGGATTAATAGTCTCAACAACGATGCTGCGACTACACAACGAACGAACTTAAAACTGGAAATTAGCTAGAAATCCAAAATAAAATTAAAATGGATTCCCCCCTTAACTAGCCGACGACAAACAGACGACTCACGAAATCAAATACCCTAAAAATCAAGATGAAAGATTTTCCTTAGCCTTTTCGAAGAAAATTTTAAATCTTTTCCAAAAATGAATTTATTATAAACTAACGGTTTCATATTTATGAATCCATTTTATTATCACTATTATTATTTATATTCAAGTTCATATTTCAAAATAAAAAAATCTTTTCGTGTTCAAAAATGTTGGATTTTTTAAAATCTTAAGGATTAATTGTGATGATTTCAATAAATTATCCAATATATATAGGAAGAAGGATGCTAAAAATCACAAGGAATAAATATATATTATTCTTAAATTTAGTGGCATATTTCTTGTCATTTCCAATTCCTTCCTTCCTACCAATCAGATTATATTTATTAAAATTATACAAAGCCCCGATAATTTTGAAACATGAATAGATTAAAATCTAAAAATCATATCTTTATAAAACTAGGCTTTCATAAAACCATTTTCCGAAACCGTCATTCAAAACTATTGAAACCCATTTTATTATTCTAAATAGTTTTAAATAAAATTTCCTCGAATACAAGGCCAAGAACTCAATTGAATGTTTCAATAAAGGTAGATTCAGAAATTCAAGGAAGTAACGAATGTATGTAACACCCCACCTCCATTAAGGTCACTCACAAAGGGAATGCCTTAACTTCAGTGGAGCGTTTTTGGTAAATAGACACAGAATATCACAAGACAGATATAAAAAAAAATTTGCAGCGGAAAATAAACAACTTTATTAAATCACCAAAATATTTTGTTACATAATACCATGAGTCATAAAACCCTTACAACAAAACACTTCTATCTTATATTATCAGAGTACATAGGTATTTAAAAGAAAACATCATTCCCCATATTAAAGAGCAAGCCATATAAGAGACAGAGGCTCGAGCCATACTTTAGAAGTTGCTCCTAGAAGATGATATCCAAATCCTGACTAAACCTGTGTGTTTCCTCCCTGAGAACCTGAGGGGGGGGGGGGGGAACGGAAGAAAAGAGGCGAAACAAACTAGGTCAGACATACGTATGGTGAGTCCAGTAACTTTTAGCCAGTAAATAAATAAAGGTAAACATGACAGGCATACAAAGTGGATAAGAGGATCACGGTACAGATGACAGGTATGACAGGACAAATAAGGTAAGGTGCTCGCATGATTCACTACTAACTACTCTGCACTATTACTAGTCAAATCAAGATGGGATAATCCCTTCTGCTAATCATGATAACGATGGTGGTAGTTTCGTGTACTCCTAGCTGCTGCCATAGGTGCCGTCTGCTCCTATCTCAACTAGTCGTACCCACTACCCTCCTACTACAAATTGGTAGACTTAGGGCATAAGTCCGGATATACCCTAACCACTACCCTAATCGATAGGCTCCCTACTCCGTAGATACCCTGTGCTGGTCCCACAACTAGGGGGTATCACTTCCCTAAGTGGCAACCTAAGGTGTGCACAGTTATACCTACTGGTATCACGGTCGTCTTGTCCCCCTCTGCCCGGCCCATATACGCACATGTCCCCGGTCGGTTTGCGCCGCCCACACCATCCGTCTCGTTTTGTATCTCTTACAATCAATCAGTAAGCGTGCCCCTTCCCCGCCTAGTACGGAGATTTTTACTTTGATACCCCTCCGGGTTACTGACTGAAATGGGTCCCACACAACATGATACAAGCTCTCCCCTATGTCTTGTATCCCCACTAGGTTTTCTACTGACTATGTATACCCTAAGGTGTCTTTAATTACATAGCCCTCAATCAGTTATGCGTACCTATAGGTGTCTTTAATATATAACCCCTATTCTACCTATCGGTTATGCGTACCTATAGGTGTCTTTAATACATAACTCTATCTATCCCCATTAGTTATGCGTACCCCTAAGGGTGTCTTTAATACATAACTCTATATATCCCCATTAGTTATGCGTACCCCTAATGGTGTCTTTAATACATAACTCTATCTATCCCCATTAGTTATGCGTACCCCTAAGGGTGTCTTTAATACATAACTTTACTATTCTTGCCCCGATTATGTATACCATTAGGTGTCTTTAATTACATAACCCTTTTTATCCAGTTAAGTTTGTGGGCCTATATATATTAATATTACCCACCTACCCTTCAGTTGTACTTAACCCACCCACAATGCAATTCGTTTTACTTAACCCTAACTTATGTCTATCATCATACAGTCCATATGTATTAAGTTAGGTTAAGTAGTCTTTAATTAGAATTAATTAATTATTGAAATATCTAATCGTATTTCACATGCCACCCCAGGCACCCACTTAATTCCACATGCCACCCAAGGCACCCACTTAACCCCTCATGTCCCACTACATGTTTATCTGGTTAAGTGTTTCTTAATTCATTAAGATTGTAACCTTATAAAGACCTCCCACATTAGACTGGCATTTGTGGCAGCTGGATTTGCCGGGCGGGTCCGGGCAGTCTTACACCACAAAAGATCCTAACCTCGTGTCTTTACAACTGTCACGCATTTAATTTATGCCTAAGACCTCCCACACTAGACTGGCATTTGTGGCAGCTGGATTTGCCGGGCGGGTCCGGGCAGTCTTACACCATCAAAGAGCCTAACCTCGTGTCTTAGACGATTAATTACTCCTAATTAATCATCCCCCAATTTGAATTACTTTCCCTATTCAAATTGTCAATTAATTCCAAATTTCACTATGGCCATAATTGACTCAATTATGTTCATCTATTTATGGTATGTAAAATCATACCAATTTTCATCACAAATTTATTTTATGTCAATTCTCAATATTAAATCTTCAGACTTTAATTGCTTAAACATTCCTCTTTTGATTAATTAAGTTAATTAATTAATCCTTTCCTTTTTCATAGGTGTCAATACCTATCTTATTAACAATTTGGATTTCTTATCCATAAATGGTCATATTCAAATTATACCATTTTTACCCAATTTTACCCATGTCATAATAGGTAATTATTTATATGTTTCCCTACTAGAATCATGTGTCCAATTTACATAATCACTATGTAAATTATGCCTATTACAAATTCCCCTTTTCCCCGTTTCTTAACTAGCGTAACCGTTTGCGTTTTTGGTGTCATCGAGGCTACAAAGTAGCCTCGCCATAACAATAAAATAAAGGGAATGTCAAGGTGATCGTTTCCAGTACAATTTTTTTTGGCATAAGCATGACAACTAGGGAAAATGACATGATAACTTCGCATATAATTATGATTCACCACATAATTAACAACTTGCATTGATTCATAACAACTTGCATAGGTTCATGAATTAACGACAACTAACATAGGTTCATGATTCTCAACATAATCAACAACTTATATGGGTTCATGATAACAACTTGCATGATTCATAACATAACTTCTTGCATAGGTGAATTACATAGGTTCATGATTCATAACATAACAACTAGCATAGATTCATGAATTAACAACTTATCAACTTGCATAGGTAACTTCATAGGTTCATGATTCATAACATAACAACTAGCATAGATTCATGAATTAACAACGCAACAATTTGCATAGGTAACTTGCATAGGTTCATAATAACTTGCATAACTTCATGATTCACAACAATAATAAACTTGCATCATATCATGATCTACAACAATATTGAACTTGCATAACTTCATGATTCACAATAATAAGGAACTTGCATCATTTCATGATTCAAAACAATAAACTTGCATAACTACAAACAACATATACCCAAATCATAGTCTACCACAATTCACTTTTATTTATTTAAACCTAAAAGTGACTAGAACTCACCGAATAAGGGGTCTTGAGTTCTGAATTCTGTAATTGATTAGCGTTCCCTTGTTGTAGACAATTACGTTGTTGTAGTTTTAGGCTTGATTTGAATTGAATTGTTGTCTTTAACTTTCTTCTAGTTGGTGCCGGCTACTCTAGGGTTTGGAGTGGCAACATGACGACCACTGATCTAATTCTGATTTTGATTCTAGGGTTTGAGTCTACACATGTTTATATAGAATTTAAATTTAATTATAGCCGTCGGATGACCCTAGAGTTAATCAAAACCACTCAGTCCAGATTAGAACTATCCAGAAACCCTAATGACTCATTAACTAGTCAGAAATGACTCAGCACTGACTCACCGGTTGAATCAGAGCCTCAGAAATCTGTACAGGTTTTGACCTCGGCCTGGGTGCACCTGCCAAGTGCGCCAGCGCAATATTGCATGGACGCACTTCCCAAGTGCTTTAGTGCAATTTTGTTCTGGCGCACTTCCCAAGTGCGCCAGTGCATTCTGGCCCATTTCTGGTTTTTCCGCCTAACTTCGTTCGTCCATATCTTCTTCATACGACATCCGTTTTACGCAAACTCGGACTCTATCTCAAGCAGAATTCTGAGACGAACGCAATGGAACGACCCATTTCCCTTAATTCCCACATTTGAAATTAAGTATTCTTAAATTTAGTTAATCTGATTATTCGAAATTTCGGGGTGTTACAATGGATATACCTTGTAATTATATTTCCGAAATAAATACGACATACTAATGTGAAATTTTCCCATTTTGGATCGAGCATTGGTCTTAACCAGAACTACCAACGAAAACAAAAACCAGAAATCGCGACTATCTCAGTTATAGCTAGATTTTTGTCCAGTCTCCAAACTCGAATCAACCGAATCCACCATATGTCGTCCTCATGCTCTTCACAATGAGATCGCCAACATACTGTAGGTAAGACAGAATTGGTTAAAACCCGAACTCAACATATTTCAACTCTTAATCGCTTAAAGTCCATTGTATATAAATAGGCCCATAATTAATTTATCATTGAAATAAACTAAAGTCGAGTAAGAAAGACGAAGAAAAACGGAAAAGAAATTCGAATTACGTTCTCTCATGGGTCCTAATTTTACTAATTCCTCTGATCGTTTAACCTAAATACTGATACCAAATGTAACACCCCACACTTTTTTATGCCCGAATTTTGACAAAAATCAGAACTTGAACACATCCAAGCATGGAGAGTGTATATCTGGTACATGCAATAAATGAGCATGAGCGTAATCAGAGTACGATAAAAGAAAACTCATAGTGGAAATAGAATAGGATAACTAGTATTAACTAGTGACTAACTTTTTCGAAGTAAGTCACATTGCCAATACTGAGCATGAGAGAGAATGAGAACAAAGAACCAAACTAAGACACCTGTAAGAACCCGACCTTCTCTAGAAACCTGGGAGGCTGTAATAAGGAGGTGGGTCAGAACAACAAGTTCTAGTAACTAAGAAATGTACAAAACAAATTATAATACATAGTTGTATGCCATTTGGTCCAACCCAAGATGTATGCCTAATAAGGTTAGTGATTCTAACCTAACCTTGTAAATGTTTACGGACGACCCTACTACTCTTCCCAAAGTAGTATTCCCAAAGTATAATACCGAGATAGAACGTTTGCACTCTTATTTGTGAAGCCTTTATACAAGAACATAACTGGTTATTTAATCGAGTGTGGACCCCTAATTACAGGGTTTCTACATATGTCTATATCCTAATTCAGTATCCTTTATTATTTAATGCCTCACTATCAATGATAGATATGGAGGATTCTCCCTGATCGCTTAAGACCCTAGGAGGACCTATTGGTCTCTTATTAACCCTCGATAATATATTCAACATTAACATAAACTAGAGGGCACTAGCTATGAGCCCTACTAGTTAAGGCTTCCGCCATTCACGCATATCCCATGCCCCGTGTAAGGTGAGAGATGGTATTTTATCATTCGCTATACCATTTAGCTGACCTTATTGGGTAACCTTCTTAGTTGCATATTACTTCCCATAGTATAGGTAGTCATATCTGACATTTCAAGTTTCCAAGTTTGGGCAGGCAATGAAAAGTCGATGTGTACGTCTTAAGCAAGATCTATATGGATATAGTAGAAATGTAAATGATATGCTAACTAGTTAATATGCAATAGTTACACAGATAAACGATAAGCTATAGAAATATATCACAAATAAAATAAATGCGGTAAATAAAGTAAAGTGACACTAGGAATTTTATACTGGTTCGGACTTCCCGTCCTACGTCCAGTCCCGAAGTTCCTCTTTGGAATTCACTAACAACACCCTCTCCTAACCCGGAGGAATAGGTCAGTACACCCGAGCCCAAATAAGGATTCCTCTCACCTGAGCAACTACACATGTCTTCAACAATTACAAGTATTTGACTTCTTCTTTATGTTCTTGAATCAACACGGATAGTCAACAGTTTAAGTACAACCTTCCTATAATCTGATCCTCGAGTATATGATTTGAATGTGAACATTTAAGGAAGAAAATTGCTTGTTGAATCAAGTGATATTAAATCAATTCAAGGATTCAATAATTATTTGAATTTGGAGAGCTTTTTATTTTCAAAGAATGTAAATTCAGAGAATGGAGAGAATAGAATAGTAATTTGTAAAATCGGTGATTGTAAAACATTTTGAAGTTGTTTATATAATAGTGTAAGAGTAGCATTCCTTCATGAAGAGTTTCTATAAAAAGTTATGTCCATTTCCATTGATTAATGAAGAGGAATCTCTTCATAAAAGATGGCGACTCTTCATAAAATAGCTTCTAGGTTGAATCAGTCGACTGTTTAAAAATCATCAATTGACTGGTTGAATTAACTCGTATACACAAAAAATTTCAAAACTAGCCGTTATATACAAAAACAGGCTGACCCGTCGACTGGTCCTTTTTCTACAAGTTTTTGTATATTCCTGGCTTTTTAAAGGCTTATATATATATATATTACTTTGTTTTGTACATTCGTGTATACTTGAGGTTAGATTTTAACATAATTCTAACACGACTCGATGTGTGTGTGTGTATATATATAACCTTATCTCTATGACATGATTCCCATTGCAACTTCATTTGTTGGCATCGATCAAAATCTTGTTATCATCATTCTCTCCCTTTTTGATTGATGATAATACTTTGGATATTCTCCCCCTGAATGTTTAGCCCCCCTGAATTTCTACAATTTTTTGTTAGTTCATAATTTTTATAACCTTACCATTTGATTCCTGCAACAAAATATGTTAGCACAAATTTTCCAATAGCATGGAAACATAAGAATGGTATATAACATATATAGCATGAGAGATATTTCTCCCCCTTTGTCATCGATTAAAAAGAAATTAAGATATCAGAAGTATAAAATAATTGAATAACATTTTAGAGATCTTTGAAAGATACAATTCCTAATTCTCGTTGGAGTCTAATGAAAGAATACTCTAAAAAGGTTTAGTAAAGATATCAACAATTTGATTTTTTGAGTTGACAAATTCTAAATTAATTGTTTGTTTTTCAATATTATCTCTCAAGAAGTGATGTCTGATATCAGTGTGTTTAGTTCTGGAATGGTTTACCGGATTCTTAGATAAATTTGTTGCGCTTATATTGTCATAATAAATTATGGAATCTGACAAATTTACATTGAAATCTTTTAATGTTTGCTGCATATATATTACCTGAGCACAAGCTAGTGCAGCAGATATGTGTTCAGCTTCGCGTGCTGATAATGAAACACAATTTTGTTTCTTGCTGAACCAAGATATAAGTGATTTACTAATAAAATGACATGTTCCACTTGTACTCTTACGATCCGTCCATGATCCTCCAAAATCAGCATCACTATATGAAACTAATTCAGAAGAACAGTCTTTTGGATAGAAGAGTCCAAAGTTTTTAGTACTACTAAGATAACGTAAAATTCATTTAACTTCTCTCAAATGTGATTCTTTTGGATTAGCTTGAAAACGAGCACATAAACAAACACTCATCATAATGTCCGGTCTACTTGCAGTTAAATACAGAAGTGAACCTATCATGCATCTATATAGCTTTTGATCGACACTTTTACCAATATTTATCATTGTCTAAATGTGTCATCGTACTCATTGGTGTAGGTTTACTTGAAGTATATCCATTCTAAAACGTTTTATTAAATCAGTACGGTATTTTTCCTAATTAATGAAAATTCCATCTGGCAATTGCTTAATTTGCAATCCCAGAAAGTAAGAAAGTTCTCCTATATGTGACATTTCAAATTCATTAGTCATTATTTTGAAAATTCTTGACATAATTTATCGTTTGTTGAACCAAAGATAATGTCGTCTACATATATTTGTACTATTAGAATATCTTTATTATCTTTCTTGATAAAGAGTGTTTGATCAACCTTTCCAATTTGAAATCCTAAATCTAAAAAATAAGTTTTGAGACGTTCATACCAAGCACGAGGTGTTTGTTTTAAACCATATAAAGCCTTTTTTAGTTTTAAAACATGATCAGGATATTTTTCAAGAGCAAATAGTGGAGGTTGTTCAACATATACTCGTTCTTTAATATAACCATTCAAGAAAGCGCTTTTAACGTCCATTTGATATAGTTTAAAGTTGTGATGACACACATATGCTAATAGTATTCGATTTGATTCTAGTCGTGCGACTGGAGCAAAAGTTTCTTCATAATCTATGCCTTCTTCTTGATTGTAACCTTGTGCAACAAGTATAGCTTTATTTCTAGTGATATTACCTAATTCATCTGCTATATTTTTGTATACCCATTTTGTTCCAATAACAGTTTGGTCAGTTGGTCTTGGAACTAGTTCCCAGACTTCATTACGTTCAAACCGGTTTAATTCTTCTTGCATGGCAATTACCCAATTTTCATCTGTAGATGCTTCTTTAGGATTTTTGGGTTCGATATTTGACAAGAAGGCTACATTACTTACCAAATTAAGTTGACTTCTTGTTCTAACGTTTGTAGTTATTTCTCCAACAATATTTTGTGTTGGATGATCTCATAATATTCTTGATGGAGATCTGACTTCATTAATAGGAATATTTTGATTATTAATATTATCTTGAATTTCTGTCGTATTATTCTCTATGTTGTTATGAACAATGTTTTCATCTTCTCTATATATTATCAAATCGTCATCTTGAGAAGAATTTTTTGTTGCAATATATGTATTTGTGGAATTCTGAATAAAATTTTCATCAAACGAAACATGAAGTGATTCTTCTATTTTACTGGTTCTTTTATTGAAAATACGATAATCCTTGCCATGCTCAGAATATCCTAAGAACATTCCTTCGTCATATTTTGAATCAAAATTTCCAAGCTGATCTTTTGTATTTAAAATGAAGCATTTTGAACCAAAAACATTAAAATAGGATATATTTGGTTTTCTACTAGTAAAAAGCTCGTATGGAGTATTTTTAGTAAGAGGTCGAATGGAAACACGATTCAAAACATAACAAGCTGTTGCGTCTGCTTCAGCCTAAAAATGTTTTGGTAGTGTACTTCCATTTAATAACGTTCTTGCACATTCTTGTAAAGTTGTATTTTTACGTTCTACAACTCCATTTTGTTGCGGAGCTATAGGAAAAGAGAAATTATGAAAAATTCCTTTCTTTTGACAAAACAAATCAAATTTCTCGTTTTCAAATTCTCCTCCATGATCACTTCGTATGTTCTTTATTTTTAAATAAGTTCAATTTTGAATTTGTTTGATGAAATTCTTAAAGATATCAAAAGTATTGCTTTTATTCTTTAAAAACATAGTCCAAATATATCTTGAAAAATCATCAATAATTACAAACACATATCTACTATGATTTATGGACTGAACTTGAGTTGGTCCGAATAAATCCATGTGTAGTAAATCAAGTGGTTGTAAGGTTGATATGACCTATTTAGATTTAAAAGAGGATTTAGTTAACTTTCCGAGTTGACAAGAATCGCATAAATTTTCAGTTTTGAATTTTATTTTATGTAATCCTCTTACAAGATCATTTTTAGATAATTTTTTTATCGTTTTAAAATTAATATGGCGAAATCGTTTGTGCCATAACCAAGGATCATTGTCTTTGGCTAATAAATACATACTTGGATTATTATTAGTTACCATATTTAAAATATATATATTTTTGTCTCGATTTCCCAAAAAAATGAGATTTTGATTTGAATCAAATATACCACATTTATTTTCAGAAAATGATATTTTAAAACCTTTATCACACAATTGACTTATACTTAATAAATTGTGTTTTAAGTTCTTAACTCAAAAAAAATCTGAAATAAGAGGTGAATTAGATATATTATAATTGCTCACATCGCCTTTGCCGATGATGTATCCTTTGGAATTATCTCTAAATGTGGCAGTTCCTCCTTTTGAGTGAATGATATTTGATATCATTTCCTTGTCTCCTGTCATATGTTTTGAGTAACCACTATCTAGTATCCATTTTCCTCTGTTTTTGTTGAGTGGAACCTGCAAAAAATAATTAAAAAGATTTCATTGGTACCCACTTCCTCCGCTAGGGTCCTAAGGGTTAAGTCTTAGGAAGCCAAACCCAAGAGGGCTTAGGTTCCTTTTTGAAAAAATTATTATTATTATAATGTGTAACACCCCGCATTTTTAAATCAAGATAATAAAATAAGAATAACTTAATTAAATATTCAGAATTAAGTAAAATGGATTGTACTATTGTGTTCATCTTGGAATTATGGATCAGACAGACTCTGAGTTTGCGTAAAATGGACATCGTATGAAGAAGTTATGAGCTGTAGAAGTTGTTAGAGAAAACAGTAAACAGCCCAGATCAATTTTCAGCCTCCAAACCCACGGGGGTCGACCCACATGAAGCTGGGTCAACCCATATGAAGGGGGGTCAATCCCAGGGTCGACCCCTTCAAGGGTGGGTCGACCCCCCTGCGGCAGATTTTGGTAAATTAGGTTTTTCTGAGAATTGGACGTTTCTGATGGTTTTTAAGAAAATCTGATGATCCTGGTTTCTCTGATACGCCTATAAATAAGACCTTAGACCTAACCCTAAACCTCATAATCCTGAGGCTACGCTGAAGTTCTTCCATTATTCTCTCTCTCCTCAAATATATTCAGAAAATTTAGATTTACAAATTGGAAGATTTGAAAATTCAAGATTTGGAAGAGAGAATCGACATTAATAAAAAGACTGTTCAGAATCATGAAAAGCAAGGTAAAATTCTAGATCCAATCCATTCAAATTCTTACTCTTTGTTTCCCTTCTCTTTTATTGAAAGTAATCAATCCACGGTTATTAGGTTTCAAACCAAATTAAAAGGGAAAAACCATGGATGCTGAAACTGGATCAGATCCAAAATTGGGGAAAGCATAAAAGGTGAGTGGATTTAAGCTATATAGTTTAGATAAGAATATGTTGTCGTTTACCATTCCCCTGTATGTACAACTGAAATGCAATATGTTAATAAATGTAACATATGTTACTTATGCCTAATGTGATGGGTACGAAGCAGGAATAATTAATATACTAAATATTAATTTGTTGGGATATAAACTTGTCAAATCTTGTATAGTAATTACCATTACTTAAATCTCATGTCAATTTTTGTAAATTGTGTATCCAGGCCATTAACTGTAAGAATTGAGAAAGGTACATATTGGTTTATGTGATTTAAACAATTATCTGATTAATTAATTACATGTTGGGAAGGAATTGATTATATGTAAAGAATTATAATAGGCATGATACAATTACATGTGAATTATAAATTATAATGGATAATTGGAAGAAATAAGCATGCTTAGAATGTATAGAAGGTTTATGATAAATAAGAAATTTAACCGCTCTTAGACACGAGGTTAGATTTCACTTGTGATAGAAGTCTGCCCAGAACCGCCCGGCGTATCCAGCATTCACAAGTGGTAAATCTAATGTGAGGGGTCTATGTGCAAAAATTAAAAACATGAATGGTGCTGAGGCACGAGGTTAAGTCAACTTGTTGTAGAAGTCTGCCCGTACCCGCCTGACAAATCCAGTGTCCACGAGTATAGGCTTAATGTGAGAGGCCTAGTGCTTATATATATATATATATATGTGTGTGTGTGTGTGCGTGTATAACAAGATATGAATAAATGGCAATAATGGTAATTAAAGGTCTAACTCAGAAACTAATAAAGAAAGCGATGTAATGAACCAAGTTAGTGTGATGCGAGGCAAAAGTGATGTATTTCCCTAAATGACCTATTTCTGAGAACGTTGTTGCATGTAAGCCACAGTGAATAAAGTAAGAAAATTAAGGAAATTACTTGCTACCATGAACTTAGATGGGAATACGTTATAAAAATAAATCACCGATTCCTTCTATCAAACTGATAAGGTGCATGAAGTATTTTCCTTAAATATAATAAGGAATATATATTACAGTGAATGAAGAATAATGGTTTACAATAGTAAAGGTTTAAAAGGGGAATTATAATCACCTATTACAAATAAATAACATTAATGAAAATGTTGTATATTAGGTAGACTTGTCCTAGGGACAAGTGAAGATTATAACTTAGGTTATAATAAACTAATAAGGAAATTGGATAACTGGTGAAATGAGATAAAGGGACACTTAATTTTAAATTAAGTAATCAGTAAATTGGGAAAGCCGGAAACCAGTTGAGAAAAGGGGGAAAATATATGAAATATAAGAAGTCGTACTTAATTATAAACTAAGTAAACTGTAAACTTGGAAGTCTGAAACCCGTTGATAAGAATAACATGTTTAGACTTGTCCTAGGGACAAGAGGAAATTATATCATAGGTTATAATAAATGGGTAGAGAAACTTATTAATGGGCCTTAGTTAATAGAACTAAGTTAATAAGTAAACAATGATAAGTTGTAGTAATGGTGTAAAATGGAATTGTGATTAAATGAGAAAGGATGAGGAAAACTTATGAAATAAGTTATATTTAATCATAAATAATGACTGACATACTAAACAAGAAAACATGTAAATTGAGATATACTTAATTACATATTAAGTTAAACATGTTCTTGTAGTGATGAAATCAAACAAGAATATAAAAGAGATTGTGGATTACAGACCTTGGGCCACAATCTAGAGAATAACATGTTGTGGGCTTATTAATAAACTTAAATGGGTTAAGTTATATGATTGAAATTAATAGGCAAGAGAAACTTGGTAATTTGAATAAAAATTCAACGTAAATGGGAATAACCAAGTTAAATGGAAACCTGGTGAGGTAAGGCAAGCGAGTAAAAGAATGTTTAGACATATGGTCTAACAACATATTAAAGTGAGGCGCTTGGATCATTCCGCACATTTGAGGGTGAATAACCCAACGGGGTAGATCATCGTGGTGTTATAAGGAACGAGGGGAGTACACATTTATCTGATTGTTCCGACGGCTCCAAAGGACTGGAAGGGGAAGCACACGGCTTCCTGAGGTACGTAAGATGCTCCTAGTAGTCCTCTGTGTAGTGACAGATGTTTTAGGCTATGCTCGCAGAGGTTGGGTCTGCGTGTAACTACTAGGTGGGTGGGCCTGGACTGCAGAAGTAGATATGCTGTCAGAATGCTGTGACGCGGTGACATTAGGGTGATTCGGCGGTTGCCTCAACGGGGAGGCGAAGGGTCACGACAAATAAGGATAGTAGATCGTCGGATACCCATCATCAGCAGCCAGTGAGAAGCGAAAAGACTAGAGCTAAAACCAATAGACCATTCACCTTTCACTATGGGGGTATGGTGGTTGAGGGAGGACGCCAAATGGATGTTTAGATTGTTTTTCTTATGGGCAGTCGTTTAGCTCTTGTAGTCTTTACTAGTTGAGGGAAGGGCTGAGATGGGGCCATAACCACCGTGAACAGACCCTAAGTATATTAGTATATAGAGGCGCTTAAAGACGGGCCTGTACAGATATGGAAAAGCTCCCGACCGAGTTCTGTGTTTCTGGTATCGCCCTGCCACAGGACTCGGTGCACATTAGAGGACGTGCGGTTATGGCATCGAGCTATAATTGAAGATACATATGTGGGACAGTCTAGATACATGCATGTCGGCTCTGGGTGGTGTATCATAGACTTAAAGGCATTACTCTAGTATGGAATCTGATTCGATTGAAGGTGGGAGTCCACACGCTTACGTAGCATAGTAATAATGATAGATATATGCGAAATGTAACATTTTTATATAGAGATCCGTACGTCGCTATGGCGTAGGATGAGGGACTGTGTATATTTCGATGGTGTTACGGTGGAGACCGTGCGAGTGGGGTACCATGGGGTGTACCCTAATATTGGGGGTAGCTACATATATATTGTATTAGGTTAATAAACTTGGAAGAAAATGAGTGCTACGTGTGTGTAAGCCTTGAGTGCTGATAACCCAAGTAAGCTAATAAATAAGAAAATATGATTGAACGGTATATGTAGGATTATCCAAAGTGTATAATTTAAATCCAATCACCAGAACTTGTGTTCTAACCCCCTCCTCATAACATACTCGCAGGTTAGATTTATGGCAGAGGCATGTGACACTATAGATTGCCTTGGATACTGGTTAGGGAGTATTATTAATACGGTAGGGCTGTATTTTGACTGTATTATATTTTATCCATTCCGCTATGAGATATTTTCTGAGCTCTGACATACTTTGTGACGGCCCGCCCCGCACCAGCCGACATTTCCAATGAAAGTGCGTTGTGCCGATGTCCAACCAGTACGGTACGGTTGCCAAAGAAAGGAAAAGAAGGGAATTTGAACTAGCAAGGAACCTGTAGTATGTCTCACAGCGCACAGAATAAAATATAATAATAATATACTTGACATAAGACAGGCGAGACAATGCATAAGCTGAAAAATTAAACCATGATAGCAGCGGAAAATTCAAAATACAGCTTATGTTCCACATCATCATTATTACAACTTTTCAAATTGTCTCTAATGCAAAATAAGAAAGGTACACAACTAATGCCTAAAGTAGTGACCAACAACGACACAGAGAGAATAGCTATATATATCATACATGGAAGCCTCTTGCTCGTCTCCGGATCAGCTACTCATGCATAACCAGCTAACCTATCTCTAGTCTGCCCGTTTAAGAGCACCCAGATTAATAAGAAGAGACAATAAACTCTGGCTCATACAAAAGTCTGGTATGAGCGATAAACAGCAAAACAGAACAATAACAGGTATACTAAACCATACCTGATCCTGGACCTACAACCAAAGAGTTAGCACAACAAGATGTACAATTCTCTAAGGTGACACTAACATATGGTGTAAAGATATGGGGGTGGCGGTGTGCATGTCATAGTGATGTCAAACAATCAAGCACAACAACCATCCTCACATCTCTCGCTCACTACGTAAAGCATACGATATCCACCGATTTGATCACCCAAATCCTTGCTATGATCACTCTGCCCCATGGAGTCGTGGAGACTCACTGCACTGATCCATAGCCACTAGTCCTTGCTATGTCCACTCTGCCTCATGAAGTCATAACAACTCCACTGCACTGGCTCATAGCCATGCTACGATCACTCTGCCTCATGGAGTAATAACTACCCCACTGCACTGATCCATAGCCTAACAATCGTCTCTCGGTGGTGAATCAAATCTATGGACGTCGACAACTCCTTAGCACACGTCCCGCAGCAAAGTCCAATCATGAAGTTAACTCGTTGGTTCCCATATGGATTCTGAGTTTTACTTCCCATTTTGACTACCTTTGCATCTCGGGTTTTGGTCTCCTCCGGATCGGTTTGGAAACAAGCTTCCATTTGGACCGGTGCTCTCCTCCTCGTTCAGTCCATGGTCATCAACCCCGTTTGGGTCGGGTCGTGGGTTCCTCCCCATGTTAGGTTGGTTCGTGATTCCAGCTCCAAAACATCAGGTTGGTTCAAGTATGCAAGCATGTTTCGTGGTCCACCAGACGGTTCGGGTTGTGCTCTTCGGGTCGGGTAGGAGTAGCTCCACGGCTCGGTTCAGGTGTGCTTCAGCTCGTGGCCACCATGCAGAAGTGGCTCGGTTCGGAGATCCTCCCTTCAAACCAGTCCATGTATGTCAACTCCTCAGATCGGATCGCGAGCACCCATAGGGTTCGGGTTGGTTCAGTGCCATCATTCACAAGCGGTTCGGGGTCGGTCGTGGGATGCTCCACGAGTGGGTTCAGAAGATCCGATCCGATCCGGTCTCTTGCATATTTTTTGCACTTTATCCAACGAGCGGTTTACACCATTCGACGGCGTTTTCGACCAATCTAACTTTTCTATGCAATAAAAAATCATTCCAAACAGTCATAGAAACATGCATAGTCATCTAAAACACTAAAACAACAAATAATAATGATAATATAGATCAAACATACCCAAAAAACCCATATTTCCCCTTAATCTCCCTTAATCATGTTTAAACATACAATTAGCAAAACTTTTCCAAATTAACCCAAATTTCTATCAAAGCCCTAAAATAATATTTTAGAATTTTCCAAATTTTTCCAAATTTTTCTGAGTTATATTTCGCTAATTATTACTAATCACCCCTAATTAGCCGTGATTAGTGAAAAACAATGCAAATCACTCACCTTAGCCACAATCAAACTACAAATCTGAAATATTCTCTATTTTGGGTCGAATTCTAATGCAACACAGCAGCTCCAACTCCGATTTGGTGTTGTTTTGCCTTGATTTGATGTAGATTAGGCTAAAACTTGATTAGAGAGCGATTTGGGATGAAATTTAGAAGGTGGAGGCCATGGCTAGGGTTAGAGAAATGTTTTAGGCGGTTGAAAAATGAAATAAAAATCATTTTCCTACTATTCTCAACCTCCCCATAACCCTAATCCCAAAATGGGTTATGGGCCCTCTTGCTAATCACCCTAATTAGGCCTGGTTAAGCTGTTTTTCACCTTCTAAAACTTGTTTCAGCCATATCTCCCAAACTGTGAGTCCGTTTGGCTAATTTACCACTCTACGGAAAGGTAAACCATCATCCGGATCTAATTGAATTGGTTTCAGGTCAAACTCCTTATCAATAAAAAGTTATGGCCGAAACAAGATTAGCTAGGGGTAAAACGGTCATTTAAAAATTAACAAAAATCATGAACATGGGAAATGACCCCCAATAGCCGTCTCCTAAAGTTACATGGCTATACGACTTTGCATGAGAAAGAAATAAATATTCTACGATCCCCTGATGCGTAGAATGCGGGGTCTTTACATATTTTATGTCTCTGTCTTTTCTGTAGTATACCAGAGCACAACAACTTGAGTTTCGATAGATTGGAATTTTGAAAAAAAAAATCGGTCTGTCGGAATTCGGGTTGTTACAGAATGAACTGAATCTAAAAAGTTTTTAATATATTTGTTCCTAATAAGAACATTACTTGTCTTCGAAATCCATATTCTAATATTATCCGAATATTTTTTCTCAGTAGAAATATTTAATTCACTACTACAAATTTTCTATTTAATATTAGAAAATTTTAAACTGGATTTCCTTTTTGAATTAATTTCTTTATCATACCCAAGTCCTTTTTTTACTAAATGTCGGTTGGGAATTTTCTAATATTTTAGATAAATTCTCTCTACCCTTGTTAAAATTATTTACATTTTTAGAAATGCTTTCTAACTTAGTTTTTAAAATAGAGTTTTCAAAATCTATAATTTTAGTGTTTAAATCATGATTTTCGGATGCTAATAAATTATTTTAATTCTTTTGAGTCTCGATTTCTTGACTCAACATAGAAATTTGAGAATTTGCTATTGAAATAGAGTCTTGTAATTTTCTAATTTCTTCTTCTAAAATTTCTTTTTCGTCGTTTAAAAGATCTCTCTCAAATTCTGCTTTCTTTTTATCTTTGTTAGCTTGTTTAAACTTTCGCTTAAACATTTTCCTAGACTTTAAGATTTTAGTATTAATTTCTACTAATTCATCAAAAGTAAAATTACTTACATCATTATCCTTATCCATGAAGCACACGTTTGCTTGCTCACTATCACTGTCGCTATCACTTTCTTAAGATGAATCCGAGTTATCCCAAGTGACTGAAAATGCTCGTCTCTTTGATTTCTCATTTTTGCGATTTCTCTTTAATTCTGGACAATTCTTGTGATAGTGTCCAGTCTTGTGACAACTGAAGCATTCTACTAGAGCAGGGTTAGGTTCTTTTGATGAGTTCTTCTTTACATTTTTTCTTTGGCCTTTTCTGTATTTTAGAAATTTTCTAAAATTCTTAGCAACAAATGCAATATCTTCTTTATCTGAATCAGAATCTTCTTTTTCATCATGGAAAGCTAAATTTTTCTTATCTTGTACCTGTACTTTCTTTGCCTGCAAATTTACTTCATAAGACATTAGATTATCGATAAGTTCTTTTGGTTTCATGGCAGAGAGATCATTAGCTTCTTCGATTACTAATACTTTTCTCTCCCATTCGTCCATTAACGAATTCAAAATTTTTGATACTATATCAAAGTCGGAATACTTTTCTCCTAATCCTAGCAAAAAGTGATAAATGTTTTGAAAGCATGAATACATATAATTTTTGGATTCATTTTCATTCTTCTTAAAATTTTGAAACTGATTCTTGAGCATTGATATTTTGCTCTGTTTAACTTTGTTAGTACTTTTATGAGTAATTTTAAGTGTTCTCCAGATTTCATATGCAGTGTTGCACATACAAATCCGATTGAACTCATTTCTATCAAAAGACAATGCAACATTGTTAGACCAAAAAATGGTATTAACACCCAATTGTCTAGGATTTGTGGATAACATCTAGGAATAATAATCTAAAAATAGATAAAAAGCAATCAACACTTGAGGTTTATATTGGTTTGGCATTAATGAGCCTACATCCACTTTACAGTTCTTCATTCAATAGATAATTACAATTACAATGAGTAGCATCATTCCAACACTCGATTACAATGAATTTATGTCTCCGAATTCATTGATTTTCATTTAAGAAGAAGGTGATTTCTTATATTGAGAAGGTGCGACTATGGAAAATGTCAGGAACCGAAATGCAAAAGACCCCTTCAATTATGTGCGAAATCATGCATACATAGGAAGAGAGTTAGTTGGGTGTGAGTGGCCACGTGGCAGCATCAGAGGGTCCTTCTATCTCGACTCGATCCAGTGCAATACTCATGCTCCAGTCCTCCATCTGCTGTTGTACATGGGATCGGGACCCGATCTAATGATTCGACCCGATGCTTTACATATGCCAAACCCGAACTTCCAAAAATCCGACCCGAGGCAAGGATCCGACCCGGGGCCTTCATGTATGCATAAGCCAAGTTTTCCAATGCTCTACTACTTCATTCAAATGATCGCATATCCCTTAAGCTTTGGGTAGCCTGGTCACAAAGCAGGCTAACAAACATGTTCATAGCCTTAGCATTGGCACTAGCCTCCGTTTTTTCAGATGCAGACCATTCTGTGAATAGTGTAGTAGGTTGGGTGTACTCTTTTTGTGTGATATTCCATGCATCAAAGCTATTTGCTTGCATATAAATCCTCATTCGAGTAGCCCGATAGCTATAGTTCATGCCATTAAAGAAGGGTGGTCTAGCAGTTAATTGGCCTTTAGTATATCCGGTGTTATTGCTAGTACTAGTGTTGTTATCCATATTATCTGAATATCAAACAATTGATTTTACGGTTATTTGATGGCCTTGCTCTGATACCAATTGAAAAATATGACTTAAGAAGGATCTATATGGATATAGCAGAAATGTAGATGATATGCTAACTAGTTAATATGCAATAGTTATGTAGTTAAAAGATAAGCTATAGAAATATATCAAAAACAAAATAAATGCAATAAATAAAGTAAAGTGACACCAGGAGGTTCAGACTTCTCGTCCTACGTCTTGTCCCGAAGCTCCTCTTCGGAATTCACTAACAACATCCTCTCTTAACCCGAAGGAATAGGTCAGTAAACCCGAGCACCAACAAGGATGCCTCTCGCCTAAGCAACTGCATAGGTCTTCAACAATTACAAGTATTTGACTTCTGCTTTGTGTTCTTGAGTTAACGCGGATAGTCACAGTTTAAGTACAACCTTCCTATAATCTGATCCTCGAGTATATGATTTGAATGCGAAGATTTAAGGAAGAAAATTGCTTGTTGAATCAAGTGACATTAAATCAATTCAAGGATTCAAAAAGTATTTGAATTTGGAGAGCTTTTTATTTGCAAAGAATGTAAATTCAGAGGATGGAGAGAAACAAAATAGTATTTTGTAAAATCGGTGATTGTAAAACATGTTTGAAGTTGTTTATATAATAGTATAAGAGTAGCATTCCTTAATGCAGAGTTTCTATAAAAAGTTATGTCCATTTCCATTGATTAATGAAGAGGAATCTCTTCATGAAAGATGGCGACTCTTCATAAAATATTTTCTGGGTCGAATCAGTCGATTGGTTAAAAATCATCAGTTGACTGGTTGAATTAAATCGTATATATAAAAAATTTCAAAACTAGTCATTATATAAAAAAACAGGCTAACCAGTCGACTGGTCCTTTTTCTACCAGTCGACTGGTAGACCCGTTTTTGTATATTCCTGGCTTTTTAAAGGCTTATATATATTACTTTGTTTTGCACATTCGTGTATACTTGAGGATAGATTTTAATATAATTCTAACACGACTCAATGTGTGTGTGTGTATATATATATAACCTTATCTCTATGACATGATTCCAATTGCAACTTCATTTGTTGGCATCGATCAAAATCTTGTTATCAACAAGCAATACGACACATGCCGTTTAATACTACTAAACTGAAAGACCTACTCCTAGGTGGACTCCTCAACCCAAAGCCACTTAAGACCAAAGGAAGTGGAATATACGTGAAGGTTATTGGATTTGTACCCCATTGCCTTTAACACCTTTCAATATTGAGACAAAGTAGGCTACGTTATTGAGTCATTCCCGTTTAGTCTCTCTTCAAGGAAATACTATACGTATACAATTCATTATCGTCACGGGTTCATATGTTTTATAATATTTTACATTATTAACCTACTAAGTCCAACTATATTTTATATTTTGAGCTCTATGTTCATTAACTTAATTAAGGAAGGTTGTATCCCCTTTTTCCCTAGGGTATTTATTTGATTTACTTCCCTAATATGGAGTTAGTATTTTAACGACAATCAATATCCATAAATCCTCCTTTTGACACCCATTTTCTTTATTTCTATGCTTACTACCCTTTATCAGTCCTAAGTTATCTATTTGTGGTACCCTAAGAGACAATTACTATTCTTATTCGTTATTCATTTATTTATTGGTTGACTATTATATATATACACACACACACATACCAGGCCTCTCACATTAAGTTGACAGTGGATGCTGGTTTTGCCGGTCGGTTCCGGGCAGACTTCTACCACAAGTTAAAATTAACCTTGTGCCTTAGTACATTTATATTTATGCATTAAACCCCTACATTAAGCTGACTACCTCTAGTTGTTGGATTTGTCGGTCGGTTATGGGCAGACTTATACAACAAGTTAAGCTTAACCTCGTGTCTAAATGCGGTTATAATTCAAATTCCCTAATATGGTGGTTTACAACATTTATCCTAATTAAATTAGGAAATGTAACCATTTTCCCAATCATTTTCATTCTCCCCAATCAATATTGGCTACAATTGTTATTTATAGATTTGCGATCCTATTTATAACAATTAATTATATAGATGGCTACAAATGGTCATCACAAATATATTAATTCAATATGGATTACATTTACATATAATTCCATAACTGAACCTTATCCAAACATTCAAACATTCCATACATGTATATTTTACTGTTTTATGCTGATTTGGACGGATAATATGTATATGTTTATATTTTATGTTTTCGTGCGTTCAACGTAGTTATTATTTTTATAATTATTCTTAAGTAATTTGTATTAATTTACAACCAAACATTCCCTTTTACATTCAATATTGTCAGAAAGGGTTCAAATCTAACAAAAAGATTTTTAGCCATAATCATTGTAAATAGTGCCTAATTAGTGGTATTGACATATTTCAAAATCACAAGAAATATATGTAAACATATAATTTGGAATAGTTGATGCAAATTACACACACACACACACATATATATTTATACGTACATTTGCACCACTTTTCCCTTTTTGATTATTTTATCACACTTTTGTGATTTCAAAACAATGCCTTTTTATGCAAAAGGAGGAAAATGACATATTTACAACAATTAAGCTAAAACCCAACAATATTGAATACAAACAGGCATATTTCTTTTAATATTACAATCACACAATTTTATCAATTTCACATTTTATTACCCAAATTCACATATTTTAATATTCAACGCTGAACTAAAGATCTGGAATGTAACTACATCTAAATGTTGTTTAATGGGACTGATTTCCAGATTTACAGTGTTATGCAAAGTCCACAATACAGTTTACCACATAACTGCAATATTTTTCATAAAATAACTGTAGGAATATGTGTGATTTTTTTTAAATCTTACAATTGATATTAAGCATAACCACAACTTACAATTCACAAGTTTTAACCATATTTATAATCAGATCTGATGGTTGTCAATAAATTCTCAATATTTAAGCGAACTGATCTGATATGGAATAGGCATAAAAACGTAGATCTAGTTCAAAGGAAGTAGATAAGTTATTATAACTGTATTCGTAAATTTCCCACTCACCTTATAGCCGCCAAATCAAAATTTTTGACCTTTTAAGCCTACAAATCCCCAATTTTTTATAAATCTACAATTATCTTGAAAGGGGAAAATTCCAGATTTATAGAGATGTAAGAGAACAGGGAGAGAGGGGGGAATCTGATTTGGAGCATCAATTTGTTTTCCTTTCCATTAGCTCTGTTTATCCTCTCAATTTCATATGAATTGGATTTGATATGTATGATTTTTTTTTAATTTAGAAATTAGGTTTAGAGAAGGAGAAAAATGGCAGAGCTCGGTTGTCACTGCAGATTTGAATGGAAAAGAATGTGGCCTTACCCCTTTATTTATAGGGGTGGAAATGGTCTAGGACCGTTGGTTTAGTTCTAAGTTATATCCATACATTCGTTATATTAATGTTATAAGCAAAACCCTTGAAAACCTGGCTGTCACTGGGCAAACTAACGCCCAGTAGGTCGACCGTGACGGTCGATCGCCGGTCAACCCCGACGGTCAACCGCCTGGGATGCAGATTGCCTAGGTCGGCTTGGTTAAATAAGGTAAATTATAATTATAAATTTTGACTTATTTATTTTCCATCCATTTTCGTATTTCTTCCACAACTTTTTCATATAGACTCCGTTCGTGAAACTCCAAACATGAAAGTTGACCAGAATTCCGAGACGAACACATCGGTTAAAGTTTCATGGCCAAATTCCATCATCTGCAAAAATTCCTATTTTTGAAATTCTAATAATTTATTTATATCGCCAAAATTCTAGGTTGTTACAAGGAGCGGGTCCTTAGTTTCTAATAAGTTACCTAGAGCAGCCAAGCTGTAACGACCCGAAATTTTGCGATCTTGGTTATCCGATATACAACACATATCGAACATCCAAGGATCGAAAATACCGGTAGTTAATGAAAGAAATTAGAGGGTGAGAATAAATAAGATAGAAACTTAGAATAGAAGAAGAAGAACACAAAATCAGAGTAACACAAATCTCACAGCGCAACGAATAACATATAATAGATAACATATCCTTGAAATAAAATCAGTATATGTATACAATAACATTATCAGAGTACAACACTTACAACATAGCAGAAATAAATAATAGCTATATGATCCTAAAGCCTCCTGCTCCAAGCTCTCCTGGTATATCTGTAAAATCCTGACTACTTGACTGCCCGTACAAAATTGGGCACCCAAGAGTTTAGGGAAAACAACAAAATAAACTTCGGGTCAGTTATGGGACTGGTATGAGTAAAAACAGATTTAAAACAGGTTGAACAAGTAAACGATATCTCATAAGACCACGCCGTATAACGAAACGGGTTTTTCCCTTATGAGAATCCAAATTATCTTTATATCAAAAACCTTTTGATATTATAATAATGTCTATCAACCACAATATAATAATTATCTAGCAGAAACGCTTTCATCTCACGTTCTACATATATAGTATACAATCAAAACCGCAAGCACGTATTGGGTAATGGATTTCCAACTATGACAAGGTATGGAACCACCTTTCGCTAGTGTACCTCTAGAGAGGAATACACTGGGTTCAACAAGAACATCTTGCAACCCGGCCACATATGACCGACCACTCATTTCGCTTGAGTGTATCGAATGTATATCACCAACGGTTGGGATCAGCAACCGTTTCCCGAATGGGACAGCATCAACAATAGATTTTTAGAAGTAATGAAACTCTAGATCAGGTGATTATACACCCTAATAGGTGCGACCTACATAGCCATGCTACCTGCCCGATTTATGTCATTTACCAGTTGATGAGGCTTGAGGTTACGCTTTATCATCACATCAGATTCACTTCGAATGCCACATTGTCAGATCCATCGAAAATCACTAACTGACGTCTACAACAGTACATTACGTGTTAGCTAAAGAAGTTTCCTTCTCCGCTTCCACCCTTGGTACGGTTGAAGAGATCAATGTACATGACCTTTCTGGAAATACTCTGTCAGACATTCATCCAGGAACATGATGAACCGAAGGCACTATTAAGTACATCTATCTTAGGCACTGTTATCTAAGACTTATAAAATAGCCCTTGCACTTTACTCCGTCTTCAATTATCTTTGGCATATATCATTCGCAACGCTTATGCCAATACAGAGTGGTTCTTTGGATAATAATCCAACCGGTCTCTCCATATTAACAACGTTAAAATGGCCAAAAACTTCGATAGTCGGTGAGTTAACTATTAAAGAAAAATACGTGTGCAAACAACGATATTATTTCCAGATGTAAATTCTATCAAATCTATCATCAATTATATATATCTATATATATATATATTCATATGTTCCTTATTTTCTATGTTTAGAAAATATACGTTAACGCTGGAAAACATTTCCATAACTTATTTACGTATCACTATTCTTCTACAACTATCAGTCTCTGATTGTAAACGAGTATAAGAACAATTACCTAAGTACCAATCCCGAAGGTCGAAACCAACATCAGATAAACACTTAAGAAACCATCTAACTTAACCAGTCTCCAGTCAAATTCTGATTTAGCTTAACTCCATTTCTTAACTCCTTATACATGAACATTTCCTTTTCTAATTCATGTTTCAAATTTCAATATTTGATTACGTTTCTGATTCTATTTGGAAAACATTTCCAAATCTTCTTTACTTGTATTTAAACAGATGTTTAAATCAACATCGCGACGACAACTCAAACCACTATACTTATTTACTAAAAACACTTAACCACTTTCAATCTCGAACCTTAACCATTTCTAAATTAAAAACGAAGTCAATCAAGTTGGGGTATAACTACCTCTCAAACCTTAACTGAACAACATTTCAAATCTCGAAATAGGGTAAGTTCATCTTTTAACCCTTTAACACTTCCTTACGAACCCTCGGATTCTATTTACGAACCCCTTTCTTTTACAAGTTTACGTGATTATAACAATGGTGTTATAATCTCCTGCATCCGAAATATATTATCTTTAACATGACTTTTATTTCCTAACTCGAATAATATAACGACAACTAATTTATTTACTCCTATTCAGTTAACTCTAATCTATAACTCTTATTTGAATAACTCCAACCTAATAATTCTTACTGGATTAACTCTTATTCGAATAACTTATTCGAATAACTTATATTCGATTTGCTTACTTTTGAATACTTATATTCGATAGTCTCTTTCTTCGAATGAATCTTATTCGATTTAACTCCTGTCGAATAACTAGATTCGATCAACTCACTTCAAATATTTCTGATTCGATTATCTCACTTCGAATATCCCTGATTCGATTATCTCACTTCGAATATCCCTGATTCGATTCACTTCTTCGAATAACTAAATTTGATTAACTCATTTCAACTCTATTCGAATAAAATAAATTCGATTAACTCTATTTGAATAACTCTAGTTCGATTTAACTCTATCGATTAACTCTAACTGGTTTAACTCTACGGTTTAACCTAACTGGTTAACCCTAACTGATTAATTCTTTGTCCTTATTCAGTTTCAAACATCGATGTTGAAATCGATTCTTACTTCTTTATATAAGTCCTGACTTATATATTCTATTTATCTAAATGGTAAATATTTAACTTAATTTATAAATATCATTTATAAATCCATCTGCTCCTTTTATCTGTTTACTTCTTCATATATAAGTTCAGACTTATATATATATATATCTATATATCCAAGGATAAATATTTTCTTTATAATCTATTGTTTTTCTAAACAAATATTTCCTTTATAACCCTATTTGTTTTCTTGAACAAATATTTCCCTTTTTATTTTATTTGCAATTAGTTTGCAAATATTCCCTTTATAATCTCTTATTTATTCCTTAATAAATATCTTCTTTAATGACTTAGTTCTAAGTGTTTCCTTTATTACCTTATTTAATTATTCTAAGTATTTCCTCTAAAAATATCTTATTTAAAACTTATTCAATTTCCTAAGTCAATATCCTTGTTTAACTTATTCAATTCCTAAGTTAATATCCTTGTTTAACTTATTCAATTCCTAAGTTAATATCCTTGTTTTAACTTATTCAATTCCTAAGTTAATATCCTTGTTTAACTTATTCTAATCCTAAGTTAATATCCTTTGTTTAACTTAGTAAATTTCTAAGCCAATATCTCTTTATCTTAACCTATTACTTTAACAAATAAATAATCCATTAATCGTATCTTATTTATTTAACAAATAAATATCTCATTATCTTATCCTATTTATTTACTAAGTAAGTAATCCACTTTATAAATATTCTATTTATAAAGATTTCCTTCATTTATAATTCCCACTTAAACGTATTTCCTATTTATAAATATTCCATTTATAAATATTTCTATTTATAAATATTTTATTTATAAATATTCTCTTTTATAAAATCCTCTGATTTTATAAATATTCTCTTTTCAGTATTCACTTTGACAAATTCCCCTTTCTCCAAATCCCGGTATGTTATGGTGTTTAACATATCAAATTACGATGTCCAATATCGTCCATACACACACAATCAACAACAGGTTATAAACCATGTCATATATCACAATATATGAAAATAATAAAATTGCTATTGAGGAATCCAGCCGGATTCCTCCAATCTGTTTCCCTGCATCCACAGATGTTACACAATAAAATCAACATCACTTTCAGTTCCATATGATATATTCTGATAAACAAAATCAATATAGAATTCAACTAACTGACTAGCAGTTCAATCAAACAGTCAACACACAGTCAATCAGCCAATATTTAACAGTTCTAAAAATACAACATGAAATTATAAACTGTTCAGAGTTAGTGAGATTTACTCACTTTGGCAGTTCATCGTTAAAGAACGATAAACTATTTGTTTGATTTGAATCAAACAATTTAATTCGCCATAAATTCAAATGAGCTCCAATCCATTCCCAGTCAGTTCCACGGTGTAGCCACCGTCCATACGATCCCAACGGATCTTGTTTTGCTGAATTCCGATTCCGTATGACAAAGTTAAGAATTTACAAAGTTAGTACATTTTTAAATAGAAAAATAATAAAAACATGGGTTTTATTATAATGGGCCTCACCCCCTCAATCTTGAACCCGGCCCATATGTTTTCAGCCCAACCTGCTTATCTTAAAAACCCGTCCTCTTCATCTCCCACTAACCCAAACTCCATGCTTCAGCTCCTCAAACACACAGCCGACTTCCTTCACCTCCTCTTCCATCAACGACCCACCGAACCCAAAAACCAACTTCACCAACATCCTCCTCTACCAAATCCGCATCCCTTTAGACCCTTAGCCTCGAGCTCAACGCCACTCAGAAGTTCCCGTCGCCGACCCCTTATACAGTCCATCGACACAAAAATTGAACCGTACTTCACCAAAAACACAGTGTCGATGTTAAATCCAACCCCGAACCCAAATCCCTACTCGAATTCAGGAATTAAGGCTTCCATTTCCCCAAATTCATGAACCCTAAACCTCGCTGAAACTCTCGCCTATCCGTAACCATCCATCGCACTCAGCGAAACTGCCACCGAACTGAAGAGCATCTCAATACGAATCGATACATGTATGTTTTCAGGATTTTAGGACTTCTATTTTATTTGTTATGATTTTTCCATTGGAATTTTTCTACTGTGTTTGGCTCTTACGGGTTTATATAGGTTTGAATGTGTTGGTGAAGTTTGTGGTTGAGAACGAAGGCCGCGTTGCCTATGCTGGATCATAGAAAAATGGAGGGGATATATTGAATTTGATTTTATCGTTTTTCTACTCTTCGCCGGTCCTTAAAAATCCATGCGACTACATACGACACCCAAAAATCACCAAACTGGACATGTAGCTAGAGTTCGACATTACGATCCCAACGAAACTGGTTTCGTCAAATTCCGACTCCGTATGCTCACACAGCGTATTTTTAACCGTCGAAATACTGACTGTTTTTCACTCTAAAAATCCGTACGGCCACACAGTGACCCCAAAAATCATGGAACTTGGAATCAAACAATAATTTGTTGTTGCGGATCCAACAAAATTAGTTTCATCGAAAACCGAGGTCGTTTGCAAAACTGGCTATTTTTAAAGCTCTGAATGACCCATTTAAATATATAAATATATTTAAATAAGATTAAATTTAATATTTAAAAATAAATATTATCGTATATATTCACAACAGAATATCATACAGCTCTAGAATATTCCTCTATGAATTTCTAACTTGATATTTCAAATCCTGATTAAATCGATATTCGATTTATATTGAAATCCCTTTTTAAAATATTAATAATTCCTTTATAAATTATAAAGGAATTCCACAACGACTTTTCTAAAATTTGATTTCGACATAAATCAAAATCTACACGATGAAATCCCGATTTTTCTCTTCCACTAGAAAGATACACTTCACAAGCTCCACACGTTTCTTGTTTCACAGAAATCCGGCTTAAAACGAATCCTGTACATTCGTTTGAAGTTCGAATCGCCAATTTACGAACTACAGCGCCATTTCGAGCTCGATTATATTTAATATATAATTTATACGTTCAACCATCGTTAATTAAATATATTCATTATCGTAATTCAAATTCTAAGCTGAATTTTATATTTTGAATTTCCCAATTCATACCATATCGCCATTTCAACCCATTCTGATTATTTCGGAATTAAATATATTATTTGATTTATTATTTTAATTAAATATTGACTATTATATAATTCAACGACCATTAAATCCTCTTAATCACCTATTAAACAATAAAATAAATTAATTATTATACCGCTGAAAATGCGGGTCATTACATTCTTCTTCACTTAATATAATTTCATCCTCGAAATTGCTAAGGTAGAAAACAAACCCTATTGACTGGTTAGGACTTATTTGTTCACTTCTTAACTCCGTTTTCAATAAACCAATTTGTTCTAATTAAATACTAATTAATTATTATCAACGAAAATTTTCAAAAATCCTGAAAATTTTCTAACACCTTAACTTTTTGAAAAATTTCGCCAGCACCTCCTCTGTACTGGTCAATAGGTCAAACTCCAACTCGCCTCTCTGGGCCATCTTTAACCCAAAAGAAAATCAAACAACCAAGCGGATTGCCAATTCGGCTCATCAAAATCTCATACCATATGAAATATAAACTTGTACCTTTTTGTCGGGCATATCAACTCTATCACTTCCATATGCTATCAATTCAGCATATACCAACATTATCCCAATCAAATTCTGAAATCACTTTTATCTCCAACACAACCATTCGCTTTTACCAAGCCAAATTTTCATTTCAAACTCAAGTTTCGTTCTTGATCCCGAATCCTTAACTCACCAACACAATATCATTTCAAATCAATTTCTATTACCACTTAACTGGATTTACTTTAATTCCAATTTTCTTTTACAAATTCCTATTTAATTTGTCTTAAATTAACCAAATCAAATTCTGGGAGTTCTAAACAACTTTGTTTTTCTCAAAACAATTTTAAAAACAAATTCCTTTGGTAGTAATCCGTCACTCAGCAACTCGAAAATGAACACCGATGATGTCTAGCTCATCATCGGGGTCATTTCCCAGCTATCGAAGTGAGTTCAATACTATATCATTTTCAAAATCATTCTTAAACACTTTTATTTTGAAATCTGTTCAAAATATCATCCACAATTTCTTGGAATACAATTTAAAATCTCCCAGGATCTTAAAATTTACATATATTTAATCCAAGTTTATTTACAAACTCTGTTCCAAATTTCCAGGGTTTCAATTTCAATTCTGATTTAAATTTCAGATTTAATTCAATTCATTCTACTTATCTGAATTCTGATTGGTTATTTACATAACCATTTCACATTTTTATAATCTTATTCGATTATAATATCAACCAATATATCCAATATGTATCAAATATACTTTGGGTAAAATTATTTTCATTTACCCTCTTTCAAAATATATCGTGCCGACCCATCGTATTTGAGTGTTTATAAACTCCTACCGATATAGTGGATCAAACAGATCGACCAGAACCCATAAACTACTCAACCAATAAATCTTCACAATATAAAATTATTTTTATATCATCTACAAATACGTTCACTTGTATATATACACTCAAACTCAATCTAGGGTATTACTAACCCTATCTCTAATGAGTCACGCCACAGAGCCAAGGTAATACTTAACCTTAAGCTCTGATACCAACTGTAACAACCCGGAAATTTGCGATCTTGGTTATCCGATATACAACACATATCGAACATCCAAGGATCGAAAATACCAGTAGTTAATGAAAGAAATTAGAGGGTGAGAATAGATAAGATAGAAACTTAGAATAGAAGAAGAAGAAGAACACAACATCAGAGTAACACAAATCTCACAGCGCAACGAATAACATATAATAGATATCATATCCTTGAAATAAAATCAGTATATGTATACAATAACATTATCAGAGTACAACACATACAACACAGCGGAAATAAATAATAGCTATATGATCCTGAAGCCTCCTGCTCCAAGCTCTCCTGGAATATCTGTAAAATCCTGACTACTTGACTGCCCGTACAAAATTGGGCACCCAAGAGTTTAGGGAAAACAACAAAATAAACTCCGGGTCAGTCATGGGACTAGTATGAGTAAAAACAGATTTAAAACAGGTTGAACAAGTAAACGATATCTCATAAGACCACGCCGTATAACAGAACGGGTTTTCCCTTATGAGAATCCAAATTATCTTTATATCAAAAACCTTTTGATATTATAATAATGTCTATCAACCACAATATAATAATTATCTAGCAGAAACGCTTTCATCTCACGTTCTACATATATAGTATACAATCAAAACCGCAAGCACGTATTGGGTAATTGATTTCCAACTGTGACAAGGTATGGAACCACCTTTCGCTAGTGTACCTCTAGAGAGGAATACACTGGGTTCAACAAGAACATCTTGCAACCCGGCCACACATGATCGACCACTAATTTCGCTTGAGTGTATCGAATGTATATCACCAACGGTTGGGATCAGCAACCGTTTCCCGAATGGGACAGCATCAACAATAGATTTTTAGAAGTAAATGAAACTCTAGATCAAGTGATTATACACCCTAAAAGGTGTGACCTACATAGCCATGCTACCTGCCCGATTTATGTCATTTACCGGTTGATGAGGCTTGAGGTTACGCTTTATCATCACATCAGATTCACTTCGAATGCCACATTGTCAGATCCATCGAAAATCACTAATTGACGTCTACAACAGTACATTACGTGTTAGCTAAAGAAGTTTCCTTCTCCGCTTCCACTCTTGATACGGTTGAAGAGATCAATGTACATGACCTTTCTGGAAATACTCTGTCAGACATTCATCCATACAAGTCATCCAGGAACAGGATGAACCGAAGGCACTATTAAGTACATCCATCTAAGGCACTGTTATCTAAGACTTACACAATAGCCCTTGCACTTTACTCCGTCTTCAATTATCTTTGGCATATATGAATCGCAACGCTTATGCCAATACAGAGTGGTTCTTTGGATAATAATCCAACCGGTCTCTCCATATTAACAATGTAAAAATGTCAAAAACTGCGATAGTCGGTGAGTTAACTATCAAAGAAAAATACGTGTGCAAACAACGATATTATTTCCAGATGGAAATTCTATCAAATCAATCATCAATTATATATATATATCTATATATATATATTCATATGTTCCTTATTTTCTATGTTTAGAAAATATACGTTAACGCTGGAAAACATTTCCATAACTTATTTACGTATCACTATTCTTCTACAACTATCAGTCTCTAATTGTAAACTAGTATGAGAACAATTCCCTAAGTACCAATCCCGAAGGTCGAAACCAACATCAGATAGACACTTAGGAAACCATCCAACCTAACAAATCTCCAGTCAAATTCTGATTTAGCTTAACTCCATTTCTTAACTCCTTATACATGAACACTTCCTTTTCTAATTCATGTTTCAAATTTCAATATTTGATTACGTTTCTGATTCTATTTGGAAAACATTTCCAAATCTTCTTTACTTGGATTTAAACAGATGTTTAAATCAACATCGCGACGACAACTCAAACCACTATACTTATTTACTAAAAACACTTAACCACTTTCAATCTCGAACCTGAACCATTTCTAAATTAAAAACGAAGTCAATCAAGTTGGGGTATAACTACCTCTCAAACCTTAACTGAACAACATTTCAAATCTGAAAATAGGGTAAGTTCATCTTTTAACCCTTTAACACTTCTTTACGAACCCTCGGATTTTATTTACGAACCCCTTCTTTTACAAGTTTACATGATTATAACAATGGTGTTATAATCTCCTGCATTCGAAATATATTATCTTTAATATGACTTTTATTTCCTAACTCGAATAATATAACGACAACTAATTTATTTATTCCTATTCGGTTAACTCTAATCTATAACTCTTATTTGAATAACTCCAACCTAATAATACTTACTGGATTAACTCTTATTCGAATAACTTATTCGAATAACTTATATTTGATTTGCTTACTTTTGAATACTTATATTCGATAGTCTCTTTCTTCGAATAAATCTTATTCGATTTAACTCCTGTCGAATAACTAGATTCGATCAACTCACTTCGAATATTTCTGATTCGATTATCTCACTTCGAATATCCCTGATTCGATTATCTCACTTCGAATATCCCTGATTCGATTCACTTCTTCGAATAACTAAATTCAATTAACTCATTTCAACTCTATTCGAATAAACTAAATTTGATTAACTCCATTTGAATAACTCTAGTTCGATTTAAGTCTATCGATTAACTCGAACTGATTAACTCTAACTGGTTTAACTCTACGGTTTAACCTAACTGGTTAACCCTAACTGATTAACTCTTTGTCCTTATTCAGTTTCAAACATCGATGTTGAAATCGATTCTTACTTCTTTATATAAGTCCTGACTTATATATTCTATTTATCCAAATGATAAATATTTAACTTAATTTATAAATATCATTTATAAATCAATCTGCTCCTTTTATCTGTTTACTTCTTCATATATAAGTTCAGGCTTATATATATATATATATAGATCTATTTATCCAAGGATAAATATTTTCTTTATAATCTATTGTTTTTCTAAACAAATATTTCCTTTATAACCCTATTTGTTTTCTTGAACAAATATTTCCCTTTTTATTTTATTTGCAATTAGTTTGCAAATATTCCCTTTATAATCTCTTATTTATTCCTTAATAAATATCTTCCTTAATAAATAATATCCTTGTTTAACTTATCCAATTCCTAAGTTAATATCCTTGTTTAACTTATTCAATTCCTAAGTTAATATCCTTAGTTTAACTTAGTAAATTTCTAGGCTAATATCTCTTTATCTTAACCTATTACTTTAACAAATAAATAATCCATTAATCGTATCTTATTTATTTAAAAAATAAATATCTCATTATCTTATCCTATTTATTTTCTAAGTAAGTAATCCACTTTATAAATATTCCATTTATAAAGATTTCCTTCATTTATAATTCCCACTTAAACGTATTTCCTATTTATAAATATTCCATTTATAAATATTTCTATTTATAAGTATTTTATTTATAAATATTCTCTTTTATAAATTCCTCTGATTTTATAAATATTCTCTTTTCAGTATTCACTTTGACAAATTCCCCTTTCTCCAAATCCTGGTATGTTATGGTGTTTAACATATCAAATTACGATGTCCAATATCGTCCATACACACACAATCAACAACAGGTTATAAACCATGTCATATATCACAATATATGAAAATAATAAAATAGCTGTTGAGGAATCCAGTCGGATTCCTCCAATATGTTTCCCTGCATCCACAGATGTTACACAATAAAATCAACATCACTTTCAGTTCCATATGATATATTCTGGTAAACAGAATCAATATAGAATTCAACTAACTGACTAGCAGTTCAATCAAACAGTCAACACACAGTCAATCAGCCAATATTTAACAGTTCTAAAAATACAACATGAAATTATAAACTGTTCAGAGTTAGTGAGATTTACTCACTTTGGCAGTTCATCGTTAAAGAATGATAAACTATTTGTTTGATTTGAATCAAACAATTTAATTCGCCGTAAATTCAAATGAGCTCCAATCCATTCCCAGTCAGTTCCACGGTGTAGCCACCATCCATACGATCCCAACGGATCTTGTTTTGATGAATTCCGATTCCGTATGACGAAGTTATGAATTTACAAAGTTAGTACATTTTTAAATAGAAAAAAATAAAAACATGGGTTTTATTATAATGGGCCTCACCCCCTCATTCTTGAACCCGACCCAAATCCATACTCGAATTCATGAATTAAGGCTTCCATTTCCCTAAATCCGTGAACCCTAAACCTCGCTGAAATTCTCTCCTATCTGTAACCATCCATCGCACTTAGCGAAACTGCCACCGAACTGAAGAGCATCTCAATACGAATCGATACATGTATGTTTTCAGGATTTTAGGACTTCTATTTTATTTGTTATGATTTTTCCATTGGAATTTTTCTACTGTGTTTGGCTCTTACGGGTTTATATAGGTTTGAATGGGTTGGTGAAGTTTGTGGTTAAGAACGAAGGCCGCGTGGCCTATGCTGGATCACAGAAAAATGGAGGGGATATTTTGAATTTGATTTTTATATTTTATTTTATCGATTTTCTACTCTTCGCCGGTCCTTATAAATCCCTGCGAGTACATACGATACCCAAAATCACCAAACTGGACATGTAGCTAGATTTCGGCATCACGGTCCCAACGAAACTGGTTTCGTCGAATTCCGACTCCGTATGCTCACACAGCGTATTTTAACCGTCGAAATACTGACTGTTTTTCACTCTAAAAATCCATACGTCCACACAGTGACCCCAAAAATCACGGAACTTGGAATCTAACAATAATTTGATGTTGCAGATCCAACAAAATTAGTTTTGTTGAAAACCGAGGTCTTAATTAAATTTAATATTTAAAAATAAATATTATCGTATATAATCACAACAGAATATCATACAGCTCTAGAATATTCCTCTATGAATTTCTAACGATATTTCAAATCCTGATTAAATCGATATTCGATTTATATTGAAATCCCTTTTTCAAATATAAATAATTCCTTTATAAATTATAAAGGAATTCCACAGCGACTTTTCTAAAATTTGAGTTGGACATAAATCAAAATCTATAAGACGAAATCCCGATTTTTCTCTTCCACTAGAAAGATACACTCCACCAGCTCCACACGTTTTTTGTTTCATAGAAATCCGGCTTAAAACGAATCCTGTACATTCGTTTGAAGTTCGAATCACCAATTTACGAACTACAGCGCCATTTCGAGCTCGATTATATTTAATATATAATTTATACGTTCAACCATCGTTAATTAAATATATTCATTATCGTAATTCAAATTCTAAGCTGAATTATATATTTTGAATTTACCAATTCATACCATATCGCCATTTCAGCCCATTCTGATTATTTCAAAATTAAATATATTATTTAATTTATTATTTTAATTAAATATTGACTATTATATAATCAACGACCATTAAATCCTCTTAATCATCTTTTAAATAATTAAATAAATTAATTATTATACCGCTTAAAATGCAGGTCATTACACAAGCATTGCCTCCATATGTAGTCGAGGCTTTCTTCTTATGGTTTGGCAGTGGATGGTAATGTCCGACGCATTTGTCGAGACATTGGAGCTTCGCATTCGAACTGTGGGGCTTTTGTTTGTTCCAGCTTGCACCCACTCCGTTTGGTCGGTGCCGTGGCAGCTATGCCCAAACCTTTGTTGGCTCTTGTTCGCATGGATTCTGGTTGGTGCTTACTTCTTCTTTCTGCTTCTTTGTTTCTTTACTTTCTTGCCGTTCTATTTCATCTTTTAGCTTGGATGGTGTTGTATTTGAGTTAGGCATAAACATGAGTTGTCCTGAGATCTATGATCCCTTGGCTTCCCTTGGTTGTGTCCTTCCTTCAGCTCCATTATTTGGGCTTGGCACTGTGTTTTCGTCTGTAGGTTGCATGAATGTTCTTGTTGATTTCCCTTTGTGCTTCATTCTCACCTTTAGTTGTTCTTTGGTTCTTTGTTGCAGTGCTTTTCATTGCCTTTTTTGTCTTTCCTTTTGGAAACTGGATACGTTTTCTTTGAGATGTTTCTGGGTTGCTTGCATCCGTGCCTTTTTGTCATCTGAGTTGACTTGTGATCCTCTTTGTCTATGCTATTGGAGTGTCGTGGTTTTTGTGACTTCTGGTTTTCTCTTTTGGTTGGTTTCGTGTATGGAGTACTGCAAATATGGATGTTATTTTTTGGTACTCAACCCCTTATCGGTTTTCTTTCTTTGGGTTGTTGGTTTGGGCTACCCTAGGTTTAGGAAACGGTTGCTTCCTGGAGTGCATTCTGGTCATATAGAAACTAGCTTGGTTGGTTCCTATATGGGGACTATTGGTTCCGCCAACCGCTTGCTCTCCTTGGCTCCCTGTTGGTTTAGGTTCCTCGGTCCCATGTCACGTTGTCAATTTAATGACAACACGAATTTGAAAGGACCCTTACTGCAAGGTGAGACGCACTTTTGTTGCGTTTCTACTTTCCTTTCTGCCCTCCTCTTCTTCTAGCCCGTCGTCTCCAGCTCCTATTGTTCATTCGGTCCCACTTCTTAGTAAATAGGAGATTTTGACCATTAACGGTCGATTAGCTCGCCATTCTAAGAACTCCAGTCCGATTGCTTCTCCCTCTTCCCTTCCTTCTTCTTCTTTTGTTTCTTTCTCCCCCTCTGGCTTATGATTCCTTACATCAGATCTTCTCGTCGTGTTCCTCCCTCCCGCCTCTTGCGAGGTCGGTCTAGGACTGGTCTTCGTACCTTTCACACCATTCACACCCGCTCTATAGCGGGGACCGAGTAGATCATCCGATCTACTTGGCACACCTTGAATCTTATATGAGTCTTGTTAGTAGGCGTCTGTTTTGTTTCTTTCCCTGCTTTACCTATTACTTCTTCATGGAAAACTTCTTATTCTGAACATTCATAGGATCAGGAATTATGCCTCCTTTGCGAGGCTCAGATGTATTGTCCGGAATCATTCTATCTCTCTGGTAGACCTCCTTGAGCCTCTCATGGGTGCAGAAGTCTTAACCAGGTCGATCCTTTCTCTTGGATTTGCGAGTGCTATAGCCAATGAATCCAATAAGATTTGGATTTTATGGGCTAAAGATCTCTTTGTCCATCTGATTTTCGATACGACCCAACTTTTGTCTATGGACTGCTCTTTTCCCTCCTTCTGTTCCTCTTTCCTCTTCTCAGCTGTGTATGCCAGATGCGATCGGACTGAAAGGTAGGCGCTTTGGTCCGATATCCTAGCTCTTGGAGTCCTGGGATTTGAGGCATCCGTAGTTGGAGGATACTTCGATGTTTTTTTGTGCCAAGCTGAGAAACGTGGAGGCTCTTCCATTAACTACATTGCGATAGGGGATTTCAACTCCTTCGTCCTTGAGTCTGGGTTGTCGGAAGTGCCCTTAGTTGGCTCTGCTTTTACATGGTATAATAACTAAGGAAGGCAAAGTCATATCCTTTCTCGCATGGATCGATCGAGTGTTCGGCTCAGAGGGTTGGTTTACCCTCCTTTACTCCTTCTCGGTGTCTCATCTACATTGCACCAACTCTGACCATGCGCCCATGGCTCTTAGTTGCTCCCTCTTTCTTCTTCAGGCCCTCCTTCCTCCCTGTTTCAGTCCATATAGAGATCCCACCATTCCTTCCATCAGACCGTGCGCAATTCTTGGTCCTCTCCGATTGTTGGATCCCTCTGTGCCGTCTTCTCCTCCAAGCTTAGATGGCTCAAGCCTTGTCTCAAGGCTTAGAATGTGCAAGGTTTCAAGAATATCTTCAATCGGGTCCGTAGAGCTGAAGAGTTTCTCATTCTAGCGGAGTCATCCTTTGATGATCATCCGTCCCTCGCTAACTATGAATCTTGGGCCCTTGCCCAACTCGCCTTTTCTTCTGAGCTTCGTGTTGAGAACTTCTTTCTTCGCCAGAAAGCTAGGATCAAGTTATTAGTTGACGGAGACACGAACTCTAGGTTCTTCTGTTCCTCCATTAGGAAAAAGAATAACCTTCGGTCCATTTATCAATTTTGCCATTCGGATCTCTCTTTGGCCTCCACTACGGTGGAAGTTAAAGAGGTTATTCTTTCCCACTTAGGGATGGCAAAAAAACCGTACCCGCGGTTACCCATGGATAAAATCCGTCATGGGCATGAAACAGATAGCTAAATTGGCACCCGTGGATAAAATAAACGAGTTTTTTAGTATCCGTTAATTAATGGGGTAGGTAGAGATATTACATTTTCCATGTCCATGGGTACTCGTGACCATATTGAGTGTGATTTATTGACAATACAAAAGCCATTACCATTGGCTGCTAGGTATTTGTGCACATGCTTTTATTTAGCAATTTATAAGCAGTTGTTGATATTTGTAATAACTATACATGATGCTAATTAAAACCCTGAATATACCTAGTTAGAAATTCTCAAATTTCTCATTAATTATTTCAAACTCCAATCCAGCAAGCTACATGTCTTTTCTTCTCTCCAAACCTTCTGCTCTCTTTAGTAAATTCAACACATTCTGCCAAAGTTGTTGCTTCACTCCTCCTCACTGGTTTATATCAATACATTGCCAAATTCAAGCAACATTTTGCCAAATTTAAACAATTTCAATAGATGGTTAAAAAATAAATTGAATAAAATATCATGGGTACCCGCGAATACCCACAACTTGTTTAAAACCCGTTTAATGGGTACCCGCACGGGGAATTTTTTTTACCTAACAGGGCGGGTGATGGAGGATTACTACTCATTGACATTCATACTCCCACTTTCAAGGATTACTTGGTTCTCCTTATGTGGCTTCCTCTGCCCATGATTTGGTATCCTTTATCCCCCATGTGATCCTCTTGAGTAAGGGAGACGATCTTATCATCCCCCCACTTGTGAGGAAATTTGATCTTGTGTTTTCTCGTTAAGCAAGAACAATGCAAGTAGTCTGAACGTATTCAACGGAGTCTTCTACCGTAGCATCTGGTCGATCGTTCTATGATGCCCCATTCCAAGACCAATATTAGTAAAGATCATTACAAGGAATGCCGTCTACTAATACAAAGAATAGGGCTTGTTAGGAACAAACATCCATAAGCCTTGTATTAAATAGACATCAAGAGTATCGATAAAATGCACTATAATTAATTTTCTATCTCATGGATCGACACTCTTGTATTTATTTAATACAAAACTATGGTGGCTAGGATGTAATTCCAAACAAATATGATTAACTAAAGCAATAAACATCTCTGAACAGATCATCCAGCATCAGATACATATACATATAGTGTACAACATATAGTGTCTCAAAAGTGGTATAAAACCATAATAAGTACATCACGAGTCCAAAATGATAATATGGTACATATCAGAGCACACAGATCATAAATATATATCTACACATAATAGTTAACTGGATAGCCCAAAACAACAGATCCATGGGGGAAGCAAAAGGTGTCTACAATGGATGGCATACCTGAAAAACCTCAGTCTGACTCGAGCATTAACATACACGGGTGTAACAACCTGAATTCCAAAGGACCGATTTTTTTCTTCAAAAACCCAATCCATCGAAACCCGAGTTGGTTTGCTCTGGTATCCTGCAGAAAAGACAGAGACATAAAACATGTCAGAGTTCGGAAAATATCTCACAGCGGAAGGAATAAAATATAATGTAATTAAAACATAGCTTTACCTTAATAACAATACTGCTAAACCAGTATCCAAAGCTATACAGTCTCTGTTATGAACCTAACCTGCGAATGTTATGAGGACCGGGGGAGGGGGTCAGAACATAAGTTTTGGTGACTGGACTTAAATTACACTTCTGGATAATCCTACATATACCGTTCAATCACATTTCTTATTTATTAGGTTATCTGTGTTATTAGCGCTCAAGGCTTACATACACACGTCGCACCCATCTACTCCTTAGTAAATTAACCTAATATATGTATATGCAGCTACCCCCAAACTGAGGCACACCCCATGGTACCCCACTGGCATGGTCTCCTCAGTAACACCACATTTATGTGCGTAGTCCCTCATCTTATGCCATAGTAACGTACATATCTCTTTACATTTATAACAACGCTACATCCGCATAGAACCATAATCAGTGTACTACGTAAGCATACCGACTACTATCCTTGAACTTTTCATCGAGTTAGATTCCTTCATCGAGTAATGCCCCAGAGTCTACGATATTCCACCCAGAGAAGACATGCATATATCTAGACTTTCTCACGTATGTATCGTCAAACGTATTCGATGCCTAATCCGCACACCTATCGTGTGTGTGCCCGAGTTCCGTGGCAGGGCTGCACAAGAAACACGGAACTCGGTCAGGAGCTTTCCTCATATTTGTGCAGGCCCGCCTTTAAGAGCCTCTCACACAAATATCCCTAGGGTTTGTTTTCTATGGTGGCTATGGCCCCATCTTAGCCCCTCCCTCAACTAGTAAAGACTACAAGAGCTAAGCGAAAAGCTCCTAAGCAAACAATCTAAACATCCATGTGGCGTCTCCCCTCAACCATTGTCCCACGATAGTGAATGGTTAATGGTATCTTGGGTCTAGATCTAGTCTTTCCGCATCCTACTGGCTGTGATGACAGGCACTCGACGACCTACTATCCTTGTTGGTCCTGACCCTCCGCCTCTGTTGAGGTAACCACCGAATCACCTTTTCCGTCACCGCGTACAACATTATGACTGCCAAGTTATTCTTGTAGTCAAGTCCCACCCACCTAGTAGTTATGCGCAGACCCAACCTCCGCGGGCACAACCTTAAACATCTGCCACCACAAAGGGGACTACTAGGAGCACCTTTAACGTCTCAGGAAGCAGCGTGCTTCCCCTTCTAGTCCATCGGAGCTGCCAGAATAATCAGATGAACATGCGCTCCCCTCGTGCCTTATGACACTGTGATGATCTACCTCGCTGGGCTATTCATCCTATAACATACGGACTGCTCCAAGCACCTCAGTTTAATATGTCATTAGACCCTACATCTAATCATTAATTACGCGCTTGCGCCACCTCTTCAGTCTTCTCATTTAACTTGGTTATTCTCATTCACATTGACTTCATTTTTAAGTTTACCAAGTTACCCTTGCTTATTAATTCCATTTATAACTTAACCCATTTAATTTTATTAATAAGCCTACAACATGTTATTCTCATAGTCTATTCATTATTCCATCTTATGGCCAACATAACATGTTCTACTTAATTTATAATTAAGTACATCTTAATTCACATATACATTGGTAAGAGAATAACTCCCTAAGTATCAACCCCGAAGACCGAATTCAACATCAGATTGACACTCAGAGAATTACTCAACTCAACCAATCTCCTGTTATGTCCTAACCCCTTTCCATTCATATAACTTATGTTATCTTTATTTGTAGATTTATTCTTGCCTTTACAGATTACTTAATTTACAATTAAGTACATCTTACCTTATTACATAAGTTATTTCATTTTCCCCTTACCATTCCTTATAACTTACCTTATTCCATAAGTTATAATCCCCACTTGTCCCTAGGACAAGCCTACCTATTATCTTTCCTTTTATTATTCAAGTTCATTCATAATAGGTTATTATCATTCCCCATTTTGTCATTAATTAAGATTAACTTAACCTTTCCCATTTCTTTAACAAATTTACTTTACCCATACTCAATTCAACTGGTTTGTAACACCACTACAGATTTAATTAGTTTAAGTATTCCAATTTAACAAATTATCCATGCTACCCACTTAACCCCTTTTTTTTAATATCCATGTCAACCTTACATGTGTCGTCTTGGTTAAGTGTTCATTATTGTTTATTATGTTCGTAAACACGCAAGACCTCCCACATTAGATTACCGTTTGCGGTTGCTGGATATGTCGGGCGGTTCCGGGCAGACGTCTACCACAATACGAATCTAACCTTGTGTCTTAGCACCATTACGTGTCCAATTTCCACCTTCGACCTCTCACATTAGATCACCGTTTGCGGTTGCTAGATATGCCAGGCGGTTCCGGGCAGACTTCTACCGCAAACCAAATCTAACCTCGTGTCTTAGGCATTCATTATCTTTTTCTTAATTCATGCCCAATTTCAAATCTTGGATTATAGTGAATACTAATTACCCATAAATTCCCAATTCGATTTATGCCTATAATCCCACATTTAAATTATACCCAATTCCCCATATATGTCGCACGTCTTCCTACATGTAATTAACTTTAATAAAGTAAAGTGCAATTATTCCAATTCTACCAATTGTTCATATTTATTGCAGTTATCCCTATTCCATTATAGGTTTTCATACCCTTTTTTCAAGTCATATATTATTATGCACATTATACCCCTTCTTCCAAGTCATAAATCATCATATATATTATGCCTAAATTAATCTTTCCCAAGTGATTCCCAATTTCGCGCGTTCGCATATTTCAGCATTAGGCCTAGACTCGAAGGTAGCGTGGCTATAAAAATAAAAAAAGGAGGGAGAAGAACAGAAAGATCATATAAATAAGACTGCAATTAAAACATGTTTATTATGTTCTTTACGGGGAATGCCAAACGGTATCTATACTATTATTCAAAATTGTAATTTAAACCCACTCACCTTTGATTTGGTTTCCTAATTCTGAATAATCTTGAATCTAATCCATATCTACTCTTCCATGTCTTTCCTAACTGATTTGGAACCTCATACGCAGCATAAATCCAGGCACTTTTATCATAAAATATGAATTCTTTTCTCTAACTTTGAAGAAGAAGAAGCCTAGATTTAACCTTTATTTTCTTTTTTTTAAGAATATGTTTTGGAGGATAAGAGAAAAGGGCAGAGCTTTATCTAGTTGAAGAAGAAGAGGAAGAAGAATAGGTTTGGAGGCAGAGTTTTGGCATCGCCTAAGAAATTGTGAGGATGAAGTAACCCTAGCCACCTTATTTATAGGCATGCTAAAATAATATAGTCCTTTAGATTTAATTTAAAACTCCATCAAAGCTAACCACATCATCCGACCAATAGGAAATGACCGCCTTGCGAAAAAACAAACATTAACCAATAAAAACGCGTCATGTGTGCAACATGATGCGCAAGAATAGGGGGTGTCGACACCCCTTCTTATGTGTTGACACATGTGTCGACACCCCCTTGTGGGTGTTGACCCCCACATGTCATAGTATTTATTTATTTATTTATTTGAAATTTTATTTATCAATAATCAAGTTTCAAATATCCTCTTTTGTTTGCGCTCCACCCTTATTCTGAATTATGTTTATCTGCATTCACCCTTTATGCGTATACTAAGCTCGTGTACGCGAACAATTATTTATTTGGTTTCCAATATAATTCTCTTAAATAAATCATATCATTTCTCTTTTTAACCTTCTTTCCAATTAATCCTCCAATTAACCCTTTTCACACTAAATCACTTTTTAATTGAACTGCGTTCACATTAAGCCACTTTTTAGCCATTCCCCTAAAACTAAAATATGGCGCTGGCTGGGATCAAACTATATACCTCTTGTATGCAAGTCACATACTCTAACCAACTGGTCTACTTAGCCTTTTGTTAACAAGACTTAGAACAATGTTAACCATTATTCTTTTCTCATTCCTCTTTTTCATGTTTTGTTGCAATATTTAATTTAAAGACATCTTTTTCATCCTAAATCGGTTTTCTAGAAACCATAGGTCTACATTCAATAGAAAATTGTCACGAACGCAATGACGCTAATTTCGTGACCAAATTCTCGAAGCTCTTCAAATTTTCCTTTTTCATTTTAAATGTTCACATGCATTTCTTCGCATTTCATGTATTGCATGTAATTTCTTTTATTAATCTTTTTCTTCATTTCACTGCATTAACTTATTACATGCAATTTTATTGTCATTATTTAATTTTTCTCTTTAATATATATGTATATAATATATATACATATTTCCACATTTTTAATTTCTTTAGAAATGCGGGGTGTTACAACAGGTCAGTCGAGTCAACAGTAAGTAATAATAGGTACAAAGAATAATAAGAGTATGATATTCAACTCTTTAACCAAAATGTTAGGATGGTGATACTCTATTGGAATGGAATAGACTACATTTATAAATCATAAACGAAGGGCACAAAATTAGACTTACTTACTAGCACAAGGTTAGGTGATTCATTGTACAAATATTACAAATGTGGTCAAAATCTCCAAAATCATCATATAATTCAAGTGAGCCAAATATCACGAAAGGAGCATCACACCCCAACATAGAAAATCACAAAATGTTTATGTAAATTTAAAATCCAAAAATCCTCAATGTATGATTGTAAAGATCAAATCACAAAATATCATCATAACATGGATCCATTAGAAATAAATTTGCATGTACAATCACATGATAATATAGCTGCCTGCCCTCCGAGCTTAGCTCTGTACTTATATGTATTCAATTTAGGCACCCATCACTACAACCCCTCAGTCAAGTGTATCTTGACCCCCTTTGTAACACCCCGTGTATTCTATAACAGTGAAACTCACAAATTAAAGTATAACTAATTTCAAATCAAAGAATTAAAGGAAACGGGATACGCCATTGCGTTCGTCTCGGAATTCTTCTTGAGATAGAGTCCGAGTTTGCGTAAAACGGACTCCGTATGAGGGAGATATGGCCTCCGGAAGTTTCAGAATTCAGTTTAAAATTCAAACAGACAGAAACAGCTCAAAAAACCAATTCAAATTTCAAAAATCGGGCCAGATTGGGTAGGGCGGGAATTTTCCCGCCCAAGGCACCCAGGTCGACTACATAGTCGACCTGGGGGTCGACTGGGGAGTCGACCTGGCCCCTGAGCCAGGTCGAACCCAGCCCCTCCTGGCTGGCTTGGTCTGTGCTTGGCCGAATTTCTGAGCCTTGCCTTGTCACTTGGGCTAGGTGTCAGCTCCTGATTGGTCTCTCCTTCAAACGAACGACTAATATTAATCCAAGCTCCATCGACGGTCCTAATCAATTCACAAACTCTATAAAAAGACCTAAGACTCCACCTAATTCATACAAATAAAAATGAGAATGAGACCGTCATGCTGCTGAGGAGAGACTAGGAGTAGCCGTCAAAATTGAGAGACGATTAGGAGACAATTCAAAAGCTTAAAGCAACGACAATTAAATCAAAACAACGCCTACAACAAAGGATAGCATCTCCAAATTCAGAATTCAGAAACCTGAATTGAAGATTCGTCATACGTTGTAAGTAGAGTGCTATTCCGATATGAATGAATAATTGTGTTTTGATTTGTGTAAAATGAGAAATGGAATTGTACTTAATTTTTGGTGATGATAATTCATAATTGTATGTTTCTATGATTCTAATTATGAATAGATTTGGGATGTTGTGGTATAATGATGTTAGACCTATTGGATATTTGCAAGTATATGACTCATGCTGAAAGTTAACGACTATATGTTTGTGGTAGTTTATTACAACACCTATTGGATAATTGCAAGTATATGTTTCATGTTGAAAGTAACGACTATATGTTTGTGATAGTTTATTACAACAAAATTGAGATTCATGCAAGTATATAATTTACTATTATGCCAACATGATGTATAATTTTATGGTCATCTTTAGTGTAATTGGATCCATTTGAGTATTATGATTCATATGAAGTTATGTTGGAATTGGCATCATGATTCAAGTGTAAAACCATACTTTTGTGTTAGTGACAAAAGTAAGCACCCTTGTGAACTTGTGTTGACTTTATGAACATGGCTAGTTTATGTTTGACTTTATGCACAAACAAAATAGGTTTTAGGCCTATGCTGTTATCAAAATCATATGATAATATATGCGACACATAATTAAGTTAGATTTACATTTCAATTGCAAGTTTACATGAATAGATTAAAAAACATGATTCATGTTTAGGTATGTTTTTATGTCATGATTAGATGCTATTACAATGCAAGTTCACAAGTGCCTAATTTATGTTAATTAGATCGTTATGTTGCAAGTTCATGCGTTCACACTCCCCTTTTGATGTTACTTAGAATATATAAACACCATGTTCTAAGCCTCCCCTTTTTCATGTGGCTAAGTTGGGTTTAAATGTTAAACCCAACATATGTTATATTGTAGCGAACGTATAAAACGGGGGCAATGACGTTTGGGTTAAAATATAAAACATATGTGTTGGCATGTTTGACGCATGCCAACGACCTTGAGAACATCTAAGGGGTATAAATTAACTTTACCCAATAAAGATGAATTTGAATAATGGGTTGCAAATATTTACATATAAAAAGAAAAGAGACAAAATATGTAAACTTAGAAAATACGATGTGTTTAACCCGAGGTTGGATTGAGTTATGATATAAACCTGCCCGGAACCGCCCGACTGTCCAGTAGTCACAACAATACCTATCCAATGTGGGTGGTTAAACACTGAGCCCAGTAAAGACCCGAGGTTAGACTGAGTTGTGACGTAAGACTGCCCGGAACCAACCGGCAACAGGCAGTCACAACAATACCTGTCTAATGTGAGGGGTCGAGGCTTTAATAAGACAATTAAGGCTGAGTCAGGATTGATAGGATTAAGTAAATTGAATTAATACTTAATCAAATTGAACATGCTAAACTATACAGACTGATTGGGGGTTAGGTTTACAAAACACTTAACCAACTTAGCATGTTGGCTAGAAATAGAAAACCTAGTAGCGGGGGACCCTTTTCAGCAGTAACCCTACAAGGTGTATCAGGATACCCTGAACTAGCCAGGGTGGGGCACGATTACTGGGCTGACTGTAAGAGGTTAAATCGATGGCGGTGGTGCAGCAGTGTAGGTTCTAACGGGGTGCGGGCGTGCACACACTCCGGCGCAGAAAAATTAGGCACTGGGCACCAGTAGTATACCTGTGCATTCTAGAATTGTGTCGGGCCGCCACCATGGGACTTGATACACCCCACGGTGGGACCAGCATAGGTAACTACAACATCGGGGGCCGTAAGACACATGTAACTATCCGAGTAGGAGCCGATCATCAGAAATGAATCACTTCACCCTGATTATGGGGTGCCTGTTGGGAACTAGTTTATAGGGGTGCAGAGATTAACATGGGGTACGATAGTACATTCGACTCTAGACAACTTAACTTAGCTTATAGTGCTTTCCCATTTCCAGTTTATACTTATCATGCTCATTTCTTTATTCATAGACTGAATAGTCCTAGACTTACTCAGGCTTTATGTCTGACTCTACTTTCCTTTCGTTTTCTTTTCTTTCGTTCCCCCCCCAGGTCCGCAGGGAGGGAATACCGTAGCTTGACTAGTTTTTACATCCAGCTCGAAGAGGAAGAATGTATTGCTTGGATGTTTTTCGTTTTGGACTATGGCTTTGGACAGCAGTTATGGGACTTATGCAGTTTACTTATGTTTTTATGCTTCTTTAAATAATGAATCAAGACAGTTATGAAAATGTAATGTTTTTGGGAGTATTGTAAGACAATTATGGCATGGTTTGTGTAACACGTATTTTGATGAAATAAAAAGTTGATGTTTTTTTCCGCTGTTTCAAAAATATGTGTACTTATATCTGTCTTGTGTATCTGTGACTTATACTTATAAACCTCCACCAAAATTAGGGCATTCCCTTCGAGAGTGATCCTAACGGAGGTGGGGTGTTTCACTTGGTATCAGAGCATAGGTTTACCAGAAAAGATAAAAAGTTTTGAAAATTCATTTCCAAAAAGAAAATTTAAAGAAGAATTTTTAAAGATAAAATGTTATTTTATTTTAAAAAGGCATAGTCCCTCAAAGCCATAGGTACTATCTTTTATCCTTCGTTTTGAATCTATCATTTTTGTTTCAGCATGTCCGAAGAACTTAACTTGTCAATGGGTATACCAATACCTGGTTGGTTCAGACGGTTCTTGGAAGCAAGGGCCAATCAGCCAGGTCCCACTGTTCCTCCTCCCCCAGCTACGGGAAATCATCCAGCTGCAGCAGCACCTCTTCCTCCACCTCCTCCGCGGGGTAATACTTTTGCTAAGATATGTAAAGATTTTAAAGCTATGGGAGGAAAGGACTTTCATGGAACCGAATCCTTCGTGGCAGCCAGGAATTGGCTGAAGGAAAACGAGGACTTATTCGTCATCTTTGAGGTAGAAGATAGGCAGAAGGTACAACTGGCAGTATGGCTACTTAAAGGCGAGGCTTCCTACTGGTGGGAAGTCACCAATGCAGAAAGACCAGTGGAAACATGGGAGGACATTAGGGAAAGGTTTGAGGCTAAATTTCTCTCAGAAGCTAAAAGGAGTCTTCAGTTGGAAAAATTCTTATTTCTTAAGCAAGGGAATATGACAGTCAAAGAGTATGTTAATCAATTCGATCAGATGGCTAGGTTCGGACTGGACCTAGTCAACACTCCGCACAAGAAGGCTCTCCGCTTTGTCAAGGGATTGAATGAGCCATTACATAGTTTGGCCATGACCCATATACCCATGGGAGCTACGTATGAAAGGTTGGTGCAGATGGCATTGCTGAACGAAGAGGATAAGGGCAAGAAGGAGACAAAGGCAGAAAGCTCTCAAGGGAAGAAAGAGGGTTTACAGCCTAAGAAGACAGACTTTAAGAAGGGCAGGAAAGATAACAAAGAGAAGAGGAAGTGTAATTTCTGTGGCAAAGTGGGGCACTTAGTGAAAGATTGCCGGAAAAAGAAGGCCAAGTTGAATGGTGGGTGTTTTTCTTGCGGTGAAACAGGCCACATGTCTAAGGATTGCCCAAAGAAGCGAGGGCAGGGGCAGAGGGCTGGATCCACCTCAGGGGCACAAGTTCATGTGCAAGAAGCACCACCTCTGCAACAGCGAGGTATAAATACTTCTGTAGAAAGTGTAGTTTATCTTTATGATCACCCAATTCACACTTTATTCGATTCTGGCGCATCACACTCCTTTATTTCATCTGCTTTAGTAGAATCTCTGCACCTAGAAACTAGTATGGTAGAGGACCCCTTAATTGTTTCAAATCCAATTGGGGGCCCAGCTCATCTGTCTATGATCTGTGTGGGATTGAAAATTTCTATTCTAAGCGTAGAATTTAGATGTAGTGCCTTTGTTTTGGGCTTCTCGGGATATGATTTGATTTTGGGCATGGATTGGCTATCCAGTAATGGTGCCATCCTTAATTGTGAGAAATGGGTGGTTAGGCTTCTGACCCAACTCGGTAACACTCTGGAAATTACTTGTAATCCCTCGTATGCAGTTATGCTTAGTTATCTTGAATCGCTAGATGCTTCTGTTGAGAGTTTGCAATCGGTTAGGGTGGTCCGGGAATATCCAGATGTCTTCGAAGAGGTGAAGGGCTTACCTCCGAAGCGGGAGATAAACTTCCGCATATATCTTGTAGGTAATGCAAAGCCCGTTGCGTTGCCCGTTAGACACATGGCTCCACGGGAAACGAAAGAGCTCAGTAAACAGATTAAAGAGCTTCTAGAGAAGGGGTTCATTAGAAGGAGCATTTCAGAATGGGGCGCTCGAGTGGTGTTCGCCACCAAGGCGGATGGTTCACTCCGTCTATGTGTTGAATATAGGGAGCTCAACAAGCTAACGAAAAAGAATAGGCACCCTCTCCCCAGAATTGACGATCTGTTTGATCAGCTTGTAGGAGCATCTGTTTTCTCCCAACTCGATTTGGCGACCGGTTTTCATCAGCTAAGGGTGGCTGAAGATAGCATCGATAAGACGACATTCAGAACCCCAGACAGCTTCTTTGAATGGCTTGTCATGCCTTTCGGCTTGACAAACGCACCCGCTTACTTCGTGGACCTGATGAGTAGGGTGTTCAGAGAATTCCTCAACAAGTTCGTAGTGGTCTTCGTAGACGATATCTTGATCTTCTCAAAGAATGAAGAAGAGCATGCTCAGCACCTAAGGGCAATCATGGAAACTCTGCGAGTCCATTAGCTAAAGCCAAATTCTCCAAATGCCACTTTTGGAGGGAGGAAGTAAGGTTTCTTGGCCATATAGTATCCAAAGAAGGGTTAGCTGTGGACCCTGCTAAGGTAGTAGCGGTGCAGGACTGGAAGACACCAAGGAACGCAACAGAAGTCTGAAGCTTTCTCGGGCTAGCAGGCTTCTATCGGAAATTCATTAGAGACTTTGCAAAAATATCAGCTCCGCTCACAAGGTTGACAAAGAAGAATCTAGTGTTCAATTGGGACTTGGATTGCGAGTTTGCTTTCCAACGACTAAAAAGGGCTCTTACAACAGCCCCAGTTTTGACGTTGCCAGATGGAAGCAAGGTGTTCACAGTTTATACAGATGCATGTGGGACAGGGCTAGGCGCTGTCTTAATGCAAGAAGGAAGGGTAGTAGCTTATGGCGGGAGACAATTGAAAGTTCATGAAAAGAACTACCCGACCCACGATCTTGAGTTGGCCGCCATCGTCTTTGCACTCAAGTCTTGGCGACGCTATCTCCTAGGTGAGAAGTTCGAACTTTACACTGACCATAAATCGTTGAAATATCTTTTCTCGCAGAAAGATCTTAACTTAAGGCAACAGAGGTGGATGGAGTTTCTTGCCTCGTACGATTTCGAGATCTCCTACACTCCGGGCAAAGGCAACGTAGTGGCAGACGCGTTGAGCCGAAAGAAACTGACCCTAAGCCCGCTGTTTGTTGAAAGGCAAAGCCTAGAATTTATAGCCAGCTTTGACTTTAGGCCCTCCTCCAATTTTGTACCGGGCTTGCTAGCATCTCTCGAAGTATGCCCGACTTTAGTGGACTCAATAGGGACAACACAACGCGAAGACCCTCAGCTTGTGTAAACGATTGATAAGCTAATTAGGGGTGAGACTTCAAGTCACCTCAACAGATACTCCATCGACGATAAGGGTTGGCTAAGGAGAGATGGAAGACTATGCGTCCCACAGACAAGGGATTTAGTAAAGACGGTTCTCGAGGAAGCTCATTACTCCAAGATGACGATACATCCAGGCGGAGATAAAATGTACAAGGACATAAAAAGAACTTTCTTTTAGAGCGGCATGAAGAAGGACCTGGCAGATTTCGTTTCTAAGTGTGTGATTTGCCAACAGGTTAAGGCGGAGCAGAAGAAGCCTGGCGGTCTGCTCCATCCTCTAGAGGTCCCGCAGTGGAAGTGGGATAGCATCTCAATGGACTTCATTGATGGGTTGCCTAGGTCTAGAAGAGGCAATACTAGCATTTGGGTAATAGTGGATAGGCTTACTAAAAGCGCCTACTTTTTACCTGTCAAGAGTAAAAGAACTGCCTCATCCCCAGCATCTCTTTATCTCAAGGAAATTGTTCGACTCCATGGAATACCCTCCAGCATTGTTAGTGACCGAGACCCTTTCTTCACAAGTGAGTTTTGGTGGAGTCTGCAAGAAGCGGTAGGCACCCAGTTATGCTTGAGAATAGCCTATCATCCCCAAACCGACGGCCAGACAGAAAGAGTGAACAGAGTTTTGGAGGACCTTTTAAGACTGTGCGTCCTTGACTTCGGAGGGACGTGGGAAGACCATCTTCCTTTGGTGGAATTTGCCTACAACAACAACTACCAAGCCACCATCGGAATGGCGCCCTTCGAGGCTTTATATGGAAGATCGTGCCGATCGCCCACTTGTTGGTGGGAGTCTACTGACAAGCTCATACTTGGACCAGATATGATCCGAGAGACTTCAGAAAAAGTAGACTTAATACGGAGAAAAATGAAGACAGCCCAAGACAGACAAAAATCCTACGCCGACAAGAGGAGGACCGACCTTGAATTTGAGGTTGGAGTGAGGGTTTTTCTTAAGGTATCCCCTCTAAGGAACGTTGTTCATTTTGGAACCACTGGAAAGCTGGCACCGAGATTTGTAGGACCATTTCCTATCATCGAGAAAATTGGGAAAATGGCCTATAAATTAGACCTACCCGAAAAACCAGCTGGAGTTCACAACGTCTTTCACGTTTCGCACCTCCGAAAATGTCTACATGAATCTGCTGAAGTGGTAGAGCCAAATATCCTAGAAGAAGCTGAAGTGGAACGCGAAGCAACCGTGAGGAAAGTTCCAACCCGCATATTAGGAACGGAAGTGAAAAAGCTACGCAACCGCGAAGTCAAGCTCGTCAAAGTTCAATGGAGCGACGCCGAGGGAGAATATGCGCAGCCTACCCTTTTCTTTTCGAGGGTACATCTTTGATCTTTCTTTTTCCTTAAGTTGCGCTTTTATCTATCTTTTTAGGTATATCTCCTCGACCTTATCTTTTAGGTAGAAACCCTTTGGATGAAAACATGTAATTGAAACATGTTATGGATGATGTTTGCAAGTGGTTGCAAGTGATTGCTAGTGGTTGCTCGTGGTTGCATATACACACACAATCTAGGTAATAGATCGGCTCAGTCACCTCATATTGCATATGCATATATATGTTTGCATTTGTATATGGTTGAAGTTTAATGTGTTGTCATATGGATGTTGCATTTATATGAATGATTGTGCACTCATGTAGAATCATGAATAGGAAAATTTGCATACATAATGGATTCATGACACTTACATAATTTGCATTAAGGAGGTCAACTGAATCAGTAGACCGACTGATTTTGCATTAGATAAGTACATGTACACACACTTCGCATATGATCATGAAGCATTAGAAGTCTTTTAAGGATAATGGACGCTCGTGTTTGATGGATGAGTAGATGGACGTTTGGATGTTAGGATATACATTCTTTCTAAACTTGAAGATTTCGGGGACGAAATCCTTTTAAGTGGGGGAGAATGTAACACCCAGTGTATTCTATAATAGTGAAATTCACAAATTAAAGTATAACTAATTTCAAATCAAATAATTAAGGGAAACGGGATACGCTATTGCGTTCGTCTCGGAATTATGCTTGAGATAGAGTCCGAGTTTGCGTAAAACGGACTCCGTATGAGGGAGATATGGTCTCCGGAAGTTTCAGAATTCAGTTTAAAATTCAAACAGACAGAAACAGCTCAGAAAACCAATTCAAATTTCAAAAATCGGGCCAGATTGGGCAGGGCAGGAATTTTCCCGCCCAAGGCACCCAGGTCGACTGGGTAGTCGACCTGGGCCACCCAGGTCGACTGGGTAGTCGACCTGGGCCACCCAGGTCGACTGGGTAGTCGACCTGGGGCACCCAGGTCGACTACATAGTCGACCTGGGGGTCGACTGGGGAGTCGACCTGGCCCCTGAGCCAGGTCGAACCCAGCCCCTCCTGGCTGGCCTGGTCTGTGCTTGGCCGAATTTCTGAGCCTTGCCTTGTCACTAGGGCTAGGTGTCAGCTCCTGATTGGTCTCTCCTTCAAACGAACGGCTAATATTAATCTAAGCTCCATCGACGGTCCTAATCAATTCACAAACTCTATTAAAAGGACCTAAGACTCCACCTAATTCATACAAATAAAAATGAGAATGAGACCGTCATGCTACTGAGGAGAGACAAAGAGTAGCCGTCAAAATTGAGAGACGATTAGGAGACAATTCAAAAACTTAAAGCAACGACAATTAAATAAAAAGAACGCCTACAACAAAGGATAGCATCTCCAAATTCAGAATTCAGAAACCTGAATTGAAGATTCGTCATACGTTGTAAGTAGAGTGCTATTCCGATATGAATGAATAATTGTGTTTTGATTTGTGTAAAATGAGAAATGGAATTGTACTTAATTTTTGGTGATGATAATTCATAATTGTATGTTGCTATGATTCTAATTATGAATAGATTTGGGATGTTGTGGTATAATGATGTTAGACCTATTGGATATTTGCAAGTATATGACTCATGCTGAAAGTTAACGACTATATGTTTGTGGTAGTTTATTACAACACCTATTGGATAATTGCAAGTATATGTTTCATGTTGAAAGTAACGACTATATGTTTGTGATAGTTTATTACAACAAAGTTGAGATTCATGCAAGTATATGATTTACTATTATGCCAACATGATGTATAATTTTATGGTCATCTTTAGTGTAATTGGATCCATTTGAGTATTATGATTCATATGAAGTTATGTTGGAATTTGTAACAACCCGTATTTTCAATAACCGATTATAGCATAGATCGAGGCAGAATTTAATTCTAAAATTTGAATCAAGGGAAACGGGCTATGCCATTGCGTTCGTCTCGGAAAAATACGCGAAATAGAGTCCGAGTTTTCGAAAATCGGAGTCCGTATGACCCAGTTAAGGCCCATCGAAGTTTTCAGAAAATTCCTAAGTAAAAACAGATTTGAATTTCAAGTTCAAAGTTGGAAATTAGGGCAAACTGGCGCAGGCGGGAAAATTCCCGCCAGGACCCCCATGTCGACAGGCATGTCGACAGGGTCCCCAGGGTGTCGACAGCCCTGTCGACAGCCCTGTCGACACAGGGTGGCCGGGCAGTTTTGCCTGGCGCACCATTTTGGGTTTGGTCTGGTCTTGTGGCTTGGTTCTAGAGAATTCCGAAATCTGATGGACCTAATTCAACCTAGGGTTAATCCTATGGTCTAAATCACTAGCCTAATCTATAAATAAGACCCTAACCTACCCTAAATCATTCATTATTCATTCTAGCAACTAAACTATGTCAAAATCAAAACTCTTATGGCCTCCACTCTCTTCATACAATTCCTAAACAAATTCCTAAGAGATTTCCATGCATACAAGTATATTTAGGCTTGTATGATCTTCCTTAACTTGCATTAAAGTCTTGTTTCTCTATTATCATCATAAAGGAGGAGTCTTGATCAAGTTTGCTGGCATTTTGGGGTTTTATTTTGTTGCATAAGGGGTTTCTTACATTTGCTATACTCATTTGAGTTCGCATAAGCGTTGTAAGCCCTCTTACCTTCATTTTAGAAACTCTAAAGTTAATATGTGATGAAAATTGGGATTTATGCATGTTTAATAAGTTATGCATGCTTATGCGAGTTCGTTATGCTATGTTATGCATGTTTAATAAGTTATGCATGCTTATGCGAGTTCACTATGCTATGTTACACATGTTTGATAAGTTATGCATGCTTATGCGAGTTCGCTATGCCATGATTTGCAAGTTTAACAAGTTATGCATGTTTATGCAAGTCCACTATGCCATGATTTGCAAGTTTAACAAGTTATGCATGTTTATGCAAGTCCACTATGCCATGATTTGCAAGTTTAACAAGTTATGCATGTTTATGCAAGTCCACTATGCCATGATTTGCAAGTTTAACAAGTTATGCATGTTTATGCAAGTTCACTATGCCATGATTTGCAAGTTTAATAAGTTATGCAAGTTTATTTATGCAAGTATGATATGCAAGTGTCATATGTTGTGCAAGTTTGTTTATGCAAGTATGATATGCAAGTTGCCATAAGTTATGCAAGTTTTATTATGCAAGTTTGATATGCAAAGTTGTCATATGGTATACAAGTATGCTTATGCAAGTTTGGGATGGTCATGTAGTTCATGTTAACATGTTATGCATGCTTTTGGGCCTAAAAATGAATATGCAAGTGTATGAACACATGAATCTTTCATATTCCACCATGTTGGACTTGTGGCTCTAACACTTTTTATGTCATGATTATGCCAAGTTCCCTCTTTCTATCCTTTATGCGCTATTGCGATATGTGAGCGATGGGATTGCGTTTGGGGTTGGGTAAACTTAAAGGACATAAAAACATGAGCTTGGGAATTTACCTATTAAGTTAGGTCTACCCCTTGGGAATTTACCTATTAAGTTAGGTCTACCCAAGTATTTGTTGACTTGCAATTATGTTTTGAAATAAAGTGGACATGACACTTAGGAAACATAAGTGTGGCCAACTCGAGGTTGGGTTGAGTTTGTAGCGTAATTCTACCCGGAACCTACCGGCTTAACTAGTGGCTACAAACAATAGGACCCAATGTGAGAAGTTGGTCATGTGTACCTTGGACCCGAGGTTAGACCAAGTTGTGGTGTAAAGCTACCCGGACCCGCCCGGCTTAACTAGTAACCGCAAACAAAGTCTAATGTGAGAGGTTAAGGCACAATTAAATTAATTAATGCCTCATGATTAGGGTTAAGTCAGGGTCCACTAATACTTAACCATTTGAGGATTCGAGGGATTGAAATGGGGTTACACTTAACCAATTTAATCCATTTGGGGGTTTGAGGGATTGAAATGGGGTTACACTTAACCAATTTAATCCATTTTGGGGTTTGAGGGATTGAAATGGGGTTAAGTTGTGAACTGTCGGTTACACTTAACCAATTTAATCCATGATTAGTGAAGGGTTAAATCGCACTTAACCCTCTTAGGAAACCCTAGCAACGTGGTCTGTTCCAGCAGTAATCCCAGTTTGGTATCATCACAACCCTAGAGGCTGGGCTAGGGCGGGGCACGATTACTGGACTGATGTAAGCGACCAAAGCGACGGCTGAGTGGTACAGCGGTGCGGGTCCAGGCGGGCTACGGACGTGCACGTAATCCGGTATTGGACAAACTCGAGGCACGGGTACCAGTAGGTTTAGACTGTGCATTATTGCTTCAGTGTCTGGGGTTGACACCCGAGGGCTTGATACATCCGAAGGTGGACCCAGCACAGTCTGACTACAACCATATGTGGGCCGTATGGACACCATAACTTGACGTGTTAGGTTTATAGGGAGCCGATCGACTAGACCGTTTGGTTGGACCTTATATTAAGGTCACTTCATGTTATTGGGTCAAAGCTTGGGCCAAGGGATCAATACCTGTTATGTTGGTTTGCTAGTACACCGTGGTGCAGAACTTAACCTTGTTTATGCGATGACACCTCTATCTATCTTTTAGTTAATTTATCATGCCAGTATGTTGTTATCTATGATCATCTCAGTTTCCATCATGTTGTTAACTTTATTAGTTTATAGACTGATCATAGCAGGGCTTACTCAGTCTTTTTGACTGACCTGTTTTCTTTCGCCTCTTTTCTTCCGTTCCCCCCCCCCAGGTTCTCAGGGAGGGAATACAGGAGCCTAGCTTGGATCTTAGCTGCTTTCTTGGATAGCTTATGTGTGCTTTGGACTTGAGCTCGCTATGGTTTTTCCACTTTGGGGATAGCTACTTTTATGTTTTCCTTTTCAGTTTCAGATGATGTTATTTTATGTACTAGACTTGTTTATTTGGGAAATTGACATTATGATGTAGCAGACTTGTTTTTGAAATGGTTTAAAATTCTTCCGCTGTTTTATCTATCTACTTACTCTGTTTATTTACATATATATATATGTCATGTCCTGCCTTGCTATATCATTATGCATGTTTACCTTGTTTTAAAACGCCCCACCAAAGTCAGAGTTGCTTGCAAGAGCCACCCTGGCGGAGGTGGGGGTTTACATTTGGTATCAGAGCATATGGTTTACGAGAAGGGATAAAAAGGTTTTTAAAACTTTTGAAAAACTATTTTCAAAACCAAGTATAAAGTATTTTCCAAAGAAGAGTCTAGTTATTTTTAAAAGGCTATTCCCCAAAAGCCAATAGCACTATCCTTTGACCCCTCGTTTGAACTCTTTTCTTTTCGTTTCCAGCATGTCTGATAATCTCATCTTGCCCGATGGAGTAACAATACCCGATTGGTTTCGTCGGTACTTGGAAGTCACGGCACCGGTCCCGGGTGTCTCTAATGTTGTCTTTCCAGTCGAGGCCGCTGTTCCTCCTCCTCCTCCCGTAGCTGATGTTCCTCTTCCCCCTCAGCCTCCACAAACGGAGTTTGCGGAAACTTGTAAGAACTTTAAGATGATGGGTGGCAAGAATTTTAGTGGAACAGAGACTTTTGTAGAGGCAAGGAATTGGTTGAAAGAGACCGAAGATCTTTTAGCCACCTTTGATATAAGTGACCGCAGGAAGGTTTTATTAGCAGTATGGTTGCTAAAGGAAGAAGCTGCACGTTGGTGGGTAGTCACCACCGCTACTAGGCCAATTGAGACTTGGGATGATTTTTAGAGGAAGGTTTGGACTGAGGTTCTTATCACTAAAGCAAGGGGACATGACTATTAGGGAATACATAGATAAGTTCAATCAACTGGCCCGGGTCGATTTAGACTCGGTTAATACAGCTCAGAAGAAGGCCCTACACTTTGCTCTAGGATTAAACGAGCCATTACATGGTTTGGCCATGTCTCATATACCCTTGGGGGCGACTTTCGAGAATTTGGTGAATACGGCCCTACTTCAAGAAGAAGATAACAATGACAAGAAAGAGGTCAAGGCGAATGAGTCTCAAGGCAAGAGGGTAAATTCCGGGAAACGAGGCAAGAATAACAACAACCGCAAGGACAAGCCAAGAGAGAATAGGAAATGCAACTTCTGTGGTAAAGTTGGACATATATCCAGGGAATGTGGGAAGAAGAAGAGAAAACGGGGCGAATGCTTTCATTGTGGTGAGTCTGGACATCTCAGCAAGGATTGCCTGAGGAAACAAGGGCAAGGTCAGACTCAGTGTGCGGGACTATCTGGAGGGCGAGTTCATCCCCTCAACACCGTTCTTCCAGCTCATGATAGAGGTAGTGTTTCTGTTGGAAGTCTTGTTCACATTTTCTGATTTTCCCTGTTCGTACTTTGTTTGATTCTGGCACATCGCATAGTTTTATTTCATCTGATCTAGTTGAAAGTTTGCACCTAAGTACTAGCCTAGTTGATGATCCCGTATGTGTTTCAAATCCAATTGGGGGTTCCGCCCAATTGTCTGTGGTCTGGGTGGATTTGAAAATTTCTATCTTAAGTATAGAATTCTTGTGGGATGTTTATATTCTCGGTTTCAGGGGATATGGGTTGGTTTTGGCATGGAATGGTTGTCCTGTTTTGGAGCCATTCTTGGTTTTTGTGCATAGGGTTGTGAGGGTCATGATCCGCCTCGGTAATACCCTAGAAATTTCTAGTAACCCTATGGATCCCGTCATGTTATGTTATCTTGAAATCCCTCGACTCGTCTATCGATAGTTTGCAATCTGTGAGGGTGGTCCGAGAATATCCTGATATCTTGGGTAAAGTGAAGGGGTTACCCTGGACGTGGGATAGATTTCCGCATTATCTGGTTGGTAATACCAAGCCAGTTTCGTGGCCGGTTAGGCGCATGACCTCACGAGATGAGAGTTAAGAAAGCAAGTCAAGGAGTTGCTTGAGAAGAACTTCCTGAGACGAAGCATTTTTGGGTAGGGTGCTCCAGTAGTATTCATTACTAAGGTGGACAGTTTGCTTCGCTTATGTGTTGATTATCTTGAGAAGAATAGACAACCGTTACCAAGGATTGATGATTTGTTTGATCAGCTTGTAGGAGCATCTGTTTTCTTTTGATCTAGCTACCGTATTCCATCAGCTTAGGATGGCTGAGGATGGAATTGACAAGACTGCGTTTAGGACTCTAGATGGATTTTTAGAATGGCTAGTCATGCTATTTGGTTTGACTAATGCACCCGCATATTAACTTGATGGGTAGGGTGTTTAGGGAGTCCTTGAACAAGTTTGTCGTAGTCGTCATAGACGATATTTTGATCTCCTTAAAAGAACGAGGAAGAGCATGCTAGATATCTCAACGAGGTGGTGGATACGCTTAGAGCCACCAGTTGAAGGTCAAGTTCTCCAAATGTCACTTCGGAGGAAAGAAGTTGGATTTCTTGGGCACATAATTCCTGAGTAAGGCTTAGCGGTGGATTCCGCTAAAGTGGTTGCAGTTTAAGACCGGAAAGCCCTGAGTAGGGCAATTGAAGTAAGGAGCTTTCTCCGTTTGGCTAGCTAGTTAGCATTCCCTGAGCTTTGACTTACTCTTCTGGATCAGGAAGGGGGTTTCACAGGAAGAAGACCCGCAGTTAGTCAAGACATGGACCAGTTGATTCGAGGCGAGCTGTTAAGTCACCTCGCTAGATATTATAGATGACAAGGGATGACTAAGGCGCGATGAGAGGTTATGTGTTCCTCGAGTGGGAGACTTGGTAAAGAAGGTTCTTGAAGATGAGCATCACTCGAGGAGGTGGCCGAGTTGGTCTCAGGATGCATGTTGTGCCACCAGGTTAAGGCCAAGTCATAGAAGCCCAGTGGGCCATTACCTCCATTGGAGGTTCCGCAAGGGAAATGTGAAAACATCTCGATAGATTATGTGGATAGATTACCTAGATCAAAGAAAGGGAATACGGGTAGGTGGGTCATAATAGGTGGACTCACGAAGAGTGATCATTTCAGTCCGGTGAAGAGCGAGAGGACTGCATCATGGTCAGCAACGGTTTACCCTCAAGAAGTTGGCCAGTTTTGAAATAGCCTACGAGAAGCCATGGGTAGGCAACTGAATCTAGGTATGGCCTATCACTCATAGGCAGATGGTTCATTTCGATTAAGCATGAGTTATAGAAGATCACGTTTATAAGGGCAATTGGCAACGTGGATTGGTATTTTCAAGGAAAGTTCTGCTGCGAGGAATACTTTATAGTAAGTAAACGAGATCCAGGATTCACGAGTGAATTTTGGAGAGCTTGCATGAAATCTTGAGGTTACAGTTATGTTTAAGCCAAGTATACAGAAAAAAAAGAATAAGTGGAAAAGGAAGACGAGAGGCGATAATGAAATGAGTTCCAACTCGAATTTGGGAAATAGGAGTTAGGAAGCCAAGAAATCATGATGTAAAAGACGGTCAAAGCACAGTGGAGTTAAGCTCAAGGAAACGTGACTAAAAACAATAAAGACTAGATACGCGCATCATATCTCTTTTTAAGAGTGCATCCTTGATCCTTGTTTTCCTGTGGAGCTTGCTCGCAAGTTATCTTTTGTATATATCCTCTCGGTCCCATTCTCGATCTTATTTCTGTTGTAAACTCCATAAGGGAGTTATGACTCATCGGTTAGTACTATATGATAGAGTTTGAATGGATTTCCTGAAATCCAAAAAGGAGTTTATCTTGCTTATCTTCTAAGATCTCTTTTAGCATATCTCCCTGTCCATGTTTATCTAGTTTATCTAGCTTATCGTGTTTATCTTGTCATGAGAACCTTAGGTAGAATCCTTTGGATGAAACATGTGTTTGAGACATGTTATGTTTGATGGTTGCAAGTGGTTGCAAGTGTTTGCAAGTGTTTGCAAGTGGTTGCTCGTGGATGCATTATACACAATTAGGCACTAGATCGGCTCGTACACTCCTCATATTGTATATGCATGAGTGTTTATGCTTATTCATGGATGAAAATTGTGTGTTATCACATGGATTTGCATATGGGTGTATGTTATGTGCACACATATAGATGATATACATTATGTTAGGAACTGCATACATATGGATTCATTTCACCAACATAATTCGCATTGATGATATTTGCATTAGATAAGTAAATATACACACACCTCTGCATATGTTCATCCAGCATTTAGAATCTTGTAAGGACAATGATTGCTCGTGGATGATGCTTTGAGTAGATGGATGATTGGATGGTAGGATATGTTCTTCCTAACTTGAAGATTTCGGGGACGAAATCCTTTAAGGAGGGGAGAATGTAACAACCCGTATTTTCAATAACTGATTATAGCATAGATCGAGGCAGAATTTAATTCTAAAATTTGAATCAAGGGAAACGGGCTATGCCATTGCGTTCGTCTCGGAAAAATACGCGAAATAGAGTCCGAGTTTTCGAAAATCAGAGTCCGTATGACCCAGTTAAGGCCCATCGAAGTTTTCAGAAAATTCCTAAGTAAAAACAGATTTGAATTTCAAGTTCAAAGTTGGAAATTAGGGCAAACTGGCGCAGGCGGGAAAATTCCCGCCAGGACCCCCATGTCGACAGGCATGTCGACAGGGTCCCCAGGGTGTCGACAGCCCTGTCGACAGCCCTGTCGACACAGGGTGGCCGGGCAGTTTTGCCTGGCGCACCATTTTGGGTTTGGTCTGGTCTTGTGGCTTAGTTCTAGAGAATTCCGAAATCTGATGGACCTAATTCAACCTAGGGTTAATCCTATGGTCTAAATCACTAGCCTAATCTATAAATAAGACCCTAACCTACCCTAAATCATTCATTATTCATTCTAGCAACTAAACTATGTCAAAATCAAAACTCTCATGGCCTCCACTCTCTTCATACAATTCCTAAACAAATTCCTAAGAGATTTCCATGCATACAAGTATATTTAGGCTTGTATGATCCTCCTTAACTTGCATTAAAGTCTTGTTTCTCTATTATCATCATAAAGGAGGAGTCTTGATCAAGTTTGCTTGCATTTTGGGGTTTTATTTTGTTGCATAAGGGGTTTCTTACATTTGCTATACTCATTTGAGTTCGCATAAGCATTGTAAGCCCTCTTACCTTCATTTTAGAAACTCTAAAGTTAATATGTGATGAAAATTGGGATTTATGCATGTTTAATAAGTTATGCATGCTTATGCGAGTTCGTTATGCTATGTTATGCATGTTTAATAAGTTATGCATGCTTATGCGAGTTCACTATGCTATGTTACACATGTTTGATAAGTTATGCGTGCTTATGCGAGTTCGCTATGCCATGATTTGCAAGTTTAACAAGTTATGCATGTTTATGCAAGTCCACTATGCCATGATTTGCAAGTTTAACAAGTTATGCATGTTTATGCAAGTCCACTATGCCATGATTTGCAAGTTTAACAAGTTATGCATGTTTATGCAAGTCCACTATGCCATGATATGCAAGTTGCCATAAGTTATGCAAGTTTTATTATGCAAGTTTGATATGCAAAGTTGTCATATGGTATGCAAGTATGCTTATGCAAGTTTGGGATGGTCATGTGGTTCATGTTAACATGTTATGCATGCTTTTGGGCCTAAAAATGAATATGCAAGTGTATGAACACATGAATCTTTCATATGCCACCATGTTGAACTTGTGGCTCTAACACTTTTTATGTCATGATTATGCCAAGTTCCCTCTTTCTATCCTTTATGCGCTATTGCGATATGTGAGCGATGGGATTGCGTTTGGGGTTGGGTAAACTTAAAGGACATAAAAACATGAGCTTGGGAATTTACCTATTAAGTTAGGTCTACCCCTTGGGAATTTACCTATTAAGTTAGGTCTACCCAAGTATTTGTTGACTTGCAATTATGTTTTGAAATAAAGTGGACATGACACTTAGGAAACATAAGTGTGGCCAACTCGAGGTTGGGTTGAGTTTGTAGCGTAATTCTACCCGGAACCTACCGGCTTAACTAGTGGCTACAAACAATAGGACCCAATGTGAGAAGTTGGTCATGTGTACCTTGGACCCGAGGTTAGACCAAGTTGTGGTGTAAAGCTACCCGGACCCGCCCGGCTTAACTAGTAACCGCAAACAAAGTCTAATGTGAGAGGTTAAGGCACAATTAAATTAATTAATGCCTCATGATTAGGGTTAAGTCAGGGTCCACTAATACTTAACCATTTGAGGATTCGAGGGATTGAAATGGGGTTACACTTAACCAATTTAATCCATTTGGGGGTTTGAGGGATTGAAATGGGGTTACACTTAACCAATTTAATCCATTTTGGGGTTTGAGGGATTGAAATGGGGTTAAGTTGTGAACTGTCGGTTACACTTAACCAATTTAATCCATGATTAGTGAAGGGTTAAATCGCACTTAACCCTCTTAGGAAACCCTAGCAACGTGGTCTGTTCCAGCAGTAATCCCAGTTTGGTATCATCACAACCCTAGAGGCTGGGCTAGGGCGGGGCACGATTACTGGACTGATGTAAGCGACCAAAGCGACGGCTGAGTGGTACAGCGGTGCGAGTCCAGGCGGGCTACGGACGTGCACGTAATCCGGTATTGGACAAACTCGAGGCACGGGTACCAGTAGGTTTAGACTGTGCATTATTGCTTCAGTGTCTGGGGTTGACACCCGAGGGCTTGATACATCCGAAGGTGGACCCAGCACAGTCTGACTACAACCATATGTGGGCCGTATGGACACCAACACTTGACGTGTTAGGTTTATAGGGAGCCGATCGACTAGACCGTTTGGTTGGACCTTATATTAAGGTCACTTCATGTTATTGGGTCAAAGCTTGGGCCAAGGGATCAATACCTGTTATGTTGGTTTGCTAGTACACCGTGGTGCAGAACTTAACCTTATTTATGCGATGACACCTCTATCTATCTTGTAGTTAATTTATCATGCCAGTATGTTGTTATCTATGATCATCTCAGTTTCCATCATGTTGTTAACTTTATTAGTTTATAGACTGATCGTAGCAGGGCTTACTCAGTCTTTTTGACTGACCTGTTTTCTTTCGCCTCTTTTCTTCCGTTTCCCCCCCCCCCAGGTTCTCAGGGAGGGAATACAGGAGCCTAGCTTGGATCTTAGCTGCTTTCTTGGATAGCTTATGTGTGCTTTGGACTTGAGCTCGCTATGGTTTTTCCACTTTGGGGATAGCTACTTTTATGTTTTCCTTTTCAGTTTCAGATGATGTTATTTTATGTACTAGACTTGTTTATTTGGGAAATTGACATTATGATGTAGCAGACTTGTTTTTGAAATGGTTTAAAATTCTTCCGCTGTTTTATCTATCTACTTACTCTGTTTATTTACATATATATATGTCATGTCCTGCCTTGCTATATCATTATGCATGTTTACCTTGTTTTAAAACGCCCCACCAAAGTCAGAGTTGCTTGCAAGAGCCACCCTGGCGGAGGTGGGGGTTTACAGAATTGGCATCATGATTCAAGTGTAAAACCATACTTTTGTGTTAGTGACAAAAGTAAGCACCCTTGTGAACTTGTGTTGACTTTATGAACATGGCTAGTTTATGTTTGACTTTATGCACAAACAAAATAGGTTTTAGGCCTATGCTGTTATCAAAATCATATGATAATATATGCGACACATAATTAAGTTAGATTTACATTTCAATTGCAAGTTTACATGAATAGATTAAAAACCATGATTCATGTTTACGTATGTTTTTATGTCATGATTAGATGCTATTAAAATGCAAGTTCACAAGTGCCTAATTTATGTTAATTAGATCGTTATGTTGCAAGTTCATGCGTTCACACTCCCCTTTTGATGTTACTTAGAATATATAAACACCATGTTCTAAGCTTCCCCTTTTTCATGTGGCTAAGTTGGGTTCAAATGTTAAACCCAACATATGTTATATTGTAGCGAACGTATAAAACGGGGGCAATGACGTTTGGGTTAAAATATAAAACATATGTGTTGGCATGTTTGACGCATGCCAACGACCTTGAGAACATCTAAGGGGTATAAATTAACTTTACCCAATAAAGATGAATTTGAATAATGGGCTGCAAATATTTACATATAAAAAGAAAAGAGACAAAATATGTAAACTTAGAAAATACGATGTGTTTAACCCGAGGTTGGATTGTGTAACACCCTTAATTTTAGTTAATACTAAAATTCACTCATTACAGGATAAATAATCTCAGATGTGGGAATAAGGGGAAACGGGCTGCGTCATTACGTTCGTCTCGGAAAAATACGCGAAATAGAGTCCGAGTTTTCGAAAATCGGAGTCCGTATGGCCCGATGAAGTTTGCAGAAAATTCAAAACTAAAACAGATTTAAAAATTTAAAATATTTAGATTTGGAATGGGCCAGGCGGGGTCAGGCGGGAAGCTTCCCGCCCAGCCCATGTCGACAGGGCTGTCGACAGGCCTGTCGACAGGGGTGTCGACATGCCTGTCGACTTGCCTGTCGACAGGGTCCAGGCGCCCAGTGAACCTGGGTGCACCAGGTTGCACCAGGTTGGGTTTCAGGCTGGCTAGGAGGGCTGGTTCTAGAGATTTCCTAAATCTAAGGGTCCTAACCTAATCTAGGGTTAATCTAAGGGCCTAAAACACTCACCTAATCCTATAAATAAGACCCCAACCCTACCCTAATTCATTCATAATTAAGTCTTGTAACTAAACTATGGCAAAATGAAATTTGAGCATGGCCTCCACTAGTTCATGAAGGAAGTTGCAAGCTAATCCCTCTCAAATCATTCTCTAATCATCATTATCCTCATAGTTGCAACTAATTCTACTTCATAAGGTTGCTAATCTTAAGTTTGGTGAGTTTCTATCACTTTAGCATTAATTGTTAAAGTAAGTAGATTGGGTGTAATGAGGCTTATGGTCTTAAATGCGGATTAGTGAGTTTGAATCATTCATAATGATATGTTACACTATGTTGTTCTATGTTTATGCATATTTGATAAGTTGGTTTATGTATGCTTATGCAAGTGTATGGATGCTTATGCAAGTCATATATATGTTTGAATGCAAGTTTAATGTGATATGCAAGTTATGAATGAATATGCAAGTTATGTGTATGCTCAAATGCAAGATTAACATGTTATGCATGCTTGTGAAGTTATGTGAATGAATATGAAGTTATGTGTATGCTCAAATGCAAGATTAACATGTTATGCATGCTTGTGAAGTTATGGGAATGAATATGCAAGTTATGTGTATGCTCAAATGCAAGATTAACATGTTATGCATGCTTATGAAGTTATGTGAATGAATATGAAGTTATGTGTATGCTTAAATGCAAGATTAACATGTTATGCATGCTTATGAAGTTATGTGAATAATTATGCAAGTTATGTGTATGCTTAAATACAATTTGGGTTAATATATGCTCATATATGCAAGTTGACATCCTCTTAACCCATGACAAAGTATATGCTAATATTTGGTTTAACCCATGATATTTGTGTTGGATCTTCCCTTTATGAGAACGATTTACGTGGGGAACGATGGGGTTAATAAATATGTTAATTAAAAGTATGGTTGGGTATGATTAAGCATACCGTAAAAATAAATTAACATAAGCGGGAATTTACCTATTGAGTTAGGTCTACCCCATGGGAATTTACCTATTGAGTTAGGTCTACCCATGTTATGAAAAACTTGATATTAATTAGGAATAATTAATATGGGGTGATTAATTAGGTGTAATTAATCGACTAAGACACGAGGTTGGACTCATTTGTAGCGTAAAACTGCCCGGACCCAACCGGCTTAACCAGTTGCTACAAATGTTAGCCCAATGTGAGAGGTCTTAGGCACAAACTAAATACGTGATTAATATAAAGACACGAGGTTAGACTCGGTTATGACATAAGGCTGCCCGGACCCAACCGGCTTAACCAGCGGTCATAAAAGATAGTCTAATGTGAGAGGTCTTTATGAGAATCACGGTCTTAACTAATTAAGAACACTTAACCAGATAAGCATGTAGTAGAGCATGAGGGGTTAAGTGGGTGCCTTGGGTGGCATGTGGAAATCTAGTGGGTTGCCTTGGGTGGCAATAGAAAATACGATTAGAATACTTAACCAAGTAGAAACATGTAATTAAACATGATTAAAGGGTTAAGTGGGATACACTAGATAAGTAACAAGCTTAGGTGGGTAGTTTGTGGGGGCCCATTTCAACCAATATCCCAAACGTATCTTTGTGGGCTCGACTCTAGTCGGGTGACGGGACACGCATATTGGGTTTGACTATAAGAGGCCAAAATGGGTTAGCGGTGGCAACGCAAGTCCAACGGGCTTCATATGCGTGTGTGGGCCCGGGCTGGTAAATAAGCCGTTGTTGCATCGTGTAGGTATAAGCCGTGCACCGTGGATAATATTGGGTTGCCACTTTAGGGGGAGTGATACACCCCATTGTGGGTCCAGCACGGGTATCTACGTTAGGGAGCCGATCGCTTGGGGTAGTGGGGTACACCTAGTGGAGATAGGGGCAGACGGCACCTATGTGGTCAGCTAGGGGTACATGAAACTACTAGTTATATCTTTTAAGTCCTTGGGTGGGATCAACCTTTGAGTAGGAATGACTGGTGTGGTGCAGTTAGTAATTATCCTTGGGTGGGTAGATGCGTCCTGACGGTTATCTTAGTTTATTCTAAGTCTACCAAGCTGCTTAGTGTAGCCATTCATCCCCAGATATTACCGTAGGTCAAGTTTATGTCTTCTCTGGTTACTTTAATGATTGTATTGTTAAAGTTATAGGACTCACTCAGACTTATGTCTGACCCCGTTGTTTTTATCTTTTTCCCAACCCTCAGGTCCTACGGTGGATCCTAGCGGTAGTAGAGCTTGATCGGATTTCTGTTTCCAGTCTTGAGGAGCTTGGGTAGATGTAAATCTCCAGTTATCCAGTTATCTTTTCTTTTCTTATGGCTATTGTATATGAGAGTGGGATTATGTACTTCTTTATTTTGACAGATGTTGTACTTGACTTTTATCATGGTTGTATGATGTAACCAGACATGTTTATTTCCGCTGTTATGAGATGATGTTTTTAGAATTTCAAGTACTATTTATATCTGTCTTGTTGTAATTTTTCTGTTCTATATTCACTAAAATGCTCCACCGATGCTATGGCATTCCCTTAGTGAGTGACCCTAGCGGGCGTGGGGTGTTACACGTGGTATCAGAGCAAAGGTTACCGGAACAGATAAAATTTTTAGAAAACTATTTTTCTAAAACATTTTTGGAAAAGATATTTTCAAAAACATGTCTTTTAAGAGAAAAGTTTTTGAAAGAAAAGCATAATCCCCAATAGCCATATCTATATCCTTCGAATTCTCCGTTTTGAATCTTTCCTTTTTCGTTTCAGCATGGCTGAGGATCTTAACTTTCCGGAGGGTGTGACGGTACCAGTATGGTATAGGAGATTGATGGAGGCTAGGGCCACCACTGCGGGTCCATCGAATATTCCTCCACCAACCGTAGCACCCGATCTTCCTCCTCCCCCTCCTCCTCGCACGGATACTTTTGCTAAGACTTGCAAGGAATTTAAAGCTATGGGAGGGAAACCTTTTCAAGGATCTGAAACCTTTGTGGAGGCTAGAGATTGGCTTAAGGAGGTGGAAGAGTTGATAGATATTTTTGAGATGGAAGAAGGGAAGAAAGTCAAGTTGGCTGCTTGGTTAATGAAGGGAGAGGCCTCATTCTTGTGGGAGGTTACTAATGGAGAACGCCCCGTTGACTCTTGGGCGGATTTTAAGCAAAGATTTGTGGCAAAGTTTCTCTCAAGGGCGGAGGAAAACTTGTATATGGAAAGATTCTTGACTCTGAAGCAAGGAAATCTCTCGGTGAAGGAATATGTTAACAAGTTTAATCAATTGGCAAGGTTTGGCCTAGATATGGTGAATACACCGGAGAAGAAGGCTTTGAGGTTCGTGAAAGGCTTGAATGAACCGATGCATGGGTTGGCTATGACTCACATCCCTATGGGGGCCACCTTTGAGAAGCTAGTTGACATGGCACTCATGTATGAGGAAGAGAAGGGTCCTAATGCTAATAAGGCACCCGAGAAGAAGGGAGATCAAAAGAGACCTCAGCAACAACAACAAAACAAAGGTGGGAAAGGCAACGGTGGCAAGGACAAGAAGAAGAAGTGTTTCAATTGTGGGACACCTGGCCACCTAAGCAAAGATTGTCGCAAGAAGAAGAAGACAGGCTGCTTCCACTGTGGCGAAGCAGGGCATCTAATAAAAGATTGTCCTAAGAAGGGGCAAAGGGCGGGATCTACCTCAGGAGGTCAGGTGCAAGTTCTAATGGCACCAGCTCAGGCAGGGGGGCAAGTTCAGACTCTCTCAGTTCCACCGGTTCAGCAGAGAGGTAGAACTATTTCCGTTGAAAGTCTGGTTTTTCTATTTGATCATCCTGTCCGTACATTGTTTGATTCAGGCGCATCGCATTCGTTTATCTCATCATCATTAGTTGAGTCACTGCACTTAAACACCAGTCTAGTAGATGATCCCTTGGTTGTTTCAAACCCAATTGGGGGCTCCACTTATTTGTCCATGATATGTTTGGGTTTGAAGATTTCTATACTTAGCATTGAGTTTAGATGTGATGCTTTTGTGTTGGGCTTCACGGGCTATGGGTTGATTTTGGGCATGGACTGGTTATCCAGTAATGGTGCCATTCTTGATTGTGAAAGGAGAGTTGTTAGGCTTCTGACCCGTTTGGGTAACACTCTCGAGATCTCTTGTAATCCCATGGAATCTGTTTTGCTAAGTTATCTTGAATCGCTCGATGCTTCAGTCGAGAGTTTGCATTCTGTTAGAGTGGTCCGGGAATATCCGAATGTGTTTGAGGAGGTGAAGGGCTTACCTCCGAAGCGGGAGATCGACATCCGAATATATTTGGTGGATAATGCTAATCCTGTATCTTTACCAGTGCGCCACATGGCTCCTCGTGAGAGGAGGGAACTCCATAAGCAAGTAGGGGAGTTGCTTGAGAAGGGGTTCATAAGACGGAGCATATCGGAGTGGGGTGCTCCAGTAGTATTTGCTACGAAGGCGGATGGGTCCCTCAGACTTTGTGTAGACTATAGAGAACTCAACAAGCTGACAAAGAAGAATAGACACCCATTGCCGAGGATTGATGATCTTTTCGATCAGTTGGCTGGCGCTTCAGTATTTTCTCAGTTGGACTTAGCCACGGGGTTTCATCAGTTGAGGGTGGCTGAGGATAGCATAGACAAGACTGCCTTTAGGACTCCGGATGGTTTCTATGAGTGGCTGGTGATGCCATTTGGGTTGACGAACGCCCCTGCATACTTTGTTGACTTGATGAGTAGGGTGTTCAGGGAGTTCCTTAATAAGTTTGTGGTAGTCTTTGTGGATGATATCTTAGTATTTTCTAAGAGTGAAGAAGAGCATGCCCTACATCTTGGGGAAGTATTGAAGACTCTTCGAGCACATAGCCTTAAGGCTAAATTCTCTAAATGTCACTTCTGGAGGAGGGAAGTGCGGTTCTTGGGGCATGTGGTCTCCAAGGAAGGGATAGCTGTGGATCCCGCGAAGGTAGTATCAATTCAGGATTGGAAGGTTCCGAAGAATGCTACCGAAGTAAGAATTTTCTTGGGGTTGGCGGGTTATTATAGGAAGTTTATCAAAGACTTCGCGAAGATATCAGCCCCATTAACCCGCTTAACAAAGAAGAATCTTGTTTTCACATGGGACGTAGATTGTGATGATGCGTTCCGACGGTTAAAGAGAGCTTTAACCACCGCTCCAGTTTTAGTGTTGCCAGATGGGAGCAAGCCATTTGTTGTCTATACTGATGCCTGTGGGACAGGCCTTGGCGCAGTCTTAATGCAGGAGGGAAGGGTAATAGCCTATGGTGGAAGGCAGTTGAGGGCACATGAGAAAAATTACCCTACCCATGATCTAGAGCTGGCCGCTATTGTTTTTGCGCTTAAGATTTGGCGCCATTATCTTCTTGGTGAAAGATTCGAGTTGTTCACTGACCATAAATCATTGAAGTACTTATTCTCTCAGAAAGATTTAAACTTAAGACAGCAAAGGTGGATGGAGTTCTTAGCATCTTATGATTTCGAGATAGCGTATACCCCTGGCAAGGGTAACGTGGTGGCGGACGCCTTGAGTAGGAAGAGGTTGTCCTTGAGTCCATTGTTCGTGGAACGACGAAGCTTGGAGTTTATCTCGATGTTTGATTTCAGACCTTCCATTGATTATGTACCCGGTTTGCTAGCTTCCTTGGAAGTTAGGCCTACTCTTTTGGGGCGGATTGGGGAAGCCCAGAGGGACGACCCACAGTTGGTTGAGTTGATAGAGAAGCTCATAAGGGGGGAGTCGTCCAGCCATTTGAGTAGATACACCCTAGACGATAGAGGGTGCTTGCGCAGAGACGGTAGACTTTGTGTACCGCTAGATAAAGGGTTGAGGAAGGCTATTCTTGATGATGCACACCGTTCTAGGATGACCATCCATCCCGGTGGGGATAAGATGTACCAAGATATGAAGAGGGTTTTCTTCTGGGCCGGTATGAAGAAAGATGTGGCCGAATATGTAGCTCGATGCTTGGTATGTCAGCAAGTGAAGGCGGAGCAAAAGAAACCAGGTGGGTTGCTTCACCCATTGGAGGTTCCGCAATGGAAATGGGATAGCGTCTCGATGGATTTTATTGACGGGTTACCCAGGTCGAGGAAGGGTAATACAGGAATCTGGGTGGTGGTAGATAGACTTACTAAGAGCGCCCATTTCATACCTGTGAAGAGCAAGAGGACTGCTCCATGGCTAGCTTCAGTATATCTTCGAGAGATGTTCGATTACATGGGGTACCCTCTAGCATAGTGAGTGATCAAGATCCTATCTTCACTAGCGAGTTCTGGAGAAGTTTGCAAGAAGCAGTGGGGACTCAATTGTGTCTGAGCACCGCATATCATCCTCAGACGGATGGCCAGACCGAGAGGGTGAATCGTGTTCTAGAAGACCTTTTGAGGCTTTGTATCTTAGATTTTGGAGGTACATGGGAAGAGCATCTTCCACTGGTGGAGTTCGCATATAATAACAGCTTTCAGTCCAGTATTGGTATGGCTCCTTTCGAAGCTCTCTATGGAAGGCCTTGTCGATCACCTACATGTTGGTGGGAGTCTACGGATAAGATCTTGCTTGGGCCTGATATGGTTAGGGAGACTTCAGAGAAGATCGACTTGATTCGAAGAAGGATGAAAGCAGCGCAGGATAGGCAAAAATCTTATGCGGACAAGAGAAGGACGGATCTTGAATTTGAGGTTGGGGATATGGTTTTTGTCAAGGTATCTCCGTTGAGAAATGTTGTTCGCTTCGGATCCGTTGGGAAGTTAGCACCGAGGTTTGTTGGGCCATTTCCTATTAAGGAAAGGATTGGACGGATGGCATATAGGGTGGAGTTGCCCGACAGACTTAGTGGTGTTCATGATGTATTCCATGTGTCACATCTGAGGAAGTGCTTACATGAGACCGCAGAGGTGGTAGAGCCAAGCTTGCTTAGAGATGTAGAGGTTGAGCATGAGGCGACGATTCGACGAGCTCCTACTCGTATCCTTGGGTCAGAGACTAGGAAATTGAGGAATCGAGAGGTTCAGCTAGTCAAAGTGCAATGGGGAGAAGATGAGAGCAACGCGACTTGGGAGACGGAAGCGAAGATGCGTTCATTGTACCCATTTCTTTTTGAGGGTATGTCTTTACTTTCTCCTTTATCGCTTGTCTAGTACTTATCTTATCTTTGGTATGTCCTCTCGTTAGTACCTTTGACCTTTAGTTAGGGTAAACCTATGGTTGAAACATGTGTTTGAGACATGTTATGGTTGATGGATGCAAGTGGTTGCAAGTGTTTGCTAGTGGTTGCTCGTGGATGCATATACACACACTCTAGGCACTAGATCGGCTCAGTCACTTCATATTGCATATTGCATAAAATTGTGTGTAGGAAGATATTTATGGATGAATAATGGATGTGTTATCACATGGATGATGCATTTTGGTGAATGATTGTTCACTCATGTAGATATTGTATGTGTCGATAGGGTTCTCTCGCATACATAATGGATGCATGGCACTATCATGGTTTGCATATGTTCATACATTAGATAGGGAACATATACACACACTCTTTGCATATGCTCATACATCATTAGAAATTATTCTAAGGACAATGGATGCCCGTGGTTGATGGTTTGAGTAGATGGTTGTTTGGATGATAGGATAGGCATTCTCCTTAGCTTAGAGATTTCGGGGACGAAATCCTTTAAGGAGGGGAGAATGTAACACCCCGAATTTTAGTTAATACTAAAATTCACTAATTACAGGATAAATAATCTCAGATGTGGGAATAAGGGGAAACGGGCTGCGTCATTACGTTCGTCTCGGAAAAATACGCGAAATAGAGTACGAGTTTTCGAAAATCGGAGTCCGTATGGCCCAGTTATGGCCCGATGAAGTTTGCAGAAAATTCAAAACTAAAACAGATTTAAAAATTTAAAATATTTAGATTTGGAATGGGCCAGGCGGGGTCAGGCGGGAAGCTTCCCGCCCAGCCCATGTCGACAGGGCTGTCGACAGGCCTGTCGACAGGGGTGTCGACATGCCTGTCGACTTGCCTGTCGACAGGGTCCAGGCGCCCAGTGAACCTGGGTGCACCAGGTTGCACCAGGTTGGGTTTCAGGCTGGCTAGGAGGGCTGGTTCTAGAGATTTCCTAAATCTAAGGGTCCTAACCTAATCTAGGGTTAATCTAAGGGCCTAAAACACTCACCTAATCCTATAAATAAGACCCCAACCCTACCCTAATTCATTCATAATTAAGTCTTGTAACTAAACTATGGCAAAATGAAATTTGAGCATGGCCTCCACTAGTTCATGAAGGAAGTTGCAAGCTAATCCCTCTCAAATCATTCTCTAATCATCATTATCCTCATAGTTGCAACTAATTCTACTTCATAAGGTTGCTAATCTTAAGTTTGGTGAGTTTCTATCACTTTAGCATTAATTGTTAAAGTAAGTAGATTGGGTGTAATGAGGCTTATGGTCTTAAATGCGGATTAGTGAGTTTGAATCATTCATAATGATATGTTACACTATGTTGTTCTATGTTTATGCATATTTGATAAGTTGGTTTATGCATGCTTATGCAAGTCATATATATGTTTGAATGCAAGTTTAATGTGATATGCAAGTTATGAATGAATATGCAAGTTATGTGTATGCTCAAATGCAAGATTAACATGTTATGCATGCTTGTGAAGTTATGTGAATGAATATGAAGTTATGTGTATGCTCAAATGCAAGATTAACATGTTATGCATGCTTGTGAAGTTATGGGAATGAATATGCAAGTTATGTGTATGCTCAAATGCAAGATTAACATGTTATGCATGCTTATGAAGTTATGTGAATGAATATGAAGTTATGTGTATGCTTAAATGCAAGATTAACATGTTATGCACGCTTATGAAGTTATGTGAATAATTATGCAAGTTATGTGTATGCTTAAATACAAGTTGGGTTAATATATGCTCATATATGCAAGTTGACATCCTCTTAACCCATGACAAAGTATATGCTAATATTTGGTTTAACCCATGATATTTGTGTTGGATCTTCCCTTTATGAGAACGATTTACGTGGGGAACGATGGGGTTAATAAATATGTTAATTAAAAGTATGGTTGGGTATGATTAAGCATACCGTAAAAATAAATTAACATAAGCGGGAATTTACCTATTGAGTTAGGTCTACCCCATGGGAATTTACCTATTGAGTTAGGTCTACCCATGTTATGAAAAACTTGATATTAATTAGGAATAATTAATATGGGGTGATTAATTAGGTGTAATTAATCGACTAAGACACGAGGTTGGACTCATTTGTAGCGTAAAACTGCCCGGACCCAACCGGCTTAACCAGTTGCTACAAATGTTAGCCCAATGTGAGAGGTCTTAGGCACAAACTAAATACGTGATTAATATAAAGACACGAGGTTAGACTCGGTTATGACATAAGGCTGCCCGGACCCAACCGGCTTAACCAGCGGTCATAAAAGATAGTCTAATGTGAGAGGTCTTTATGAGAATCACGGTCTTAACTAATTAAGAACACTTAACCAGATAAGCATGTAGTAGAGCATGAGGGGTTAAGTGGGTGCCTTGGGTGGCATGTGGAAATCTAGTGGGTTGCCTTGGGTGGCAATAGAAAATACGATTAGAATACTTAACCAAGTAGAAACATGTAATTAAACATGATTAAAGGGTTAAATGGGATACACTAGATAAGTAACAAGCTTAGGTGGGTAGCTTGTGGGGGCCCATTTCAACCAATATCCCAAACGTATCTTTGTGGGCTCGACTCTAGTCGGGTGACGGGACACGCATATTGGGTTTGACTATAAGAGGCCAAAATGGGTTAGCGGTGGCAACGCAAGTCCAACGGGCTTCATATGCGTGTGTGGGCCCGGGCTGGTAGATAAGCCGTTGTTGCATCGTGTAGGTATAAGCCGTGCACCGTGGATAATATTGGGTTGCCACTTTAGGGGGAGTGATACACCCCACTGTGGGTCCAACACGGGTATCTACGTTAGGGAGCCGATCGCTTGGGGTAGTGGGGTACACCTAGTGGAGATAGGGGCAGACGGCACCTATGTGGTCAGCTAGGGTTACATGAAACTACTAGTTATATCTTTTAAGTCCTTGGGTGGGATCAACCTTTGAGTAGGAATGACTGGTGTGGTGCAGTTAGTAATTATCCTTGGGTGGGTAGATGCGTCCTGACGGTTATCTTAGTTTATTCTAAGTCTACCAAGCTGCTTAGTGTAGCCATTCATCCCCAGATATTACCGTAGGTCAAGTTTATGTCTTCTCTGGTTACTTTAATGATTGTATTGTTAAAGTTATAGGACTCACTCAGACTTATGTCTGACCCCGTTGTTTTTATCTTTTTCCCAACCCTCAGGTCCTACGGTGGATCCTAGCGGTAGTAGAGCTTGATCGGATTTCTGTTTCCAGTCTTGAGGAGCTTGGTTAGATGTAAAGCTCCAGTTATCCAGTTATCTTTTCTTTTCTTATGGCTATTGTATATGAGAGTGGGATTATGTACTTCTTTATTTTGACAGATGTTGTACTTGACTTTTATCATGGTTGTATGATGTAACCAGACATGTTTATTTCCGCTGTTATGAGATGATGTTTTTAGAATTTCAAGTACTATTTATATCTGTCTTGTTGTAATTTTTCTGTTCTATATTCACTAAAATGCTCCACCGATGCTATGGCATTCCCTTAGTGAGTGACCCTAGCGGGCGTGGGGTGTTACAGATTGAGTTGTGATGTAAACCTGCCCGGAACCACCCGGCTGTCCAGTAGTCACAACAATACCTATCCAATGTGGGTGGTTAAACACTGAGCCCAATAAAGACCCGAGGTTAGACTGAGTTGTGACGTAAGACTGCCCGGAACCAATCGGCAACAGACAGTCACAACAATACCTGTCTAATGTGAGAGGTCGAGGCTTTAATAAGACAATTAAGGCTGAGTCAGGATTGATAGGATTAAGTAAATTGAATTAATACTTAATCAAATTGAACATGCTAAACTATACAGACTGATTGGGGGTTAGGTTTACAAAACACTTAACCAACTTAGCATGTTGGCTAGAAATAGAAAACCTAGTAGCGGGGGACCCTTTTCAGCAGTAACGCTACAAGGTGTATCAGGATACCCTGAACTAGGCAGGGTGGGGCACGATTACTGGGCTGACTGTAAGAGGTCAACTCGACGGCGGTGGTGCAGCAGTGTAGGTTCTAACGGGGTGCGGGCGTGCACACACTCCGGCGCAGAAAAATTAGGCACTGGGCACCAGTAGTATACCTGTGCATTCTAGAATTGTGTCGGGCCACCACCATGGGACTTGATACACCCCACGGTGGGACCAGCATACACTACACCATAATGGTCATTTGGTAACCCTTTTTTTTTCAATTGCCAACACTTATTTGTGTTGTAGGGTAGCCACAATAATAAGCGTTGTTATGTGAAAAAAGTGTTGCTAAAAATACATAATTGTAATTTTTTTATTGCCAACCCTTTTTTGTGTTGGTAAGGCCAGTTTCTAAGGGTAAAACCGTAAACTAACGCCCGTAACCCTACTTCCCATTTCTCCTTCCTTTGCCCAACGCTTTTACCAAAATCGGCCGCTTAGATAACAAATCCAAATCAACGGTTTCAAAAGAAAAAAAAGTACAATTCGAATCCAAATCCCACGAATCCCAGCACAACAAAGAATTCGTTCCTTTCTAATCGTATGTTGGGGATCGCTTTAGCGAACAAATCGCGTTCGATTTTGGGATCTTTGTTCGATTTGTGCTGCATTCAACTCGAATTCAATCGCTTTAGGTATAAATTTTGTTCGATTCGTGCTTTGTTGATTTCGGGTATAAATTTCATTTATCCAGTTTTTAGGATTCACAATGAGTTAGCTTTTATAAGGTGTTAGGTTGGAATTCAGAGGTATAAAAGCAATAACCGCAGTAAATCGGTGACAGCTGAAGAAAGCTCACCGATGACTGACCTCACTGTCTATTTCCAAAAAGTTAAGCTTGTGAAAGAGCCCAACGAAACTGCTAACACTGCAGCTGATGCCACAAAATCTGAAGAAATTCTGATTCCTGGCCAAGATTTCTTTAAGTATTTTACCATTTTTGTCCATTTATTTTCATGGATTTCATTTTAATTTAACCTTTTTTATTTGATTTGCAGTACTCCTGATTGTACAACGCCTGAAATGAACATATCTTGTTTTAGTAAGGTGAAAATCGTACCGAATTTAGAAGTTTGGGCTTCGATTGGTAAATTATGGTTAAGGTCTGACCTTTTAATTTCTTTGTGTGTTAGTAGGAGATCAATGCATGCCCTAACTCAATGGAGAAATCTGTTAGACCAAGGCTAAGAGGCACAGAATTGGTATGTTTTATTTTATGTGGTCAATTTTTTCTTTCATTATTATATGCTCGTTTAACTGATTTGTGAGTTTATCATTTTCTTGACCGTCCAACATTTTTTACTTACTGACAAAGATGGATGTACATGCAAAACATTGATTGTGCATTGACGTGTTATTCTATGTGATGTATATTGCTGGAAGTGCGTATTGAACTTGAGCAACCGATGTTGTGGAATAACCTTCAAACTTACATCGTTGGGTAGGATTGAAATGAGTAACTGAACAAGTCATAAGATAACAAAATTACGTAACTGAGAAAATGAATGAGAGGAGTAAGATTTCAAAGCGTCTACAACAAAGTTAGATGCATTTCATTTAACTGTTTTAGGGATAATTAATCCCTTCTATGCAAAGGATACAAAAACAGTGGCTGCATCGTCAACTCTTGTATATGAATGCTATGCCAACCAGTACAACTCTTGATGGAAGCATATGACTAATGTATTTGTCACTAACTAAACTAGTGGAAGTTTCAATCAAATGCATGTATTATTTGCTTGTGATTGCATTGTCAAAGTGCATATGATTTTGAACAGTAGTGACGGTATAGCCCAACATCATAGCTGAAACAGTATGATCTTTTTGGAGCTTCTTAATCATTGTTCTCAAGTGCTATAAAACTCAGCTACTAAATCTAAATCATATATCTTTGTTAAGTTCTTATGACCGTCATGACTTTTCAATGCCTTTGAAATATAATACACCACAACCAAAATTTCAGGTTATTAGTTCAAATTTATTAAATACAATTGTACATGTTCTAATTTCTTACTCTATAATTTTGTTGGTATGTTAGCAGATAGCAAATGCAACAATGATGAGTCTCCTGAGCCGTTGACTAATCTGCTTGTTGATACATTGGCTTCGGAGGAACTTAAAATCACCTTTGGAAGTGAGTCTGGAAAGAAGCAAAATTATGTTCCACAGTCTGCAATAGCAAAATTATGTTCCATAGATGCAAAATCAACTATTGACATGGATATATTTGGTGATAGGAGATCAAAAGTAATAGGTAATTTTGATTACTCCCTCTTAATTTTCTTTTGATTATTTATGTAATTATATGTATCTTTTGGACTTCTTGTATCTCCTGAATTGAAAGAGGTTATGACATACACGCTGTGAGTTATTGTTTGCCTAATGTGATGAATTAGTAGGACGTGAAAGATCTCTCAATTTGCAAATATATGTTCGATACGTGAGATGGGATCCATTTACAAACACCCCCTCTGCTTTTCTTTTCTTGTGTTCACACTGTCAAAATCCAGTCCCCAAGAGTAATGGTAACCCAAGGAACATGACTTCAGTAGTGTGTTTTATTTACTGACTTTGGTAATTTTCATATTTTCCAGCGAATTGGCTGTGGTAATTTCAACTATGTTTTCAAAGTTGTGAAAAGAATAGATGGTTGCATGTATGCAGTAAAACATTGCATCAAGCAGTTGCGCCATGACAATGAAAGGTATTGCTTGTTTGTCGTATTTAAATTTCTTGAACTCCAGCATAGCTATTTAACTTTAGAAAATATCAGTGAATAGGACAAAATATTTTCACCTTTAGAATACAATATCTTTTCTAAACTAGAAGAACGAGGGCGGGTGAACTATTGATCTAATTTCCATGAACGTAACATTCCTGTTTTTAAAATGCAGATCATTGCAATCAGTTCGAGTTTCTTAAAATCCGAACCTGAGCCCGGTCCGAAGTCATTATATATTTGGTCCTTGGGTAGCATTTGTAAACCAAACCCATAATATCTGTCTTAAAACTGTACTTTGAAGTCATGTTATGTTTAAAAATTATACGCAAACAATGTTAACATATAAGTTGGGCAAACAATGTTAACATATAAAGTTGGGCAATGATGTAGTCTGAACCTATGTATATGTGCAATAAAAACAATAAAAACAAGCAGTTTTGACGACTTATTTGAATCTTCCTTCTAGGATAGTACCAGCTATTTTGAAGAAGTCTGCCAAGCTTCCTGGTTAGGTCTGGCCCATTTGGTGATCCCCCAAAATCTGTGATATTTATGTAGCTAACCTTTGACGTTGGTGCACGCTTAAGTGCCTTTTCGTCATCCATTGGTCCTTGCTGACAGGTATGGTTACGTTTAATTTGGGGAGCATGATTGTAGTATTCCAGTATTTTACTGCATAAATACATTTATTCACACATGGATGTTCTTAGTCAAATAATTCATTAGCACACCGAAATCTATTCTAGTAATTACCTAATATATTAAGTGTCACCTTCCTTTACTCACCATATGTTAACACTTTGCGCAACTCAGTCTGGCAAACTGAGTTTGCGCAAACTCAGTTTGCGTAGAATGAGTTACACAAACTCAGCTGGGTAAACTGAGTTGCGCAAACTCAGTTTGCCAGACTGAGTTGCGCAAAGTGTTAACATATGGTGAGTAAAGGAATGTGACACTTAATATATTAGTTACAATTCATATTTCTCGGGCATAGCTCAGTTTCGAACTGAGCCTTTTCAACTCAGTTTCGAATTCGAAACTGAGACGGCGAACTGAGCTCAGTTTTTAGCAACTGTGCCTTTCCGGATCAGTTTCGAATCTGAAACTGAGCCGGAAAAGGCTCCGTTTCTAGCTTGAAACTGAGCCGGAAATGCTCAGTTTCTAAAAGGTGAGCCAGTTCAGGCTCAGTTTTTGAAACTGAGCTTTCTGGCTCAGTTTCGGATTTGAAACTGAGCCTTTTTCCGGCTCAGTTTCGAACCTGAAACTGAGCCGGAAAGGATCGGTTTCGAATTCGAAACTGATTCTTTCCGGCTCATTTTTAGGTTGAAATTGAGCCAGAAAAAGGCTAAGTTTCTAAAACTAAGCCTGAACTGGCTCAACATCTAGAAACTGAGCCTATCTGGCTCAGTTTCGAGCCGGAAAGGCTCAGTTTCTAAAAGTTGAGCCAGTTCAGGCTCAGTTTTAGAAACTGAGCTTTTTTCCGGCTCAATTTCGAACCTGAAACTGAGCCGGAAAGGATCAGTTTCGAAACTGATCCTTTCCGGCTCAGTTTCAGGTTCGAAATTGAGCCAGAAAAAGGCTCAGTTTCTAAAACTGAGCCTGAACTGGCTCAACTTTTAGAAACTGAGCCTTTCCGGCTAAGTTTCGAGCCGGAAAGGCCCAATTTGAAACTGAGCCAGCAAGGAGTATTCCCTTTGCGAATGTCTTATTTAATTCTTAGAAGTTTGTTTGCTGATCCACTTTGCGAATCCTATAATATTTTCATGGAGCATTCCTTCCGCACTTTAACCTTTGCTGGTCATATGTCTCTACCCAGGTTTGAGAATCCGTTTCCAGCATTCTAATAGAAAGGCTCGTTCTATGAACAAATCCAGAAATAGGTTAACTAAATCCCAGGAGTTGTTGATTGCCTGCAATATGTTGTAGCTTAGAAGATCAACCAAGCACTTGCAACTGACTTGTGGTTCAAACCAAAGTGAGTTATCAAGCCCACTCCTTTTACTTAGAGATTGCTTATTTTCTGTTCATAGACGCAATATTAATTTCCATGTATAAGACATTATTATCAATACGCATAGACCAAAACTTCCTTCCATTGCAATATTTTCTATTCATCCATCTACTTCATATGCAAAATTCAGAAACAGGTTAATATGATGGTTTGCCATTCTACCTGTGTTTTTTTTTTTTTTTTTGGGCTTAGGAATACTGAGCCGATATAGGCTCAGTTTAGACTCATGTTTTTCTGTTTTTAATATTATTTTGTGCGATGCAAACTTATGTTTTTCTGTTTTTAACAAAGAACTGAAATTTTCAATTTAATGCGACATTCAATGAATGCAGACACTTCTAGAGACAGCGGAAGACAAGAGAAAATTGGATGGTAGTTCTGTAACACCCCACCTCCGCCAGGGTGGCTCTTGCAAGCACTCTGACTTTGGAGGGGCGTTTGAATCAGGTAAACATGGATAATGATATATCAAGGCAGAACAAGAACATATGTATATATGTAAACAGAGTAAATAAGATAAATAAAACAACGGAAGATTTCAAACTATTTCAAAACAAGTCTGGTACAACATAATGTCAACTTTCCAAATACATAAGTCTAGATAAAAACAACATTTCTGAAAAACTGAAATACATAAGTACTATCCCCAAAATAAGTGATAACCATAGCTAGCTTCATGTCAAGACCGTACATGAGCTAAAATCCCACAAGCAAGCGATCAGAAATCCAAGCTATGCTCCAATATTCCCACCCTGAGAACCTGGGGGGGGGGAACGGAAGAAAAGAGGCGAAAGGAAAACAGGTCAGTCAAAAAGACTGAGTAAGCCCTACTACAATCAATGTAAACTGATAAAGTTAACTGGCATGAGAAGCAGGTATGATCATAAGGATAATTACATACTAGCATGGTGAATATCTAACAGATAATTCAAAGGAGTCATCACATAATCAAGGTGAAGTTTTTCACCACAGGTGTACTAGCATTCTAACATGTCATGTATAAACAAGAATTTATCCCTTGGCCTAAACTTGGCCCAATATCAGGTGTTGACCTAAGTCAAGATCCAACTTCTTAGTACCAATACTAGTATAACAGGATTAGGTGTTACTCTAATGTCTACATCGAAACAGGACGGAACAGAATGGCCCATAGATAGAGTTCGGAAAAAATGGGCTTTTACCACCCTAACAGATAAAGTACAGAAACGGAATGCTACAATAATGGGCCATTACCACCCTAACAGATAAAGTACAGAAACGGAATGCTACAATAATGGGCCTTTACCACCCTAACAGATAAAGTACAGAAATGGAATACTACAATTAGGTGTACACTAGTAGTGGGCCTTTACCACCCTAACAGACGGTACCACGCAGAAATAGACGGGTGTTACCACCCAACCAAACAGACGGTACCAACAGAATCAGACAGAGCTAAGTGTACCCTAAATCCTACCCAAGCGATCGGCTCCCTAATACATAAATACCCTATGTCGGCCCCACGATAGGGTGTATCACTCCCTAAAGTGGCAACCAATTGGCACAGGCATATTTACAGATGTCACGGCGTCTTACATCCTCAGAAGCAGACCGGGATCCATGCACGCACATGACCCGGTTGGAACGCACCATCAACACCCATCGCCATTATCAGAATGAACCACTTATAATTAGTTCAGTAAGCGTGCCCGGACCCTACCTACAGTTGGGTCAAAGTTTTGATACCAGAAAGGGTTACTGACTAATATGGGTCCCAAACAACAAATGACACAAGTATTCCCCCTTGTGTCCCCAGACTATCAGATTCAGATTAACTTATTAACAGAGTTCGGACATACAAAGTTCAGACGATCAGTTTTCAGACTAACGGATCAGATAACAGATTTACAAACTTGCCTAACTTGGTGTGGGTCCTACAGATCTGCAAAACAGGTTCGTTTAATTTATCAATCAAGTTAGTCTATCCAGACTAGGTATCAAATCGGTTCTCAGCCTTATCAAATTACTGAGTTGGATTGGTTAAGTATAGTTCAACTTAACCCCATTAAATTACCGAGTTCAGATTGGTTAAGTGTAGATTAACTTAACCCTAACCACTAGTCGTATTTTACGGTTAAGTGTCATTAAGAAATCAAGCCCGGATTCACTTAACCTACCCATTCATGTCAAATTGGTTAAGTGTCATAAATCAAATTTACTTAACCTTATCATGTAGCATTAATTAATTTAATGCACCTTAACCTCTCACATTAGACCTCGTTGTGGTTACTAGTTAAGCCGGGCGGGTCCGGGTAGCTTTACACCACAACCTAGTCTAACCTCGGGTTCAAGCACAACTTGACCAACTTCTCACATTGGGTCCTATTGTTTGTAGCCACTAGTTAAGCCGGTTGGTTCCGGGTAGATTTATGCTACAAACTCAACCCAACCTCGAGTTGGCCACACTTATATTTTCTAAGTGTCATGTCCATTATGTTTCCAAAACATATTACACGTTTTTTCAAGAATTTGGGTAGACCTAACTTAATAGGTAAATTCCCAATGGGTAGACCTAACTTAATAGGTAAATTCCCAATGGGTAGACCTAACTTAATAGGTAAATTCCCAATCTTATGTTTTTATGTCTTTTAAGTTTACCCAACCCCAAACGCAATCCCATCGCTTACATATCGCAATAGCGCATAAAGGATAGAAAGAGGGAACTTGGCATAATCATGACATAAAGGTGTTGAAGCCACAAGTTCAACATGGTGGCATATGAAATGTACATGTGTTCATATACTTGCATATTACATTTTTAGGTCTCAAAAGCATGCATAAAACCAAACTTAGCATATTGGTGATACATGGTGATAAATGACATGTAGAAATGGCCATAAGTTCGCATTTAGCCTCACATGCAAGTTATCATAAGAGATATGATAACTTACATGTTGCCAAAATGCAACCTTTAGCATAAAGCTTGAAGCTTTAAGCTCATAAACCCAAGATAAGCTTGCATAACATGATAACATGAACAAAAGGATCAACCCAAACTTGCATAACATAACTTGATGAACTTGCATAACACATCATAGTAAACTTGCATAACACATCATAGTAAACTTGCATATCATAATGATCAAACACAACTTGCATCATTCATTAACTTTAGAGTTTAAATATGAAAGTAGAAAAGGGCTTACAATGCTTATGAAGACACAAAAATATGACAAAGCCCTTATGCAATCATAAAACCCAAATATGAAGCTCCAAATCAATAAAAACCCTTGCTTTATGATGTAAAGATTGTAACTTGACTTAAATGCAAGCTAATAATGCTCATTTAAACTTGAAATCACTAGAATGAACATGAATCTCTCATAGGAATAAGCTTAGAGATTTTCAAGAGAGAGTGGAGGCCATGAGAGGAATAATTTTGCCATAGTTTAGTTGCATGAATGAATATTAATAATTTAGGGGTAGGTTAGGGGCTTATTTATAGAGATTAGGATTAGTTTTAGACCCTTAGATTAACCCTAGGTTAGTTTAGGTCCGTCAGATTTCATCCCAAGCCCTCCAACCCAGCCCAAAACTCAACCAGGTGCACCCAGGCCAGAATCAGCCGACTGGGCAAGTCGACAGCCCTGTCGACTGCCAAGTCGACAGGCATGTCGACAGGCAAGTCGACAGGCAAGTCGACAGCCCTGTCGACAGCCAAGTCGACAACCTTGTCGACAGCCAAGTCGACTTGGCTGGGCGGGAGTTTTCCCGCCTGGCCCCATTTCTGCATGTTTAGAAATTCAAATTTCCCGAAAACTTCTTTGGGTCTTAACCGGGTCATACAAACTCCGATTTTCGAAAACTCGGACTCTATTTCGCGTATTTTTCCGAGACAAACGCAATGACATAGCCCGTTTCCCTTGATTCAGATTTATAAATTAAATTCTGCCTCGATTTACGATATAACAGGTTATCAGAAATACGGGTTGTTACATTCTCCCCTCCTTAAAGGATTTCGTCCTCGAAATCTTCAAGTTAGGAAGAACGCATCCTACCATCCATCATCCATCTACTCAAATCATCATTTACGAGCAATCATTGTCCTTAAAGATTCTAATGCAGTATGAACATATGCAAAAGGTGTGTGTATATGTTCTTATCTAATGCAAAGATCCTCAATGCAAAGTATGTTAGTGAAATGAATCCATTATGTATGCAAATAGTCCTAATCATATAATACTATATGTGTGCACAAACATTCATCCATATGCAACATCCATGTGCCGAATTAACCATCTTGCAACCATAAGAATTGAAAATGTACACACGTCCATATGCAATATGAGAGTGTATTTCAAGCCGATCTAGTGCCTAGTGTGTGTTTATGCATCCCCGAGCAACCACTAGCAACCACTTGCATCCACTTGCAACCATCAAACATAACATGTCTCAAACACATGTTTACATCCATAGGATTCCTATCTCAACAAGATACAGTCGAGTGATGGAAGCGAGTACAGATAAAACAAAAACTTGGTACATATACTTAAAGACTACTAGTACAGATCAGATTTTTCCCAAATGATTCTTAGGAAACTAAGCATGGCAGAAACCCAGAATGTATTCGTCATAGTCACCCTCATGCCCAACACAGATACTCTCAAACCCCAATTTATCACAAACAGATGAGTTATAACTCTCAGGGAGTTTGAGACTATTACCAGATCAGAAGCAAGACTAGCATTAAAGTACTGAGTTTCCATTACAGAATCAAAATACCAGAAAAAGAGTTTCAAACTGAAAATCAGACAAGGAAAATTAAACATCCTACAGACAAATTATTCTAGCCCTAATCTATTCACTCGCCATGCGAGTATTCACCGTTCCTTCCGATGTAGTCCCTTTATTCTTCGGGCAGTCCCTAGTGAAGTGTCCCATCTCTCCACAGTTAAAGCAAGTGCCCTTCCTCTTTCTGCAATCCTGGTTTAGATGAGTTGAGCTTCCACAAGTAAAGCACTTCTTTTCCTTCTTATCTTCAGACTTCTCCTCCTTCTTTTGCATTTCCTTTTTGGGCCCCGTTTTCTTGTTTTGAGACTCATTCACCTTGACCTCCTTCTTTGCACTCTTGTTCTCTTCATTGAGTAGGGCCATATCTACCAAACTCTCAAACGTGGCCCCCATGGGCACATGAGACATAGCTAACTCCTGTAACGGCTCATTCAATCCTCTAGCAAAACGAAGAGCCTTCTTCTGAGTAGTACTCACCATATCCAAGCCAAAACGAGCTAACTGATTGAACTTGTTCACATATTCTTTGACAGACATGTCTCCTTGCTTCAAAGCAATAAACCTCTCCATTTGCAAATTCTCTTCAGCAGAAGACAGAAACTTAAGCCCGAATCTTGTCTTGAAATCGGCCCAAGTCTCAACGGGCCTAGTCGCGGTGGTGATCTCCCACCAATAAGCGGCTTCATCCTTCATAAGCCAAACCGCCAACAAGATCTTTCTCTGATCATCTAATCCAAAGATAGCGAATAAATCCTCGGTCTCTTTCAACCAATTCCGGGTCTCTACAAAAGTCTCGGTACCTAGAAAGTTCTTGCCACCCATTTCTTTGAAGTCCTTGCAAATCTTCGTGAACTCTACTGGAGGATGCTGAGGGGGAGGAGGAGGAGGAACCTCAGCGACAGGAGGAGGAGGAACATTAACCATCGGAGGAGGAGTAACATTTGCGGGGCTGGCTTCGGTCGCCCTAGCCTCCATAAGTCTCCTATACCAAACAGGAACTTGCACTCCCTCTGGGATAACAAAGTTATCTGTTATACTGAAACGAAGGAAAAGATAGATTCAGAACGAGGGAACTAAGAATAGATAACTAAGGATTGTGCTAATGGCTTTTTGGGGAATAGCCTTTAAAATAAACTAGACTTTTCTTTGGAAAATACTTTATACTTGGTTTTGAAACTAGTTTTCCAAAAGTTTTAAAAACCTTTTTGTTCCTTCTCGTAAACCTGGCTCTGATACCAAATGTAACACCCCACCTCCGCCAGGGTGGCTCTTGCAAGCACTCTGACTTTGGAGGGGCGTTTGAATCAGGTAAACATGCATAATGATATATCAAGGCAGAACAAGAACATATGTATATATGTAAATAGAGTAAATAAGATAAATAAAACAGCGGAAGATTTCAAACTATTTCAAAACAAGTCTGGTACAACATAATGTCAACTTTACAAATACATAAGTATAGATAAAAACAACATTTCTAAAAAACTGAAATACATAAGTACTATCCCCAAAATAAGTGATAACCATAGCTAGCTTCCTGTCAAGACCGTACATGAGCTAAAATCCCACAAGCAAGCGATCAGAAATCCAAGCTAAGCTCCAATATTCCCATCCTGAGAACCTGGGGGGGGGGGAAACGGAAGAAAAGAGGCGAAAGGAAAACAGGTCAGTCAAAAAGACTGAGTAAGCCCTACTACAATCAATGTAAACTGATAAAGTTAACTGGCATGAGAAGCAGGTATGATCATAAGGATAATTACATACTAGCATGGTGAATATCTAACAGATAATTCAAAGGAGTCATCACATAATCAAGGTGAAGTTTTTCACCACAGGTGTACCAGCATTCTAACATGTCATGTATAAACAAGAATTTATCCCTTGGCCTAAACTTGGCCCAATATCAGGTGTTGACCTATGTCAAGATCCAACTTCTTAGTACCAATACTAGTATAACAGGATTAGGTGTTACCCTAATGTCTACATCGAAACAGGACGGAACAAAATGGCCCATAGATAGAGTTCGGGAAAAATGGGCTTTTACCACCCTAACAGATAAAGTACAGAAACGGAATGCTACAATAATGGGCCTTTACCACCCTAACAGATAAAGTACAGAAACGGAATGCTACAATAATGGGCCTTTATCACCCTAACAGATAAAGTACAGAAACGGAATACTACAATTAGGTGTACACTAGTAGTGGGCCTTTACCACCCTAACAGACGGTACCACGCAGAAATAGACGGGTGTTACCACCCAACCAAACAGACGGTACCAACAGAATCAGACAGAGCTAAGTGTACCCTAAATCCTACCTAAGCGATCGGCTCCCTAATACATAAATACCCTATGTCGGCCCCACGATAGGGTGTATCACTCCCTAAAGTGGCAACCAATTGGCACAGGCATATTTACAGATGTCACGGCGTCTTACATCCTCAGAAGCAGACCGGGATCCATGCACGCACATGACCCGGTTGGAACGCACCATCAGCACCCATCGCCATTATCAGAATGAACCACTTATAATTAGTTCAGTAAGTGTGCCCGGACCCTACCTACAGTTGGGTCAAAGTTTTGATACCAGAAAGGGTTACTGACTAATATGGGTCCCAAACAACAAATGACACAAGTATTCCCCCTTGTGTCCCCAGACTATCAGATTCAGATTAACTTATTAACAGAGTTCGGACATACAAAGTTCAGACGATCAGTTTTCAGACTAACGGATCATATAACAGATTTACAAACTTGCCTAACTTGGTGTGGGTCCTACAGATCCGCAAAACAGGTTCGTTTAATTTATCAATCAAGTTAGTCTATCCAGACCAGGTATCAAATCGGTTCTCAGCCTTATCAAATTACTGAGTTGGATTGGTTAAGTATAGTTCAACTTAACCCCGTTGAATTACCGAGTTCAGATTGGTTAAGTGTAGATTTACTTAACCCTAACCACTAGTCGTATTTTACGGTTAAGTGTCATTAAGAAATCAAGCCCGGATTCACTTAACCTACCCATTCATGTCAAATTGGTTAAGTGTCATAAATCAAATTTACTTAACCTTATCATGTAGCATTAATTAATTTAATGCACCTTAACCTCTCACATTAGACCTCGTTGTGGTTACTAGTTAAGCCGGGCGGGTCCGGGTAGCTTTACACCACAACCTAGTCTAACCTTGGGTTCAAGCACAACTTGACCAACTTCTCACATTGGGTCCTATTGTTTGTAGCCACTAGTTAAGCCGGTTGGTTCCGGGTAGATTTATGCTACAAACTCAACCCAACCTCGAGTTGGCCACACTTATATTTTCTAAGTGTCATGTCCATTATGTTTCCAAAACATATTACACGTTTTTTTCAAGAATTTGGGTAGACCTAACTTAATAGGTAAATTCCCAATGAGTAGACCTAACTTAATAGGTAAATTCCCAATGGGTAGACCTAACTTAATAGGTAAATTCCCAATCTTATGTTTTTATGTCTTTTAAGTTTACCCAACCCCAAACGCAATCCCATCGCTTACATATCGCAATAGCGCATAAAGGATAGAAAGAGGGAACTTGGCATAATCATGACATAAAGGTGTTGAAGCCACAAGTTCAACATGGTGGCATATGAAATGTACATGTGTTCATATACTTGCATATTACATTTTTAGGCCTCAAAAGCATGCATAAAACCAAACTTAGCATATTGGTGATACATGGTGATAAATGACATGTAGAAATGGCCATAAGTTCGCATTTAGCCTCACATGCAAGTTATCATAAGAGATATGATAACTTACATGTTGCCAAAATGCAACCTTTAGCATAAAGCTTGAAGCTTTAAGCTCATAAACCCAAGATAAGCTTGCATAACATGATAACATGAACAAAAGGATCAACCCAAACTTGCATAACATAACTTGATGAACTTGCATAACACATCATAGTAAACTTGCATAACACATCATAGTAAACTTGCATAACACATCATAGTAAACTTGCATATCATAATGATCAAACAAAACTTGCATCATTCATTAACTTTAGAGTTTAAGTATGAAAGTAGAAAAGGGCTTACAATGCTTATGAAGACACAAAAATATGACAAAGCCCTTATGCAATCATAAAACCCAAATATGAAGCTCCAAATCAATAAAAACCCTTGCTTTATGATGTAAAGATTGTAACTTGACTTGAATGCAAGCTAATAATGCTCATTTAAACTTGAAATCACTAGAATGAACATGAATCTCTCATAGGAATAAGCTTAGAGATTTTCAAGAGAGAGTGGAGGTCATGAGAGGAATAATTTTGCCATAGTTTAGTTGCATGAATGAATATTAATGATTTAGGGGTAGGTTAGGGGCTTATTTATAGAGATTAGGATTAGTTTTAGACCCTTAGATTAACCCTAGGTTAGTTTAGGTCCGTCAGATTTCATCCCAAGCCCTCCAACCCAGCCCAAAACTCAACCAGGTGCACCCAGGCCAGAATCAGCCGATAGGGCAAGTCGACAGCCCTGTCGACTGCCAAGTCGACAGGCATGTCGACAGGCAAGTCGACAGCCCTGTCGAAAGCCAAGTCGACAGCCCTGTCGACAGCCAAGTCGACTTGGCTGGGCGGGAGTTTTCCCGCCTGGCCCCATTTCTGCATGTTTAGAAATTCAAATTTCCCGAAAACTTCTTTGGGCCTTAACCGGGTCATACGGACTCCGATTTTCGAAAACTCGGACTCTATTTCGCGTATTTTTCCGAGACGAACGCAATGACATAGCCCGTTTCCCTTGATTCAGATTTATAAATTAAATTCTGCCTCGATTTACGATATAACAGGTTATCAGAAATACGGGTTGTTACAAGTTCTAATAGTGCAGTAGATGATCTTGAACCGGATGCACCAATTTATTATGGTCCTCAAAATGGAATGTACAAGTTAATGTGAATTTTCAGATGGAGGCTTCGTTATATGGTCAGATTTTCGTATTCGGTATTTGTAGAATCTCATTTATGTATTGAATTTAGCAAACTAATCATGTATTGAATTTGACAACTTAATTATGTATTGTGCTTGTTTGTTGTTAACTGATATTCTATGTCGTTATTTGATTATGGATGTTGTCTATTGGTATACATTGAGTTTAATATTAGTTTTTGTTTCATATTAAATATCGTCTATATTATCGTCATATTGGTTGTTAATTGACTATTAATATTAGAATATGTGAGTTGCTAGTACATATTTCTGTTATTATTAAAATATATATTTGTTGTAAATTAAAATTTTGTAACATGTATAGGCGTTGCAAACAGAAATCTTGTAACATGTATAAGCGTTGCAAACAAAAATCTACCAACGCTTATAAGCGTTGCGAATGAAAATATACCAACGCTTATAAGCGTTGGGAGAGAAAATCTACCAACGCTTATAAGCGTTGCTACTACATTGCCACGCCCCCGTAGGAACTCTTATAAGCGTTGCGGAAATTGTTTGCAATGGTTATACTCGTTGGCAATCACCTGTTTTGGTGTAGTGATAGGTAACTACAACATCGGGGGCCGTAAGACACATGTAACTATGCGAGTAGGAGCCGATCATCAGAAATGAATCACTTCACCCTGATTATGGGGTGCCTGTTGGGAACTAGTTTATAGGGGTGCAGAGATTAACATGGAGTACGATAGTACATTCGACTCTAGACAACTTAACTTAGCTTATAGTGCTTTCCCATTTCCAGTTTATACTTATCATGCTCATTTCTTTATTCATAGACTGTATAGTCCTAGACTTACTTAGACTTTATGTCTGACTCTACTTTTCTTTCGTTTCCCCCCCCCCCTCCAAGGTCCACAGGGAGGGAATACCGCAGCTTGACTAGTTTTCACATCCAGCTTGAAGAGAAAGAATGTATTGCTTGGATATTTTTCGTTTTGGACTATGGCTTTGGACAGCAGTTATGGGACTTATGCAGTTTACTTATGTTTTATGCTTCTTTAAATAATGAAATCAAGACAGTTATGAAAATGTAATGTTTTTGGGAGTATTGTAAGACAATTATGGCATGGTTTGTGTAACACGTATTTTGATGAAATAAAAAGTTGCTGTTGTTTTCCGCTGTTTCAAAAATATGTGTACTTATATCTGTCTTGTGTATCTCTGACTTATACTTATAAACCTCCACCAAAATTAGGGCATTCCCTTCGAGAGTGACCCTAACGGAGGTGGGGTGTTTCACCCTTGGTCAAGTGAATACGTATACTTTACTTTCCTCGAGTCTTGGCTTCACCCCAAAGCAAATTACTGGCTTAAGAAAACACAATATGTGTCACGGGCTCACAGTCAGTAACCTGAGTAGTGGTAAGAGTACGTCTCATACCACACGTTCTCACTACCGGTTCACTAGTTGCTTATCAACTTCGCAATGGAAATTGCAGAATACCACGAAATAGCTTCAATTAGACGGGAATGAAATTGATCGATTCCGTATACAATCATGTCCCATACCACGGGGTTTACGGTATCGTACGTTTTCCACTTCACCTTCTCGAAGGGTGCAAAACAGTGTAATTATGTATGTATATATATGTATATATATAAGATAGTAATATTTGGTGAAACGGTTTCCAAAATGAACATGAAAATCCTTTGTTCTTTCTCTTTTCGAAAATGTTTATAATTTATAAAATAAATTTATACCACCGGCTGTGTAGCACCACGTTGCACACCCGTCTTCCTCAAATATATAAATAAATTTATACTATTACTTGGTGATAACGAGTTAAATAAACCAAAATCGTAAAATATTTCTGTCCCAAGCTATAATTAAAAACAGTATTTATATACGTATCGAAAACCGATGGAAAACACGTGTACCGTGTAATTAAATTTAATGAAATTCATTGAAAACAACATCTTCCGAATTCACACAAACCTCATTTATCCGAGGTCCGGATTAATGTCAATGTTTGTTCACCCATTTCGTAGGAAATAGCCTTTTATAATGGCACAAAAAATATCAAAGATTACAAAAGAAAGCAGTATAAAATTCAGGAGAAAGAAAGAACCATTAGAACATGGTAAAATGGCTTGATTTGGCGTCACAATTTCTTACGCACCGACCATCCAATAACATAAGTAATATTATTTAAAAAAAATTATAACTCAATATAAAACATAAAAAATAATAAAAAAACACTCTGAAGAAACTTGCGCACTAACATAATTGCGCACCAAACACAATCAGTAAGCATGATATGGCGTGAGCCATATAATACTAAGGCAACAAAATCATCATCTTATGTATAAATTAAGACAATCCTAAGGACTAAGGACAAACGTGAAGACACATAATTCAAAACACTACAAAACACAAAAGGCTACATGCAACTCAAAGAATGCCATAAGGTGGCCTACTAATTCAATCTACAGGCATGCTAATTAAATTGGTGTATTACTATTCACAAATAGAGTTTTGCATTTTAGTCCACATTAATGTGTCCAGTTGCACCTTGGAGCAATGAGAACAAGGCAATATAAAGAAGCTAATTTTTACAGTGTGTTTTAAATAGGACAACCGAAAGTTTTACAGTGCATTTTCAAAAATAGGACCGCTGAAAGCCTGACCTGATTACAGAGGGGGTATGCATTCTGCTGTCCACTTTCAGAACAAGGACAATTGAATGTGAAAATAGGTACATGAACCAAGCAAAATAATGAAAAAAAAAACAAGAACAAGGTTGTGTGTAGCAGCAACAAAGAATTGGAAATAGAAAATTGTTGCCAACACCGAATACACAAAAGAAAATTTGTAGCAAATTTAGACACAAGCTATAGATGCTAATTTTTTTTACAGCAAACAACTAACTGATCGATATCGAAGAAAATGACCATTTAACTAGAATGTGCGAGTTTACACTCACCTTATGATATTTTCCAATAAATTTAGCAAGGAGTTGAAGTTGTTGGAGGCTTCAATGTTGAGAAGAAAGCTTCTTTCAACTGTAATTGCTTCAGTGTTATTTATTCAAATAACCGAAATCTAGCGTTTTGATGTGGATTTTAAGGCTATAATGATTTACAATGAAGAGCTTTTCTGATTTTACCTATTTTCTTTCTTTTGTTTACTAAGGAAGAAGAAGCATGATGAAAGTAGCGTATTTTCCTTCACTATCCAGATATTTCTTAAGTTAAAAACATGATTAAGGCCCAAAGTGGTAATTAACAAAGCCCAAACACTAACTAAAGTATTAATTTAACAAATATGCCAGTTTAACATATAATTAGCGTACAAACTACCGTTTTTCATCAAATTTTAACCAAATTCACACAAGTCTTCATTACTAACGTTAAAGTAAATTTAAGACAATGCTTATAACTTAATTTTCCAACAAAATTTTCACAATTTACACAAATATGCTTCTATACCTGTTTTTGGTGTAATAGTTACAACTCATGTAACTAAATATTTCAAAATTTCTTTATTTTAACAAAATAAACTGTTAAGACGTTACAAAACATATGTTTTTCACATTTATTACCATTTATACTAATTTTAATATGTTCTCATATATTTATTATTATTACTCATTTTTATTAAAATTCCTTTATTAGACCTAATATCCAATATTTTGGCTTATAAATTTCAAAATTCGCATTATTATTCTCGAAATATATTTCTTATGAGTTTAACACTATTAATTTCCCATAAGAAAATATTTCAACCTTTTATTTCTATATTACAACATGCATTAACATTCGTTAATACTTTTAGTTGTCAAATAATCTAATTTCCACCCAAAACCAATATTTCACAATTTATCACGCTTTTCACACTTGACTGACTCAAGCCCTAAATTTAATTACTTAAACGTGATTAAATTTCACAATCAATCACAAAGTACCAATTAACTACTAACATGAGTAATTAAGCCAACTATTCAAATTAATAGTATATATGTTCAACTTAATTATTACTTAAATATTCATATTCTAATGGTTAATTATTATAGTAGGTAATTACTGAAAACTCGGGTTGTTACAGACTCCTCCCCTTACAGAAATTGCGTCCCCGCAATTTCCTAAGGAATAAGTCCATACAACTTACCTAAACCAATCACAAAGGATACGCACATGTACAAGGGTGTACATGCATGGATACAACATGCACAAATAAAGAAAATTTCTTACCCCCGTCATGAGAAGAAAGGCCGGGTAAAGCCGCTCGATAGGCTCCCGGGTTTCCCAGGTACAATCTTCGGGATTATCTAACCATTGAACCTTTACAAGCGGAACATTCTTGCTTCGAAGGCACCTCACCTCTGAATCAAGAACTCGAACTGGCTGCTACACGACGGATAAATCAGGAAAAATCTCAAGATCGAGCTGTTTAAAGGGATCAATAATAGAATCCGAATCTCTAACGAATTTTTTGAGCTGAGATACATGAAAGACATCGTGGATACCAGATAAATGATATGGAAGGGACACTCGATATGCAACAAATTCAATGCGCTCAGCGATAGGAAATGGTCCTATAAAGAGAGGAGCCAATTTCGCGGTCGTACTGAAACGCATAGTTCCCTTTAGTAGAGAAACACGAATAAAAACTAGATCTCCAACAGAGAACTTAAGAGGTATCCTACGGTTGTCCGCGTAGGATTTCTGTCAGCTTTGAGCCGCTTTCATTCCCTATCGAATAAGAGTGATTTTTCTAATGAACCACGAACTGAATCTGGACCAAGAATGAGCTTCTCTCTGAATTCCAACCAACAAGAAGGCGAACGACAAGGCCTTCCATAAAGGGCTTTAAAGCTAAGGCTGTAAATTTTGTTTGAATGTCCAACGTCCGTTTGTGTCCGTGACCGAAATTCATCCGTCCGAGTCCGTCCGATTTTCATTTAGGACACGAGTTAGGACAACAAAATTTGTACGAGAAAAAATCATGTCCGGTCCGGGCTCGTCCGAATTCGACATATAGTTGAGAGAAAATCTAGTAAAATGTACAAAATGTGATATAAGTAGCCATGTCCGACCGAGTTCGATCATCTCCGACAGTTTCCATGTCTGACCGATTTTATTTAGGACAACGAAATTTGTCCGAGAAATATTTTGGTCCGGTCCGTGTTCGGTCCGATTTTTTTTTAGGACAAAAACTGAACACACCTCCGTCCGATCCGATTGATTTACCCCCCAATTTAAAGGGAGCCATATCAACAGAAGACTAAAAGTTGTTATTATATGAGAATTCCACGAGAGATAAGTGATCCTCCCATGAGCCACCAAAATCAAGCACACAAGCACGAAGAAGATCCTCGAGAATATGATTAAAACGTTCAGTTTGTCCGTCAGATTGAGGATGATAAACTATGGAGAAATTTTGCTTTGCTCCCAAGGCTTGCTAAAGGCTACACCAAAAATGGTTGCTGAATAAAGGATCGTGATCACAAACAATCGAGGAAGGAATACCATGAAGGCGAACAACCTTAAAATGACCCAAACTTCCCCCACGACAAATCAAACACAAACAGAAGAACATTTCATTGCTTATTACAACAATTTACATCAGAGTACCAGAATATAACAAAGTATGAATAAATAATATACATTTGATAAACATCAGATATTTACAAATTATAATGTAGCGGAAAAATAATACATAACACAACTGAAAGAAATACGCGGATACAAAGCGGTTCGAATATAGCTCCAGCTATAAACCAGGATCCTGTGAATATAATATCTGCAAAACCGAAACTACTACCTGCCCGTGTGGAAAATAGGGGCATTTAAAGCTTAGGTTAAAACAATAAACTCCAGATCAGTCATGTGACAGGAATGAGAACGAAAATAGTTACTTAAAACTTTATCTTAAAGTGGGATAAATCAAGGGACCACGCCATATAACACGGAACGGGTTTAACCCTAAGAATACCAGTGCATAAAACATACAACTAAATGCTAAATAGAAAAATGAAGCTATTATAAGACTCAGGTCCCATCACACAATGCAACGCAAGCCGGAGGATAGATTTTTTTACCTTATAATAGCCAAAAATGCTTGGTACGTGAAATTTCATATTTTATTATTACTATAAGTGAAGAAATTAACTTCAAATATAAATGTATCAATCATAGGCGGCGTAGGTACCCATATATTACGTCGCCAAATATATATTTACAACTAAAATCGAAAAATCACGTATTGGAAATTGGGTTTCCATCTATGAACCGAGGCAAGGGATTATCCTCACCGATTTCGAGACACACTAGCAAGTAGCTCAGGATCCCTCGCAGTAAACCCCTTGGATCTTCATGGCTGGTCGATGATTAGTTATACCATAAACTATATGTTAGTCGGTTCTATCGAACCTCTAAAATGGTCAGTATGTCAACCATATACATCAGCCCCGTAGTGACCGATATAATATCCATCAACCCCGCAGTGACCGATTATATCCGAGGTACTCATCTCCCATCAAGTAATAATAGTATGCAACATCCACATGAGTAAACAGTCTGGGCTCCATACCATGATGTTACTTGTAGCTAGAACTAACATATGTCCATTTCCACGCAGTCACTATCCCGTTTTTGGTTCACATCTGGGTGCGAGGCTCGCGAATTAACACTATACAAAGCTATGCTATTTAAAGCCGTGCTTTGATCATCAACCATAAGACTCTACTTTTCAACAGAAGCCTTGATCATTTGCATCTCAGCCTGCCAAACAGGCAATTCACGCCATGCGACTGATGCCTATCTATATATAACCTTTGAGCTCGTACGTCTCAGAGAAGAGTGCTAAGAAACAGAATAAATTCTCTGCCACCAAGCAAAAATATATTTAATAGAGATCAATCAACATAGAATAAAATCCAATATCAGACACACATCCATTTACAAGTCCGTTATGGGTCTGAATGAAACCGGAGGCACCTTATTCCTCGTCCTATATGTCCAATACAGGAGAGAGGTCCTTGCATATCTGGTCGATCTCCAAGTACGTTTGGACGATCACCACGTATTACCTTGTCTTGGGTGTACAGCCGAATCAAGACATCAGTAATCATCCAAACGATGTGAAGACCTCCGGTCTTCAACCACCGTCTTCATCGTCGACTTATCGTCGAATCAGTTATTCAAAATGGGTACAAACCCAGCCTTTTCGAATAACTCGCGTATATTATAAACAAGTGCTTCAAAAACATAACATACGCTTCATTCTAATTCGGAATATTATTTTATTTAAATATTCATATCCTTTATTAATTTTATCAAAGATAAATTCTTTAAATTTATTCTTTAATTTTCCTTTGGATATCAATTCAAACCAAATTAAGGTTTATCCAAACTAGTCAGGATCAGCGCACCTTACCGAAGTAATCATATATTTTATTTCCCAATCCCAACCTATTCATCCCATGGAGCAAAACTGGTAATACACCATATTTAACACCACAGTGTTATCGGTAAATTTAGTTACCATTTCACGTTCAAATCTAATTAAAGATTTATCTATCTCCTGGAGTAAAACTGGTGGTACTCCATTCTCGATCATTTCATGAATTTGATAAATTTAATTATCACGTTCGCATTCCAATATAATTAAAGAATCATTAAAACTCTAATTCAGTTTTAATCTCAAAAATCATTACTTAATGATTATTCAAAGTTAAGAAATTAACCTTATCTTTCAGTAGGTTAAAGAACCAAAGTCATTTAAAACACAGTTCACGATAAACCCAAAGTCCCATTCCATTAATTATGGAATCTTCACGGAAAATAGATCAATATATATAATCGATATAAACTTCCGTATCCAACCAATAATATAAATGGAATAACGACAAAGCCTTTTAAATTCCATATATATTAACAGTCTTCCTCCACAGAAGCTCGCTTCGATTATTACCAAATCGAATTCCATTTAATTCCAATTTAATATATTAAATTTCAAAACTTTAATTTGGAAAATTCCCGTAAATCTTAATTAAAAAAAGATTTATAAATTCCAAATCACATTTCACTGTTAACCAGGATAAAAAACGAATGTCGTTAAAAACACAGTTCACAATAAACGCAATTTACATTCTATTTCAATTCTAATTAAATGTTAATTAATTGGTAAACTCCTCTAAATCTTAATTAAAAGATTTATTCTTTTCTCAATTGGGTTCAAGAACAGTATAATTTAAGACACCGTTCATGACAAACACAAAATCCAATTTAATCTTAAATATAAGGCTCTGAATATAAATTATATCGGTTTATATTCAATATCAAATCCTGAAATCAGCAAATATCGTATTGGGAATAATGATATATATCTCCCAAATTCCTCTACAATATCTGTATAATCACGAAATCCAATATTGAAATATTCCGAAGATAATTTCGGTTCAAATCCGTTCCAATTCATATATTGGAAATTTCTGGTTTTATTAAAACCCTTTATAAATCCAATTTATTTATTTGAAAATTATTGGATTCCAAATCTAGTTAATAACTAGTTCATTTTGATAAAAATATATTTTTATCTTTACAAACGCGGAATTTTTCATCCAAATTCTTTCCAAATCATTTATTATGATTTTACACAAATTATTAATTATTTTATTTAGGCTCTTTCAGTCGATTTCCATAAACGGTCATCGAACTGCACTTACAGTGACCTTTTCCAAATTTGATTTGGACATAATTCCCAACCGTTAGATTTCAAATCTCTTATATTCGTTGGAAAGCCCTTTTTGATATGAACCTAAGGATTCCAGTTTTAGGAGAATCCGACGGTCGGATCTCCCATAATGTTAATTCGAAGTCAATGGTCGAAATTCGCAAACGGTCGCGGCGCGACGCGTTCTATTCAAGCCATTAAATATATATAATATATATTATATATATTTCATCGATTCCATTTAAAATGTATTTTATAAATCGTTTTAAAAACGATTTCAACTTCATTTTCAATTTTAAATCAAAATTGAATAATCCTTCTCATTATAATATATAAATGATAATATTTTCAAAATATCATATTTTGAAATAATTTCCTTTTCGATATTCATTATAAAAATGAATAAAATCGATATAAATAATGTTCGCGTCAAAATGGCGCAAATCTAATCAACACAGCTTCATATATTTAAATATTTTCGTGTTCATCCAAAATCGGACATCAAAATCATATTTTGATTCTTTTCTGAATATTATTTTAAATATTTGTTATTTTAAAATATTAGTTATCTTAAAATATTCGTTATTTCTGAATGTGAATCAGACACAATCAATTGCCATATTATTTTATTTATATGGATTTCATACAACACATGTATATAACAACCATGATAAACAATCAACCATCATACAGAGTGTAATTTACAACTGTATAAGCGTTAAAAATAAATAATTAACTCTTTCACAATTTGTCAACCCGTCGATCGACATACAACTAAACAATTGGGATTAGTGTACGTCAAATATCATCCCAACACCCGTGTGGGGTTTCAACCAACAAACACATATTTGTGCAGTTGGGCGATGTGCAAAATTTATCGTCCCAATCCATATCAGTTAAATGTGTGTACATAAACAAATCGTCCGATTTGTAAATGAATATTTATTTTATTCATTTACACATTAGAAGTTATATTTTTAACTATAAAATATTTATTTCAACACATGAATATTTTATACTGTTTATTTATACAATAAAAATGACATTTTTATTGTTCTAACATATTTTAGAAAATTTTGGCAGCATAACGACACGATATTAAAACTAGAATAAGGTCTAGCCTTATCCCTTTCCTAATACTGGCTCGCGCCATACACATACCAATTCAATCCATTCCATTCACACCCCTAAACCAAATTCAAACAAATCAATCAATCAACACAAGCAACCAAACATCCATGGTTTCAATCAAAGGTGTCGGGTGCTACTAAGCACCGTCTGCATCCTAGTATATATTTAACTGTAAACAAAATTAGAGTGAGAAGTTCTCACCTTTAGTTTCCACTCCGTCAATCTTTATGGGACGGTTTGGATTTTGTTTTGATTTCAGTCTGTTCCACCGCCATCTATTTCACGCAGTTGATATTAAAAATCACATTTTTAATACAAGTACTATTTATTTAAAAATCACATTTTTATTCTGCAACTATATAAATAAAAATCACATTTTTATATTTCCATTATATATATAAAAATCATATTTTTATATAGCTATATACATAAAAATCATATTTTTATATTCTCTACGTATATTAAAATCATATTTTTATATAATTAAAAATCATATTTTATCTATGGTATTTATATATAAAAACTCAGCTTTTAAAATAGTACTATTTGTAATAAAAATCATATTTTCAAAACAAAGTTCTTTATGTAAAAATCATATTTTTAAGGCCAGTGTTATTTATAAAATCAGAAAAATAAAACAATGCCATTTTATATTTTAAAAACAATGTCATTTTATATTTTACAAAATAATGCAATTTAATATTTTAAAAATAATGTCATTTATATTTTACAAAATAATGCTATTTTACATTTTAAAAACAATGCCATTTTATATTTTACAAAATAATGCTATTTTATATTTTAAAAACAATGTCATTTTATATTTTAAAAACAATGTCATTTTATATTTTATAAAATAATGCTATTTTATATTTTAAAAACAATGTCATTTTATATTTTACAAAATAACACTATTTTATATTTTAAAAACAATGCCATTTTATATTTTACAAAACAATGCCATTTTATATTTTACAAAATAATGTTATTTTTATTTACAAAATAAAGCTATTTTTAAACATTTTTTCTTTAAGATAATTAAATAATTAATTTAAATTTTCCTTAAACCTTATTTACTTCATTTTCTTCCTGTTTTGAACTGCTCCACTACGAACCCAATACACCAAACCCTACATGCATAACCGCCCCTCTACTAGTTGGTCGGATCTAGAACGGAGACCGGCGCAAGGAGCGTCATGGCGCCACCATCCACAACCAGTGCTAGCGTGGCACTCGGCGGTCCCAGTTGACCACAAAATCAAGCCCTAGCCTCTCCCTTTGAGCGAGAAATTTGACCAGTCCATGCTGTGAAATTCGATCTTACCCATATAGAGTTAAAGAGGATGAAAGGCTCTTCGATCTTCATGTGAAAACCCTAATTTAATTCGTTGAAATTTGGGGCCGATTTGGAATTCTTTTTGGGAGCACCATGGGCATTCACGAGAATGAAGACGGCGGCCACGATTCCTAGGTTTTTATAAAACATATATTTTTTATTTTCTTTAATTTCAAAAATACCCCTTTATTACTACCAACTCCAAATCGAACCCAACAACTATCGTCCTTAGCATAATGTCCCCATTCTGGACACAATGGAATATATTTCCCAAGCTAATTCGACTGATACGATCAGTTTTTGAAATGACCCGAACTTCCCCGTGAAGGAAAGCGCGGATAGAGTTGAGGACACGCCACATCAGAACACAAACAGAAGAACATTTCATTGCTTATTACAACAATTACATCAGATACAAGAATATACAGAGTATGAATGAATTTAATACATTTCACAAATATCAGAGATCTAAATTACATTTAAATACATAACAACGGAAAAATAATACAACAGACAACTGAAGGCGATATACGGATATAGAGCTTTCCGAATATCATTCCAGCTGTAAACCAGGCTCCTGTGAATATAAATCTGCAAAACCAAAACTAGTAGCAGCCCGTGCGGAAAATGAGGCCACCCAGAGTTTAGGTTAAAACAATAAACTCCAGGTCAGTCATGTGACTGGTGTGAGAACTAAAACAGTTATTTAAAACTTTTCTTTAAAAGAGGGTAATTCAAGGGACCACGCCATATAACACGGAACGGGTTTCCTCCCAAGAATATCAGTGCATAGAATAAACAACGCAATGCTTTTTGGAAAAATGAAGCTATTAAAAGACCCAGGTCCCATCACACAATGCAACGCAAGCCGGAGGATAGAGTTTTCCCTTATAATAGCCAAACAATGCTTGATATGTTTAAAAACAAATCACTTGATATTACTATAAGTGTATAGTGTCAAAACAATTTCAATCATAAATATCAATCCTAGGCGGCATGAATGACCCATACCACTATGTCGCCATACTAGGTTCTACAAATAAATCGAAAGTCACGTATTGGAAATTGGATTTCCCTCATGAGTTGAGGCAAGGGGCAAGCTCCTCTCCGATTCGAGACACTCTAGCAAATGCCTCAGGACCCCACTATGATCCCATGGAACCTCCAAGGCCGGTCCTCCCTTACTTTTGAGGATTGGCAATTCCCGAACACATGTTTCCCGGTCCTTACAGACCTAATATCGAGGCACCTCGCATCCAACAACCACATAGGTGAAAAGTATATAAATGTCAGCCAGTTTAAGCACTGACACCACCACTAGCTAGAAAGAAACGTCGTGCACTCCTTGGGTCCTTATCCCGTTTTTGACTCATACTGAGGTGTGAGGCTCGCGAATTAACGTCATACACAAAGCTGCGCCACACAGGCCGTGCTTTGATCATCAACCACAAGACTTTGCTTTTCAACAGAAGCCTTGATCATTTGCCACTTAGGCATGCCACACAGGCAATTCACTCCATGCGACTGATGTCCATCGATATACAACCTCTGAGCTCGTACGTCTCAGAGAAGGGTGTTAAACAAGAGAATAAATTCTCCGCCACTAAACAGATGTATATTTAATGGAGATCAATCAACACAGAATAAAATCCAGTGTCAGACACACAGTCCATTTACAAGTTCGTTCTGGGTCTGAACGAAACCAGAGGCACTTTCCTCGCATATCCATCGATCTCCAAGTACGTCTGGACGATCACCGACTGATTCCCTCATCTTGGGTGTACAACCCAATCAAGATCATCAGTAATCATCCAAACGATGTGAAGACTTCCTGTCTTCAACCACCGTCTTCATCTTTGACTTATCGTCGAATCGGTTATTCAGAATGGGTATAACCCGGCCTTTCCGAATAACCTGCGTATATAATAAACAAATGTTACACAAACACAACATACGCCTCATTCCAATTCAGAATATTCTTTTATTCAGATATTCACATTCTTTGGGAAAGGTTCCCATTAATTTTATCAAAGATAAATTCTTTAAAATTTATTCTTTAATCTTCCTTTGGATGTCATTTCAAACCATGTTATGGTTTTCCAAACTAGTCGGGATTAGCGAACCACACCGAAGTAATTATTTATTTTATTTCTCAATCCCAACCTATTCATCCCATGGAGCAAAACTGTTATTACCCCATAACTAACACCACGGTGTTATCGGTAAAATTAATTAGCATTTCATGTTTAAATCTAATTAAAGATTTACTATCGCTCGGAGCAAAACCGACGATACTCCATTCTCGATCACTTTCCAAATCCGATAATTTAAATTATCAATTCACATTTCAATCTAATTAAAGATTCATTAAAACTCCTTTTACTGGGTTAAAGAACTAATGCCATTTAAAACACAGTTCACAATAAACCCAAATCACATTCTATTTATTATCGGGTTAAAGAACAAGTGTTATTTAAAACACCGTTCACGATAAACCCACAAATCAATTCTAATTCCATTCCAATTAAATATAATAATTAATTGGTATACTTCATTAAATCTAAATAAAAAGATTTAATCTTTTCTCATACTGGGTTCAAGAACAGCGTTAATGAAGACACCATTCACGACAAACCCAAATCTCATTTGATATTAAATACAAGGCTCTGAATAGAAAATATATCGGCTTATATTCAATATCAAGTCAAAAGTGAATTTTCCATTATAAATTCGTTTTAAATTCATTTCAAATTGATTTCAACTCAAATCGACTTCAATTAAATTTCAGTTCAATTCGAATTCTATTCAATTCAATTTGAATTTACCTTATATTCAATTAAATTCGAATTCATTTCAAATTGATTTCAATTCAATTTCAATCATGTTCAATTCAAAATATTCGATTATGAAATCACTTTTCAATATTCATTATAAAACGAATAAAATGGATAAAAATATCGTTCGAGTCAAAATAACGCATCTCTAATCAACACGGCTTTATATTTTTCAAAAACTTCTTTATTCTATTCAACAAATGAATATTTATTCTATTCAACACATGAATCTACATTTCTTTCAAGACTTGACTAATCTCAACAAATGAGTACTGTCAACACGTGACTATTTTTGTTATGTAATATATTTTATAAAATTTTGATAAATATGTTAATTTTCATTGTTAAAATATTTCGTTCAACACATGAATCTATTTTTTTTTCAACACATGACTAATCTCAACACATGAGTACTGTCAACACATGAATCTTATTTTACAATATTCTTTATTTTCTCAATTGGAATGAGGCCCAATCAATTACCATATAATATTAATTACATGGATCCCATACAACACATGTATATAATAGCAACGATAAATAATCAACCATCATCCAAAGTGCACATCACAACTGTCTGTCAACCTATCGATCGACACACAACTAATTATTGGGACTAGTGTACGTCAAATATCATCCCAATACCCATGTGGGGTTTCACATCAACAAACATTGAATATTATTTGTGCAGTTGGGCAACGTGTAAAATTTATCGCCCCAATCAATATCAGTTAAGACAGTGTACATAAACAAATCGTCTGATTTGTAAATGAATATTTTATTTTATTCACACACACGTTAAAAATTATATTTTTAACGATAAAATATTTTATTACAACACATGAGTTTCTATTCAGTTCATTTACACAATAAAATGATATTTTTATTTTTTCTAACTTATTTTAGAAAATTTCGGCGGCATAACGGCACGATACTAGAAACGGGACAAGGCCTAGCCTTATCCCCGGTCTAGTAATGGCCCACGCCATACACATATCAATCAAACCAATTTCAATTCACCAAACAACCAAATTTAGATCAAATAATCTAACCAACTACACAACCAAACAAACAAGTCCATGGTCTGTGGACAATGGTGTCGGGTGCTACTAAACACCGTCTGCATCCTATTATATATTTATAACTAGAAAAGGAAATTTAAAGTGAGAAGTTCTCACCGACTAGCTAAACCAATACACCACAATTCTTCATATGAAGGAAATCTTCGCCACTCGCCTTTCGTCACTTTCGTCGTCCGTGTTCACTACATATATAAAAATCACATTTTTATATTCTCTATTATATAAAAATCATATTTTTATAACTACGCTAAATGGATAAAATTTCTATTTTTATACCGCTACTATATAGATAAACATTCTATTTTTATATCGCTACTATATAGATAAAAATTCCATTTTTATACCGGTGCTCATATAATAAAGATCAAATCTTTACTATCTATATAATATAAAAATCGTATTTTTATTCTTTCTATAATATAAAAATCATATTATTATTCTTTCTATAATATAAAAATCATATTTTTGTTCTTTCTATAATATAAAAATCATATTTTTATTGTTTCTATAATACAAAAATCATATTTTTATTCTTTCTAAAACCATAGAAGCTTTAAAGCGGAGAAAACTCACATTTTTTCTAACGCCCGGATTCGCTGTTCTGGTTCCAGAATTTGCAAACATGCTCCAATCTCCAGACCATCTTTTTTTCTAGCTTAAACGCGCCATTCCGGACAACTTTCGCCTAGTGGTCTTCCTTCCGAAAATGTGCCATTTCGCCGGAAATCGCGGAAAGACAACATTTTGACAGTGTTTGGACAGCAGACTTTGGACGCGTTTTCCCGACAACTCCGCAATGCAAAATAGGACTATCATATATCAAATCGAAGAGAAAATCGTGCTCTTCGACTTTGGTCTTGAGGAACTTTGGCTAGAAACACATGGTTTGGGAGTTATTGGCGAAATAAGGACAGGGTGTTTTATGCAAAACGGGATTTTTGTGAAAAATGTGATTTTTGAGGAGGAGGGGCCCACGACCGGAGTTGGGTGGCCATAGGGGGGGCGCCGGACCTGATTGGAGGTGGGGAGGCGGCTAAGGGGCAGCGGCGGTGGTGGGGCCCATGGTGGCGGTTTGGGTTATTGGGCTTGCTAATTGAAAGAGGGAAAGAGGAGGAAGAAGAAGAGGAGGAGAGGAAGAGGAGGAGGTGTGGGGCGTGCGGCGGCCGACGGCGGTGGTGGAGGTGGGGGAGAGATGCGGCAGCCAAGGGAAAGGGGGGAGCCCATTTTTGAGTTTTTTTTGAAGAAGAAGAAGAGAGAAGTGAGATTATGAAGAGAGAAATGGAGTAAAAGTGATTATATGCTAGTTTCTCGCCTATCGTCTGAATGCCAACAATCTTCGATTGCCGCGGATTTCGGACACGACATAGTAGACATGAAGACGAGTCCAACGAAACAAGTTTCGTCGAATTCCGAGTTCGTTTGACCGTCCGTTAAAATTCTCAAAAATGCTCAGATAAGCTCTAAAAATGCGATTTTGGCACACCATTTCTTCTTGCACACTCACACACTAACTCCAAAAATCAAGCCCTCTTGGATTTAACCATTATTAGACGATACGAATCCAGAAAAAAAGTAGAATCAAATTCTGAGGTCGTATCAATAATGTTCCTTTGTAAAATGACTGTCTGTTTTACCCTGAGTTGTTTTAGCTCGCACGACCACATACTAACTCCGTTTGACACTTCCTTTGGAACTCAACAATGATTTGTCATTATGAATCTATAAAAATTTATCTCATCGAATTCTGAGCTCATATGCAAAATTTCACTTTTTAAGGGCTATGTATTGCTAACCGAAAACCCTAGCCAATTACCACTACTCCGGATCTCGGAATATATCGAAGCTTATACTTTTCGGAGTTCTAAACGGCATTTTGAACTCAATGGAAGTGGGTTCGAGTCAAAATTCATCTGTATGCAAAATTTGACTTTTTGGGGCTATATTTCTATAACGACTATTCTGAATTTTCAACTGGGCATAACTTTTTATTCCCGCTATGAAATTTGGATTTTTCAGATTCGTTGGAAAGATATTTTCAAATAGATCCTAATATTTTTGGTTTCGCCAAAATCCGGTTTATTTTGCACCCGGTACATCCATCTGAATTTAGAAATCGAAATTTCAAACTACCGCGCCATTTTCAATTCCTTTTATAATTTAAAATAAATATTTTTATTCTAACGACGATTCCAATAAATATATACGTTCTAATTCTATTAAAAATAAATTTCTCGTTATTATTATTTAAAATAATTCATTTTAAATGTTCGAAATTCATCAAAATTGCCAAAATAAAAATTTTAAATTGGCTCAGAATTTTCGGGTTGTTACAATCTCCCCCACTTAAAACTTTTTGTCCTCGAAAAGGAACGAAGTTGAAAGTTGTTTTACAAACCAACTCAACTTTCATTATTTTCTTTTACGGCTTAAGTTCTTTAACTTTTCAGTTTCTAAGAATTTTTCAAATTTTCCAAAAATTTGGCTAACACCCTAAATTTTCGAATTTTTTTGCCATAACCTCCCCTGCACCGGGGACTTCGGGATATTTCAAATAGCCTCCCATGGCCCTCATCAATCCAAAAGAAAAAGAAAAAGCCAAGCGGCTAGCCAATCGGCTCATAAAATCACCCAAAACTCAAGAAATACAATAAACATGTACCTATTTGTCGGGCAAACAATTTTATTCCTCTTCTCTAGCCTCCTTGCTATGACCTGTTCACACATATATATGTACATGCATGCATTTCCAAACAATTTACAATACAGTTCAATATTTGGTTCAGTTTGGCCTAAATTCACCGTTCTTTCATAAAATGGTTTAAATGAATAATCATACAACACAACCATCAATCAATTAGTGAATTAACGTTTCAAATTCATAATTTTGATATATATACAAAAAATCATGTTTTTGGTGCCAAATCACAACAATAAACCTATCTAATTTTGATTCTCACACCAGACTATTGGAAATATATGGAAATCCCACTTTCGAAGCACGAACATAAATACTGCTGATGTCCGGAGATCACCAGAATTATCCTCGAGCGACTAGAGTGTGATTCTATATCTATCCAGTATATTAAAACTTTGAATATACGTTCATGACGCGTATATGCAAAATCTTTATATATTGGATTGTCCAAATAAATTTTAAATAAATATTCAAATACGTATAAATCGATTTAAATTTCAAAACAAAATTTGTTTCATTTTTAAAATATACTCTTCACACTCGTTCTAGGATACTACTGATCCTATCTCTAACGAGTCATACCCATTGGATATTACTAATCCAATTTCTGATGAATTCTTTCGTATGGTTCTAATGTGCCTTGTTCTCGAGCTCTGTAAACCACTGCTCTGATACCAACTGAAACGACCCGAACTTCCCTGTGAAGGAAAGCGCGGATTGAGTTGAGGACACGCCACATCAGAACACAAACAGAAGAACATTTCATTGCTTATTACAACAATTCCATCAGATACAAGAATATACAGAGTATGAATGAATTTAACACATTTCACAAATATCAGAGATCTAAATTACATTTAAATACATAGCAGCAGAAAAATAATACAATAGACAACTGAAGGCGATATACGGATACAGAGCTTTCCGAATATCATTCCAGCTGTAAACCAGGCTCCTGTGAATATAAATCTGCAAAACCAAAACTACTAGCTGCCAATGCGGAAAATAAGGGCACCCAGAGTTTAGGTTAAAACAATAAACTCCAGGTCAGTCATGTGACTGGTGTGAGAACTAAAACAGTTATTTAAAACTTTTCTTTAAAAGAGGGTAATTCAAGGGACCACGCCGTATAACATGGAACAGGTTTCCTCCCAAGAATATCAGTGCATAGAATAAACAACGCAATGCTTTTTGGAAAAATGAAGCTATTAAAAGACCCAGGTCCCATCACACAATGCAACGCAAGCCGGAGGATAGAGTTTTCCCTTATAATAGCCAAACAATGCTTGATATGTTTAAAAACAAATCACTTGATATTACTATAAGTGTATAGTGTCAAAACAATTTCAATCATAAATATCAATCCTAGGCGGCATGAATGACCCATACCACTATGTCGCCATACTAGGTTCTACAAATAAATCGAAAGTCACGTATTGGAAATTGGATTTCCCTCATGAGTTGAGGCAAGGGGCAAGCTCCTCTCCGATTCGAGACACTCTAGCAAATGCCTCAGGACCCCACTATGATCCCACGGAACCTCCAAGGCCGGTCCTCCCTTACTTTTGAGGATTGGCAATTCCTGAACACACGTTTCCCGGTCCTTACAAACCTAAAATCGAGGCGCCTCGCATCCAACAACCACACAGGTGAAAAGTATATAAATGTCAGCCAGTTTAAGCACTGACACCACCACTAGTTAGAAAGAAACGTCGTGCACTCCTTGGGTCCTTATCCCGTTTTTGACTCATACCGAGGTGTGAGGCTTGCGGATTAACGCCATACACAAAGCTGCGCCACACAGGCCGCGCTTTGATCATCAACCACAAGACTTTGCTTTTCAACAGAAGCCTTGATCATTTGCCACTTAGGCATGCCACACAGGAAATTCACTCCATGCGACTGATGTCCATCGATATACAACCTCTGAGCTCGTACGTCTCAGAGAAGGGTGTTAAGCAAGAGAATAAATTCTCCGCCACCAAACAGATGTGTATTTAATGGAGATCAATCAACACAGAATAAAATCCAGTGTTAGACACACAGTCCATTTACAAGTTCGTTCTGGGTCTGAACGAAACCGGAGGCACTTTCCTCGCATATCCATCGATCTCCAAGTACGTCTGGACGATCACCAATTGATTCCCTCATCTTGGGTGTACAGCCCAATAAAGATCATCAGTAATCACCCAAACGATGTGAAGACTTCCGGTCTTCAACCACCGTCTTCATCTTTGACTTATCGTCGAATCGATTATTCAGAATGGGTATAACCCGTGTATATAATAAACAAATGTTACACAAACACAACATATTCCTCATTCCAATTCAGAATATTCTTTTATTCAGATATTCACATTCTTAGGGAAAGGTTCCCATTAATTTTATCAAAGATAAATTCTTTAAAATTTATTCTTTAATCTTCCTTTGGATGTCATTTCAAACCATGTTATGTTTTTCCAAACTAGTCGGGATTAGCGAACCACACCGAAGTAATTATTTATTTTATTTCTCAATCCCAACCTATTCATCCCATGGAGCAAAACTGTTATTACCCCATAACTAACACCACGGTCTTATCGGTAAATTTAATTACCATTTCACGTTTAAATCTAATTAAAGATTTACTATCGCTCGGAGCAAAACTGGCGATACTCCATTCTCGATCACTTTCCAAATCCGATAATTTAAATTATCAATTCACATTTCAATCTAATTAAAGATTCATTAAAACTCCTTTTACTGGGTTAAAGAACTAATGCCATTTAAAACACAATTCACGATAAACCCAAATCACATTCTATTTATTATCGGGTTAAAGAACAAGTGTTATTTAAAACACCGTTCACGATAAACCCACAAATCAATTCTAATTCCATTCCAATAAAATATAATAATTAATTGGTATACTTCATTAAATCTAAATAAAAAGATTTAATCTTTTCTCATTCTGGGTTCAAGAACAGCGTTAATGAAGACACCATTCACGACAAACCCATATCTCATTTGATATTAAATACAAGGCTCTGAATAGAAAATATATCGGCTTATATTCAATATCAAGTCAAAAGTGAATTTTCCATTATAAATTCGTTTTAAATTCATTTCAAATTGATTTCAACTCAAATCGACTTCAATTAAATTTCAGTTCAATTCGAATTCTATTTAATTCAATTTGAATTTACCTTCTATTCAATTAAATTCGAATTCATTTCAAATTGATTTCAATTCAATTTCAATCCTGTTCAATTCAAAATATTCGATTATGAAATCACTTTTCAATATTCATTATAAAACGAATAAAATCGATAAAAATATCGTTCGCGGCAAAATAACGCATCTCTAATCAACACGGTTTTATATTTTTCAAAAACTTCTTTGTTCTATTCAACAAATGAATATTTATTCTATTCAACACATGAATCTATATTTCTTTCAACACTTGACTAATCTCAACAAATGAGTACTGTCAACACGTGACTATTTTTGTTATGTAATATATTTTATAAAATTTTGATAAAGATGTTAATTTTTATTGTTAAAATATTTCGTTCAACACATGAATATTTTTTTTTTCAACACATGACTAATCTCAACACATGAGTACTGTCAACACACGAATCTTATTTTACAATATTCTTTATTTTCTCAATTGGAATGAGGCCCAATCAATTACCATATAATGTTAATTACATGGATCCCATACAACACATGTATATAATAGCAACGATAAATAATCAACCATCATCCAAAGTGCACAACACAACTGTCTGTCAACCTATCGATCGACACACAACTAATTATTGGGACTAGTGTACGTCAAATATCATCCCAATACCCATGTGGGGTTTCACATTAACAAACACTGAATATTATTTGTGCAGTTGGGCGACGTGTAAAATTTATCGCCCCAATCAATATCAGTTAAAACAGTGTACATAAACAAATCGTCTGATTTGTAAATGAATATTTTATTTTATTCACACACATGTTAAAAATTATATTTTTAACGATAAAGTATTTTATTTCAACACATGAATTTCTATTCAGTTCATTTACACAATAAAATGATATTTTTATTTTTCTAACTTATTTTAGAAAATTTCGGCGGCACAACGGCACGATACTAGAAACGGGACAAGGCCTAGCCTTATCCCCTGTCTAGTAATGGCCCACGCCATACACATATCAATCAAACCAATTTCAATTCACCAAACAACCAAATTTAGATCAAATAATCTAACCAACTACACAACCAAACAAACAAGCCCATGGTCTGTGGCCAATGGTGTCGGGTGCTACTAAACACCGTCTGCATCCTAGTATATATTTATAACTAGAAAATGAAATTTAAAGTGAGAAGTTCTCACCGACTAGCTAAACCAATACACCGCAATTCTTCATATGAAGGAAATCTTCGCCACTCGCCTTTTGTCACTTTCGTCGTCCGTGTTCATTACATATATAAAAATCACATTTTTATATTCTCTATTATATAAAAATCATATTTTTATAACTACGCTAAATGGATAAAATTTCTATTTTTATACCGCTACTATATAGATAAACATTCTATTTTTATATCGCTACTGTATAGATAAAAATTCCATTTTTATACCGGTGCTCATATAATAAAGATCAAATCTTTACTATCTATATAATATAAAAATCGTATTTTTATTCTTTCTATAATATAAAAATCATATTTTTATTCTTTCTAAAACCATAGAAGCTTTAAAGCGGAGAAAACTCACATTTTTTCTAACGTCCGGATTCGCTGTTCTGGTTCCAGAATTTGCAAACGAGCTCCAATCTCCAGACCATTTTTTTTCTAGCTTAAACGCGCCATTCCGGACAACTTTCGCCTAGTGGTCTTCCTTCCGAAAATGTGCCATTTCGCCGGAAATCGGGGAAATACAACATTTTGACAGTGTTTGGACAGCAGACTTTGGACGCTTTTTCCCGACAACTCTGCAATGCAAAATAGGACTATCATATACCAAATCGAAGAGAAAATCGTTCTCTTCGACTTTGGTCTTGAGGAACTTTGGCTAGAAACGCACGGTTTGGGAGTTATTGGCGAAATAAGGACAGAGTGTTTTATGCAAAACGGAATTTTTGTGAAAAATGTGATTTTTGAGGGGCCCACGGTCGGAGTTGGGTGGCCATAGGGGGGGCGCCGGACCTGATTGGAGGTGGGGAGGCGGCTAAGGGGCAGCGGCGGTGGTGGTGGGGCCCATGGTGGTGGTTTGGGTTATTGGGCTTGCTAATTGAAAGAGGGAAAGAGGAGGAAGAAGAAGAGGAGGAGAGGAAGAGGAGGAGGTGGGGGGCGTGCGGCGGCCGACGGCGGTGGTGGAGGTGGGGGAGAGATGCGGCAGCCAAGGGAAAGGGGGGAGCCCATTTTTGAGTTTTTTTTGAAGAAGAAGAAGAGAGAAGTGAGATTATGAAGAGAGAAATGGAGTAAAAGTGATTATATGCTAGTTTCTCGCCTATCGTCTGAATGCCAACAATCTTCGATTGCCGCGGATTTCAGACACGACATAGTAGTCATGAAGACGATTCCAACGAAACAAGTTTCGTCGAATTCCGAGTTCGTTTGACCGTCCGTTAAAATTCTAAAAAATGCTCAGATAAACTCTAAAAATGCGATTTTGGCGCACCATTTCTTCTTGCACACTCACACACTAACTCCAAAAATCAAGCCCTCTTGGATTTAACCCTTATTAGACGATACGAATCCAGAAAAAAAGTAGAATCGAATTCTGAGGTCGTATCAATAATGTTCCTTTGTAAAATGACTATCTGTTTTACCCTGAGTTGTTTTAGCTCGCACGACCACATACTAACTCCGTTCGACGCGTCCTTTGGAACTCAACAATGATTTGTCATTATGAATCCAGAAAAATTTATCTCGTCGAATTCTGAGCTCATATGCAAAATTTCACTTTTTAAGGGCTATGTATTGCTAACCGAAAACCCCAGCCAATTACCACTACTCCAGATCAGGGAATATATCGAAGCTTATACATTTCGGAGTTCTAAACGGCATTTTGAAATCAATGGAAGTGGTTTCGAGTCAAAATTCATCCGTATGCAAAATTTGACTTTTTGGGGCTATATTTCTATAGCGACTATTCTGAATTTTCAGCTGGGCATAACTTTTTATTCCCTCTATGAAATTTGGATTTTTCGGATTCGTTGGAAAGATATTTTCAAATAGATCCTAATATTTTTGGTTTCACCAAAATCCGGTTTATTTTGCACCTGGTACATCCATTTGAATTTAGAAATCGAAATTTCAAACTACTGCGCCATTTTCAATTCCTTTTATAATTTAAAATAAATATTTGTATTCTAACGACGATTCTAATAAATATGTATGTTCTAAATCAATTAAAAATAAATTTCTCGTTATTATTATTTAAAATAATTCAATTTAAATGTTCGAAATTCATCAAAATTGCCAAAATAAAAATTTTAAATTAGCTCAAAATTTTCGGGTTGTTACAGTTTTCATCAAAATTAAATTATAAATCAATATATGTTAAATTTAAATGCACAGTTTAATTTACCGGGGCCACATACTGACTCCAAAAATTCCCGGAAAATAAATCTAGCTATGTTTTGATGATACGGTCCTAACAAAACTATTTCGTCGAATTTGGAGACCTTTTGAAAAACGATCATTTTTTAGTCGATTTAAATTCAAGCTGAAATTACCAAACACGTTTAAATTCGCCACGCTCACATATTAATTCCAAAAATTATGAAAATTGGAATCTAACAATAATTTGACATTCCAGATCCAACAAAAGTGGTTTCGTCAAAACGGACGTCGTTTGCAAAATGGCTATTTTTAAGGGCTATATGTTATATAAATTCCATAGCGACTATTTTAAATTTTAATCTGGATATAACTTTTTATTTCAATTCCATTCAATTCCAATTTAATATATTAAATCGGAAAACTTTACTTTGGAAAATTCCCGCTAAATCTTAATAAAAAAAGATTTATAAATTCCAAATCACATTTCACTGTTAATCAGGTTAAGGAACGAATGTCGTTAAAAACACAGTTCACAATAAACCCAATTTACATTCTATTTCAATTCCAATTAAATGTTAATTAATTGGTAAACTCCTCTAAATCTTAATTAAAAGATTTATTCTTTTCTCAACTGGGTTCAAGAACAGTGTTATTTAAGACACCGTTCACGACAAACCCAAAATCCAATTTAATATTAAATATAAGGCCATATTATTTTATTTATATGGATTTCATACAACACATGTATATAACAACCATGATAAACAATCAGCCTTCATATAGAGTGTAATTTACAACTGTATAAGCAATAAAAATAAATAAATAATGCTTACACAGTTTGTCAACACATCGATCGACATACAACTAAACAATTGGGATTAGTGTACGTCAAATATCATCCCAACACGCATGTGGGGTTTCAACCAACAAACACACATATTATTTGTGCAGTTAGGCGATGTGTAAAATTTATCGTCCCAATCCATATCAGTTAAATGTGTGTACATAAACAAATTGTCCGATTTGTAAATGAATATTTATTTTATTCATATACACGTTAAAAATTATATTTTAAACTATAAAATATTTATTTCAATATATGAATATTTTATACAGTTCATTTATACAATAAAAATGATATTTTTATTGTTCTAACATATTTTAGAAAATTTTGGCAGCATAACGGCGTGATATTAAAACCGGAATAACATCTAGCCTTATCCCTCGCCTAATACTGGCTCGCGTCATACACATACCAATTCAATCCATTCCATTCACACCCAAACCAAATTCAAACAAATCAATCAGTCAACACAAACAACCAAACATCCATGGTTTTAATCAAAGGCGTCAGGTGCTACTAAGCACCGTCTGCATCCTAGTATATATTTAACTGTAAACAAAATTAGAGTGAGAAGTTCTCACCTTTTGTTTCCACTCCGTAAATCTTTATGGGACGGTTTGGATTCCGTTTTGATTTCAGTCCGTTCCAAAGCCATATGTTTCACGTAGTTGATATTAAAAATAATATTTTTAATACAATGTTATTTATTTAAAAATCACATTTTTATTTTGCTACTATATAAATAAAAATCACATTTTTATATTGCCATTATATATATATAAATCATATTTTTATATTCTCTACATACATAAAAATCATATTTTTATATAATTAAAAATCATATTTTTATCTATGGTATTTATACATAAAAACTCAGCTTTTAAAACAATGCTATTTACAATAAAAATCATATTTTCAAAAATAGTTCTTTATGCTATTTATAATAAAAATCATATTTTCAAAACAAAGTTCTTTATGCTATTTATAATAAAAATCATATTTTCAAAACAAAGTTCTTTATGTAAAAATCATATTTTTAAGACTAATGTTATTTATAAAATCAGAAAAATAAAACAATGCCATTTTATATTTTAAAATCAATGTCATTTTATATTTTACAAAATAATGCTATTTTATTTTTTAAAAAACAATGTCATTTTATATTTTACAAAATAATGCTATATTATATTTTAAAAACAGTGCCATTTTATATTTTACAAAATAATGTTATTTTATATTTTAAAAACAATGTCATTTTATATTTTAAAAACAATGTCATTTTATGTTTTACAAAATAATGCTATTTTATATTTTAAAAACAACGTCATTTTATATTTTACAAAATAATTCTATTTTATATTTTAAAAACAATGCCATTTTATATTTTACAAAACAATGCCATTTTATATTTTACAAAATAATGATATTTTTATTTATAAAATAATGCTATTTTTGCTTACAAAATAATGCTATTTTTAAACATTTTTTCTTTAAGATATTTGAATAATTAATTTAATTAAAATTTTCTTTAAACCTTATTTACTTCATCTTCTTCCTGTTTTGAACTGCTCCGCCACGAACCCAATACACCAAACCCAAAATCCATAACAGCTCCTCCACTAATTGGTCGGATCTAGATCGGAGACCGGCGCAAGGAGCGCCATGGAGCCACCATCCACCCCCAGTGCCAGCGTGGCACTTGATGGTCCAGGTTGACCACAATATCGAGCCCTATCCGCTCCCTTTGAGCGAGAAATTTGACCAATCCATGCTGTGAAATTCGATCATACCCATATAGAGTTGAAAAGGATGAAACGCTCTTCGCTCTTCATGTGAAAACCCTAATTTAATTCATTGAAATTTGAGGTCGATTTGGAATTCTCTCTGGAAGCACCATTGGCATTCACGAGAATGAAGACGGCGGCCATGATTCCTAGGGTTTTATAAAACATATATTTTTATTTTTAATTTTCTTTAATTCCAAAAATACCCCTTTATTACTACCAACTCCAAATCGAACTATACGACTGTCATTCCTAGCATAATACCCCCATTACAGACACAATGGGATATGTTTCGCAAGCCAATTCGACTGTTACGATCAGTTTTCATCAAAATTAAAGTATAAATAATATAAATTGAATTTAAACGCACATTTTAATTTACCGGGGCTCATACTGACTCCAAAAATTCCCGCAAAATAAATCTAGCAATGTTTTGACGATACGGTCCTAACCAAACTAATTTCGTCGAATTTGGAGACCGTTTGAAAAACGGTCATTTTTCAGTCGATTTAAATTCAAACTGAAATTGCCAAACACGTTTAAATTCATCACGCTCATATATTAATTCCAAAAATTATGAAAATTGGAATCTAGCAATAATTTGACATTACGGATCCAACAAAAGTGGTTTCGTCGAAAACAGAGGTCGTTTGCAAAATGGTTATTTTTAAGGGCTATATATTATATAAATTCCATAGTGACTATTTTAAATTTTAAACTGGATATAACTTTTAATTCTCGTTATGAAATCTAGATTTTTCACATTCTTTAGAATGATATAATTCAACAGGTTTAAATATTTATGGTTTTACTAAAATCCAATTTATTTTGAATCCTGTACATTCAATTGAAATTTAAAATCGAATTTTCATACTACAGCGCCATTTCAGGCTCGTTATATAACTAGAATAAATTTATACGTTCTATCTTCAATTTAAATAATTTTTAAATCGTTATTATTTAAATTAAATCATTTTAAATATTCAAAATCCATTAAATTAGCCAAAACAAAAAATTTAAATTGGTTTTGATGCTCCGGGTTGTTACAAACCTCTTTAATATAAAGCTTAGCAAGAAGAGGTGCGCTCCTATTTGACTTAATAGGAATGAAATGTGCTAACTTTTTAAGACGATCAACAATAACCCATATGCTTGAATGACCCCACCTCGAACGAGGTAGGCCATCAACGAAGTCCATCAAAATCTGATCCCATTTCCATAATGGAATCTTTAAAGGCCAAAGGAGACCAAGTGGCCGTTAACGCTCGACCTTAACTAGCTTACAAGTCATACAAATACCCACATAATTAGCAATGCTGCGCTTCATGCCTTTCCAATAATAAAGGCCATGCATATCGGCATGCATCTTACTACTGCCAGAATGGATGGTATACTTAGTGCGATGACAATCATCAAGAATATCATGCCAAAGCGATGGACCAGAAGGTACCATAATACGGTTCTTCTTACGAAGACAACCACGAGAATCAACACTATAATAAATTAATTCCTCGTCTCGAGACTCAGCCTCACAAAGCTAGATAAGGCGCATCACCTCGGGATCGCGCCTCTTGTAACGACCCCTGGTTTTCGACCCAGAAAATCGACACAAAACACAATGTTGACTATTCAAGCATTGTAAATACCAGATCATTAATAGAAAGAAGTTTGAGAGTGAGAAATAACAAGAAAGAAAATTAGAATAGAAGAGGAAGAAGATCACTATAGAACATAATCATAATAAACACAAATCTCATGGCTGAACAAATAAAATATATTATATAACATAACTTTTGAAATACAACTTGTAACAATATATACATACCATTATCAAAGTACGACATATAACATCACAACTGAAATAAACTTTATATATATCTAATGTTTAAGGTTCCTGCTCCAAGATCTTCCAAGTATATCTATAAAATCCCGACTACTTAACTGCCCGTACAAGTTTGGGCACCCAAGAGTTTAGGGTAAAATAAAACAAAATAAACTCCATGTCAGTCATGGAACTGGTGTGAGTAAACTCCAACCATTCGATTTAACTTTTAAAAATACTTTCCAAAAGAAAGCATAATCGTAAGACCGATCCACATATAAACACGAATGGTTTTAACCTTACGATAACCCAAAACATTCCTTTAAAACCATATTATTCCAATATTATAATAGTGTCTAATACAAGTAAATAGAAATCTAGCAGGACGTTTTCATCTCACGCTCTATATACATGTATACAATAAAAAAACACGGGCTCTTATTGGAGAGTGGATTTCCAACTATGGCACGGTATGGGACCACCTTCCGACAGTGTACCTCTAGAGAGAGTACACCAGGATTCAACAAGAACATCTTGCAACCCAGGCTAAACATGACCGGCCTCTCACTTTGCTTGAGAGAACCAAATATATTGTCACCTTACGGTTGGTATACCAACATAAACGCTCCTGGGAGATACAGAAGCGAAAGAAGAACAAATCAAAATTTCTCTATATGGTGACAATATACCTAATATGAGAGCAATCCACTTAGCCATGCAACCTACCCGATTTTATACCATTTCCTAGTTGAAGCGGTTTGAGGTCATAACTACCCTAAGATAGATCACATTCATTTATTTTGAATGCCACATCGTCATATTTTCCAAATCACAAATTGATTTCCCAAAAAATACACGGGTATAAAGCTAAGAGAAAAAAATTTCTCCTCCACCAACATAAGTACGTTTGAAGAGGTCAACTTACGCGATTTATTAGGTATACTCTGTCAGACATTCGTCCATACAAGTTGTCCTAGGATTGGACAAACCGAAGGTACTATTTTGTAAATCTGTCTTAGGAAATTTCTACCTAGGATCGCCAGAATGACCTTTGCATAAACTCCGCCTTCAATCTTCTACGACATATTTTATTCGCAAAGCTTATGCCCATATGGAGTTTTTTTTAGATAGTAAATCTGATTCCGGCCTCTCCGTATTGACAACAAAAATGGTCAAAAACTTTGATAGTCGGTTATTTAACTATCAAAGGAAAACATTCATACAACAACCGATTTGGTTTCCAAACTGAAATTTTATCGGTCAACAATCAATCAACATTGAGTCCTTTAAATTAATTCATCATTAATTCATTCCTTTCCTAATTTCCGATTTCCATATTTTTCCCAAATATTTATTAAAACTAGTTTAGCTTTTCACGATTCTCGAAAAACAATTCCATATATCCACGACTTCTTATTCTTTATATTCAGAAAATATACGTTATTAATATTGGCAAACATTTTCATTTCTTATTAATGTTTCAGCATTCTTCCACATCCATTAGTCCCTAACCGTAAACTAGTAAGAGAACATCTTCCTAAATATCAACCCCGAAGGCCGAAACAAACATCAGATCGATACTCAGGATGCCATTTAACATAACTAATTCCCAGTTATTTTCTAATTTCCTTAACTTCATTCTTAACTTGAAAATCATTTCATTTTCTATACTTAAAAAACATCTCTAATTATATTTGGAAAACATTTCCAAAAATCCATTTATATAGATTTAACGAACATTGTATAAAACATTGGTTATAACGATAACGTTATAATACATGGTTCTAAAATATTTAAAATATAAATTTGATTCTTTATTTAAAATAAATAAATAATATTTAATTATTTATTTAAATATTAATTAAAAAATGAAAGTAAATAGTATCTTTCTGGATTCGATATATCGAATTTCGACTTATAACTCTTTTTAAATAATCTTTATTCGATTAATGTTCCGAACATCGAAATAAATTCACCATTTAGGTTAACTCCATTCCTAAATTCATCTTTGAATTTATCATTTCCAAAATATTACCAATTTCCTGTTATCACCATTCCCATTTATCATTGCTTTTAAACCATTATTCACTTTTAAATGTGAATATTATTCATTTACAGAATCTGGACTCGTTTTATTAAATAAATCTGGATTTTTATTTATAAATACCATTAAAGGTTCACCTCTGTTTATCGAGTTAATTTATATATTCATCTTCATATGTCACTTCATAAACTCATTTACAAGTAAAATTGCTTATTAATTACACATTAATTTTGTAACTTAATCTCGATTTCATATTCGATTATAAATTATTGGTTCCGAACCAAATATTAATTATCTTGTCAAATTTTGAATTATATAATATGTAATTTCTAAAAAATAAATTATTTTAATAATATCCGACATCATTGAATTATAATTATAAATCATTATCGATTTATTTCAATTCCACTTACATTTCGAACATCAAAATAATTCCATCATTTTCATTTGAAATGATTCCCCAATTTCCCCATTTTCATTTCACTTTAGAATTCACATTTCCGAATTATCCAGTGATAATTTTTCCACTTCATTTATAAACATCATTTATAAATTAAACCACTTGTTTTATTTATTAAAAACAAGTTATTTTATATTGTAACCGAATCGGAATTCAATTTATTATTTAAAAATAGATCTTTCCTTTTCAAAACCTAAATCATTTCCCAATATATTTTACGGTACTTTAAATACCAGATATTTCAGGGTCAATGTTATCCAACATGCCATAGATTATTTTTCACATCATATAATGCAATATATAAAACAACAATATAATTGTTGAGGAATCTAGTTGGATTCCTCCAACCTGTTTCCCTGCATCTACATATGTTAATCAACATAAATAATACTAATTTCGTATCAATATGAGATATTATAAATAAATAGAACCAGCATTCAAACAAACTATTTATATATATAATTGTCTATATTATTTTAACCAATTAATAAGCAATTCATCCTAACAAACATCACACAACGTTCAATCATTGTTTATCAAAATTGTATAATATTTATAATATTATAAAACTGGACAGAGTTTGTGGGTTTACTCACATTGGTTGTTAATCGTTGAATAACAATTAACGGTCGATGATTTTGATCAGCCGTTTTATTTTGCCATAAATTCAGACGGACTCCAAATCAATCCAAACTAGTTCCATTGTGTAGTCTATTTCCATACAATCATAATAGATTCTGTTTTGTCAAATTTCAATAACGTATAAGAAAGTTATGTAATTTATAAATTATATGTATTTTATTTAAAGTAAAACTTAAATTAATATAGATATCGGGCCTTACCCATTTATAATTCAGCCCAAGACCATGCTAATCGGCATACGTGAACACTGAAAAGTGTCTATCTCCTTCAACAAAAACCTTCCTTATGCCCACTTCTATTGTTCATTTAAACTCCACGTCCTTATTTTTCTTTTTGGGCTTTCTCATTTTTTTTTATATTGGACTGACCCCAATTATTCGGCCCACACAAAACAATCCTCAACCTTTCAACAGTGATTCATATTCCAACATAAATACCGCAAGCTCTTGTGTTTTAATTACCCAATTTCGAAAATTTTGATCATCTTGCTTCCACATGTTACTTCGGATTTTCCATAACCAACTTCACCGACCCCCTCCTCCTCTTCTCCTCTGTCTCCCCATCCCGTCCATGTGAAACTCGACCTCCATTACCGCAAAGGAACGCCGACAGCTCCTCACGAGTTCCACTGAAGACACCAAACCCTTTGGTCATGCATACCCACCAAAACTACTCCACAGACGCGCCTCCCCACGCTGGACCCTCCCCTTATCTCGTGTCGACTCCGTCCATCCCCATTTCTTGTGCACCCAGTCCCTAGGCCACTGCCTCCAATTTTCGAACACGAGAAACTTTGTCGAGCTTCATGAAAATGGTAGGAAACTGAAGCTCTTAAGTAGACGAGTTTAAAATCATTGGTTTCAATTTTTTTTAGAGTAGTGTCAGATTCATTTTAGGTATTCAAAAGCCAAGGAAAAGTTCGTCATTGCGTTCTTGAGGAAGGATTGACAAAATGCTTTTCCTATGTTTTTATAATATTATACAACTTGGTGGCCAAGGATTAGGATATAGGTTAGGCAGATTATTTTAAACCATAGTTTTGCAGATAAATTTATTTTGATTTTCCAAGGGATAGATATTTGCATCAGGGTAGATGCTGATACATTTTGATAGGTATGAATTATCATTTTGAATGTTGAAAGCATTGATTATTGAGGTCTGCATTTGGAGGATAGGGGAGGCGTACAAGCCTGTACCATTTCCTTGACAATGAAGATAGTCGTATTATATGTATATTTTTTTTTTGAAATAACTGAATACTTACAAAAAGAAGTCTAAGATAATCAACACCATAGCATGTCACCACTTAGCGATGACCTATGATAAAAGTTTTGAAACACCCGAATACTTGCCAATAAATGTCTAAGATATTATCAAAACCTAAACATGTTACGACTTTGCGATAACCTATGATTCCTAAATGTAACAAGGGAGACATACCAAATAACCACAATTATTTATAGTGAAGAATACATGGAAGCATCCTGAAGCCTTGACGCACAACATGCATATAGCATGCACCTTTCTAAAATGGTTGTACATAACTAGAAATTAAGAAAGAGAAAAGAGAAACTTCGATAAGCGTGCACATATTAATATCTAGAAAAAAAATTGCGAAAAAAAGAAATTGGTGAATTGTTCATTCATGATGAAGGAGATCAAAGGATGAGTTAAAAAGAGAGGTGAGGTGAGAGGTGAGGTGTAGACGTTAATGATGCTTCACTTATAAGTTTTGAGTTATAATGTTTCGTGTACCCCATTACTTAAAATTCCATTAACATACGAACTGCTATGAACAAAAAATTAAAACACAATCGTGTTGAGCGTTGCCACGATTCTGAAAATATAATAATATAGACAAGTTAATTTCTCTTGTGAAATTCCAAAAATGCTGATTTAGGCGAAAAATACGTTAAACGAAAAGTTGTTTATTTTCCAAAATAAAAATTACAGTAAAATTCTATAAATTAAATTAAGTATACGTTTTAAAGGTCTAGTCCAAATTCGAAACCAGTATTTAATTATATTAAATAAATCATTATGGTTTATAAACGATTTCACATCGACTTTCTTAAAATTTGATTTGGACATAACTTATATGTAACAACAAGGAATTTCGCTCGATCCGAATCGATCGCTAAACCGACCCAGACCGTTCGAAACCCCTGATTGTTTTGAGAACACGACAAATTGGAACACAAACAGAAGAACATATCATTGCTTATTACAACAATTCATCAGAATACAAGAATATACCGAGTATAAATAAATAATATACATCACAAAATATCAGAGATTACAATACGTAGCAGCGGAAAAATAATACAATACACAACTGAAAGAGATATACGGCTACAGAGCTTTCCAGATATCATTCCAGCTGTAAACCAGGATCCTGTGAATATAAATTTGCAAAACCAAAACTACTAGCTGCCCTTGTCGAAAATAAGGGCACCCAGAGTTTAGGTTAAAACAATTAACTCCAGGTCAGTCATGTGACTGGTGTGAGAACTAAAACAGTTATTTAAAACTTTACTTTAAAATAAAGTAAATCAAGGGACCACGCCGTATAACACGGAACGGGTTTCCTCCCAAGAATACCAGTGCATATAACAAAACAGCGCGTTGCTTTTTGAAAAAATGAAGCTATTATAAGACCCATGTCCCATCACACAATGCAACGCAAGCCGGAGGATAGGATTTTCCCTTATAATCGCAAACATGCTTGGTACGTTAAAAACAAATCATTTGATACAATTATAAGTGTATAGTGCCAAAACAATTTCAATCATAAATATCAATCATAGACGGCATGGGTACCATATATCATGTCGCCATACTAGGCTCTACAATCAAAACCGCAAATGTCACGTATTGGAAGTTGGGTTTCCATCTGTGAACCGAGGCAAAAGATAGTCCTCTACCGATTCAAGACTCTCTAGCCCGAGCCTCAGGAAAAGTACTCAGTCAAGCCCTTGGATCGTCAGGGCCGGTCCACCGATGTGGATTAAAATGCCCGAACAATGCGTTTCCCCGCCCTTTCGGGCGTAAATGAGCCAAATGACTCCATCGGCTCCACATAGTCACCGATATATCCGAGGCGCCTCGCAACAGCAACAACCACACAGGTGAAAATAATATAAATGTCAGGGCTGGTAGGTCACTGACACCACCCTAGCTAGAAGGAAACACATTCTCTCCCTGATGTCCTCTCCCGTTTCTGGTTCACAACCGGGGTGTGAGGCTCGCGAATTAACGTTACACAAAGCTATGCCACATAGGCAGTGCTTTGATCATTAACCACAAGACTTTTCTTTTCAGCAGAAGCCTTGATCATTTGCCACTTAGGCATGCCACACAGGCAATTCACTCCATGCGATTGATATCTATAAATATATAACCTCTGAGCTCGTACGTCTCAGAGAAGGGCGTTAAGCAAGAGAATAAATTCTCCGCCGCCAAACATATATATATTTAATAGAAATCAATCACACAGAACAAAATCCAATGTCAGACACACAGTCCATTTACAAGTTCGTTCTAGGTCTGAACGAAACCGGAGGCACTTTGTACCTCGCATATCCATCTATCTCCAAGTACGTCTGGTCGATCACCAACTGATTCCCTCCTCTTGGGTGTACAGCCCAATCAAGATCATCAGTAATCAACCAAACGATGTGAAGGCCTCCGGTCTTCGACCATCGTCTTCATCCTCGACACATCGTCGAATCAGTTATTCAGAAAGGGATAAACCCGGTCTTTCTGAATAACTCGCGTATATAATAAACATGTGTTACACAAACACAACATACGCCTCATTCCAATTCAGAATATTCTTTTATTCAAGTATTCTTATACTTTGGGAAAGGTTCCCATTAATTTTATCAAAGATAAATTCTTTAAATTTATTCTTTAATCTTCTTTTGAATATCAATTCAAACTAGTCGGGATTAGCGAACCACGCCGAAGTAATCATTTATTTTATTTCCCAATCCCAACCTATTCATCCCATGAAGTAAAACTGGTAATACTTCATATCTAACACCACGGTGTTATCGGTAAATTCAATTACCATTTCACTTTCAAATCTAATTAAATATTTAACTACCGCCTGGAGCAAAACTGGTGATACTCCATTCTCGATCATTTCAATCTAATTAAAGATTCATTAAAACTCCACTTGGTTTTAATCTTCCCAAAAATCAATATTAATGATTGTTTAACTTGGGAAATCATATCCTGTCTTTAACTGGGTTAAAGAACCAATGTCATTTAAAACACGGTTCACTATAAACCCAAAATCACATTTCATTGTAAATCGGGTTAAAAAACGAATGTCGCTAAAACACAGTTCACAACAAACCCAATTCCCATTTGATATTAAATACAAGGCTCTGAATAGAAAATATATCGGCTTATATTAAATATCAAATTCTACGACCAACAAATATCGTATTGGAAATAACGATATAAATATATCTTTCAAATTTCCATAACAATATCTGTATAATCACGAAATCCAACATCGAAATATTCCAAAGACAATTTCGATTCAAATCCATTTCAATTCAATTATTGGAAATTTTGGTTACTTTTAAAACCCCTTTCAAATCCAATTTATTTATTTCAAAAATAAATGGATTATAATTCTAGTTCAAAACTTGTTCATTTCGATAGAAATCTATTTTTATCTTTTCAAATATGGAATTTTTCATCCCAATTCTTTCCAAATCATTTCTTATGATTTTACACAAATTATTAGTATTTTTAATAATTTTAGCAAGATCAGTACAGTCGATTTCCATCAACGGCCATCGAACTGCACTTACAACGACCTTTTCCAAATTTGATTTGGACATAATTCCAAATCCAACCGTTAGATTTCAAATCTCTAATATTCGTTAGAAAGCTCTTTTCGATACAAACCCAACGGTTTCGGTTTTAGGAGAATCCGACGGTCGGATCTCCCGTACTATGCATTCGAAGTCAATGGTCGAAATTCGCGAACTGCCGCGGCGCGGTGTGTTCTATTCAGGCCATTATATATATATAATATATATTATATATATTTCATCGATTTCCTTTCAGAACATATTTTATAAATCGTTTTAAATTCGTTTTCAAATCGATTTCAACTTCATATTCAATTTCTAATCAAAATTGAATATTCCATATCATTAATCTATAAATTATAATATTTTCAAAACCTTATATTTTGAAATCAATTACTTTTCGATATTCATTATAAAATCGATATAAATATAGTTCACGTCAAAATGGCGTCAATCTAATCAATACGGCTTTTATTCAACACATGAATGTTTATTCTATTCAACACATGAATATTTATTCTATTCAACACATGAATATTTTATTTTATTCAACACATGAATATTTATTTTATTCAACACATGAATTTTCTTTCTATTCAACACATGAATTTTCTTTCTATTCAACACATGAATTTTCTTTCTATTCAACACATGAATTTTCTTTTATAATATTCCTTATTTTCCAAATTGGAATGAGGCCCAATCAACTACCATATAATGTTAATTATATGGATTCCCTACAACACATGTATATAATAGCAACGATAAATCATCAACCATCATCCAGAGTGCACCACACAACTACATAAGCATTAAATATAAATAATTAACGCTTACATAGTCTGTCAACCCATCGATTGACATACAACTAAATAATCGGGATTAGTGTACGTCAAATATCATCCCAACACCCGTGTGGGGTTTCAATCAATCAAACACATATTTTATTTGTGTAGTTGGGCGATGTGTAAAATTTATCGTCCCAATCCATATCAGTCAAATGTGTGTACATAAACAAATCGTCCGATTTGTTTATAACTATTTATTTTATATACACGTTAAAAATTATATTTTTAACCATAAAATAATTTATTTCATTCCACTACACACAATCATTTTTCACAACACATCAATCGAACAAACAAGCCTTCCATGGTCTGTGGACGACGGGTGTCGGGTGCTACTAAGCACCGTCTGCATCATAGTATATATTTCAAACTAGAAATAAATTTAAAGTGAGAAGTTCTCACCATGAAGCTAAACCAAACGCCGCGACTCTTCATATGTAGGAAATCCTTCCATGTCCGCCTTTTGTCACTTTCGTTGCCAGTATTCACTACATATATAAAAATCACATTTTTATATTGTTGCTATGTATATAAAAATCACATTTTTATATTGATGCTATGTAGATAAAAATTCTATTTTTATGCCGCTACTATATAGATAAAAATTCTATTTTTATAACGGTGTTCATATAATAAAAATCATATTTCTCTCTCGTCGTTCTCTATATAAAAAAAATCACATTTTTATATATAAAGATCGTATTTTTATATCTCTGCTACATATGCAAAAATCACTCCTTTACACCGCTACTTCCATGATAAAAATTATATTTTTATCTTGCTAGTAACATAATACAAATTATATTTTTATTACTCTATATAAATAAAAATCATATTTTTAAAACGCTACTCTCTATATAATGATTATAACTTTATACTATTAAAAATCATATCTTTCTATCTATAAAAATCTCATCTTTTGATTATAAAAATCTAATCTTTTCATGTTAAAAATCGTAACTTTGTTATAAAAGCCTAAATTTTTCTATGATAAAAATATAACCTTTTCTTTTCTTCCCTAACTAAAAATCATATCTGTCTATTTTTATCATAGTAAAATCGAAATCAAAATCATAAATAAATAATAATAATAAACAAACTTATAGTTTCTTGGTCAGAGGGGGGGTCCACTGGGGGTTGCGCAGGCTGCTGGTGGCGCGGACGATGGGTGGGCCAGGGGCAGAGGTTAGTTGCGGTTTCAGGGTGGCGGTGGGTTTCCGGAGGCTTGGGGTGGGTTTGGATGGGTTGAAGGCGGGATGGTCCAGGAGAGAGATGGCGGAGAGCAGAGGTGGGAGGCGCCGTCGCCTGGGAGCCGGAGGCGGACGGAGGCGACGCGCCTCGATTCAGGGTGGCGGTGATTTAGGGTTCGCGCGCCCTTTTTTTCTTTTCTTCGTTTTCGATGATAATGAACGGGAGGGGGTGTTTGACTGAGTAAGGAGAAAAGAAGGAGGGGTTTGAAGGAATTTTTATTTTTAATTTATTTTTAAATTCAAAAAGTTGCTTTTTCAATTCTAACTTTGAATCGAACCCAACGACTGTCACCCTAGCTAATTACCCCCATTCCGAACACAATGGGACATGTTTCGTAACTCAATTCTGCTATTTTGATCTGTTTCTGTGTAAATTAAAATATAAATTAATATATATTAAATTTGAACATACATTTTAATTTACCGGGGCCACATACTAATTTAAAAATTCCAGAAAAATAGTTTCTAGCTTCGTATTGACGATACGGTCCTAGTAAAACTAATTTCGTTAAATTCTGAGATCGTTTGAAAAATGGTCATTTTCGGGTCGATCGAAATTGATTGAAACTGTTAAAACACGTTTTATTTCGCCACGCTCACATATTGATTCAGAAAATTACGAATTTTGAAACCTAGCAATAACTTGACATCACGGATCCAAAAAGTGGTTTCGTCGAAAACCGAGGTTGTTTGCAAAATTGCTATTTTTAAGGCCTTAATTTATATATAATATATAAATTCCACAGCGACTTTTCTGAATTTTAAACTGGACATATCTTACACTCTATAAAGTGAAATCTCAGTTTCTTACATCCGTTAGAAAGATATAATTAAACAGATTCAAATATTTCTAGTTTCGTTCAATTCCGACTTAAAAAACATTTTTGTATATTCATTTGAAATTTGAAATCGAATTTTCAAACTACCGCGCCATTTCAGGCTCGTTATATAATTAAAATAAATTTATTCGTTTTAACTTCGTCGAAAATATATTTTCCGTCGTTATTATTTAAAATAATTCATTTTAAATATTAAAAATTCAGTAAAATCGCCAAAATAAAAATTTTAAATTGGCTCAGATTTCCGGGTTGTTACAATCTCCCCCACTTAAAATTTTTCGTCCTCGAAAAGGAATGAAGCCGAAAGTTGTTTAACTAATCAACTCAACTGTCATTATTTTCAATATGGCCTAAGTTCTTCAACTTTTCAGTTTCTAAGAACTTTTCAAATTTTTCAAAAATTGGCTAACACCCTAAATTTTCGAAAATTTTCACCATAACCTCCCCTGCACCGGGAGCTTCGGAATATTTCAAATAGCCTCCCATGGCCCTCACCAATCCAAAAAGAAAAAGAAACAGCCAAGTGGCTAGCCAATCGGCTCATAAAATCATCAAAAACCCAAGAAATACAATAAACATGTACCTCTTTGTCGGGCAAACAATTTTAATCCTCTTCTTTAGCCTCCTTGCTTTGACCTGTTCAATGTAAGTACATGTATATGCATGCCAATGCGACTAATTTTCAATACAATTCACTATTTGGTTCAATTTGTCTAAAGGTTCAACATTTAATTAATCAACCAATAATCAAACAATACAATCAGCAATCAATTAGTTTATTATCATTTCAAATTCGTAATTTTGATATCTAGTCAAAATTCACATTTTTGATGCCAATTCACAACAATAAGCCCTATCTAGTTTTGGTTCTCACACCAGTCAATTGGAAATATATAGAAATCCCACTTTCGAAACTCGAACATAAGTGCTCATGATGATATGCCATTATCAGAACCATCCCCGAGCGACTAGAATGTGATTTTATATCTATCTAGTATATTAAAACTTCGAATACACGTGGATCAGACGTATACGAAAAATCTTTATATACTTGACTGTCCAAATCAATACAAATAAATATTCAAATACGAATATCTGAATTTAATTTTTCAAAACAAAATTTGTTTTCAATTTTATTTTCAAAATATCACTCTTCACACTCGTTCTAGGATACTACTGATCCTATCTCTAACGAGTCATTCTCATTGGATATTACTAATCGAATCTCTGATGAATTCTTTTGTTTGGTTCTAACGTGTCTTGTTCTCCGAGCTCTGTAAACCAAAGCTCTGATACCAAATGTAACAACAAGGAATTTCGCTCGATCCGAATCGATCGCTAAACCGACCCATACCGTTCAAAACCCCTGATTGTTTTGAGAACATGAAAAATTGGAATACAAACAGAAGAACATTTCATTGCTTATTACAACAATTCATCAGAATACAAGAATATACCGAGTATAAATAAATAATATACATCACAAAATATCAGAGATTACAATACATAGCAGCGGAAAAATAATACAATACACAACTGAAAGAGATATACGGATACAGAGCTTTCCGGATATCATTCCAGCTGTAAACCAGGATCCTGTGAATGTAAATCTGCAAATCCAAAATTACTAGCTGCCCATGTCAAAAATAAGGGCACCCAGAGTTTATGTTAAAACAATGAACTCCAGGTCAGTCATGGGACTGGTGTGAGAACTATAACAATTATTTAAAACTTTACTTTAAAATAAAGTAAATCAAGGGACCACGCCATATAACGCGGAACGAGTTTCCTCCCAAGAATACCCGTGCATATAACAAAATAGCGCAATGCTTTTTGAAAAAATGAAGCTATTATAAGACCCAGGTCCCATCACACAATGCAGCGCAAGCCGGAGGATAGGATTTTCCCTTATAATAGCCAAACATGCTTGGTACGTTAAAAACAAATCATTTGATACTATTATAAGTGTATAGTGCCAAAACAATTTCAATTGTAAATATCAATCATAGATAGCATGGGTACCATATATCATGTCGCCATACTAGGCTCTACAATCAAAACCACAAATTTCACGTATTGGAAGTTGGGTTTCCATTTGTGAACCGAGGCAAAAGATAGTCCTCTACCGATTCGAGACTCTCTAGCCCGAGCCTCAGGACAAGTACTCAGTCAAGCCCTTGGATCGTCAGGGCCGGTCCACCGATGTGGATTAAAATACCTGAACACTGCGTTTCCCCGCCCTTTGGGGCGTAAATGAGCCAAATGACTCCATCGGCTCCACATAGTCACCGATATATCCGAGGCGCCTCGCAACAGCAACAACCACACAAGTGAAAATAATATAAATGTCAGGGCTGGTAGGTCACTAACACCACCCTAGCTAGAAGGAAACGCATGCCCTCCCTGATGTCCTCTCCCGTTTCTGGTTCACAACCGGGGTGTGAGGCTCGCGAATTAACGTTACACAAAGCTATGCCGCACAAGCGGTGCTTTGATCATCAACCACAAGACTTTGCTTTTCAACAGAAGCCTTGATCATTTGCTACATAGGCATGCCACACAGGAAATTCACTCCATGCGATTGATATCCATCAATATATAACCTCTGAGCTCGTACGTCTCAGAGAAGGGCGTTAAGGAAGAGAATAAATTCTCCGCCGCCTAACAGATATATATTTAATAGAAATCAATCACATAGAACAAAATCCAATGTCAGACACACAGTCCATTTACAAGTTCGTTCTGGGTCTGAACAGAACCAGAGGCACCTTGTACCTCGCATATCCATCGATCTCGAAGTACGTCTGGACGATCACCAACTGATTCCCCCCTCTTGGGTGTACAGCCCAATCAAGATCATCAGTAATCACCCAAACGATGTGAAGGCCTCCGGTCTTCGACCACCGTCTTCATCGTCGACACATCGTCGAATCAGTTATTCAGAATGGGATAAACCCAGTCTTTCTGAATAACTCGAGTATATAATAAACAAGTGTTACACAAACACAACATACGCCTCATTCCAATTCAGAATATTCTTCGATTCAAATATTCTTATACTTTGGGAAAGGTTCCCATTAATTTTATCAAAGATAAATTCTTTAAATTTATTCTTTAATCTTCTTTTGAATATCAATTCAAATTAGTCGGGATTAGCGAACCACACCGAAGTAATCAATTATTTTATTTCCCAATCCCAACCTATTCATCTCATGAAGTAAAACTGGTAATACTTCATATCTAACACCACGGTGTTATCGGTAAATTCAATTACCATTTCACGTTCAAATCTAATTAAAGATTTAACTATCGCCTGGAGAAAAACTGGTGATACTCCATTCTCGATCATTTCAATCTAATTAAAGAATCATTAAAACTCCACTTGGTTTTAATCTTCCCAAAAATCAATATTAATGATTGTTTAACTTGGGAAATCATATCCTATCTTTAACTGGGTTAAAGAACCAATGTCATTTAAAACGCGGTTCACTATAAACCCAAAATCACATTTAACTGTAAATCGGGTTAAATAACGAATGTCGTTAAAACACAGTTCACAACAAACCCAATTCCCATTTGATATTAAATACAAGGCTCTGAATAGAAAATATATCGGCCTATATTCAATATCAAATTCTACGACCAACAAATATCGTATTGGAAATAGCGATATAAATATATCTTTCAAATTTCCATAACAATATCTGTATAATCACGAAATCCAACATCGAAATATTCCAAAGACAATTTCGATTCAAATCCATTCAAATTCAATTATTGGAAATTCTGGTTACTTTTAAAACCCCTTTCAAATCCAATTTATTTATTTCAAAAATAAATGGATTATAATTTTAGTTCAAAACTAGTTCATTTCGATAGAAATCTATTGTGACACCCCGTATTTTTACATTTTAAAAGCAAGAAATTTACATACGTATACGATGATACGCAAAGCATATAAACCAGTGAAGCATGAAGATAAAAGATATTCTGTTTATACTTCTAGAATTAAGGTAAACGGGATTCACCATTGCGTTCGTCTCGGAAAAATACGCGAAATAGAGTCCGAGTTTTCGAGAATCGGAGTCCGTATGACCCGTTAAAGGCCCAAAGAAGATTTCTGAAAATTTGAAATTCGGAAATAGGTTTGAAAACCAGATCTGGGGCTAGGCGGGAAGTTTCCCCGCCTAGGCCATGTCGACAGGGCTGTCGACAGGCCTGTCGACTTGGGCCTAGACCAAGTCGATAGCCCTGTCGACTTGCCTGTCGACAGGGGGTGGCCGGGGCAAATTGCCTGGCGCACCTGCTTGTCTCACCTGGCCTTGTTCTTGGGCTGGTTCTGGAAGCTTCCGAGATCTGATGGTCCTAATCTATCCTAGATCTAATCCTATGGTCTAAAACACACCCTAATCTCTATAAAAACACCCCTAAGGCTACCCTAAACCCTCATAACTCACCCTCTCCACGAAGTGCTGCCCAAATGCCAAGTGATCATGGCCTCCATCCCCTTTTCCTAAAGCCTAAGCACTCAAATCGGGTTCAAATCAAGTGGTGCAAGCTAGCTACACCAAATGGAAGGAAGATCAACGTTGCTATGCGAGTTCCATGACGATTCTTCAACAAAGGAGGCACCTTTCTTAGCCAAGATGATTCATGCTCCTTTCCCTAGGCCTAACTATGTAAGTTCTAGCTACTTTTAGATGGAAACGGTAGTTTTGATTATGCGAACCTATATGAACCTTACCTTGCCTCTTGTGTTCATGTTTATGGTTTTAGGCTATGTGAGTGACTTAATCATGCCTCTCATGCTATGCATAACCTAGTTTAACTTGCAAGTTTGGATCTTTATGCATGAAATGCTAGCATGAACCTTTAGGAACCATTTTTACTAGTGAAACATTGGCTAAGATTTGATTTTGGGGCTTATGCATGTTTATGAACCCAAACCCCTAATGTTAGCATGCAAGTTTGTGGCCAAATCCTTTATGACATTATGCATACTTATGGCCAATCCCCTTTTTCTTTTCATGTTATGAATGCTTGTGGCCAAACCTTCATGAACTTATGTATGTTTAAAACCAAACCCTCACGATACTATGCATGTTTGGGGTCATTGTGTAGCATAGTATCTCTACGATGAGACTCGTCCATTCTTGCATTGGAACACGATTCGGGTTGAGGTTAGACAAGCGTGAATATAGCATGAAAACTTAACTTGAAGTTACATGAAAACATGATAGGCGAGCTAAACTTGACATGAACCATGATTTGGGTAAATAGGTATGAACATGACAACGTGTAACGTTAAATATGACATGTGTTTATACTTGAAAACATGACTTGAATTATAACATGGAAGTTGACATGTAAGTATACATAAAAACATAAGCTTGGGAATTTACCTATTAAGTTAGGTCTACCCATTGGGAATTTACCTATTAAGTTAGGTCTACCCAATTGCTTGAAGCTTGAATATGAACATGACACTAGACTAAACATGAAAGTGGCCAACTCGAGGTTGGGTTGAGTTTGCAACATAAAACTACCCGAAACCGACCGACCTAACTAGTAGTTGCAAACAATAGGACCCAATGTGAGAAGTTGGTCATGTTGTGCTTGAACCCGAGGTTAGACCAAGTTGTGGTGTAAAGCTACCCGGAACCGACCGGCTTAACTAGTAACCACAACAAAGTCTAATGTGAGAGGTTGGCTGCATTAAGTAATTAATGCCACATGATAGGGTTAAGTTAATTTGATTAATGACTCTTAACCAAATATGACATGGACAAATGGGTTAAGTAAATTGGTTAGGCTAATAATACTTAACAAAACATGACAAGGTTGGGTAGGTTAAGTAACTTGATTTGCCTAATGACACTTGACCATTTTTATACGACTAATGGACGGGATTAAGTTAACTAACACTTGATCAATCCAACACGACAACTTGATAAGGTTAAGTAAATTTTCTGAAGTGACACTTAACCCATTAGACAAACCCCAATTCGGAGGATTGGGTAAACGACCATAGTTAACAAGGATAATGGAAATAAGGCTAAGCGGTAAACCTTAGTTAAGGGAAGCTAAGTAATAATCCTTAGTCAAGGAAATTTGGACCACTTCTTAGATAGATGAGTAACCCGATACGGTAGGTCATCGTTTAAGTATACGTGTAGGAGCAGGCTATCTGATTTAGATAAAGGCTCCAGCGAACTGGGTAACGAAGCAGCGGCTTCGGGGAACGTGAGGATATTCTTGGTATCCCTCTGTGAGCTGCCAGGTCATAATACTAGGCTCACGAGAGGTTAAGGTCTGCGTTAGAAGAACCAAGAGTATGCCTTGGTTGCTATGCGAGCGACCTAAAGACTGGGATGGATAGCAGTGAGTCGACGAATACATGGTAGTGCCCGAGATAGCAAGTTCGTCGATTATCTACCATCTTGAGTCAAGCGTGTACGTACGGAAAGGCAGGGAACACCCAACAGACCATAATTGCTATCTAATTATGGGTGAGGTAGGCCGTAGGATGTGGGCTGGCCGGAGTGTAGTTCTCAGGCAAGATTTTCTCTTGTGTTGCCTTTCGCTAGTTGAGGGAGGGGTCTCGTGGGACCATAGCCACGTGTAGAAAGCAGACCTTAGCATCTGCATCGGCAGATAAATTGAAAGCTCCCGACCGAGTCCTGTACTTCTTGATTAGCCCTGTGACAGGACTCGGGTGGCACATAGTGATACATGTGCATGCAGTCATAGAAAAACGATTGACGATGAATGCGTGGGAAAAAGGGCGTGGTTGAGGGTTAGCGTAATCCCTAGTATCCCTAGGTGGTTGAACCCAAACCGAAATACGAAAACGTGAGATAGGTAAGCATAATCCCTAGCGGTCCTAGGTGGCGTAAGTCCTAGTTGTACAAACAATGATTCATGTTGAAAAACCTCAGTTAAAGATAGGGTGACAGTCCAAAACGACCTTAAGGGTCATAGAACTACGTTAAAGTGGGACTTCATGGGAAAGCCCGTGCGGTGTACGGCAAGGGACTGAACATATACATGGAAGGAAACATACGAGTTTAGAGACTTACATTAGGTTAACATGGACCGTTATACGAACTGTTGAGTAAGGGTTATTCATGGTTAACACATGTACGGGGAAAGATACTAGTATGGTAGATATAGAGTATATACAGATAGAGCTCGGGGATGTTAGACTTGAGGGATACCTTGGAATGTTATACTTGATGGAAACCTGACGATGTAATACCTTGTTTTACTTTGACATCGTAATTTATCATGACACCTAGGTTTATCTGGGTACGGTAATTCATCCTATTATCCTGGCTTAGTATCTATCTTGTCATCATCACCATGTTTACTTTCAGTTTGTGCATGTCATGTCACCTTTATCTGTTTTTATGCTGGAAGTAGATAGGACTTACCAGTCTTTTTGACTGACCCGTTTTGTTTCGCCTCTTTTCTTCCGTTTCCCCCCCAGGTTACAGGGAGGAAACAATGCAGTTTAGTTCGGACTTCTTCTGCTTGGAGGTCATCATGAATGGCTTGGACTTCTCTTGGCTATGGCTACTTTACTGTTTTTACTTGGGGAATAATTTATTAAAAAGTCTTTATGCTTCTTTACTATTGCAAGACAGGTTTTGTTGTACTCTGATGTAAAAGGCTTTAGACCTTATTTATTCATGTTATGAAAGTTTGATTTTACTTCCGCTATTTTATATGTTCTGTCTTGTGATATTTCTGTGCATGTTTACCAATAATGCCCCTCTAAAGCTAGTGCATTCTTTTGCGAGTGACCCTAGCGGAGGCGGGGTGTTACATTTGGTATCAGAACAGAAGGTTACCAGGATGGGCAAAAGATTAGAAACAACCTTCTGAAAATTTTTGAAAAAAAAACCATTTACAAAGAAGCATTTTTTTAGAAAAACTTTGTTTTAAAAGTTATTCCCCAAAAGCCATTAGCAACGTCCTTGTTTTACTAGTTGAATCCTCTTTTCCCTTCTCTCTCCCATCGATAGTCACGTTGGCTTTGGTTACAAGTAGTTTTTGAGTTAGAAAAGTGTTTTCTTTATGATGGGGGGAAATAGTTTTCGAGAAAATGGAGTTGAGTTAGGAGGAAGTAAGGTAATGGAAGGATGGCAGGGCAAGTAAAGGAAAAAAAAATATATAAGAGGGCCAGTCGACAGGGCTGTCGACTTATCCCCCCTGTCGACAGGGATGTCGACACGAGGCGCCTGCAGGTCAAAAAAATATATAAGCCCGAAGGCCGAGAGCTTCAGCTCATAACCCCATTCCTTTTCTCCTTCCCTCCCAGCCACCAAAACCGAAAATTCCCCAATTCCACCACCTCCCATCACCTCGTTTATCCACCGTTCTTCATAAAATTAATCTTAAATCGAAGCTAGAGACCCTCTCCATCCGGATCTATAGTTCCCCTCTTCCAATTCGTGTTTAAATCACCATGGCCAATCAACCCAATCCCTACGAGCTCTACCCTCAACTAACCGCGCAAGAGGTCGAGTGGTGTGATGAGCAACCAGGGATAATTGAGCACTACATGCAGCTTGCCAGTAGGAATTTGCTTTTAGGCCGACCCGTGAGGTTTGCGGATTTTGCGGGAACCACCGTGGAAAGTTTGTTTGTTAATGCGGGTCTTATTCATATTCTGGATATGCACACAGCCGAGAGGAGAGGCTACAAGCGTATGGTAAGACTTTTTGATGCTCGTTTGCAAATTGATGTGGATGATAACGGGTTGATAACCTATAGTTCATGGGTTAAGGGTACCCATATATTTATGAATGAGGTCCAATTTGGGGAAATTTTGAATATCCGGGGTACGGGACTCGATATAAATGATCTGGAGATGGATGATTTGAATGTGTGGGGTAGGATTTTTTTTAATGGACTTGATAGGCAATGGGATAGTACACATTTGCGCCCCCTAGCTAGGTTTGTGATCAGAATATTGCAATATAATATTGCGGAGCAGAATCATGGGTTTGACAGAGTCCCAGTAGTTGTTAAGGCCGCTACTTATGCTATTTTTGGGGGCATACAAATAAACTGGGCAAGAACCATCTTACAGCAGTACCAGATCTTTAGGGGAGCAAGGCACTCCAATATTTGTTTTGGGAACTTATGGACCATAGTTTTCCGCTGGTTCGGGGTGGATTTGCATGATGAGGATTATGTGACACTTTCTAACCATCCCTCTGTTATCATCACTGAAGCTGCACTAGGGAGAATGAGTATAAATATGCATGAGCTGCAAGAGGAGCCACAACCTATGGAGCATGAGGGATTAGATGAGGAAGAGGATGAGGGTGACGAGGAGGAGGAGCAAGAGGAGGAGCCGCATAATGGTCAGTTTGGACAGTTTGAGGGGCCCCATCAGGCACCATAGCACGAGGGTGAGCAGGCTGGGGATGGAGCCTGGCCTTATCAGGCCCCGGCACAGGGGGCTCCGGATACAGGTGTCTGGGATCCATGGGCTACTAGGGATCCAGACTGGAGGACTGAGCTGAGATATGTTTCACAGCAGCAGGCTCGCTTGATGAGGAGCCACCAGGATATTATGAGGTCACAACAGCAGACACTGGAGTCACAGGTAGCCATGGCTCAGACACAGCAGCAGATGCTTCAGGATATGAGTTCCTCTTATGATCAGTTGGGGGCTGGGATGCAAGACCTACAGTTAGAACTTAGGCAAGGGAACCGACGACATGAAGAGAGGCTTGATAGCTTAGAGGAGCTCATCCGTAGCTATTTCCATCAGGGTTGACTTCTATCAGTTACCCGTAGGATAGTATTTTATTTCAGTATTGTTTAGCTGTTCCTTTTGTTGTCTAGTTGTAACGATGTACTAAAACTATCTTAATAAAGTTTGTACGTTGTTTGTTTACGCAATTTGTTGTGTCTAATGTAATTATGAAATATTGAACGATAATGTCTGATAACGAAGAACAATGAAAACAACAAAACGGGATATCTCTCCGTTACATAAAAATTTAGAAAATTAGATTTTTCTAAATTAATAATGGATGGTAGGATTTTGGATGCTCAAATTGGATGAACTTCACTCTTATTTTATAAGGGTGTGGGAAAATTTGGATGAAATTACTTTTTCAAATTTTTGCATTCATATAGAACTGCAAGTATATTTAGGATGAGAGCATCATGGTTTAAAAAAGAAATTTTTAAGAAATTGCATTCATGTAGGTGGTACCACAAGTTAGGCATACATATTTTTCTACAATGTGATTCACTTTTGCACATGTGCACATGTTTGCAACAATTGGCTGAACACTTCTGGATGCTAATATGGGGACATAAATCCTACTACTATTGAATTTCGGGGACGAAATTCTTTAAGGGTGGGAGGATGTGACACCCCGTATTTTTACATTTTAAAAGCAAGAAATTTACACACGTATACGATGATACGCAAAGCATATAAACCAGTGAAGCATGAAGATAAAAGATATTCTGTTTATACTTCTAGAATCAAGGTAAACGGGATTCACCATTGCGTTCGTCTCGGAAAAATACGCGAAATAGAGTCCGAGTTTTCGAGAATCGGAGTCCGTATGACCCGTTAAAGGCCCAAAGAAGATTTCTGAAAATTTGAAATTCGGAAATAGGTTTGAAAACCAGATCTGGGGCTAGGCGGGAAGTTTCCCCGCCTAGGCCATGTCGACAGGGCTGTCAACAGGCCTGTCGACTTGGGCCCAGACCAAGTCGACAGCCCTGTCGACTTGCCTGTCGACAGGGGGTGGCCGGGGCAAATTGTTTGGCGCACCTGCTTGTCTCACCTGGCCTTGTTCTTGGGCTGGTTCTGGAAGCTTCCGAGATCTGATGGTCCTAATCTATCCTAGATCTAATCCTATGGTCTAAAACACACCCTAATCTCTATAAAAACACCCCTAAGGCTACCCTAAACCCTCATAACTCACCCTCTCCACGAAGTGCTGCCCAAATGCCAAGTGATCATGGCCTCCATCCCCTTTTCCTAAAGCCTAAGCACTCAAATCGGGTTCAAATCAAGTGGTGCAAGCTAGCTACACCAAATGGAAGGAAGATCAACGTTGCTATGCGAGTTCCATGACGATTCTTCAACAAAGGAGGCACCTTTCTTAGCCAAGATGATTCATGCTCCTTTCCCTAGGCCTAACTATGTAAGTTCTAGCTACTTTTAGATGGAAACGGTAGTTTTGATGATGACATGGGATAAAATGAGGCTAAACATGATTATGCGAACCTATATGAACCTTACCTTGCCTCTTGTGTTCATGTTTATGGTTTTAGGCTATGTGAGTGACTTAATCATGCCTCTCATGCTATGCATAACCTACTTTAACTTGCAAGTTTGGATCTTTATGCATGAAATGCTAGCATGAACCTTTAGGAACCATTTTTACTAGTGAAACATTGGCTAAGATTTGATTTTGGGGCTTATGCATGTTTATGAACCCAAACCCCTAATGTTAGCATGCAAGTTTGTGGCCAAATCCTTTATGACATTACGCATACTTATGGCCAATCCCCTTTTTCTTTTCATGTTATGAATGCTTGTGGCCAAACCTTCATGAACTTATGTATGTTTAAAACCAAACCCTCACGATACTATGCATGTTTGGGGTCATTGTGTAGCATAGTATCTCTATGATGAGACTCGTCCATTCTTGCGTTGGAACACGATTCGGGTTGAGGTTAGACAAGCGTGAATATAGCATGAAAACTTAACTTGAAGTTACATGAAAACATGATAGGCGAGCTAAACTTGACATGAACCATGATTTGGGTAAATAGGTATGAACATGACAACGTGTAACGTTAAATATGACATGTGTTTATACTTGAAAACATGACTTGAATTATAACATGGAAGTTGACATGTAAGTATACATAAAAACATAAGCTTGGGAATTTACCTATTAAGTTAGGTCTACCCATTGGGAATTTACCTATTAAGTTAGGTCTACCCAATTGCTTGAAGCTTGAATATGAACATGACACTAGACTAAACATGAAAGTGGCCAACTCGAGGTTGGGTTGAGTTTGCAACATAAAACTACCCGGAACCGACCGGCCTAACTAGTAGTTGCAAACAATAGGACCCAATGTGAGAAGTTGGTCATGTTGTGCTTGAACCCGAGGTTAGACCAAGTTGTGGTGTAAAGCTACCTGGAACCGACCGGCTTAACTAGTAACCACAACAAAGTCTAATGTGAGAGGCTGGCTGCATTAAGTAATTAATGCCACATGATAGGGTTAAGTTAATTTGATTAATGACTCTTAACCAAATATGACATGGACAAATGGGTTAAGTAAATTGGTTAGGCTAATAATACTTAACAAAACATGACAAGGTTGGGTAGGTTAAGTAACTTGATTTGCCTAATGACACTTGACCATTTTTATACGACTAATGGACGGGATTAAGTTAACTAACACTTGATCAATCCAACACGACAACTTGATAAGGTTAAGTAAATTTTCTGAAGTGACACTTAACCCATTAGACAAACCCCAATTCGGAGGATTGGGTAAACGACCATAGTTAACAAGGATAATGGAAATAAGGCTAAGCGGTAAACCTTAGTTAAGGGAAGCTAAGTAATAATCCTTAGTCAAGGAAATTTGGACCACTTCTTAGATAGATGAGTAACCCGATACGGTAGGTCATCGTTTAAGTATACGTGTAGGAGCAGGCTATCTGATTTAGATAAAGGCTCCAGCGAACTGGGTAACGAAGCAGCGGCTTCGGGGAACGTGAGGATATTCTTGGTATCCCTCTGTGAGCTGCCAGGTCATAATACTAGGCTCACGAGAGGTTAAGGTCTGCGTTAGAAGAACCAAGAGTATGCCTTGGTTGCTATGCGAGCGACCTAAAGACTGGGATGGATAGCAGTGAGTCGACGAATACATGGTAGTGCCCGATATAGCAAGTTCGTCGATTATCTACCATCTTGAGTCAAGCGTGTACGTACGGAAAGGCAGGGAACACCCAACAGACCATAATTGCTATCTAATTATGGGTGAGGTAGGCCGTAGGATGTGGGCTGGCCGGAGTGTAGTTCTCAGGCAAGATTTTCTCTTATGTTGCCTTTCGCTAGTTGAGGGAGGGGTCTCGTGGGACCATAGCCACGTGTAGAAAGCAGACCTTAGCATCTGCATCGGCAGATAAATTGAAAGCTCCCGACCGAGTCCTGTACTTCTTGATTAGCCCTGTGACAGGACTCGGGTGGCACATAGTGATACATGTGCATGCAGTCATAGAAAAACGATTGACGATGAATGCGTGGGAAAAAGGGCGTGGTTGAGGGTTAGCGTAATCCCTAGTATCCCTAGGTGGTTGAACCCAAACCGAAATACGAAAACGTGAGATAGGTAAGCATAATCCCTAGCGGTCCTAGGTGGCGTAAGTCCTAGTTGTACAAACAATGATTCATGTTGAAAAACCTTAGTTAAAGATAGGGTGACAGTCCAAAACGACCTTAAGGGTCATAGAACTACGTTAAAGTGGGACCTCATGGGAAAGCCCGTGCGGTGTACGGCAAGGGACTGAACATATACATGGAAGGAAACATACGAGTTTAGAGACTTACATTAGGTTAACATGGACCGTTATACGAACTGTTGAGTAAGGGTTATTCATGGTTAACACATGTACGGGGAAAGATACTAGTATGGTAGATATAGAGTATATACAGATAGAGCTCGGGGATGTTAGACTTGAGGGATACCTTGGAATGTTATACTTGATGGAAACCTGACGATGTAATACCTTGTTTTACTTTGACATCGTAATTTATCATGACACCTAGGTTTATCTGGGTACGGTAATTCATCCTATTATCCTGGCTTAGTATCTATCTTGTCATCATCACCATGTTTACTTTCAGTTTGTGCATGTCATGTCACCTTTATCTGTTTTTATGCTGGAAGTAGATAGGACTTACCAGTCTTTTTGACTGACCCGTTTTGTTTCGCCTCTTTTCTTCCGTTTCCCCCCCAGGTTACAGGGAGGAAACAATGCAGTTTAGTTCGGACTTCTTCTGCTTGGAGGTCATCATGAATGGCTTGGACTTCTCTTGGCTATGGCTACTTTACTGTTTTTACTTGGGGAATAATTTATTAAAAAGTCTTTATGCTTCTTTACTATTGCAAGACAGGTTTTGTTGTACTCTGATGTAAAAGGCTTTAGACCTTATTTATTCATGTTATGAAAGTTTGATTTTACTTCCGCTATTTTATATGTTCTGTCTTGTGATATTTCTGTGCATGTTTACCAATAATGCCCCTCTAAAGCTAGTGCATTCTTTTGCGAGTGACCCTAGCGGAGGCGGGGTGTTACATCTATTTTTATCTTTTCAAATATGGAATTTTCATCCCAATTCTTTCCAAATCATTTCTTATGATTTTACACAAATTATTACTATTTTTAATAATTTTATCAAGACCCGTATAGTCGATTTCCATCAACGGCCATCGAACTGCACTTACAACGACCTTTTCCAAATTTGATTTGGACATAATTTCAAATTCAACCGTTAGATTTCAGATCACTAATATTCGTTAGAAAGCTCTTTTCGATAAAAACCCAACGGTTCCGGTTTTAGGAGAATCCGATGGCCGGATCTCCCTTAATATCCATTCGAAGTCAATGGTCGAAATTCGCGAACTACCACGGTGCGGCGCGTTCTATTCAGGCCATTATATATATATATATATAATATACATATATATCATCGATTTCCTTTCAAAACGTATTTTATAAATCGTTTTAAATTCGTTTTCAAAACGATTTCAACTTCATATTCAATTTCTAATCAAAATTGAATATTCCATATCATTAATCTGTAAATGATAATATTTTCAAAACTTTATATTTTGAAATCAATTACTTTTCGATATTCATTATAAAATCGATATAAATATCGTTCACGTCAAAATGACGTCAATCTAATCAACACAGCTTTTATTCAACACATGAATGTTTATTCTATTCAACACATGAATATTTATTCTATTCAACACATGAATATTTTATTTTATTCAACACATGAATATTTATTTTATTCAACACATGAATTTTCTTTCTATTCAACACATGAATTTTCTTTCTATTCAACACATGAATTTTCTTTCTATTCAACACATGAATTTTTTTCTATTCAACACATGAATTTTCATTCTATTCAACACATGAATTTTCTTTTACAATATTCCTTATTTTCCAAATTGGAATGAGGCCCAATCAATTACCATATAATGTTAATTATATGGACTCCCTACAACACATGTATATAATAGCAACGAAAAATCATCAACCATCATCCAGAGTGCACCACACAACTGCATAAGCATTAAATATAAATAATTAACGCTTACACAGATTGTTAACCCATCGATTGACATACAACTAAACAATCGGGATTAGTGTACGTCAAATATCATCCCAACACCCGTGTGGGGTTTCACTCAATCAAACACATATTTTATTTATGCAGTTGGGCGATGTGTAAAATTTATCGTCCCAATCCATATCAGTCAAATGTGTGTACATAAACAAATCGTACAATTTGTTTATAACTATTTATTTTATATTCATGTTAAAAATTATATTTTTAACCATAAAATAATTTATTTCATTCCACTACACACAATCATTTTTCACAACACATCAATCAAACAAACAAGCCATCCATGGTCTATGGACGACGGGTGTCGGGTGCTACTAAGCACCATCTGCATCCTAGTATATATTTCAAACTAGAAATAAATTAAAAGTGAGAAGTTCTCACCAAGAAGCTAAACCAAACGCCGTGACTCTTCATATGTAGGAAATCTTGCCATGTCCGCCTTTTGTCACTTTCGTTGCCCGTATTCACTACATATATAAAAATCACATTTTTATATTGTTGCTATGTATATAAAAATTACATATTTATATTGATGCTATGTAGATAAAAATTCTATTTTTATACCGCTACTATATAGATAAAAATTCTATTTTTATAATGGTGTTCATATGATAAAAATCATATTTCTCTCTCGCCGTCCTCTATATAAAAAAAATCACATTTTTATATATAAAGATCGTATTTTTATATCTCTGCTACATATGCAAAAATCACTTCTTTACACCGCTACTTCCATGATAAAAATTATATTTTTATCTTGCTAGTAACATAATAAAAATTATATTTTTATTACTCTATATAAATAAAAATCATATTTTTAAAATGCTACTCTCTATATAAAGATTATAACTTTATACTTTTAAAAATCATATCTTTCTATTTATAAAAATCTCATCTTTTGATTATAAAAATCTAATCTTTTCATGCTAAAAATCGTAACTTTATTATAAAAACCTAACTTTTTCTATGATAAAAATATAACCTTTTCTTTTCTTTCCTAACTAAAAATCATATCTTTCTATTTTTATCATAGTAAAATCGAAATCAAAATCATAATAAAATAAATAATAATAAAAAAACTTATATGTTCTTGGTCGGAGGGGGGTCCACTGGGGGTTGCGTTGGCTACTGGTGGCACGGACGGTGGGTGGGCCAGGGGCGAAGGTTAGTTGCGGTTTCAGGGTGGCAGTGGGTTTCTAGAGGCTTGGGGGTGGGTTTGGACGGGTTGAAGGCAGGATGGTGCAGGAGAGAGAGGGCGGAGAGCTGAGGTGGGAGGCGTCGTCGCCTGGGTGCCGGAGGCGGCGCGCCCCGATTTAGGGTGGCGGTGATTTAGGGTTCACACGCCCTTTTTTTTTCTTTTTTTCTTTTCTTTTTTTTCTTCGTAGTCGATGATAATGAATGTGGGGTGTTTGACTGAGTAAGGAGAAAAGAAGGAGGGGTTTGAACGAAATTTTATTTTTAATTTTTTTTATATTCAAAAAGTTGCTTTTTCAATTCTAACTCTGAATCGAACCCAACGACTGTCACCCCAAGCTAATTACCCCCATTCCGAACACAATGGGACATGTTTCTTAACTCAATTATGTTATTATGATCTGTTTCCGTTTAAATTAAAATATAAATCAATATATATATTAAATTTGAACATACATTTTAATTTACCGGGGCCACATACTAACTTTAAAAATTCCAGAAAAATAGTTTCTAGCATCGTATTGACGATACGGTCCTTACAAAACTAATTTCATGAAATTCTGAGACCGTTTGAAAAATGGTCATTTTCTGGTCGATCGAAATTGATCGAAACTGTTAAAACACGTTTTACTTCGCCACGCTCACATATTAATTCAGAAAATTACGAATTTTGAAACCTAGTAATAACTTGACATCACGGATCCAACAAAAGTGGTTTCATCGAAAACCGAGGTCGTTTGCAAAATTGCTATTTTTAAGGCCTTTATATATATATAATATATATAAATTCCACATCGACTTTTCTGAATTTTAAACTGGACATATCTTACACTCTATAAAGTGAAATCTCAATTTCTTACATCCGTTAGAAAGATACGATTAAACAGATTCAAATATTTCTGGTTTCGTTCAATTCCGACTTAAAACGAATTCTGTATATTCATTTGAAATTTGAAATCGAACTTTCAAACTACCGCGCCATTTCAGGCTCGTTATATAATTAAAATAAAAATTTTCGTTTTAACTTCGTCGAAAATATATTTTCGTCGTTATTATTTAAAATAATTCATTTTAAATATTCAAAATTCATTAAAATCGCCAAAATAAAAATTTTAAATTGGCTTAGATTTCCGGGTTTTTACATTATAATATCTAAGATGAAATCTTGATTTTTCTCTTCCATTAGAAAAATACAGTTCGATAGATTCGAACATTTCTTGTTTCGAAGAAATCCAACTAATAACAAATCTTGTATAGTCGTTTGAAGTTCAAAACTCAATATTACGAACTACCGCGATGTTACGGGCTCGATTATAATTTATATTATAATTAATACGTTCAATCTTCGTTTAATTAATAAATTTGTTATCGTAACTCGAATATAAATTTAATTAAATATTTAATATTACCCAATTTACATTATATTGCAAAATCAACTAATTCCGACCATTTTGAAATTAAAATTATTATTCCACTATTGATAGTAATTAAATAATCAAGATTATTTAAATCCCAACCCATATTATTGAACCAACATATTATAATAATTAAATTAATTAATTATTAAATCTTTAAATAATCCGAGATGTTACACCTCTATGTATCGGTAATACGATCGAAAATAGACGGTCGAGCCTCCAAACTGAATAATAATACTAGAGAATCTGGTAGAGAAGCTTGATTACGAATATCACAGAACGATAAAGTCTTAAGAATATCCCACTCAGCTAGCATCATAGAAACAACTGTCGAATGTTTGCGACTAAGCGCATCGGCTACACGATTATCCTTTCCAGGGGTGTAATGGATGTCAAAATCATAAGCTGCAAGAAATTCGAGCCAGTGCTGCTGACATATGTTGATCTCTTTCTGAGAGAATAAATACTTGAGAGATTTGTGGTCGGTGAAAAGACTGAAATGATCTCCAGGCAGATAATGGCGCCAAATCTTCAAAGCAAACACGATGGCGGTTAACTCAAGATCATGATCAGCCTACCGAATCTCATTCGGCCTCAATAACTGAAGAGAAGCATAAGCTACGGCTCGATCACCCTGCACCAACATAGCGCCTAAACCACAATGGTTAGCATCATTGTAAACGACGAGGTCTTGATTCCCTTCGGGAACCACTAGAGAGGGAGCATGAGTGAGAAGTTCCTTCAATCACCGAAAGGAAGCTTCAGACTGGTCAAACCACTCGAAGCGAACACTCTTACGGGTAAGACGAGTAAGCAGAAGCATGATGCGAGAGAAATCCCTAATGAAACGACGATAATAACTCGCCAATCCCAAGAAACTACGAATCTCTGATACTGTTTCAGGCCTTTTCCTACTTTGGATGGCCTTAATTTTAGATGGATCAACAGAAATGCCATCAGCAGAAAAAACATGGCCTAGAAAGCGAACTTGCTTCTCCTGGAAATTGCATTTAGAAAGTTTGGCCTTAAGCTGATGATGGAGGAGTGTACTCAAAACAATCCGCAAATGACTCGCATGCTCGACTTCGGATTTAGAATAGACAAGAATGTCATCAATGAATACTAGAACGAACCTATTGAGATATTCCCTGAATACCTGATTCATGAGATCTACAAAGAATGCAGGAGCATTAGTCAAACCGAACGGCATATCATGCCACTAATACGAACCATAATGAGTGCGAAAAGAGGTGAGTAGAACGCTATCCTATGCAACTTATAACTGATGAAAATTGGTGGCAAGGTCTAACCGAGAGAAGACCTTAGCTCCACTTAACTGATATCTATACTCGGAAACAGATAACGGTTCTTAATGGTAAGCTCATTAAGCTTGCGATAGTCAACGCAAAGCTTAAGAGATCCATCAGACTTTTTGACAAAGACCGTCGCTGCACCCCACAGTGAAGAGCTAGACTTAATGAACTGCTTAGACTCAAGCTCGAGAAGCTGCTTCTTGAGTTCCTCATTTTCTTTAGTTAACATCCGTGTAGGAGGACGACTAACAGGATGAACACAGTAACCAAGGCTATACATAATTCAATGGATCTTTGGGTGGCAACCCCGAAACAGGCTCGAAAACATCAACAAAATCACAAACAACAGGAATACTAGACACATCGTCAACATCAGAGTCTCACGAAATAGAGAATAAGGGTGCCACATAATTACAATCATTATTGCGAAGAACAAGAGAGAGCTGCGATGGCGAATCAGGATGGCGAAGATACAAGGCTCTCTTAACACTTAAAATCTTGGCCTTGTATTTCACAAGCCAGTCCAAACCTATAATCATATCAACTCCAAGCGAAGGAAACACATGCAGATTCGCATGGAAAGAAAATCCACAAATAATAGTCTCTACATCATTACGCAACAAGCTAAGGGGCGCTAATCCCCCAACAGGATTCGCTGTCCTCAAAGAATTCAAAATGCAAGAAACATCCAAATAAAGAATATCTACGAAATCCTTTGATACGAATGAGTGCGAAGCACCTGTATCGAATACAAATCGAATCATATGATCATGGAATAAAAGATAAACCTCGAGAATAGAACGTGTACCTCTTTGCTGAGAAGAACCACCTCCTGACTCCATCACACCAAGCTTTACCTATTTGCTGGACCTAGGAGCAGTAGGACAAGAAGAGGGCCAGTGTCCTTCCTTCTTGCAATAGAGACATATACGTGGCTTAGGACATTCACGAACAAGATGATCCTCAGCTCCACAATTGAAGCAACTTCGCTTAGCAGGCGGTGCTCCACTAGATTGAGAACTCTATCCTACAAGCTTTTTCTTCTTGTTTGGAAATGATTTGGCTTTGTAAAACGGAAACTTCTTCTTGCCATGGTTCTTATGAACCACAAAATCATCGTCTCTATCTTTTCCTTCTCGACTGTCTCGATATGGAGAGCAGCATCAACAAGTTTTTCAAAAGTCCAATCTAGATGCAATAGGAGAGGTCTCTTTAGATATTTCTTAAGTCCATTAATGAACTTAAGATTCTTCTTGTAGGGTGTACAGATGTGCTCTAGGCCATACTTCGACAAGGCCTCGAAGGAAGAAACAAACTCAGCAATAGATAATTTCCTCTGCTTTAACTCGAGGAAGCGACAAGCAGGAACCTCTTTCTCTGAATCTGTAATAAACTTGAGCTCAAAACGCTCACAGAACTGCTTCCACTCGAGGGAAGACTCATTAAGTTCGGCAATCAACAACTCATACCAATTTAAAGCTTTCCCTTGCAGCATCCTTGATACTACAAGGACTTGGTGATGAAATGAAATTTCCATGCGATTAAAGATGCACTCGCAGATACAGATCCACGCTTGGATCTCTAAAACAAACTTGGAACACTGAAAAGGCATCCCACCTAGATGTGAGAAATCAATGCACAAGCGTGCAAAGGCTGACTTGCACGAAGGAGATGAACGGGCTGGAGTCGGAGGTTGGGTGCTCCGAATAATCTCCATAAGCTGATCAGTCGATAAAGTGACTGCCTCTGGTCGAGAGCCACTGACTAGTCTATCACTCTCAATAGGATGAGCACCACTGGATGGCTCAACCCTATTTTCGAGACTTGGACCACTGATCGGTCAAGAACCCATAACTCTTTCTTAACCTCTGCCAACCATCAACTGAAAAAACCTCAAAGATATGATCATTTATGGGGTAATATATCTATCACTTACATTCAATTAATAAGGAATACTACGGAAATATAAAACAATTTTTCCTAGACATATTCCCTTCTTATATCTACACCGTGACAGAAGAAGTCAAAAGCATGACTCAGGTCAAGACTAGGCCCAAGGGATTTAGTGTTCCACTCATATTGTATCTCAATGTACTATATTTGCTGGCATTCTATTCTGTATTAATTGCATTTTTTTTCTGAACTCAACTCTGATACGAAGCTGTGACGCTCCACCCTAAGACCTATACTAGTAAAGAGCATTACGAGAAATGCCATCTACTAATATAGAGGATAGGGCTTGTTAGGAGCGACTATCCATAAGCCTTATATTTATTCAATATGCACTATATTAATCTTTTTTCCTCATGGATCGACACTCTTATATTTATTCAATAAAAACTATGGTGGCTACGAAGTAATTCAGAACAAATACGATTAACTAAAGCAATAAACATCTCGCAACAGATCACACCCAGCATCAGATACATATACATGTAGATATACGTGTAATATACAACATATAGTGTCACAAAAGTGGTACAAAACCACAATAAACGAGTCCAAAGTGATAATACGGTGCATATCAGAGTACATGGATCACAAACATATATCTACACATAATATCTAACTAGATAGCCCAAAACAACAGATCCATGGCGGAAGCAAAAGGTATATACAATGGCTGGCATACCTGAAAAACCTCAGTTTAACTTACACTGGTCAGTCGAGTCAATAGTGAGTAATAATAGGTACAAAGAATAATAAGAGTACAATACTCAACTCTTTAACCAAAGTGTTAGGAAGGTGATACTCTATTGGAATGGAATAGGCTACATTCATAAATCATAAGCGAAGGGAACACAATTAGATTACTTACTAGCACAAGGTTAGGTGATTCATTGTACACATATTACAAATGTGATCAGAATCTCCAAAATCATCATATAACTCAAGTGAGTCAAATATCACAAAAGGAATATCACATCCCAACATAGAAAATCCCAAAATTGTTTATGTAAATTTAAAATCCAATAATCCTCAATGTATGATCGTAAAAATCAAATCACAAAATATCATCATAATATGGATTCATTAGAGATAAATATGCACGTGCAGTCACATGATAATATAGCTCCTCCCCGAGCTTAGCTCAATACTTATACTTATTCAAGTTAGGCGCCCATCACTGCGACCCCCCCGGTCAAGTGTATCTTGACATCCCAGTCAAGTGAATACGTATACGTGACTTTCCTCGATTCTTAGCTTCCCCCCCTAAGCAAAGTACTGGCTTAACAAAACACAGTATGCGTCACTGACTCACAGTCAGTAACCCGAGTAGTGGTAACAGTGTGTACCATACCACACGTTCTCACTACTGATTCACTAGCTGCTTATCAACTTCGCAATGAAATCACAGAAATATCACAAAATAGCTTCAATTTGACGGGAATGGAATTGATCGATTCTGTATATCATCGTGTCCCATACCTGGGGGTTTACGGTATCTGTTGATGGGTCTTTCGGCCATCCCATCAAGACTCGATATTATCGTAAGCCTGTGCCTTGGACGGATAAAGCAGAGTCCCAAATTCACGAAATGGGCCGATCAGCGAGGCCCGTCGCTTAAGTCAAGAACCCACATCCGATATAATTCAAGGAAGCCCTTAGTCATCAAATAGGCATAGCCAGGTTATGCGTAACGACGAACTTAGTATTCGCCCAAAGAATAGATCATCCATGATTTTTACCTTGTTTAAATCATCCGAATCAGATGGATCAGGTGCCACTTCACAACAATAATTCAAGATATCCCAATTCCTTCGGAGATAACGACTCGTTCAGCATCAACTACTTTCTTGGATCCCGCTACATGTGTCCAGACCGACCCAAGTACTATATCATTTATAAATACCTGATCTAAATTCAGAGAAAAGGACTTTTTGAAGTATAAAAAACCCTATCTTTCAAATACTCTTCATTAAACTCTAATTGTACGGCTATTGTAACTATTTCATCTAACAGTTGAAATAATATATAAGAGATTATAAAGTGGACGTAGGCTCTTTAACGCCAAACCACTATAAATTGGTATGTGATTTCTTCTACTTTCTGCTTTTTATAGTTATTAATTTTCATTTGTTCTCTACACAACCCTCTCTTTAGGTATTGTACCAATTTTTGGTTTCAACACTTTGGTGCTTTCACTGAGAACTAATATTGTTAACCGGTTTTTTGGTCCGGTTCCCAGGAGAGCATCAGATATGCTCTACTCAGCGTACCTCGTGAAGCTGAGGCCGAAAAGGAACACACAGGAGTGAAGAAGACAGGATCAAGAAGGGATTACACCGCTTGCAGCCTCACAGCATGCAGATAACGTCCGCAAACCAAGGCCTCGGACCTCGAAGGAGTTACGAGCTTCAACCATCCGGTCCCGGGAACCACGCGCCCCTCGATAGAGCCTCACCCGGGCATGACGCGGAATTCGCACCCAGCTGGGTGCGAATTCTTGCACCCATGCCTGGGTTCGAAATTTCGAACCCAGTGGGTGCGAGGTCTCGAGCCCAGCGGTTGCGAAATATTGCACCCATAGCTGGGCTCGAGATCCCGAGCCCAGCGGGCGCGAAACCTCGCGCCCGCTGCTGGGTTCGAGATCTCGAGCCAAACGGAGCGAGATTTTGCGCCCACATCGGGGTTCGAAATTTCGAGCCCACTGGGCTTGAAATTTCGAACACAGGGGACTCGAAATTTCGAACCCATAACCGGGTTCGAAATTTTGAGGCATGAGGGTGTGATCTCGAATTTTCTGCCTGTGGTCCCCCTTTTCACCTAATCTTACCTACCCCTACCTACTCCCACTCCTGTAAATAGCCCACGGCCTCACACTTCAAAGGGGTTGGATTTTCTTCACTTGAGACCTCCCTAGAGCTTTATGGACTCCATTAATGGCATCTCCTATTTGACGAAGAAGGAGAATTAAATATTCTTTTTCCCAAATACCTAGCATATTTCAATTATGAAAGTGAATGTAATGAGGAAGGCTCTACCTTGTAATTCTTGAGTGATTAATAAAAGTTCAATATCCTTCCAAAGTGTACGTAGGCCTAATCTGCTGCCGAACCACTATAAATACATGTGCCATTTACAGATTTCTCTTACTTTGTCTTGCGACCAAACTAACTATTCCTAGTAATAGGAATCTTTGGTGTTTACGACATTTTTTGCCGTCAACATTTGGTGCTTTCACTGAGAATTGAATTCAATATTCGCATCTTTCTTCTGCGTTGTCATCTCAACTTTGACAAGCTTAGGGTTCCTTGCTCAACCCGCTATCGGGTCCGCTTACGATGGTAAATAAGTCAGATAACGCAATGTTCGACACTTCCGCCATAGCTGAGGCCAGTACCTCCCAACAACCTCAACCGGTAGATGTCCCGGCCCCTAGTGAAACCGTCCCTCCTGTTGTGGACCCCGAAGTGCCCGTTACTCAAGCTCAAATCTACGCGCTTAATGAAAGATATGAAAACACCGCGGTCGAGCTCAACCAAGCACTAAGAGATAACATCGGTCTTATGCACAACCTTCAAGAAAGTCAGCGCGTCGTAGCTCGACTCCAATTGGCTCGGAACAATGCTCGACTCCGACCAACTGCATCGGAAACTTCCTCTTCTGAGTCAAGGGGCCTACCCCAAGGGAGGAGGTTCACCCTCATCAACCATGTCGCCGCTCGCACCAATGCTCTCGATAACGGTAACGGTCATGCCAACGGGAATGGGAACGACAATAGCGACCGAACTACAGTCACATAAAGCGAGGGGCACGGTACCGAGACCACTCTCGCTTGATTATCAATGATGAACCTGATCCTACGAACCAACCTCTTCCTCGACACAACCCGATGGTCGCTAATCACGGTGAAGGGCCCGCTAACCCAATGGTCCACGCTCCTGTAGAACAGGACCCACATCACCCCGCTCCACCTCAACATCAGCACGTGGACCCAATCATAGATGTCGAGGACATGGAGGAAGACGATCCGAATATCCACCATAGAAGGCGACCTCGCAACAGGACTCCGCAACCGCGATAAAACCCTTGGATCCCGATGGAGGATCCGCATCCGACCTATCTCCCCGACATGATCCGAAGGGTCATGAGGGAGATACGAGGGGGCACGCATGGCACATGGGAAGCTCACATCAGGCATAACCCCTTCACAAGAAGAGTAAACGAAGCCGAGTGGCCAAGGCGCTTTAGCATGCCACAAATGCCACTCTATGATGGAACCACGGATCCTTGTGCCTTCTTGAATAGCTATGAATGGAAAATGGACTCGAGCCGGGACAACGATCCAACCAAATGTAAATGATTCCCGGTCTTACTGTCCGGTACCGCTCTACTCTGGTTCTCCCGCCTCCCTCTCGATTCCATCAACAACTTCAGGCAACTAGCGACGAAACTGGTCATGCAATTCAGGGTGCACATCCCAACTCCGAAGAATGCCCTTACCTTATCCAACCTATACCAGAGGCCCGCCGAATCACTTAGGAGCTACCTTTCCCGGTTTAACAATGCTTTCGCCGAGTTCGAAGACCTAGATCCTCGCACCATACTCTTTCAGCTAGGGAAAGGGGTCCTCACTACTTCAGAATTCGGGGACTGGATCGATCTAAAACAGCCGAAGAGCCTTACGCCTTCTATGAGAAGGTAGACCAATACCTATGCCAAGACGAAGCAAGGTGGAACCGACTTTCTGCCATAAGTCGCCCCAACGACCCACTATCTGATACCGCCAACATCCACTTCATAGGTAGGCGAGGCGGGGAGCCCTTCGATCAAAACAGGGGGGCAGGGCCCCAAAGATAAAAACCAAACAATGGCAGGACGGATGGACGGAACAACGGGCAATCCCCAGTAGAATTAAGAAAGCCCGGCCCTCGCCGAGCTTTCGAAACCTACACCCCGTTGAATGAAGACATGGAGACGATCTACTTGGAAACATGTAACACCCTTCCACACAAGAAGCCGAGCGTCAGAGAATCAACTGACCGCGAGAAGAACACCGGGAGGTATTGTCGATACCATGATGTATACGGGCATGACACCAACGAATGCCGCCAGCTTAGGGATGCGATCGAGAAACTTATACGCGAGAAACGACTCAAGCAATATGTCCAAGAGCCCTTTCCAACCGAAGCAAACTCGCAGCCTCCAGCGCCAGCTCCACAAGCAGCCCTTAAGGGAGCTCCAGGGCCATCTAACCCAAGATGAGGAATTGTGATCAACACCACCTCCTTACCCCACACACAACAACTTTTAAAAAATGGAGGAATATGTGAGTTCCATTAAACATGCTACTTATGAAGCCTACTCCACACTCCCTGAGTCTGTCCCCTCCAAGCTACAAAAAAACATGCGGGACGACATTGTCTTCCGAGAAAGGGAATCGACAGGGGTGGAAATACCGACCACCGATCCACTAGTCATCACTGCCAAGATCGGTGCCGCTTCCGTTCGGAAGGTCTTAATCGACTCGGGAAGCTCGGTCAACATCATCTTTAAGGCCGCCTACGACTAGATGAAGTTGGAAACAAATGACTTGAAGCCATGTCACGCCGCCATTCACGGCTTTAATGGGGCCTCTAGTTCCTTCGTAGGGATGATCGACCTACCCGTGGAACTGGGCGAGGGGGACCGAAGCCGATTCTGGATTCTCACTTTCATGGTCATAGACATCGACTCCCCCTACAAAGTTTTCCTAGGACGTCCCTTCCTCATTGAATTCCGAGTTTACATGGAACTTTGGTCTCTCCTAATGAAATTCCTGACGGAAAATGGGATCGAAACCATCAAGGGTGAACAAGTAAGCGCTAGGGAATGTTACGCAATAGAATGGAAGAATGCGTGCAATAAGGATAAGGGCAAAGCCGTGCCCGTTCCTTCTTGCGCCAAGAACATCTCGGTATAGCAATTAGCGGCGCCTGGGGCCTCGCTTAGATGCCACTCCTGTCTTTCTGATGATCTTGACCAATGGAAGGACGAAGAACCCAAATACGAGAGGGCTATACCAGTCGAATCGACAGTGGACATTCCTGTTAACCTCGACGACCCAACGAGGGTGTTAAAGGTAGGGTCACAACTCCACCCAACAGTTAAAGAAGACCTCATATGCTTCCTGAAAGCCAATTTTGATGTGTTTGCATGGACCTACTCTGACATGAAAGGCATCGATCCCGCAATTGCTTGCCATTCCCTTGGCTTAGATCCCAGAATACCTCCAGTTAAGCAGAAGCACTGCTTCTTAAGGCCCAAGAGGTCCAAGGCACTCAAAGAAGAGGTAGACCGCCTGCTCAACAATGATTTCATCCGCGGAGCCGATTATCCCAAATGGGTCTCCAATCCAGTTCTGGTTAAGAATGCCTATGGTAAGTGGCGAACATGCATCGACTTCACCGATCTAAACAAGGCATGCCCCAAGGACAGCTTCCCGCTCCCGAAGATCGACTGTAATGACCCGCATTTGTCAGAGGTATTATAATTAATTTATTTAATTATTTAAAATAATGATATAGTGAATTAAATGGTGATTTAATTAAATAAGTGATTATTTATTTAAATTAAATAATAGAATAATATATTTAATTCAGAAATAATCAAAAATATTGGAAATCACAATATAAGGTGAACAGGGTCATCCCTGAGATTTAATTCAGCTTAGAGTTGAATCATATTGACGAATATATTCAATCGACGACAGTTTGAACGTATAATTATATTATAATTAAAATCGAGCTTGAAATGGCGCTGTAGTTCGTAAATTGGCGATTCGAACTTCAACTGAATGTACAAGATTCGTTTTAAGCCGGATTTCTGTGAAACAAGAAACGTGTGGAGCTGGTGGAGTATATCTTTCTAGTGGAAGAGAAAAATCGGGATTTCGTTGTGTAGATTTTGATTTAGGTCCAAATCAAATTCCAGAAAAGTCGCTGTGAAATTCCTTTATAATTCGTAACGCTTTATATACGATATAAAAGGATTTTTCAATGTAAATTGAATATCGATTCAACCTGGACTTGGAATATCAAGTATATTATTTTTCTGAAGCTGTATGGTATTCCACTGTGAATATATACGACAATATAAATTTATTTATATTTAATTTAATTTATTTAAATATATTTATATATTTAAAAGGGTTATTCGGAGCTGTAAAAATAGCCACTTTTGTAAACGAAGTCGAAATTCGACGAAACTAATTTTGTTGGATCCGCAATGTCAAATTATTTTTAGATGTCATGTTTCGTGATTATTGGGGTCACTGTGTGGTCGTACGGATTTTTAGAGTGAGAAACAGTCAGTATTTCGACGGTTAAAAATACGTTGTGTGAGAATACGAAGTCGGAATTCGACGAAACCAGTTTCGTTGGGACCGTAATGTTGAACTCTAGCTGCATGTCCAGTTTCGTGATTTTTAGGTATCATGTGTGATCACACGGATTTTTAGAAGTCAGAATCGAATATAAAGAATTAAAATAAAATATTAAAATATTAATAAAAAAATATCTAGATATTTTGTTGCCTATAAATACCCCATTTAACTTTCCTAAAACCTAAATTCACTTTCTCTTCCGCCGTCAGTGTTTTTCTAAACCCAAAACGTGAGCAACTCATGTTGGAAAAAAATCTGTATAATTCAAATCAAATCACTAAAATCAAGGGTAATATGTTTTTGAATCCCTGCTATGCTCCCTTACGTTTTGGCATCAATCTTAAGAAGTTCGAAACCTTTTTTTCTGCTGGGAAATTTATCAGCGTGTACTGCTGAAAGTAGGGTTTCGAGTACTGTGGTTTTGGGGTGCATCGAAGTGGGATTTGAAATCGTATTCGAGTTTGCCACGGGATTTAGCATCTGTTCGTGGAGTTTGGTGGATTCCGGTTCACTTTCATGTCGACCTGGTGCGAATGATACTGACGACGCATTGAGAAAGTTGAAGCCGAGTTTAGTTGTGAGGGTCCGGAGTGGAACGGAAGTTGAAGCGATGGAGTTTGGTGGAACTGGTTTAAGATTTTGTGGATAAACGATAGAGGAATGGAAGTTCAAACTTGCGTTAATGGGTGTTGAGGTTCCCTGGAGTTCACGAGATATTTTGGGAGAGAAAGAGTGGAGCGGGTTTGGCATTTAGGTTGGGCTGATGTGTTGAAAGTGGGCCAGAAGTTTTCATAAAGGGTAAAGGCCCATTTATTTATTTTAAGTCCGAGTTTTACTAATTTAAAAAGTGTATTAACTTTAAGTGGTCATAACTTATTCATATGAAATCAGAATCACAAAACGTAAGTTGCGTTGGGACCGTATGAATGAGAGCTTCACAATGAAGCTGTCTGGAAGTGGATTGGGGCTCGTATGAATTTATGGCGAAATAAACTATTTGATTCAGATCAAATAAACAGTTTATCGTTCTTTAACGATGAACTGCCAAAGTGAGTAAAACTCACCAACTCTGAACAGTTATATTTTTATAATGTATTCTTAGAACTGTTAATCATCTGTTGATTTCTGTGTGTTGGTTGATTGATTGAACTGCTAGTCAGTTAGTGGAAATTATATATATATATATAATTATATATATAAACCGTTAAATATTTATATATTGATGCTGTTATCAGAATAATCCGTACTGAACTGAAAGTGATGTTGATTTTATTGTGTAACATCTGTGATGCAGGGAAACAGGTTGGAGGAATCCGACTCGATTCCTCAACAGTTATTTTAATGTTTTTCACATATTTTGATATATGATGTGAAGTATAACCTGTTGTTGATTGTGTGGGTATGGACGATATTGAACATCGTGATTTGATATGATTGAATACCATGACATACCGGAATGTAGATAAGGGGATTTTCAAAGTGATATTGAAAATAGAATATTTATAAAATGGGATATTTATAAATAAGAGATATTTATAAAGTGGAATATTTATAAATAAGAAATGTTTATAAATTGGAATATTTATAAATAGGAGATATTCAAAAAGGAAATAATTTCAAACCATTTTCTTTTTGAATGGAAAGGCCTGTGTGGCGGGTTTGGGGATTTTCCCGATGCTCCCGATACAAAGGAGGTTATGGCGAATTTTCCCGGAAATTTAAGGAGTTAGAATATTTCAAGAATAAATTTGAAAAGGAAATATTTGTAAACCATTTACAAATAGAATTGAAAAGGAAACGTTATAAAAAGGAAATCATTTTTAAAGTGTAGAACCGTTATTTAAAAGTAAATCTTTTCAAATGAATAAAACGTTGTTAAAAAGGAAATCTTTATAAAGTGAATAAAGTAAATCGAATATGGTATTCGAAAGGAGTTAAATCGAATATGGTATTCGAAGGGAGTAAATCGAATATGGTATTCGAAAGGAGTTAAATCGAATATGGTATTCGAAGGGAGTAAATCGAATATGGTATTCGAAAGTTAGTAAAACGAATATGCTATTCGAAAGGGGTTAGTCGAGTCGAGTTAGTTAAATAGAGTTAACTAGTTCAGTAGAGTTAACCAGTTCAGTAGAGTTAACCATTTCAATAGAATTAACCAGTGAGTTAAGTAAGTCAAGTTAACCAGTGAGTTAAGTAAGTCAAGTAAATCAGTTGGAGTTAATCGATTCGAATTAAGATTTTCGAGTTGATAATCGAGTTAAGTTATCGAATACCACTTATTCGAAGTAGAAGTCATCAAATATAGTTATTTGAGATAGGGTTAGTCAAACAAAGTTATTCAGGATAAGATGCCATCTCGTACGACTGCTAGCGTAATTCGCAGGGCTGTAAATAGCCTACGGCGGTCAGATGTTTCCTGAGGGAGTCAGGCGTAACCATTGTGATCGCTGCGATCTAGATTCAAGCGAATGGAGTTAAATCGAATATTTGTCATTCGATAGGAGTTAATTTCTTGAGTTAGATTTTCGAGTTAAGTTCTTGAGTTAGATTATCGAGATAAGTGAGTCGAGTTAAGTTTGTCGAGTTAAATTAATCGATGTTAGTTTCATCGAAATGAGTTATCGATTAGTTAAATCGAAAGGAGATATCGATTAGTTAAATCGAAAGGAGTTATCGTTTAGTTAAATCGAAAGGAGTTATCGATTAGTTAAATTGAAGGAGTTATCGAATATAGTTTATTCGATGGAGTTAATCGATTAGAGTTAAATCAAATGAGTTAATCGAATATAGTTTATTCGAATAGAGAAAAGGAGTTAATCGAATATAGTTTATTCGAATAGAGTAGATGAGTTAATCAAATATAGTTTATTCGAATAGAGTTAGAGGAGTTATCGAATATAGTTTATTCGACAGGAGTTAAGTGAATTAGTTAAGTTAAACTAAGTGAATTAGTTAAGTGAATTGGTCAAGTTAACCAAAGTGAATTAGTCGAGTTAATCAAAGCGATTAGTTCAGTTAATCGAGATAAGTAAATCAAGTTAGGTTAACCGAGTTGAATTAGTCAGTCGAGTTAATAAATTGAGTTAGTAAAACCAAGGTTGACCAGTTAGAGTTGATCGGTTAGAATTAACCAGTTAGAGTTAATCAATCAGAGTTAATCAAATAGAGTTAAGTAAAATTAGAACCGACTAGAGATTAGTAAATTGAATGGTTTTCTAAGCGTCTATCTGATGTTGGTTTCGGCCTTTTGGATTTATACTTAGGGAATTGTTCTCATACTAGTTCACAGTCAGGGACTGATAGTTGGGGAAGAGTAGTGATTTGTAAATAAGCAAATGGAAAACATTTTCCAGTGTTAATAACATATATTTTCTAAACATAGAAAATAAGGCAATGTGAATATATATATATAGATATATGTTGGTGATTTACCGATATAATTTCCATCTGGAAATAATATCGTTGTTTGCACACTTGTTTTCTTCGATAGTTAACTCACAGACTATCGAAGTTTTGACCATTTTAACGTTGTTAATATGGAGAGACCGGTTGGATTATTATCCAAAGAACCACTCTGTATTGGCATAAGCATCGCGAATCATATATGCCAAAGATAATTGAAGACGGAGTAAAATCCAAGGGCTGTTGTATAAGTCTTAGATAACAGTGACTAAGATGGATATACTGAATAGTGCCTTCGGTTTGTCCAGTCCCAGGACAACTTGTATGGACGAAGGTCTGACAGAGTATATCCAATGGATCGCGTAAGTTGATCTCTTCAAACGTATATACGTTGGTGGCGGAGGAATTCGTTTCTCTTAGCTGTATACCCGTTGTATCTTTGAGGGAATCAATTTGTGATTTTGCGGGTATGACGATGTGACATTTCTAAGTGAATGAAGATGGATGTCTGACAAAGTATTTCCAGACGATCACGTACATTGATTTCTCCAACCGTACCAAGAATGGAAGCGGAGAAGGAAACTTCTTTTAGCTAACACATAATGTATTATTGAGGACGTCAATCGGTGATTGGATGGATTTGATGATGTGGCATTTAAAGTGAATCTGATGTGAAGATAAGCGTAGCTTCTAGCCTCACATCCGGTAAATGACAGAAATTGGGCAGGTAGCATGGCTATGTAGGTCGCACCTATTAGGGTGTATAATCACCTGATCTAGAGTTTCATTTATTTCTAAAAATCTATTGTTGATGCTGTCCCATTCGGGAAACGGTTGTTGATCCCAACCGTTGGTGATATACATTCGATACACTCAAGCGAAATGAGTGGTCGGTCATGTGTGGCCGGGTTGCAAGATGTTCTTGTTGAACCCAGTGTATTCCTCTCTAGAGGTACACTAGCGAAAGGTAGTTCCATACCTTGTCATAGTTGGAAATCCATTATCCAATACGTGCTTGCGGTTTTGATTGTATACTATATATGTAGAACGTGAGATGAAAGCGTTTCTGCTAGATGATTAATATATTGTGGTTTGATAGACATTATGATAATATCAAAGGTTTTGATATAAAGATATTTTGGATTCTCATAAGGAAAATACCCGTTCCGTTATGCGGCGTGGTCTTATGAGATATCGTTTACTTGTTTATATAACCGTTTAAACTGTTTTACTCATACCAGTCCCATGACTGACCCGGAGTTTACTTTGTTGTTTTCCCTAAACTCTTGGGTGCCTAAATTCGTATGGGCAGTCAAGTAGTCGGGATTTACAGATATACTTGAAGAGCTGGAGCAGGAGGCTTCTGGATCATATAGCTATAGTTTATTTCCGCTGTGTTGTAAGTGTTGTACTCCGATAAGTGCTATTGTATACATAATTGTAATATTTCAAAGTTATGTTATCTATTATATGTTATTCGTTCCGCTGTGAGGTTCGTGTTACTCTGATGTTGTGTTCTTCTTCTTCTATTCTAAGTTTCTATCTTATCTATTCTCACCTTCTACTTTCTTTCATTAATTACCGGGATTTTTCGATGTTTTGGTTATCGACATCGTGCTTATGTCGATAACCAAAGTCACTCAAAATCCGGGTCGTTACAGTTGGTATCAGAGCTTAGGTTAAGAATTACTTGGCTCTGTGGCGTGACTCGGTAGAGATAGAGTTAGTAACACCCTAGATTGAGTTTGAGTGTATATATACGAGTGCGTATTTGTATTTGATATAAAAATGGTTTTTATTATGGAGATTCATTGGCTGAGTTGTTTATGAGTTCTGATCGATCAGTTTGATCCACTGTATCGGTAGGAGTAAATACACACTTGAATACGATGGACCGACACATTATGGATATGTGATATATTATCATATATAGGATGTGTTGGTAGTAATTATAATCAGATAAGATTATAAAATGTGAAATGGTTATATATGACCAATCAGAATTGATATAAGTAAAATATATGAAATTGAAATGAATTAACGCTGAATTTATATCGGAATTGGAGTTAAAATCCCAGAAATTGGGAAAGTGTTTGTAAAGGAATCTGGATTAAGTATAAGGAAATTTTAAGATCCTGGGAGGTTTTAAATTGTTTACGAGCCTTGTGAAGGATATTTTGAAAATGATTTCAAAAATGAAAGTATTTGGAAATGGATTTGAAAGTGATATAGTATTGAACTCACTTCGATAGCTGGAAAATAGATTCCGATGTTGATCATGACATCATCGGTGTACATTTTCGAGTGTGTAAGTGACGGATTACTACCAAAGTTTTGTTTTCGTTTTGAGGAAACAAGTTGTTTTGATTTCAAAAGTGAATATATGAGTGACGTTTAAAAAGGGTAAATGGTTTAAGACTCCCAGGTAGAGATTGTTTTGAGTTAAAAACAAATTGAATAGAAACTTGTGGAGATAAACTGAAATTGATACCAGTTAAGCTGAAATAGAATTGAAATAGAAATATCGAATGGATTGGGTTTGTAACATATAGATTTTGAAATGAAATTGGATTAGGAAGTTAAGAGTTGAAATCGAGAATGGAACTCGAATTTGAAATTTAATTCGACTTAGGTATAAGCGAATGGTTGGATCTGTGGATAAAAACAGGTCGGATTTTGGTTGAGATAACACCGGTATATGTTGGATTGATAACGGGTGAAAGTGATAGAGTTGATATACCCGACAAAAAGGTACAAGTTTATATTTGATATAAGCATGAGATTTATGAGCCGAATTGGCAAGCCGCTTGGCTGTTTGATTTTCTTTTGGGTTGGAGAAGACTTAGGTACAAAGGAGGTTATGGCGAAATTTTCCGAAAATTTAAAGTGTTAGAAAATTTTGAAAATTTTAGTTAGTCGGAAGGAAATAATATTTTAGTCGATATTAATTGGTTCAGTTGAAATCAGAAATAAGGGGTAAACAAATTTAGGAGTTCCAATAGATAGGGTTGTCCTCTAACTTAGCAATTTCGAGGACGAAATTATTTTAAGTGGGGAAGAATGTAATGACCCGCATTTGTCAGAGGTATTATAACTAATTTATTTAATTATTTAAAATAATGATATAGTGAATTAAATGGTGATTTAATTAAATAAGTGATTATTTATTTAAATTAAATAATAGAATAATATATTTAATTCAGAAATAATCAAAAATATTGGAAATCACAATATAAGGTGAACAGGGTCATCCCTGAGATTTAATTCAGCTTAGAGTTGAATCATATTGACGAATATATTCAATCGACGACAGTTTGAACGTATAATTATATTATAATTAAAATTGAGCTTGAAATGGCGCCGTAGTTCGTAATTTGGTGATTCGAACTTCAACTGAACGTACAAGATTCGTTTTAAGCCGGATTTCTGTGAAACAAGAAACGTGTGGAGCTGGTGGAGTATATCTTTCTAGTGGAAGAGAAAAATCGGGATTTCGTTGTGTAGATTTTGATTTAGGTCCAAATCAAATTCCAGAAAAGTCGCTGTGAAATTCCTTTATAATTCGTAACGCTTTATATACGTTATAAAAGGATTTTTCAATGTAAATTGAATATCGATTCAACCTGGACTTGGAATATCAAATATATTATTTTTCTGAAGCTGTATGGTATTCCACTGTGAATATATACGACAATATAAATTTATTTATATTTAATTTAATTTATTTAAATATATTTATATATTTAAAAGGGTTATTCGGAGCTGTAAAAATAGCCACTTTTGAAAACGAAGTCGGAATTCGACGAAACTAATTTTGTTGGATCCACAATGTCAAATTATTTTTAGATGTCATGTTTCGTGATTTTTGGGGTCACTGTGTGGTCGTACGGATTTTTAGAGTGAGAAACAGTCAGTATTTCGACGGTTAAAAATACGTTGTGTGAGCATACGAAGTCGGAATTCGACGAAACCAGTTTCGTTGGGACCGTAATGTCGAACTCTAGCTGCATGTCCAGTTTCGTGATTTTTAGGTATCATGTGTGATCACACAGATTTTTAGAAGTCAGAAACGAATATAAAGAATTAAAATAAAATATTAAAATATTAATAAAAAAATATCTAGATATTTTGTTGCCTATAAATACCCCATTTAACTTTCCTAAAACCTAAATTCACTTTCTCTTCCGCCGTCAGTGTTTTTCTAAACCCAAAACGTGAGCAACTCATGTTGGAAAAAAATCTGTATAATTCAAATCAAATCACTAAAATCAAGGGTAATATGTTTTTGAATCCCTGCTATGCTCCCTTACGTTTTGGCATCAATCTCAAGCAGTTCGAAACATTTTTTTTCCGCTGGGAAATTTATCAGCGTGTACTGCTGAAAGTAGGGTTTCGAGTACTGTGGTTTTGGGGTGCATCGAAGTGGGATTTGAAATCGTATTCGAGTTTGCCACGGGATTTAGCATCTGTTCGTGGAGTTTGGTGGATTCCGGTTCACTTTCATGTCGACCTGGTGCGAATGATACTGACGACGCGTTGAGAAAGGTGAAGCCGAGTTTAGTTGTGAGGGTCCGGAGTTGAACGGAAGTTGAAGCGATGGAGTTTGGTGGAACTGGTTTAAGATTTTATGGATAAACGATAGAGGAATGGAAGTTCAAACTTGCGTTAATGGGTGTTGAGGTTCCCTGAAGTTCACGAGATATTTTGGGAGAGAAAGAGTGGAGCGGGTTTGGCATTTAGGTTGGGCTGATGTGTTGAAAGTGGGCCAGAAGTTTTCATAAAGGGTAAAGGCCCATTTATTTATTTTAAGTCCGAGTTTAACTAATTTAAAAAGTGTATTAACTTTAAGTTGTCATAACTTATTCATATGAAATCAGAATCACGAACCGTAAGTTGCATTGGGACTGTATGAATGAGAGCTTCACAATGAAGCTGATTGGAAGTGGATTGGGGCTCGTATGAATTTATGGCGAAATAAACTATTTGATTCAGATCAAATAAACAGTTTATCGTTCTTTAACGATGAACTGCCAAAGTGAGTAAAACTCACCAACTCTGAACAATTATATTTTTATAATGTATTCTTAGAACTGTTAATCATCTATTGATTTCTGTGTGTTGGTTGATTGATTGAACTGCTAGTCAGTTAGTGGAAATTATATATATATATATATAATTATATATACATAAACCGTTAAATATTTATATATTGATGCTGTTATCAGAATAATCCGTACTGAACTGAAAGTGATGTTGATTTTATTGTGTAACATCTGTGATGTAGGGAAACAGGTTGGAGGAATCCGACTGGATTCCTCAACAGTTATTTTATTGTTTTTCACATATTTTGATATATGATGTGAAGTATAACCTGTTGTTGATTGTGTGGGTATGGACGATATTGAACATCGTGGTTTGATATGATTGAATACCATGACATACCGGAATGTAGATAAGGGGATTTTCAAAGTGATATTGAAAATAGAATATTTATAAAATGGGATATTTATAAATAAGAGATATTTATAAAGTGGAATATTTATAAATAAGAAATGTTTATAAATTGGAATATTTATAAATAGGAGATATTCAAAAAGGAAATAATTTCAAACCATTTTCTTTTTGAATGGAAAGGCCTGTGTGGCGGGATTGGGGATTTTCCCGATGCTCCCGATACAAAGGAGGTTATGGCGAATTTTCCCGGAAATTTAAGGAGTTAGAATATTTCAAGAATAAATTTGAAAATGAAATATTTGTAAACCATTTACAAATAGAATTGAAAAGGAAACGTTATAAAAAGGAAATCATTTTTAAAGTGTAGAACCGTTATTTAAAAGTAAATCCTTTCAAATGAATAAAACATTGTTAAAAAGGAAATCTTTATAAAGTGAATAAAGTAAATCGAATATGGTATTCGAAAGGAGTTAAATCGAATATGGTATTCGAAGGGAGTAAATCGAATATGGTATTCGAAAGGAGTTAAATCGAATATGGTATTCGAAGGGAGTAAATCGAATATGGTATTCGAAAGTTAGTAAAACGAATATGCTATTCGAAAGGGGTTAGTCGAGTCGAGTTAGTTAAATAGAGTTAACTAGTTCAGTAGAGTTAACCAGTTCAGTAGAGTTAACCAGTTCAATAGAGTTAACCAGTGAGTTAAGTAAGTCAAGTTAACCAGTGAGTTAAGTAAGTCAAGTAAATCAGTTGGAGTTAATCGATTCGAGTTAAGATTTTCGAGTTGATAATCGAGTTAAGTTATCGAATACCACTTATTCGAAGTAGAAGTTATCAAATATAGTTATTTGAGATAGGGTTAGTCAAACAGAGTTATTCAGGATAAGTTGCCATCTCGTACGACTGCTAGCGTAATTCGCAGGGCTGTAAATAGCCTACGGCGGTCGGATGTTTCCTGAGGGAGTCAGGCGTAACCATTGTGATCGCTGCGATCTAGAGTCAAGCGAATGGAGTTAAATCGAATATTAGTCATTCGATAGGAGTTAAGTTCTTGAGTTAGATTATCGAGATAAGTTAATCGAGTTAAGTTCTTGAGTTAGATTATCGAGATAAGTGAGTCGAGTTAAGTTCGTCGAGTTAAATTAATCGATGTTAGTTTCATCGAAAGGAGTTATCGATTAGTTAAATCGAAAGGAGTTATCGATTAGTTAAATCGAAAGGAGTTATCGATTAGTTAAATCGAAGGAGTTATCAAATATAGTTTATTCGATGGAGTTAATCGATTAGAGTTAAATCAAATGAGTTAATCGAATATAGTTTATTCGAATAGAGAAAAGGAGTTAATCGAATATAATTTATTCGAATAGAGTAGATGAGTTAATCAAATATAGTTTATTCGAATAGAGATAGAGGAGTTATCGAATATAGTTTATTCGACAGGAGTTAAGTGAATTAGTTAAGTTAAACTAAGTGAATTAGTTAAGTGAATTGGTCAAGTTAACCAAAGTGAATTAGTCGAGTTAATCAAAGCGATTAGTTCAGTTAATCGAGATAAGTAAATCAAGTTAGGTTAATCGAGTTGAATTATTCAGTCGAGTTAATAAATTGAGTTAGTAAAACCGAGGTTGACCAGTTAGAGTTGATCGGTTAGAATTAACCAGTTAGAGTTAATCAATCAGAGTTAATCAAATAGAGTTAAGTAAAATTAGAACTGACTAGAGATTAGTAAATTGAATGGTTTTCTAAGTGTCTATCTGATGTTGGTTTCGGCCTTCGAGATTTATACTTAGGGAATTGTTCTCATACTAGTTCACAGTCAGGGACTGATAGTTGGGGAAGAGTAGTGATTTGTAAATAAGCAAATGGAAAACGTTTTCCAGTGTTAATAACATATATTTTCTAAACATAGAAAATAAGGCAATGTGAATATATATATAGATATGTGTTGGTGATTTACCGATATAATTTCCATTTGGAAATAATATCGTTGTTTGCACACTTGTTTTCTTCGATAGTTAACTCACAGACTATCGAAGTTTTGACCATTTTAACGTTGTTAATATGGAGAGACCGGTTGGATTATTATCCAAAGAACCACTCTGTATTGGCATAAGCGTCGCGAATCATATATGCCAAAGATAATTGAAGACGGAGTAAAATGCAAGGGCTGTTGTATAAGTCTTAGATAACAGTGACTAAGATGGATATACTGAATAGTGCCTTCGGTTTGTCCAGTCCTAGGACAACTTGTATGGACGAAGGTATGACAGAGTATATCCAATGGATCGCGTAAGTTGTTCTCTTCAAACGTATATACGTTGGTGGCGAAGGAATTCGTTTCTCTTAGCTGTAAACCAGTTGTATCTTTGAGGGAATCAATTTGTGATTTTGTGGGTATGACGATGTGACATTTCTAAGTGAATGAAGATGGATGTCTGACAAAGTATTTCCAGACGATCACGTACATTGATTTCTCCAACTGTACCAAGAGTGGAAGCGGAGAAGGAAACTTCTTTTAGCTAACACATAACGTATTATTGAGGACGTCAATCGGTGATTGGATGGATTTGATGATGTGGCATTTAAAGTGAATCTGATGTGAAGATAAGCGTAGCTTCTAGCCTCACATCCGGTAAATGACAGAAATCGGGCAGGTAGCATGGCTATGTAGGTCGCACCTATTAGGGTGTATAATCACCTGATCTAGAGTTTCATTTATTTCTAAAAATATATTGTTGATGCTGTCCCATTCGGGAAACGGTTGTTGATCCCAACCGTTGGTGATATACATTCGATACACTCAAGCGAAATGAGTGGTCGGTCATGTGTGGCCGGGTTGCAAGATGTTCTTGTTGAACCCAGTGTATTCCTCTCTAGAGGTACACTAGCGAAAGGTGGTTCCATACCTTGTCATAGTTGGAAATCCATTATCCAATACGTGCTTGCGGTTTTGATTGTATACTATATATGTAGAACGTGAGATGAAAGCGTTTCTGCTAGATGATTAATATATTGTGGTTTGATAGACATTATGATAATATCAAAGGTTTTGATATAAAGATATTTTGGATTCTCATAAGGAAAATACCCGTTCCGTTATGCGGCGTGGTCTTATGAGATATCGTTTACTTGTTCATATAACCGTTTAAACTGTTTTACTCATACCAGTCCCATGACTGACCCGGAGTTTACTTTGTTGTTTTCCCTAAACTCTTGGGTGCCTAAATTCGTACGGGCAGTCAAGTATTCGGGATTTACAGATATACTTGAAGAGCTGGAGCAGGAGGCTTCTGGATCATATAGCTATAGTTTATTTCCGCTGTGTTGTAAGTGTTGTACTCTGATAAGTGCTATTGTATACATAATTGTAATATTTCAAAGTTATGTTATCTATTATATGTTATTCGTTCCGCTGTGAGGTTCGTGTTACTCTGATGTTGTGTTATTCTTCTTCTATTCTAAGTTTCTATCTTATCTATTCTCACCTTCTAATTTCTTTCATTAATTACCGGGATTTTTCGATGTTTTGGTTATCGACATCGTGCTTATGTCGATAACCAAAGTCGCTCAAAATCCGGGTCGTTACATCGACCGACTAGTCGACTCGACCGCTGGATACACTACAACAAAAATACCCTATTACAACGTCCATTTTACAATGGGCACAACCTGCCCGTTGTAATAGAATGTTATTACAACGGTCACTTTTTGAACCGTTGTAATAGATGCCTGTGCAACACCATTTTACAACGGGCAAAGACTGCCCGTTGTAATAGAATGCTATTACAACGGTCGTTTCTGGACAGTTGTAATAGATATCCTTTATAACGCTCTTTTTACAATGGGTAAAACCTGCACGTTGTAATAGAATGCTATTACAACGGTCATTTCAGGCCTGTTGTAATAGATGTTTTATAAAATTAGTATTGTTTATGTTTTACTATTTAATAATTAATAATTAATCATATAATATTAATTATTAACTATAATATTATATAACTAATTACTAATCATTAATAATATTATATTATCTATTAATATTTAATAATTAATCATTAATAATATTATATTTAATAATTAATCATAAATAATAATGATTAATAATATTGTATTATTTATAACAACATTGTAAAAGTAATAATATCCACAATGTCTACCCAAATAGCTGTAAAAAGTAATTTTAAATAATGACGTTTTCTTTATATTATTGTATACATATTAGATTTCATTCAATGATGTTATATAACTTATAGTATTGCCTTTAAGTATAATATTACATTAATAATTACTAATCATTAATAATACAATACTATTTAGTAATATTTAATAATTAATCATTAATAATATTATATTAATCATTTATAACTTGTAATAATTAATGATAATCACTAACTACTAGTTATTATATATAATCAGTATTCCAACGGGCTTAACTTTACTTTTTAGTTATTAATAAGTAAAATTGAGTAGTTAATATCAAATATATAATAATTCATAATTATAACGCCCACCGTAATAGATGCTAATTTAAAATGGGCTAAAAATGCTCGTTGTAATAGGTGCTAAAATGTCTGTTACCAATTTTTGACAATTAATAATTACAATACTTTCTTGAGACTAATATTTCGACCGAGACAAAAATATGACGACTGAGACAATATCGGCTGACGACTTAGACAAATACCAATTTTTATTAAATAATCACTATTGGTATATCTCGCTTTCAATTTGAACTTTAATTAAAAAAAACAAACGAATATGATGACTGAGACAAAAATATGTTTGTTCGTTCCCAATTGTCATCATTAGTGGATTTATACAGCACTTTATAATGTAGAGCATTTCGATATAATAACAACGTAAAAAGGAACGTATCATATGGACCTCATTAGCGCAAGCTACTAAATATAAAAAATTATAAAAAAATCTAAATTTAATTAATTTTAAAAATAATTTATAAGATCAACGCATCAGACGTATTGTACGATTTATACGTGAACCAATTCAATTAAGAATCTAGCCATACAAAAAATACGTATGAATATTGAAAAAAACTGATATAATAAATCGCAAATACTAGACTTATTAATTAATTTTACCAAAATATAAAATATCTTTTGTTCATGTATTAAGTTCAGTAGAAACCTTCGCGAGATATCTTTGAGCGGCATTCTAAAATTTAACCTGCTCTAATTTTCGTTGCCTGCCGTTTTGTTTTTATTGTAACCCTAAATCATGAATCATCTCTAAACCCAAAATCAAAGACCTCGTTCAAATTCATTTTAATGGCGGCTACAGGCTGAATGTTCGGTTTTCAACTAATGGGGACTAGGGTTTCCCTTTTCTTCACCGCCGCCCTCTACACTCCTCTTCTTGGTTCCACTATCGCTCTTCTTCTGTAACAACCCGGGTTTTTGGAAGGGGGTTGTAATAGCTTAGAAAATTTTGGCGTTTAGAAATTGAATTAAATTGAGATTTAAATAGAAGTTATATTTGAAATTCCAATTCGAATTTGAAATTTTATCCCTTGAATGTAGTTTGGGATATAAATCTGTACGATGAGTGAAGAGAAAATCGAATATATGCGGAATAACTTAACTTAATTTAATTATAAGTTGATTTCAAAACACGAGTTGAAGAAAATTTATTATTTACATTTGTTTTTAAAATAGAGTTCCATTGTATATTTATTACATGAACGTTTGTCAAAAAATTGCCAAACAAATGTTATAAATAGCATTAAACAATTTGCGATCATTTGAATAACTCAACTTTGAAGTATGGACCTTATAATTTAATTAAGAAATTTAATTTACTTATGTTATGTGAACTAGAAATTAAACGTCAACACCTATTTTATTTATTTTGATAAGTTATAAACTAATTTCTTTTATTTGTTGAATTCTGAATTTCATTTAACTTAAGTAATTGTTTTAATTTAATTAGATTTAAATTATATATACTTTTGAAAATATTTGTTTAAATCGGGGTTGCCACTTCTAAAATTGGTTATGATATTTTCCTCTCTATGTCCTCATTTTTCTGGATCCTTCCTTCGCCCAAATTCTTTAAAAACGGGTACCCTTCAGCTTTGGAGGTACAACAAGAATTTTTTTATGAGCAGCTGACAAGGGAAATGGACTCTCCTTAAAAAAATGGTTTCTTTCCCCCAAATCGATTTGGCTTCCTCGCGGGTCCTTGATATCATCGTTTCGCCCCCTTCATTGTCCGTCGCTGCTACCAGGGAGCGTCTCCTTCTTTTGGGGTTTCAATTTTCAGTTAAATACCAAATCCTAATTTTTCCCAAATCTTAAAATTCTCAGTCCAACCAAATTTGATTTTACTCAAATCGGAAATCATTTCACCACAGTGAATGGCACCGCAAGCCGCCGCTTCAGTCGAACTCCGCTCGACTCCGAAGCTTCTTTCAGTGCAGCACCGAGCTTATTTGCTCCAACGTTTGCCTGCAGACCAGCAATCTTCCTCGTTGCCTGTTCCATGGCAAGACGTCCCAGGCCTCTCAGGCTCTCGCTTCGTCGACTGGAGCCCAAACAGTTGCTCCCCAACTCTGGCTACCGCAAGGACCAGCACAACCGACATGGCAGGTGAACCGTGTCGCCACTCCCTTCCCTAGCAACTGCAGGTGAGTTCTTTAACTCACGATTGCTTGTTTTCACTGTGTAATTTTTAATGTTGAACTAGTCTTCACTGCCTTATTTTCTTTGAGCTTCTCTGTGTTTACTCAAACATGTGCTTCCACTTGATTGTATCCATATAGATTGAACTGAATACGAACATGAATGATCACTAGCTTGTTTGCACCTCAATTGTGAGTGCACATGCACCTAATTTGATTGTGCACACATTTGTGAACTTGATTTGGTTGAGGCTGCTTAGCTTGTTTGTGTTTTAGCACTACCCTGCACTGCACTGAGATGGTGTTATGTTGAGGTTAACTAATTTGAATGTGCTTTTGTACATACTTACATTTTTATTCTGATATGTTTGCATAAGCATACAGTAAGTCTTGTGGTTGTTTTTATGATTATTGTAAAAAGAAGACTTTCATAAACATTTGGATATCTTGCTTTCTATTATCTTTCACAACTCTTTTTCTACTTTTTGTTTGTGGTGCTAGAATTTAAGATTGTGCTAATTGTCAAATAATGAGGGGTCTCGTTCCATTATTCGACTTTCAACCTTCTTATACAAAGTAAGTTTTCCTTTATGCCAAAAATGTTGTAAATTAATTTGTATGGTCTTATACTTTTTGCGTAACCATTATTCAATTTGTGTACTTTAGAAGATGATGCACTCTCCACTGAGATCTTATGTATTTATGTTTCTCTTTTAATAATTTTACACAAAATTGACTAGGTTAAAAATTTAGAATGAAAACCATGATTTAATGATGAATCATGTTCTTTTGAGAACAGAATAATATGGGTTTTTAATGATGTGCCACTGTTGTCGGTCATTACCTGTGAATTGAGATGTTTGATGCCTTTGCTAAGAAAGATTCCCATATGAGTTTTTCTGTCCATGTGTGTATTGTGACTCCTTTGTTGATAGTAACTTACCTTGAAAGGTTTATATCCTGTAAACAACATGCAACTTAATAAGATAAACACATAAAAGTTGCCCAATGCTTGCCGCCTTTCCAAAACTAAAAGCATGGTAGCGCACTGAATTATATCATAATTTTCTACCCCAAGTTTCATACCATACGCTGGGCCCACTTTACCAATCCCGGCGTTCATATGAAATCGCAGCGACGAACGGTGGAGACTCAGTCAAACCAATCCTGTGATTGCTTGTTTGACTGCACCTAAAAATCACTACTATTTAATTTGCATTTCGTCTTTGACCGGTTTGTCACATCAAACCCATGCATTCATTGGTTCTCCTACGCACACATCTCCTTCCCTCCACCTTTTGCCCTTCCAACCATATTATATTAGCTCGTCTTCCTCCATTAAAAAACAAAGCTAGTCAATCTAAGTTGGACATTCAACAACATCGCCGCATTGAGTGGAGCATTCAACATAATTTGCTTGGCCAAATCCGAAATAATGCATCACATTAAAGGCCAAAATTATATATGCACATTAACTAACGTATTTAATTCAGGAGAAAAACAAAATATGCTTCATCGTTAGTATCTTCTGCTTTGACCATTGCCCCCTTATGTCCCCATCGTCCCATCTAGTTTTCTTCTCATTCTTTTCCAATTTGTTTTATTCAGTTTTTTTAACCCATTTTACATTGTTGGTGTCATCTGAAGATTGAAAGATAGCTCTTTCTCTCGACCTCTCTACTTAATTTTCTTTTGTTTTGGCTCTTGGATCATTGCATGTACTCAGTCTAAACTCATATTGCTGGCAAATGTAAGTTTTGTTTTCTATTTTGAAAAATATTATCGTTTCCTGCTGAATTTAACTAGGGGAATTGTTTTTTTTTTTAGGAAAATTAGATCTTGTTAATTTCGCTTAAGTCGTAATGCTTTGGGCGTAATGAAATTGATTAACTTTTTGGTGCAGTTGATGTTAATTCCTGGACATCAATTGGATTAACAAAATTTAAATAGTCGTTTGCTTCTGAGTGCTTAGTAAAATTGGGTTTCTTTGGATATGATGATTTGCTGAAAATTTTATGAAGATCGAATCTTCATAAAATTTTCAAATTTTATGAAGATTTGATTTTAAATAGTTGAATATGCCAGTGGAACTATTAACTTTGGCGTTATTGTGATTTTGAGCTATTGTTAAATTTGGGGTTTTCTCTTTTACTTAAGCATCTATTACCTTGGTTAGATCTGCATAGATTGCTGTTTATATAATTTTTGAGCTTTTGAATATCTTGATGCAAATATGAAAATAATTTAGCTATATTGAGCAAATAAAATATGTAATTATTTGGCTTTTGTTGATGGTTGGTCGAATGTTCATAATCTTCGTTTCTTTTGCTTATAACAGTAATAGCACATAAAGAAAACATATGATTTTAGTATAATTTGATTTTCATTCAATGATTATGAATTCAATGGTTTGTTGGTACCAATTCAACATTTTTGACCTGCAAGGCTAGGAACAAAACTTTGAATAGCCAGCGGGGTTTATATGATTTTAGTGGCTAAGTCAATGGTTATAGAAATTAACTCATGGTCCAAAACAGTTATGCATTCTTTTTATTGTTCTGATAATATATTCATATTTCATTTTAGGAGGTTTTATATATAGCACTATTAGCATTTACTTCATCATTTAATAGTTTCAATGTTATCTTGTTGTCATCCTTCCTTATCTTTGTGATTGCTGAGGGAACTCAATTTATTTGATTATCACAGATATTAAGCTGCACCTGCAGGGATGCATAATGATGTATTCATTTGGAAATTTCTATTGAAAAAACTGTGATGGTTTAATCAGGATAACTAAAAATGAGATTGTACCTAGTGTTTGTTAGCCTGGATCTTTCCGTGGACTCTTAATCTGATAGGCCAAAGCCGTAGAAGTAAAATTTTCACTAGAAGATTAAGCCAATGGATGATATACTATATGTTTATCAGGCTAATGTAGCATGGTTATTGCATGAGTAGCCGGCCTTTAACATTTCCATCTTGTAATCATAATGTTTGTTTCGTTTCCCCTTTCAAACGCTCTTCTCATTTTAATCTCTCGCAGCATCAAAGACACAAGAGGCAACATGGGCTGTTTTATAGCGTTTAGAGTGAAGCATCTTGTTTATTAGCTATTTGTGTATTTAACTAAGGTGAATTTGGAGAAGGTTAATTAATGTACAGGTATCTCATGTTTTTATTCCTCAGAACATTCACATATACAAACTTTATTCCAAGTTTTTAATGTACGTTGCCCTGCTCAATGCACATTTTTTTAACTTGTTTGTTCTTCTTCACCCGGTTCTTTTAATGCACATTTTGGATCAATCACCGAAGACGAAGACATTGAGCATGAGAGGATGTGAGTGAGTGTAACTAAGTGTATGTAGTGAAATAATATTTGTACAAATGAGTATTTTCATATTTTGTATAGTAATTGTGTAATAGAAAGAAATAAAACTATGTATTGTTCAAGAGTGTAATAACATATTTATTTTAAAATAAGAAATTTTGAGTTCAATATTTTCATTTATGCAATATTTTTATATTACTACGATCAGATTTTTATAAAAAAACAAAACAGACTTTTTACAATGGGCTATGCCTGTTGTAATATAATCTATTACAACGGGCAAAAGCCGCTTGTAATTTATTAGCTATTGCAACGGGTTTGTAGCCATTGTCATAGAGTCGTTGCACGTGACAGAGCACATTATTACAACGGTCTTTTACAACAGTCACTGACCATTGTAATTTAGCGAGGACCTATTACGACGGCGCATATTAGGGCGGGCTTTTGCCCATTGTGAAAAGCATATAACAACGGTTTTTGCCCGTTGTAAAAGGACTCTTTTATTGTAGTGATACCAACTCTTATCCTTCATGGATGCCAACTCAGGCTACAACCAGATCCCGATGAGCCTCCACGACCAAGATCATACCTCTTTCATAACCGACCATGGGCTCTACTGCTACCGTGTTATTCTCTTCGGCCTTAAAAATGCCGACGCCGCTTATCAGTGAATGGTTAATCAAATCTTTAAAAATCAAATCAGAAAGTCCATAAAGGTGTACGTGGATGATATGCTAGTAAAATCTAAAATATCAGGTGATCACGTCCACGACCTCTCCGAAATGTTCGATGTCCTTTGCCAGTACGACATGAAACTCAACCCCTAAAGTGCTCCTTAGGAGTCGCCTCGGGAAAATTGTTGGGTTTCATTGTCAATTCTCGGGGCATCAAAGCTAACCCATAAAAAATCCAAGCAATTCGGGACATCCGAATCCTCGAGAACATCAGGGATGTCCAAAGTCTTAACGGAAAGGTCGCCGCTTTAAGTCGGTTCGTCTCTAAGGCCACCGACAAATGCATCCCCTTCTTCGATTTACTCCGAAAGGGGAAACGTGATTTCGAGTGGACCCCCGAGTGCGTCTCTGCATTCAAGGAACTCCTGAACCACTTAGAGCGACCACTTATTCTCTCTAAGCCTATAGACCGTGAGGACTTATAGGTTTACATCGCTGTTTCCGCGGAGGCAATCAGCTCGGCACTAATACGCCTCGAGGACCGCACTCTATGGCCCGTCTACTATATCAGCAAGTGGATGACGGGGCGGAGAAAAACTACCCTAAGTTAGAAAAGCTGGCATTCTGCCTATTGGTCAAGCTGGCATTCTGCCTATTGGTCTCCTCTAGAAAGCTCCGACCATACTTCTAGTCGCATCCCATCAAAGTTTTCACTGACTAGTCGCTACGTCCGGCCCTACAACGACCCGAGGCATCAGGGCGATTACTAAAGTGGAGCATAGAGTTAAGCCAGTTCGAGATAACCTTCATCCCCTGACGAGCCATCCTCAGCCAAGCCCTCGCTGACTTCATCGTGGAATTCACAGCCCTCGAGGAGGAACTCGCGGCAAACGCTGTAATTCCCAACGTCAAGTGGAAATTGTTCGTAGGCAGCTCCTCTAATAGAAAGTGATCCAAGGCAGGAGTCGTGCTCATCACCCCTGAAGAACGCCCGATGTATTACGCGCTAAGGCTAAATTTCCCTGCTACCAACAACGACATGAAATACGAGGCCTTAATCGCCGGGCTTAGAATCGCGATCGAACTCAAGCTTGAGACTGTCCATATCTTCTCCGATTCACAGCTTATCGCCTGACAAGTATTGAGAGAATATCAAGCGAAAGAGGGATGGCTTGCCCAATACCCAGCCCGGGTTCAGAGGCTACTCGTCTTCCTCGAGCATTTCACCATCACCCATATCCCACGCGAGGAAAATGAAAAAGCAGATTCCCTCGCCAGAATGGCAAGCTCTGAAGACCCGCAACTTAACAAATTCTCACTGGTTGAAGTCCTCAACTCTTCGAGTATCAAGCAAGGGCAAGACGAGACGATTATAAGCACCGAACCCAAGCCCGAGTCATGGATGACATCAATCAGAATTTACCTACAGCAAGGGATCCTGCCAAAGCACTATAAGGAAAGGCACGCGCTCCCTCGCCTGTCAGCCCGTTACCTTCTTATGGACGGAATACTCTATCGTAGAGGCTTTTTCGTTCCCCTGCTTTGATGCGTAGTTCACGGTGACACCCTCCAGGCATTGAGCAGTGTGCATGAAGGCGAATGCGGCGACCACACTGGGGGCAGACCCTGGCCAGAAAAATCCTTAAACATGGTTATTACTGGCCCATGCTTGATCAAGATGCCACAGACTACACTCGAAAATGCGGTAAGTGCCCGCGCTTCTCCAAAATTCCAAGATCCCTGCCTACCGAGCTATCTCAGATGGTCAGCCCATAGTCGCTCGCCATGTAGGGAATCGACATCGTCGGAACTCTTCCAATGGCCAGAGGTAGGGTACGGTATGTCGTTGTCGCAGTGGACTATTTCACCAAGTGGGCAGAAGTTGAAGCTCTCGCCACCATAACCACGAAGAAGATGATCAACTTTGTTGTCCATAACATCATTACCCGCTATGGAGTGCCTCAGGCCATCATCTCTGACAACGGCACACAATTTGAGAGAAACAAGTTTAAAACTTTCTGCCAGCTCCACGACATCGATAAAAGATTCTCAGCGGTGGCTCATCCCCAAGCCAATGGGTAAGTCGAGGCGGTTAATAAGGTCATCAAGTCCATCATCAAGAAACGTCTGGAAAAGGCTGGGGGCATGTGGGTAGACGAACTTCCTCTGGCTCTATGGGCTTACCGCACCACCCACAAGAAAGCAACCAGCCATACTCCTTTCAGCCTCGCATACGGATCTAAAGCCGTCATTCTCATCGAACTCAAGTTACCATTCCATCGAGTCACATACTTTGATCCAAAGACAAACCAAGATTTACTTCTGGGATCACTCGACTTGCTGGAAGAAAAAAGGAACGAGGCAGATGTCAGAGCCGCCGCCCAACGACAACGGGTAGCCCGGTACTTCAATTCGACGGTCTGCCACAAGGACCTAAACATCAGTGACCTCGTGCTAAATCGGGGTTTTCACTTGCTAACAGGTCTCGCGCCTCGCTGGGAAGGCCCATAGTCCATACATCGAAATCTCAGCAATGGAACTTTCAGGCTAGCCACCGTCGACGGAGCTGAACTCCCAAGGGCTTGGAATAGTGAACATCTCGATCGCTACTTCACATAACTCATTTTACGGTTTTTTATGCTTTTCAAACAATGTTCTGTTTTCTCAAAAATCCAAGGCATTGTAAAGGTTATTACTGCCAAAGTTATTAGTAGAAATGGTGTTCAATTTCCTGTCTCCCTGTTGTTTACTCCTCACGTAATGCGCCTTGTTTTCCAAAAACCAACTCGCTTCACGCCTGCGAAAACCGCGTCGGTACCCCGGGCACGGGAGCCGGCGCGACCATCCCAACTTCTAGGAAACATTGAGTCTGAAACGCTTGGTTATGCCCGACACCCCAAGCACGGGAGCTGGCAACGCTACTCGAATCGCCGGCCCGCGGCGCGACCGAGTCTAAACAACCACGAACTCGAACCCCGGCCCAGTGCCGAGGCCGAGGATAAATAGTTCTGCATCCTAGTCTAGGTGTCTTGGCACCACTCAACGACCGACTAAGATCAATGCAAATCTCTCTTCGTCGGTTGCGGGTTTTGACGATCCCAAAACCCCGTGCTACGTTGTTAAGGATAATCATTGGAATATAACACGTTAATCATCATTAGCAGAATACAGATAATAACATAAACAAGAAATAGAATAATTTACACACATATGACAACGGAATCATATAAATGTCACCCCATTAGAGAGCACAGTGTAGGATACTACTTAGTGCATAATAATACATAATCAGTCTACGTCGCCTGTGGCGGAATCATATAAATAGAGAGTACATAAACTAAACATTAGTCTACATCGCCTGTGGCGGAATCATAATACATATATAGTCATGGCGGAAAGAATCATAGTCATCACAATGTAGTCAAGCCTCGCCATGAGCCCAAAAGTGCACCTCTACTGCCGTGCCAAGCCAAAATATGTCAGCTACCTGTAACTAGGCTGCCCGTGTGAAAATAAGGGCACCCGAGTTTGCAAGGTGAAACAAACTACGAGTCAGTCATGGGACTGGTATGAGAAATCTACTTAACTTATTAAACAACAATAATAAGGCAAATCAAAGGACCACGCCACTTTCGCGGAACAGGTTTACTCCAATGAGTGCTAGTGCATGAAATAAAGTAAATGATTAAATCATCGTAATGCTTTTTTTTTTAAAATGAAGCCATTATAAGACTCAGGTCCCATCACACAATGCAACGCACGCCGGAGGATAGAGTTTTACCTTATAATGGCCAAAAATGTTTCATACGAATAAAACACAAGTGTTTGATATTATTACTAGTACATATATGTTTCAAAAGCAAATTCAATCATAAATATCAATCATAGACGGCATGGGTACCATATATCATGTCGCCATACTAGTAATACAATCACATCCGCATATTTCGTATTGAAAATTGGATTCCATCATGAGTTGAGGCAATGGGCAAGCTCCTCTTTGTTCGGGACACTCTAGCAAATGTCCCAGGATCGCACACAGCGGTCCCTGGAATCGGCAGGGCCGGTCCTCTCTTACTTTTGAGGATTGGCAATTCCTGAACACACGTTTCCCGGTCCTTACAGATCTATAATCGAGGCGCCTCGCATTCCAACAACCACACAGGTGAAAAGTATATATAAATGTCAGGGCTGTAGGTCACTGACACCACCGTAGCTAGAAAGAAACGTCGTGTTCTCCCAGCGGTCCTTCTCCCGTTTTTGACTCTTACCGAGGTGTGAGGCTCGCGAATCCACGCTATACACAAAGCTACGCCACACAGGCCATGCTTTGATCATCAACCACAAGACTTTGCTTTGCAACAGAAGCCTTGATCATATGCCACTTAGGCGTGCCACACAGGCAATCCACTCCATGCGACTGATTTCTATCGATATATAACCTCTGAGCTCGTACGTCTCAGAGAAGGGTGTTAAGAAAGAGAATAAATTCTCTGCCGCCAAACAGATATATATTTAATAGAGATTAATCAGCACAGAATAAAATCCAATGTCAGACACACAGTCCATTCACAAGTTCGTTCTGGGTTTGAACGAAGCCGGAGGCACCATATTCCTCGCATATCCGCACAATCAACAATACGTCCGGACGGCTACCACTTCAGCTCCTTCAAGGTAGCTACTCCAATCATGAGCATCAGTAGCGCCAATCCATCCAATGTGAAGATCGTCGGTCTTGAACCGTCTTCATTTCTTCGACTTCTCACCGTCGATCGATTATTTGAAATGAGAATTTACTCGGCCTTTTCAAATAATCCACGTATATTTGGATTTTCAAATCAATTCTTCACATGGTTAAATTACTCAACATTCACATTTCAGTTCCTAGGTATAATTTTCATGTTAAATACATTCAACCATCACATATCAAGCAAACCCAGCAAAATCGGTTTATTTCCATTCTATATCGTCTATAATATTTTATAACGATATATCGCCATTTTTATTTATTTAAAAACGGCCATATTTAATTAAACGACGTTTCAGGTCGTGCCGAGGCACTGGCGATGTTTTTCACTAAATTTGTTTTACACATGTCTGAAAATCTAACTGTTGGATCTTCACAAATTTTATATCATTAGAAAGATCTTTTCAAAACGAATCCAACGGTTTAAGTTTTGGGAAAATCCGACGGTCGGATCTCCCGCACTAGTCGTTTGAAATCACGATTTCAAAATACGAACTACAGCGTCGTTATTCGGTTTAATTTAATTTAATTTATATTTATATATAAATATAATCGATTCTGGCGCTGTTTTTCTTCAGATTTGAATTAAACATTCCAGACAATCCAACCGTCGGATCTTTACAAAGTTGGTGCCGTTGGAAAGATATTTCCAAGGCGAACCCAACGGTTGCGGTTTCGGGAAAATCCGATGGTCGGATCTCCCGCACTAATCGTTTGAAATCACGGTTTCAAAACACGAACTTCATGGCCACGATTCGGTTTAATTTTATTTGTATATATATATATAGTTCATTTGGCGATTTCAATATCGTTTTCACTTCAAATATTTCACTAACGCCTTTAAATTTTGAGAAATTTCGCCATAACCTCCTTAATTCGGGAAGGGCTGGGAAAATTCCCAAATAGCCACACGGGCGTCTCATCTCAAAAAGAAAAAGAAAAAGCCAAGCGGCTAGCCAACAGGTCATAAAATCATCACCCAAGCAAAACAGTAAACATGTACCTATTTGTCGGGCACACAATTTTATTCCTCTTCTCTAGCCTCTTTGCTATAACCTGTTCAATAAATATGCATGTACATATGTGCAATTTTCATCACTTATCATTTTCCATTCAATTTCATTTTGATTCAATTTGGTTTAAAGTCACCATTTATTCTAATGTTGCATACATAAGCAAAAATCATATCATTGGCTAATTAATGAATATTTCGACTCATGCATATTTATTCGAACAAGTGGTTATTTTCAACACTTCACATTTCATTTAAAAATGATTATTTTAGCGAACTAAAATATATTTCAACACATGACTATTTTATTTAGTTCCTATACATGTTAAAAATAATATTCATAGCAAACAAATATTTATTTCAACACTCGTATATTTTTAGCGAATCACATACATGATAAAAATGGTATTTTTATCATCTAAAATATTTATTCAACAAATGTATGTCTTTTAACACTTCATAGTTTCAATCGATCTTTTTATTCAACACATGAACCTTTTCAACACACGCACTTCACAACACATGAGCATTTCCACACATGGATATTTTATATAGTTGGTACATATAAGAAAGATGTAATTTTTATTGTTGAAACAATTTATTTATAACATGAATATTTTACATATTTCATATATATTATAAAAATGTGATTTTTATTGTTTAAACACTTTATTCATTCAACACATGAATTTGATTTTCAACACATGACTTCTCAACACATGAGCATTTCCACACATGGATACAGTTTCAACACATGACTTTAGTTTCAACACATGAAAATAATTTCAACATATGAAAATAATTCCAACACATGAATATTATTCAAAGTTTCGGCAGCATAATGGCAGGGTAGTTAAAACTGGCACCGTCCCGAGTACGGCTCCTCGCTCTACCTTAAAACCTCACGGTTTTTGACAATGAGGATTTCATACATCTAATTTGCACGCAAGCGAGTATGATTTTTCTTTTCCACAATTTATTCCAAATTCGTTTCAATCACCAATGGGTATTTTTCAACCACAACCAAACAATATCAACCACAAACAATTCTATCAACCATTCGCATTATTCACCAATTTTTTCACATCAATTCACAATCAATAAATATCGTCCATGGTTTGTGGACAAGGGGAGTATATATATATACATTCGTATATAAATATATTTTATTTCCATTCCAACACACATATCATTTAAACAATGCATGTATAATTCATACTTCGCTCATATAACTTATACAACGCATGTACATGAGGTATACAATATGTGTATAATTTATATTTCGCTTATATAATTTATATATGACATTTTTTTATTCACATTTCAGTTTAGAAATCTCACATTGGTTTTCAAGGTGCTAAAAATCGTAGCTAGCTCAGAAAAATCCGCGGTCTCTTCTAGATTGTAGAGAGCGTCCTTGCGGTCCCGATGTTTCCTGTTTCATCGAATTTCGTTAACACACCATAAAGACATGATTTTTAAAAGTTTGCAACACTTAAACGTGTTTAAATCAGTTTAAATATACCAAAGCCGATACCTTTCACGTTTGTTCAAAATTAGGTTTGCAGTTTTCGCGAAAACCGAGGCTCGATACGACGATCGGAGGCACAACGTGGAAGAGCGCCAAGAGGGCTTCAGGCGCATGGCGGTTGGAGGTAACTCGGTGGGGCCCAGTGCTCGCGGCGGCGGCTGGAAGGTCGGGGCTTTGGAGGGGGAAATCTCGAGGTAGGAGCAACGATAGGGGGAGTTCTTTATATGGATTTGAAGAGGGGAAGGAGAACTACAAAAAGTTCAACTGGGGGTGGGGCTGATTCGGGTTGTGGCGATCGGAAATCGCCAGGGAAGGGGAGAGAGCGGTTTCCGTCGATGTCGAGGGGGGCGGGGGTTTTTCTGATTTCTTTTTATTTGATTATGAATGGAGAAATTTGATTGGTCGATGATTTTATTAAATTTTAAAATAGTGTTTCTCCACACGGACGCCAATCCAAACCCAACGACTGTCGCCCCTAGCTAAATACCCCTACCCCGGACACAATGGGATTTGTTTAGTAGGCCAATTCGACTGTTACAGCCAGTTATTCTTCAAATTAAAATATAAAACATTCAATATTCGATTTGAACGTACATTTCAATTTGCCAGGGCCACAAACTGATTCGAAAAATTCCAGAAAAATAAATCTAGCAATGTTTTGATGCTACGGTCCCAACAAAACTAGTTTCGTCGAATTCTGATATCGTTTGAAAAATGGCCATTTTCTGGTCGATCCAATTTAATAGAAATTAACCAAACACGTTTTCTTTTGCCACGCTCACATACTAGCTCCAAAAATTATGAAATTTGAAACCTAGCAATAATTTGACATCCCGGATCCAACAAAAGTGGTTTCGTCGAATTCCGAGGTTGTTTGCAAAATGTCTATTTTCAAGGGCTATAAATTCTCTATAGCGACCTTTCTGAAAATTCATTTGGCCATAACTTTTGATTCCCTCTATGAAACTTCGATTTTTCAGATTCGTTAGAAAGATATTCTTAAACAAATTTAAATATTTTTGGTTTCACTAAAATCCGTTATACTTTGCACCCGGTACAGTCAGTCAAAGTTTGAATTCAAATTTTCAAACTGCCACACTATTTCTAATTCACTATTTTATTGAAATATTCTATTTCAATTATCTAAATTCCTTTAAAATAACCAATTTAAAATCTTTAAATTGGCTCGTATTTTCTGGGTTGTTACACGAGTGTCGGTCGAATCTTGGCGCAGCACCAAGACCGACCTTAAATCGTTTCTTTCCCTTAGATCTCAAGGCTAGGGGCAACCCATGGCCACGATCGGACCTTATGAGCTGATGATCGGGGCTGAAAACTACGCCGGCGAATAAACGACGTCTGGCGACTCACTTCACCACTACCAAAACAACGGTAACTTTCACTTGGGCTACTAACACTAATCGTGTCGTGAAAAGCCAAAAGAGAGGGTCGTACTCGTGTAAACTATTGGCCTACACTACCAAAACAATGGTAACTTTCACTTAGGCTACTAACACTAATCGTGTCTTTTCCTCTTTTGCTTGTGTCTTTTTGCAGATTCAGCACTCGATGGTTCGTCACTAGCACCTGACCTCTTCCAACTAGATCCCCTCCTGCTCGATCGACCCTTCGAGGGAGTAATCGATTCGTGAGTGATAGAGAGGCAACGACCCCCCGCACCATCACCACTAGGAATCACTGTGACATCAGTACTAACGACATGCGACGTGGGCACGTGGACATTCCCAGTGGCATGATCTGCGACAGCCTCTCTCTTTTGCGGGATCCCCTTCCCTTCCCGCTTAGCCCTCTCCGTCTCCTCCAACTTCTCATGCTAGACCACCATCTTTTCTTCTTGAGTCACCCCCATAGCCGACATCGTGAACACATCGGCGTCTGCTGAACCTCTGGCCAAGGCGCTTTTTCCATCGACCACATCTCTGTCCTCATTGAGAATGTACACCATGCTAGGAGTTACTCTTACATCATAAAAGGTGTCAAGTTGGTCACCGCCCTCCGCGGCCTGTGTCCCTTTGAGGCCCGACCCAGTTTCAGTCACTTGGGTAATCATGGGGGTGGGATCCGCTGCCGTCATAGACTTAGGAGCAACTGCATAGCAAAGACACAACCTTTTAGGTCCATAAATCCGGTAATCACTTCGTTCTAAGGGATGCAGGGTAAAGGGAAATTACCTATGGTCATAGGTGGCACAGGAATGATAGGAAGGGTGCTTGCGGCGATATCTGAAGTAGGCTAGTATCCCCCAGTGCCAGGAAGTCGGGATTGTACTCAGTAGCGGCGCGGGCCGAAGCCTTAGGGCCACTCACCATAGCAGACCCGGAGGCCAGGGGCTGATAAGAGCTCTCCCTTGCAAATGTTTCTGTCACTACCACGCTATCGGTCGTCACGAACTTCCCCTTCTCCAGGGCGAGTCTCGCTAACCTCTCGTTCTTACCATCTTCTCGCAACAGCCTCCGTCCTTCCTCCAACTTCTCCCGTTCACTACTGTCCAAAAGAAAATTCGCAAGCTGGTGATCGTCTAAAGTGCTTACATCCACTCGACGCAACAAAGCCTCATAAGGAATCAACCTCTCCCAAGTTCTAGCAAGCTCGCGGGGGTAGTCTTCGACCCACGAAATCCCTCAGAATCTCAAAGCTTTCACATACATATTATTAATACTTCCCTCGAAGGAGGATCCAATGCAAAACTCCGCGTCCCTCAACTGCTCCCTCAGTAACTCTATTTACCTTAGATATTCAGCCTTTATACTCTCGAACTCACTCAGCACATCCCTTTTGCTGGCTTCAGCATCCTCTTTCGCCTTTCTCATCACCTCGAGCTGCCTCTTCAACTCAGCAGCTTCGGCATTCTCAGCCCGCAATCTCTCATTTTCCACCCTCAAAGCAGTGGTGTTATTCAGGAGTTTGGTGACCCTAGCATTGTGTTTTTCCAAAATATCAAATGCTCTCTTTAGGTCGGCTTTTTTCCTTTCTCAGAGTCATGGTCTCGGTAGTTAGATCAACCACGCTGGCTTTATAATTCCAGATGGAATGCTCCGACTCCCTCTTCAGTGTGTCATAAGCCTGCGTCATCTTAGCTACAACGGCAGAGCTAAAATTAAAGGGTCTGACAGAGCATAAAAGATAACTTACGATGTAAAGAATAACCGTACCTATCCTCTTATTCAAAGCTTCAACCGTGGTCTTCTCGACAGCAAGTTACAGGTTCTTCTTTCTGATCAGGTCTGAACGCCCAAAGAAATACCTGCTGAACTCATTGATTTGATGAGATGAAGCTTTCACATGCTCCTTTATCTCCCCTGATTGTCGGTCGGGAGCCGGACGGAGGTTGGGGACAAACTTTAACTCGTCAAAGTAGTGCCGGGGAAAGTGATGCTTCAGGAACGCCATTCTCTCCTCTATGGAAAGCTCTTGTAACTGGGGTCCTATTAAGTATGGCACCTCTATCTCGGTCTCCCTCTCCTGCCTCAGCTGGCCAAGAGATGCTTCCTTTTCCCTAGCAAGTTGAACGGGAGCCGAAGGGGTGCATAACGGGGGAGTTGTCGAAGGTAAAGATCGAGACCTGCCCATGTTGAGCCGAGTATCTATTGCGGATACGCGAACAGGAGGAGGAGGGGGTTTCAGAGATCGCCAAGATTGATCCTAGTCTCGATGACTGCTGCCTCGATCTAACGGAGGTGGAGCACCATACAAGCTGGCGGATCTTCGGAACCTCTCAAAGAAAGAACTCTGGGGATGCTGGCGATCCCCGTGCCCATAGCTTCGCCCACCGCGTCCACCTGCCATATCACCTTCCAACGGAACAAGCCAAAGTTAGTCAAGTAACCCACGTAGCCAAATGCCTTTACTATGTAATGTTATGAATGTACGCCCTAAATGTTCTCTCGACAGACCAGATTGTGGTCCGATCGAGGGGTTAACCCCTTGGTAGCGGAGGAAAGTTCCTCCAGGCTCGTCATGTTCGGCCGTGGAGTCGTTGCTAAATTAGTCCCTTTAAGCCATCATACTGGCTCGCGGGTTCATGCGAGGCAGTGGCCCCTGAGTATGTCGCAGGAGACTACGGTTTAGCCAACACTCCTTCCCCCTCCCCTGTCGGAGGCGGGACGGGGGTGCTCGGCAATCCCTCATCTCTGGCAACCTCCTCTTGACCATGGGCCACGCCTTCACGGACATCTTCTTAGGGCGGAGCAGTACTTTGCAATTCTCCTCCCGTTGGGGGCATTTTTCTCTTCTGCCCGCTAAGGGCAAGACCCGCCACAACTCCCTCCTTTGGCACATTGAAAGCAACCGTGGGCCTGATCACAGCTCGGTTGTCCGACAATAACCCAGCGCGGCGGAGGCGATCCAAACTTGTTACAGTGCTCATATCGCGGAGATTCACTAGTATCGCCCGCAAAGCATTGAGGCATTGCCGGTATTCTTCTCCAGTAGGCGCCGTTGGATTTCCTATCATATTCCATTCAAAAGCTCGAATAAAGGAAGGAATCCCAAAGCTACAGCAAGGAGCGGAGTTAAAGAAACACTTACTTCCCTCAAGCTACCTTCTAGCAAATCCGGGAGGGTAGCTGATGAAGAGCCACTCGCGCTTAAACACTCACAGCCTTGGCCACGTCCCAACAAAGAATTTTGTGGTAGCTGTCACTTCTAGAAACCATTGAGAGGGGGAGCTAGTGCTCGGTTTCTTTAGGCGGAATAAATATTGAATGTCGTCCCTAGTGGGCTCCCTGTTCAAAAACTCACAGAAGAGAACGTAAGTCCCCAGGAGAGAACCATAAGCATTGCGGTGTAGTTTTGATGGCACGAGACGGAAATAGAACAACATATCTCGAATAAAGTTGTTAGTTGGGGCATGCACCTAGACAGGAAAGCTTGTCGGTTGCAGGCAGTATGGCCCTCGGGCGGTATGTTGGCTCTGTCATCTTTCCTGGGGGCAAGGGCATCGCACACCGAAATCTTAAATCGGGCCGCCATTTTCCTGACGGCGGCAGCATCCATACACGACTGCACTGAGTTGATAGGATTCTCCAAAATTACCGCATCGGGAAGCATGTCTGGAGCCATCGGAGGTACGGGCTCATCATCACCCATGATATCTACATTCTCGGCCTCTTCAGTCACGACCAGGGAATTTTGTCGTTCAGATAGCTCTCCATGCTCAGACGCTTTGGGCAAGCTAGTCGAATAAGAAGAAGTCGATCCCTCGGTGGTGGTCTGAAGCTCACTACCCAACGAGTCACCTTTAGGGGTAGGATCGGATGTGTGCAAGTCAGGCTGGGAAGCCACGGATTCCATAGTCTTTCCCGTCCTTGATCTGGTTTGCATATTTAGCTATACTTTAACGCATCAATATTAGAATGGGCAGTATAATGACTTGTGCCCCTCGTGTTGGTAACAACTAATACGTGCGTGTAATGCTATGCAAGAATGAGCTACATAAAGAAAGTTCAGAACGATTCGTAACAGTCCAAGTCCCAGTCCGGTTGTATGCTCAACCCTATGTGTACAGTCCTAAGCCCCGCTCGCGTGGTTAACAATGTATGCATCGACGCTAAGCAGGCAGATCTAGAAACGAAGACTCAGAAGTCATAGTCTGTTGGCGTGATAGCTTGGAAACCCGACAACGGCCGTGTCCCGAACCATGTCGAGCTCGAAATTTCGAGCTCCAGGTTAGAAATTTCGAAATCGGAATGGCTCGGAGTCTTGAACCGACCTGGGTTTGAAATTTCAAACCCAGAAGAGGCTAGGAAATTCGAACCCAAGGGGTTCGGGATTCTGAACCTAGAAAGGTTCGAAGCTCCGAGCCCCCCGGTTCGAAAATTCGAACCCATGAGCTTTCGAGACTCCGAACCGGTGGGTTCGAAAATTCGAACCCACTGTGGTTCGAAAATTCGAACCCACTAGATTCGAAAATCCGAACCTGGATGGGTTCGGAAAACTGAGCCCACGAGTTCTCAAGGTCCACGCCGTGGCCCTTCGACCTTCTCTCCTTCTCGACTCCTCGATACGATGCCTCACCTAGTTCGATTCGAAATTTTATGGGCTCGAAACTGTCGGGTTCGAAGGTTTCAGCAATGGCGGCCAGAAAGAGAAAAAACATAAGGGATAAAGTGAGGGGGGAGGCCCTATTTATAAAAGAAAAAATGGTCGTTCGCATTACACTGCAGGCTCGAAATTTCGAGTCCACCGGGTTCGAAATTTTGAACCCCCGGGTTTGAAATTTCAAACCTTATAGGCTTGAATTTTCGAGCCCCCCGAGGGACTCAAATTATGAGGCCTCGGCTCGAAAATTCGAGCCCACCAGGGACTCGAAATCCTAAGGCCCCTTGGGCTTCGAGAATTTTCGACCCCCAAATATATATATATATATATGTGTGTGTGTGTGTGTGTGTGCGCGCGCGCGTGCGTGTGTGTGATGGTAGCAATGGTAACGATGACCGCACCTCCAGGATCGAGAACGCTGCGACATGCGGCCTCGTGTAAGTACTCCGCACATGCACGTCCCAACTCCCATGCATCCACAGAGGCCGCGTACTATGAGTACTCAATGATCCGAGCACGGCACATCCTCCAACGACGGCTTGTCTGCACCGCCAGGAGGAATGGGCCTTATGGCTAACATTTATTTTACCTTTTTAATTGCAGGAAAGATTAACAACTTCGCCACTCCCTCAATCTATGCAAAGAACATCATGTCAAAGACAAGACGTACTTTGGGGGGCAAATGTAAACTGGATTTTTGGTCCGGTTCCCAGGAGAGCATCAGACACGCTCAATTCAGCGTGCCTTGTAAAGCTGAGGCCAAAAAGGAACACACAAGAGTGAAGAAGACATGATCAAGAAGGGATTACACCGCCTGCGGCCTCACGGCATGCAGAAGACGTCCGCAAACCAAGGCCTCAAATCCCAAAGGAGTTACGAGCCTCAACAATCCGGTCCCGGGACCCTCGCGCCCCTCGGAAGAGCCTCACCCGGGCATGATGCGGAATTCGCACCAAGCCGGGTGCGAATTCTCGCACCCAGCCAGGTGCGAATTCTCGCACTCATGCCTGGGTTCAAAATTTCGAACCCATGCTTGGGTTCGAAATTTTGAACCCAGTGGGTGCTAGGTCTCGGGCCTAGCGGTTGCGAAATCTCGCACCCACAGCTGGGCTCGAGATCCGAAGACCAGCGGGCGCGAAACCTCACGCCTGTGGCTTGGTTCGAGATCTCAAGCCCAACGGAGTGAGATTTCGCGCCCGCATCGGGGTTCGAAATTTCGAACCCAGGGGACTCGAAATTTCGAGGCATGAGGGTGCGGGCTCGAATTTTCTGCATGTGGTCCCCCTTTTCACCTAATCCTACCTACCCCTACATACTCCCACTCCTATAAATAGCCCATGGCCTCACACTTCAAAGGGGTTGGATTTTCTTCACTTGAGACCTCCCCAGAGCTTCATGGACTCCATTAATGGCATCTCCTATTTAAGGAAGAAGGAGAATTAAATATTCTTTTTCCCAAATACCTAGCATATTTCAATTATGAAAGTGAATGTAATGAGCATGGCTCTACCTTGTAATTCTTGAGTGATTAATAAAAGTTTAACATCCTTCCAAAGTGGACATAGGCCTAATCCGCGGCCGAACCACTATAAATACTTGTGTCATTTATTGCTTCCTCTTACTTAGTCTTGCGACCAAACTAACTATTCCTAGTAATAGGAATCTTTGGTGTTTACGACATTTTTTGCTACCAACAAATATTCTCTGACTAGTCCAGGTTTTCGCTCTACTTTCGGATCCCCAAGTCCTAGAAGAAAATTTTACTTTCATTTCTGCATTAATTAAGCTATGGCTGGAAAATCAACCCGCAATATTGGAAAGCAACCGCAGGTAGGAACCTCTGCGGAAGCGGCCACAGCTGAAACTTCTCTAGATCAACCTACATCTCCCCCTGTGATAGATCCATCTCCTTCCTCAGCCATCCCCACTTGAGACGAGTTTATGGTTGTGTTAAATTGGCTCCAGGAAACTACGGAGGCCTTAAAAGCCCATGCTCAAGAGAATGCTGCGTTGCGGCAAGATAGGACTCGAATGACAAGGCAATGGGAGGAGTTCAGAAATCATACCCAGGAGGCTCAGGACCATTAACTCCCTCCTCCTCAGTTAGATCAAGTGTTGGAAGGTTCCTCATCATCTGGGGAAAGTAGAGATCCACGTCCGCCTCGACGTCCGCTAGAGAGAGCTAAAAATGTTCAACCTTTGCGTCACAAAGGGCGTTGTAACACCTCGAAATTTCAACGACACTAAAGATGACGAATTAATGAATAATTAGTGTGAAATATACTATTAACAACGAATTAAGGAAAACTTAATTAAATATTTAGAATTAAGTAAAATGGACCGTGCCATTGCGTACGTCTCGGAATTCTGGTCAAGATAGACAACTGGTTTGCCTAAATCGGACACTGCATGAAGAAGTTATTAAGATTTGAAATTTGTATATGCATAGGACGAATATATATATACACATATACATATATATATTTAAATCCAGAAATTCAAAAATATACAAAAATCATTAAAATCAGAATTTCGGCGCGCAAATCGAGGAAGAGCCAACATTTTGAAGTCGACCCGAGACCTTGCTGGGTCGACCTAGGGGTCGACCCAGGCTCATGGGGGTTGACCCCCGGGTCGACACCCCCGAAGGGGGTCGACCTACCTGAAGGGGGTCGACCCACCCGGGGATCTGGAAGCTTCTCTGACGTGGACGAATATGATGGCTTCTAGTCCAATCTGAATGTCTTGGTTGCTCCGCTACTCCTATATAAAGGACCCTAGACCTAGGTTTTATTCATCTAAAAATAGTGATGACGGCAGATGTAATGTCCCGTATTTTTACGGTGTAATAATTAATTAATCTAATTATGTAAATAGTCATTTATGGATTTAAATGGTTTAAATTAAATAATATGGAATATTTAATTAATATTTATAATATAAAAATATATCATAATTCCGAAATGGTCAAAAATAGTTGAATTCACAATACAGTGCGAATTGGAATATGTATAGGGTATAATTCAGTTTAGTATTAATTAGAATGGCGAATATATTATATAAACGACATTAGAACGTATTAATTATAATTTTATTATAATCGAGCCCGTAACATCACGACAGTTCGTTATTTGGCGATTTGAACTTCAACTGAATATGCAGGGTCCGTTTTAAGTCGGATTTCTATGAAACAAGAAACGTTCGGAGCTGGTGAAGTATATTTTTCTAATGGAAGAGAAAAATCGGGATTTCGTCATGTATATTGTGAGTTGTGTCCAAATCAAATTTTCAAAAAGTCGTTATGGAATTCCTTTATAATTTATAACGATTTATTTATATTATAAATGGATGTTCAATATAAATGGAATATCGATTTAACCCGGATTTGAAATATCGAGTTATTAATCCATATATATTTATTTTGGAGCTGTATGATATATATTGGGAATATATACAATAATATTTATTTATAAATATTAAATTTACTTATTTTTAATTATATTTATATTTAAATGGGTTTATTTAGAGCTTTAAAAATAGCCAATTTTGCAAACAAGCTCCGTTTTTGACAAAACTAATTTTGTTGGATCTGAAATATTAAATTATTGTTAGATTCCAATTTTCGTGATTTTTGGAGTCAATGTGTGGCCATACAGATTTTTAATGTGAAAAAAATCAGTATTTTGATGGTTAAAAATACTCTGTGTGAGCAAACGGAGCCGGAATTCGATGAAACCAGTTTCATTGGGTCTGTAATGTCAAACTGTAGTTACATGTCAATTTCCATGATTTTTGGATATTATATGTGATCACAAGGATTTTCAACAACGAAATTGACAGCATTAAAATAAAAACTAATATAAAAATTCGAATATAAAAATTATTATAAATCTTCTATAAATAGGTCACTACCTCTCTAACCCTAAATAAAACTTCGTCATGGTCAACAGCAAGATGGCTGCCACTATTTCTTCTATAATAGTAAAAAGGGGAAGATAAAAATCCAAAATCAAATTGGATAAATTTCCATAAAACATGAAATGAAATTTGTTGTCATCCTCTGATCTTAAGCTTCACGCTGATTCTCCTCTTTCATCACTCAACGTCTATTTTAGTCCACGGATTTTTAGTGCGTAAACCGTATGAATTAGGGTTAGTTCATGTTGGAATTTTGTTGTGTAAATTCATCTTATAGTTGTTGTTTTTGGATCGAGGAGGAATTGCGCATCTGGTATACTGATTTGATGGGTTTCCGCCAATTTCTTTGTCGATGGAATCACTGGAGCCATGACTAATGAGGCTGGAGTCGCGAGTTGAATAGGGGATCCGTGGTTTGCAAAGTTAGTATGGGGTGATGGAGATTTAAATGTGGAGAAGTCCTGTATATTTTGTTCGATGTAATTTGGACTATGGAGGGAGATACATAGAGGAAGATATGAGAAATGGTGCGTGATTTCTTGAAGAAGGGAGGAGAGGGATTACATGAAGAAGGAGTACTATAGATGGCGGTAGGGGTTCTAACTGGGCCGGTTTTGTAACTAAGGCCCGATACTAAATATTAACTAAGTTTAGTTTAATTCAAATAAGTGTAGAAACTTATATATGCCATATCTTTTTATACAATATCAAAAATGGACAAAACTGGATCCGTTAGGATTGTATGGACGAGGGCTACAACTTGGAACTGACTGGGAGTGAATTGGAGCTCATTACAATTTATAGCAAAGTAAATGGTCTGATCTGAATCGACAGTCGATTATCGTTATTTAACCATCAACGACCAATGTGAGTAAATCTCACTAACTCTGTACGGTTTATATTTTTATAAATATAATATAGTATTGATAAATGATGACTGACTCCTGTGTGTTGATTGTTTGATTGAATTGCTGATGTATTGGTTGAAATCATAGATAACGATATATATATAAATCGTTAATCAAATATTGATTCTGTTTATCAGAATATTTTATATTGAAATGAAATCGATGTTATTTATGTTGTTTAATATCTATGATGCAGGGAGACATGTTGGAGGGATCCAACTGGATTCCTCAATAATTATAATAGTGTTTGTTTTTCACATATTGTGATATATGATGTGATATATAATATGTTATTGATTATGATGACACTGGTCATATTATTTGGTATTTTAAATAACATATGAAATACTGGAATGTAAAAAAAAATTCAAAGTGAATATTGAAAATGAAATATGTATATATGAAATAAATAAGATATTATAAAAGGTAATATTTGGATATCAAATATTGGAAAATATAATTAAGGAGATAAATGGGAAATGAATAGAATTATATAAATGGATTTATATAAAATAAATAGAATTATATAATAGGATTTATATAAAATGAATAGAATTATATAAAAGGCATCATATAGAATAAATAGAATTATATAAAGGGAGTTACAAATAAGATTTTTAAGAATAGTCTATAAACAGAAGTATAAATAGAATTTGGAATTGGAATATTGTTTTTAAATGCGGAATCAAACCGTTTTGATTATATAAAGGAATGTTATTGTAACGACCTGGATTTTTTTGACCGTTCAAATCGACAATAAACCGCACATGTCGACCCAAACAAATCACCAACCAGATAGTTATTGGGAAAAAGAAGAAAAAGAGAAAGAAGAGAAAACAAATAACAGAGTTCTCACAGTGGAAGGATAACATATATAAATAACTAATCGTTAAAAGCATTTGAAGTATATACATTTGTCTATAAGATACAATGATTATCAAAGTTATATATACATACAGTTGTACATAACAAGCAGCGGAAATAAATATACTTGATATATATATACCAAATCCTTGTCTTCTTCCTCCAAGCCATTGCAATCTTAGCTAACTACAACTTCTGCTGACCCGAGCGTATTGCATAAAAAGAAAACACAACAAACACTCGAATCAACACTAAATCATTCTCGTATTAGTCAAATTAAAATACGAAATAACCTGAGTGTCATGGGTACAGTAACTCAAGAGATGTTACGGGAATTTTCCATCTCTTAAGGATCCGTTAAACTAATACATACATAGTACAATATGCTATTATCGTAATGTCTATTCAGTAAAGTAAACATAATGAAACTAGCGTAAGCGGGATTACATTTTTACCCTTACACCATTTATAATACCGTAGTATATACAGTATCGTAAACCCACCGTAACCGATGGCACTAGAGGACACTCCATAGGTACGATACGAATCAGAATCGTATGGGTCTCAATAAGGATAAATATGACAAGGCAATCGAGGCAATGCCCTGGGTAGGATTCTACCAATTGCACTCCCGGACCGGTGGAAACGCATAGCAGCCACTACCACCCACCTCGGATTACACTTCCAAATCAAAAGGGCCCAAATCATCATCATCATAGTCATAGGAATAGTATCGAAGAAGTGTGTCCGATCAAAGGTGCTACCTCAATTAGTCACTGTATAACTCCTGTTTTACTCATTTCAATCATGACTCAAAGGTCAAGGCTATATTCATTATCGTTCATCTTCTTCAATCCAACAATTACCTCTAAGTCATCATATTTCATTCTAGATACGTCATAACATTCACAGTTGTTAAAGTGGTATCGACACTGACCGAGAATATGCCACTTGTCGACTCCGGCCTCTTTAACAACCAATGTTTACATTTTTCACATCGGTCGGTTCTTTTACATTTCACAAAGGTTCGCTTTATATCCAAAATAACATGTTTTGTTTCAAATCCAATTTATATTTGTGACGACCCCAAAACCCCGTACGACGATGTTAAGGGTAATCTTTGGAATATAACACCGAATCAGATAATAGCAGAACAGAAATAAATAAATACACCAGATAATGAACAAACAATACATTGGATAAACGTAATCATTAGAGTTACACAGTATACAGGATCATACTTAGTACAAATACAGTTCAGCTATACATAAATGTCTACAGCGGAAAACAAACATAATATGTACAATAGGAGCTGAACAACATAAAAAGAGGTAAATGATAGAATCCATCTTCAGCTCTAGCTATCCAGAAAAAGCCTGCTAAAACCTGAATACAAGGCTGCCCGTGTAGAAATAGGGGCACCAGAGTTTGCAAGTGAAACAAACTACGAGTCAGTCATGGGACTGGTATGAGAAATCTACTTAACACATTTATAATATGGCTAATCACAGGACCACGCCACTTTCGTGGAACGAGTTTACTCCATTGGATTGTCAGTGCTTTAAAACAAGTAAATCTTTTAATCATCGCAATGCTTTTTATAAAAATGAAGCCATTATAAGAGTCAGTTCCCATCACACAATTCAACGCAAACCGGAGGATAGAGTTTTTACCTTATAACGGCCAAAATATGCTTGATACGAATAAAACAAAAGAATTTGATATTATTACTAGTGTTTATATGTTTCAAAATCAATTTCAAATCATAAGTATCAATCATAGACGGCATTAATGCCCCATACCACTATGTCGCCAAAAATAGGTATACAATCAAAACCGCACGATGTCGTGTTTGGAAATTGGATTTCCGTCATGAACCAGTCCTTACCGACTTCGAGACTCTCTAGCCCGAGCCTCATGACCCAAACTCAGGTGGGCCCTTGGAGCGACAGAGCCGGTCCACCGATGTGGATTAAAATTCCTGACACTGCGTTTCCCCGCCCTTTAGGGCGTAAATGAGTCAACGAATGACTCCATCGGTCCCAGATCGACCGATATAACCGAGGCACCTCGCAACAGCAACAACCACATAGGTGAAAATAATGTAAATGTCAGCCAGTTCAAGCACCGACACCACCTCTAACTAGAAAGAAACGCATGTCCTCCCTGAGGTACTCTCCCGTTTCTAGTTCATACCGGGGTGTGAGGCTCGCGAATTCAAGTTATACACAAAGCTACGCCACACAGGCGGTGCTTTGATCATCAACCACAAGACTTTGCTTTTCAACAGAAGCCCTGATCACTGCATCTTAGCATGCCACACAGGCAATTCACACCATGCAACTGATGGCTATCAATCACACAGAATGAATTCCAATGTCAGACACACAGTCCATTTGCAAGTCCATTCTGGGTCTGAACGAAACCGGAGGCACTATATACCTCGCATACCCATCGATCTCCACGTATGTCTGGACGATCACCACTCATTATCCATATTTCGGGATGCCTCCCAATCAGGACATCAGTTATCATCCAACCGAGGTGAAGGTCTCCGGTCTTCAATCACCGTCTTCATCACCGATTTCTTATCGTCGATTCAGTTATTCAGAATGGGATAAACCCGGTCTTTCTGAGCAACTCGCATATATAATAAACAAGTGCTACATACACACGGCATATGCTTTATTCCAATTCATTAGTCACTAACCGTAAATCAGTAAGACAACGATTTCCCAAATATTAACCCTGAAGGCCGAAACCAACATCAGATCAAAACCCAGGAAACCATTCGACTTAGCCAACCTTCAGTTAGTTTCTAAATTTCACATTCCATTTCATTTATAATATTTTATAATGATTTATCGCTATTTTTATTTATTTAAAAATAGCCAATTTATTCAAATGACGCTTCAGGCCATAACGCGGCCGTGGCACTGTTTTTCTTCAGATTTGATTTACATATATCTAAAAATCTAACCGTTGGATCTTCACAAAATTTATATCATTAGAAAGATCTTTTCAAAACGAATCCAACGGTTCCAGTTTTGGGAAAATCCGACGGTCAGATCTCCCGGTACAATCGTTTGAAGTTTCGATTTCAAAATACGAACTGCAGCGTCGTTATTCGATTTAATTTAATTATATATATATATATATATATATATATATGATCGATTCTGGCGCTGTTTTTCTTCAGATTTGAATTAAACATTCCAGACAATCCAACCGTTGGATCTTTACAAAGTTGGTGTCGTTGGAAAGATATTTCCAAAGCGAACCCAACGGTTTCGGTTTCGGGAAAATTCGATGGTCGGATCTTCCGCACTAATCGTTTGAAATCACGGTTTTAAAACATGAACTGCAGCTTCATTATTCGATTTATTTTAATTATATATATATATATATATATATATATATATAATCTATTTTTCGATTTCAAAACGATATTCTTTTCATATATTTGATAAAAATGATATTTTTATCCAACCGACTTTTATTTCAACACTTCACTATTTTTAATAATTCATGTACTTGATAAAAATGTGATTTTTTATGTAAAACAATTTATTTCAAAACACGACTATTTTATATTGTTCATATAGATGATAAAAATATGATTTTTATTATAAAACAATTTCTTTCAAAACACGACTATTTTATATAGTTCATATAGATGACAAAAATATGATTTTTATTATAAAACAATTTATTTCAAACACGAATAATATTCAACACATGAATTTCTATTCAATGGATGAATTTCTATTCAACACATGAACGGTTTCTATAGTTTCGTATATAAAAGATAAAAATGTGATTTTTATTGTTAAAACAATTTATTTAAAACACGAATACCATTCAACACATGAATTTCTATTCAACGAATGAATTTCTATTCAACACATGAAGGTTTTCTATAGTCCGTATATAAAAGATAAAAATGTGATTTTTATTGTTAAAACAATTTATTTCAAAACACGACTATTTTATATAGTTCATATAGATGATAAAAATATGATTTTTATTATAAAACAATTTATTTCAAACACAAATACCATTCAACACATGAATTTCTATTCAACGAATGAATTTCTATTCAACACATGAATGGTTTCAACATATGAAAATACTTTCAACAAATGAAAATAATTCTAACACATGAATATTTCAGAAAATTTCGGTAGCATAATGGCAGGGTAGTTAAAACTGGGGCCGGCCCTAGTATGGCTCCTTGCTCTACCTTAAAGCCTCGCAACTTTTGACAATGGGGATTTCATGCATCTAGTTCGCACGCAGGTGGCATGTATATATTTTTCATTTCCACAAACTAATCCTATGTGGTTTCAACCAAATAATTCTCAACCACAAACGGGTATTTTTCAACCACAATCAATCAATTTCAACCACAAACAATTCTAATCAACCATTCGTAATCAACCAATTTTCACACCAATCACAACCAATAAATATCGTCCATGGTTTAGGGACGAGGGGCGTATATATATATATATATATATATATATATATATATATATATATATATATATATTATATAATCATTTCACTTCTATTTCAACACATATATAATTTTTACAATGCATATATAACTTATATATCGTACGTACAACTTATACAACGCTTATACATGAGGTGTACAACGCTCATATAACTCATATATCGACTATATAATTTATACATCGTCGTTTTCCATATCGTTTATAATTTAGAAATCTCACATTGGATTCCACTCCACCAAAAATAGTAGAAGGCTCAGAAAAATATGCGGTCTCTTCTAGAATGTAGAAGACGTCCACACGAGTCCACTGTCTCTTGTTTCACTGAATTTCTTCAAAATAGCAAAAAGATATGATTTTTACAGTGAAATCAAAAACCGTAGCGCTTTAAAGCGCCATAATATAGTTGAAATTAAAATAGGCCGTACCTTTTTCGATTTGTTCAAAACTAGGTTTTGATCCTACGCCAAATCCGTTCAACTTGAAGACGATCCACCAGCACCACGTGGAAGAACCTGGAGTGGCGCTCCGTTCGAGGGTAGCACGGTGGAGTTCGATCGCCTATGGCGTTCCTGGCGGCGCGATGAACGCCCGACATTCCTGGGCTCGAATCTCGAGACTGGGGCCACGAGGATGGATGAATCAGGTATGGATTTGAAGCTCTCGCCGAGCTCTTCACAATCCTTAACTGCATCGAGGTCTGAAACAAAGCGGTTTGGAAGAAATCGGCCTGGGAAGTTTTGAAGGCTTTATCGTCGTCGATTTGGGGGTTTCGGAGAGAAGACGGGGAGAGAGAAAATGAGCTGGACCAATCAGATTTTTTTATTATTTATATATTTTTAAATTTCGAAAATACCTCTTATCACATACGAACTCCAATCCAAACCCAACGACTGTCGTTGCTAGCTAAATACCCCCATTTCGAACACAATGGGATATGTTTCGTAGGCCCATTCGACTGTTTCAGTCAGTTTTCCTTCAAATTAAAATATAAAACATTCAATATTTAATTTGAACGTACATTTCAACTTGCCGGGGCCGCATATTGATTCTAAAAATTCCCGAAAAATAAATCTAGCTATGTTTTGACGATACGGTCCCAAAAAAACTAGTTTTGTCGAATTCTGAGACCATTTGAAAAATGGCCCATTTTTGGTCGATCCAATTTAATAGAAATCGACCAAACACATTTTCCTTTGCCACGCTCTCATACTAGCTTCAAAAATTATAAAATTTGAAACGTAGCAATAATTTGACATCCCGGATCCAACAAAAGTGGTTTCGTCGAATTCCGAGGTCGTTTGCAAAATGGCCATTTTCACGAGCTATATAAACTCTATAGCGACCTTTCTGAAAATTCATTTGGCCATAACTTTTGCTTCTCGCTACGAAACTTCGATTTTTCAGATTTGTTAGAAAGATATTCACTAACAGATTTAAATATTTTTGGTTTTGTTAAAATCCATTTTAATTTGCACCCGGTACAGTCAGTCAAAGTTTGAATTGAAATTTTGAAACTACCGCGCCATTTCAGGTTTTGTTTATAATTAGAATTAATTATATTTATTTTCAAACGTCGATTCAAACTCACTTTTCATCGTTATCATTTCAAATATTTATTTTAAATGTTTTAGATTCACCAAAATAGCCAATTTATAATTTCCAAACTGGTTCAGAATTCCGGGTTGTTACAATCTCCCCCACTTAAAACTTTTCGTCCCTGAAAAGGAACAAAGTCGAAAATGGTTTGATTAATCAACCCTACTTTCAATCTGGCTTCCATTCTCCAACTTTTCAGTTTCTGAGAATTTTCAAATTCTTCAAAAATTTGGCAATCACCCGGAATTTTCGAAAAATTTCGCCATAACCTCCTTCGTACGGGGAGGGTTTTGGAAATTTATTGGGCCGTATTAGGTACCCAATAAATCCTATAAAGCATACACATATTTATAGTGATATATTCTGGTGTTTACAGGGGAGCGTGTATAGATAATAACTCCAGAGAATAAATTCTCGTCACCCTGTCCAAGCCTGAGGGAGTGTGTATTTTTAATTGCTCCATAGAATAAATTCTCGTCACCTCGTCCTGTGTGGGAAACAAATAATCCATGTGTCGTATCTAATAACTAGAGAGACATGATTATTGTCAACTCTAGACCCGTTTTTTTTAATCTGGCTATTTACCGTTACATTTTTATATGGTCCATATCAGTCATTAGTTCAACCTGTAATATATAGTCATCGCCATACAAGCCTCTCGCTCGTATGGTAAATCTCCAACCTCATCACATAAGCTCCAAATGCTTATGTGGTATGATGAAGTATGCCTATCTTCAAGAAGTATGCCATGTAGCGTAGTTCAAAATTAATTGTTACTATCCTATGGTGACGTTTATTATTACATACAGAATAACCAGCACTCCGCATCCAATGGCATTCACAGGAGTTGATATAATAATATTTCGCATCCAACTAATTAAGTTTTACGTATTTGTCGGTCACGCAAATAAATTCTTTACTCAACAGCTAATCCATTTACCTGTTGAAACATATATAATGTACATGTATATGTTTCTATCTATTTTTAACTCAGTTCAATGTGTGATTTAATCGAATAAATTCTACCATTCATTCTCTTATTGATTAAATTAACTATCATTCTAATAATTTAATTAATCCAACCCACTATCACACAACACAAACAACAAGCAATTTGTTCTTAACTTTTCAAAATCATACAAATTAATTCATATACTCTTTTAAAATCATTCGGACTATAGAATTAAAAGTTCACATCCATGGAAAGAAAATAACAACAAAGTAGAGAACTAAATGGTAATGCAAAGTATGGTAAATGTACCTTGCACCGGAGTCAATCAGAGATATCCATTCGACACTTAGGATAGGCTTTCTGAATGCTTTCCTCAGTTTCCCAAGTACAATCTCGCGGATCTCCACTCCATTGCACTTTGACTAAGTGAACCTTCTTGTTCCTCAGTTCTTTGGTTTCTTTGCCAATGATCTTTAGCGGCTCTCTTCTCACAGCCAACTCTGGAGTAATTTCAATATCCTGTTGTGCGGCTTCTTCCACGATCAAGTCTGGGTCATGAACGTGCTTTCGAAGTTGAGATATGTGAAATACATCATGCACTCCAGGCAACCAATCAGGAAATGGAACCTATAGGCGAGAGTTCCAATCCGTTCAAGAATAGGAAACGGACCAATGAATTTGGGTGCCAACTTCCCAGTTTTAACGAACCGGATAACTCCCCTCATCGGCGATACTTTCAAATATACATAGTCGCCAACAGCAAATGATATATCTCTTCTTCTCTTATCGGCATAGCTCTTCTGTCGGCTTTGAGCGGCAAGTAAGCATTTCTTAACGAAATCGACTTTGTCTGCGGCTTCACGGATCATATCAGGTCCCAATACAAGCCTTTTACCAGGTTCGACCCAACAAGCAGGAGATCGGCACCGTCTACCATACAATGCTTCGAATGGTGACATTGTTAGGCTCGCTTGGTAGCTGTTGTTATATGAGAATTCAGCCAAATGTAAATGGTCTTCCCATGATCCACCAAAATCCAGAACACAAGCCCGCAATAGATCCTCCAAAATACGATTCACCCTCTCAGTCTGACCATCTGTCTGAGGATGATAATCGGTGCTTAAGTTCAGCTTCGTTCCCAGTTCTACTTGAAATGCCTCCCAGAATTTGCTAGTAAATATTGGATCTCTATCACTAACTATACTGATCGGCACTCCGTGTAGTCTAACTATTTCCTTGAAATATATCTGCGCCGGACTCTGAGCAGTTCTGTTAGATCTAACAGGTATGAAATGGGTGGTCTTCGTGAAGCGATCCACGATCACCCAAATACTGTCATTTCCTTTTCTGGTTCTGGGCAAACCATCTATGAAGTCCATGGAAATATGTTCCCACTTCCAACATGGAACGTCCAGCGGTTGCAACAATCTAGCAAGTTTCTGTTGGTCGCTTTTGACTAGTTGGCAAGTAGGGCATCGGCTAACATATAAAGAAATGTCTCTCTTCATCGACCTCCACCAGAGAGTGCGTTTGATGTCATTATACATTTTTCTTACTCCTGGATGGATACTAAGTTTTGACTTGTGGCATTCATCCAACACTTCCTTTCGGAGCTCAGAAATGTTAGGAACACAGATTCGACCTTTTAGCCTTAGAATCCCATCATTATCAACTTGAAAACTCGAGGGCTCGCCTTTCTGAATTATCTCTCTGATCTTCTGAATGAAGTGATCATCCTTCTGAAGAGCAGATATTTTATCAATCAATGAAGTTGTAAAGATAAAACTGGTGATCATTACATTCTTTCGGCTTAACGCATCGACCACGACATTGGCTTTCCCTAGAGTGTATAAAATCTCAAAATATATGCTGCAAGAAACTCCAGCCAACGTTGCTGCCTCAGATTCAAGTCTTTCTGGGTGAACAGATACTTTAGCGACTAGTGATCTATAAACAGTTCGAATTTCTCACCTAGAAGATAGTGTCTCCAGATTTTCAAATCAAATACTATAGCCAACAACTCAAGATCATGAGTGACGTAGTTCTTTTCATGTGGCTTCAGCTGACGGCTAGCATAAGCAACCACTTGACCTCTTTGCATTAATATTGCACCAAGGCCTTCTCTAGAGGCATCTGTCCAGACCTTGAAGTCCTGATTGCCCGAGAATTATGCTCCGCCCAGATTTCGATATCTCTTTAATAGAGCCTCTAGATCGGGTTCTACATTTGTTCTGTTTCTGACACTCATTTTCTAGTACTTCTGCAAACAGCAGATCTAGTGTCATGTCACAGAAAAGGTATTTTAAAACATAGAAACATATACTTCAAATGTAAATGTGTCTAGTGGGAGGTATTTCATTCTGCTTTACTCATACTAGGATATTTCTTATCCTATCTGTAATGAGTTACCCGTCCTAGAACACTACCGGTTCTACTTCTGACGAGTTCGTTAATATGTTATATTCCAGGACTAAGTTTAACCAAAGCTCTGATACCACGTTGTGACGACCCCAAAACCACGTACGACGGTGTTAAGGGTAATCTTTGGAATATAACACGGAAACAGATAATAGTAGAACAGAAATAAATAAATACACCAGATAATGAACAAACAATACATTGGATAAACGTAATCATCAGAGTTACTCAGTATACAGGATCATACTTAGTACAAATACATTTCAGCTATACATGAATGTCTACAGCGGAAAACAAACATAATATGTACAATAGGAGCTGAACAGCATAAAAAGAGATAAATGATAGAATCCATCTTCAGCTCCAGCTATCCAGAAAAAGCCTGCTAAAACCTGAATACAAGGCTGCCCATGTAGAAATAGGGACACCCGAGTTTGCAAGTGAAACAAACTACGAGTCAGTCATGGGACTGGTATGAGAAATCTACTTAACACATTTATAATATGGCTAATCATAGGACCACGCCACTTTCGTGGAACGGGTTTACTCCATTGGATTGCCAGTGCTTTAAAACAAGTAAATATTTTAATCATTGCAATGCTTTTTATAAAAATGAAGCCATTATAAAACTCAGTTCCCATCACACAATGCAACGCAAACCGGAGGATAGAGTTTTTACCTTATAACGGCCAAAATATGCTTGATACGAATAAAACAAAAGAATTTGATATTATTACTAGTGTTTATATGTTTCAAAAACAATTTCAAATCATAAGTATCAATCATAGACGGCATTAATGCCCCATACCACTATGTCGCCATATATAGGTATACAATCAAAACCGCACGATGTCGTATTTGGAAGTTGGATTTCTGTCATGAACCAAGGCAAAAGAAGGTCCTTACCGACTTCGAGACTCTCTAGCCCGAGCCTTAGGACCCAGACTCAGGTGGGCCCTTGGAGCGACAGGGCCGGTCCACCAATGTGGATTAAAATTCCTGAACATTGCGTTTCCCCGCCCTTTGGGACGTAAATGAGCCAACGAATGACTCCATCGGTCCCGGATCGACCGATATAACCGAGGCGCCTCGCAATAACAAAAACCACATAAGTGAAAATAATGTAAATGTCAGCCAGTTCAAGCACCGACACCACCTCTAACTAGAAAGAAATGCATGTCCTCCCTGAGGTCCTCTCCCGTTTCTGGTTCATATCGGGGGGTGAGACTCGTGAATTCACGTTATACACAAAGCTACGCCACACAGGTGGTGCTTTGATCATCAACCACAAGACTTTGCTTTTCAACAGAAGCCCTGATCACTGCATCTTAGCATGCCACACAGGCAATTCACACCATGCAACTGATGGCTATCAATCACACAGAATGAACTCCAATGTCAGAAACACTGTCCATTTGCAAGTCCGTTCTGGGTCTGAACGAAACCGGAGGCACTATATACCTCGCATACCCATCGATCTCCACTTACGTCTGGACGATCACCACTCATTATCCATATTTCGGGATGCCTCCCAATCAGGACATCAGTTATCATCCAACCGAGGTGAAGGTCTCCGGTCTTCAATCACCGTCTTCATCATCGATTTCTTATCGTCGATTCAGTTATTCAGAATGGGATAAACCCAGTCTTTCTGAGAAACTCGCATATATAATAAACAAGTGCTACATACACACGACATACGCTTTATTCCAATTCATTAGTCACTAACCGTAAATCAGTAAGAGAACGATTTCCCAAATATTAACCCCGAAGGCTGAAACCAACATCAGATCAAAACCCAGGAAACCATTCGACTTAGCCAACCTTCAGTTAGTTTCTAAATTTCACATTCCATATCGTTTATAATATTTTATAATGATTTATCGCTATTTTTATTTATTTAAAAATAGCCAATTTATTCAAACGACGCTTCAGGCCATAACGCGGCCATGGCGCTATTTTTCTTCAGATTTGATTTACACATATCTGAAAATCTAACCGTTGGATCTTCACAAAATTTATATCATTAGAAAGATCTTTTCAAAACGAATCCAACGGTTCCAGTTTTGGGAAAATCCGATGGTCGGATCTCCCGGTACAATCGTTAGAAGTTTCGATTTCAAAATACGAACTACAGCGTCGTTATTCGATTTAATTTAATTATATTTATATATACATAAATATAATCGATTCTGGCGCTGTTTTTCTTCATATTTGAATTAAACATTCCAGACAATCCAACCATTGGATATTTACAAAGTTGGTGTCGTTGGAAAGATATTTCCAAAGCGAACCCAACGGTTTCGGTTTCGGGAAAATCCGATGGTCGGATCTCCCGCACTAATCGTTTGAAATCACGGTTTCAAAACACGAACTGTAGCTTCGTTATTCGATTTATTTTATTTATATATATATAAATATAATCTATTCTTCGATTTCAAAACGATATTCTTTTCATATATTTGATAAAAATGATATTTTTATCCAACCGACTTTTATTTCAACACTTCACTATTTTTAACAATTCATGTACTTGATAAATATGTGATTTTTTATGTAAAACAATTTATGTCAAAACACGACTATCTTATATTGTTCATAAAGATGATAAAAATATGATTTTTATTATAAAACAATTCCTTTCGAAACACGACTACTTTATATAGTTCATATAGATGACAAAAATATGATTTTTATTATAAAACAATTTATTTCAAACACGAATACCATTCAACACATGAATTTCTATTCAACGAATGAATTTCTATTCAACACATGAACGGTTTCTATAGTTCGTATATAAAAGATAAAAATGTGATTTTTATTGTTAAAATAATATATTTAAAACACGAATTCCATTCAACACATGAATTTCTATTCAACGAATGAATTTCTATTCAACACATGAAGGTTTTCTATAGTCCGTATATAAAAGATAAAAATGTGATTTTTATTGTTAAAACAATTTATTTCAAAACACAACTATTTTGTATAGTTCATATAGATGATAAAAATATGATTTTTATTATAAAACAATTTATTTCAAACACAAATACCATTCAACACATGAATTTCTATTCAATGAATGAATTTCTATTCAACACATGAACGGTTTCAACATATGAAAATAATTTCAACAAATGAAAATAATTCTAACACATGAATATTTCAGAAAATTTCGGCAGCATAACGGTAGTGTAGTTAAAACCGGGGCCGTCCCTAGTACGGCTCCTCGCTCTACCTTAAAGCCTTGCAGCTTTTGACAATGGGGATTTCATGCATCTAGTTCGCACGCAGGCGACATGTATATATTTTTCATTTCCACAAACTAATCCTATGTGGTTTCAACCAAATAATTCTCAACCACAAACGGGTATTTTTCAACCACAATCAATCAATTTCAACCACAAACAATTCTAATCAACCATTCGTAATCAACCAATTTTCACACCAATCACAACCAATAAATATCGTCCATGGTTTGTGGACGAGGGGCGTATATATATATATATATATATATATATATATATATATATATATATATTATAAGCATTTCACTTCTATTTCAACACATATATAATTTTTACAATGCATATATAACTTATATATCGTATGTACAACTTATACAACGGTTATACATGAGGTGTACAATGCTCATATAACTCATACATCGACTATATAATTTATACATCGTCGTTTTCCATATCGTTTATAATTTAGAAATATCACATTGGGTTACACTCCACCAAAAATAGCAGAAGGCTCAGAAAAATATGCGGACTGTTCTAGAATGTAGAAGACGTCCACACGAGTCCACTGTTGTAACAACCCGGAAAATCTGGGCCAGTTTAAAATTTTTATTTTGGCAATTTTAGCGAATTTTGAATATTTAAAATAGATTATTTTAAATAAAATCAACGAGAAATTTATTTTAAATATAATTCGAACGTATATATTATATACGCCGTCGTTAGAATATAAATAATTATATATTATTATAAATAGAATTGAAAATGGCGCGGTAGTTCGAAAATTCGATTTCTAATTTCAAATGAATATACAGAATTCGTTATAAGTCAGAATTGAACGAAACAAGAAATATTTGAATCTGATGAAGAATATCTTTCTAACAAAGTTAACAAACTGAGATTACACTTTATAAATGATAAGATATGTCCAGTTGAAAATTTTGAATAGTCGCTATGGAATTCAGGCCCTTAAAAATGGACATTTTGCAAACGACCTCGGATTTCGACGAAACCAGTTTTGTTGGGTCCGTGATGTTAAGTTATTGCTAGATTCCAAATTTCGTAATTTTTCGAATCAATATGTGAGCGTGGCATAGGAAAACGCGTTTGACCAGTTTCAGTTGATTTTAAATCGACTGGAAATTGGCCATTTTTCAAACGATCTCAGAATTCGACGAAATTAGTTTTGTTAGGACCGTATCGTCAATACGAAACTAGAAAATATTTTTCTGGAATTTTTCTAGTTAGTATGTGACCCCGGTAATTTGAAATGTACGTTTAAAATTCAATATAAGGATTTAAATTGTAAATTTCAACGGAAACTAATTGTAATGATCAAACCAGCTTACGATACATATCCCATTGTGTTCGGAATGGGGGTAAAACGCTATGGACGACAGGCGGTGGACCTCGTTTCGAGGTCATAAGTAAAAGTCAACTCTTTGGCAAAAATTTAATAATTAAATAATAAAATAAAAAAATAGAATCCCTCCTTTTCTCTTCTGTTTGCCCCCCCCCCCCCCGTTTCATTATACCAGAACGAAATAAAAAAAAAATAGAAAACCCTAAGTTCATCGAATCGCGCCGCCTGACCCTCAACCCGCCGACGAGCCCTTCGCCGAAGCCTCCACCGCCAGACTTCCTCCCTCCAGACGCCGCCGACATCGAATCGAAGCAACCCTCGAACCCCTGCCGCGAACCTCCACGAACGCCTCATCGCGAGCACCACTGGACCACCGCCGACTCCTCCTCCTCCCATTCGAAATCTCGGTGAGTGTTTAAGTTATTTTGTTTTGTTTTTATTTTTGTTTTAACAGTGCATTGAAAACTGTATTTTTTATATAATTTAAAAACTGTTTTGTTTTTAAAAAGAATAAAACTGAATTTTTATTTTAAGTTATAAAAACTGTTTTTTTTTATAAAGTTTTAAAACTGTCTTTTTTTTTTAGGAATAAAAAAAAACTGCATTTTAATAAAAGAGAAACTGATTTTTTGAAAAGAAAATAAAAACTGATTTTTAGTTTTAAGGATAAAAACTGCATTTATTTAAAAGAAAAAAACTGCATTTTTGAAAGAAGAAAAAAACTGCATTTTTGAAAGAATAAATAAAAAAAAAACTGCATTTTAATAAAAGAGAAACTGATTTTTTGAAAAGAAAATAAAAACTGATTTTTAGTTTTAAGGATAAAAACTGCATTTATTTAAAAGAAAAAACTGCATTTTTGAAAGAAGAAAAAAACTGCATTTTTGAAAGAATAAAAAAAAACTGCATTTTTAAAAAAAGAATAAAAAACTGCATTTTTATAAAAGAGTTTTAAAAAAAAGGGATTATAAAAGCAGTTTTGAAAGAATAATAAAAATATAATCTTTATATTTAATAGCGAAGTCAAAATGCAATCTTTACATATTGAATAACTTAGTGAAATTCGATTTTTACCTATGTAGAGGATACAGTCAACGAAAGCAACAACAAGGCGAAGTAGGCGAAGTTTCTATTAAGGAAGAATCGTGTAGTTGGATAGCTATTGGTGAGAATTTCTCACCTTTCAATTTCTTTTCTAGTTTTATATATATACTAGGATGTAGACGGTGCTTAGTAGCACCCGACACAATCGTCCACAGACCATGGACTTGTTTGTTTGGTTGCATAGATTAGTTGAATTATTTGTTTGAATTGAATTGTTTGGTGAGATGAAATTGATTTGATTGATGTGTGAATGGCGTGGGCCTTCACTAGACCGGGGATAAGGCTAGGCCTCGTCCCGTTTCTAGTATCGTGCCGTTATGCCGCCGAAATTTTCTAAAATAAGTTAGAAAAATAAGAATATCATTTTATTTAAAGAATGAATTGAATAGAAATTCATAGGTTGAAATAAAATGTTTTATCGTTAAAAATATAATTTTTAACGTGAAGTGAATAAAATAGAATATTCATTTACAAACCAGACGGTTTGTTTATGTACACCTATTTGAATGACATTGATTGGGACGATAAATTTTACACATCGCCCAGCAGCACAAATAAAATATGTGTTTGATTGTTTGAAACCCTACACGGGTGTTGGGATGAAATTTGAAGTTCACTCATCCTGATTGATTAAATATGTCGATCGATAGATTGACAGGCTGTTATAAGCGTTGAATATCTATATTTGATGCTTTTACAGTGTAGTGCACTTTGGTTGATGGTTGATTATTTTCAATGTTATTATATACATGTGTTGTATGAAAATCCATATAATTAACTTTATATGGTAATTGATTGGGCCTCATTCCAATTTGAAAAACAAAGAATATTATAAAATAAAGGTTCATGTGTTGACAGTACTCATCTATTGAGATTGGTCATGTGTTGAACGAAATATCTTAGTAATAAAATTTACATCTTTATCAATATTATAAAATAAAGGTTCATGTGTTGACAGTACTCATCCGTTGAGATTGGTCATGTGTTGAACGAAATATTTTAGTATTGACAACTATTTTGAAAAAGAAGTATTTGAAATAGAATATTTGAAAATAGAAATATATGAAGCCGTGTTGATTAGATTGACGCCATTTTGACGTGAACGATATTTATATCGATTTTATAACGATTTCGAAATGAATTGAATTGAAAACGATTTCGAAATGAATTGAACATATAATGATTTCGAAATGAATTGAATTGAAAATGATTTCGAAATGAATTGAATTGAAAATGATTTCGAAATGAATTGAATTGAAAACGATTTCGAAATGAATTGAATTGAAAACGATTTCGAAATGAATTGAATATATAACGATTTCGAAATGAATTGAATTGAAACGAATTCAAATTGAATTGAAAGCGAATTGGAATGAATTCAAATTGAATTGAATAGAAATGAATTTTAAAACGAATTTATAAAGATGAATTCAATTTTGATTTGAATTGAAATGGAAGTTGAAATTGCTTTTGAAACGAATTTAAAACAGTTTATATAATTCGTTTTAAATAGGAATCGACGAAATATATATTATATATATTATATATATAATATAATGGCCCGAATAGAACGCGCCGCGCCGCGGCAGTTCGCGAATTTCGACCATTTATTTCAAACGGACATTACGAGAGATCCGACCGTCGGATTCTCCTAAAACCGGAACCGTTGGGTTCGTATCGAAAAGAGCTTTCTAATGAATGTTAGAAATTTGAAATCTAACGGTTGGATTTGGAGATACGTCCAAATCAAATTCGAAAAAGGTCGGTGTAAGTGCAGTTCGATGGCCATTGTTGGAAATCGACTGTACGGGCCTTGATAAAATTATTAAAAATAGTAATAATTTGTGTAAAATCATAAGAAATGATTTGTGAAGATTTGGGATGAAAAACTCCATATTTGAAAAGATAAAAATGGATTTTTATCGAAATGAACTAGTTTTGAACTAGAATTATAATTCTATTTATTTTTAAAGAAATAAATTGAATTCGAAAGGGTTTTAAAAATAACCAGAATTTCCAATGATTGCATTGGAGTGGATTTGAATCGAAATTGTCTTCGGAATATTTCGATGTTGGAATTCGTGATTATACAGATGTTGTTATGGAAATTTGAAAGATATGTATTTATATCGTTATTTCCAATACGACAATTGTTAATCGTAGAATTTGATATTGAATATAAGCCGGGATATTTTCTATTCAGAGCCTCGTATTGAATGTCAAATGTGATTTGGGTTTGTCGTGAATGGTGTCTTCACTAACACTATTCTTGAACCCAGTTGAGAAAAGATTAAATCTTTTTATTTAGATTTAGTGAAGTGTACCAATTAAATAATATTTAATTGGAATTGAATTGATATTGATTTTTGGGTTTATCGTGAACAGTGTTTTAAATAACACTTATTCTTTAACCCGATAATTAATGAATGTGACTTTGGGTTTATCGTGAACCGTGTTTTTAAATGACACGGATTCTTTAACCCAGTTAACGATTAAAACTAAGTGGAGTTTTAATGAATCTTTAATTAGATTGAAATGATCGAAAATGGAGTATCACCAGTTTTGCTCCAGGCGATAGTTAAATCTTTAATTAGATTTGAACGTGAAATGATAATTGAATTTACCGATAACACTGTGGTGTTAGATATGAAGTATTACCAGTTTTACTTCATGGGATGAATAGGTTGGGATTGGGAAATTAAAACAAATGATTACTTCGGTAAGGTTCGCTAATCCCGACTAGTTTGAATTGATATTCAAAAATAGATTAAAGAATAAATTCAAGAATTTATCTTTGATAAAATTAATGGGAACCTTTCCCTATGAATGTGAAATTTAGAAACTAACTGTCGGTTAGCCAAGCAGAATGGTTTTCTGGATATTGATCTGATGTTGGTTTCGGCCTTCGGGGTTAATATTTGGGGAATTATTCTCTTGATTAATTTACGGTTAGTGACTAATGAATTGGAATGAGGCGTATGTTGTGTTTGTGTAACACTTTTATAAAATATACGCGAGTTATTCGGGAAGACCGGGTTTATCCCATTCTGAATAACTGATACGACGATAAGTCGAAGATGAAGACGATGGTCGAAGACCGGAAGTCTTCACGTCGTTTGGGTAATTACTGATGATCTTGATTGGGCTGTACACCCAAGAAGATGGAAACAGTTAGTGATCGTCCAGACGTACTTGGAGATCGATGGATATGCGGGGTACTAGGTGCCTCCGGTTTCGTTCAGACCCAGGACGGACTTGTAAATGGACTGTGTGTCTGACATCGGATTTCATTCTGTGTGACTGATATCGGTTGCATAGGATGGTTTGCCTGTGTGGCATGCTAAGATGCAAATGATCAAGGCTTCTGTTGAAAAGCAAAGTCTTGTGGTGATGATCAAAGCACGGCCTTTGTGGCGTAGCTTTGTGTAACGTTTACCTCGCGCGTTTCACACCCGGTATGAACCAAAAACGGGAGACGGACCTCAGGGAGGGCCTGCGTTTCCTCCTAGCTAGAAGTGGCGTCAGTGGTTTTACACGCCCTGACGAGTTTGACTTATGTGGTTGTTGCTGTTGCGAGGCGCCTCGGATTGATCGGTCGTTCACGAACCGATGGAGTCATTTAGTTGGCTCGTTTACGCCCCAAAGGGCGGGGAAACGTAGTGTTCAGGCATTTTAATCCACATCGGTGGACCGGCCCTGACGATCCAAGGGTCGATGCGCTCTGACCCTGTGGCTCGGGCTAGGCAGTCACGAAAACGGTTGAGGAGTATCTTTTGCCTCGGTTCATAGACGGAAATCCAATTTCCAAATACGTGACATTTGCGGTTTTAGTTGTAATCCTATATATGGCGACATAGTGGGATGGGGCGCTCATGCCGCCTATGATTGATACTTATGATTTGAAGTTGTTTTATACACTATGCACTTATAATAGTATCAAATGATTTGTTTTAACCGTATCCAGCATTCTTTGGCTGTTATAAGGGAAAACCCTATCCCCCGGCTTGCGTTTGCATTGTGTGATAGGACCTGGGTCTTATAACAGCTTCATTTTTCTTTATTTAGCATTGCGCTGTTTGTTTTATGCACTGGTATTCTTGGGAGGAAACCCGTTCCGTGTTATACGGCGTGGTCCCTTGATTTACCTAACTTTAAAATAAAGATTAACTGTTTTAGTTCTCACACCAGTCACATGACTGACCTGGAGTTTATTGTTTTAACCTAAACTCTGGGTGCCCTTATTTTGACACGGGCAGCTAGTAGTTTTGGTTTTGCAGATTTATATTCACAGGATCCTGGTTTACAGCTGGAACGATATCTGGAAAGCTTTGTATCTGTATATCTCTTCTAGTTGTGTATTGTAATATTTTCCGCTGCTATGTATTTAAATGTAATTTAAATCTCTGATATTTCTGTGTAATATTCATTTATACTCTGTATATTCTTGTAATCTGATGCATTGTTGTAATATACAATGAAATGTTCTTCTGTATGCGTTCTGATTTGTCCTGTTCTCAAACGATAGGGCGTTTCGAACGGTCTGGGTCGGTTTAGCGACTGGTTCGGACCGAGCGAAATTCCTTGCCGTCACAGTTGGTATCAGAGCTTTGGTTTACAAAGCAGAGAACAAGACACATTAGAAACATACGAAGGAATTCATCAGATATTGGATTAGTAATATCCAATTAGAATGACTCGTTAGAGATAGGATCAGTGGTATCCTAGAACGAGTGTGAAGAGTATATTTTTAAAATGAAAGTCAAATTTGTTTTGAAAATTTAAAATCAATTATTCGTATTTGATTATTTATTTATATTGATGTGGACAATCCAGTATATATAAATTTTGCGTATACGTCTGATCCACGTGTATTTGAAATTTTAATATACTGGATAGATATAGGATTACACTCTAGACACCCGGAGATGTTTCTGATGATTGATCGATCATCATCAGAACTTATGTTCGTGTTTCGAAGGTGGGATTTCTATATATTTCCATTAGACTGGTGTGAGAACCAAAACTAATATAGATAGCTTTATTGTTGTGAATTGGCATCAAAACAAGATTTTTTGTATATGTATCAAAATTATGAATTTGAAACTCTAATTCACTAATTGATTGATGTTTGTGTTGTTTGTTTAATTGTTTGCTAATTTTGAACCATTTAGCCTAATTGTACCAAATATTGAATTGTATTGAAAATTGGTCGCATTTGCTTGCATATACATATACTTACATTGAACAGGTCATAGCAAGGAGGCTAGAGCCAGAGAATAAAATTTGTTTGCCCGACAAATAGGTACATGTTTACTACATAATTTACTGTTTTGTTTGGGTGATGATGATTTTGTGAGCCTATTGGCTAGCCGCTTGGCTTTTTCTTTTTCTTTTTGAGATCTGAAGGACCGGGAAGCTATTTGAAATTCCCCGATGCTCCCGGTGCAGGGGAGGTTATGGCGAAATTTTTCGAAAATTTAGGGTGTTAGCCAAATTTTTGAAATTTTGAAAATTCTCAGAAACTAAGGAGCTAGAGAATGGAAGCCAGGACGAGCGTAGAGTTGAATTATCAAACCACTTTCGACTTTGTTCCTTTTCGGGGACGAAAAGTTTTAAGTGGGGGAGATTGTAACAACCCGGAAAATCTGGGCCAGTTTAAAATTTTTATTTTGGCAATTTTAGCGAATTTTGAATATTTAAAATAGATTATTTTAAATAAAATCAACGAGAAATTTATTTTAAATATAATTCGAACGTATATATTATATACGCCGTCGTTAGAATATAAATAATTATATATTATTATAAATAGAATTGAAAATGGCGCGGTAGTTCGAAAATTCGATTTCTAATTTCAAATGAATATACAGAATTCGTTATAAGTCAGAATTGAACGAAACAAGAAATATTTGAATCTGATGAAGAATATCTTTCTAACGAAGTTAACAAACTGAGATTACACTTTATAAATGATAAGATATGTCCAGTTGAAAATTCTGAATAGTCGCTATGGAATTCAGGCCCTTAAAAATGGACATTTTGCAAACGACCTCGGATTTCGACGAAACCAGTTTTGTTGGGTCCGTGATGTTAAGTTATTGCTAGATTCCAAATTTCGTAATTTTTCGAATCAATATGTGAGCGTGGCATAGGAAAACGCGTTTGACCAGTTTCAGTTGATTTTAAATCGACTGGAAATTGGCCATTTTTCAAACGATCTCAGAATTCGACGAAATTAGTTTTGTTAGGACCGTATCGTCAATACGAAACTAGAAAATATTTTTCTGGAATTTTTCTAGTTAGTATGTGACCCCGGTAATTTGAAATGTACGTTTAAAATTCAATATAAGGATTTAAATTGTAAATTTCAACGGAAACTAATTGTAATGATCAAACCAGCTTACGATACATATCCCATTGTGTTCGGAATGGGGGTAAAACGCTATGGACGACAGGCGGTGGACCTCGTTTCGAGGTCATAAGTAAAAGTCAACTCTTTGGCAAAAATTTAATAATTAAATAATAAAATAAAAAAATAGAATCCCTCCTTTTCTCTTCTGTTTGCCCCCCCCCCCCCCCCCGTTTCATTATACCAGAACGAAATAAAAAAAAATAGAAAACCCTAAGTTCATCGAATCGCGCCGCCTGACCCTCAACCCGCCGACGAGCCCTTCGCCGAAGCCCCCACCGCCAGACTTCCTCCCTCCAGACGCCGCCGACATCGAATCGAAGCAACCCTCGAACCCCTGCCGCGAACCTCCACGAACGCCTCATCGCGAGCACCACTGGACCACCGCCGACTCCTCCTCCTCCCATTCGAAATCTCGGTGAGTGTTTAAGTTATTTTGTTTTGTTTTTATTTTTGTTTTAACAGTGCATTGAAAACTGTATTTTTTATATAATTTAAAAACTGTTTTGTTTTTAAAAAGAATAAAACTGAAATTTTATTTTAAGTTATAAAAACTGTTTTTTTTTATAAAGTTTTAAAACTGTCTTTTTTTTTAGGAATAAAAAAAACTACATTTTAATAAAAGAGAAACTGATTTTTTGAAAAGAAAATAAAAACTGATTTTTAGTTTTAAGGATAAAAACTGCATTTATTTAAAAGAAAAAAACTGCATTTTTGAAAGAAGAAAAAAACTGCATTTTTGAAAGAATAAATAAAAAAAACTGCATTTTAATAAAAGAGAAACTGATTTTTTGAAAAGAAAATAAAAACTGATTTTTAGTTTTAAGGATAAAAACTGCATTTATTTAAAAGAAAAAAACTGCATTTTTGAAAGAAGAAAAAAACTGCATTTTTGAAAGAATAAAAAAAAAAAACTGCATTTTTAAAAAAAGAATAAAAAACTGCATTTTTATAAAAGAGTTTTAAAAAAAAGGGATTATAAAAGCAGTTTTGAAAGAATAATAAAAATATAATCTTTATATTTAATAGCGAAGTCAAAATGCAATCTTTACATATTGAATAACATAGTGAAATTCGATTTTTACCTATGTAGAGGATACAGTCAACGAAAGCAACAACAAGGCGAAGTAGGCGAAGTTTCTATTAAGGAAGAATCGTGTAGTTGGATAGCTATTGGTGAGAATTTCTCACCTTTCAATTTCTTTTCTAGTTTTATATATATACTAGGATGTAGACGGTGCTTAGTAGCACCCGACACAATCGTCCACAGACCATGGACTTGTTTGTTTGGTTGCATAGATTAGTTGAATTATTTGTTTGAATTGAATTGTTTGGTGAGATGAAATTGATTTGATTGATGTGTGAATGGCGTGGGCCTTCACTAGACCGGGGATAAGGCTAGGCCTCGTCCCGTTTCTAGTATCGTGCCGTTATGCCGCCGAAATTTTCTAAAATAAGTTAGAAAAATAAGAATATCATTTTATTTAAAGAATGAATTGAATAGAAATTCATAGGTTGAAATAAAATGTTTTATCGTTAAAAATATAATTTTTAACGTGAAGTGAATAAAATAGAATATTCATTTACAAACCAGACGGTTTGTTTATGTACACCTATTTGAATGACATTGATTGGGACGATAAATTTTACACATCGCCCAGCAGCACAAATAAAATATGTGTTTGATTGTTTGAAACCCTACACGGGTGTTGGGATGAAATTTGAAGTTCACTCATCCTGATTGATTAAATATGTCGATCGATAGATTGACAGGCTGTTATAAGCGTTGAATATCTATATTTGATGCTTTTACAGTGTAGTGCACTTTGGTTGATGGTTGATTATTTTCAATGTTATTATATACATGTGTTGTATGAAAATCCATATAATTAACTTTATATGGTAATTGATTGGGCCTCATTCCAATTTGAAAAACAAAGAATATTATAAAATAAAGGTTCATGTGTTGACAGTACTCATCTATTGAGATTGGTCATGTGTTGAACGAAATATCTTAGTAATAAAATTTACATCTTTATCAATATTATAAAATAAAGGTTCATGTGTTGACAGTACTCATCCGTTGAGATTGGTCATGTGTTGAACGAAATATTTTAGTATTGACAACTATTTTGAAAAAGAAGTATTTGAAATAGAATATTTGAAAATAGAAATATATGAAGCCGTGTTGATTAGATTGACGCCATTTTGACGTGAACGATATTTATATCGATTTTATAACGATTTCGAAATGAATTGAATTGAAAACGATTTCGAAATGAATTGAATATATAACGATTTCGAAATGAATTGAATTGAAAATGATTTCGAAATGAATTGAATTGAAAATGATTTCGAAATGAATTGAATTGAAAACGATTTCGAAATGAATTGAATTGAAAACGATTTCGAAATGAATTGAATTGAAAACGATTTCGAAATGAATTGAATTGAAACGAATTCAAATTGAATTGAAAGCGAATTGGAATGAATTCAAATTGAATTGAAATTTGAATTGAATAGAAATGAATTTTAAAACGAATTTATAAAGATGAATTCAATTTTGATTTGAATTGAAATGGAAGTTGAAATTGCTTTTGAAACGAATTTAAAACTGTTTATATAATTCGTTTTAAATAGGAATCGACGAAATATATATTATATATATAATATAATGGCCCGAATAGAACGCGCCGCGCCGCGGCAGTTCGCGAATTTCGACCATTTATTTCAAACGGACATTACGGGAGATCCGACCGTCGGATTCTCCTAAAACCGGAACCGTTGGGTTCGTATCGAAAAGAGCTTTCTAATGAATGTTAGAAATTTGAAATCTAACGGTTGGATTTGGAGATACGTCCAAATCAAATTCGAAAAAGGTCGTTGTAAGTGCAGTTCGATGGCCATTGTTGGAAATCGACTGTACGGGCCTTGATAAAATTATTAAAAACAGTAATAATTTGTGTAAAATCATAAGAAATGATTTGTGAAGATTTGGGATGAAAAACTCCATATTTGAAAAGATAAAAATGGATTTTTATCGAAATGAACTAGTTTTGAACTAGAATTATAATTCTATTTATTTTTAAAGAAATAAATTGAATTCGAAAGGGTTTTAAAAATAACCAGAATTTCCAATGATTGCATTGGAGTGGATTTGAATCGAAATTGTCTTCGGAATATTTCGATGTTGGAATTCGTGATTATACAGATGTTGTTATGGAAATTTGAAAGATATGTATTTATATCGTTATTTCCAATACGACAATTGTTAATCGTAGAATTTGATATTGAATATAAACCGGGATATTTTCTATTCAGAGCCTCGTATTGAATATCAAATGTGATTTGGGTTTGTCGTGAATGGTGTCTTCACTAACACTATTCTTGAACCCAGTTGAGAAAAGATTAAATCTTTTTATTTAGATTTAGTGAAGTGTACCAATTAAATAATATTTAATTGGAATTGAATTGATATTGATTTTTGGGTTTATCGTGAACAGTGTTTTAAATAACACTTATTCTTTAACCCGATAATTAATGAATGTGACTTTGGGTTTATCGTGAACCGTGTTTTTAAATGACACGGATTCTTTAACCCAGTTAACGATTAAAACAAAGTGGAGTTTTAATGAATCTTTAATTAGATTGAAATGATCGAAAATGGAGTATCACCAGTTTTGCTCCAGGCGATAGTTAAATCTTTAATTAGATTTGAACGTGAAATGGTAATTGAATTTACCGATAACACTGTGGTGTTAGATATGAAGTATTACCAGTTTTACTTCATGGGATGAATAGGTTGGGATTGGGAAATTAAAACAAATGATTACTTCGGTAAGGTTCGCTAATCCCGACTAGTTTGAATTGATATTCAAAAATAGATTAAAGAATAAATTCAAGAATTTATCTTTGATAAAATTAATGGGAACCTTTCCCTATGAATGTGAAATTTAGAATCTAACTGTCGGTTAGCCAAGCAGAATGGTTTTCTGGATATTGATCTGATGTTGGTTTCGGCCTTCGGGGTTAATATTTGGGGAATTATTCTCTTGATTAATTTACGGTTAGTGACTAATGAATTGGAATGAGGCGTATGTTGTGTTTGTGTAACACTTTTATAAAATATACGCGAGTTATTCGGGAAGACCGGGTTTATCCCATTCTGAATAACTGATACGACGATAAGTCGAAGATGAAGACGATGGTCGAAGACCGGAAGTCTTCACGTCGTTTGGGTAATTACTGATGATCTTGATTGGGCTGTACACCCAAGAAGATGGAAACAGTTAGTGATCGTCCAGACGTACTTGGAGATCGATGGATATGCGGGGTACTAGGTGCCTCCGGTTTCGTTCAGACCCAGGACGGACTTGTAAATGGACTGTGTGTCTGACATCGGATTTCATTCTGTGTGACTGATATCGGTTGCATAGGATGGTTTGCCTGTGTGGCATGCTAAGATGCAAATGATCAAGGCTTCTGTTGAAAAGCAAAGTCTTGTGGTGATGATCAAAGCACGGCCTTTGTGGCGTAGCTTTGTGTAACGTTTACCTCGCGTGTTTCACACCCGGTATGAACCAAAAACGGGAGACGGACCTCAGGGAGGGCCTGCGTTTCCTCCTAGCTAGAAGTGGCGTCAGTGGTTTTACACGCCCTGACGAGTTTGACTTATGTGGTTGTTGCTGTTGCGAGGCGCCTCGGATTGATCGGTCGTTCTCGAACCGATGGAGTCATTTAGTTGGCTCGTTTACGCCCCAAAGGGCGGGGAAACGTAGTGTTCAGGCATTTTAATCCACATCGGTGGACCGGCCCTGACGATCCAAGGGTCAATGCGCTCTGACCCTGTGGCTCGGGCTAGGCAGTCACGAAAACGGTTGAGGAGTATCTTTTGCCTCGGTTCATAGACGGAAATCCAATTTCCAAATACGTGACATTTGCGGTTTTAGTTGTAATCCTATATATGGCGACATAGTGGGATGGGGCGCTCATGCCGCCTATGATTGATACTTATGATTTGAAGTTGTTTTATACACTATGCGCTTATAATAGTATCAAATGATTTGTTTTAACCGTATCTAGCATTCTTTGGCTGTTATAAGGGAAAACCCTATCCCCCGGCTTGCGTTTGCATTGTGTGATAGGACCTGGGTCTTATAACAGCTTCATTTTTCTTTATTTAGCATTGCGCTGTTTGTTTTATGCACTGGTATTCTTGGGAGGAAACCCGTTCCGTGTTATACGGCGTGGTCCCTTGATTTACCTAACTTTAAAATAAAGATTAACTGTTTTAGTTCTCACACCAGTCACATGACTGACCTGGAGTTTATTGTTTTAACCTAAACTCTGGGTGCCCTTATTTTGACACGGGCAGCTAGTAGTTTTGGTTTTGCAGATTTATATTCACAGGATCCTGGTTTACAGCTGGAACGATATCTGGAAAGCTTTGTATCCGTATATCTCTTCTAGTTGTGTATTGTAATATTTTGTGCTGCTATGTATTTAAATGTAATTTAAATCTCTGATATTTCTGTGTAATATTCATTTATACTCTGTATATTCTTGTAATCTGATGCATTGTTGTAATATACAATGAAATGTTCTTCTGTATGCGTTCTGATTTGTCCTGTTCTCAAACGATAGGGCGTTTCGAACGGTCTGGGTCGGTTTAGCGACTGGTTCGGACCGAGCGAAATTCCTTGCCGTCACAACTGTCTCTTGTTTCATTGAATTTCGTCAAAATAGCAAAAAGATATGATTATTACAGTGAAATCAAAAACCGTAGCGCTTTAAAGCGCTATAATATAGTTGAAATAAAAATAGGCCGTACCTTTTTCGATTTGTTCAAAACTAGGTTTTGATCCTACACCAAATCCGTTCAACTTGAAGACGATCCACCAGCACCACGTGGAAGAGCCTGGAGTGGCGCTCCGTTCGAGGGTAGCGTGGTGGAGTTCGATCGCCTATGGCGTTCCTGGCGGCGCGATGAACGCCCGACGTTCCTGGGCTCGAATCTCGAGACTGGGGCCACGAGGATGGATGCATCGGGTATGGATTTGAAGCTCTCGCCGAGCTCTTCAAAATCCTTAACTGCGTCGAGGTCTGAAACGAAGCGGTTTGGAAGAAATCGGCCTGGGAAGTTTTGAAGGCTTTATCGTCGTCGATCTGGGGGTTTCCGGAGAGAAGACGGGGAGAGAGAAAATGAGCTGGACCAATCAGATTTTTTTATTATTTATATTTTTTTTAATTTCGAAAATACCTCTTGTCACATACGAACTCTAAACCAAACCCAACGACTGTCGTCCCCAGCTAAATACCCCCATTCCGAACAAAATGAGATATGTTTTGTAGGCCCATTCAACTGTTTCAGTCAGTTTTCCTTCAAATTAAAATATAAAACATTCAATATTTAATTTGAACGTACATTTCAACTTGCCGGGGCCACATATTGATTCTAAAAATTCCCGAAAAATAAATCTAGCTATGTTTTGATGATGCGGTCCCAACAAAACTAGTTTCGTCGAATTCTGAGACCGTTTGAAAAATGGCCCATTTCTGGTCGATCCAATTTAATAGAAATCGACCAAACACATTTTCCTTTGCCACGCTCACATACTAGCTTCAAAAATTATGAAATTTGAAGCCTAGCAATAATTTGACATCCCGGATCCAACAAAAGTGGTTTCATCGAATTCCGAGGTCGTTTGCAAAATGGTCATTTTCACGGGCTATATAAACTCTATAGCGACCTTTCTGGAAATTCATTTGGCCATAACTTTTGCTTCTCGCTACGAAACTTCAATTTTTCAGATTCGTTAGAAAGATATTCACTAACAGATTTAAATATTTTTGGTTTCGTTAAAATCCGTTTTAATTTGCATCCGGTACAGTCAGTCAAAGTTTAAATTGAAATTTCGAAACTACCGCGCCATTTCAGGCCTTGTTTATAATTAGAATTAATTATATTTATTTTCAAACGTCGATTCAAACTCACTTTTCATCGTTACCGTTTAAAATATTTATTTTAAATGTTTTAAATTCACCAAAATAACCAATTTAAAATTTTCAAACTGGTTCAGAATTCTGGGTTGTTGCAATATTCAAGGAGAATATAATTTTCATATCAATATATCATAATCATACCAAAAACTATTATATTCTAAACTAGAATATATTTCATTTCATTATATTATAATCATACAATATTTAAAATCTGATTTATATTCACGTAGAATATACTTCATATCAAAGATTATAATTATCTCAAATCATTTTGAATCCGAAATACATTCATATTCAAATAGATTATAAATCTCCATAACCACTCATTCATATCATTTATGGAATACATTATATTCGAATAAATATTAATTACATTTCCATATAAAATTAGTTAAAGTCGATTTATATTCGAATACTTTATCTCAACTCCGTCTCGACTATGGTTTAAATCCAGCGCTTTCCATTTGGAAGAAATTTACAATTCATAAAAAAATATAAATGAAAATAAATGTTTATAAGAAAAACTTTATATATATATATAATATAATAATTAAAAACGATAAGATAGTTTAAAATATCATGTATTTACATAAATTAAAAGTTTACTAGATAGTTTTGAATAGTAAAATATAAAGGGAATAGTTTGTATAGTCTAATAGTTTATAGGTTAAAGTTTAAATAAATAATTTTGAAGGAAAGGAATAGTTTATTTTGAAATCAAGCAAGGTATATATATAGAATCTTTAAAAATAAATAAAAAATAAACTAAAATTGTTCCTTTCTTCTGAATTTCAAATAGCTGAATCTAAATTCAAGTCTATGCCAAATTCAAAGAATTTACATGTATCTTCTAATAACTTACATTTCAAACTCAATTCTATGGAAATTCTCAATTCAACAACTTCCGTAAATTTGGAAACTCCAAGGCATATAATAATCCTTCCTTTTTTTTCAAATCTCAATTTGTTTGGATAATTTCTCTTGCCCGCTTCATTAACATTCAAGTCATGTTTAAAGGAAACATAAGATTTATCAACATCGACTCATTTCCTTTAAATAAAATTCCTTATCAATAGAATTTCGAATATTTAAAATCATTTAACCAACCGATGTCCGTATATAATTTGCTACCCTATGGCTAAGTGATTTTAAATTTAATTTCTCAATATTCAGGGATGGATCTATCCTTTCTACCCAAATCAGGGTTACAGATATTTGTCATTTCAACCTGTATTCTTAATTCATTTAAATCGATAAATCCCGGGTTTATTCGATGCCCGTAACATCAAGGGAAAAAAATTGGGATTCATCGTCAATAATGAGTACACAACATCCATATACTGAAATAAATAACATTTCAAGCAATATTTATTCAGAAATCACTCAATGCATCCGTCACAACAATTCCGCCAATTAATCGGTATTAATCTGTCCTACAGGTTTGCAAGCATTCGAATTTCCTACTAGTAATTTAATTAAATTAAATAAATAATGATTGGCCTAAGTTTTCAGATTAACATACTTGCATGACAGTTTCTAATCAACAAATTATCGATCCAACATAACCATCCAACCAAACTTATTTCACAATTTAATTAAACAAATATGGGAATAATTCAGTATTTCGTAAGTGAGAAAATCACTTACCTTTGGGTCCTTAGTAGATCGAACATCCAACCAAAGCCCAAAATTTCATAGTCCCCAAAGGCAGCCAAACTAGTCTCAGATCGTCCGCAATTCCGCCACGATCCCAATGCACCCAACCGCGTCCAAATCTGAGTTCATACGTGAAAGTTATAAGCGGTTTACCATTTGAAATTTCAAATATACAAAATTTAAATAAAATATTATCTCACCCATTAAGACATCGCCACGTCAGCAACTAAATCCCGCTCTCCCTCTACCTCACACAGTGAACAGTACTTCGAAGGAAAAAGGAACCCAACCTCCGTTACTTTAACTGCTGATCGCTCCCTAATCCGGCCGAGCTAGGGGCTCCGACTACCGCCGAAGTGACCACCCCGCCAAGCCACATCCACCAGTATCCTCGATTGCCACCCCGGCGGATTTCTTCCCCGTCGACACGAACCTGAACGGAAAGGGTTTCATCCCTTTTCAACGAAATTCCGGCTACCTACCACACGATAAATTGAACGAATACCACTGTTGAACTCGTATGACCAATCTCTACAATACCCAGATCGACGATTCTCTGATTAACTTGGAAATCAAAAACCTCTAATTCCAACTCTAGGGTTTTCGATTCCAGCGAACTTTGAACATGAATTCCATCGAAATTTATCGCTGCATGTCGACATAAATTGTATCAGAAGCTTCGTATTGTCGAGGGCTTCGAAATGTTACATAATATGTTGGTATTTGGAGAAGATTTAAATTTTCAAGTTTGGATTTCTAATAGATCTTGGGTTTTGAAATTTATTTCTGCCATTAGAAAGAGATGAGGAAGAATTGTACGTACTGAATGAGAAAAATGAGTCAGTGAGGTAGAAAACTTAAGTTTATACATATATAAGAGGCCCAATATGATCAACACACAGTTATCTCATTACACTGATTCTCTTTCACTTTTTCTCCCGTACGATCAAACGATAAGTCGGATTGTAACGCAAATTGAAATCCTATCATAACTCACCGTTCCGCTTCCGATGAGACTGGTTCGTCGGATTCCGAGACAGTTGCCAAAACAATTAAATTTCACAGTTAAATAAATTAATAAAATATTCAAATATTCATTTGACTATTTTAATTCAAATTAAATATTCATTAAATTCAAATTTAAACCAAATCATAACTTAAATAAATTCTATAAATTTATTTCATAAATTTTAAGCTCCACATTTGATTATTTTCAAATTTAATTTAAACAACTTTAAATTCCATCGTTTAACAAATCAAATTGGAATTCCTCTTTACTTAAATAACTTAAATTTAGTTATTCATTAAAATATTAAATTCCATATTTCAACATTTTCTAAATAACTAAAATTAAAAATTTATTTATATTCAGGTCAAACAATCATCCTTATCATAAAAATAAAAATTTGATTTTTAATCCATATTATTCCATTTATTTGTTTTATATTTAAATTTAAATATACTGAAAATTATGGATTGTTACATCCTCCCCCACTTAAAAATCTTTTCGTCCTCGAAAAGAGAACGAGATAAGGTGTTAAACAAACCATACTTCCAAATTCATACTTATAAAATTGCACTTATAAAGTAGGTTACCAAGTTGTACAGTTTCATAAAATTTTCTAACTCCCGAAATCACGGAAAATTTCGGCAGCATCTCCTTTATACGGAGAGGTCCGGAAAAATCATAACACATATATAAATCCAAATATACATGTCATCACACGATGAGGCATCCCAAAAAAGGGAAAACAACACATATATATAACCCCACGACCATATAACATAAAGACGTACCTTTTAGCGTTGTTTGCAAATTTTATTTCCTTTAGCATTTTAGTATTTAGCGCAAGCGAGTTCCAATGGTAGCGCGACTTCCTTATACCTGCTACATACTCACATGCTCATAAGAATTAAAGATATATATGGTAGATAGCAAATATATATAACTTACACAGCATATACCAATCATTCCAACTATAAAAACCAAAATGTTAATGACAGACCAGCGAACAAAATGAGGTTTATCACCCTTTAACTTTTGGAACTTGACTAAAGCACACTAGAAAAAAGTTATTGCATTCTTTTCAGGCTTTCCGAATTGTCCGTATTCGTCGAATTCGGATAATTCGTTCAAAAGTTATGATCGTTTTAGTGAAGGCGAACGCTTCAGCTCATACATTGAAACATGCAGACCTGAATTGTTCAACCCAATTTTTAACCCTTTAAACATTGAAATTACACTTAGAATATAGGAAAGGTTTTAGTTTACATTCTGGCCTTTCCGAATTGTACTCGCACATCAAAATCAGACACTTCGTTAGGATGTTATGGTCAAAACAATATAGACATACGCTTCAGTTTTTAAATTTCTGCGCATAGTACTGCGACTAACAAGTGAATTTCAACTTCGTAAACTTGAAAATTCGACATGGCATTATTAACGGAAGTTTTAGCTCAGTTTCTAAGGTTTCCAAAAAGTCCAAAATCGTCAAATTCCGATCAACCCACCAAAAGTTATGCTCATTTTACATCAGCCTATCGAATATTTCATATTTTTCTCATGAGTGCCAGTTTATTAAATTTGAAGTTTCAAACTTCCGAATTCCAAAACTTTAGCAAGGCTTTACCATCAAAATGGATTATCGCTCCATTATGCTCATAATACGATTCATACTTTTATTGCTTAAATATATTCATGTTCATTTCACTTATTTTAAATGAATTTCATTCCATTTACTTATTTTCATTATCATCCATCCTATATTAATTCCATTTGCAACTCATCCCTTCCATTTATTCTTGTTCATTCATTTAATTGTTTGCATTTACTTCATAATCCAAGAAATGGATTTTGCATTCAATCACTTTACTTCATCTAATATAATTTCTATTCGTTTCTCGTTTCATTTCAAGCATTAGTTCTAATTAACTTGAATTTATTCTAACTTTTACTACTAACTTAATCATATTAAATCTTTAACTCATTTACATGAATCAATTTGCCAAAATTTATCACTCATTTCTTTCCTAAGTGCTTAATTTTCAATTGATATTTATATGGTCTTCTAAGTTACTCTTATCGAGTCAATTCACTTGACTCGACTGAATTTAGCCTTATACCATCTTTCAAATGCTTGTTCATTTTTATAAATGCTAAATCATTATTCATTCATCCATTTAAATTTTTTTTTCTGAATTGACTAATTAAGACTTCTCGAGTTTACTTTCATTATCCTAATTCATTTTCCTTAATTAAATCCACTTAGTTCCAAATTCTTCCAATATTCTAATTTAATAAATTAGACTTCGGTTTTATATTTCTTATACTTTATTTCATTTTTTTAATGTTCAACTATTTTTCATTCACCCTTTTACGTCATTTCTATTTCTTATCCATTTATTTCCATTTCCACTTTAAATCAAATCTTCTTCCATTCACTCAACTTATTTAATTGATTCACAAATCCTGGTTCGAATTAAGGACTGTTTATAACTCGAATTTATACTTAGTTCTCAAATCATTTTTATTTGATTTCCTAAGTTAAACCTTATCTAACTCGACTCCTATACTCAAATGAAGTTATATTCCATTAGACGAAATGTTTATGTTCCATTCATTTTATTATCCATAGCTATATTTATATTCAAAAAAATGTCTTAACTAAGCTCTTCCAATTTTAGATTTTCTATCACTTCATTTCACATGTTCCCTAACTTACATTTTAATTTCATTACTTATTCCCTTCCAACTTCTTTTCGCCTAACTTAATATACTTATTAATTTTCCAAGTCATAGGTTATCACCTCATTACAAAACCCAATCTTCCAATTTATTTTATTTAACTATAGCTGAATTTCATTTCACGGTTATTTTCAATTTCTCTAACGCTTTTTATCGACCAACTTAGGATTTGTTTAAACTTAGTCATCGTCCACATTTAAGAGTTTAAATGAAAATTCCTTTCACTAACTTCTTAAGTCCATTTCTTGGTTTAAAATCACAAATTCTAAGGAATCGATTTGCCTTAGCACGAGAGTTAATATTACTAGTTGAGGTAACTTAAACTTAGATCCTAGGCTTATAAACTAAGTTTTAAAATAACATATGAACTTATACAATTTTATAGAAAAATCATGTCATAAAAGTTTTAAATCCAAATTCTTATTAACAAAGAACATAGAAATTTCGATTCTTTTTTAATTTAAATTCAACTTTAAATAACATATACTAATACCTTTATAAAAATTTGTACCATATGGAATTAAATACAAAAACCTTTGTTATACAAGTTATAATAATTATTGAGTGGTCTCTCCCCACTTAGACTCTTTTAAATAAACGTCGATAATGTGTGCACTCATTACCGAAGTCATTTCTAATGTCCAAGAAGGGATCACATTCATACCATTTAAAATCTTTTGAAGACTACGTCGAGAACTATTTCTCGTAATACATCATTATTTCAAAACTTTGGCAAACTATTTTAAAAAGCACGAGAATCAAGTTCTTAAGCTCATTTCTATTCATTTGCAAATATATTTAAACCCAATTGTATTTAATAGATTTCACTTTCAAATTTCCTTAAACCATTTAAATTTTCCCACACCTATTAATAATCTCTTATTATGCTTATTATTTAATCGACCATAATAGGTAACAACTTAATATTCCACCTACTAAAACGAATATATATATACTTGAATCAATAATATATTTTTGGTATTTTTAAAATATAATCGAAAACCATAGTATGTCGATCATTCTTTTCGCTTGTTTCTAAATTCCTATCAATTCTATGGCGTCCCGTATATCGACCAGAATCCATAAATATTCAGCATAACAAATCAACATAATATAAAAACAATTTATATCAAAAATACAAGTACGCTCTCTCATATATACACTCAAACTCATTCTAAGGCGTTTCTAATCCCATCTCTAATGAGTTAATTCCTAAACAGAGCCAAGGTTATCGCAAACCATCGCTCTGATACCAGATGTAACGACCTGGATTTTTTTACCGTTCAAATCGACAATAAACCATACATGTCGACCCAAACAAATCACCAACCAGATAGTTATTGGGAAAAAGAAGAAAAAGAGAAAGAAGATAAAATAAATAACAGAGTTCTCACAGCGAAAGGATAACATATAATAAATAACTAATCGTTAAAAGCATTTGAAGTATATACATTTGTCTATAACATACAATGATTATCAGAGTTACATATACATACAGATGTACATAATAAGCAGCGGAAATAAATATACTTGATATATATACCAAATCCTCGTCTTCTTCCTCCAAGCTATTGCAATCTTCGCTAACTGCGACTTCTGCTGACCCAAGCGCATTGCATAAAAAGAAAACACAACAAACACTCGAATCAACACTAAATCATTCTATTAGTTAAATTAAAATACGAAATAAACTGAGTGTCATGGGTACAGTAACACAAGAGATGTTACGGGAATTTTCCATCTCTCAAGGATCTGTTAAACTAATACATACATAGTATAATACGCTATTATTGTAATGTCTATTTAGTAAAGTAAACATAATGAAAATAGCGTAAGCAGGATTACATTTTTACCCTTACACCGTTTATAATACCGTAATCTATACAGTACCGTAAACCCATCGTAACCGATGGCATCAAATGGCACTCCATAGGTACGAGACAAATCAAAATCGTATGGGGCTCGATAAGGATAAATATGACAAGGCGCTCGAGGCAATGCCCAGGGTAGGATTCTACCAATTGCACTCCCGGACCGGTGGTAACGCATAGCAGCCACTACCGTCCATCTCGGATCACACTCCCAAATCAAAAGGGCCCAATCATCATCATCATCATAGTCATAGGAATGGTATCGAAGAAGTGTGTCCGATCAAAGGTGCTACCTCAATTAGTCACGGTATAGCTCTTGCTTTAGTCATTTCAATTATAACCCGAAGGTCAAGGCTATATTCGTTATCGTTCATCTTCTTCAATCCAACAATTGCCTCCAAGTCATCATATTTCATTCTGGATATGTCATAACGTTCACAGTTGTTAAAGTGGTATCGACACTGACAGAGAGTATGCCACTTGTCGACTCCGGCCTCTTTAACAACCAACGTTTACATTTTTCACATCAGTCGGTTCTTTTACATTTCACAAAGGTTCGCTTTATATCCAAAATATCATGTTTTGTTTCAAACCCAATTTATATTCAAGAAGAATATAATTTTTATATCAACATATCATAATCATACCAAAACCTATTATATTCTAAACTATAATATATTTCATTTCATTATATTATAATCATATAATATTTCAAATTTGATTTATATTCACGTAGAATATACTTCATATCAAAGATTATAATTATCTCAAATCGATTTGAATTCGAAATCCATTCATATTCAAATAGAGTATAAATCTCCATAACCACTCATTCATATCATTTATGGGATCCATTATATTCGAATAAATATCCACTACATTTCCATATAAAATTGGTTAAAGTCGATTTATATTCGAATACTTTATCTCAACTCCGTCTCGACTATGGTTTAAATCCAGCACTTTCCATTCGGAAGAAATTTACAATTCATAAAAAATACAAACGAAAATAAATGTTTATAAGAAAAATTTTATATAAAATAAATATATAAATAATATAATAATTAAAAACGGTAAGATAGTTTAAAATATCATGTATTTACATAAAAAAGTTTGTTAGATAGTTTTGAATAATAAAACATAGAGGGAGTAGTTTGTATAATCGAATAGTTTATTGGTTAAAGTTTAAATAAATAATTTTGAAGGAAAGGTATAGTTTATTTTGAAATCAAGCAAGGTATATATATATATATATAGAATCTTTAAAAAAATTAAATTTAAACTAAAATTGTTCCTTTCTTCCGAATTTCAAATACCTGAATCTAAATTCAAGTCTCAATGGAGTTCATTTAATTCCATATCTCATTTCAACCTTGATCAAACAAACTGTTCAATTGAACGGATTCAAATTCAAATTCATGCCAAATTCGAAGAATTTTCATGTATCTTCAAATAACTTACATTTCAAACTCAATTCTATGGAAATTCTCAATTCAACAACTTTCGTAAATTTGGAAACTCCAAGGCATATAAAAATCCTTCCTTTTTTTCAAATCTCAATTTGTTTGGATAATTTCTCTTGCCCGCTTCATTAACATTCAAGTCATGCTTAAAGGAAACATAAGATTTATCAACATCGACTCATTTCCTTTAAATAAAATTCCTTATCAATAGAATTTTGAATATTTAAAATCATTTAACCAACCGATGTCCATATATAATTTGCAACCCTATAGTCAAGTGATTTTAAATTTAATTTCTCGATATTCATGGATGGATCTATCCTTTCAATCCAAATCAGGGTCACAGATATTTATCATTTCAACATATGTTCTTAATTCATTTAAATCGAGAAATCTCGGGTTTATTCGATGCCCGTAACATCAAGGGTGAAAAATTGGGATTCATCGTCAATAATGAGTAAACAACATCCATATACTAAAATAAATAACATTTCAAGCAATATTTATTCAGAAATCACTCAAAGCATCCATCACAACCATTCAGCCAATTAATCGGTATTAATCTGTCCTACAGGTTTGCAAGCATCCGAATTTCCAACTAGTAATTTAATTAAATTAAATAACTAATTGTTGGCCTAAGTTTTCAGATTAACATACTTGCATGACAGTTTCTAAGCAACAAGTCATCGATCCAACACAACCATCCAACCAAACTTATTTCACAATTTAAATAAACAAATATGGGAATAATTCAGTATTTCGTAAGTGAGAAAATCACTCACCTTTGGGTCCTTAGTGGATCAGACGTACAACCAAAGCCCAAAATTTCATAGTCCCCAAATGCATCCAAACCGGTCTCAGATCGTCCGCAATTCCGCCACGATCCCAACGCACCCAACCGCGTCCGAATCCGAGTTCATATGTGAAAGTTATTAGCGGTTTACCATTTGAAATTTAAAATATACAAAATTTAAATAAAATATTATCTCACCCATTAAGACATCGCCACGTCAGCAACTAAATCCCGCTCTCCCTCTACCTCACACGGTGAACATTTCTTTGATGGAAAAAGGAACCTAACCTCCGTTACTTTGACTGCTGACCGCTCCCTCCTCCGGCCGAGTTAGGGGCTCCGACCACCGCCGACGTGTCCACCCCGCCAAGCCGCATCCACCAGCACCCTCGATTGCCACCCCGACGGCTTTCTTCCCTGCCAACACGAACCTGAATGGTAAGGGTTTTGGCCCTTTTCCGACAAAATTCCGGCTACCTACCACACGATAAATCGAACGAATACCACCGTTGAACTCGTATGACCAATCTCTACAATACCCCGATCGACGATTCTTTGATTAACTTGGAAATCAAAAACCCCTAATTCCAACTCTAGGGTTTTCGATTCTAGTGAACTTTGAACATTAATTCCGTCCAAATCGATCGCTGCATGTCGACATAAATTGTATCAGAAGCTTCGTATCGTCGAGGGCTTCGAAATGGTATATAATATGTTGGTATTTGGAGAAGATTTAAATTTTGAAGTTTGGATTTCTAATAGATCTAGGGTTTTGAAATTTATTTCTGCCATTAGAAAGAGATGAGGAAGAATTGTGCGTACTGAATGAGAAAAATGAGTCTGTGAGGAAGAAAACTTAAGTTTATACACATATAAGAGACCCAATATGATCAACACACAGTTATCTTATTACACTGATTCTCTTTCACTTTTTCTCCCGTACGATCAAGCAGTAAGTCAGATTGTAACATAAATTGAAATCCAATCATAATTCACCGTTCCGATTCCAATGAGACTGGTTTCGTCAGATTCCGAGACAGTTTCCAAAACAGTTAAATTTCACAGTTAAATAAATTAATAAAATATTTAAATATTCATTTAACTGTTTTAATTCAAATTGAATATTCATTAAATTCAAATTTAAACCAAATCATAACTTAAATAAATTTTATAAATTCATTTCATAAATTTTAAGTTCCACATTTGATTATTTTAAAATTTAAAATTTGAATTAAAAATTTAATTTGAACAAATTTAAATTCCATCGTTTAACAAATCAAATTGTGAATTCCCCTTTACTTAAATAACTTAAATTTAGCTATTCATTAAAATATTAAATTCCATATTACAACATTTTCTAAATAACTAAATTAAAAATTTATTTATATTCAATTCAAACAATCATCCTTATCATAAAAATCAAAATTTGATTTTTAACCCATATTATTCCATTTATTTATTTTATATTTAAATTTAAATATACTAAAAATTATGGGTTTTTATAGTTATTCACATTCGATGTGAAAAAGGGATTTAAATAAATATTTTGCAGATAAAAATATTTATAAAGGAATTTGGGGTTTGAATTAGGAATTTAAACGGAATTACTGAAATTAGAAACTGACTAGAAATTAGTTGAGTTGAATGGCTTTTTGGGTATCGATCTGATGTTGGTTTCGGCCTTTAGGGTTTATACTTGGGATGTTGTTCTCTTACAAGTTTACAGTTAGAGACTGATAGAGATGGGAAGATATTGATGCATGAATCAGAAATGGAAACGTTTTCCAAAGTTAATAACGTATGTTTTCTAATTTTAGAAAATAAGGAATTTATTAATATATGGAAATGATAAATGGGAAATTGGGAAATGAAATGATGATTGATCGGTAAGATTTCCATTTGGAAATACGACTGTTGTTTGTACACATGTTTTCCTTTGACAGTTAAATCACCGACTATCAAAGATTTTGACCATTTCCGCTGTCAATACGAAGAGACCGGGATCAGATATATTATCTGAAAACCACTCTGTATGGCATTAGCGTTGCGAGTCAAATATGATGAAGATAATTGAAGACGAAGTTATGCAAGGGCTGTTCTGGCGATCCTAGGTAGAAATTGCCTAAGATGGATTTACAGAATAGTACCTTCGGTCTGTCCAGTCCCAGGACGACCTGTATGGAAGAATGTCTGATAGAGTATATTTAATAGATCACGTAAGTTGATCTCTCCCAACGTATTTACGTTTGGTGGCGGAGGAGTTCGTTTCTCTTAGATGTATACCCGTGGTATTTTTAGGGAATCAATTTGTGATTTGGCGGGTATGACGATGTGACATTCAAAGTGAATGAACATGTGGTTTGTAAAGGATATGTTATGGCCTCTAGCCTCACAACCGGAAATGGTATAAAATCGGGTAGGTCGCATGGCTAAGCGGTTAGCTTCCAATTAGGGTGTATTGTCACCTGATCTAGAGAAATTCCATTTACTTCTATAATCTATTTCGATGTTGTCCCTTTTGGGAAACGGTTGCTGATCCCAACCATTGGTGATAATACATTTGGTAAACTCAAGCGAAATGAGTGACTGGTCATGTCTAGCCTGGGTTACAAGATGTTCTTGTTGAACCGGGTGTATTTCTCTCTAGAGATACACTGTCGGAAGGTGGTCCCATACCTTGCCAGTTGGAATTCATTAACCAATAAGCACCCATGGTTTTTTATTGTATATTATATATGTGGAACGTGAGATGAAAGCGTTCTGCTAGATGATTATTATATTGTGGTTGATAGACATTATTATAATATCAAATGAGTTTGTTATAAAGATTATCGTTCTTTCAAAAGGTTTTTAAATGTTGGACCAAGTGTTTTGGATTCTTATAAGGGAAAACCCCATTCCGTTATACGGCGTGGTCTTATGAGATATCGTTTAATTGATCAAACTGTTTTAAATGGTTTTACTCATACCAGTCCCTTGGCTGACCCAGAGTTTATTTTGTTTTGTTATCCTAAACTCTTGGGTGCCCAATTTTGTACGAGCAGTCAAGTAGTCGGGTTTTACAGATATACTTGGAGAGCTTGGAGCAGGACGCTTCAGGATTTTATAGCTATTGTTTATTCCGCTGTGTTGTAAGTGTTGTACTCTGATAATGTTACTGTATACATATACTAATTTTATTTCAAAGATATGATATCTATTATATGTTTTTCGTTCCGTTGTAAGATTCGTGTTACTCTAATGTGGTATGTTCTTCTTCTTCTATTCTAACTTTGTATCTTATCTATTCTCACCCTCTATTTTCTTTTATTAACTATCTGGTATTTCCGAGGCTTGAATAGTTGACATTGGGTTATATGTCGGTTACTCGGGATCGCAGAAACCTGGGTTGTTATAGCGGAGCTCTGCTACAACAAAGATTGAATGGCCTAATCTACTCCAAATCTAATTCAGCAAGCATTATACAAATTCAGCGATTGCTACAACAACAAATTCAGCGTTTTCTTCGCAGTAATTAGGATCCATTTCCTTAGATCTTTTCATTATGAGTTCATGTTATTTTTAGATCTGAATATTTAAATAGTAATCGTGATATGTATATAAAAATTGGATCTTGAATCGGTGCCTAATCAGTTCTATTATGACTCATTCCTCTGATCTGTTGTTATATGTCTATATCGTCACCAAGTCTAACCTTGTCATAATATGTCCATTCAGTTTTTATGCCTATTTCTACTGTTATGTTATTGATTCGTTATTATGCCTATTATGATTCTATTCTCTCCCTCTTTCCTCTTTTATTTTTATATAGCCAGGTTACCTTCGAGCCTAGGCCTAATGCTGGAAAATGCGAACGTGCGAAATTGGGAATGATTAGGAAAGACATAATTTGGGGCATAATTGATATTGGAAAAATATGAATATAAGTTTGGGCATAAAATATGGAAATATACAAATATGGATTTGGGGACATATATCATGTTGTATAACATAAATATGAATTTAGGCGAACATTGGAAAATATGATTTGGCATAAATTATGTAAAATATGATTTGGGCGTAAATTGGAATATACGTTAATATGAGTTTGGGCACAACTTGTATTGAAATATTTGAATATAAACTAGGGACATAAATTGGAAAATATGTAGATTTGGGTTTGTGCATAACATATATATATATATATATATATATATATATATATATATATATGTATGTATGTATGTATATGTATATATATATGCCTTGACTTATAACTTGGGAAAAAGAGCATATGGTACATAATTAAAGGGTGAATTGAAAAGGGGCATAAAAGTCTATAATTTGAATAGTGAATTGGGCATATAATTAAATATCGGGAAAAAGGGTATGAACACCTATAAGGGAATAAGTAAAATTGGATAATAATGAATGCCTAGAATTATAATTAGAAATTGTACTAATGACACGAGGTTAGGTTGCATTAGTGGTGGAAGTCTGCCCGGACCCGACCGGCATATCCAGCAATCACTAATGTTGAACCTAATGTGAGAGGTCTAAGTGCACAAATATGAGACGAGCTCAGATACAAGGTTAAGCCCAATTTGTGGAATATGTCTGCCCGGACTCGCTCGGCATATCCAGCATCCATAAATGACAGGTTTAATGTGGGGGGTCTAGCATACTGTAATCGTAAATGAAAATATGGTAATAAATCTTGAATACTTAACCTAGTTGAATCCATAGGGATTGTATGAATAAAATAAAGATGGGGTTAAGTAAAATTGGTTGAACGGTGGGTCGCTTAAGTAAATCTGAAGGGATGGGTAATATTTACATATAGGCCCATAAACTTAACCCAATAAGGTAATGTAATTAAGCCACCTAGAGGCATACATAACCGGTAGAAATAATAAATTATGTAATTGGAAGAAACCTTGTAGGGTAAGCATAACTTATAGAAATGATAGAATTAGATATGCGTAATAATCAGCAAAGTAAACAACGATAAGTTGTAGTGACGGTGTAAATTGAATTTATTATTAAATGAGAAAGAATGAGGAAAACTTGTAAAATAAATAAGTTATATTTAATCATAAATGGTAAGTGACATGTTAATTAGGAAACATGTGAATTGAGATATAATTAATAACGTATTAAGGAGAACATGTTACTGTAATGACGTAACCAAGCAAGAATATAAAATAGACTGTGGATTACAAAACTTGGGCCATAATCTAGAGAATAACATGTTGTGGGCTTATTAATAATCTTAAATTGATTAACTTATATGATTGAAATTAATAAGTAAGAGAAACTTGGTAAATTGGAATAAGAATTCAATGTGAATGGGAATAACCAAGTTAAATGGGAACCTGGTGAGGTTAGGCAAGCACGTAAAAGAATGTTTAGACATAGGGTCTAATAACATATTAAAGAAAGGCGTTTGGACCAGTCCGTACGTTTGAGGGTGAATAACCCAACGGGGTAGATCATCGAGGTATTATAAGACACGAGGGGAGTGCACATTCGTCTGATTGTTATGATGGCTCCAAAATTTTGGAAGGGGAAGCGCGCAGCTTCCTAAAGTACATAAGGTGCTCCTAGTAGTCCTCTGTGCGGTGACAGATGTCTTAAGCTGTACTCGTAGAGGTTGGGTCTGCGTGTAACTACTAGGTGGGTAGGCCTTGACTACAGATGTAGCTATGCAGTCAGAATGCTGTGACGAGGTGACACTAGGGTAGTTCGGCGGTTGCCTCACGAGGAGGCGGAGGTTCACGACCAACAAGGATAGCAGACCGTTGGATATCCGTCATCGGCCACCAGCGGGATGCGAAAAGACTAGAGCTAAACCCTAGATACCATTTCACCTTTCACTATCGAGGTATGGTGTTGAGGGTAGACGCCACATGGATGTTTAGATTAGTTGTTATTAGGGGCAATCACTTAGCTCTTGTAGTCTTTACTAGATGAGGGAGGGGCCGAGGTGGGACCATAGCCACCATGGAAAACAGACCCTAGGAATATCTGTATTTGGAGGCTCTTAAAGGCGGGCCTGTACATGTATGGAAAAACTCCCGGTCGAGTTCCGTGATTCTTGTTTAGCCCTGCCATGGAACTCGGTGCACATTGGAGGATGCACGATTGAGGCATTGAGCTACAATTACAGTACATACGTGGGACAGTCTAGATACATGCATATCTGCTCTAGGTGGTGTATCATAGACTAGAGGGAATTATTCCGATAAGGAATCTGATTCGATCGACGGTGGCAGTCCGTACGCTTACGTAGCATAGTAATGACAGATATATGTGAAAAGTAACATTGTTATATAGAGATCCGTACATCACTCCGGCATAGGATGAGGGACTTCATTCATTATGGTGGAGACCGTTCGAGTCGGTACCATGGGGTGTATCTCAATATTGAGAGATAGTTACATATATTGTATTAGGTGAATCCATGGGAAAATAAATGGGTACGATGCGCGGATAAGTCTTGAGTTTTTTTTACTTCAACTAACCTAATAATCAAGAAAATGTAATGGAACGGTATTTATAGAGATCACTCTATTTCTGATATACTAGTATCGGTGTGGTGCAGAGGAATGTATTTAAGAAGCGCAATATATCCTGTTCATCTTATCTTGCTCAGTTCACACTTGTTATTGTTATTTTGTTCTTCCAGTTTTTATATACTTTCCATGATAATTCTATTTATTTATATTTAAAAGTAACTGGACTCGCCAAACTTTATGTCTGACCCTTTTTGTTTCCTCTTCTCTCTCTTCCGTTTCCCCCCCCCCCCAGGTTCTCAGGGTGGAAGTGCTTAGAGTTGATTTGGATTCTTTCAGCTTAGCTTGGATTTTGGATATAGATGTATTGCTTTGATTTATGGTCAACTCTCTTATGGCTTCACATGGGAAATATGGTTTTATGCTTTTGTACTCTGATATTTTTGGCAAGATAGATTATTTATGTAATTGGTTACTCCAAACTTATGATGTAAACTTAGTATTTGGGACCAAGGTGTTTTGATATAAATAAAGTTTTTAATTTCGCTGCTATTTTTCATGTCTGTCTTGGGCTGTTATGTTCTTATTTACCTATAACGCTTCACAAAACTTAATGCATTCTATATAGAGTGTCATTAACGGACGTAGAGTGTCACATTTGGTATCAGAGTATATGGTTATAAGATTGAATAAAATATTTCGAAAAAAGTTTCCAAAAAGGTCTCAAAAACAAAGTATTTTAAAATAAAAAAGTCTATTTTTGTAAAACCATATTTCCCAAAGCCATAAATATCTTATCGATTCTCCACTTGATTCCTTTACCTTTTTGTTCGGGGAACCATTTCTTCCCAAAAGGGTATCCCTATGTCGACATGGTTCCATAGGCATGTCAAAACTACGATACATGTCGAAGGGCAAAGAAGTTCCCAACCTCCATCTATAGCCATAGTAGTTTCACCTGCGACTTATTTTCTTTCAAGCCTTTGTAAGAATGTCCATGCGATGGAGGCAGCTTTCAAGAGACTAGTTAGCATGTGGCAAAAAGGAGACTAAGCGAGTTGGGGCTAAGGAGCACAACCCAAAGTTGAAAGGAAATGGTGGCTTAAGCAGGGACTATAGATGCAAGAAAAGAGGAAATACCATAACTTCGGAATGGTGGGCCATCTGAAAAAGGATTGCAAAAAAAGGAAAGGCGTTTGTTTCCACTTTGGTAAGGCGGGACACCATATTAAGGAGTGCCCAAAGAGGCAAGGACAAGGCCAGAAGGCAGGAACTTCTGGAGGGAAAGCTAATGTTCTCATAGCTGGTGGACATGATAGGGGTAGGAAAGTTTCCATCGAAGGATTGATTTCTATTCCTGATCTTCCTATTAGGATTCTTTTTCTGGCGCTTCGCATTCTTTTATATCTAATCCTTTAGTTCAGTCTCTGCACCTAGATACTAGTATGGTTTTGGATCCCGTTATTGCCTCAAACCCCATTGGAGGTACGACTCATTTATCAAGGATTGGTCGGGGTTTGAGAATCTCTGTGTTTGGCATCAAGTTTGATTGTGACGCATATGTTCTTGATTTCATAAGATATGGTTTGGTTCTAGGGATGGATTGGTTAACCATATTTGGAGCAATTATAGATTGTGAGAGGAGGGTCGTTAGACTTCTAACTTGCCATGGAAAGACTCGAGAGATTTCCTATGACCCCAAAAGGGTCTGTCATGCTTAGTCTCCTAGGTCGTCTTGATATATCTATCGATGATTTGCGATGTGTACCAATAGTTGTGAGTATCCTGTTGTTTTTGATGAGGTTCGAGGTTTACCCCGAGGCACGAGATTGGTTTCCACAAATACTTGGTTGACAATGCAAAGCGAGTTGCGTTGCCTGTGCGACATATGACTCCTAAAAGAAAAGAGGTAACTTATAAAGCATGTAGGAGAGCTACTTGAGAAGAGGTTTGATAGGTAAAGTAAATCGGGATGAGAAACCTACTGAAGACAGTCCCTGAAGAAGCCCGTCATTCTAATACGACTATTCATTCAAGAGGCGATAAAATGTATAGAGTTCGAGGTAGTGAAGCCAAACTTGCGAGAGGAAGTGAAAGTAGAGAAGGAATCAACAATGGGATAAGTTCTGACTTGCATACTTGGATCGGAGGTTAAGAAATTATGCAAAGAAGTGAAGCTAATAAAAGTGCAATGGGGAGGACCTCGAGAATGCTACTTGGGAGGCTGAAGACAAGATTCACGCTTCATATCCTTTCCTTTTCGAGAATATGTCCTTAACTTGTTTTTCAAAGTTTCGAATTAATACTTGTATCTATCATTTGAATATCTCCTATCGATCAAGTCTTTAGGTAGAAAACTAATGAATGTAAACATGTATTTGATGGATGCAAGTGGTCGCTAGTGATTGCTCGTGGATGCATATACAGACATAATAGGCACTAGATCGGCTCAATCACTTACACATTGCATATCGATGTGTGTACATTTTAAATTTTTATGGACGATGATGGGATTATCGTTACATTGATGTTGCATTTGGATGGATGATTGTGCACACATATAGAAATTACATGGATTAGGATAATTTGCATACATTTTGGTTGCATGGCACAAACATACATTGCATTAAGGAGGTCAACTGAATCAGTAGACCGCCTGATCTTTTACATTAGTTTACGGACATATACACACACTATTGCGTATATTCATAAAAGCATTAGAAATTCCTTAAGGACAATGGATACCTGTGATTGCTAGATGATTGTATGATTGTTGGATGTTAGGATATACGTTCTTCTTAATTTAGAGATTTCAGGGACGAAATCCTTTAAGTAGGAGAAAATGTAACACCCCGAAATTTTGATGGCACTAAAGATGATGAATTAAAGAATATTTAGTGTGAAATACACTATTAACAATGAATTAAGTAAAACTTAATTAAATTTCAGAATTAATTAAAACAGACCATGCCATTGCGTTCGTCTCGGAACTCTGGTCAAGATAGGCACCTGATTTGCGTAAATCGGACACCGTATGAAGAAGTTATTAATATTTGAAGTTTGTATACGCATAAGAAGAATACACACACACACACACATATATATATATATATAAATCCAGAAATTCAAAAATATACAAAAATCAGCAAAACCAGAAATCTGGCGTGCAAATCGAGGAAGGCCGACATTTTGAAATCGACCCGAGATCCTGCTGGGTCGACCTAGGGGTCGACCCAGGCTCATGGGGGTCGACCCCGGGGTCGACCTAGGGGTCGACACCCCTGAAGGGGGGGTCGACTCACCTGAAGGGGGGTCGACCCACCCGATGATCTGGAAGCTTCTCTGACGTGGACGATTCTGATGGCTTCTAGTCCAATCTGAAGTTCTTGGTTGCTCTGCTACTCCTATATAAAGGACCCTAGACCTAGGTTTTATTCATCTAAAAATAGAGACGACAGCGGAGCTCTGTTACAACAAAGATTGAATGGCCTAATCTACTCCAAATCTAATTCAACAAGCATTATACAAATTCAGCGATTGCTAAAACAACAAATTCAGCGTGTTCTTCGTAGTAATTTGGATCTATTTCCTTAGATCTATTCACTGTGAGTCCATGTTATTTTTAGATCTGAAAATTTAAATAGTTATCATGATATGTATATAAAAATTGGATCTTGAATCGGTACCTAAGCAGTTCTATTATGACTTATTCCTCTGATCTATTCTTATATGTCTATATCGTCACCAAGTCTAATCTTGTCATAATATGTCCATTTAGTTTTTATGCCTACTTCTACCATTATGTTATTGATTTGTTATTACGCCTGTTTTGGTTCTATTCTCTCCCTCTTTTCTCTTTTTTTCTTATATAGGCAGGCTACCTTCGAGCCTAGGCTTAACGCTGGAAAACGCGAACGTGTGAAATTGGGAATGATTGGGAAAGACATAATTTGGGGCATAATTGATATTGGAAAAATATGAATATAAGTTTGAGCATTGTGATAACCCCAAACTCCCGTAGTACAAAAGCAAGGATATTCATTGGAATATAACACATAAAGAATAACAATAAAACAGAAATATAGAATTACAACAGATAATGTATATCAAGTTACACTGGAAATAATATATCATCAGAGTTACAGAGCATAATAGGATCATATTAGAACATAATACAGTTTTCCACTTAATATAAAATGTCTACAGCGGAATCAAACATAATATACTAAATGAAGTCTGGACAACATAATAGAAATGATAGGATCCATCTTCAACTCCATAGCCATCCAGAATGAATCTGCTAAAACCTATATACAAGGCTGCCCGTGTGGAGAAGAGGCCACCCGAGTTTGCAAAGTGAAAAAAACTACGATTCAGTCATGGGACTGTTTGGGAAATCTTATATAACCTATTTAATAATAAGGCTAATCACAGGACCACGCCGCTAACGTGGAACGGGTTTACTCCACGGGATTGCCAGTGCATAAATAAAGTAAATCGTTAAACAACGCAATGCTTTTTAGAAAAATGAAACCACTATAAGGCTCAAGTCCCATCACACAATGCAACACAAACCGGAGGATAGAGTTTTACCTTATAATGGACAAAAATGCTTGATACGATAAAATGAATTTGATATTATTATTAGTGTTTATATGTTTCAAAAACAATTTCAATCATAATGTATCAATCATAGATGGCATAGTACCCCATCCTACTATGTCTCCATATATAGGTTTACAATCAAAACCACATGGTGTTTTATTGGAAGTTGGATTTCCATCACGAACCAAGGCAAGAGATAGTCCTTACCGAATTCGAGACAATCTAGCCTAACATGTCATAGGACTCAGACTCAGGTGAGCCCTTAGGAGCCACAGGGCCGGTCCACAACTAATGTTAGTGGATTATATGCAATTCCTGAACAATACGTCTCCCCGCCCTATGGGGTATAAAATAGAGCCACTAGGGACTCAAATCCGAGGTACCTCGCTTTCCATCATCCACATAAGTAAAAATATCTGGGCTTGTAAAACCCAGACACCGCTCCTAGCTAGAAAGAAACGCATGTTCTCCCTGGATCCTTCTCCCATTTATGGTTCATACCGGGGTGTGAGGTTCGCGAAGTAACGCTATACACAAAGCTATGCTAAATAAAGCTGTGCTTTGATCATCAACCACAAGGCTTTTCTTTTCAACAATAAGCCTTGATCATTTGCATCTTGGCATGCCACATTGACAATCCACACCATGCGATCGATAACTACTAATATATAATCTCTGAGCTCGTGCATCTCAGAGAAGGGTGTTAAGAAAGAGAATAAATTCTCCGCCACCAATCAGATATATATTAAATAGAAATCTATTTGCATGGAATGAAATCCAATGTCAGACACACATCCATTTACAAGTCCGTTCTGGGTCTGAACGAAACCGGAGATACCTTATTCCTCATCCCGTATGTCCAATACAGAAGAGAGTTGCTTGCTTATCCGGACAATCAAAAAGTACATCCGGACAACTACCACTTTAACCCTTTCCTAGGAGCGACCCAGTGTCGGGCATTAGTAGCCGTCCATTCGATATGAAGATCTCCGGTCTTTAATCACCGTCTTCAATATCTTCGATTTAAATCATCGTCTAATTATTTGAAATGAGATTGAACTCGGTCTTTTCAAATAATTCTCGCATATATATAATTTTAAACCATTTCGTATCGTTAATCTTATTTGGTAATGATTTATCGCTATTTTTTTATTAAAAAAAAAATAGCTCAATTTAATTTAATGACGCTTTGGGTCAATAGGCAGCCCTGGCGCTGTTTTTATCAAAATTTGATTTATACATATCTCTAAATATAACCGTTGGATTTTTACAAAATTTATATCGCTGGAAAGATCTTCCCAAAGCAGTCCTAACGGTTCCAGTTTTGAGAAAATCCGACGGTCGGATCTTTCGGTATAATCGTATAAAGTTACGATTCCGAAATGCGAACTACCGTGTGCGATTCATTTAATTTTAATTTATGTATATAATTATATTTAAATATAAACCCTTCAACGATTCCACTAACGTGTTCAACACGCCAAATAAAAGAATGTTTTATTGGCATAACACATCTACATGTTCATAATGTCAAATAAATATGTATTTTATTTACATGACATTTCTTGCTAATGAAAAATAAAAAGATAGTTTTTATTTGTATGCAAATTTCTATTTTTAACTTTAACAAATAAAAAGAAGTACTTTTATTTGTATGTAGTTCCAATATATGACATGACACATAAAAATGTCTCTTAAATTTATACACAAATTCTAATGTGTATTTTGATGATAAAAATATCTCTTTATATTTGTACACAAATTCTAATGTGTATATTGACGATAAAAGTGTCTCTTTATATTTATACACAAATTCTAATGTGTATTCTGATGGTCTCATTTTGTTAACAATTCTATTTAACAGAATGATTACAAATGATTCTTTCATTTTTGTTGAAAATTCTAATTCAACAAAATGATAAAAGATGGTTCTTTCATTTTTCAACAAAATGATAAAAATGTTTCTTTCATTTTTGTTAAAAATTCTAATTCAACAATTTTTTTTTTGTTTTTGCTTAAACACTAATCTCTTTAACCAAGTTTTGACAAAAATGAATATTTTGTTTCAACTAACATATTCTGACAAAAAAGAATATTTTGATTCAACTAACATGTTTTGAAAAAAATGAATATTTTGTTTCAACTAACATGTTTTGACAAAAATGATAATTCTTGTTTCAACTAGCATGTTTTGACAAAAATGAATATTTTGTTTCAACTAACATGTTTTGACAAAAATAATAATTCTGTTTCAACTAACATATTCTAACAAAAATGATAATTCTATTTCAACTAACATATTCTGAAAAAAATGATAATTCTGATTCAACTTCCATATTCTAACAAAAATGATAATTCTTTTTTCAATTAACATATTCTGACAAAAATGAATATTTCTGTTTCAACTAACATGTTCTGACGAAAACGATAATTCTGTTTCAACTAACATATTCTGACAAAAATGATAGTTCCTGTTTAACTCAATTCTAATTAACAAAAATGTTATTTTTTATTTAACTATATTCTAATTAACAAAAATGTTAATTTTTTGTTTAACTATATTCTAATTAACAAAAATGTTAATTTTTGTTTAACTATAAAATTTGTCAAAAATGACAATTTTATTTCAACAATTCTGAATTGCCAAAATTGGCAAACGAAATCAAATAATTCTAATTTGTCACAATGACAAATTTAATCCAACTCTTTTTCTTTTTCCACACAAATTGGTATCTTGTTTCCAACATTTTCATTCAACACAAACACCATAAAAACAATGGATTTACATAACAACAATAATTCTATATAAAATCACGTATCATAAAATAGAATTTAACAGCGAAAGGGGTAATATCACAATCATGATTAAGTAATTTTAATTATATAATAAAAAATAGAATTTCTCATAGTGGGCTTTAATTCTGAATAATTCAGATTTGAAATTTCTCCAATATCTGATCTGCTCCAAATCAGTTCTAATCAGTCCAGAAATGCAGATCTCAAACTCACGATCGCAATTGTTCTGAAATCGTTCAATTCTGTATTCGTATGAATAAGATATGAAGTTATTTATATTGATAATATTTTTAAATTTAATTTATTAAATAATAAAACTAAATATTATCCTTCTTCCTCATTCAGAAACAAGGTCGCGGGTTTCAAATTTGGGTTCGAAACTAGGGTTGAAATTTGCTCAAAACCCGAGACACTAGTTGATGATCGGATTAGACCACCTCGAAGGGATCTGGGAGCCGCGCCTCCACCTAGGAAACTGGCGAACTCGGTGGTAGTTTGGGGGAGATTTCAGGGTGCGAACAGCAGAGGTTTACAAGGGTGGTTCGATCGAAACACTAAACGATGGATCCCGAAACTTATATGGATATGAAGAGGAGGAAATTCTCTACAATATTGCCTGAAAAATTGATGGATTTCATAGAGTAAATTGGAAGTTATGGAGGAAGAAAGAATTGAACGTTAATCGTCGTTCTTTCTAGAGTGGCGGCTGGGTTTGAGGATTACGGTTTACTATTAATCCATATTTATAATATTAAATGATTAAATGTTCTATTTTAAAAAAAACCATTAATTTCTGATAACTCCAATTCAGCACAACGAAAGTTGTTCCTACCCAAAAGCCCCCGTTCCGGACACAATGGCCTAGGTCCCATCAGCCCAAATGATCGTTTTCAATTTGTTTTCTTTAAAGTAATATTTAAATCATTTATTTATTTAATTCGATCGTACATTTAAATTCACCGGAGCCACATACAGACTCCGAAAAATCCCGAAAAATAAAATTAGCTATGTTTTGATGATACGGACCTACAAAATTAATTTCATCGAATATGAAGATCGTTTGAAGAATGGCCTTTTTAACGGTCGATTAAATTCAATAGAAATTATTGAACATAGTTTAATTTAACACGCTCACAAATTAATTCCAAAAATTTTGGAAAATTAAAATTAGCAATAATTTGACATTCCGGATCGGAAAAAATTGGTTTCGTCAAAAACGGAGGTCGTTTGTATAATGGCCATTATACGGGCTATATATTATATTATATTCCATAACGACTATTCTGAATATTCAACTGGCCAAAACTTTTTATTCCCGCTATGAAATTTCAATTTTTTGGATTCGTTGGAAAGATATTTTTAAACAGATTTAAATATTTTTAGTTTCACTAAAATCCGATTTATTTTGAATCCTGTACATTTAGTCAAAGTTTAGATTCAAATTTTCAAACTACCATGCTATTTCTAATTCCTTTTAAAAATTAAAATAAATATACTCGTTCTAACTTCGATTTAAATAAATTTTAGATCGTTATTGTTTAAAATAAATTATTTTAACTATTCAAAATTCATTGAAATAGCCAAAATAAAAAATTTAAATTGATTCTGATTTTCCGGGTTGTTACAATCTCTTCCACTTAAAAGCTTTTCGTCCGCGAAAAGGAAACAATAGTAAAGTAGGAAACAAAACAGAAAATGCAAAAATTGTAAACGTACCTCAATACAAGAGTCACTCGGAGATGTCCACTCTGCACTTGGGATAAGCCTGTTTGATGCTATCCTCAGTCTCCCATGTACAGTCTCTAGGATCCCCGCTGCACTTTGACTAAGTGGATCCTCTTGTTCCTTAGAACTCGGGTCTATTTGCCAACAATTTTCATTGGCTCCCTTCTCATTGCTAAGCTCGGGGTAATCTCCAAATCTTGTTGTGTAGCTTCCTCCACAATCAAGTCTGGATCATGTACATGCTTCCGAAGTTGAGACACATGTAATACATCATGCATCCCTGGCAACCAGTCCGGCAACTGCACCCTATAAGCGAGAGTTCCAATCCGGCATAGGATGAGGGACTGTGTTCATTATGGTGGAGACCGTGCGAGTGGGTACCATGGGGTGTATCTCAATATTGAGAGATAATTACATATATTGTATTAGGTGAATCCATGGGAAAATAAATGGGTACGATGCGCGGATAAGTCTTGAGTTTTATTAACCCAAGTAACCTAATAATCATGAAAATGTAATGGAACGGTATTGGTAGGGATCACTCTATTTCTGATATACTAGTATCAGTGCGGTGCAAAGAAATGTATTTAAGAAGAGCAATATATCATGTTCATCTTATCTTGCTCAGTTCACACTTGTTATTGTTATCTTGTTCTTCCGGTTTTTATGTACTTGCCATGATACTTTTATTTATTTATATTTAAAAGTAACTGGACTCACCAGACTTTATATCTGACCCTTTTTGTTTCTTCTTCTCTCTCTTCTGTTCCCCCCGGTTCTTAGGGTGGAAGTGCTTAGAGTTGATTTGGATTCTTTCAGCTTAGCTTGGATTTTGGATATAAATGTACCGCTTTGACTTTGTTCAACTCTCTTATGGCTTCATATGGGAAATATGGTTTTATGCTTTTGTACTCTTATATTTTTGGCAAGATAAATTATTTATGTAATTGGTTACTCCAAAATTATGATGTAAACTCAGTATTTGGGACCAAGGTGTTTTGATATAAATAAAGTTTTTAATTCCGCTGCTATTCTACATGTCTGTCTTGTGCTATTACGTTGTTATTTACCTATAACGCTTCACGAAACTTATTGCATTCTATATAGAGTGTCATTAACGAACGTGGGGTGTCATAGGCATCAAGACCAGTTAGGAGTAAGCAACCAAGCCCAGGTCAACTAAGCTGGGGTAGAAACTGTCGGTCCCATAGCTCCACGAAACTGATAGGGTTCTCCTCCTGCTCATCAGAATGCTACCCAGGGAGATTGGGCCCCTATTTGTCACCCTTGGAATCTTGTCATTGACCGAGATATCCAAGGAGGAAGAAGGAATGTCCAAATGCCGAGACAGATGACATTACCGGATGAAAGAGCCAGGAGAGGTCGATCTGTTGAGGAAGTTGATCAAGACACATTTATTTCGCCAAATCTGACTGCCATGGTATGACAGATCATGAATGATTGTCGTGGACATAGGAATGAAGACTGGGGAGTCGATCGAATTCACATACCGTTCACTGATGACATCTTACAAGCGAAATTCCCTAGGAGATTTAATATGCCCTAGACGAACCAGTACGACGGTACCGCCGACCCACAACAGCACCTGATGAGGTACTCATCGCACATGGAGGTGGCGGTGGCCCCCGACACTATCAAGTGCAAAACCTTTCCAATCTTTTTAAGTGGAATAGCACTCGTGTGGTTCATGCGCTTGCCCACGAGGTCGGTTCCAAGCTTCAAAGATTTGAGTGAGAACTTTCCGACTCAATTCTGCCTCCACGCTACCAAATCGAAGCACATCATAGCTGTTTCAGCAATTAAGCACGGAAGGGGTGAATCCCTGAGGAATTATCTTAATCGATTCAATCGGGCGGCTACTGAAGTAAGCAACCCCAACCATGAGATTGTTATGATGGCCATGGTCGATGGCATTCACAAGCGAACAGAGTTCGGAAAATACTTGACTTGAAAGCCACCGACCACAATTGAGGCTTTTTATGAGAAGGCCCACATCTAACCGAGGCAAGAGGATGCGCAGCTAGAAGAGGAGGATGGACCAAAAAATATCTTTACCCCCTCGACCCAAAACAATGTCGTAGCCAAGCAGCTTAGGGACAACTCTGGAAAAGTGGAAGTGAGTGTTGGAAACCGCGACAAGAGAAATGGTGAATGGTTAAAAGAGACCAACGGGAGCTCGAGACAGAGGGGGAACGCTCGAAAGCAACCCCAATTCCAGGTATTCGAGACCTATACAGCTTTAAATGACACATTGGAGAATATCTATCTTGATACCTGCAACACGGTTCAGTATAAGAAACCGCCCCCACGTGAACCCATGGAGAAAGAGCGGGCGACTGGGAAATACTTCCTGTTCCATGATATCTATGGACATACGACCAACGAGTGTAGACATCTCAGGGACAACATTGAGAAGCTAATATGGGAAGGAAAACTTGATGAGTACAAGAAGACTTCGAGTGATAGGGGCAAGGAACTTTGGCGCCCAAGTAGAACAAAGCTGCATCTTGGGCCACCCCTCAGGGGAAAGGAAAGGGAATTGTCATCAATGCCATTGTTGGAGGACAACATCCGGCAGGTCACAGTATCAGAGCCATGGAACGTTACGTAAACTCCGCAAAACACCTTGACACTAAAGATTTAAGTCCCCTTGAAGCTGCAAGTCCCTTCAAGCAAAGAAAGAGGGTTGCCGACGATATTGTCTTCCGTGATCGGGAATTGGTCGGCATAGAAGCTCCAAAGGTCGATCCGCTGGTGATAACGGCCATTATTGGACCAATTACAGTCTGAAAGGTTTGCTCGACAATGGAAGCTCGGTGAACATTATGTTCAAACAAGCCTACGACCAAATGAAGCTGGACCTAAAGGACCTAGAGCACTATACCGGACAAATATGTGGTTTCAATGGAGCTTCCAGCGAACCGATTGGCCAAGTTAAACTATCTGTGGAATTAGGAGATAGGACCCGTCAGAAAGCTCGAATTCTTCCGTTTCTTGTGATGAATATTAACTCGCAGTACAATGCATTTCTGAGACGTCCGGCCCTATCGATATTCAGGGCTTGCATCACTCCATGGTGCTTACTTTTAAAGTTCCCAACTGATAGTGGAATTGGGACGGTATGAGGAGACCAAGTAACAGGTCGAGCTTGTTACTTGGCAGAATGGAAGAAGCTACAGGGTAGTGGCAACAAAGAGTCCGAAGAATCCTCTCCCCCAGAGGAGGGGAAAGAAGCATATCAATTACCGAGAACATCCCGGTCGAGACCGTCCATTTGTGAAGTCGAGGATATCGACCCACGCGAGGACAAAGAGCCGGGGTGTAGAAAGGCAGCCCCGAATGAGGCTAACGTGGAAATTCCGATAGATGAAGACGACCCCACCAAGGTTCTGAAGATTGGGTCCCATCTTGATCCTCTCTAGACGAGGGAACTGACTAAGTTTCTCCGAGCAAACCTAGACATGTTTGCATGGACCCACGCTAACATGTGTGGGATTTCACCTTCTATTATAACTCATTCTCTCAACATCAACCCATAGTATACTCCGATAAAGCAAAAGAGGCGAATGCTTGGCCCTGAAAGTTCGGGGGCCTTAAAAGAGGAAATTGGGAAGCTATAAGCCAATGGATTTATCCGGGATTTGACCTATCCCGACTGGATAGCTAACCCAATACTTTTGAAGAAGGCTAATGAGAAGTGGAGTACTTGCATTTATTTTTCTGACTTGAATAAAGCTTTCCCCAAGGACAGCTTCCCATTACCTTGGATTGATTAGTTGGTCGACTCGACTACGGGGCATGAATTGCTTTCGTTTATGGATCCATAATCAAGATACAATTAGATTACCATGCATGTTCCTAACCAAGAACATACCAGCTTCATCATTGATCTTGGGCTATACTATTATGTAGTAATGCCCTTTGGTATGAAGAACGCGGAGGCGACCTATCAACGGTTAGTTAATCGGATGTTCCACAACTAGATAGGGAAAACGATGGAGGTATATATGGACAATATGTTAGTAAAGACAAGACAATCGTCTGAACACGTGAATGATCTCTCAAGAATGTTTGGCATTCTCTGTAAGTATGACATGAAACTGAATCTATTAAAGTGTTCTTTCGGAGTAGCTTCGGGCAAATTACTGGGTTTTATTGTGAGTTCTCTATGGATCGAAAGTAATCCTGACTAGATTTCGACCCTCAAAGGAACCCAGGAAACTCGGTAGATCAAAGATGTTCAAAGCCTAGCGGGGAAGGTAGCAGCAATGGGTCGGTTTATTTTAAGGGCAACTGATAAATGCCTACCCTTCTTTGAGTTAACTAAAAGAGGGAAGAGAAACTTTACTTGGACGCCCGATTGCATCGAAGCTTTCCAGAATCTGCTTGATCATTTGGAGAAACCCCCTATAATCTCTAAGCCTATCGACCATGAAGACTTATTTGTTTATTTAGAAGTATCCTCACATGTGATCAGCTCGGTCCTGATCCGTGAAGAAGAACGAGTACAACGGTTGGTTTATTATGTAAGCAAAAAATTGACAAGGGCCGAGCGCAATTATCCAAAGATTGAGAAACTCACTTATAGCTTATTAATTACGTCAAGGAAGCTTCGGCACTACTTTCAAGCCCATCCAATTAAGATATTTACCGACCAACCCCTTCGACAAGTATTACAACGACCCGAGGCAAGTGGGAGATTACTGAAGTGGAACGTTGAATTGATTCAGTTCGACTTAACTTTTGTTCCTCGAAAATCAATCCGGGGGCAGGCCTTTGCCAATTTTATAGTATAATTTACTACCCCGGAAGATGAAGATCAGGAAGATAATCCCGAGCCCTTGAAGGGCGAACCGGAACCAGTTGTTTGGAAGCTATATATCGATGGAGCCTGAAACGACCGATGTTCGGGGGCTGGCATTGTACTACTATCTCCCGAGGGACGGTCGGTATATTATGCTTTGAGGTTAGAATTTCAAGCGACAAATAATGATTCTAAATATAAGGTCCTTATTTTTGTGGTTAAACTAGCAAGGGAATTGAAGATAACGTCGCTCGAGATTTTTTTTGATTCACGACTTGTGGTATGCCAGGTGCGGAAGGAATATCTTACCAAGGGGGGTCTGCTAAGTTCTTACCTTAAACAAGTCAAAAAATTATTGTGAAGTTTCAACCAGCATAGCATTTAACACATTCCTAGAAGGGAGAATCATATAGTAGATAGATTGGCGAAGCTAGCCAGTTCAGATCACCCGGGTGAAACGAAGTTGGTTCCCATAAAGACCCTGAGCATACCAAGCATCGAACAGGTGGAAGTCGACCAGACCGATACTTAACCTAAGAGGGAATCTTGGATGACTCCTATCAAAAATTTCCTCCTCCATGACACTTTAAGTGAAAGAAAGAATGAAAGACGAGCTATAGTCCGACAGGCTTGCAGGTACGTTATTCAACATAACCAACTATATAGAAGAGGTTTCTCTGTTCCCATGTTCTGATGTGTAGCCAACAACAATATCAAAAGGATATTGAAGAAAGTGCATGAAGGAGATTTTGGAGCCCACACCGGGGGACAAACCTTAGCCAAAAAAATATTGCAATGTGGATACTTCTGGCCGACTGTCAATAAAGATGCTGCTAATTATTCCAAAAGATATGACAAGTGCCTAAGGTTCGTGCAAATCCCACAAGCTCCTCTGACAGAGATCACCCAAATGGCTAGCCCCTGACCACTCGCGGTTTAGGGAATAGACATCATCGGAACTTTGCCCATTTCGAAGGGGGGTGCGAGATATGCGATTGTGGCTGTAGATTATTTCACAAAATGATCCGAGGCTGAGCAAATGACTACCATCACAACCACTGTTTCAAATCTCGCAAATATCGCCCGAGATCTCCTACGAGATCTCGTTTTGGGCTCCTTCCGAAATGAAATAGCAAATAACACTCTAAATCTCCTTTTGAATATATCGCCCGAGATATTAAAATATCGAACGATATATCGACCGAGACGAAATATTGGAATATCGTCCGAGATCTTAGATTTTTTGGTTAAAATTTAAATTTTTGCCTGAACTAAAACTGTAAATTAAAACTCAAATCTAACCATAACAAACTTTTGTTATTTTAATTGCATGTTAAATGACTATATTGTATGTTCGTATATGTTTTACAATGATTATGATTTTCATATTCGTCTTTTTACATACATGTTACTTATGAAATTATGTATTTAATACTCTATTTATGCTGATTTTTTTTTAATTTTTTGGATCTTTTTAATGTTTCCTGCCTAACAGTATTTCCTTTTTAAGCATATTACGATTTAGAGTATGAATGATCTTTCGCAAAATAAAGAATAATAAAGTTATTTTGCATTTTAAGTTAAAGTTACTATGTTTTTAATAATATCCATAAAAAACATTTTGTTAAAATATATTTTTAACATATCATGTACCCCGAGATTGTTCCGATATGAACTTTTAGACCTGAGATGAAAATCCGAGACGAACTCCCGAGTTAGATTTGTCTCATCCGAGATCTCCCCCGATACGAGACTGTGTCTATAAAATCTCCGAGACGAAACACGACCGATATCCGAGATTTAAAACCTTGATCACAACCAAGAGAGTCATCAACTTCATTGTTAGAAACATCATATGCCGATATGGGGTACCCCGAACCATTATCACAGATAATGGAACTCAGTTCGATAGCCAGGATTTTTGGGATTTTTGTGAGAAATATCATGTTGAGAAAAAGTATACCGCAGTGGCGCACCCCCAGTCTAATGGTCAAGTTGAAGTGGTTACCAATATCATCAAATCCATTCTGAAAAAGCGGTTGGAGCATGTTAAAGGAAAATGGGTCGACGAACTACCTCTGGCCCTTTAGGCGTATCGTACCACCCATAAAACAGCTATGAGTTATGCACCTTTCTCCCTGTCCTATGGTTTGGAAATAGTCCTCCCAATAGAACACGAGGTCCCTAATCATCGGACGACTTACTATGACCGCTTGACGAATAAAACACTTCTCTTGACGTCGTTAAACACGATCGACGAAAAGAGAGAAGAGGCAAACCTTCACGCAGAAGCTCACAAACAAAGGGTTGCACGATACTACAATAAGAAGGTGCGACCTAAGACCTTCGATGTAGGTGACCTTGTTTTGAAACAGATCTTCCCAATTTCGGTCCACATGGGCCCAAAGTGGGAGGGACCCTACGTCATTCAACGAAAGCTTGATAACGGAAGCTTCAGGCTGTCAACTTTTGATGGAGATCCTTTTCAGAGAGCATGGAATGAAAAGCATTTACGACTTTATCTTTCTTAAGATTTTTTTAAAGTTTCTTTATTAGTTCATTTGTTTTTGTTATTATAATAAGAAATACTTCATTGATTGCAGTAGTGCAAGAATAATAGTCTCTGTTCCTGCTCTGTTTTGTCGTCATAAAAAGGGTTGTGACTCAACTAACTATTACTCATGCCCTGACGCTCTAATGGGCCGACCCAAGATAAAGGAGGCAGACACCGTTGGGGGAATAAGGGCTTAAACATATCAAAGGTATCGATTCCAGACATTGACTAATTGAACAGTTCTTTGACTTCTACTTTGATTGATTCAAAGTAAGGTCGATGCCAAATCAAACATACTGACTAACTGTTGGGACTTAACTCTAAACCTCACAAATTGAGGATGAGTATAAACGACGGAAGAGCGTGAATGGTGCACCTCGACAAAAGACTGCTCAATCCTTAAGAACTCTACCCTTAACGACTAAAGGGTAAGTATAAAAGACTTGCGATGCCCCTGCCTAAAGGGCATCTGACCCCGACTTGGGTCAAATCCATTCGAGTATGATTGGAATACCCATTACTCGAATGACTTACTTCGACACCTGGGGCAAGAGGATTGATGGATAGCCCCGACTATGGTAGCACTCGAATAAATCCTCAAGAGCTCAAATAAAATAAGAAATCCAAATGATAATTTTTGTACACAGTTGATACAAGTATTTGTAAAACAAATAGATTTTAGTTCATAATACCATGGCATAATCACAAAATGTTGTTGCATGACAGGTACAATTTAAAGATCACCACCAAGAGAAACAGAGTTTGATAATTACAAAAGCGCAAGGGCCGCACTCGCGTGAAACTTCCAAAGGACCTTGAAGAAAAAACTACAGCAAAAGAACTTCTAAAACGGAGCTGGCATTTCTCCTTGCTTGACCATCTCTGCATGTTTGATCATTTCATGCATCTTCTCAGTGGTCGTCTTATGCCTTGATCCTCCAAGTGTACTTCCGAATGGACGATGAGCTGGTGCTGAGACTTGGGATCTAGAAAGATCCGTGAAAGGGGGAACTTCAACAGAAGAAAGGATGGTTGGGGGAATAACTTGAATAGGTTGAACATTCATGGGGTCTTCAACTGGTTCTGACTTCATAGATGAAATGTCCATGTCCCACTGAGCTTTGACCTCTTCCATAGATAGACGATCACCTTCCTTTGACTCCGCGATAATCTCGACATCATCATCCTCCGACGAATCTATATCGATTCTCTCTTCCCTCGATCCCTCGGTTGCATTCTCGGTTCCACTTCTCTTCCCGGTGACGGCACCTGCCTCTAAACCCTCCTTCACCAGAGAAGTACCTGCAGTAGAAAACATAAGTTAAGATCGAACAAGTAAGATTAAGATTAGTACATAAGCTTACCTCTAACTTTAGCTTCGATCGGGTGGTCAGCCTTGGCCCTAGTCGGCTCGAATGGAAGGACAGGAGCCGAACCTAAATCAATGTTAGCAGAAGAATAAAAGAGAGGCACTTTGGTCTGGCCACCGACATCTCCTTTCTCGGGGACCGATTTCCTCTTCAGTCTACGGCGTTCTTCTTTTTCTATCCTTTCTTCTTGGCTCCTTCCCTCGGCCAATACCATCCACTCCTTGTCATTTAAGATAGTATTCATTAAGGCTACCTCATTCACCGGTGGCCCTCTCGGTACATCTCTTTCGTCTCTCAAAATCATATTTGTAACACCATATAATTTCTATGTTTATTAAAGTAATGAATTAAAGAATACTTAATAGTAAAAGTGAGAATTAAGGGAAACGATTACGCCATTGCGTTCGTCTCAGAATTCTGCTTGAGATAAAGTCTGAGTTTCCGTGAATCGGACTCCGTATGAAGAAGTTATGCAGTTCAGAAGATTTCATGTTTAAACAGAAAATTTAAAAATTAAATAAACAAAAGTAGTTCGAATTTCAAAATCACATGAATCAGTTGGGCGGGAAAATTCCCGCCTATAGGGGTTCACTCCCACCAGGGGGGTCAACATAGGTGTCGACCCCCTAAGAGGGGTGTCGACTGGGGTGTCGACCCCCCTGTAGGGGGGCGACCCCTCGCCCAGATCCGAACAGTGACGATTTCTGACTTGTTGCTGAGTCACTAGGGCATAGGTGGCGATTTCTGGATAGCTCTATCTAGTCTGGATGGTTCTGATAGCTCCTAGGTTGATTTAACGGCTCACATAAATTAAAACTTCTATATAAACAACCACACCCCTCAACCCTAAACCACACAATTTCATTCCAAGGAGCCATCATTTTGTCATAGCCACTATTCTTCTCTAACTAGGAAGCAAACTAGAAAGCGAGTTAGAAGCTACAAATCAAATCTAAATTAGAGAATCAATAGTCTACGTCAAGGGATAGCTTTTCAGTTTCAGAAAACAGATCCTAGAAAACAAGATTTTTCTTTCGTTCGTAAGTTCAGTTATTCTTTAGATGTGAACAATTAAAAGTCATGATTTGTAATAAAGCGAAACTAGAACTGTGCTTAATTATAAGATAATGGTGATGCTGATTCATGTCTATTCTTGTGACGATTCTATCATATATACCCAGAGACTATTGTGGTTTATTGGACTTATCATGTTGTATGCTAAATTGGTGATGAACCTATCATGTTATATATATATATAAGTTTGGTGATTCTTTCATGTTATGTTACATACAGGTTTTTAGGCTAAGTCATATATGCCTATATGTTTAGATCTACATTCTCATATGTTTAGATCTATGTTAATTTGATCCAACTCAAATGCAAGTTCACATTTACATGCCTAATTGGAATTGTGTAATTCTATGTAAGTCCCCGTTCATATGCTTAAGATTCATGTTAATTGAATCCAAAATGCAAGTTCATTGTTTTATGCCAAATTTATATGACACATGTTTAGTTAGATCCTTATTACTTTATGTTGTGGGAATGGTACATGCTCCTTTCTTTTCCCTTTTGTTTATAAGTTAGGCTAAGTTGCGAGCCTAACGTTCTATGTGAATTATGCGAACGTATAACGGGGGTAACATCGGGAAAAACCTTAAATTTCATATTATTGGCATAGTTTGGCCTATAATCATATAAATGATTAGTTGCATAAAATGGTATAATTTATATACCTAAAAATTATGAACATGATTTAGAGGGTAAATGGGGCCTGACTTGAATGACAATAATTGTGGATAATTTACATATAAATATGAAGGGTAAATATGTAAATTAAGTAAAAGACGAATATGCCTAACCCGAGGTTAGATTGAGTTACGGTGTAAGACCGCCCGAAACCGCCCGGCACATCCAGCAACCATAACAATATAGATCTAATGTGAGAGGTTAGCGCATTAAACCCAAAAGAACCCGAGGTTAGATTGAGTTGTGGTGTAAGACTGCCCAGAACCGACCAACACATCCAGCGACCGCAACAATACATATCTAATGTGAGTGATTGGTGCTTTAATGAATGAATTAAAGCTAAGACAGGAATGGTAGGGTTAAGTTAATTAAGGCAACACTTAACCAATACAACATGTTAACTAAACTTATTGGTGGGGTTAGGTTAATTTGAGAACACTTAACCATTTTAACATGTTGATTAGGAAACCCTAATAACGGGGACCCATTTCAGCAGTAACCCACATAGATGTATCATGGTACCCCGAACTAGGCAGGGTGGGGCACGATTACTGGGCTGATTATAAGTGGTCAAAACAACGGTGGGTGGTGCATCAGTGTAGGTTCCGACGGAGTGCGGGCGTGCATGTACTCCGGAGTGGAAAAAGCAGGCACTGGGCATCAGTAGTTATACACTGTGCATCCTGAATTGTATCGGGTTGCCACCATAGGATTTGATACACCCCATGGTGGGACCAGCACAGGTATCTACAATCAAGCGGGGCCGAATGACACAAGTAGAAAACATATATGAGTAGGAGCCGATCGATAAAGGGGATCATTTATCATGAACACATGGTGCTAGTTGAAACACTTGTAAGTGGGTGCAGAGAAATAGTAAAGAGTGCGATAGCATATTCAGTTTTATTACCTTATTTCTATTGTGCTATCCTAGGTTCAGTTTATTCATGTCATGATCCTTTTTCCTGTTTCCATGCTAAATAATCACTGGAATTACAAGACTCATGCCTGACCCAATTTTTTTCGTTTTCGTTTCATCCGTCCACCCCCCCAGGTCCGTTGGGAGGGAATACTTCAGCTTAGTTCGGACCATTTCCAGCTTGAAGAGAGTAGAAGTATTGCTTGGATTCTCTTTCCTTGGGCTATGGTTTTGGATACACTCTTTTTGGGGATTTATGCTGCCTTATTGTTATTTTATGATTCTTTATGTTTTAATCAAGACAGAGATTTTGTTGTAATGATTTGGAAGCTGGTTTGAGACAGTTGTTGTAATGTTTTGACTGAACCACGTACTTATGAAATAAATTTAGTTTTTCCGCTGTTTATATGTCTGTCTTGTAAATTATCTGTATCTTTTACCCTTAATGCTCCACCGAAGTTAAGGCATTCCCTTTGTGAGTGACCTTAACAGAGGTGGGGTGTTTCACTTGGTATCAGAGCTGATGGTTGCCAGATCAGATAAAAAAATTTGGAAACTAATTTTCAAAAAGAAGTTTAAAGAAGCATTTTCAAGAAAAAGTGTTTTTTAAAAGGCATAATCCCCAAAGCCATATGCACTATCTTTCTATCCTTTGTTTTGAATCTTTTCATTTTCGTTTTAGTATGTCTGGGGATCTTAACCTTCTAGAGGGCGTACCGGTACCTGGCTGGTTCAGAAGTACCTAGAGTCTAAGGCTAATGATGCAGGCCTAGCAGACGTTCCTCCTCCCCCAGCTGCAGCCGTTCCTCCTCCTCTAAATGCAAATGCTTTCTCAAAGATATGTAGAGACTTTCGAGCCATGGGTGGAAAGAACTTTAATGGAACTGAATCATTCGTGGAAGTAAGAAACTGGCTCTAAGAAACCGAGGATTTGTTCTTTATCTTCGAAGTGGAAGATAGGCAGAAGATACAGTTGGCCGTATGGTTGCTTAAAGACGAAGCCTCTTATTGGTGGGAAGTTACTAATGCTGAGAGACCAGTTGAAACTTGGGTGGATTTCAGAATGAGGTTTGAAGTGAAATTCCTCTCACAAGCTAAACGAAGCCTACAGATGGAGGATTTCTTAGCTCTCAAATGGGGAAGTATGTCAGTTAAGGAATACGTCAATCAATTCAACCAGTTGGCTAGATTCGGACTGGAGTTAGTGAACACTCCCCATAAGAAGGCTCTCCATTTTGTTAAAGGGTTGAATGAGCTACTGCACAACCTAGCTATGTCCCATATACCTATGGGTGAAACTTATGAGAGACTGGTGGAAATGGCATTGTTACAGGAGGAAGACAAGGATGGCAAGAAAGAGGCAAAAGTGGAAGTACCTCAAGATAAGAAAGTGGAGGGATCGCAAAATAAGAAGACAGATACAAAGAAGGGCGGGAAGAACAACAAACCCCATGACAAAAGGAAGTGTAATTTTTGTGGCATTCCTGGACATCTAATTAAGGACTACAGAAAGAAAATAAGGAAGATGGGTGTTTGTTTTCAGTGCGGCGAGACAGGACATATGGCTAAGGAATGACCAAGAAAGCAAGGACAAGGGCAGAGGACTGGATCTACTTCTGGAGGGCAGGTTCACGCTCTAATAGTACCTCCGCAAGAACGAGGTAGAAATATTTCTGTTGAGAGTTTTGTTTATCTTTTTGATCATCCTGTTCGTACACTCTTTGATTCTGGCGCATCGCACTCTTTTATATCTACTGCTTTAGTTGAATCTCTGCACCTAGACACCAGTATAGTAGAGGATCCCTTGGTTGTTTCAAATCCAATTGGGGGCTCAGCTTATTTGTCAACGATTTGTTTGGATTTGGAAATTTCTATAGTAAGCATTGGGTTTAAAAGTAATGCCTATGTTTTGGGCTTCACGGGCCATGGGTTGATTCTAGGCATGGATTGGTTATCTAATAATGGTGCCATCCTCGATTGTGAAAAGAGAGTGGTTAGACTTATGACTCGCCTCGGTAACACTCTCGAAATCTCTTGTAATCCCATGAATTCTATTATGCTTAGCTACCTAGAATCTCTTGATGCGTCTGTTGAAAACTTGCAGTCTGTTAGAGTAGTCCGTGAATACTCAAATGTATTTGAAGAGGTGAAGGGCTTACCTCCGAAGCGGGAGGTAGACTTCCGCATATACCTTGTTGATAATGCAAAACCCGTAGCTCTACCCGTTAGACGCATGACTCCAAGGGAGAGGAAAGAGCTCAGCAAGCAAGTTAAAGAGTTGCTCGAAAAAGGGTTCATAAGGCGGAGTATTTCTGAATGGAGTGCTCCAGTGGTATTCGCAACCAAAGTGGACGGTTCCCTTCACCTATGCGTTGACTATAGGGAGCTAAACAAGTTGACCAAGAAGAATAGGCACCCACTTCCAAGAATAGACGACTTGTTTGATCAACTTGTAGGTGCACCGGTTTTCTCCCAACTAGATCTGGCTACCAGGTTTCATCAGCTAAGAGTGGCTGAAGACAACATTGATAAGACCGCGTTCAGAACCCCAGATGGTTTCTTTGAATGGCTTGTCATGCCTTTCGGCTTGACAAACGCACCCGCTTATTTTGTGGACTTGATGATCAGGGTGTTCAGGGAGTTCCTTAATAAGTTTGTGGTGGTCTTCGTGAATGACATTTTGATTTTCTCAAAGAATGAAGAAGAGCATGCTCTGCATTTAAGGGAAGTCATGGATACTCTTCGTGCACGTCAGCTGAAAGCCAAATTCTCCAAATGTCATTTCTGGAGAGAAGAAGTAAGTTTCTTGGACATGTGGTGTCCAAGGAAGGGATAGCTGTGGACCCCGCAAAAGTAGTTGCGGTGCAAGATTGGAAGGTTCCACGGAATGCAACCGAAGTCCAAAGCTTTCTCGGGCTAGCAGTCTTTTACCGAAAATACATTAAAGACTTTGCGAAATTCTGAGCCTCACTCACAAGATTGACAAACAAGAACCTAACTTTCGCTTGGGATTTGTCTTGCGATGTTGCTTTCCAACGTTTGAAAAGGGCTCTAACAACAACCCTAGTTCTGACATTGCCTGATGGGAGCAAAATGTTTACCGTATACACAGACGCATGCGGTACAGGATTAGGCGTTGTCTTGATGCAAGAAGGCAAGGTAGTTTGTTATGGGGGAAGGTAGTTGAAGGTACATGAGAAGAACTACCCAACTCATGATTTGGAGCAAGCTGCCATTGTTTTCGCTCTTAAGTCATGGCGTCATTATCTACTAGGAGAAATGTTTGAATTGTTTACTGACCATAAATCATTGAAGTATCTTTTCTCACAGAAAGATCTTAACTTAAGACAACAAAGGTGGATGATTTCCTTGCCTCATATATTTTTGAGATTTCCTATACCCCTGGCAAGGGCAACGTGGTAGCAGACGCCTTGAGTAGAAAGAAGCCGATCTTAAGTCCTCTCTATGTAGAAAGGCAAAGTTTGGAGTACATAACAAACTTTGACTTTGACCCTCCTTTGAATTTGTACCTGGTTTGTTAGCATCGCTAGAAGTACGGCCTACTCTTTTGGACTCAATAGGAACCGCGCAACGTGAAGACCCTCAGCTAGTTGATATGATGGATAAGCTAATTATGGGTGAGACTTCTAGTCACCTCAATAGATACTCCATCGATGATAAGGGTTGGTTGAGACGGGATGGAAGGCTATGCGTCCCACAAGCAAGGGATTTGGTGAAAACGGTTCTTGAAGAAGCACACCATTCTAAGATGACCATACACCCAGGTGGAGACAAGATGTATAAAGACATAAAAGGGTTTTCTTTTGGAATGTCATGAAGAGGGATATAGTTGAGTTCGTCGCTAAGTGCCTTATATGCCAGCAAGTCAAAGCGGAGCAAAAGAAGCCTGGTGGTTTGCTTCATCCTCTAGAGGTCCCACAGTGAAAATGGGATAGCATTTCGATGGACTTTGTTGATGGGTTGCCTAGGTCAAGAAGGGGCAATACCAGTATTTGGGTAATAGTGGGCAGGCTCACTAAAAGCACTCATTTTATACTTGTTAAGAGTAGAAGGACTGCCTCGTCTTTAGCATCCATTTATCTTAAAGAGATAGTTCAACTCCATGGGATACCCTCCAGCATAGTGAGTGATGGAGATCCTATCTTTACGAGTGAGTTTTGGAGGAGTTTGCAAGAGGCTGTAGGCACACAGCTATGCTTAAGCACTTCCTATCACCCTCAAACTAATGGTCAGGCGGAAAGGGTGAACAAAGTACTAGAAGATCTCTTGGGATTGTGCATTCTTGACTTTAGAGGAATATGGGTGGATCATCTTCCTTTGGTGGAATTCGCTTACAACAATAGCTACCAAGCCATCATAGGCATGACACCCTTCGAGGCTTTATATGCAAGACCATGCCAATCACCAACTTGTTGGTGGGTGTCTACAGACAAGCTCGTACTTGGGCCAGACATGATTAGAGAAACTTCAGAGAAGGTGGACTTGATAAGAAGACGAATGAAAACTGCCCAAGATAGACAGAAGTCCTACGCATACAAAAGATGGTCCGACCTTGAGTTTGAGGTTGGAGATAGGGTGTTCCTTAAAGTATCTCCTTTGAGGAATGTCATTCGCTTTGGGTCCGTAGGAAAGTTGGCACCAAGATTTGTAGGACCATTTCCTATCATTGAAAGGATTGGGACAATGGCTTACAGAGTAGAGCTACCCGAAAGACTGGTTGGAGTTCATAATGTTTTTCATGTTTCTCAACTTCGAAAGTGCTTACATGAGTCTGCGGAAGTTGTAGAGCCAAGCATACTAAAGGAAGTAGAAGTGGAACGAGAAGCAACTGTGAGAAGAGTTCCAACTCATATTTTGGGTATGGAAGTCAAATAGCTACGCAACCGTGAAGTCAAGCTTGTTAAACTTCAATGGAGTGACGCTGAGGAAGAAGCGACTTGGGAAACTGAAGTAAAAATACGCGCAGCCTACCCTTTTATTTTTGAGGGTACATCCTTGATCTCTTTTTCCATAAGTTTATACATGCTTGTATCTACCTTTTTAAGTATATCTCCTCGGTCCTATTCTTTATACTTAGGTAGAAACCAATGTATGTTAACATGTATTTGAAACATTTTATGATTGATGGTTGCAAGTGGTTGCTAGTGGTTGCTCGTGGATGCATACACACACATTAGGTGTTAGATCGGCTCGATCACTTTCATGTTGCATATGCATATATTTGTTTGTATATGGATTGAAACTTGGGGTGTTATCATATGGATGTTGCATTTGTATGGATGATTCTGCACTCATGTACAAGGTACGATTAGGAATAATTGCATACACAATGGACTCATGGCACTGACATAATTTGCATTAAGGAGGTCAACTGAATCAGTAGACCGCCTGATTTTACATTAGACAAGGAAATATACACACACTATGCATACAGTCATGAAAGAATTAGAATTTTTTTTAAGGACAACGGATGCCGGTGTTTGATGGTTGAGTAGATGGACAATTGGATGGTAGGATATACATTCTTCTTGACTTGAAGATTTCGGGGACGAAATCCTTTAAGGAGGGGAGAATGTAACACCCAGTATTTTCTATGTTTATTAAAGTAACGAATTAAAGAATATTAAATTGTAAAAGTGAGAATTGAGGGAATCGAGTTACGTCATTGCGTTCGTCTCGGAATTCTACTTGAGATAGAGTCCGAGTTTGCGTGAATCGGACTCCGTATGAAGAAGTTATGGAGTTCAGAAGATTTCATGTTTAAACAGAAAATTTAAAAATTAAATAAACAAAAGCAGTTCGAATTTCAAAATCACGTGAATCAGCTGGGCGGGAAAATTCCCACCTATAGGGGTCGACTCCCCCCTAGGGGGGTCGACATAGGTGTCGACCTCCAAGAGGCGTGTCGACTGGGGTGTCAACCCCCCTGTAGGGGTCGACCCCCTCACCCAAATCCAAACAGTGACGATTTCTGACTTGTTGCTGAGTCACTAGGGCATAGGTGGAAATTTCTGGATAGCTCTATCTAGTCTGGATGGTTCTGATTGCTCCAAGGTTGATCTAACGGCTCGCATAAATCTAAACTTCTATATAAACAACCCTAACCCTCAACCCTAAACCACACAATTTCATTCCAAGGAGCCGTCAAGCTATCATAGCCACCATTCTTCTCCAACTAGGAAGCAAGCTAGAAAGAAAGTTAGAAGCAATGAATCAAATCTAAATTAGAGAATTGATAGTCTACGTCAAGGGATAGCTTTTCAGTTTTAGAAAACAGATCCCAGAAAACAAGATTTTTCTTTTGTTCGTAAGTTCGGTTATTCTTTAGATGTAAACAGTTAAAAGTAATGATTTATAGTAAAGCGAAACTAGAACTGTGCTTAGTTATAAGATAATGGTGATGCTCATTCATGTCTATTCTTGTGACCATTCTATCATATATGCCCATGAGACTATTGTGGTTTATTGGACTTCTCATGTTGTATGCTAAATTGGTGATGAACCTATCATGTTATATATATATAAGTATGGTGATTCTTTCATGTTATGTTACATACAAGTTTTTAGGCTAAGTCATATATGCCTATATGTTTAGATCTACATTCTCATATGTTTAGATCTATGTTAATTTGATCCAACTCAAATGCAAGTTCACATTTACATGCCTAATTGGATTTGTGTAATTCTATGTAAGTCCCCATTCATATGCTTAAGATTCATGTTAATTGGATCCAAAATGCAAGTTCATTGTTTTATGCCAAATTTATATGACACATGTTTAGTTAGATCCTTATTACTTTATGTTGTGGGAATGATACATTCTCCTTTCTTTTCCCTTTTTTTTATAAGTTAGGCTAAGTTGCGAGCCTAACGTTCTATGTGAATTATGCGAACGTATAACGGGGGTAACGTTGGGAAAAACCTTAAATTTCATATTATTGGCATAGTTTAGCCCATAATCATATAAATGATTAGTGGCATAAAATGGTATAATTTATATACCTAAAAATTATGAACATGATTTAGAGGGTAAATGGGGCCTGACTTGAATGGAAATAATTGTGGATAATTTACATATAAATATAAAGGGTAAATATGTAAATTAAGTAAAAGACGAACATGCCTAACTTGAGGTTAGATTGAGTTACGGTGTAAGACTGCCCGGAACCGCCCGGTACATCTAGCAACTGTAACAATATAGATCTAATGTGATAGGTTAGCGCATTAAGCCCAAAAGAACCCGAGGTTAGATTGAGTTGCGGTGTAAGACTGCTCGGAACCAACCGACACATCTAGCGACCGCAACAATACATATCTAATGTGAGTGGTTGGTGATTTAATGAATGAATTAAAGCTAAGACATGAATGGTAGGGTTAAGTTAATTAAGGCAACACTTAACCAATACAACATGTTAAATAAACCGATGGGTGGGGTTAGGTTAATTTGAGAACACTTAATCATTTTAACATGTTAATTAGGAAACCCTAGTAATGGGGACCCATTTCAGCAATAACCCACATAGATGTATCATGGTACCCTGAACTAGGCAGGGTGGGGCACGATTACTAGGCTGATTATAAGGGTTTAAAACAACGACGGGTGGTGCGTCAGTGTAGGTTCCGACGGAGTGCGGGCATGCACGTACTCCGAAGTGGAAAAAGCAGGCACTGGGCATCGGTAGTTATACACTGTGCATCCTGAATTGTGTCATGTTGCCACCATAGGATTTGATACATCCCATGGTGGGACCATCACAGGTATCTACAATCAAGCGGGGCCGAATGACACAAGTAGAAAACGTATACGAGTAGGAGCCGATCGATAAAGGGGATCATTTATCTTGAACACATGGTGCTAGTTGAAACACTTGTAAGTAGGTGCAGAGAAATAGTAATGAGTGTGATAGCATATTCAGTTTTATTACCTTATTTCTATGGTGTTGTCCTAGGTTCAGTTTATTCATGTCATGATCCTTTTTCCTGTTTCCATGCTAAATAATCACTGGACTTACCAGACTCATGTCTGACCCATTTTCTTTAGTTTTCTTTTCTTCCGTCCCCATCCCCCCCCCCCCCCCCCGGTCCGCAGGGAGGGAATACTTCAGCTTAGTTCGGACCATTTCCAGCTTGAAGAGAGTTGATGTATTGCTTGGATTCTCTTTCCTTAGGCTATGGCTTTGGATACACTCTTATTGGGGATTTATGTTGCCTTATTGTTATTTTATGCTTCTTTATGTTTTAATCAACAGAGATTTTGTTGTAATGATTTGGAAGTTGGTTTGAGACAGTTGTTGTAATGTTTTGACTGATCAACGTGCTTATGAAATAAATTTATTTTTTCCGCTTTTTATATGTATGTCTTGTAAATTATCTGTATCTTTTACCTATAATGCTCCACCGAAGTTAAGGCATTCCCTTTGTGAGTGATGTTAACGGAGGTGGGCTGATTCAATATTCCATGTGTCGACCAAAATCTTGGGATACCTCGGCATCCAAAACAAATCCATATGGCGAAGGGACTTTTCAAAGAATGAGAGAGTCTGGAGTGCATGTCCCTTTTTCAATTCGAACATATCCCGAGAATGATCCGCTTTGAGGATTTGGATGTCGACATCATTTTGCAATTTCAAGTTGTTGGTCGCCTCAATTGCTACCGTGGCATTTTCTTCTACCAGAAGCTTGGCCAGATCAGATGAACGAAGGAGGCCCTTGAGGTTCTGCACTTCCAGATCCAGCCGAGTTTTGTCATTTTTCAGAGACTCGACCTCGCCCCTGAAAGAGTCGCATTCCTTGTTTTTCAACTGAAAACGAGTGTTCCAATCCTCGATTTCTTTCTGATATTTTTCTTTGTCATCCACTGCTTGCAACTCCTGGTCTTTAATTTTTCTTTCGAAGAGTGAGCAGGTCTTCTTGTTGCTTTCCACGCCCCTCTTTAAGCCTGCAACTTCTGCTATCTTGCCTTTCAAGGCCCCGCTCACCCGCCTGGCGTATTCATATATTGCATCGTATTGATAAAGGTCATGGTCTAAGCTATGGATACATCGACGAAAACTGTGCGATAATGGTTATAACTCGGGGGCAGACTCTATCCCTATAAAGAAAAGGTCAGGAAAATCCTGTTCCAACTCCCTGACTCGATCAACGGAGGAAGGGTTGATAGATGGCCTAGGACTACTTAACATGGCCCGAGAATGCCTTGCCTCCTCTCCCGCCTGTGGGGTCTTATCTTGAGACTCGGGGGGATATGCCTTTTCCTCTTCTTAAATGTATTCCCCTTTTCCTCCCTTTCCTCCAATGCCTGATCATGTTTCCTACGCTTCTCTCCTCTAGCTTGCTTTGTTCTCGAATCAACACGTTCTCTCTTTCTTTCTCTTTCTCCCTCTCTTTATCTCGTCCTGCGTCTTGGTCTTTCTTTTCTTTCCTCCTTTTTCTGTCATTGTCCTCATCATCGTCTCCTTGTCCCACATGCCGCGAATTAGGCTCGTCTGGCTTAATGACCGCCGGAAGGAGGCAAAAAGACTGCTATAAAATTCTTCATCATTGTCCTCTAAGAAAAGAAGATAGATCATGGTTAAAACTGACAACATCCCATTTACACAAATGAACGCAGTACTGTGACGTGCAGTGAAAATATGGTGTGACCAACTATTAAGATCGACCCTATAAAAAGGTTAGGCTCGTACCTTCGACACCATATCGCTCGACTGGAAAAGAAATCCCCTTGGATTAGTTGGTAGAAAATCAGTTTGGATCCAAGCTTTGTGGAGAGAGAATGATCCCCGACATTTGCAATTTTTCCAACCCTGGGAGAGGGGATGCAATGTGTCCTTCCTGAGAATCGCGGACCGTGGAAGGATCTCTCTAAGCCTCAGGATCCCTCGAGCGACCCTTTTCTATTCTCCCTTCAGCCGACTCATCCCTCACTTTCTTCATAACTTTCTTGGTAATAGGTTTTTCCCTTTCTCGACGCTCGGCATCTCGACACTCGGTCTCTCGAGTCCGCCTCTTGAAGAAGGGCTTTTTTGGGCGTGGTTTCTTTTTATCCCCAGGAAGGGGATGGACGGAGGATTCCCCGACCAAGGGGGTTTTCTTTTTATCTCCTGGTTTCCTTTTTGTTGGGGGCATCTCACCCTGATTTAGGGAGGTCAACCCAGTTCCCTCTTTTTGAGGTCTGATGATTCTATTCTCGATAAGGACAGCGTACTGATGGAGATGTTGGTCGGACAAACAATTCCAAAACCACCGCTTCTTCAACTCCAAACAAATCAGTCACCTGTATCTTTCCTCTAACACCTCCTCCTCTGGTCTTACAGGGTAATCTCCTGTAAAAAAAGGGAGGAAAGTGGATACATATATTTTTCGGTATAAAAAACTGTATCGTGAACGTACCGATCGACAAAAAGACTTACTACATTGGAGCCAATACCGAGCACACCCCGACTGCTGTTTAATCCAGAACCACTCCCACTTTGGATCTCCCAATTTACTTGGAATTTCTTCAGTAATCTTCCAGCCTCGGGCAGATTCAAAATAAAGGAGAGAAGGGGACTGTCTCTCATTGTGTTTGAAGTGAAAAAAGAAGGCCAGATCATCGAAGGTTGGAGGGTAATCCAAATACCTCAAGAACAAGAAATACATAGATAGCAGGCTGCTGTAGGCCATTGGGTGGAATTTGCTGGGGGATTGTGAGTTCGATCAGTTTCTTGTGGAAGAAGAACATCTACAAAAGAGTTTTTTTGCTTAGCCGTCAGATTCGTTAGCCGTTTGCGAGTTATTTCAGAGTCTAAGGCGTATGGAGGATTTCTAAGAATTTTAGCTCTTGGAAGCATATCAAGTGCTATTAGGACTGGTGATGTTGCATTCAATTCGACCGCAACTTCGGGAGGAGGCGATGAGTCTGGAGATTGGTTTTAGGAATCATTGTTCGGATCTGGCTCAGGATCAGTAAAAGACCTGGAGGAACTATCGACTCTAGTAGAGAAAAGTAAACCCTTGGTTGACTCATGCTTAAGATTGCCTCGTGTCTTGACCATGACCGATTAAAGACTGTCGCGTTGAAACAAAAAGAAGGGGTTAGATTCAGGAAGGAATTAGCTCCATTCTACAGTGCAATTTTGACAAAAGAAAAGCCACAGGAATCACGATTCATTTTCACATATTAAACTGCATAGGGGTTACTACTTTAGTCACCGTCCTCTCAAGCCCCGCCACGTATCTAAAGGTTTGCCAATACCCTTACCCACATGACGCTATAGAAATGTGGGAAACTTCTCCATTCCTATGAAATAACTGGGCTGACAGAAATAAAATTATCAGGGTTTGCTAAAACCAAAATTGGTTCGTAATCGGATTTGCCATGGATCTCCGCATCGATAATGACTCAGGCGATCCGGCGTTGGCGATCCCGATACGGACCTCGTGGGGCTCAGATTATGACGAGATAGAAGAAAAAAAGAGGTCCTATGCAAGAATGACGTTGATATGTTTAGAACGATATAAAGAAGGGATCTTTACCTGAGAAAGATGAACTTGAGTGAAGGCGGTAATCGTTCTTCTGTCTTTTACTTTTAGCAGTAAATCAATTTTTGCAACAGAGAAAATGAGGGGAATGAGGTAAAAAGATTTTCCCTTTATAATATGATGGAGAGGATATTTGTACTCGGATGACGTGATCTTCAAGTCAGATGTGGGTGACATGTAAAGTTGCTATTGAGCAGGGATTATTTGATAAGACAGAAGAAAGAAGGGCGTCATAATTGTTCGTTCTTGCTTAAGTTTCCAAGACAACTAGCAGACTCTTTTTTAGTTGACGAGACTCAGTAAGCGTGCCATTTAAACCAATCTGCGGGATTCTACGATTGATGTGGAAAATGTGTGCTCATGAACGTGTGTTTACAAAGTATGTCTCATTCCCAATGCAAATTACTTTGGGGGGGCAAAGTTTTGATGGGTCTTTTGGCCAGCCCATCAAGATTCGATATTGTCGTAGGCCCGTGCCCTGGATGGATAAAGCAAAGTCCCAAAGTCAAGAAGTGGGCCGATCAGTAAGGCCCGTCGCTTAAGTCAAGATCCCGCATCTGATACAATTCAAGGAAGCCTGCAGTCATCAAATATGCATAGCCAGGTTATGCGTAACAGCGAACTTAGTATTCGCCCAAAGAATAGATCATACATGATTTTTACCCTATTTAAATCATTATGAATCAGACGGATCAGGTGCCACTTCACAACAATAATTCAAGATATCCCAATTCCTTCGAAGATACTGACTCGTTCAACATCAACTACTTTCTTGGATCCTGCTACATGTGTCCTGTGACAGCCCGCCCTGCACCAACCGACATTTCCTCCAAAAATGCGCTGTACACATGTCCAATTAGCACGGGACGGTCGTCAGAAGAAAAGAAAGAAGACTAAGAATCAACAAAGAACCTGTAGAATGTCTCACAGCGCATGGAACAAAATATAATAACAACATACTTGACATAAAACAGGTGAGACAGCGTATAAGCTGAAACAAACTACCATAGCAGTGGAAAATCCAAAGTACAGCTTATGATCCAAAGCCAACATTATTACAACTTTTAAAAACTGTCTCAAAAAGCTAAACAAGATAGGTACACTACTAATGCCCAAAGTAGTGACCAGCAACGACACAGGGAGAATATCTATATATATCATACGTGGAAGCCTCATGCTCGCCTCCGAATCCGCTACTTGCGCATCACCATCTAACCTGTCTCTAGTCTGCTCGTGAGAGCACCCAGAGTAGTAAGAAGAGACATAAAACTCTGGGTCAGACAAAAAGTCTGGTATGAGTGATAAGCAGCTAAACAGAACGATAACAGGTGTACTAAACCATACCTGAACCTGGACCTGCAACCAAAGAGTTAGCACTACATACTGTACAACACTCTAGGGTGCCATAACAAATGGTGTAAGGAATACAGGGGTGGGGGTGTGCATGTCATAATGATGGCAAACAATCAAGCATAGCAACCATCCTCACATCTCTCACTCAGTGCATAAAGTATACAATATCCACCACTTCGATCACCCAATACTTTGCTATGATCACTCTGCCCCATGAAGTCACAACGGCTTCACTGCACTGATCCATAACCACTAATCCTTCGCTATGTCCACTTTGCCCCATGGAGTCGTACACACCCCACTGCACTGGCTCATAGCCTTACTAATCCTTTACTATGTCCACTCTGCCCCCATGGAGTCACAATGGCTCCACTGCACTGGCTCATAGTGTTACTACGATCACTTTGCCCCTCGAGTCATGGTGACTCTACTGCACTGATACGTAGTCCCGCTACGATCACTTTGCCCCTCGAGTCATGGTGACTCTACTGCACTAATACGTAGCCCATCATTCCTTTCCAATGGTGAATCGAAGTTATGAATGTCGACAACTCCTTAGCACACGTCCCGCAGCAAAACCCAATCATGAAGTGAATTCATTGGTTCCCAACTGGATCCTAAGCTCTAACTTCCAACTTGGACTACCTTTGCATCTCGGGTTTTTGGTCATCACTGGGTCGGTTCGGATCTCCTCCTAGCCATCGGTTCGGTTCGGGTAGATACACCACAGTTCGGTCCGGATTGCTCCAGTTACTAGTCATCGGTTCAGTTCGGGTTCTACATGTCACATCGGTTCGGATCGGGTCCCCCATGTCACATCGGTTCGGATCGTGTCCTCCATGTCTCTTCGGTTCGGTCTATTACCTTTCTTCCTTCCGTCCCTGGCTTGATCTTCTGGTCCGATCCGATCCCCATCCCTGTTCCCATCCGCTCCGATCCGATCCCAGCTCAACCACAGTGTCCTTCCTTTTTTCCATAATTTATCTCATGCTAAGCCTCGGTTCGGTTCGGTGATCCCTTGCCCAGTCCACTATCCGTTCCGAGCCCATTTATCCGATCCGATCCGAAAACCTGCACTGTTTTCCTGCAACTTTTCCAGCGAGCGTTTTACGCCATTTGACGGCGTTTTCGACAATTCTAACTATTCTAATCAATCACAAAGCATACCATACAGTCATAGCAACAAGTAGAAGTGACCTCAAACTCCAAAACATAAATATGATAGGTTAAAATGGATCAAATATAGCCAAAACCCCATATTTTCCCTTAAACATGTTCAAGCATAATTAACGATAGGATTAGCAAAACTTGACCAAATTAACCCAAATTTATATCAGAGGTCTAAAACATTATTTAAGAATTTATAAGTATTTTTCCAGATTTTTATCATGTTTAAATTCGCTAATTAACACTAATTACCCTTAATTAACCATAATTAGTGAGGAACTATGCAAATCACTCACCTTAGCCACAAATAAACCTTAGATCTGAAATAAATCTCTGTTTGGGCGCGAATAACAATGCTAAACAGCAGCTCTAATCTTGATTTGGTGAAGATCTCCCTTAATTTGATGTTGCTAAGCTTAATCCTTGATTAGAAAGTGATTTGGAGGTGATTTAGAGGTTGGAGGCCATTTTTAAAGTTTCTAAGAGGTAAGTGGAGGCTAGAAAATTGAAATGGAATGAAACCCTAACTCTTTTCAGCCTCCCCATAACCCTAATCCCGAAATGGGTTATGGGCCCGTTAACTAATCATCCTATTAGGCCCGGTTAAGCTGTTTTTCACCTTCCAAACCTTATTTCAGCCATATCTCCCAAACGGTAAGTCCGTTTTCCACATGTGACCACTCTACGGAAAGGTAAACCATCATCCGAAGCCAATGGAAGTTGTTTCAGGTCAAAACTCCTTTCCAATCAAAAGTTATGGCCGAAACAAGATCAACTAGGAGCAAAACGGTCATTTAAAAATCGGCAAAAATCATGAACATGGGAAATGACCCCAATGACCGTTTCCCAAAGCCACATAACCATACGACTTCAAATAAGAAAGAAATAAATATTCTACGATCCTTCGATGCGTAGAATGTGGGTTGTTACATTCTCCCCCCCCCCCCCCCCCTTAAGAAATTTCGCCCCCGAAATTCCCTAACCAAAACACACAAAGGGTCCCGCATGCCTATCAGCCATAAAACAACAATCAAACATGAAAAACAAGCAAAACAAGTCTATCCTAGCATGCAGCATAACTAAGTTGCAAAGTAAATCTTACCAGGAAAAGAGTTCTAGATAAGTCTTCCTAATGCTCTCCTCTGTCTCCCAAGTACAGTCATTCTCGTTCTCGCCCCACTGAACCTTGACTAGCTTCACCGCCTTCCTTCGATGTTGCTTCATATCGTGCTCGACAATACGAATCGGCTTGCGGTTCCCAACCGCCTCGGGTTCCACTTCGAAGTCCTCTAACTAATCAGGTGAAATAATCATACCTGGGTCGTGCACAAACTTCCTTAGCTGGGAAACATGAAATACATTGTGAGCTCCCGCCACCTTCTCCGGTAAGTCAACTCTATACGCCAAATTCCCAACTTGTTCGAGAACTGGGAATGGGCCAACAAATCTTGGTGCCAACTTGCCTCTCCTGCCAAATCGTATCACGCTCTTCAACGGAGAAATCTTGACAAACACCAAGTCACCAACGGAGAACTTTAAGTCTCTTCTCCTCTTATCAGCATAACTCTTCTGCCTATCTTGGCAGCCTTCATTCGTTGTCGAATGATCTTAATCTTATCTGAAGTTTCTCTTACTACATCTGGTCCAAGCACAAACTTCTCACCGGCCTCTATCCAACATGATGGTGAGTTACACGTTCTTCCGTACAAAGCTTCATATAGAGCCATACCGATACTGGATTGGTAGCTATTATTATATGCAAACTCTACTAGATGCAAATGGTCATCCCATGATCCACCAAAATCCAATATACAATCTCTCAAGAGGGCTTCCAGTATACGATTCACCCTCTCTGTCTGACCGTCGGTTTGAGGATGATACGCGGTACTGAGATATAGTTCCGACCCTAGAGCCTCTTGTAAGCTCTTCCAAAACCCACTAGTAAACAACGGGTCTCGGTCACTCACAATGCTTTTAGGTACTCCATGAAATCTCACTACCCACTTCATATACATCTCTACTAACTTAGCTGTTGTTCTGGTCGATTTGACTGGTATAAATCTTGCACTCTTGGTCAATCGATCCACAATTACCCAGATGCTATCATGTCCCGATTTAGTCCTTGGTAAACCATCAATGAAATCCATCGAGACCTGCTCCCATTTCCATTCGGGAATTTCTAATGGTTGTAACAAACCACTAGGCTTCTTTTGCTCGGCTTTAACTAGCTGCCAATTCATGCACTTAAATATAAACTTCCCAACGTCTCTTTTCATCCCTTCCCAGTAGTAAGTCTGCTTCATGTCTCGATACATCTTATCACCACCGGGGTGTATAGTCAGTTTTGAGTGATGACTTTCCCTAAGCAGCTCATCTCTCAAACCATTCACGTTGGGTACAACTAGTCTTCCATTCTTTCGAAGCCATCCTTCTCGATCAAGCCCATACAAATTCATCTCCTCACCGTCGATATTCATCTCTAACTTGGAGATGATCTCCAATAGATTAGGATCGTCCCTCTGACAGGAACCAATCCGTTCAATCAAAGTGGGTATGATCGTCAAACTAGCTAACATCTCTGGATCCAATTCGCACTTTGGTCTGAAATCATACCCTGCGATATACTCCAGTTGCTTCCATTCAAGAAATATAGCCCCTAAACTGACATGTCTCCTACTTAAGGCATCGGCTATCGCACTACCTTTCCCAGGTGTATATGCGATATCAAAATTATAAGAAGCCAAGAACTCTAACCATCTCTGCTGACGGAGATTCAGATCCTTCTGAGAGAAGAGATACCTTAACGATTTATGATCGGTAAACAACTCAAATCTCTCTCCCAAGAGATAATGTCTCCACATCTTCAACGCGAACACGATCGCTGCCAGTTCCAAATCATGGGTAGGATACCTTTTCTCATGCGGCTTTAGTTGCCGACTAGCATAAGCTACAACCCTACCTCCTTGCATCAATACAGCACCTAGTCCGGTACCACAAGCATCCGTCACTACAACAATACAGGCTTTTCATAGCGTTTGAAAAACGCTATTGTATGCTAACATAGCGTTTCAGAAAACGCCATGTATCGACATGCTATTTTAGAGACCTTCTGCTTTAAAATAGCGAAAATAAAACGCTATGAAAATTGATTTTTCTATAGCGTTTTTTGTTTGCTATCGGACGAAAACGCTATAGAATATATCATCTAGCACTTACTTTATATAGCGTTTGTCTGTATGTTTCTATAGCGTTTCTTCTGTATTTCTCAGCGTTTGTTTAATTATACTATAGCATTCTCAATGTGTGTTTCTATAGCGTTTTTAATTCAATAGCGTTTATGAAACGCTATTGCATTAATTTATATTTTATATATTACCCCTTTTGCTTATTACATACACACACACACACACATATATATATATACACACACATATATATATATATATACATATATATATGCATGTATATATATATACATATATATATATATATACATATATATATATATATGCATGTATATATATATATATGGACACGACATCTTTTTACAAACAATAAATATATAAACTACAACATAATATTTCATGCATATTATTCAAATTACTTTTCGTATACCAAAACATAGTATTTCGTACACATCATTCAAATAACTCTTAACATATTCAAACTTAATATTTTATACATATTGTTCTATCAATTTTTCCATGTTAATATATCATAAAATTTTTCCAGCATCAAGTTTACAAAATGGACAAACAATAGATCTAATCATGCTTTGCTTGTGAAAATTTCTTCTTAACCTCAACAATAGCGGTCCTGTTAATGTCAAATAAACAAAGAATATTAGTAATTGCTATATCATATATTCTCAAAGTAAAAGAAACCTAAAAGAGAAGGAAAAAAAATATAACTATGACATAAAATATGATACACTTATACAATAAGTGAGGAGCATGAAAATAATATCAGTTTGGTTAGTTAGAATGGAAAAACTTGAAAGATAGGACAAATAATTTTTAAGTTTTTACTACGTCGATAAAAAGAGGTAATTAAAAAAGATATAAGAGGAACTCAATTGGAAACATTGAACAAAGCATCAAAATCTGTAAGCCACAATTTCGATTTTTTGAAATGCAATTTCGGCATTCCAGACCAAACACTAAATAAAAATGCAAATTTGATCTTAATGCAAATTTAACGCTAAAATGAGAGATCTAAAGAGATGCAAATATGTTAAAGGGCTCTATTTTTATTCCAACAGCTAAAGTATCTTCATCATATTTGCATATCTTATGTCTTCCTATCATCATTCTATCTCTAACCTTTCTGCAGTGAATTTATGAGAAAGCGTGTACCTTACCAGCTTCAGTATTAAATATGCGTTCAACATTTTCATTCTATATTTGTCAATTTTAGCTTCAACTGAAATGACATTGATTCCTTTAATTAAGTAAAAAACTACAAAATGGTAATTAAGTTAGCAATTATCCAATGACGTTGAAACTCAATAAACGTTATCAACTGAAAAAAAAAGCAAAAACAAATTATAAGACAATAAACTACTATATAATTATCAATGTAACTACTAGATGACTTGCTATAACATATCAAGTACCCATAAAAATATGGTTAAACTAGATGAAAACAAATAACCTTTTTCTCAACTGCAGATTCAACGCTCTCATCTCCGTAGTCAACTAAAACATAGAAATACCATAGTGATTAATTAATACAGTTTGTGTATAAGAAAGAATTATAAGACAACTTCCACTTTTGCAATGCTTTTAACTTGGTGCCAAGGGTTGCAAATATTATACCCAGCTATGTAATATAAATTATCACCAATCATAGATCAACTTTTACTGAATTAAACAAGGATTTTGAATGAAATGCAAGATTTAGATGAAGCATTTAAAGTGAAGCAAGTTGACATAATAGGAGCAAATGTCACATTTTGATTAACAGATGTCACATTTGCCCCGGTACCTTGTATCCATTCTGCAACCTTTTCAAAATATTAGGAAACAAGGAAACAACAATAAAGTTACACAAACATTAGCCTCGGTACCTTGCATTTCACAGCATGTTGATCCAAAATTACCATTTATATCCCTTAGCAAAGCCTGGAGCTAAATACCTTAAGAATGATGTCTCAAGTTATTCCACAAGCACTGAAAAATCCTCGGCATCCACTTATTGTTCTTTCAGGGCCTTCGTTTGCATTGGAGTTAAAGAATAAATTGCCAACAGGTACATATAGATTAGTCACTAGTAACTACATGAGATAAATGGGATACATGAGTATAGTGGCTTTTTCCTTTTATTATTTATTTCTGCTTCTTTTAAAGAAGCTGGTAGGAATTGGAAGGTTGATATAACTAGCAAACTGCAGCACTAATAACACCTTCATATCTGATTCTACCTTGATTATGGGTTTTACACAATTCTGAAACATCAGCCAGTCCTTACCTTGAAGCTGTATCTCTTTTGTTCTTTTATATTTCTCACTCATAAAGCGTACATTTTTTATTTTGCATTTCAAAAAAATAAATAAATAATTATGCTGTTACGATAATAAAATTACAAAAAAATAGTACCTGTATATGTGAGGTCAATCTTGTATTGTATCATCAACTGCTGTTGCAAGATATGCTGCTGCTGACTTCTGACTAGGCCAAAGCGGAACAGGCACAGTAAACTAATTATTTAGTTGTCATATCATAAAACAGAAATTGTTGAACAACATAATCCTATTTGGGAAAGAAACACTTTCACCGTATTGCCTGCTTTGCACATTACATCCCACAAGATTGGGCCTTCCTAACAAATCTTTTTACCATCCATAAAACTGATATTTGACGAAAGCATTCAAAGAAACACACTTACTTTAGAACCATCTGTCCAGTGAATGAAGTTCAATCAACCAACTGTAGATAGAAAAGAATGAAACAAGTCCGAGTCTTTACTTAATATCACAGTGCAACTTAAATAAACAATATATGGGAGGAAGAGAGAAAAAGTAGCTAATGCATTTTGCATCCACCCTAACCTTTCTGTGGTGAATTTGAAACGACCACTCTTTCAAACAATCATTTTCAGATCGATCTCAAAGTGCGCAACGAATTATACCCATATTTCAGTTCCCATCCTAACATTCAAAACTAAATCATATTGAAGTTCATACATATATCTCATAAGTAAATCAGAAACATTCAAAAGATGGTATATATGTAAGTTGTACCTATTTTCATGTCATATCCTTTGTTTTCGAGCTTTCAATACTCCTGGCAAAGCACACAATTTCTCACAACAAAAATAGAGGCAGCAGTTATTGTATGAACTTGATTCCAAGTTGTACAGAGCTCTGTGTCTTCATCAGGCAACCCATTGTCTTTGGCATTGCAATTAAACGTACCTTTGTAGAGTGCTTGATAATCAAAATCTCCTGTATCTCATTCACTCGGTTTTATTGTGTTAAATATACTAATTATGTATGCCATTTGCTTACAAGTTAAGCGTTGCCAATCCAGTTAGGTCAACAAAAAGAAAATAACGACTTAATTACAAATCGACCATCACTGAAGATCAATCGATCAAGGCATTAAACACTACATAATAGATCTTGGATCAGTTCCCACCAAATGTGAATGCATGTAGCAATGAACCTTTTTATCTTCTAAGAAATCATACTCAAGAAAGCAATAATAAAAGGGGAATAATTTTACAGTGTAAAGGAATATCTACACGATTTTTTATGAAACTACCGCTGAAGCAATAAACATGTATATATAGATTTATACGCAAAAGAGGAATCAAAAACTTGCACAGTTTGATACATGTTCCAGAGAATAGAGTAAGCATGGTAGGCTTTAGTTGGATCTAGTTTTCTTTACAAACTATATATTTAAGTTGCTCTCAAGGTAATAATATATATTGCTTTCAATATATTTATTTGTATATAATTAGAGAATTCACATTTGTGTTACCCAGATATGATCAACGATCAAGTACCTCATAGCTAAACATAGTATTCAGGCATATCTGGTAATGAATAAATATAATGGATGACCAGTTAATTTTCCATGATTTAAATAAAATAATGTTAAAGCACCATTTTGTTGAATAACTCAACACCTACTCAAGTAATCACAAAAAAAAATATTAACCAGAAATTTCTTATATAGCTCAATTCCAAATATCTTGTTCTTTTTTTAAGTAGAAGATCACACACATACATTAAACCGCTACTGATGCCTACACGTAGATTAGCCAAAAACATTAGTACTAATTCGAGATATAGCCTAAAATCATTAAACGACTAACCGTGTTAACTCTTTCTCATATAGCTTCCCACCCAACATTTATTGACTTTTCCGCTGAAATTAACCTGAAATCCACAGCACATTAAAATGCATACACCACCATTGAAATTAAGACCAGTTAGAAACTTCTTAGTGAAGCTCCTCTTCTTTCCATATACTCTTCAAGGTGCAGTATGTCTTGCTCATGGATACACCATCAACTGCAAAGTCAATAGGTCCAACCAAATGCTAAAATGTGAGCATGTATGATACTTAGTCTGAAGATGGAAAATCGATATTATAATGTAATTTTCATCTCTCCTTGATCAAAGATACAATTGCTAAATTTTTTTAAAGGTCATAAACCCAGAACATTATAGCATTAAAATTATCAGAGAAAAAGATATATGATTTGGCTATTTACTTTAAAAAGAACAAAGAAGCTAGATGAAATCATGTTACAACACATGTACTCTATATGCCATACAACAAAAATAATTGCAGTACTTATATCTTAATTCAAAGCATGAGTCTGTAATATAAAAACGTCATTTGCAATAGCCATTAAAAAGATTGTAAGTGAATCATGATTAATTTAGTAAGATAAAATGCATACTGGCAAGAACCCGACATGAACCAAGAATGAAAAAACATCAATACCCCTAATCGGAGTAATATTAATAAAATTTAATGCACTGTTTATAAAGCAACTCAAAATATAATCTTGAAGAATGCTTACTCAAACTTTCCAACTTTTTCAAAGTATTTTTTAGCTAATGAACTTCAGTTCACTAATTGTTGAAGTTCAATCAACAAATATTAAATGATTGATCCACACTACTCTTAGCTTTTTATTTCTAAGGCTAAAATACACATTAAAGAATGAATTATTCCATCTTAATCATGCGTAGGTCATAGATAATAAAAACCTCATACACCACGGAAATAAATTAAAAACAACCTTCCATTTAAGACAAGCTGATAAAGCACTAAAAAAACTCATAAATGTGATCTATATCATAATTTTGGTATGTTCGTATATTGATATGAAAATCTAAATATTTGATTAATAATCAAAGTAAGCAATAATTGAACCACAAAGCATAAAAAAAGTTTGATTGCTAAAACCATAGGCGTAAGCAATACTACCTTTACTGTTCTGCAAATAGTTGGTAACTCAAGTTAAAGAGCAATGTATAAGAATCGATAATTTATAATGGGTAAAACAAATGGTTTTGGTGACAGAGATAAAAAAAGAATCAAAACATCACAACTCAATACAAACATTTCCTAACAATCAAGAAATGCTAAATCTAGAACTGGTATGATTTTCAAACAGTTGCCTAGAACGTAGATATTTTGTAGGTGAATTGTTCTCAAATACTTATTTTATCATTCTTTTTTCAGTTACTTAAATCTAATTAGACAAATTAAAATGTGACTGCATTTTTCATACAATGCGACTGCTTCAAATTACTACCATATGAGCCTGCTTCTAATTACAGTGTGACTCAATAATGCATTTTGTAGCATTTTTCAAAGCATGTACAAAGTTTTGTTTACGTATATAGTAGCACTTCTTAATGAATATTTACCCAAATTCATAATTAAATATATTTAACTTCCATGATTGCCTTCAGGATCTATGGTTCCACATATCTTAACTTTTTTGCAAATGTAGGGCCTTATTTAAAGTTACCAAATATTTGGGTTAATAAACGCTTCAAGGAGTCAAACAGTTTGGAAGCTATAGTTTCCCACTGTGAAATAAATGATTTTAGTCATCAAAATATAACCCCTTAATGTATGATAACAACAAAAACTTTATGGAAGCATCGAAAATACTGTTCTTGCTAACAAACATGCAAGCAAGATTTATTTAGAAGAAAGAAATACAAATGCAGAGAAAACGAGTCCTTATTCAGATAAAATTAACTTAAAATTTTGCAAGTAAGAGGAGTATAGTTACACCTTTATTAACCTTTATACTTCAGGAATTATGTAAATTATCTTTAACCTTTATACTTCAGGAATTTTGCAAGTAAGAGTATAGTTACACCTTTAACCTTATACTTCAGAATTACTAAATCAATTCAAGGTGGCTATTGATTTTTGGAATCGAATCCGATTCGGTTTGATAATGCAAGTAAGTGTGGAAAAGTTTATTGTTTGGCTACATGATTGAGATCGAGTATGACTCCTTACTTGCGTTTGAGACCGAGGAATATTCCATCTTGGAAGCTTTGAACTTATCCCTTCATACATATGCCTATGGACTTTGGAACCCAACATTAAGTTAGGATTAAAGCACAGGATCAAATCTTCCTCAACTAGAATTTGAACCGAAATCTATGCATATGCATAATCATTCTGACCATGAACAAAACTTGAATATGACAGCAACATTCCTGAGTGTTGATGATCGATTCTAAAGGTTAGTCGGAATCCACACCCATCGTTCAAAGGGTTATGACACGATCAGCGATGACAATCGCTCGGCTCAAAACCTGAATCCTGTTATTACTGGTGTATATTTCTAAACTACATATTTTTACATTATGCCGCACACACCGCAAAATTTTACACTTAACGTAGAGGGTACATGTTAATGGCTCTAATTACAGTTATTTGTTGTGTTTCGTAGCTTATAGGACCCATAAGTTTCAATTGCATTACAACAATGACTGTTTAAAAAGTTGTAGAAGCTGGCACTGCTTGTCACGACTTCGAATTTAGCTTAAGTTCAAGCATGGTTAATTTGAATCGTATAAACGTTTGATATTCACGATAAACTAAGACAAAGACATGGTTAGCAAAAATCATGAGTTCAAGCTATGGTTACAGCATCAGCCAAATCAGTTGTCTTTCCAGAATTTATGCTGTTAATCAATCTACGATTTTCAGAATTTCTAAAAATGAAAGTGACGTGCAATGAAAACTGAAAGTTATTATATTTTGAAACATGTTGCATCGAAATTTCAGGTTTACTGAAAGTTAAAATAAAATGGTTGTATTTTTTTTAGAATTTATTTGATTATTAAACCATCGCAAGAAGTTATTATATTTCAGAAATCCATTTGTCTTAGTTGTAGAAGTTAAAATAAAATTTCAACATCTACAATAATCCTTTCAATCATAAAATGATTTATAGTCATTCACACCACATCATATTTAGCTTTAAGTAATGAAGCTGACCAATTTAGAAAAATGTCAGACAAAAAAGTTCACTGTGCAAATTTTGACTTTTCCCAGGTAAGATTCCCCTATCTAATAAGTACTATTTCGACTCATCTACATATAGACATGTTATCTGAAGCATGAATATACTATAATAGAACAACATAACCTACTGCGAAGGTAGACCATAGTAGAAATACTAATGCCAAAAGCAAATAGATAGATGATAACAAAGCAATTGCAATAAAATGAGTTGTTCACACATTATGCTACTTAAAATTATTTGAAATATATGTAATAATACCTCCCAGCGAAGTTCAAATCAGAGATGCTTCCTAGGGTTAGAGCTTAGGATGACTGCATCAAAGAGAAATTGTGGCATCGATCAACTATTGATAGTAGGGTTATTGCGGCATTGATCGACTATTGATGCTAGGGTTAATTAATTTGAGATTTCTAGAGGTGACGAATGACGATGATAGAATAAAATGAATTAAATTTTCCGATCGAGGGAGTGAGAAAGCGATACAGACTTTTCTATTCCCGCACAAATTTGGTTTACCGCCTAACCTTTTTACGTATAGCGTTGTTTTATAAATTGAGCAAGTCAAATAGCGTTGAAATCAAAAGCTTGCATAGCGCACCAAAGCTGGTTTGCGGAAGGTGCTATGAAAACCTTAATTTGTTGTAGTGCGTGTATACCGTCATCTCTTCATTCCCTTTAGGAATGACTAACGCTGGCGCACGCGTCAACTTTTCATTTAGACTCTTGAATGCATTCTCACACACTCCGTCCCGGACGAAGGCTTGATTCTTCTTAGTCAACCGAGTCAACGGTGCCGCTATCTTGGAGAAGTCCTGGATAAACTTACGATAATACCCAGCTAACCCCAAGAAGCTTCTTACGTCTGTTGCATTCTTGGGCGTAGACCAATCCTGTACCGTAGCTACCTTCGTAGGGTCCACGGCAATACCATTCTCTGAAACAACATGGCCCAAGAATCTCCCTTCCCTCCTCCAAAAGTGACACTTAGAAAATTTCGCTTTCAATTGGTGTTTTCTCAACGCCTCCATCACTATTCTCAAATGTCCCTTGTGTTCCTCCTCTGTCCTCAAGTAAACAAGAATGTCGTCTACGAACACAAGAAAAAACTTATTCAGCTGATCTATGAATACCCTATTCATAAGATCCACGAAGTATGCTGGTGCATTGGTCAACCCAAATGGCATGAACAACCACTCTTAAAATCCAGACGGCGTCCGAAATGCCGTTTTGGGAACACTCTCAGCCGCTACTCGGAGCTGATGAAATCCTGTCGCGAGGTCCAACTAGGAGAACACTCTTGTTCCTTCCATTTGATCAAACAAATCATCTATCCGTGGTAGAGGATACTTATTCCTCCTCGTCACCTTATTCAACTCGCGATAGTCCTCACACAAACGAAGGGAACCATCTGCCTTAGTGGCAAACACAACTGGTGCTCCCCACTCAGAGACACTTCTTCTAATAAACCCCTTCTTCAAAAGATCGCTTACTTGCACCCCGAGCTCTCGCTGCTCCCTTGGTGCCATACAACGAAGTGGCATCACTATAGGTCTGGCATCTTTCACTAAATCAATACGGAACTCAATCTCTCGGTATGGTGGAAGTCCGGTCACTTCCTCGAAGACGTCCGGATACTGGCCAACCACGGGCACATCTGACAACTCATCATGCGGGATGTCGAGGGAATTTATAAAACTAGCCATTACCCCATCACTAGGTAGACTACCAAACACTACCCTCCGCCCATCATCCGCTCTAACTGTCACCAAAAAGCCCTCACAGTCTACCACCACCCTGTATCTTTGGAGCCAATCGACCCCCAATATAATGCCATACCCAGTAAAGCCCAAAACAAAGCAATCACAAATAAACATACATCCATGACTCGATAAGACCAGATTTCGGCAAATCATACTAAGGTTAGTCGAACCACCAATCGGGTTCGTCACAACCAACGGTCTATCGACTATCTCGGGTTCCAGTCCCAACCTATCTATCAGGTCACTAGATATGAAGGAACGGGAAGCCCCAGTATCAAACAATACTCGAACAGGTATATCAAGAATAGAAAGCATGCCTTGAATGACGACATTCTTTCCTTTCTCCGCCGCAGTTGGGGGATTCGACAAAGAAGGAATAGCACTGATAGCATATGCTTTCACAATCTACTTCTCCTTAAGAGGTTGCAGACATTTATCCTTATGATGTCCCACTTGGCCACAGTTGTAGCACTTCCTATCCGCTGGCTTGGCCCAACATTCTTTGGCATAATGGCCCTTCTTACCACAGCTGAAGCACTCAACATCTTTCTTACTCTTTTTCTGGCCATCCTTAGCTTGGCTCTGCTTCCTCTTATTCTGAGAGTTGTTCTTGCCTCCACCGCTCACTTGCGGTTTTGGCCCTTCTGCAAATGCAACCTCAGCCTTCGACTTAGGGTAAAGACTCTCCGATCTCAAAGATTTCCCCATAATCGATTCAAACGTCTCATCGATGTGGTTAATAATCCTTTCCCCCAAGTATCCATCTAGACCAGTAATGAACTTCTCATTCTTCTTCTCAGGAGTATCGATAAGAGATAGTCCATACTTCGACAAAGTATCGAACTTAGCAATATAGTCCAAAACTGCCCTACCATTCTGCTTAAGCTCCAAGAACTTCCTAAACAATTCCGACTTCTAAGCAGCTGGGATAAACTTGTCGCTAAAGCGAGCCTTAAACTGATCCCAAGTAACCTGATCCTCTGGAGTGGCTGTCCTAATAGCATTCCACCAATTCATCGCTCGCCCTTGAAGTTGACGAGACGCTAGCCTTCTCTTCATCGCAGCCTCGATACCCAAGTTGTCGAAGATACGATCACAGCTATCCAACCAATCCTGAACATCGTGGCCGACTCCGTTCCATGGAACGGCTTCCCACCAAGGTTAGTGTAATCCTTGCACAGCTTGGCAAAATCGGCCCTAGGCGCCTGCACTACTGGACCACCACCATTACCGGGATTGGGAACTGCTCCCTGAACATCCCTAAGCATCTCTCTCATAAAGTAAGTGAACATCGTCCTTATGTCAGGAGCATTCCCATTATTGGTCCCTCTACCAGCACCCCTCGTATCTTGACTCATCGTTCAATCTGTAAAGAGAAAACGATTAACTATCTCCAAGGTGGTGCTAGTGTAGTACGACTTCATCCTAATACTACTAATAGTATATACATATATATAACTTTTGAAAACCAAAGTAATCACAAATACGCACTCTCATATACGTATTATCTCTCCCTAGTGAGCTCTGATACCAAATGTGACAGCCCGCCCTGCACCAAGCGACATTTCCTCCAAAAATGTGTTGTACACATGTCCAATTAGCACGGGACGGTCGTTAGAAGAAAAGAAAGAAGACGAAGAATCAACAAAGAACCTGTAGAATGTCTCATAGTGCATGGAACAAAATATAATAACAACATACTTGACATAAAACAGGTGAGACAGTGTATAAGCTGAAACAAACTACCATAGCAGCGGAAAATCCAAAGTACAGCTTATGATCCAAAGCCAACATTATTACAACTTTTAAAAACTGTTTCAAAAACCTAAACAAGAAAGGTACACTACTAATACCCAAAGTAGTGACCAGCAACGACACAGGGAGAATATCTATATATATCATACGTGGAAGCCTCCTGCTCGCCTCCGAATCCGCTACTCGCGCATCACCAGCTAACCTGTCTCTAGTCTGCTCGTGAGAGCACCCAGAGTAATAAGAAGAGACATAAAACTCTGGGTCAGACAAAAAGTCTGGTATGAGTGATAAGCAGCTAAACAGAATGATAACAGATATACTAAACCATACCTGAACCTGGACCTGCAACCAAAGAGTTAGCACTACATACTGTACAACACTCTAGGGTGCCATAACAAATGGTGTAAGGAATACGGGGGTGGGGGTGTGCATGTCATAATGATGGCAAACAATCAAGCATAGCAACCATCCTCACATCTCTCACTCAGTGCGTAAAGTATACGATATCCACTACTTCGATCACCCAATACTTTGCTATGATCACTCTGCCCCATGAAGTCACAACGGCTTCACTGCACTGATCCATAGCCACTAATCCTTCGCTATGTCCACTTTGCCCCATGGAGTCGTACACACACCACTGCACTGGCTCATAGCCTTACTAATCCTTTACTATGTCCACTCTGCCCCATGGAGTCACAATGGCTCCACTGCACTGGCTCATAGTCTTACTACGATCACTTTGCCCCTCGAGTCATGGTGACTCTACTGCACTGATACGTAGTCCTGCTACGATCACTTTGCCCCTCGAGTCATGATGACTCTACTGCACTGATACATAGCCCATCATTCCTTTTAAATGGTGAATCGAAGTTATGAATGTCGACAACTCCTTAGCACACGTCCTGCAGCAAAGCCCAATCATGAAGTGAACTCATTGGTTCCCAATTGGATCCTGAGCTCTAACTTCCAACTTGGACTACCTTTGCATCTCGGGTTTTTAGTCATCACTGGGTCGGTTCGGATCTCCTCCTAGCCATCGGTTCGGTTCGGGCAGATACACCGCAGTTTGGTCCGGATTGCTCCAGTTACTAGTCATCGGTTCGGTTTGGGTTCTTCATGTCACATCGGTTCGGATCGGGTCCCCCATGTCACATCGGTTTGGATCGGGTCCTCCATGTCACTTTCGTTCGGTCTATTACCTTTCGTCCTTCCGTCCCTGGATTGATCTTCTGGTCCGATCCTATCCCCATCCCTGTTCCCATCCGCTCAGATCTGATCCTAGTTCAACCACAGTGACCTGCCTTTTTGCCATACTTTATCTCGTGCTAAGCCTCTGTTCGGTGATCCCTTGCCCAGTCCATTATCCGGTCCGAGCCCATCCATCCGATCCGATCCGAAAACCTGCACTGTTTTCCTGCATCTTTTCCAGCGAGCGTTTTACGCCATTCGACGATGTTTTTGACCATTCTAACTATTCTAATCAATCACAAAGCATACCATACAGTCATAGCAACAAGTAGAAGTGACCTCAAACTCCAAAACATAAATATGATGGGTTAAAATGGATCAAACATAGCCAAAACCCCATATTTTCCCTTAAACATGTTCAAGCATAATTAACGATAGGATAACAAAACTTAACCAAATTAACCCAAATTCATATCAGAGGTCTAAAACATTATTTATGAATTTATAAGTATTTTTCTAGATTTTTATCATGTTTAAATTCGCTAATTAACACTAATTACCCTTAATTAACCATAATTAGTGAGGAACTATGCAAATCACTCACCTTAGCCACAAATAAACCTTAGATCTGAAATAAATCTCTGTTTAGGCGCGAATAACAATGCTAAACAGCAGCTCTAATCTTGATTTGGTGAAGATCTCCCTTGATTTGATGTTGCTAAGCTTAATCTTTGATTAGAAAGTGATTTGGAGGTGATTTAGAGGTTGGAGGCCATTTTTAAGGTTTCTAAGAGGTAAGTGGAGGCTAGAAAACTGAAATGGAATGAAACCCTAACTCTTTTCAGCCTCCCCATAACCCTAATCCCGAAATGGGTTATGGGCCCATTCACTAATCATCCTATTTGGCCCGGTTAAACAGTTTTTCATCTTCCAAACCTTATTTCAGCCATTTCTCCCAAACGGTAAGTCCGTTTTCCACATGTGACCACTCTACGGAAAGTTAAACCAACATCCGAAGCCAATGGAAGTGGTTTCAGGTCAAAACTCCTTTCCAATCAAAAGTTATGGCCGAAACAAGATCAACTAGGGGCAAAACGGTCATTTAAAAATCGGCAAAAATCATGAACATGGGAAATGACCCCAATGGTCGTTTCCCAAAGCCACATGACCATACGACTTCGTATAAGAATGAAATAAATATTCTACGATCCTTCGATGCGTAGAATGCGGGTTGTTACATGTCCAGACCGGTCCAAGTGCCGTATCATCTATAAATACCTAATCTGAATTCAGAGAAAAGGACCTTTTGATGTATAAAAAACCCTAGCTTTCAAATACTCTTCTTTAATCTCTTATAATATGGCCATTAAAACTATTTCATCTAACAGTTGAAATTGTATATAAGAGATTATAAAGTGGACGTAGACTCTTTAACACTGAACCACTATAAATTGTTGTGTGATTTGTTCTACTTTCTGCTTTTTTACAGTTATTAATCTTCATTTGTTCTCTACATAACCCTCTCTTTGGGTGTTGTGCCAATTTTTGGTGTCTACAGTATCGTACGTTTTCCACTACGCCTTCTCGAAGGGTGCAAAACAATGTAATTATACATATATGTAGAAGATAGTTCGATTTCGGGAAATGGTTTCCAAAATGAATATGAAAATCCTTTGTTTTTTCTCTTTTCGAAAATGTTTACAATTTGTAAAATAAATTTATAGCATTGCTTTGTGACAATGAGTTAAATAAACCAAAATCATAAAATATTTCTGTACCGAGCTATAATTAAAAATAGTATTTATATACGTATCAAAAACTAATGGAAAACACGTGTACCGTGTAATCAAATTTAATAAAATACATTATAAACAACATCTTCCAAATTCACACAAAACTCTTTTATCCGAGTTCCGGATTAATATCAATGTTGGCTCAGCCATTTTGTAGGAAATAGCCTTCTAAAGTGGCATTAAAAAAACATCAAAGATTACGAAAGAAAGCAACATAAAATTCAAGAATAAAGAAAGAACCATTAGAATATGGTAAAATGGCTTGATTTCGTGTCACAATTTCTTACGCACTAACCGTCCAACAACATAAGTAATATTGTTTAAAAAAAATTACAACTCAATTTATATAAAAAAATATAACAATAATAAAAAACGTTCTAAAGAAACTTGCACACCAAATGATGGCACACCAAACATAATTAGGAAGCATAATATGGCGTGAGCCATATAATACTAAGGCAACATCAAAATCATCTTATGTATAAACTAAGACAATCCTAAGGACTAAGGACAAAAGCGAAGACACATAATTCAAAACACTACAAAATACAAAAGGCTACATGCAACTCAAAGAATGCCATAACGTTGCATACTAATTCAATTAGTGTTTTACTATTCACAGATAGAGTTTTGCATTTTAGTCCACATTAATGTGTCCAGTTGCACCTTAGAGTAATGAGAACAAGGCAGTAGAAAGAAGCTAATTTTTATAATGCGTTTTAAATAGGACAACCGAAAGTTTACAGTGTGTTTCCACAAATAGGACCGCCGAAAGCGTGACCTCATTATAGAGGGGGAATGCATTATGCTGTCCACTTCCAGAACAAGGACAGCTGAAAGTGAAAATAGGTATAGGCTACAAGTAATATAACGAAAAAAAAACAAGAAAAAGGTTGCGTGTAGCAGTACCAGTGAATTGGAAATAGAAAATTGCTACCAACATAGAACATACAAAAGAATTTTTGTAGCAAATTTAGACATGTGCTACAACCGCTAATTTTTTTTACAGCAAACAACTGGCTAATCGATATCAAAGAAAATGACCGTTTAACTAGAATGTATGAGTTTACACTCACCTTACGATAATTTCCAGTAAATTTAGTAAGGATTTTAAGTTGTTGGAGGCTTCATTGTTGATAAGTAGGCTTCTTTCTACGTGTAATTTCTTCAGTGCTATTTATTCAAACAACTGAATTCCTGCATTTTGATGTGAATTTTAAGGCCATAACGATTTACAGTGAAGTGCTTTTCTGATTTTCCCTACTTTCTTTGTTTTGTTTACTAAGGAAGAAAAAGTATGATGAAAGTAGCATATTTTCCATCACTATCCAGATATTTCTTAAGTTGAAAATGTGATTAAGGCTCAATGTGATAATTAACAAAGCCCAAACACTAATTAAAGTATTTATTTAATGAATTGGTTAGTTTGACATATAATTAGCCTAAAACTAACGCTTTTCATCAAATTTCAACCAAATTCACACAAGTCTTCATTACTGTAACGACACGGGCTTTCGCGATCCTGGTTATCGACATAAACTCAATGTCGACTATCCAAGCATCGGAAATACCAGATAGTTAATGAAAGAAGTTAGAGGGTGAGGATAGATAAAATAGAAAATTAGAATAGAAGAAGAAGACAACTATAACATCAGAGTAAACATGAATCTTACAACGGAATGAATAAATATATTTCATAACATAACTTTGAAATAAAACAGTATATGTATATAATACCATTACCAAAGTACAACACTTACAACACAACGGAAATAAACAATTGCTATAAAATCCTGAAACCTCTTGCTCCAAGTTCTCAGTATATCTGTAAAATCCTGACTACTTGACTGCCCGTACAAATTTGGACACCCAAGAGTTTAGTGAAAACAAAACAAAATAAACTCCGGGTCAGTCATGGGACTGGTGTGAGTAAATAATTTAAAACAGTTTGAGAAAATAAATGATATCTCATAAGACCACACCGTATAACACGGAACGGCTTTTCCCTTATGAGAATCCAAAGCATTTAATTTAACATCAAAAATCCTTTTCCAAGAAACATGATCTTTTATATAAAAACTCCCTTGATATTACGATAGTTTCTATCAACCACAATATAATAATCATCTAGCAAAACGCTTTCATCTCACGTTCCACATACATAATATATAATCAAAAACCAAACCGCGGGCGCTTATTGGGTAATGAATTCCAACTGGCAAGGTATGGAACCACCTTCCGACAGTGTATCACTAGAGAGGAATACACTGAGTTCAATAAGAACATCTTGCAAACCAGGCTAAACATGATCGGTCATTGATTTCGCTTGAGTGTACTGAATGTATTACCACCAACAGTTGGGATCAGCAACCATTTCCCGAAAGGGACATCATCGAAATAGAATATAGAAGTAAATGGAATTTCTCTAGATCAGGTGACAATACACCCTAATTGGCAGCTAACAACTTAGCCATGCGACCTACCCGATTTTATACCATTTCCGGTTGTAAGGCTAGAGGCCATAACGTATCCTTTACAAACCACATCTTCATTCACTTTGAATGTCACATCGTCATACCCGCCAAATCAAAAATTTATTTCTCCAAACATACCATGGGTAAACAGCTAAGAGAAACGAATTCCTCCACCAGCAAATGTAAATACATTTGAAGAGATCAACTTACGCGATCTATTAAATATACTTTGTCACACATTCTTCTATACAGGACGTCCTGAGACTGGACAGACCGAAGGTACTATTCTGTAAATCCATCTTAGGCAATTTCTACCTAGGATTTACTGAATAGCCTTTGCATAACTCCGTCTTCAATTATATTCATCATATTTGATCTGCAACGCTAATGCCATATGAAGTGGTTTTCAGATAATATATCTGATCCCGATCTCTCCGTATTGACAACGGAAATGGTCAAAATCATTGATAGTCGGTGATTTAACTATCAAAGAAAAACATGTGTACAAATAATGGTCGCATTCCCAAATGGAAATCTTACCGATCCATCATCATTTCATTTCCCAATTTCCCATTTATCGTTCCCATATATTCATAAATTCCTTATTTTCTAAAATTAGAAAATATACGTTATTAACTTTGGAAAACGTTTCCAATTCTGATTCACGCATCAATATCATCCCACCTCTATCAGTCTCTAACTGTAACTAGTAAGACAACAACTTCCCAAGCATAAACCCCGAAGGTCGAAACCAACATCAGATCAATACCCAAAAAGCCATTCAACTCAACTAATTTCCAGTCAGTTTCTAATTTCAGTAATTCCATATAAATTTCTAATTCAAAACCCCAAATTCCATTATAATATTTTATTTGCAAAATATTTACTTTAATCTATTTTTCACATAGAATGTGAATAATATTTCTTTATATAATCAAAACAGGTTTATTTCGTCTTCTAAAAACAATATCCCAAATCCAATTTCTTTTCATACTTCTATATGTAGAATTTTCATATAAATTCTTATTTTATACTTCTAACACTAAAATCTCATTTAATTCCCTTTAAAAATGCTAAGTTCAAATTCCATTAAAAACATCGGCGTTAAAACCGATTTTCACTCCTTTATATCAATTCAGATTTTTATGTCCAATTTATCCAACGATAAATATTTTATTTAATTTATAAACATCATTTATAAATTTATCTTTCCAATTTATATATGTTAAAATAGATTTTTATTTAATATCTACTCTAAATCTGTATCATGTTATAGCCATGTGCGAAGCACAGGTGTAAATCTTCCTAATGTAAAATTCTCCTTTTATAAAATTATTTCATTTTCCAAATATTTCCTTTTATAAAATTCTTTCCATTTTACAAATATTTCCTTTTATAATTCTATTTACTTTCCAAATAAATATTCCTTTAATAATTCAATTTATTTTCCAAATAAATATTCCATTTTCAATATCATATTTATTTCCTATAAATATTTCATTTTCAATGTCATATTTATTTCCTATAAATATTTCATTTTCAAAATACACTTTGAAAATTCCCTTTTTACATTCCAGTATTTCTCATGGTATTTAAAATACCAATTAATCAGACCAGTGTCATCATAATCAATCACAGGTTTTATATCACATCATATATCACAATATATGAAAACAAACAGTATTATAAATATTGAGGAATCCAGTTGGATCCCTCCAATCTGTTTCCCTGCATCACAGATGTTAAACAATATAAATAACATCGATTTCATTTTAATATGAAATATTCTGATAAACAGAATCAATATTTGATTAATGATTTATATATATATATATATTGTTATCTATAATTTCAACCAATAAACCAGTAATTCATCCAAACAATCAACACAGAGCAATCAATCATAATTTATCAATACTAGATTATATTTATAAAAATATAAATTGTACAGAGTTAGTGAGATTTACTCACTTTGTTCGGTTATCGTTGAATAACGATAATCGATCGTCGATTGAGATTGGACAATTTATTTCGCCTTAAATTGTAACGGTCTCCATTCACTCCCAGTTAGTTCCATCGTATAGTCGTTGTCCATACGATCCTAATGGATCTTGTTTCGTCTGATTCTAATATCGTATGAGATAATTACGCATTTTATAAGTTACACTAGTATTTAAATTTAAATTAAACTTAAAACAAATTTAAATCCGGGCCTCACCCTGTACCTAAGGCCGAAGCCCATTTTCAATTAAACAGACCCGCTCTTATTCCTTCCTCCTTCCCTGATACCTTCTACACCCAACATCACACACCATTACCGAATTTCACTCCACACCGCACCCTTTTGGACTTGATGAAAATCAAAACCAACCACACCACCTTCTTTCTCAACGAACTCTCCTTCCACCCATACCACCCTTATCAAACTCGACGTCCACCTTTGAATTGCGTCAACAGCCCTCCACCGCACTGTATAGTGCAACCACCGAAACATTTCATGTTACAGAATTTATAGATTTTAGTTTCAATTTCTTTGAATTTTTAGAACATCGGTTTCCACGTTTGGAATAAAGGAACCGCAGGGAAAAAGATGTTGACTTTGGAATGGGGTAAATTAGGTTAGGAAAGGTTAAGATTTATTTATAGGTTAGTTTTATTATTTTTATATTGATTATTTTATCAATTTATAATCAATCGTTATCCCGTTCTTTGTTTAAAAATTCCTATAATTGCATATAATATCCAAAAATCATGAAAATGGACATACAACTACAGTTCGACATTACGGACCTGACGAAATTTGTTTCGTCAAATTCCGAATCCGTATGCTCACCCAGCGCATTTTTAAAGTCAAATTAATGACTGTTTTTCACATTAAAATTATGTATGGCCACATAATGACTCCAAAAATCACGAAAATTGAAATCTAACAATAACTTAATATTCCAGATCCAACAAAATTAGTTTCGTCGAAAACAGAGTTCGTTTGCAAAACTGGCTATTTTTAAAGCTCTAAAAAAACCCATTTAAATATTAATATATTTAAAAATAATTAAATTAAATATTAATAAATTAATATTATCGTATATATTCACAATAGAATATCATACAGCTCCAAAATATTCTTATCTGAATTTATAACTCGATATTTCAAATCCAGTGTTAAATTGATATTCAATTTATATTAAAAATCCTTTTATAATATAAATAAATCGTTATAGTATAAACGATTTCTATAGCGACTTTTCAAAAATTTTATTTGGATATAACTCACAATCTACATGACGAAATCTCGATTTTTCTCTTCCATTAGAAAAATATAGTTCACCAGCTTTGAACATTTCTTGTTTCACAGAAATCCGGCTTAAAACGGATTATGTGTATTCGTTTAAAGTTCGAATCGCCAAATTACGAACTACCGCGCCATTTCGAGCTCGATTTAAATTATATTATAATTAATACGTTTAATCGTCATTCAAATAATATATTCGTTATTCTAATTCAATTCTAAACTAAAGTAAATATCATAAATGATCCAATTCATACAATATTGTGAATTCAGTTATTTCCGACTATTTCGGCATTATAATATACTATTATATTATAAATATTCATTAAATATTCAATATTATTTAATTAAATAACCATTTAAATCTCTAAATCACTATTTAAATAATTAAATAAATTAATTATTATACCATAAAAATACAGGACGTTACATTCTTCCCCCCTTAAAATAATTTCACCCTCGAAATTGCTAAGTTAGAAAACAAACCCTATTGACAGGTTAAAAATTATTTGTTCACTTCTTAACTTCAGTTTCAACTGAACCAATTTAAATTCAATTAAATATTCATTCATTCCTACTAACGAAAATTTTCAAAAATCCTGAAAATTTTCTAACACCTTAACTTTTCGAAAAATTTCGCCAGCACCTCCTTTGTACTGGTCAATCGGTACAACTACAACTCGCCTCTCTAGGCCTTCTCCAACCCAAAAGAAAATCAAACAGCTAAGCGGCTTGCCAAATCAGGTCATAAATCACCAAACTCATATATAAATAAACTTGTACCTTTTTGTCGGGCATTTCATTATATCCTTCTCGTTTGCTACCAAATCAACATATATCAATGTCATTCAACCAAACTCAAATCACTTTTATCTCCCACACAACCATTATCCAAGCCAAATTCCATTCTATATCTCAAGTACCATTCTTGATTCTCAAATTCATAACTTATCAGTCCAACATAATTCTAGATTCCTATCCCATCAACCAACTTTATCCGATATTTTCTATTTTAATTCAATATCCATTTATTTAGTCTTCAATTCAATTTCAATTTGTTTCCACAAATTTCTATTTAATTTTTTTTAATTCAAACAATCTTTCCCAGGGAATTTTAAACATTTTAGCTTTTCTAAAACCAGATATCCCTTTTCAGGATTCAAAACAATTTTCTTTCCACAAAACAATTCAAAAACAAAATCTTTGGTAGTAATCCATCAGTTAGCAACTCGAAAATGGCACTGATGATGTGGCCATCATCATCAGGGTTATTTTCCAGCTATCGAAGTGAGTTCAATACTATAACAAATTTCAAAACAATATTTAAACACCTTCATTTTTAAATCACTTTCAAAATATCATTCACAATGCTTGTAAACAATCTAAAATCTCCCAGGATTTTAAAATTCTCATATATTTAATCCAATTCCATTTACAAACACTTTTCATGTTTTTTTCTTTGGAATTTTAAATCCAATTCTGATTTAAATTCGGATTATTTCATCTGATTTCATATATTACACTTATATGAATTATAATTGGTTATTTATGTAGCCATTTCAATTTATAATCTCATCCGATTATAATAACAACCAGCACATCCTATATATTATAATAATTCCAATATATAGATTCCTTTTATAAAAAATATATTTTAGGCAAAATTATTTCATTTACCATCTTTTCAAAACATACCATGTCGGTCCATCTTGTTTAAGTGTTTAGAAACTCCTACCGATACAGTGGATCAAACTGATCGACTAGAACTTATAAATAACTCAACCAATACATCTCTACAGTATAAAACCATTTTTATATCAAATAACAATTACGTTCACTTGTATATATACACTCAAACTAAATCTAGGGCATTACTAACCCAATCTCTATACGCCACAGAGCCAAGGTAATCACTTAACCTTCATCTCTGATACCACTGTAACAACCTGGGTTTTCGCGATCCTGGCTATCGACATAAACTCAATGTCGACTATCCAAGCATTGGAAATACCGGATGGTTAATGAAAGAAGTTAGATGGTGAGGATAGACAAGATAGAAAATTAGAAAGAAGAAGAAGAAGACAACTACAACATCGGAGTAAACACGAATCTCACAGCGGAACGAATAAATATATTTCATAACATAACTTGGAAATAAAACAGTATATGTATATAATACCATTAACGAAGTACAACACCTACAACACAGCGAAAATAAACAATTGCTATAAAATCCTGAAGCCTCCTGCTTCAAGCTCTCAGTATCTATAAAATCCTGACTACTTGACTGCCCGTACAAATTTGGGCACCCAAGAGTTTAGGGAAAACAAAACATAATAAACTTCGGGTCATTCATGAGAATGGTGTGAGTATAATTTAAAACAGTTTGAGAAAATAAACGATATCTCATAAGATCACACCGTATAACACATAACGGGTTTTCCCTTATAAGAATCCAAAGCATTTGATTTAACATCAAAAATCCTTTTGCAAGAAACAACGATCTTTTATATCAAAACTCCCTTGATATTATGATAGTGTCTGTCAACTACAATATAATAATCATCTAGCAGAACGCTTTCATCTCAAGTTCCACATACATAATATATAATCAAAAACCACGGGCACTATAGTGACCCGTATTTTAGCAAGATAATAATTTATTAATTTAATTATATAATTGGTGATTTAGAGAAGTTAATGATCATTTAATTAAATAATATTGAATATTTAATTAATAATTATAATATAATAATATATTATAATGTCGAAATAGTCGGAAATAGTGAAATTCACAATATCATGTGAATTGAATAACATACGAGATTTGGTGGAGTTTCGATTCGAAATATAATAACGATTATATTGAATCGACGACAGTTTGAACGTAGAATTATAATATAATTAAAATAGAGCCTGAAACGACGTGGCAGTTCGCTATTTGGCGATTTGAACTTCAACTGAATGTACAGGATTCGTTTTAAGCCGGATTTCTGTGAAACAAGAAACGTGTGGAGCTGGTGGAGTATATCTTTCTAGTGGAAGAGAACTATCGGGATTTCGTCGTGTAGATTTTTATGTATGTCCAAATCAAATTTTAGAAAAAGTCGCTGTGGAATTCCTTTATAATTTATAAAGGAATTATTTATATTTTTAAAAGGGATTTCAATATAAATCAAATATCGGGTTGACCAAGAAATGAATATCGAGTTGTAAACACATACAGGAATATTCTAGAGCTGTGTGGTATGCCACTGTGAATATAGACGATAATATTTAATTTTAAATAATTAATTTAATTATATTTAAATATATTTATATATTTAAATAGGCTATTTAGAGCGTTAAAAATAGCCACTTTTGCAAACGGAGTCGGAATTCGACGAAACCAGTTTTGTTGGATCCGTAATATCAAATAGTTGTTAGATTTCCAGTTTCATGATTTTTAGAGTCACTGTGTGGCCGTACGGATTTTTAGAGTGAAAAAAAGTCGATAAATTGATCTTTAAAAATATGCTGTGTGAGCATACGGAGTCGGAATTCGACGAAACCAGTTTCGTTGGGACCGTAATGTCGAACTCTAGCAGTAGGTCCAGTTTCATGATTTTTTGGTATCGCATGTGATTATAGGAATTTTTAAACGAAGAACAAACTAAATGGTTGAATATAAAATAATATATATTCCCTATAAATACCCCTAACAACCCCCTACAACCTAATTCATTTCCTCAGAAGTCAACACAAACCAAAACGCGCCGCTGTTCCTTTTCTCTTCAAAATCGTGAGTTTTAAATCCAAAATCAATTCAAATAAAATGCTACAAATCATATTATATATATATGAGTTGGTATTGATGTATGCTTCAGTCTCATGCCCATTTTTCTATGTTCGACGGTGGCTAGTTCAATGTCGGTTTTGGGCATAAGTTCTAGGGTTGGTGTTCGAACAAAATACAGAGGGTTATAGGTCGAATGGATAATGGATTTGAGTTTGTATGAGATGCAGCTTCACGCTCATATACTTTTGGTAAGGCTCGACGGTTTTTCTGGTTCGGTGGAAATACTGTACGATGGGTTCTTTTGCTAGGGTTGATGAATCGAGGGAATCTAAACATCGATTCGAGTTTTTATTGTCGTATTGGGGTTATTGATGTGATTTAGCACCTCGCCGAATGGTTTGGGAGGTTTCGAGCATAAAAGGTGTCGATCTCCTTGCTGACTCCATGCGTGAGTTCTGTAACACGGAAGTTGGGGGAGAGCGTCGAGTTTGATCACAGCAGTATAGGTGGTAAGAGGATTCAAAGGGAGACTTGATGGTGAGATCGGTTTGAAGGTTGGTGAAGGAGTGATGAGATGGAAGCTTCGTGTGTTTTGGAAATGGGGAAGTGAAGAGGAACAGACCACGGTAAAACGTTTGGGAAGAAAGATATTTACGTGGTGGGCTTTTTGGATGTGGATGTCGGGCCCAAGATTTAAGGTTAAGCCCATTTGAAATAAAATCTAACTTTTATTTAATTTAAATTGTATATTGAATTGTAAAATGTATATCTTTGTCATATGTTATCGGAATCGAACAAAACAAGATCCGTTGGGATCGTATGGACGGACACTACCCAATGGAACTGACAGGGAGTGGAATGGAGCTCGTCTGAATTTATGGCGAAATAAATTGTTTGATTCAAATCAAACAACAGTTTATCGTTCTTTAACGATGAACTGCCAAAGTGAGTAAAACTCACCAACTCTGAACAGTTATATTTTTATAATGTATTTTTAGAACTGTTAATCATCTGTTGATTGCTGTGTGTTGGTTGATTGATTGAACTGCTAGTCAGTCAGTGAAAAATTTATATATATATATAATTATATATATATATATAAACCGTTAAATATTTATATATTGATTCTGCTATCAGAATAATTGATATTGAACTGAAAGTGATGATAATCATATTGTGTAACATCTGTGGATGCAGGGAGACAGGTTGGAGGAATCCGACTGGATTCTGAAACACCCCACCTCCGTTAGGGTCACTCTCAAAGGGAATGCCCTAATTTTGGTGGAGGTTTATAAGTACAAGTCACAGATATACAAGACAGATATAAGAACACATATTTGTAAACAGCGGAAGAACAACAAACTTTATTTCATAAAGTCAAATACGTGTTACAACAACATCCTTTCCAAAAAAACATAACATAACACTTTCATAATCTGTCTTGAGTACATTATTTAAAGAAACATAAATAAAACATAGATAAACTGCAAAAGCCCCATAGTGGATTGTCCAAAGCCATAGTTCAAAACAGGAAAGTCCAAGCAATACATTTCTCTTCTTCAAGCTGGATGTTGAGGTAGGTCAAGCTGCTGTGTTCCCTCCCTGAGGACCTGGGGGGGGGGGAACGGAAGAAAGAAGACGAAAGAAAAGTAGAGTCAGACATAAAGCCTGAGTAAGTCTAGTACTATTTTGTCTATGAATAAAGAACTGGGTATGATAAGTATAAACGAGAAGTGGGCATGCACTATAAACTTGGTTAAGTTGTCTAGGGTCGAATATACTATCGTACCCCATGTTAATCTCTGAACCCATATAAACTAGTTTCCCACTGGCACCCCATAATCAGGGTGATGTGATCCATTCTATGATGATCGGCTCCTACTCGCATAGTTACATGTGTCTTACGGCCCCCGATGTCGTAGTTACCTATGCTGGTCCCACCATGGGGTGTATCAAGTCCCATAGTGGCAACCCGACACAACCTTAGAGTGCACAGGTATGCTACTGGTGTCCAGTGCCTTATTTTTCTGCGCCGGAGTGTGTGCACGCCCGCACTCCGTTAGAACCTACACTGCTACACCACCGCCGTCGATTTTTGACCTCTTACAATCAGCCCAGTAATCGTGCCCCACCCTGCCTAGTTTCAGGGTATCATGATACACCGTGTAGGGTTACTGCTGAAAAGGGCCCCCCGTTACTAGGTTTTCTATCTCTAGCCAACATGCTAAGTTGGTTAAGTGTTTTCTAACCTAAACCCACCAGTCCGTTTAGTTTAGCATGTTCCATTTTGATTAAGTCTTAGTCCACTTAATCCTAACAATCCTGACTCAGCTTTAATTGTCTTATTAAAGCCTTGACCTCTCACATTAGACAGGTATTGTTGTGGCTGCCTGTTGCCGGTTGGTTCCGGGCAGTCTTACGCCACAACTCAGTCTAACCTCGGGTCCTTATTGGGCTCCATGTTTAACCTCTCACATTGGATAGGTATTGTTGTGACTACTGGACAGCCGGGCGGTTCCGGGCAGGTTTACATCACAACTCAATCCAACCTCGGGTTAAACACCTCGTATTTTTCTACATTTACATATTTTGTCTTTCTTCTTTATTTATATGTAAATATTTGCGGCCCATTATTAAGAATCAATGGTGTAAAGGTTACACCAATCATGGGCCCAACCCATACTTGAATTTGGGCCCTTCTACTTTAGTTTTCATTCATTAGTAATTTTAACCCAACGTTATTTTCCCCCGTTTTACACGTCCGTTTATATATATTGGGCTTAGCCTTTTAAAGCCCAATTTAGCCATGCGAAAAGGGGAGGCTTAAAGCGTGATTACATACACAAAGAGGGGAAGGTGAGCGCATGAACTTGCATATGACGTTGGAAATACATAATAGAAACGGGTGTACTTGCATAGTGGTAACATAGGTGACATGAATCAAAGCATGTGAACTTGTAATTGAGATATCATTATTGACCCATGAACCTATATTTTTTACTTAGGCATAATGTCAAACATAAGCATGGCATAAATACTTTTAGCATAAACATGGCATAATGTCAAACATAAGCATGGCATAAATACTTCTAGCATAAACATGGCATAATGTCAAACATAAGCATGGATACTTCTAGCATAAACATGGCATAATGTCAAACATAAACATGGCATAAATACTTCTAGCATAAACATGGCATAATGTCAAACATAAGCATGGCATAAATACTTCTAGCATAAACATGGCATAATGTCAAACATAAACATGGCATAAATACTTCTAGCATAAACATGGCATAATGTCAAACATAAGCATGGCATAAATACTTCTAGCATAAACATGGCATAATGTCAAACATAAACATGGCATAAATACTTCTAGCATAAACATGGCATAATGTCAAACATAAGCATGGCATAGGTATAGTTAAATTTGTTCATGGCATAAATATAAACAAGTCATGTTCATAAGGTTTCTACATGTTTACAAAGAGGATACTTTGTTACTAACACAAAAGCATAGTTCAACTTAATTAAATTTAATCACATAACGATGGTATACTTATGCATAAATATTCCTTATCATGGTGTTTGCTTTTAACTTGCAAAAAAGGGATTTTTGTGTCTAACTTAGCCATGTCTCACATATGTCATCATATAATTCTTTTAAACAAGATAGACTTAATCATGAATTTCAATTATGCCCAATATCATTCATAGCCTAGCCATATTCATAAGTTTTGCAAAAGCATGACTTAATACATGGATTATGGTGTCAAAATTCCAACATAGTTTCATATGAACTATAACAACCAAACTTGTCTCAATTACTTGCAAAATGATTTATGCACAAAAATAGACATCATAGTGGCATAATAACAAAGCCCCAAACTTGCATGAAATTCCAATCAACTACATACATGTAGCTTCAACATAGGTCGCATAATTTGCGAATATTCCAAACGTATATTTGCATAGAACTACCCCATGTAGTTCTTTATAATTGAATGACATAATTCAGAATATCCAAACGTATATAAATTGATAAGAACGCACAAATATGAATTTTATTGCCACAATTCAAGCATACATATCTACACAATCATTTGTTCATACCAAAGTAATACTCTACTTACAATGGTTGCGGCGAATTCTCTAATTAAGAGATACGATTCCTTTGTTGAATTGATTAGCTTTAGGTTGCTTGAATTGCTTTAGGCTTTAGAACTTCCTCCCTAATCCTCTCTCTAGTTGGCGGCTACTCTTAGTCGTTCCTCAGCAACATGGCGGCTATGCTCTTAATTTGAATGAATAGATTAGGGTTTAGTCTAGGGTTGTTTATATAGAGGTTAGGAATTGATTAGAACCATTGATGTTGCTAGGTTAGATCGTAGCCATTCATTAGATAGAGAGACCAATTAAAACTTGCCACCTAGCCCTAATGACAAAGCAACCCACAGAAATTCGACCAAACACAGACCAGGCCAGCCAGGAGGGACTGGGTTCGATTTTCAAAAATTAAACTTTAAATTGAGCTGTTTTAGTCTGTTTGAATTTTATCTATTGTATACATATATTTTTGCATATATATATATATATTCTCATATATATACATATATTTTCTTTATTTCCTTATATGTACGTTCTTATCCTTTCAAAATTTGAATTTGTATACGTACATGTATTTGCATGCTCAGTTGGCCCTCTCTAAAACAGAGATAAAAATTATGTCGCCGCCGGGGTTCGAACCCCCGACCTCCATGCTACAAATCCAATGCCTTAACCAACTGAGCTACAGAGGCTTTTGTTAATAAGTCTTAGAATAATAATAATTATTGTCCTCTCCTTACTTCTCTTTTTCATGTTTTGCTGTAATATTTAAATTAAAGATATCTTCTTCATACGTTATCCGTTTTGCGCAAACTCGGACTCTATCTCAAGCAGAATTCCGAGACGAACGCAATGGTGATGTCCGTTTCCCTTAATTTTTCTGTTACAATTTAATTATACTTTAATTTGTTAATTTACTGTTAACGGAAAAATCCGGGGTGTTACAGATTCCTCAATAGTTATTTTATTGTTTTTCATATATTTTAATATATGATGTGAATTATAACCTGTTGTTGATTGTGTGTGTATGGACGAGATTAAACATCGTAATTTGATATGTTAAAATACCATGACATAACGGAATGTTTATAGGTGAATTTTCAAAGTGATATTGAAAACAGAATATTTATAAATTGGAATATTTATAAATAGGAGATATTTATAAATTTAAATATTTATAAATAAGGAATATTTATAAATTGGGATATTTATAAATAGGAGATATTTTAAAAAGGAAAATAAATTCAAAACATTTCTTTTTGAATGGAAAGGCATGTGTGGCGGGTTTGGGGATTTTCCCGATGCTCCCGATACAAAGGAGGTTATGGCGAATTTTCCCGGGAATTTAAGGAGTTAGAATATTTCAAGAATAAATTTGAAAAGGAAATATTTGTAAACCATTTACAAATAGAATTGAAAAGGAAACGTTATAAAAGGGAAATCATTTTTAAAGTGTAGAACCGTTATTTAAAAGTAAATCTTTTCAAATGAATAAAACATTGTTAAAAAGGAAATCTTTATAAAGTGAATAAAGTAAATCGAATATGGTATTCGAAGTAGGTTAATAGAATATGGTATTCGAAGTAGGTTAATCGAATATGGTATTCGAAGTTAGTTAATCGAATATAGACATTCGAAAGGAGTGAATCGAATATGGTATTCGAAGTTAGTTAATCGAATATGGTATTCGAAGTTAGTTAATCGAATATGGTATTCGAAAGTTAGTTAATCGAATATGTTATTCGAAAGAGGTTAGTCAAGTCGAGTTAGTCAAATAGAGTTAACCAGTTAGAGTTAATTAAATAGAGTTAATCAGTTAGAGTTAACCAGTTAGAGTTAACCAGTTGGAGTTAATTAGTTAGAGTTAATCGATTAGAGTTAAAACGAACTAGAGTTAATCAAATGTAGTTATTTGAAACAGAGTTAGTCAAACATAGTATTCAGGGTAAGTTGCCATCTTGTACGACTGCTAGCGTAATTCGCAGGGCTGTAAATAGCCTACGGCGGTCGGATGTTTCCTGAGGGAATCAGGCGTAACCATTGTGATCGCTGCGATCTAGAGTCAAGCGAACGGAGTTTAAATCGAATATTAGTTATTCGATAGGAGCTAATCGAGTTGATCGAGTTGAGAAATAAGTTAAGTAAGTCGAGTTAAGTTAGTCAAGTTAGTCGAGCCTAGTTAATCGAATCGAATTGGTCGAACCAAGTAAGTCGAGTTAGTCGAGTTAAGTTCGTCGACTTAAATAAATCGATGTTAGTTTCATCGAAAGGAGTTATCGATGTTAGTTTCATCGAAAGGAGTTATCGATGTTAGTTTCATCGAAAGGAGTTATCGATGTTAGTTTCATCGAAAGGAGATTATCGATGTTAGTTCATCGAAAGGAGTTATCGATGTTAGTTTCATCGAAGGGAGTTATCGATTATAGTTTAATCGAAGTGAGATTTTCAAATATGAGATATTTGAAAAGGAAGAGTTATCGAATATTAGTTATTCGAAGAGAGGTTATCGAATATCGTTTATTCGAGAAGGAGTTAATCGAATATAGGTTATTCGAAGAAGAGTTAAATCAAATAGAGATTTCTCGAAGAGAGTTAATCGACAAGTTCGATTATATCGAATTCGGGAAAGTACTTATACTTTCCAGTGTCTAAATAGAAATTTATTTATTTATAAATAAATAAGGGTTAGGTTAATTATTCACTAATAAGAATAGAATTTATAATTAAAGTTAGATAATTTGAAAGTAGGGATTGTAACGTTATTGTTATAACCAATGTTTTAAATATAGAAGTGGACTAGTAAAATTGAATCCGAGAAAGGCGTAAAGAAGTTGTTAAAGATTAAAAGATAAACTTTGACCATTTCGAAGTTATAACGTTGTTCAGTTAAGGTCTGAGAGGTAATTATACCCCAACTTGAGTGACTTCCTTCTTAACTAAGAAATGGTAAGGTTTGATCGTAAAGGAGTTTTGGAAATGTTTTCCAAACGAGAATCAGAAATGTTTTCTGATAAAAGAAGAAAAATAAGAATTTAGAATATAGGGAAATAGGAGATGAAAAATGAACTAAAGAATAAATGTTGATTGATGATTGATCGATATAATTTCCATCTGGGGATAATATCGTTGTTTGCACACTTGTTTTTTTCTTTGATGGTTAAATCACAGACTATCGAAGTTTTGACCATTTTAACGTTGTTAATATGGAGAGACCGGTTGGATTATTATCCAAAGAACCACTCTGTATTGGCATAAGCATCGCGAATCATATATGCCAAAGATAATTGAAGACGGAGTAAAATGCAAGGGCTATCCTGTTTACAGAATAGTGCCTTCGGTTTGTCCAGTCCCAGGACAACTTGTATGGATGAATGTCTGACAGAGTATATCCAATGGATCGCGTAAGTTGATCTGTTCAAACGTATTCACGTTTGGTGGCGGAGGAATTCGTTTCTCTTAGCTGTATACCCGTGTTATTTTTGGATAAGTCAATTTGTGATTTGGCGGGTATGACGATGTGACATTTCTAAGTGAATGAAGATGGGTGTCTGACAGAGTATTTCCAGACGATCACGTACATTGATTTCTTCAACCATACCAAGAGTGGAAGCGGAGAAGGAAACTTCTTTTAGCCGACACGTAATGTATTGTTATAGACGTCAATTAGTGATTTTCGATGGATCTGACAATGTGGCATTCGAAGTGAATCTATTGTGATGATAAAGCGTAGCTTCTAGCCTCACATCCGGTAAATGACAGAAATCGGGCAGGCAGCATGGCTAAGTCGGTCGCACCGAAGTAGGGTGTATAATCACCTATCTAGTGAATATTCATTTGTTTCTTAAATCTATCAATGCTGTCCCATATATATACGGGAACGGTTGCTGATCCCAACCGTTGGTGATGTACATTCGATACACTCAAGCAAAATGAGTGGTCGATCATGTGTGGCTGAGTTGCAAAATGTTCTTGTTGAACTCCAGTGTATCGTTCCTAGAGTACAATGATCGGAAGGTGGTTCCATACCTTGTCATAGTTGGAAATCCAATCATCCAATACGTGCTTGCGATTTTGATTGTATAATATATATGTAGTAACGTGAGATGCAAGCGTTTCTGCTAGATTGATATTTATTTGTACTTAGACAATATTATAATATCAAAATGATATTTCTTTGAAAAGTTATTTGGATTCTCATAAGGGAAAAACCCGTTCCGTATTCACGGCGTGGTCTTATGAGATATCATATACCTGTTTAAATGATTTGAGTTTATTCACACCAATCCCATGACTGACCCAGAGTTTATTTTGTTGTTTTCCCTAAACTCTTGGGTGCCTAAATTTGTACGGGCAGTCAAGTAGTCGGGATTTTACAGATACACTTGGAGAGCTTGGAGCAGGAGGCTTCAGGATTCTATAGCTATTATTATTTCCACTGTTGTTGTAAGTGTTGTACTCTGATAAGTGTTATTGTATACATATACTGATGTTATTTCAAAGATTTGTTATGTTATATTTTATTCGTTCCGCTGTGAGATTCGTGTTTACTCTGATGATGATGTTCTTCTTCTTCTTCTATTCTATAAGTTCTATCTTATCTATTCTCACCTTCTAATTTCTTTCGTTAATTACCGGGATTTTTCGATGTTTTGGTTATCGACATCGAGCTTATTTCGATAACCAAAGTCGCTCAAAATCCGAGTCGTTACAGGCACTTATTGGGTAATGAATTCGAACTGGCAAGGTATGGGACCACCTTCCGACAGTGTATCTCTAGAGAGGAATGCACCGGGTTCAACAAGAACATCTTGCAACCCAGGCTAAACATGACCGGTCACTCATTTCGCTTGAGTGTACCAAATGTATTATCACCAACGGTTGGGATCAACAATCGTTTCCCGAAAGGGATAGCATCGAAATAGATTATAGAAGTAAATGGAATTTCTCTAGATCAGGTGACAGTACACCCAAATTGGCAGCTAACCACTTAGCCATGCGACCTACCCAATTTTATACCATTTCCGGGGTTTAGGCTAGAGGCTATAACGTATCCTTTACAAACCACATCTTCATTCACTTTGAATGTCACATCATCATACCCACCAAATCACAAATTGATTTCTCCAAACTTACCATGGGAAAATAGCTAAGAGAAACGAATTCCTCCACAACCATATGTAAATACGTTTGAAGAGATCAACTTACGCGATCTATTAAATATACTTTGTCAGACATTCTTCCATACAGGACGTCCTGGGACTGGACAGACCGAAGGTATTATTCTGTAAATCCGTCTTAGGAAATTTCTACCTAGGATTTACTGAACAGCCTTTTCAGAACTCCATCTTCAATTATCTTCATCATATTTGATCCGCAACTCTAATGCCATACGGAGTGGCTTTCAGATAGTATATTTGATCCCGGTCTCTCAATATTGACAACGGAAATGGTCAAAATCTTTGATAGTCGGTGATTTAACTATCAAAGGAAAACTTGTGTACAAATAACGATCGTATTCCCAAATGGAAGTCTTACCGATCAATCATCATTTCATTTCCCAATATCCCATTTATCGTTTCTATTTATTCATAAATTCCTTATTTTCTAAAATTAGAAAACATACGTTATTAACTTTGGAAAATGTTTCCAATTATGATTCACGCATCAATATCTTCCCACCTATATCAGTCTCTAACTGTAAACTAGTAAGAGAACAACTTCCAAAGCATAAACCCCGAAGGTCGAAACCAACATCAGATCAATGCCCAGAAAGCCATTCAACTCAACTAATTTCCTGTCAGTTTCTAATTTCAATAATTCCATTTAAATTCCTAACTCAAAACGCCAAATTCCTTTATAATATTTTATTTGCAAAATATTTTCTTTAATCTATTTTTCACATAGAATGTGAATAATATTTCTTTACATAATCAAAACAGTTTGATTTCGTATTCTAAAAACAATATCCCAAATCCAATTTCTTTTCATACTTCTATTTATAGAATTTTCATATAAATACTTATTTTATACTTCTAACAATAAAATCTCATTTGATTCCCTTTAAAAATGCTAAGTTCAAATTCCGTTAAAAACATCGGTGTTAAAACCGATTTTCACTCCTTTATATCAATTCAGATTTTTATATCCAATTTATCCAATGATAAATATTTTATTTAATTTATAAACATCATTTATAAATTTATCTTTCCAATTTATATATGTTAAAACAGATTTTTATTTAATATCTACTCTAAATCTATATCATGTTATACCCGTGTGCGAAGCACGGGTGTAAATCTTCCTAATGTAAAATTCTCCTTTTATAAAATTCTATTCATTTTCCAAATATTTCATTTTATAAAATTCTTTACATTTTACAAATATTTCCTTTTATAATTCTATTTACTTTCCAAATAAATATTCCTTTTATAATTCTATTTATTTTCCAAATAAATATTCCTTTTTCAATATCATATTTATTTCCTATAAATATTTCATTTTCAATATCATATTTATTTCCTATAAATATTTCATTTTCAAAATACACTTTGAAAATTCCCTTTCTACATTCCAGTATTTCTTATGGTATTTAAAATACCAATTAACCAGACCAGTGTCATCATAATCAATCACGGGTTTTATATCACATCATATATCACAATATATGAAAACAAACAGTATTATAAATATTGAGGAATCCAGTTGGATCCCTCCAATCTGTTTCCCTGCATCACAGATGTTAAACAATATAAATAACATCGATTTCATTTCAATATGAAATATTCTGATAAACAGAATTAATATTTGATTAACGATTTATATATATATATATATTATCTATAATTTCAACCAATAAACCAGCAATTCAACCAAACAATCAACACACAGCAATGAATCATCATTTATTAATACAAGATTATATTTATAAAAATATAAACTATACATGGTTAGTGAGACTTACTCACTTTGGTCGGTTATCGTTGAATAACGATAATCCATCATCGATTTAGATTGAACAATTTATTTCGCCTTAAATTGTAACGGTCTCCAATTCACTCCCAGTCAGTTCCATTGTATAGTCGTTGTCCATACGATCCCAACGGATCTTGTTTCATCTGATTTTGATATCGTATGAGATAATTACATATTTTATAAGTTGCACTAGTATTCAAATTTAAATTAAACTTAAAACAAAATTAAATCCGGGCCTCACCCTTTACCTAAGGCTCAAGCCCATTTTTAATTAAACAGACCCGCTCTTATTCCTTCCTCCTTCGCCGATACCTACTGCACCCAACAGCACACGCCATTACTGAATTTCACTCCACACTGCACCCTTTTACACTTGATGAAAATCAAAACCAACCACACCACCTTCTTTCTCGTTGAACTCTCTTTCCACCCATACTACCCTTATTTAATTCGATGTCCACCTTTGAATTGCGTCGACAGCCCTCCACCGCACTGTACAGTGCAACCACCAAAGCATTTCATCACTACATCACCAAAAACGATGCACCTGGGTTCGATTCTACCTCCTGATAACGAAAACAACTCAGAAACGTGGATTGAAACTTCTAATTCACCGTGTCCTAAACCCTAGTTCGCTGCTACTATAAAACACATCGACGGAAAATATCTCGAGCTCAAACAAAGACCTATCAAAATGAAGAGCTTCGACAGATGATTAGGAATATCCATGTTACAAGATTGATAGATTTTAGTTTCAATTTCTTTGAATTTTTAGAACATCGGTTTCCACGTTTGGAATAAAGAAACCACGGCAAAAAAAGATGTTGACTGTGGAATGGGGTAAATTAGGTTAGTAAAGGTTAAGATTTATTTGTAGGTTAGTTTTATTATTTTTATATTGATTATTTTATCAATTTATAATCAATCATTATCCCTTTCTTTATTTAAAAATTTCTATAATTGCATATAATATCCAAAAATCATGAAAATGGACATAAAACTACTGTTTGACATTACGGACCCAACGAAACTTGTTTCATCGAATTCCGAGTCCGTATGCTCACCCAGCGTATTTTTAAAGTCAAATTAATGATTGTTTTTCACATTAAAATTCTGTATGGCCACATACTGACTCCAAAAATCACGAAAATTTAAATCTAACAATAATTTAATATTTCGGATCCAACAAAATTAGTTTTGTCGAAAATGGAGTTTGTTTACAAAACTGGCTATTTATAAAGCTCTAAATAAACCCATTTAAATATTAATATATTTAAAAATAATTAAATTAAATATTAATAAATTAATATTATTGTATATATTCACAATAGAATATCATATAGCTCCAAAATATTCTTATCTGAATTTATAACTCGATATTTCAAATCCAGTGTTAAATTGATATTCAATTTATATTAAAAATCCTATTATAATATAAATAAATCGTTATAGATTATAAAGGAATTCCATAGCAACTTTTCAAAAATTTGATTTGGACATAACTCACAATCTACACAAAGAAATCTCGATTTTTCTCTTCCATTAGAAAAATATAGTTCAACAGCTTCGAACGTTTCTTGATTCATAAAAATCTGGCTTAAAACAGATTCTGTATATTCGTTTAAAGTTCGAATCGCCAAATTACGAGCTACGCGCCATTTCAAGCTCAATTTAAATTATATTATAATTAATATGTTTAATCGTCGTTCAAATAATATATTCGTTATTCTAATTCAATTCTAAACTGAATTAAATATCATAAATGATCCAATTCACACAATATTGTGAATTCGGTTATATCCGACTATTTCGGCATTATAATATACTATTATATTATAAATATTAATTAATTATTCAATAATATTTAATTAAATAACCATTTAAATCTCTAAATCACTATTTAAATAATTAAATAAATTAATTATTATACCGTAAAAATACAGGATGTTACAATTACTAACGTTAAAATAAATTTGAGACAATGCTTAAAACTTATTATAAAGGCTTTTTAAATGTTAATCTTAATTTTCCAACAAAATTTTCACATTTTACACAAATATGTTTCTATACTTGTTTTTGGTGTAATATTTACAACTCATGTAACTAAATATTTCGAAATTTCTTTATTTTAACAAAATAATTTGTTAATACTTTACGAAACATATATTTTCACATTTATTACCATTTATACTAATTTTAATATGTTCTCATATATTTATTATTGCCCATTTTTATAAAAAATTCTTTATTAGCCCTAATATCCAACATTCGGGGTTTTAAGTTTCAAAAGTCATATTATTATTCTTAAATTATATTCCTTATGAGTTTAACACTATTAATTTCCCATAAGAAAATATTTCAACCTTCTATTTCTATTTTACCACATGCATTAACATTCTTTAATTCTTTTAATTGTCAAATTAACTATTTTTCACCCAAAAACAACATTTCACATTTTATCACGCGTTTCACACTTGATTGACTCAAGCCCCAAATTTAATCACTTAAACATGATTAAATTTCATAATCAATCACATAGCACCAATTAACTACTAACATGTGTAATTATGCCAACTATTCAAATTAATAATATATATGTTCAACTTAATTATTACTCAAATATTCATATTCTAATGGTTAATTATTATAGCATGTAACTACCGAAAACTCGGGTTGTTACACATTCACATGGATATTTGTCTGGTAATGCAATCCTTTTTCTCTAGTGGTATTCTCCCTAAGTGTTGGACTTCCACCAACTCGGTTCTAATCCACAAATCAAACAACCCTAGCTGGTGCTCAAATTTCCATCTTACCAGCTTGTGCAACTTCTCCAACAAGGTCATCTCTAAATTTCTCACTTCTAGGCTGGAACCTTAACTAGACCATGTTATTTCCTCCTCCCTTACCGATAAAGCAAGGGAAATGATTATTCGATGGAATGCTTCTCTCCTCCTAAGACGGCCGACTTGTGCTCATTCAGTCGATGATAGATTGAGACGACCCGAACTTCCCTGTGAAGGAAAGAACGGATTGCTTCGAGAACAAGACGAATCAGAACACAAACAGAAGAACATTTCATTGCTTATTACAACAATTCCATCAGAATACAAGAAAATACAGAGTATGAATAAATATTATACATCATAAAAAATATCAGAGATCAAAATTACATTACATAGCAGCGGAAAATAATACAAAACACAACTGAAAGAGATAAACGGATACAGAGCTTTCCGGATATCGTTCCAGCTGTAAACCAGGATCTTGTGAATATAAATCTGCAAAACCAAAACTACTAGCTGCCCATGTGGAAAATAGGGGCACCCAGAGTTTAGGTTAAAACAATAAACTCTAGGTCAGTCATGTGACTGGTGTGAGAACTAAAACAGTTATTTAAAACTTTACTTTAAAAGAGAGTAATTCAAAGGACCAGGTCGTATGACACGGAATGGGTTCCCCCCCAAGAATACTAGTGCATAGAATAAACAACTCAATGCTTTTTGAAAAAATGAAGCTATTATAAGACCCAGGTCCCGTCACACAATGCAACGCAAGCCGGAGGATAGGGTTTTCCCTTACAATAGCCAAACATGCTTGGTACTTTTAAAACAAATCATTTGATACTATTATAGGTGTATAGTGTCAAAACAACTTCAAATATAAATGTATCAATCATAGGCGGCATAGGTACCATCTATCATGTCGCCAATACTAGGCTCTACAATCAAAACCGAAATGTCATGTATTGGAAATTGGATTTCCGTCATGAGTCGAGGCCAAGGATGGCTCCTCACCGATACAAGACACTCTAGCAAATGCCTCAGGAGCTCCCGTAGAAGACCCCTAGATCTTCAAGGCCGGTCCTCTCTTACGTTTGAGGATTGGTTATTCTTTAACACACGCTTCCCGTTCCTATCGGACCTATATCCCTCGGCTCCGAAGAGACCGATATATCTGAGGCGCCTCGCAATCCAACAACCATATAGGTAGAATAACAATGATCTCATGGCGAGTAAAATGTTGACACCACCCATAGCTAGAAAGAAACGTCGTGCACTCCCTGCAGTCACGATCCCGTTTTTGACTCATACCGAGGTGTGAGGCTCGCGAATTAACGCTATACACAAAGCTACGCTATATTACAGTCATGCTTTGATCATCAACCACAAGACTCTTCTTTTCAACAAAAGCCTTGATCACTGCATCTCAGCATGCCACACAGGCAATTCATTCCATGCGACTGATATCTATCGAAATATAACCTCTGAGCTCGTACGTCTCAGAGAAGGGCGTTAAGAAAGAGAATAAATTTTCCGCCGCCAAACAGATATATATTTAATAGAAATCAATCAACACAGAATAAAATCCAATGTAAGACACATAATCCATTTTTAAGCCCGTTTTGGGTCTGAACGAAACCGAAGGCACCTTATTCCTCCCCCACATGTCCAATATGTTGTATATGACGTAGTTGTATACACAATTATATGATTTTTGTTTGATGATAACAACCAATTAAAAGATTATTTTAATGTGTTTGTTACTATACTGTTCTATATTTACATCACAAACAGGAATATAATATTTACATTTAAATAAAATACGAACGTACAGAAATTCAAATATTTAAACAGTATTATTTAAATAAAATATTTTATTTCAATATTTATACAGTACGTATTTTATACTCCTCTATTTGCACAAACTCTCTAATATATTTCAATACATTTCACATTCTTTTTCATACATTGCTCTTCACTACAACACTCAACACTCATTGTACAATCTCATATATACATACATCTCACTCAGTCACTCAATCGTACAGTCATTTCATTTATGCAATCACTCATATTCAGATGCTCTTGTCAACTTCTGTCTTCAGTCTTCACAGCACTGTTGTCGTTACTACTCACAGTCAGTCCAGTCATCTCCATGCTTACCTGTCATATATAGAAATACACACACAGTATCTAGAACATAAATAATATTATAAATTCTAGCAAATATAATTTTTATTTTAAAAATTTTATTTGCCTCAGATTTCTGGTGTGTTTCTCATCATGTTTCATGACTTGATCTGATTTATATAGACATCATCTGTAGTGCTCACTGATCAGCCTCAACAAACTATACTGGTTTGCTGATCAGAACCAGCATCAAAAATTGCTGATTCTGAACAGCCTCAACTCAATAATAGTTGTCTGCTGATAATATATTCATGTCTGACCTTTTAAATAGCCATATATATATATATATATATATATCTATATATATACATGTCAAGACAGTGCAAAATGGCACAAGGCTGAGCAAACATGAAACAGCAAATCAGTGTGATAAAGACAAGTCAGCAAATGGATTCAACATGGTGATAAATACAAAACTAAAGCATGTGACTGAATACACAATGACAAATTGGTCAAGACAGTTCAAAAGTGATGCAATGTACTAAATGCACAAGGTCAAAGGTTCATGTAGGCAAACAGGTGAATCAAGAATGGTGTAACAGATAAGTATACAAGCATAGCAACATAAATGGACAAAGCACAAGTGTGCAAACACATGCAAAGTCAGGTTCATATTCTTTCAGCATGGTGATACAAACATGGCACAAGCTAGAAATCACAAGTTTAATAGCTACAGAGCATGATCAAGATAGGTTTAACATGGCAAACTTGGTAATGGTGCAGTCGGGATCAACATGGTACAAGCATATACATGGCAGGATGATACAAAGGAGCTACAACAAATGAATGAAACAAGTAGTACAAACAACATAGCAACAGGTCATGGTGAATAAAGAAAGCATGGTATATGTTTCAGCAAAGCTAAACATGGGTAAATCAAGCCATAGTGAAAGTATTTCAGTAAGCAAATGCAAAGACCTCAATATACCAATGTACAGTGTGGTGGCAATCTTCGAAATGGTTCAGCACTTATCAAACAGTCAAAGAATGCAACACTGCATACATGGTTATATGGTACAAGCATGTATGATCACTCACACACAAGCAGCAAGAATAACATAGAAAATAAATGGTGACACAACTTCACAACCCAAATCTACATAACAAACAGAATGGCCATGCCAAGATGTACACATAGACTATCAGGAACTCAAAGACAGTGAGCAACAAAAATGGCAACAATGAAAACATGAAGACAACAAATTGGTAAGCATTAAACTGCATATTATTCAAATGATCTAACATGGAAAGAAACATTTTTGTGTTTCCAATTTTTAAACAAATCAGTGAATAATGACAGAGAGAAATTTTTGCCAAGTATTATTTACAGAAGAAGTTTTCTACAAATCAGTTTTTTTTTTTGCAAGGAGCAAAAAATGCACACTCATAAGCAAGGGTCTTCTGAATGTCTCACTGATTTCAGTCTAGCATGCAAGAAAGAAAAGGAATGGAAACTTATATCAACAGCAAGTTTTATGGAAAGATTTCCTTATGTTTCCAGACAGACAATTTCAGGAAAGCATTTTTAAATCTTTCCAAATATGCAGCAAAATCAATTATAACTGTTTTGGCAAATATAATTTTTTTTGTCCTAGAAAATTGATCAAAGAAAATATTGGATGGAAATCATTCAAATCAGGAAACTCATCCAGGTTAACATGCTATTCACATTTTAAAATTCTCGGCAATAATTCAATCAGAATTCACAACATGTTTGTTAATCAAGGAATCCATTTAAATAGAGAATTTCAAAAGGGAATATTCAATTTCTTTTCAAAGTCGAGATTTAGCAAAACGGGAAAGCAATAATCACTCTGTTTCATTCAAAATTCAAATCCATTTCAATACCGAGGTGACCAAATCAAAAAGGGGACAGTCACACAAAATCAGGGCAAGGCATTTATTTGAAATCAGAGCGTAGGGTTTCAATTTTTTTTACCCTATACATACACAACCAATTCATCACTGGAAGAGTAGATCGAAACTCACAAAAAAATCAATTCAAATATTTCATAGCAAGAATTTTCAAAAAAAAAAACTCACAGTTTCGATCGATCGAGAGTGACAGAAGAATTTCCCCAAATCAGTGAAGCAAGAAGCATCGCAAATCGATCGACATCATCAAAGTGAAGCAATTAGAGAACCACAAATTAATTTTCATCAAGCATCAATTCAGATTTGGGGAAGAACGAGTGAAACCCTAGAAATCGCAGCTGCCATTTTTTAATTCTCAGAGACAAAGTGATCGGGTCAAAATAAGGGGCAACCAACTTGTGAAAGGGCCGACCAAGCTTAAAAGGGGATGACACCTTAGTTTATATCCTAGGGCTTTTCTAGTTCATTCTTGTTTTGATTTTGCTTTTAATTTTGTATTGTTTTTAATTTTCTTCCGTAAACAATTCTGAATAGTTTTACTAGTGTCTGTAAAATACTAGGGTGATCCAGTCAGTGTGTTGACTGACAGTTGCTAGAATCTGTAAAATCTAGGATTTACTGGTTACAGGGTTGTAATCAGGGAGAATCTGATCTAGGGGTTTAGATCAGTCTACGGTTTTGAGCGTAGGGTTAGAACAGGAGCAGGGTTTGCGAGTGTACATGGTCTTGTATGCGGGATCAGTTCTATCACCTAGTAGAAACCTTAGGAATGCAGCAGTAGGCAGGGTTTTGCCGAAGCTGGGTATATCTGTGTGTGATTTATTTTCTGCATTTCTGTTTCTGCTATATTCTGTGATCTGTTTATTATTATATATCCAGTTAGATTTTTTAATTCGATTAAAAACTGTGATATACCCTATTCACCCCCTCTAGGGTTAATCTAGATCCAACAATTGGTATCAGAGTAGGTATTCTGTTAACTCTAGAGCAATGGTGATTCCTAGTTGTCAGTCGATAGAGAGTCAGTCCAATTCATCTCCAACTATTTTCACTGGAACAGATTTTTTAAACAGGAAATCCAAAATGGAATTTTATTTAAAATCTGTTAATATTAAATGTTGGGATGTTGTTGTCAATGGATTTGATAGTGTAGATATTACTTTCAATTCTCGTGCTATGAAAATTATATTTGATTATCTTAGTACTGAACAGTTTAATCTTATCTGCCATTGTTTATCTGCACAGGAAATCTGGGATACTCTCAATACGAAGTATGGAAGATCTGACAACGGTAACTCAAAACCTGAGAAAGTCAACTCAGATTCAGAGCTCTGTTTAACAGGATTTACAAATGAAAATTCAGAAGGATCAGATAATGGAGAATCAACAGATACTAAAACAGAAAATTTCTCATACGAAGATTTAGTTTATATGTGCGTGGATTTAACTAAATCTATTGACAAACTCCATTCTAAAAATAAATCCTTGAAAACTGAAAATCGTGAGTTGACAAGCAAAATTCATTGTTTGGAATTAAAACTTGAAAATGTTGTGAAATTTGAAAATTCTAATTGTGAAAATTGTTTGAAATTAAACACTGATCTCGTTCATCTCAATAATAACATTCAAAGGCTTAAAGAAGAAATTCTAATTTTAAAAGATAACGAGATTGAGCTGAAATATGCAAACAATTGTTTACAAAAGGAATTTATAAATTTTAAGGCTACCAAAAATTCCAAACATGAAATTGCTGAAAATTATAGTTTATTGAAAATAGATCTAATTTTGAAAGAGCTTGAAATCGAAATTGAAAATTTGAAGAAACTTGAATCTGAAAGTCGAAAATATTTTGATTTTGAAATGGCCAAGCCCCAAACCAAAATCAAATTGCTTAATGATGAAAATTTGGTTTTGAAATCTGAGTTTGAAAGATGTAAGATCACAAAAAATCGTTGTTCTGATTTAATTAAAGAAAACGGTGATCTTAAAACTAAAATTCAACAACTTGAAACAATTTTGTCTAAATGTTCAAACCGTGAAAAATCTTTGGATATGTTGTTGAAAAACCAATTTTCTGTTGGAAATAAACGTGGTCTTGGTTTTGGGAGAGTAAATGGTTTTGGGAGAGTAAATGGAAGAAGACATGAGCAATCTGCATTCACATGATATTGGCATATGTGGTGAACTAGAACCAGAAGTTGTTAATGGGGGTTAGATTAGGGATGATGTCCCCATAATACAAATAGAAACAGAACTAGAAGTAGAAATTTCTGATCCTGTTCCATCTCGTTAGGACAACAAAATCCTCTTTCTTATTGCTTTATTTTGGTCCAATATGTTATCTAATTTATGATGTATTTGGCACTTTTTGTTTTAACCTATAAATTATTATCTTTAATGAATGTATTTGGCACTCTTTTCTCATAATTCAATCTACACTGTTCACATGTTTTATGATTTAACGTCTTTCTTTACTGTCATCTAAATTTGTTATAGTCCAAAATGTTAATAGTTGTTTTTTGTCCACTTTAACATGTATGTACCTTGTTCAAATGTATTCATTTTGTACAGGATGAACGAACTTATAAATGTCCGGCTACACCATGGCGGAGAGTTTCAAAGGACATGTTACGTGGGTGGAAAATCCATCTTAGTAACAAAATATGATGTAGATCGCTTTTCTTACAGCGTGCTTATGGACTTTGTTAAAGAATGCCTCCATTACACTAAAATAGAAGGAGTCCATGTCAGCAAAGGAAAGAGGGGTGGATGGTAGTTGATATTGAATGACAAGGACTTAAATGAATACATACGGGGCTACACTAAGGCAAAAGAAGAGGTTTTTTACATTGACAACACCATTGACAAAAATAGTGAGCCATTGATTAAACTGTAGCCACGTGTAATCATACAGCCAGGGAAAAACATAATTCAAGGTATATATGTGTATGTAATATAGATCCATTCTTGTATATATGTGTGTCTGTATATATATATGTGTGTGTGAAGAACTTGAAGGACGCCATTGTTATTGTTTTTATTGTTACGGGTTCTACTAAATTTTTTTTTGCAAAGTGCAAGTATATTACTGCACATAGACTTCAGCAGCAACGAAAAATGATGAAAAAAAAATCCAACTCAAGTAGGTTAGAAGAAACTATCGCCGGAGCCTGATATGAATAATGAAGAAGATGTTACTGTGACGTATAAAGGAACCAGGAGGAAATTAAATGTATAAAATGAAGCAGATAATGATGATGATACCCGAGATAATGAAGCTGATGTTCAGGTATTTTTCAGTTTTTATTTCAGATTTATTAATCAGGATGAAATCTTGTATTTCAAACTACTTTTTATTTAAATTCTGCACGTAAAAGCAAGAACTGCATTTCAGTGTTTTCTATTATTGTGTCGATTTCCTATTCGGATCATGAAGGCTGTAGTTAATTCAAGTAACTATTGGTTCTTTGTGTCTACACTCCGTCGAAATAACAAGAACTGTTTATACGTCGACTCTATTTGGTTAACTAGCTTAAATTACTTTATTTTAACGCTTGTGTTTTCTAAAAATGGGGAATAGGGTTCCACTTTATTCTGCCTCCTTTCATAACATCTTTCTCTTGCTCTCTCGTTCGTCTCCACTTCTTCCACCTCCTAAGATCTACATCTTCCTCATCTCCTAACTTTCTCCCTTGTTCGTTAACCAAGCGAGTTAACAAACACAGGCCACTTTTTTCAATTTCAATTTCAAATCTGAATTTATGATTCAGATCTGGTTCTCTCTAGGGTTTCGTTTGTTGGTACTTTATTTGGGTACCTCGGCCAGCCCACTTTGAAGTCGTCTGGTTTCTTAATGCCATGGCATAGAGCTCTGCCTCGTTGATGCTCATAGGCCCACTGCAATCACATGCACGCTAGCGTCAGCGCATTTTGTATGCTTATTGCATGTGTTATTGCTATGGTTCGACTGTTGGTAGAAGCCTCGTTTGGTGTTGCTTCTCTGTGTTTTTGTGGTTAGTTTGAATCTGGAGTTTTTTTGCTGCTTTGAGGTGCTCAAGTATTGTACGGTCGACTTGTTTGGCCTTGGCTTCTTGAATGGTTTTCTGGTTCTGCCTTTTTTTTGTGGTTTTGTGATGTGTTTTCCTCCTTGCCATCATGACCTGATTGACAAACTTTGGCTTTTAGTTATGGGATTTTAATGTGTCTTTTTTCCTATCTCCCTATGCAGTCATGTGTGCATTGCATGGGTGATGGAATCACTATTTAGGTAGTTGTGCTTTACTTGCATGTTGTTGCAGCTACTCTTATGCAATGGTTCATGGTTTCGTGTTTTTTAAACTACCATGGTTAGTCCTTTTCAGTGCCATATTCTACTATCCTGCTTTTGGGTCGGCTTTGCTTTCATCTGCTCGAGCTATTGGTGCTTGATCTTTCTAGTTGATGTAGTACGGTCGTCTTCGTCCAGTGTTTTCCGAAGTGTCTTGATGGTCTTTGAGGTTGTGCATTTCCAGTTATGTTGCCTGCTTCTTCTCAACTCCTCCTATCATGTTGATTGTTGTTCTTCTTGGGAGCTTGGCTTGATGTATCCTGGTGACGCTCCTTTATCCTTATCTTTGCTGTCCGGTTTGGCATGCACTGGGCTTGGACTATTTTGTTATATCTCTGTGCTGTTCTTCGTCATTCGGCTTGCGATTTTGAGACCCTATGGATATGTATTTGTTGTTGGCTCTATTGGTGGTTCTAGGTCATCCTTGTTTATAGTTGGATGTGCTTCTTCTATGTGCTTATTTTTACTCGCACTTCCTTTTGTTTTGGTGTGATGATTTTGTTTCGATCTGTTTTGTATTGGGTGTTTCGCATTGTGTGTGCGGGCACCCTCTTTGGCTAGTGGTCAAGCCTTATTGGCCGTTTCTTTGGTTATTATGTTATGTTTAATTTAATTAAAAAAACTAACTTAAATTTATCATCGATGGTGAGTAATAATGCTAATCTTCTTGCAGTTCTCACAACAATCAGTTTTGACGAAGTATGAACAAGAGTGAATCGCGTGAATGTAAGAAAATGATGTAGTTAGTAGATCACTTGGGGTGCCTTCATTGGTTAGTAGTGTGTAAGAGGCTTCCACACGAAATAGGAAAGAAAAAGGTAAATATATTGGTGGACGTGATGAATACATACATGAAAATGATGGTGAAGATGTCAGTGATGATTAATTAGAATCGAAGGTATAAAAAAGTTATTTGTTTACTACTTATTGTCTTTGCCTTTATGAACGTAAAAAATCTTAAACTTCGGCTTAATTGTAGAAAATCAAAGTTCTTAAGTCAAAGGATCCTTTACTTGGACCGAGAACTCGTTCGTGAACCAATGCAGCCATTGAAATTGAGAAGGAAGCGATGACCTATACCCACCCTCCAAAGAAATCTGGCTCCAATAAGGAAGTGATGAAACACACTCCCACTACAAAGAAACTCAGTAACCGGGAGAAATTTGCAGAAATAATAAAGAAATTGACAAAACCTACACTGTCTTATTCAGGAGTTTTAAAACCTACAACGTCTCGTCCACTAGTTTTAAAACCTACATATAGCAAAATGTTCAAACAATCAACAAATTCATGTGAAGCTACTAGTTCAGTAGCTGCTTATTTAGCGATGCGGAAACATCAAAAGCAGAATGTTGAAGCGCCTCCAACAATGGAAAATAGTACTGATCGATTAAAGAAGGAATGGATTGTACAGGAAGATGAAGAAGGTACAATGTTTCTTTATCTGTGCACTGCAATGCATTGTTGAGTGTGTCTATTTTAAATTTTGCATACATATTATGTTTCTGTAATGTCATACATTAATTTTCTATTCATTTTATTGAACCTGGTATATAAAATATAAGGTCCAAAAAAACCTAGAGGGAAGTCAAAAATGACTAAGGTACATGCTAGAACCCCAATGATAAATAGTCATTGAGTTGAAAGAGGATGGTCAGCTAGTTTCTGATAATATTATGGAGTTAAGCAATTTTCTTGCAACAATAGCAAAGGATAATGTTTCTCTTACTTACATCAATTAGCATATTGTTCCTGATCAATTAAAGAGGCACATGTTGGAATATGGTCGGGTAAAATCTGTCACCCTAAACCATATTTCAACTGACTTCCTAAATGTTGGTTTTGTTTAATTAGTTTGTTTCCTGAATTTTGTGTTTGATATATTGTAGGCTAGGTATGTCATTCCGGAAGAAGAACACAAATGGGTCTTGAACAAGCTTAATGACTCTTGTAGGTAGTAAAAGTCTCATATAAAAGAAAGGTATTATAAAAAATAATCAACTGATGAGGAAAGGCTTGCGAATAGGCCCAGAATAATTCCGTTGGAGGATTATAAGATGCTCTTGGAATACCGGGGGGATGAAGCAGTTCAGGTACGACTTTAATGTAACCATAAAAGAAAACAAATTTGTATAATGCTAATTAAATAATCATGCAACAAATGGGAGAAATAAATTAATTAAATTAATGACATCCTTGTTTAGTGCTAATTTTTATTTATTTTTTGGATTTCCACGCCCTAGCTGAGACTAATTCTGCGCATTGCAACTCATTAAGTGATACACATATCATGGGTCCCAAAACTCATGTAATAGCCAAAGAACATATACTATGTGTTTTTTTGAAATTAAGTTAATTTTTTTGTGATGACTTGAATTAGCCACATGATAATTTTAATTCGTTAGATCATTGAATTATATTTTATATTATTGTCACAATGTTCATAGGCAGCAACTAGGTTTGCAAATTCTTAACATTGAGTGTTAAAAACTATGTTTAATTTTGATATTCCTAATGCTTGACAGAGAAAGAAGGACCCGGAAAAGGCCACCTCATCTGCTGCCTTGGTGTATTTGGAAACGTATAAACGAGATCCGGGGAGAACATACAAGACTAACACAGATGAACTAAAGGCCAAATACGTAAGTACATTTGATACTGAAATAGAAATTTAATAGTTAGTTTGAAAGATGACCACATTGCAGCTGAAACTTCCATATTTTAATTTATATGTTTTAAAGATAACCACTTCTGTTAATAAATTTTATCGAATAGCTTATATAAAATATTTGACCCAAGATCGGTTATGAATCAATACTTGTGTCAGTATAATTGGCATATTGTATGTTTGTTGGAGTTGCTTATTAAATCGAACACATAGTTAGTTTGAAAGGAAACCAGTTCTGTTAATAATTCATTCCTGCCAGCTGCCTGTTTATATGCTTTCCTGATTTTCATTTTGTATGCGAAGATTCAAGCAATGGTGGATACAGGAAACATTACTGAGGTAGATGCACTCATCTCTGGTGAGAAGAGCCACACACGGAACTGGCTTGTGGAAGGCAAGGTAAAATGGCTGAAAATTCTCCAACAGCTGCTGGTTCTTCAAACAGTTATGTGCAAGAGCTGACGAAAAAAATAAGACAAGAGCTTGAGGCGGATTAGAAGAAAAGGTGAATAGAAAAGTGAAAGAGAACGTGTCATGGGTGTCGAAAAAGGTAGGTGAAGCTAATCTAGATCTTAATTTCCTAATGCTTGACAGAGAAAGAAGGACCCGGAAAAGGCCACCTCATCTGCTGCCTTGGTGTATTTGGAAACGTATAAACGAGATCCGGGGAGAACATACAAGACTAACACAGATGAACTAAAGGCCAAATACGTAAGTACATTTGATACTGAAATAGAAATTTAATAGTTAGTCTGAAAGATGACCACATTGTAGCTGAAACTTCCATATTTTAATTTATATGTTTTAAAGATAACCACTTCTGTTAATAAATTTTATCGAGTAGCTTATATAAAATATTTGACCCAAGATCGATTATGAATCAATACTTTTGTCAGTATAATTGGCATATTGTATGTTTGTTGGAGTTGCTTATTAAATCGAACACATAGTTAGTTTGAAAGGAAACCAGTTCTGTTAATAAATTCATTCCTGCCAGCTGCCTGTTTATATGCTTTCCTGATTTTCATTTTGTATGCGAAGATTCAAGCAATGGTGGATACAGGAAACATTACTGAGGTAGATGCACTCGTCTCTGGTGGGAAGAGCCACACACGGAACTGGCTTGTGGAAGGCAAGGTAAAATGGCTGAAAATTCTCCAACAACTGTTGGTTCTTCAAACAGTTTTGTGCAAGAGCTGACGGAAAAAATAAGACAAGAGCTTGAGGCAGATTTAGAAGAAAAGGTGAACAGAAAAGTGAAAGAGAACATGTTATGGGTGTCGAAAAAGGTAGGTGAAGCTAATCCAGATCTTAATTTAGAAGTCAGAAACTTTTGTGCCACCACAAAAGTGATGAAGATGACATTGGTACTCCTGCAACCCCGACAACTGAATGAAGTATTTGGATGGTATGTGTTAGCAATTATGATATATTCGAATTGTACTTTAAGTTATGCACTTGTGGTATGTGTTCGTGATGGCACTTGTGTTATGTTTTTGTGATGGAACTTGTGTTATGTTTTGGTGATGGCACTTGTGGTTTGTGTTGGTGAAGGCACTTGTGGTATGTGTTGGTGATGGTACTTGTGGTATGCATTGGTGTTGACACTTGTGAGTTGGTATGTATAATTGGTTGGTCTGATTGTGGTGATGAATGTTTTGGGTGGATTTATTATATGAATATTTTGGTATAAATGTATGAATGTGGTACAATGTTTTGGATTGTATATGTACTACAAAATTTGTAATTACAGGATTGTATTACAGTTCTAGTTATTATTATTTTTTGGTGTTGCAGTTATTTTTTTACTATTGCAGTTTATTTTTTTGGTGTTGCATTACAGTGTTGTGGTGTTGCATTAGATGGTGTTGTGGTGTTGCATTAGACGGTGTTGTGATGTTGCATTAGATGGTGTTGTGGTGTTACATTAAGTACAATATTATTAATTCTACCATGGTACGGTACGTGGGACCCACAGCTTACGTGGTGCCATGTGGCATGTGACACATGGGCAGCTAACGTGGCATCTGACATGTTGGCAGTTGATGTGAAGAGATGACATGGTATGTGACACGTTGGCAGCTGATGTGGAAAGTTCATGTGGGCCCCACTACCATGACCTGGAAGTCAGGCTCTGGCTTCTGCTTAAGGCAACGCTGTATATTGTTGCATTACATGCATATACTATTGCAATAGGGTTATAATGCAACACTTTCTTTCTGTGGCAGTAGATGGGAAAAAGTGTACCTTAGAGGGCTAAGGCAACGGCCGCGGATGCCATGCCCCTCTGGTGTTACCTATTTGAAAAATTGGCCTACGACAACGCTTTTTTGATCTACGACCACATAAAACTAGTGTCGAATATGCCAACTTTTGTAGTAGTGCGATATGGTAAATTTCTAAGTTAAGTGTCCGCATGAAATCTTTTCTTACTCATTTATCTTAAAATTTTAAATAAGGGTTTCAAATACAACATCACATGCAAAACCATGGATTTATTACTTTATCACTTTACATCCTTATCCAATCAACATGGGGGACCACCTATGATCACAACCTAAAATATTCTTTTGGAAGTTTTATCCTATAATTATGTGGTCTAAATAGTGCTTAGGTCTTGATACTTTTATTCATTCCCTTAAGATGTCAATCCGTTCCTCTAAATTTTCCATTTTTGTCTTTCTCATTAATGTTGTCCATCCATCATTAAACCCGGACTATCACATGAATGCTTACTTGATTCCTTCAAGCTTCTTCATGCTTGAAAATATATCCATTTTCTCCAAATCAATTTATCTTTCTAAATTAGTCCCTAAAATTTTCTTTTGATCTGATTAATTATAAATTTATTGCCCATTAAATTTGCAATTAATATCCATGAATCTTTCTCTGAAATCGCGACTTATAGTAAGTTATGTTACACTTATATATACATATATATACTAACCTCTAGATATAAATACAAACGTACTAATTCCCAAACTAAATTACTTAGGAAAACATAATTCACAACCAACCCTTGATTCTGAAAATACTATACCTCACCATCCTTTGAAATAGAAACTTCTAGGACAAATGCTAAAATTTCCAGATTAGGTTGTGCAATTTGTCCTAGCTTAGTCCTAGAACCTAATTCTAACTTAACTAATTAGCTACCCCTGTTACTTTAGAGTTATCTCTTTTTTTAATGTGAATTTTTTTTGTGATTACACAAGATATATTTTTCTGAACATTGTTATATCCTCATTATCTCTCAAACTGGCACAAATTCAAAAATCGGTATTTAATACCTTGTTAAAACCTGAGAAGTTAAATTTTTAGCGAAGATTTAATGCTTACTGAGCTAATACATGTCTTAATAAAACATCCTTTTTTTAGAATTTTTTCCATAATGTTACAATAAGGATTCAAATTCTTCTTTTCAAATGTTAAATAAATGTTTAGAATAAGAGTAGAAATACATTTCTTTAAAAGACATAACTTTATTAACTATTTTTGAGTGCCAGCTATTCACACTTTCAAAACAATCAATAAAACTTTTTAATAGCTAATAACACAATTTCTCATTCTATTTTAGAAAATAGAATCTTAATTAATATCCAATTGAATTTGCAGTAATTAAGTTTCGAAAATGTCTAATGACATTTATTGCTAAATTTTCAAAATACATTATTACTTCACACAATAACATTTTGAAGCATTACTCAAGCTCTGTGTATCTTTTAACAATAAAGCTTAATAACTTATTTACCAAAGGTTTAAATAAATGCCCCATTTTTAAAATTATAACAATTACCAAATGCTCATAAGTTCTTAAATTAAGAGTAAAATAACCTCTCTTATTTTAACACTTATCTTTTGTTTGTATTCTGAATGTTAGTCTTTAATGTCCTTCAAAATGACAAATGTTTTGAGGTAAATGCTTGTTTTTATTTGAAAACAATACTTTAACAATTCAATATTAAATTAAGTAGAAATTTAGCCCTTTTTTTACATATTCATTTCTATATCCTTCATTTATGTTGTTACTTCCGAAAACGTTTTAAACATTACCCTATGACTGCATTCATGTTAGTAATACGGTTTAGAACCTTTATTACTCTACCCGTATACTCTTATCAAATTTCACATTAACGGTGTGCTTTAATTTAGGAAATCCTTAATTACTCATTACACTTTGTCTACACAATGAAGGTACTTTACAAAATTTTAATTTAATAGTTATAAATAATTATAAATTGCTAAATTAATTTATTAGAGTAGTCATTTACCATTTGTTCTACTCCTGGTATAATTACTTTAGTAAATAAATTCACTATCCACTTTTTCTTAGATGAGTATACTTATGACGCTTATCCTACCAAAAAAATTATGTGTCTTCTTTTCTTTTTGATTAAATGTCAAATATATTATCATTATTTATATAGGATTTAAAAAAAAACTTTTCAGATTCATTTCAATATTAAAAGCTCGTTATATCAAGGCAATGGCAATTATAAATTTGCCATTATAATTGTTTACTGCTTAACACTTACATTTCTTATCTTTTTAAAGCTCATAACCGAAAATATTTACTATTATCCTTAATTAAAGAACTCATCTTCTATTTTTCCCTAAAATTTGTATTTATAGTTTGTCTAACAGAAGAAATAGTAAACTTATCAAATTTCCCAAAAAACATTTATTTTCTCAAAAACCACATTTTCAATTTACTTTTATTAAGGGTATTATTATGTAACTTGAGCCTATATTAAAATTTCCTTTTTCAATTATTTTAATAGTATGTCAAAAAATCACTTTTATAGGTTTCTTATCATTTTTTTTGTCTAATCCTTTCGACACACTATTCTACGGAAGTCTATCTCTTTTATCAAATCCTTTCTTCTGTGTTTTTATATTTCTCAATTCTTGATGTTTCTAATTGCTCCCATTATAAATGTCCTTTATGCCATTTTATCCATTCAATAACGCTCATTCTTATGGATATTTCATTCAAAATGAATATTCATATCTTCGCATAAATGGCCTTAATTACATCCTTAATATTTTTCATTTTCAATATCCTTTCTCTTATTGACCATTTAGTGTTCTTCCAAATTCATAGTTCCGTATTTACTAATACTGAAGTTTTATTCCATTTAATAAAAGGCATTCCTCCACTTTTCCTGAAACCTTACCCATCTTTATACTATGGACGTTAATTTGTCCTATCCCAAAATTTTACAACTTATTTCTCCCTTATCATGAAGGATAATTATCCCATTAACTGCCTATTAAATTATGGAGATTCATTCTTTTCCACTTTTCTAAATTTGCGATTCTAACATCCCTTATTTTCTTATAGGCTTCTAAATCGATAATGGATCTACTATATAAGTACATAGTTTCTAGAGATTTTCTCGAAATTAAGGTTAATATTTTCCTAGAAGGACCAAATATAATATTTTCTAAAGATATGTGTACTTTAAATAATTATATATAGTAAAAAAATTAAAAATCCTTTTTCTAAAATAACAAGTATGACTCTCATACGTATATTTTCCCCGTAATCAGGTAATTTATGCTCTGACACCAAATGTAACAACCCGTCCGGAATGAGCCTAAATTCTGATCCAGAAAAGGCCTATTGGAACTTAGAACCATTTTAAATGGATCATTGGTTGCTATAAACAAATACTAAATAGATATAACAGAGCAAGCTAAACGAAATCAGCATCACACAAATCGGAAGGGATAAATATAATAACTTAAAGTAGACTTACCTTAGTTAAAATCACAATAAATGTTGGTAACGATGAGCCTCAAGAAATCATAAGAGTTACATCAATAATAGTTATCCCAATAATGTAATAACACTGCCATAAATAACTAAAAGCCTCCATTGTCAGGCTCCACATCCAAAGCATCACTGGTCGTCATTGATCCCAAGTGTCCTCACCTACTAACATGTTTATGTTACGAGGAGGGAGGTCAAAACGTAAAATTCTAGCGAATAAGAAACACATAAGTTTAGGAATGTTTATTTCCTACATTTAGAAGTGTAAACTCTTCATGATATGTCTACGCACAAACATACAAAACTAAACGTACGAGACGGACACCCTCACAGTCACTTAAGGCCTACATGTTAATCTAATGGCGGATATCGCTACAGTCACTTAATATCCCACAAGTAAATCTAAGGGAGGGCATCGTTACAGTTACTTTATACTTGTTCGGAATTGCTCCTACGTCCAGTCCCGCGCAACGCTAGATTACGCAGAGTTTTATTACTATATCAATATCCAATTATAACCTCCTTGACTTCACATCTACAAGGGATACCACTGATTCCACACACTTGATCAAGTATACTCTCTTTGATTTAACAGCTACAAGTGATACCCCCAATTCCACTCTCCTTGATTTAACGGCTACAAGGGATACCACCGATTATATATACTACCCAAATAATTACGACAACCATATAACTCTTTAATAACACTTTGATTTAGAGAGTAACGAGTAAAGAGTGAGAAGTGAAGAAGTTTTATGAAAATAGAATTGAATTTGGTAGAGTATAAGTGCAGAAATCATAAAAATGAGAAGAAATATTGGTGTAAAGAAAGGAGATGAAGATGGAGAAGAAGAATTATCAAAAAATTCGAAATCAGCCCTATTTGTAACATTCCAAAGGTTGGAACATTTTTGGAGCATCACAAATAGTGGATACTTCCTTTCAATTTTTAAAAAATGATAATTATATGTCGACATAGGGCAAAATGCATGTCGACATAAGCATGTGTAAATTTGAATTTTGAGTATTTTTGAAGTGTTTTGATATATATATATATAGTTTTGGAAATTCTTGAATTAAAACATAGTGTTATAAATGAATATTATAAAGCAGGAAATCATCTGAAAACATAAATATAAACTGTATAAACATATTTATAAAATTATAGAATTAAAACTATGTAAATATAAAGTGTATAAAAGTGTAAATATATATAACTTATAAAACTTGAGTTTGAAAATCAAAAATAAAGTAAGGAAAGTAAAATAGAGAAGATAGAGATTGAAGATAGAATTTGAAAACAGAAATTGAATTCAGAAATTGGAAAAACAGAACTTGAATTTGAACCTAGAGTGCTATTAAGAGTCCTACATAATCTAGAATTCTGAATCTCTTGAAATCTAGAAATCTTGAATACTCCTGATTCTTGAATCATCTCTGAATTCTGATTCTCTAATATCTTTAAACTGTATGGTCTTCAGTAATAATTCCTGCATATAAATCCTGCATGTGTATATATATATATTCTAGATAAAAGTGTTAGTATATATTTTATAATCAATTAATATTGAAATGAGGTTATTGTCATCAAAACTCGATTCTCCAACAATCTTCTCCTTTTTGATGATGACAACCTTAGTTTATCAAATATCATACTTGTACATACCGGTTGATGATGATCCTTCTAATACTCCCCCTGTTTATATGAATCCTATAATCTATTTCTATATTTTATAATTTCTTCCCCTTTGGCATTATCAAAAAGAAATTATACAACTACTCTCCTTAAATCCTATAACTATCTGAATAATTCCAAAATCAAAGTAAAATACTACCCTTAAGTTCTAAATCTTATCTATGTAATCCTATAATATGATAATCAATCTTTAGTAAAAACCAATTCAAGTATTATAATTACATATGTTTGAAGTTATATATACGAACCAAATAAATCAAAGCAAACCACACCATATGTTTTAATATACAAGTTTTTGACCTAATTTAAACAAATTCAAACAAATCAATCTAATCAAATCAAATCAATTATACCAATTAATTAAATGTTTATTGCGACTTCAACTCAACCGTCTTCTCTAAAGATTGGATCCTTCTTGATGACTTCCCAATCTTCATCTTCTTTGGTTGATGGTGCCTTAGCGAGATTATTATCTTCATCTCTGAAAAGAGAAGAGATTAGCCACCGAATTGCATCAAAATGCTTCTCTTGTTGTTAAAACATCTTTATTTGGCTTAATTCGAGATGATGCTAGTTTTGTAGAATTATAGAGAGATTGTTTTTGAAAGAATTCAATGTTTCTTTAAGATTTTCACTTAGATTATGAATTGGTTTTGCATTGATTTGAGAGGAAATGAATAAGGAAGAAGTAAAAAATGAAATAATGAATTTTTCTAGAAGAAATAGGCTTAAATAGGGAATTCATTGGATTTTGAATGGATATAAGTTAGTTATTTAATTTTAAAATTTGAAAAGATTTGAAAATCTGGCAGTTATATGTCGACATATACATAAATGTATGTCGACATATCCTATTGAAAATTTTGAATCTTTTGATCTTATATTATATTATAATTAAGTCTAAGGTTTTTACAATACCCTAAAGATGATTTTAACACAAATAAAACTCCATTCATTACTTCATAGAAAGAAAATACATCGAACTAATTAAGTATTACTAAATACGAGATTCGCAAGAAAATTCAAGCATATATAAACAAATACATAAAAATAAATTAAACTAGACAGACTATGTTGATAGCAAAAAATGTCGTAAACACCAAAGCTTCCTATTACAAGGAATAGTTAATTTGGTTGCAAGACTAAGTAAGTGAAAGCGGTAAATGACACAAGTATTTATAGTGGTTCGGCCGTGGATTAGGCTATGTCCACTTTGGAAGGAGGTTGAACTTTTATTAATCACTCAAGAATTACAAGGTAGAGCCATGATCATTACATTCACTTTCATAATTGAAATATGCTAGGTATTTGGGAAAAAGTAGATTTAATTCTCCTTCTTCCTCAAATAGGAGATGCCATTAATTGAGTTCATGAAGCTCTAGGAAGGTCTCAAGTGAAGAAAATCCAACCCTTTTGAAGTGTGAGGCAATGGGCTATTTATAAGAGTGGGAGTAGGTAGGAGTAGATAGGATTAGGTAGGAATAGGGACCACATGCATGAAATTCGAGCCCGCCACCCACACGCCTCGATATTTCTAACCCGGGCACGGGTTCGAAATTTCGAGTCCCCTGGATTCGAAATTTCGAACCCGGTGGGTTCGAAAATACGAACCCAGGCGCGGGTGCGAAATCTCGCCCCACTGGGTTCGTAATCTCGAACCTAGTCATGGGTGCGGGATTTTGCACCTGCTGGGCTCGGAATCTCGAGCCCAGCCATGGGTGCGAGATTTCGCACCCGCTGGGCTCGAGACCTTGCACCCACTGGGTTCGAAATTTCGAACCCAGGCATGGGTGCAAGATTTCGCACCCGGCTTGGTGGGAACTTCGCGTCATGCCTGGGTGAAGTCCATCCGAGGGGCGCGACGATCCTGGGACCGGGTGGTTGAGGCTCGCGGCTCCCTCGGGGTCTGAGGCCTTGGTTTGCGGATGTCTTCTGTATGCCGTGTGGCCATAAGTGATGTAATCCCTTCTTGATCATGTTTCCTTCACTCCTATGTGCTCCTTTTCGGCCTTAGCTTCATGAGGTATGTTGAGTTGAGCGTGTCTGATGCTCTCCTAGGAACCGGACCAAAAAGTCGGTTAACATTTACCCCCCCAAAGTACGTCTTGTCTTTGACATGATGTGCTTTGCGTAGGTTGAGGGAATGGCGAAGCTATTAGTTTTTCCTGTAATTCAAAAATGTAAATAGGTGTTAGCTGTAGGGCTTATTCCCTCTGGCGGTGCAGATGAGTCGTCGCTTGGGGGATGTGCCATGCTCAAATCGTTGAGTATCCGTTGTGCGTAGTCTCCGTGGATGCGGGGGAGTTGGCATACGCGCATGCAGAATGTGTGCACGAGGCAGCGTGTCGCAGCGTTCTCGATCCTAGAGGTGCGAGCATCATACATACATACATACATACATACATATATATATATATTTCGAACCCATGAACTCGAAATTTCGAACCCAGTGGGGTCGGAATTTCAAGCCTAAGGGTTCGGATTCTGAACCCTGGGGGTTCGAAATTTTGAACCTGTACTGGAATATGAAGGGACCCTTTTTTTCTTTTATAAATAGGCCCCCTGTCACTTTTATTCCTCCTAAATTTTCTTTCTTTGGCCGCCATTGCTGAAAGCTTTGAACCCTAAAACTTCGAACCCAAAAATTTCGAACCGAACTAGGTGAGGCCTTGACTCAAGGTGATGAGAAGGTGAGGAGGTCGAAGGGCCATGACGGAGACCTCGAGACCATGTGGGTTCGATTCTTCGAACCCAGCTAGGTTCGAATTTTCAAACCCCAGGGGTTCGAATTTTCGAACCTCCATGGGTTCGTATTTTCGAACCCACAGGGTTCGAAGTCTCGAATCCTTGCGGGTTCGAATTTTCGAACCCGGGAGGTTCAAAGCATCGAACCCTCGTGGGTTCGGATTTACAAATCTCGTGGGTTCGAATTCTCGATCCCTGTCTGGTTTAGAGTTTTCGATCCCAGAGGGGCTCAAATTTTCGAACCCTGGGTGGTTTGGAACTTCGAACCCTTCTGGTTTCGAAATTTCGAACCTGGAGCTCAAAATTTCGAGCCCGACATGGTTCGGGTCATGACCTTGGCCGGGTTCCCAACTTGTCCTGCCAATGGACTTTGACTTCTGAATATTCGCCTCTGGATTTGCGTGCTTAGCATCGACGCATATATTGTTAACTGCGCGGGTGGGGTTTTAGGATTGTTCACATAGGGTAGAGCATACAACCGGACTGGGACTTGGACTGTTACGAATCGTTCTGAACTTTCTTTTTGTAGTTCATCCTTGCATAGCATTACACATACATATTAGCTGTCACCAACACGAGGAGTATAGGTCAATATACTGCCCGTTCTAACACTGATGCGTTAAAAGTATAGCTAAAGATGCAGACCAGATCAACGACCGGAAAAACTACAGAATCCGAGGCATCCCAGCCCACTTTGCACACATCCAACCCTACCCCTAAAGGTGACTTGTCTGGCAGCGAGCTTGAGACCACCACAAAGGATCGACTTCTTCTCATTCGACCGGCTCTCCCGAATCGTTCGAGCACGGGGAGCGGCCTGAACGACAATATTCCCCGGTTGTGACTGAAGAGGTCGAGAATGTAGACATCATGGTTGAGGATGAGCCCATACCTCCGGTAGCTTTGGACATGTTGCCCAATGCAATGATTTTGGAGAATCCTATCGATTCAGTACCATCATGCCTGGATGCTACCGCGGTCAGGAAGATGGAAGTTCGATTTAACATACCGATGGATGATGCCCATGCCCCGGGAGAGATGACAGAGCTCATATACCGCCCGAGGGTCTTATTGCCTGGAACCGATAAGCTTTCCTGGCTGGGTGCGTGCACCCGGCTAACAACTTCATTCGGGCCATGTTGTTCTATTTCCGTCTCGCGCCATCACAGCTACACCCCAATGCTTATGCTTCTCCCCTGGGGACTTACATTCTCTTCCACGAGTTTCTGCACAAGGAACCCACCGGGGAAGACATTCGATATTTTTTCCGCCTAAAGAAAACGAGCACTACCTCCTCCTCTCAATGGTTTCTAGAAGCGACAGCTGCCACAAAATTCTTTGTCGGGACGTGTCCCAGGCTGTCAGTGTTTAAGCACGAGTGGTTCTTCATTAGCTGTCCTCTTGGATTTGCCAGAAGGTGGATCGAGGGAAGTAAGTGTTTCTTTAACTCCGTTCCTTGTCGTAACTTTGGGATTCCTTCATTTATTAATGGTTTTAAATGGAATATGATAGGAAATCCAAAGGAGCCTATTGAAGACGAATACTGACAACGCCTTAATGCTTTGCGGGCGATACCAGAGAATCTCCGCGATACCAGCACCATGATAAGTCAAGATCTCCTCTGCTGCGCTGGGTTGCTGTCGAACAACCGGGCTGTGATCAGGCCCGCGTTGCCCTTAATGTGCCAAAGGAGGGAGTTGCGGCGGGTCCTACCCCTGGCGGGCGGAAGAGAAAAATACCCCCAACGGGAAGAGAATCGCAAAGGACCGCTCCGCGACGTGCGCGAAGGCGAGGTTCATGGTCGAGAGGAGGTTGCCAAAGATGAGGGGTTGCCGAGCACTCCTGTCCCGCCTCCGACAGGGAGGGGGAAGGAGTGTTGGCTAGACCGCGATCTCCTGTGACTTTCTCAACGGCCACTGCCTCGCTTGAACCCGCGGGCCAGTTTGATGGCTTAAAGGGACTTGCTTTAGTAGTGACTCCATGGCCAAATACGACAAGCCTCGAAGAACTTTCCTGTGCTGCTGAGGGGTTAACCCCCTCGACTGGACCATAGTATGGTCTGTTGAGAGAACACTTTGGGCATACATCCATAACACTGCATAGCATAGATGTTTGCCTGCATGAGTTACTTGACTAACTTCGGCTTGTTCCGCTGGCAGGTGATATGGCAGTCGGACGCGGCGGACGGAGCTATTGGCGAGGGGATTGCCAGCATCTCCAGAGTTCTTCCTTCGATAGATTCCAAAGATCCGCCAGCCTGTACGTTGCTCCACCTCCGTTAGATCGAGGCAGCGGTCATCGAGACGGGGATCAATCTAGGCGATCTTTGATACCTCCTCCTCCTGTTCGCGTATCTGCAGGAGATACTCCGCTTAACATAAGTGGGTCTCGATCTTTGCCTTCGACAGCTCCCTCGTCGGCCGCCCCTTCGGCTCCTGCTCAACATGCTAAGGGGAGGGAGCTGGTGTTTGGTCGACTAAGGTCGGGCAAGGAAGTCGCGATGAGAATGCACAATCTGACAGAATCCCAAATCCGAGCGTTTTCTATAGAGGAGAGGAGAAGGTTTTTGAAGCTGTACTTCCCGTAATATTATTTTGACAAGCTGCCGTCTCTCCCTGATCTCCGTCCTGCTCCTAGTAGGGAATCCAGAGAGATATGGATGCATGTACAAGCTGCATATCACCAGGCCAATGAACTTACCAAGTACTCCCTCTACCTTTCTGAGTTGATCAAGAGGAAAAGCCTGGAGCTCATCAACCGTCAACTGACCATTGATGGTGAGAAGACCTTGGTTACCCACATGGAAGCCGAGATAGGAGGGTTTCTCTGCTGCATTGTGGCTAATTTACTACTACCCCACGCGTTTTCCAGTTTTTAACTTTTGACTATGTCATTGCAGCGGAGCTGAAGCGAGCCTATGCGACTTTAAATACAGGGGCTACGCGTGACCGTGAGACTTTTAGCGATATAGTATGTCGCTTGACCCTTGAAAATACAGCCCTTAGGAATGATAAGGATTAGTGGTACAAATTATGCGCTGAGATGGGAAAGGAACTTGGGAAGGTTACTCAGCTCCAGAATGATAATACGGCTTTGAGGGAGGAAAACGAGAGGTTGCGGCCTGAGAATGCCGAGGTTGCTGAGTTAAAGAGGCAGCTCGAGGCGATGAAGAAAGCGAAGGAGGACGCTAAGGCTAGCAACAGGGACATGTTGAGTATGGCTGAGAGTGTAAGAGTTGAACATGAAAGGGAGATAGGGCAACTGAGGGAACAATTGAATGATGCGGAGTTTCGTATTGGGTCCTCCTTCGAGGAGAGTATCAATGATATGTACATAAAAGCTTTAAGATTCCGAGGGATTTCGTGGATCGAAGACTACCCCCGCAAGCTAGCTAGAACCTGGGAGAGGTTAATCATTTATGAGGCCTTCTTGCGTCAAGTGGACGTAAGCACCCTAGACAAGAGCCAACTCGCGAATGTCCTTCTGACCAAAGATGAACGTGAGAGGCTGGAGGAGGGAAGGAGACTGTTGTAGGAGGACGCCGAGAATGAAAGGTTGGCGAGGCTTGCCAAAGAGAAAGGAAAGTTTGCGGCGACCGGGAGCGCGGTTGTGGCGGAAGCATTTGCAGAAGGAAGCTCTCATCCAACCCTGGGCCCCGTATCTGTCATGGTGAGTGGTCCTAGGGATTTGGCCCAAACCGCCATTGAGTACAATCCTGACTTCTCGGCACTGGGGGATACCAGTCTCACTTTACCCACCATCGCGGGCAACCTTCCTATTATTCCGACGCCATCCTTGGCCATAGGTAAATCCCTTTTACCCTGCTTCCCTTAGAACGAAGTGATTACCGAATTTATGGACTAAAAAAGGTTGCATCTTTTCTTATGCAGTTCCTCCTGAGTCTATGACAGCAGCGGATCCTACTCCTATGATCCCTCCAATGACTGAAACTGGGTCAGGCCTTATAAGGACACAGGCTGGAGAAGGCGGCGACCCACTTGATACCTTTTCCGATATAAGAGTAACTTCTAGCATGGTCGACATTCTTAACGAAGAAGGAGAGGTGGTCGATGGGCATATTGCCCCTGCCAAAGGCCCGTTAGAAGCCGATGTGGCTTCGATGGAGGCTCTGGTGGTGAGGCAATAGGCCAAGATGGTGGACAAGCGCGAACAAGTAGAGGAGAAGTGAGAGCACGATGAGGCTCCTAGGAAGGAGCTCCTAGTGAAGAATCGACAGAATGCCAAGGCAAGAGCTGCTGACACCGTTGTGATGAAGAGAGCCGACGAGGAGGCTGAGAATAAGAGGGCTGACGATGAGGCCCGTAAGAAGAGGGAGGATGAGGAGGCACAGTAGAGGACCACGGAGTCCCTTGAGAAGGCCAAAACTGGTGGCGTCACGCCTTATATGTCCCTAAAGCTTGCTGCCCGGTGGGCCGCCAGAGAAGCCAAGGAGAAAGCTGAGTGGAAAGGTATGGCGGTCCCGGAGACAAGTGACGCTGTGGTCGGCCTCACTGTTGGGGCTGCCTCCAAGCCTGTTTCACAGGCCACTCTGATTGACATTACAGAGGTTTCTAGTGGCGATGGGACGGGCGAAAGACATCTCTCGACTTCTCATGAATCGTCCACTTCTCAGAGAGGCGGAGTTGGAAAGAGCGAGTCCGGTAAGAAGAAGCCCAGAACCAAGGATGAACCGTCAAGCGTGGAATCTGCAAAAAAGAGCAAGCACAAGCACAAGAAAAGGAAGCATGGTTAGCATTAGTAGCCTAAGTAGAGGTTACTGTTATTTTGGTAGTGTAGGCCGATAGTTTACGCGAGTACGACCCTCGCTTTTGGTTTTTCAAGACACGGTGTGGTTCTCATGTACACCCTTTCATTAGAAAGTAAAAGTATTAGACACGTAGTTTGTTTAGCGTGCGTGTGTGCGAAAAGGAAATATGAATTAGTAAAAATCGCTGTTTATGTCAATTGTTCGGATGTTCTTGTTATGTTTTCCAGTGTCCTGTACTCGCATAAACTTACTTATCATTACACTTGTCACAAAAGCTATTAGGGGACATCTCTGGGTAAATTATTCCAAAGAGGTGAACTGGAGCGCTGGTTTCAGTAAGTTCCCCTCAGCTCACGGATCCCGTAGTTTGCGAAACCAAGTTGTGCTCCTGCTATTTAGGGTGGCCCGGGGTTAAACCCAAGTATAGCGACGGTGTAGGGCGTCGCGTTGTGCGGTCCGCTAGGTGGGTGGCTCTCCCGTCGTTCATCGGGTTGAGGTGAGCCAACAGACGTCGTTTATTCGCCGGCGTAGTTTCTAGCCCCGATTATCAACTCGTAAGGTCCGATCGTGGCCATAGGCTGCCCCGTGGCCTTGAGAGCTAAGGGGAAGAAACGATTTAAGGTCGATCTTGATGCTGCGCCAAGATTTGACTGGCACCCGCAACCGGCGAAGAGAGATTTGCATAGATCTTAGTCGTTCGCTGAGTGGTGTCAAACCGCCTGGAGTAGGACGCAGAATGATTTATCCTCAGCCTCAGCATTGGACCGAGGTTCGAGTTAGTAGTTGATTAGACTCGGTCGCGCTGCGGGCCGGCGATTCAAGTAGCGTTGCGGGGTCCCATGCTCGGGGTGCCAGGCGTAGCCAAGTGTTTTAGACTCAATGTTGCCTAGAAATTGGGATGGTCGCACCAGCTCCCGTGCCCGGGGTGCCGATGCGGTTTTCGCAGGCGTGAATCGAGTTGGTTGTTGGAAAACAAGACGCATTACGTGAGAAGTAAACAACAGGGAGACAGGAAATTGAACACCATTTCTACAAATAACTTTGGCAGTAATAACCTTTATAATGCCTTGGGTTTCTGACAAAACAGAACATTGTTCGAAAAGCATAAATAACTGTAAACTGAGTTATGTAAAGTAGCGGCGGAGATGTTCTCTATTCCATGCCCTTGGGAGTTCAGCTCCGTCGACGATGGCGAGCCTGAAGGTTCCATCGCTGAGTTTTTGATGTATGGAGTATGGGCCTTTCCAGCAAGGCGCGAGGCCTATTGGCAGGAGAAAAACCCGCTTTAGAACGAGGTCGTCAACGTTGAGGTCCTTGTGGCGAACTCCGAAATTGAAGTATCGGGCTACTAGCTATCGTTGGGTGGCGGCTCTGATATCGGCCTCATTCCTTTTTTCTTCTAGTAAGTCGTGTGATCCCAGAAGTAAATATTGGTTTGTCTTTGGATCGAAATACATGACTCGATGGGATTGTAACTTGAGCTCAATGGGAATGACGGCTTCAGATCCGTATGCGAGGGCGAAAGGAGTATGGCCGGTTGCTGTCTTGTGGGTGGTGCAGTAAGCCCATAGAGCACCCTAGCCTTTTCCAGACGTTTCTTGATGATGGATTTGATGACCTTGTTAATCGCCTCGACTTGCCCATTGGCTTGGCGATGAGCCACTGCTGAGAATCTTTTATCAATGCCGTGGCGCTGACAGAAAGTTTTAAACTCAGTGATCTCGAACTAAGTCTCGTTGTCGGAGATGATAGCCTGAGGCACTCCATAGCGGGTAATGATGTTGCAGACAATAAAGTTGATCTTCTTCTTCGTGGTTATGGTGGCGAGAGCTTCAGCTTCTGCCCAGTTGGTGAAATAGTCCACTGCGACGACGACGTATCGTGCCCCGCCTCTGGCCATTGGAAGAATTCCGATGATGTCGATTCCCCACATGGCGAACGGCCATGGGCTGACCATTTGAGATAGTTCGGTTGGCAGGGCTCGTGGAATCTTGGAGAAACACTGGCACTTATCACACTTGCGAGCATAGTCTACAACGTCTTGATCAAGCGTGGGCCAGTAATAAGCATGTCTTAGAATCTTTCTGGCCAGGGTATATCCCCTAGTGTGATCGCCACATTCGCCTTCTTGCACACTGCTTAGTACTTGGAGGGCGTCGCCGTGAGCTACGCACCGGAGCAAGTGAACGGAAAAACCTTTGAGGTAGAGTACCCCGTCAATAAGAAGGTAACGTGCTGACTGGCGAGTGAGTACGCGCCTTTCCTGTAGTGCTTTGGCAAGATCCCGTTCTGCAGGTAACTTCTGATCGGTGTCATCCATGACTTGGGCTCGGGCTCGGTGCTCATAATCGTCTCGTCTTGCCCTTGCTTGGAGAGTTGAGGACTTCAACCGGGGAGAATTCGTTAAGCTGTGGATCTTCGGAGCTTTCCATTCTGGCAAGGGAATTTGCTTTTTCATTTTATTCGCATGGGATATGGGTGATGGTGAAATGCTCGAGGTAGACGAGTATCCCCTGAACCTGGGCCAGGTACTGGGCAAGCCGTCCCTCTTTCGCTTAATACTCCCCCAGTACTTGTCGGACGATAAGCTCTGAATCAGAAAAGATGTGGAGAGTCTCTAGCTTGAGTTCAATAATGATTCTAACCCCGGCAATTAAGGCTTCGTACTTCGCGTCATTGTTAGTAGTAGGGAAATTTAGCCTCAACGCGTAGTACATTGGGCGTTCTTCAGGGGTGATGAGCACGACTCCGGCCCCGGAGCATTTTCTATTAAAGGAACCATCTACGAACAATTTCCACTTGGTGTCGGGAGTTCCGGCGCTCACTGTGGAATCCTCCTCGGGGGAAGTGAACTCCACGATGAAATCTGCGAGATCTTGGCCGAGGATGGCTCGTCGGGGGATGAAAGTTATCTCGAACTGGCTTAGCTCGATGCTCCACCTGGTTGGTCAGTGAAAACTTTTATGGGATGCGATTGGAAGTATGGTCAGAGCTTTCTAGGGGAAATCAATAAGCATAATGCCAACTTCTCTAGCTTCGGCTAGTTCTTCTCTGCCCCGTTAATCGCTTGCTGATATAGTAGACGGGCCAGTGAGTGCGGTCTTCAAGGCGTATTAGTGCTGAGGTGATTGCCTGCGTAGAAACAGCCATGTAAATATATAAGTCCTCGTGGTCTATAGGCGTAGAGAGGATAGGTGGTCACTCTAAGTGATCCAGAAGTTCCTTGAATGAGGAGACGTATTGCGGGTCCGCTCGAAGTTGCGTTTCACCTTTCAGAGTAAACCGAAGAAGGGAATGCACTTGTCGGTGGCCTTAGAGATGAACCGACTTAAAGCAGCGACCTTTCCATTCAGACTTTGAACATCCTAGATGTTCTCGGGGACTCAGATGTCCCGAATAGCTTGGATTTTTTCTGGGCTAGCTCCGATGCCTCGTGAATTGACAATGAAGCCCAAGAATTTTCCTGAGATGACTCCTAAGGACCATTTCAGGAGGTTGAGTTTCATGTTGTACTGGCGAAGGACATCGAATGTTTCGGAGAGGTCGTGGACGTGGTCGCTTGATTTTTTAGATTTCACTAGCATATCGTCCACGTACACCTCCATGACTTTCTGATTTGAATTTTAAAGAGTTGGTTAACCATTCACTGATAGGTGGCGCCAGTATTTTTAAGGCCAAAGGGCATAACATGGTCGCAGTAGAGCTCAAGGTCGGTTATGAAAGAGGTGTGATCTTGGTCGCGGAGGCTCATCGATATCTGTTTGTAGCCTGAGTAGGCGTCCATGAAGGATAATAGTTGGTATCCGGCGGTCGAATCGACTAGTTGATCGATCTTCGGGAGCGGGACGGTGTCCCTGGGACATGCGTTGTTCAGATCGGAGAAATCGATGCATGTTCGCCACTTACCGTTGGCCTTTTTAACTAGAATTGGATTGGAAACCCATTCGGGGTAGTCAGCTCTGCGAATGAAGTCATTGTGGAGGTGACGGTCCACCTCTTCTTCAAGTTCCTTGGACCTCTCGGGCCCTAAAAAGCGGCATTTCTGCTTAACTGGAGGTATTCTGGGATCTAAGCCAAGGGAATGGCAAGAAATTGCGGGTTCTATGCCTTTCATGTCGGAATGAGTCCATGCAAGAACGTCTAAATTGGCTTTTAGGAATCATATGAGGTCTTCTTTAACTGCTGGGTGGAGTTGTGACCCTACCTTCAACATCCTTTTCGGTCGTTAAGGTTGACCGGAACGTCCACTGTGGATTCGACCGGGGTAGCCCTTTCATACTCGGGCTCTTCGTCTTTCCATGGATCGAGGTCATCGAAAAGATAGGAGAGGCACCTAAGCCAGGGTCCAGACGCCGCTTGTTTCTATGCTGAGATGTTCTTGGCGCTAGAAGGCGTGGGCACGGCCTTGCCTTTGTCCTTTTTGCACGCGTTCTTCCATTCTATTGCGTAACATTCCCCAGTGCTTACTTGATCGCCCTTGATGGTTTCGATCCCATTTTCCATCGGGAATTTCATTAGAAGAGACCATGGTGCCATGTAAACTCAGAATTCGGTGAGAAAGGGGGGTCCTAAGAAAGCGTTGTACAGGGAGTCGATGTCTAGGACCATGAAAGTGAGAATCTGGACTCAACTTCGGTCCCCCTTGCCCAGTTCTACGGGTAGGTCGATCATCCCTACAGGGGAACTAGAGGCCCCATTGAAGCTGTGAATTGCGGCATGACATGGCTTCAAGTCATTCATTTCCAATTTCATCTGGTCGTAGGCGGCCTTAAAGATGATGTTGACCGAGCTTCTTGAGTTGATTAAGACCTTCCGAACGGAAGCGGCACTGATCTGGGCAGTGATGACTAGTGGATAGGTGGTCGGGATTTCCACCCCTGTCGATTCCCTTTCTCGGAAGACGATGTCATCCTGCATGATTTTTTGTAGCTTGGATAGGATGGTCTCAGGGAGCGCAGAGCAGGCTTCGTAAGTAGCATGTTTTATGGAACTCACATATTCCTTCATTTTTCGAAAGCTGTTATGTATGGGGTGAGGTCCACCACATATGGTGTTGATCACGATCCCTCGTCTCGGGTTAGACGGTCCAGGAGCTCCCTTGGCGACTGCTTGTGGAGCTGACGCTAGAGACTGTGAGTTTGCCTCGGTGGGAAAGGGCTCTTGGACATATTGCTCGAGCCGCTTCTTGCGAATAAGTTTCTCGATTGCATCCCTAAGTTGGTGGCATTCGTTGGTGTCGTGCCCGTACACGTTGTGGTATCGACAATACCTCCCGATGTTCTTCTTGTGGTCAGTTGATTCTATGACGTGCGGCTTCTTGTATGGCAGGGTGTTACACGTTTCCAAGTAGATTGTCTCTATCTCTTCATTCAATGGGGTGTAGGTCTCGAAAGCTTGGCAAGGGCCGGACTTTCTTAATTCGGCTAGGGCCTTCCCGTTGTTTTGTCCATCTGGCCTGCCATTGTTTGGTTTTTGCCTTTGGGGACCTGCCCCCTGTTTTGGTCGAAGGGCTCCTTTCCTCGCCTACATCTAAAGTGGTTATTGGCGGTATCGGCTTGGGGGTTATTGGGACGGCTCGTGGCAGAAAGCCGGTTCCGCCTTGCTTCTTCTTGGCACAAGTACTGATCTGCCTTCTCATAGAAGGCATCGAGGCTCTTTGGCTGCTTTCGATCGATCCAGGCTCTGAACTCTGAAGTAGGGAGGACACCTTTCGCTAGTTGAAAGAGTATGGTGCAAGGGTCCGGATCCTCGACCTCGGCGAGAGCTATGTTAAACCGGGAAAGGTAGCTTCTAAGTGACTCGGCGGGCTCTTGGTGCAGGTTGGATATGGTGAGGGCATTCTTCGGAGTTGGGATATGCACCCTGAATTGCTTGACCATCTCCGTTGCTAGTTTCCCGAAGTTGTTAATGGAATCGAGAGGGAGGCGGGAGAACCAAAGTAGAGCGGTACCGGACATGAAGACCGTGAAGCATTTACATTTGGCTGGATCGTCTCCCCGGCTCGAGTCCATCTTCCATTCATGGCGATTCAAGAAGGCACAAGGATCAGTGGTACCAACGTAGAGTGGCATTTGTGGCATGCTGAAGCACCTTGGCCGCTTGGCTTCATTTACTCTTCTTGTGAAGGGGTTACGTCTAATATGGGCTTCCCATGCGCTGTGTGCGCCCCCTCGCATTTTCCTCATGACCCTTCGTATCATGCCAGGAAGGTAAGTTGGATGGGGATTCGCCATTGGCATCCATGGATTTTGACGCGACTCTGGAGTCCTATCGCGAGGTCGTCTTCTATGATTGATGTATGTATTGTCTTCCTCCATGTCCTAGACATCTATGATTGGGTCTTGTGGATGGTGAGGTGGAGAGGGGTGATGTGGTCCTATTCTGGAGGAGCACGGGTCATTGGAATAGCGGTCCCTTCACCCCGATTAGCAGCCATTGGGTTGTGTCGAGGAAGAGGTTGGTTTGTAGGATCTGGTCCGTCATTGATAATCACGCGAGAGCGGTCTCGATACAGTGCCCCCTCGTTGTATGTGACTGTGGTCCGGTCGCCGTTGCCGTTCCCATTCCCGTTGGCATGACCATTACCGTTGTCGAGGGCATTGGTACGATCGGCGATATGGTTGATGAGGGTGAATCTTCCCCTTTGGTATGGGCCCCTTGACTCGGAAGAGGAAGTCTCCGAGGCGGTTGGTCAGGGTCAAGCATTGTTCTAAGTTAGTTGATGTTGGGCGACAACGCATTTACTTTTTTGAAGTTGTCGCATAAGGTCAATGTTATTCCTTAATGCTTGGTTAAGCTCGACCATGGCGTTTTCATATCTTTCATTAAGCACGCGAATTGGAGCTTGGGTAACGGGCGCTTCGGGGTCCACCACAAGAGGGATGGTTTCATTAGGGGCCGGGACATCTACCGGTTGAGGTTGTTGGGAGGTACCAGCTTCGGCTACGGCTGAAGAGCCGACCATTGCATTCTTTGACTTCTTTACCATCGTAAGAGGACTCGACAGCAGGTTAGGCAAGGAACCTCAAGCTTGTCGAAGTCGAGATGATAACGTGGAAGAAAGAGGCAAATCCTGAATTCAAACTCTTAATGAAGGCACCAAATGTTGTCGTAAACACCAAAGATTCCTATTACTAGGAAAAGTTAATTTGGTCGCAAGACTAAGTAAGAGAAAGCGGCAAATGACACAAGTATTTATAGTAGTTCGACCGCGGATTAGGCCTATGTCCACTTTGGAAGGAGGTTGAACTTTTATTAATCACTCAAGAATTACAAGGTAGAGTCTTGCTCATTACATTCACTTTCATAATTGAAATATGCTAGGTATTTAAGAAAAAGAATATTTAATTCTTCTTCATCCTCAAATAGGAGATGCCATTAATGGAGTTCATGAAGCTCTAGGAAGGTCTCAAGTGAAGAAAATCCAACCCTTTTGAAGTGTGAGGCCATGGACTATTTATAGGAGTGGGAGTAGGTAGGATTAGGTAGAAATAGGGACCACATGTAGGAAATTCGAACCCACCACCCGTGCACCTCGAAATTTCGAACCCGGGCACGGGTTCGAAATTTCGAGTCCCCTGGGTACGAAATTTCAAACCTGGTGGGTTCGAAATTTCGAACCCAGGCGCGGGTGCGAAATCTCGCCCCGCTGGGGTCAGAATCTCGAACCCAGCCATGGGTGCGAGATTTCGCACCCGCTCGGCTCGGGGTCTCGTGCCCAACCATGGATGTGAGATTTCGCACCCGCTGGGCTCGGGATCTCGAGCCCCGCCATAGGTGCGAGATTTCGCACCCGTTGGGCTTGAGACCTCGCACCCACTAGGTTCGAAATTTCGAACCCAGGCATGGGTGCGAAATTTCGAACCCAGGCATGGGTGCAAGATTTCGCACCCGGCTGGGTGCGAACTCCGCGTCATGCCTGGGTGAGGTCCTTCCGAGGGGCGCGAGGATTCCGGGACCTAGTAGTTGAGGCTCGTTGCTCCTGTGTGGTCCGATGCCTTGGTTTGCGGACGTCTTCTGTATGTTGTGAGGCCACAAGCGATGTAATTCCTTCTTGATCCTTTTTCCTTCACTCCTGTGTGCTCCTTTCCGGTCTCAGCTTCACGAGGTATGTTGAGTTGAGCGTGTCTGATGCTCTCTTGGGAACCAGACGAAAAGCCAGTTAACAGACTAGTTTTTAGATGATGACGAGGAAGGCGAGATTTCAAGCTTTCTTCCAATCTTGACCATGAACTTGGTCACTTTTGAAAAGTTCTTCTTAAGCTTCTTTTGATTGTTGACATTCTTAAATTGATTTTTAACAATCGTCTATTTGGAAATGTTTCTAGTGTTGGTTGGACACTCAACACTTGCTAAAGAAGTTTCTTCTTCTTCGACTTCCAATGGCACTTGTTCTTGTTGCTTTCAAGCTTGTTTGGCTTCGAATGTCTCATATGGTTTGAAAGTGAGAGGAATTTTCATGAGGTGTATGTTTGATGAGTCAAACACTTTTTTAGGCACAAATTTTTCTCCGTGAAGATCGACTCTGAAGTATTTGAATATGCGAGTGAGATAAACACCATAGTAGAGAGTGTTTTCTCTTGATGAATTTCTATGTGCTTGATTTCATTTAAAATCATTTTGGCCCAATTGATGTTATTGCCACCAATAACAGCAAAGAGAGCCTTTTCGACCTTGAGAGTTGGGTTTTTAAAATTTCCGGAATGGCAGTGATGGTGTTGAAGGAGAAGGTTTACGATTCTTGTTTTTGGATGAAAAAAGCGATTTTTGAAATCCATTTGAACATCATCTTCGAATATGTCGTGAAATGTCTCTAAATCGGTATCATCGATTTTGAAATCCTAAAAATCCTAGCCCGTGCTTCTACAATTTAGAATAGTGCCAAGAGTTCAGCATCAAGAATAATTTCATGTTTTTGATGCTACTCCAAATTTGGTCTATGTTGCCTTCGTAAAATCCGCGATTAAGATTTGCATAGAACATCCTGACAAGTTTGGAATAACACACTTCGTTGTTATCACGAGAGTCAATTAGACTCAAGACTTCGTTGTGTTTGAAGAGAGAAATAAGATCGTAGGAAGGAAAATCTCCAAAGACGATGAAAGCACCCGTGTTAACTTTAGCATTTTCTAGATAGTTAGCATAGATTTTGATAGCCTCTTTATCATTATGAGGATAACCTTTGATGGTTTTGGTTATCTTCAATTTCTGAGATGAACTTGAGGAACCCATTGAATTTATAGTTTGGAAGATAATAGATATAAAGAATATGATTTGAGTTGTGAATGAAAAGTAAAGAGAATAGTATAGACATTGAATGGATATGAATTAAATAGGCACAATTTTTCAGTAGTTAATAACATCCTTTTAGACATTGGGAGTTGGTGAAAAGTTAGAGGGATGTTTGAAAGTTTAACCCTTTGAAATTCAAATTTCAAATTTCAAATTATTGATCAGATATGTCGACATATGTATGTCGACATATGTACTTATTATCAAATGAAATTTGACTCTTGTGAAATGCGATTTAAATCATCGATTTATATTTCTAGTTTAACGATTTCCTGAAATAATTCTAATATAACAAACATCCAAACAATTTATTTTATTTATTATTTGTTATTATATTATTATTCTGAATTAAAATTCAAATTTCAATTTTGAATTTCAAATTTCGATTCTGAATTTTAAATTTTAAATCCAAACAAAGCAAACAAAAAAAGTAAACATTCAACCAAATAAAATTTTAAAAATTAATTAAGGCATACCCGGTTTTTAGATCCTTTTCTCCGAAATTTTCTGAATTGCCGTGAAGCACATATTTGAATTTCCGGTTTTTTGTTCTTCATCACTTGTTGATGAATCTGAAACATCTAACGCTGCTCGTATGCTTTCTTTCTCTTCCTTGACGAATTGTTGGTGTCTGTTTGTTGAGTCGATTTATCTGGATATGGGCATATTTTCCTTATATGGCCTGGTTTATTGCAGTTATAAAACCGACCACCATTTTTTCTTGAATTTTCTTGATTTTCATTTTGAAAATGGTTTTTCCTTCTGTATTTTACAAATTTTCTAAAAAGTCTTGTCATGAGGGCTGTTTCTTCATCATCTTTACTACTCGAGTCAAATGTAATGGATTTCTTCTCAGTTGACCGGTTTTCTTTTCTTTTCTGTAATTGGACTTCAAAAGACATCAGATTTCCAATTAACTCTTCAAGCTTCATTTCATTGACATTATTGGCTTCTTCAATTGCCAGTGTTTTTTGATCCTATTTTGGAGTTAATGAATTCAATATTTTTCTAACTTGATCTTCTTTAGAATAAGTTTTTCCAAGAGTCGTTAATGAGTGCACTATCTCTTGAAATCTGCAATACATATCGGAGATAGACTCATTCTCGTTCATTTTGAATAATTCAAACTGATTAACTAACATTGATATATTAGTTTATTTAACTTTACTAGTTCCTTCATCAATAACTTGTAAAGTTCTCCAAATTTCATAAGCAGTTTTACATACTAACAATCTATTAAACTCATTTCTATCTAATGAACAAAATAACATATTCATGGCTTTAGAATTGCTTTGTGCAACTACCCTTTTTAATTTGTCCATTGTGCAAAAGTAGTTGTGGTTTCATCAAACTCATTTTGCGTACTCTTCCATGTGTCTAATCCTACTGATTGTAAATATATTTTCATTCTACATGCCCAATATGAATAATTACTACCACTAAATAGTGGTGGTCTAACAGTGGACCAACCCTATATAAAAGAACTATTATTACTACCAGTGTTGGTTTCCATTATCACTATTTTCAAAAATCAGATTATGAACTTTTTGAAAAACCTTGCTCTGATACCAATTTTTAGGGATTGCGGAATGGATCATTAAGGCAAAACTAACACTAGAGGTAGAGGGTGAATAGTGTTTTTGAAATATTAAACAAAATCTAAAACTTATATGATCTATAATACGAATCAAACACCACAGAAACCATCATAGACACAGAATCAAACACAAAGATAAACAAAAATAAAATGCATAAAAGGAAAGAACACACCGGATTTTATACTGGTTTGGAATTGCTCATACGTCCAGTCCCGCGCAACGCTGGATTGCGTAGAGTTTTATTACTATATCAATATCCAATTACAACCTCCTTGATTTCATGAATCTAAGGGATACCAACGATTCCACACACTTGATCAAGTATACTATCCTTGATTTAACGCCTATAAAGGATACCACCAATTCCAGTCTCCTTGATTTAACGGCTACAAGGGATACCACCGATTACATATACTACCCAAACAATTACAACAACCATATAACTCTTCAATAGCACTTTGATTTAGAGAATATTGAGTAGAGAGTGAGAAGAGAAGAAGTTTTATGAAAATAGAATAGAATTCGGCAGAGTATAAGTGTAAAAATCATAAAAATGAGAAGATATAATGGTGTAAAGAAAGGAGAAGAATATGAAGAAGAAGAATTATCAAAAAATTCGAAATCAGCCCCTATTTATAACATTTGAAAGGTTGCAACGTTCTTGGAGCATCCCAAATAGTGAAAAGACACTTCCTTTAAATTTTGAAAAAAATGACAGTTATATGTCGACATAGGGCAAAATGTATGTTGACATAAGCATGTGTAAATTTGAATTTTGAGTATTTTTTGAAGCGTTTTGATATATATATATATATAGTTCTGGAAGTTCTTGAATTAAAAAATAATGTTATAAATGAATATTATAAAGTATGAAATCATATGAAAACATAAATATAAACTATGTAAACATATTTATAAAATTATAGAGTTAAAACTATATAAATATAAAGTGTAAACATATAGAACTTATAAAACTTGAGTTTGAAATCAAAAATAAAGTAAGGAAAGTAAAATAGAGAAGATAGAGATTGAAGATAGAATTTGAAAACAGGGTTTGAAACCAAAAATTGAAAAAACAGAATTTGAATTTGAATTTAAATCTGGAGTGCTATTCAGAGTCTTATATAATCTAGACTCTATTACTATATTTATCTTGAACTCTTGAAATCTTGAATACTCATGAGTCTTGAATCATCTCTGAATTCTGAATCTCTAATATCTTTAAACTGTACAGTTTTTAGTAATAATTCCTGCATATAAATCCTGCATATGTATGTGTATATATATATATATATTCTAGATAAAAGTGTTAGTATATATTCTATAATCAATTAATGTTGAAATAAGGTTGTTGTCATCAAAACTCCATTCTACAACAGCAGGAACACTCCTTTGTCCTGTTCGCCGGATTAATGCCTCTACCCAGAACCAAGGAACGAACCTTAGAACGGGACCTAGTACTAATCACTTAATACCCAACAAAAGGCAGGCCATCCACTTAATACTCTTTCTCAAGGAAGGCATACTCCACACAAATATATGTATACACAATAGACATCTCATATTAGCCCGACCATTTGTAGATGCTGGATTTGCCAGGTGGTTCCGGGCAGGCTTCTACTACAAATTAGGACTAACCTCGTATCATCGTGTAATAATTATGATGGACCACGACATCGAGACCTCACATTAACCAGTCTTACTAATAGATGCTGGATATGTTGGTCGGTTTTGGGTAGGCTTCTAAAACAAGTAATGGTTAACCTCGTGTCTATGTCATAAATTATAATTCAAGGACATTAACTCACACACATACATTAAATTCCTATGGAAACATTCAAATTCCATTTCCTAATTAAAACGTATTTATTATGCACTTGATACACATTAATATTACGTTTAATTACGTTATAGATTTATAAATAGACGTGAATTATACAAACAAAAATAACGACCTAACAACATTTGAAATGTCAATCCTATCGATCACAAATAAGGTGTACAAGTCAATTTTCCTTATTAACTAGCATATCCAGCATGTATATTCACAATCAAAAAGGGAAATAACAACATATATGAATAAACATGCACCATGGGCTTGAATAGTTATTTATATTATAGAAATATAGACAAGATGTATTATATTTAATTTCATATGAAAACCTTTACTGAAAATTCAATGAGAGTGGGATCGAGTATTATGGAATAAAGTGTATATGTGGAAGCCTTGATAGTGTGATATATTATAATTATGCAAGTAAATATTTGATGAGAAAACTATATAAACTAATATCATAGATATGCAGAGTACATGAAGTAAATTAAAGTAAATGACACCATGGATTTCTATACTGATTCGGAGAACTGTCCTACGTCCAGTCCCAGACTCCTTTTGGAATTTCACTAATTAACACCCTCACTTAACTCGGAGGAACATGTATTACAACATTCGAGTAGCAGAATGGGGACGTGAGCCTCCGCAGCCAAAGTGGACTTCTTGCCTAAGCAGCAGAATATGACTTTAACAAATACAAAAGATTGTTTTGACTGAGTATGTGTTCTGAATAACACTGATAAGTCACAATTTGAGTACACAATTCCTGTAATCTTCCTCTTTGTATACATATTTGAAAGCAAGTGAAGAATAGAGAAGGAAAGTGATTTATAATCACGTAGTATTGAATACTTGAGAGCACAAGTGAATTAGAATAGAAAATAGTTCTGAATCCGAGAATAGATAATTCAAGAAAATTCGGTGATTGAAACTAATGATTCTGAAGTGTATTTATAATAAATAAAAGGTTGCAATTGTTTGTAAAATGGTTTGATCAAAAGATATAGTCATAACTTTTAAATTAAAGAGTTACAACTATTTAAAAAGTTGCAACCTTTCAATTCCGCCGAACATACTTGTACATTTTTCAAATTTGATTCCAAAGTTGCGATCGATATTTTCAAAAGAAAATTTTCTATTTTCCAAACCATTAATTTTCTTATTTAATTCAGAATTCTCCTTCTTCAACATATTGTTCCCATTCTCAAGATGATTAATTCAAGATTCAGAATTACCTAAAGATAATTAAAATAAATTATTTTTTCTTCTCGTTTCTTTTGAAAAAAAATTCTTTTTCATTTTCAAATATAGTATATTGTTCATTTATAAAATCTTTAAGATTCATAAAATTATTCTTAACATAACATTTTGATTTTCTAAATCAAATTTTCATTTTCTTAATTTCTCATTTTCAAGTTCAAGAGATTTCATTTTCTTTAGAATAATGAACTTAAATTTCCCTAAATCATTATTATTTTTCATTAAAATTTGTAAATAAGAAAGTACCTTTTGTAGTCCTTATTTGTTGTAGCTTTGCTTGTACATGAATTTTTACTTGTTTTATTTCTATCACATCTCTTTGTACCATTATTTTATGATGTTATGACAATCAATAGAATCCCCCTCTCTGATACCAAGTGTTGAGTCGGTGCGGCAACGCATTAACAGTCGTTATACACTGGATCGATGGTGACCAATATATATATATATATATATAATATGAAGTGTAATAACCACAGAAGTAGTAAAATAATTATAATAGTGGTGGAAAATATAAATCACATAATCGATTTATACTGGTTCGGACTTCCAATCCTACGTTCAGTCCTGAAGCTTCCCTTCGGCCTTTCTTTACTAACATAAAACCCTCACTTCACTTAGAGGAATAGGTTTCCAAACACCACTTGATTTCATGGTGTTGAATACAATAATATGAATTTTGTTTGATGATGAAAAGCATATATATTATAATATAAATGTGTTTGTAACTGTACTATTCTATACTACATCACATATAGATATAAATAATTAATTTGAATAAAATATTTTAACATAATAATTTGATATTTAAACAGTGTTTTATTCAAATAAATATTTTATTTAAACATTTGTAATAGTATATATTTCTAACTCCACTATTGTACATCTCATTGTGATATAATACGTTTAATTTCATATACATTGGTTTCTCACTACATTTCTCTCAGTTCAGTCAGTTACACAATCATACACACACTCACTGACTCACACTTTGTGTAACACTCTGTAATTTTAACAACACTAAAGAGGACAAATTAAAGAATATTTAATTTAATATTCAGAATTAAGGGAAATGAACTATGCCATTGCGTTCGTCTCGAAATTCTGGTCAAAATAGACACCTAGTTTGCATAAAACGGGAACCATATGAAGAAGTTATGAAGGTTTGAAGTTTGTATACGCACAAGAGAATTATATATATAATTAATTATGAAAATCCGAAATCCATTCAAAAATCAAATTTCCGTGGGCGGCAAAAATCCCGCTTAGGGGTGTTGACCCCTTAAGGAGGGTGTTGACCCCATAAGTGGGGGTCGACCCCCCTACGGCAGATGAGGTAGATTAGGGTTTCGGAGTCACTTATAAATATGGCCTCATTTCTTATATTTTTGCACACCAAAAATACTGGAGAACGAGATGTTGCCTCTGCCCAGATCAAATCAATTCTTTTCTTCTTCTACAAACAAGTTATTCAAGCTTAGATCTGTAATTCAACGCTAGCAATCCCTTCTCTATTTTTCTAGATCCAAACATTGTGAGTTTAATTTACTTTTAGATCTAAATAATTAAAAGTAAAACTTGATATGACTATAACTGGGATCTATGCATATGACTGCTTGAATCATATCAGATCTATTATAATTGTGTATCTATGATATTCTGACATGACTATGACTTAGATCTTAACCTTTATCATGTAAGATCTGCCTTTGATTGTAGATCTAATTCACTATTTAGATCACCTTATACATGTTCTATTACGTTTATGGCCAAATCAGATTAGTTGTTAGTTGGACATCTAAATCATTGTTTAGATCACATCATGCCTGTCCCTATTATGTTAGAATTAGTACTATCGTCACATGTTCATCCTATATGCTCATCTTGTCATTATGCCACTATATATGTCATTATATGTCAACCTTGTTAGTATGATCATCTCTGTCCTTTTCCCTCTATCTTTTCCCTTTTATTTTATATAGCCAGACTACCTTCGAGCCTAGGCATGACGTTGAAATATGCGAATACATTAGATTGGGAACGAGGGGAAAACGTTGATATTGGGCATAACTTGTAATTGGGAATTTGGGCATAACTTGAATAAAGTGTAATAATATAAAATTAGGGCATATAGTTTATTATGAACATAACTTGGGAAAAAGGGGCATAAAAACCTATAACGACATAAGTAAATTTGGTTAATAATGGAAATGCCTAAGATTACAATAACTAGAAACTGTAACCGCGCCTAGACATTAGGTTAGATTACACTTGTGGTGGAAGTTTTGCCGGAACTGCCCGGCATATCCAGTGACCACAAGCGATGAATCTAATGTGAGGGGTCTAGGTGCACAAACACGAGACGTGCTAAGACACGAGGTGAAGCCCGACTTGTGGAAGAAGTTTGTCCAGAACCACCTGACATATTCAGCATCCACAAGTGGTAGGCTTAATGTGGGAGGTCTAGCACATTATAACCGTAAAATGGACATGGTAATGGATTTAAATACTTGACCAAGTTGAATCAATAAGGATTGTATGAACATGAACTTTAATAGGGGTTAAGTAAACTTGTTTGAACAATGGGTGGGTTAAGTAAATCTAGGGTGGGTGGGTAATATTTATATATATAGACCCACAAACTTAACCTGATGGGATTATGCAATTTTATGACACCAGTAGGTAGGCATAATCTGAGGAAAACCTAGTAGTGGGGATGCAAGACAAAGGGGAGAGCTTGCATCATCTTGTGTGTGGGACCCGTTTCAGTTAGTAACCCATATATAGGTATCAAATGTGTACTCCGAACTAGGTCGGAGTCGGGGCACGCTTGCTAGGCTGAATATAAGAGATCCAGAAATGGGGATGGTTTCTGACGGCGCGTTCCATCAGGGTTATGTGCGTGCGTGACTCCGCCTGCTCGGTAAAATAAGACGTTGTGACATCCGTAGATATGGTTGTGCACATCCGAAAAATGAAGGGTTGCTACTTTAGGGAGTGATACACCCTACTGTGGTGCCAGCACAGGGTATCTACGGAGTAGGGAGCCGATCGATTAGGGTAGTAATTAGGGTAAACTTTGACTCCGGTATGTTTAGGAAACCGTTATTATCCATAGGGGTAACTCCAGAACATTGGGATGCCTGTTGATTGTATGGGGTGAAAACCACTCACTGGAAGTACGCCTAATCTACCATCTTATAGCTGTTGGGATCATCTCATTTTGGTTATACTGGTATCGGTGCAGAGGAATCATTAGAAGAAGCATAAACACTCTAACATGGTTATCCTGATTACTTTGTCATGCCTGCCTTTTTTTGATGTTTTCTCTCTTATCCACTTTATATGCCTGTCATGATACTTTTACTTATTTATTTGCTAAAAGTAACTGGATCTCCAGACTTTATGTCTGACCCTTTTTGTTTCCTCTTCTTTCTTCCGTTGCCCCCCTCCCCCAAGGTTCTCAGGGTGGGAATACTCAAGCTTGATCAGGATTTTACTATCATTTTTATGGAGCTGCTTAGATGTATTGCTCAAGTTCTTATCCTTGCTACTATGGCTATGTTTTATTTCGGGAATTATGCTTCTTTTATTTTTGGTACTCTGATGTTATAAGTGCAAGAAAGCATTTTTGATGATGTACCGGTTTTATGTATTTTCAGACATATGATGTTTTGAACCACTATGCTTTATAATTAATATAATTCCGATACTATTTTATATATGTCTTGTAATGTTTTTATTTCTGTTTACCTATAACGCTTCACGAAACTTAATGCATTCTCTTAATGAGTAACATTAACGGACGTGGGGTGTCACACTTGGTATCAGAGCTGAAGGTTACCAGATTAGATAAAAGTTTTTGAAAATTAATTTCAAAAAGATTTTAAAAGAAAGCATTTTCAAAAAGAAAAGTCTGTTTTGAAAAACATATTCCCCAAAGCCATATGTAATATCTTTCGATCCTTTGTCTGAATCCCTTTCCTTCTCTTTTCAGCATGTCTGGGGAACCTAATATTCTAGAGGGCGTTACAATATCAGGCTGGTTCCATAGGTATCTAGAGGCCATGGCGCCTGCCGGTGGTCAAGCTGACGTTCCTCCACCTGCTGCACCCGTCGTTCGTCCTCCTCCTCTACGTGCAAATAACTTCTCTAAGATCTGCAAAGATTTCTGTGCTATGGGAGGGAAACCATTTCGTGGAACCGAGACATTCGTAAAGGCAAGGAATTGGCTCAAGGAGACAAAGGCCTTGTTTGGAATTTTCGATGTGGACGATCTTAGGAAGTTCAGCTAGCCGTCTGGCTACTGAAAGATGGAGCTTCGTTCTAGTGTGAATCCCAAGCAGGGCGTCCGGTGGAAACTTGGGATAATTTTAGACAGAGTTTTGAAATGAAGTTTCTTTCTCAAGCTGAGAAAAGCATGCAAATGGAGAGGTTCTTGGCGCTCAAACAAGGAAACGTGACTATTAAAGAATATGTGAAAAATTCCAACTAGCTAGCAAGGTTTTTATTGGAACTGGTAGATACTCCGCATAAAAAAGCTTTGCGGTTTGTTAAAGGGCTAAATGAACCCCTTCATGGGTTGGCTATGTCCCATATTCCAATGGGTGCAATTTTTGAAAGGCTTGTTGATATGGCCTTGATGCATGAGGAAGACAAAAGCGATAAGAAGGAAGTTAAGGTTGACGAAACATAAAACAAGAAAGTATAGCCCAAGAAAGGACAACAACAACAGCAACAGAAGAAAGGCGGAAAGAATGACATGGCTAAGGATAAGAGAAAGTGCCATAATTGTGGACGAGATGGTCACTTGGTAAAGGACTGAAAAATAAGGAAGAATACTTGCTTCAATTGTGGAGAGGTCGGACACTTTGCTAAGGAGTTCCCGAAGAAACAGGGACAAGGTCAAAAGGTAGGAGCTTCTGGAGTGCAAGTGCATGCTCTCGCGACCAGTGCTCCAGATATAGGTAGGAAAGTTTCTGTGGAAGGTTTGATTTCTCTTTCCAGTCATCCTATTAGAACTCTTTTTTATTTTGGCGCTTCACATTCATTTATATCTAGTTCTGCGGTTGAGTCTTCGCACCTAAATACTAGTATGGTAGTGGATCCTGTAGTTGTCTTAAACCCCATTGGTGGATCGACTCATTTGTCCATGATTTATCGGGGTATGAGAATATCTTTGTTAGGCATCGAGTTTGAGTGCGATGCATATGTGCTCGGTTTTATGGGCTATGGTTTGATTCTAGGGATGGATTGGCTAACCATGTATGGTGCCATTCTGGATTGTGAGAAGAGGGTCGTTAGACTTTTGACATGCTATGGGAGGACCCTTGAGATTTCTTGTAACCCGCAAGGGTCTGTCATGCTTAGTTTCCTAGAGTCCTGTGACGACCGCCCATAACCCCCACACTAAACAAGAGGAATAATGCGCTGAAGGGTGTGCCAGGCAGCTATGGACGATCATCAGAGTAGGTAAACAACTGTCGTAAAACTCACAGCGCAAGGATAAAATATAATAGAACATATACAACATGTAATAGTAATGAGGCGTCACATAGCAAACTTAGAAAACTTTCTCAACATCATGAAAGGTTATCCAACAGATACCAAAGTTTGTACATAAGTCCTCACTACAACACTCATAGAACACTCAAACATTGGAAACATAAATACTAGATAGTAATAAAACTGGTGCGAAAGCCTCCTTCTCGTCATGGCTCAGCTTCCTCGCCTCACTAAGCTCCATTACCTTTAAACTGCTACTCAGTCTGCCCTTCCACAGCGGATGAACAACCCAAGTCAATAAGAGGAGATATAAAACCTTGGGTCAGACAACAGTCTTAGTGGGCAATAAAACACCTAACAAACTTTAACAATAAAGTATATGAGAATGGGTAGATTTACCAATCACAACCCAACACCAGAGAAGAACTCAACTCCCGTATTCCCCCACATCGAACAGTGATATCCTTTACGATAAACAATTCAACCATCCATCCATGGAAACCAAAACACTCCTTCAACCATTGAAAAACACTCATAACATCCAGATTATACGTATCTCATGCAAACCATCCTAATCGAATTCAACATCCCTCAAGCACAAGCCCCAAAGGCCTAAACCAATATCAAAAAAGCACCCAGGGAACATCTCTTTCGGCATTGGACAACCTATATGAGATGGTACAAACAGAACAACCAATCATCCATGATTGACTCCGGCTATCACCACCAATCCTGCTTTGAAACCATCGTTAATCGTATGATGGCCCATCATGACTACCATATGTCAAGGGCTAATGGTAACCCCAGTTCTAGCACAACTCCATACGCCATCATGACTCGTACGTTTGTCTTCTCAAGACAACTAGGCCCTTCACGACTGCCCAAGTTACGAGGCCCTTCATGACTGCCCAAAGTACCCCTGCTTTGAGTCTGCTAGAACCTATGATAATGACAATCTCTCAGCCTTCGCATCTCTAGTCATCATCTCCGACGATTAATCTTAAACTCAAGTCTCACTCGAGTAAACATTATCCAAAACCCAACGCCTTTTGAGATGTCTGCACATTCATTGCTTTTCACCGATCAACGAACATATCACATCACTTCGTACATCCCCATTTGGACTCTCGTCGAAGCCATCATCATCGTCGAACCAAACAACATCAATATAAGGTTCAAAACAATCCATAGCATTCATACACACAAGCTAAGGAAACCAACCACAGCACTTAAGTCATCCACCACAGCGTTTAGAAGCACTACTGAAAAAGCCGTCTTGACCAACCAGTATTAGGACCGACCCGATCCAACCCGGCCGACCAAATTGCACCATCATGACTGACCGACCCGTTCACCCTTTTTTGGAATATGACCGACCCGACCCGGTTACACTAACATGACCGATCCGACCCGATTGCACTAACATGACTGGCCCGATCTGGTTACACTAACCTGACTGACCCGATCCAAAATAACCGACCCGACTTGCTACCCACGGACCGACCTGACCAGAATTCACCTGAATTGTGCTTCAAGACAGAGACGACCGACCCGATCCAAACTAGGCCGACCCAAAACCTGCATATTGCAATTTCAACTCCGATTTCACCTAAAACTTCGCCAAACGACAAATCTAATAAAACCAACTCAACCAAATCATCAAATACAATCATAAACATGCCATAACATTGCTAACAACATGAATTGATGACTATCACTAAAATGATGAAAATATCACCAAAAATCATTAAAATGAACATATGGTTAAAATGAGAAATCTAACTTGCATAAACATATGAAATGGCATGGAACTAACTGTTTAAACTAGATAAATTAGATCATAGGGTGATTCATATGAAAATGGAAATATAATGATATAGATCTATGGTAAAACACTTGCAATTGATGGAAAAAAAGCACAAACACACATATACTTCATTCCATTGATGTGATAGATGTAAATCACTCACCAATTTTCCGAAACAAGCTAAAATCAATGAAATAAGAATCTGGACAGCAAGCATCTCGCACCAAACACCTTGATCCGATGAATCCTTGCTTCAATTGTCGTAGATCTAGCCTACAATGGTGTAGATCTATGATTTCTCTCCTTAGATTTGGATTTTTAATGGTGGAAAAGTGTTAGAGGAAGGAGGAGCACAAGGCACCAAATGGGAGAATGAGAAAATAAACTATTTCCCATATCCCTCACCCCCTATTTATACCCTTCCATCAGCTCACTAATGGGCCTTCTTCAAATCAGCCTATTAGCCTTCCAAAATCTGGATAGCCATCTGAAAAACCTTGAAACAGCGATTTCTCCTAAACCGCTGAGCCAAATCCTTAATGTAACCACTCTATGGAAAGGCAATCATCAATTCCTTTCCAATGGCACAGGTCTCACCCTCTGATTCAAGCTGAGTCAAAAGTTATTCCATGTACAAGATTGATAGGGGCAAAATGGTCACAAACAAAATCGATACAAATTATGGACATGTCTCACATCCCCATAAGCAACATACCAAAAGATGAGAATGATCCAACCCTTAGGGAATTAAATAAAAATATTTTACGATCCTCCGATGCTTAAAATGCGGGTTGTTACATTCAACCCCTCCCCCTTTTAAGAATTTCGCCCCCCAAATTCCAAGCAATCACAACAATTCTGCATGCCTATCATCCATGAGAAACCAATTTTATCTTTCAAACTTGCAACCATCAAGCCATGCATCCATAGCCTTATCCTAGCACGTGGAATTCTATCAAACAACAACAAGATATAACGATATAATAATGATATGATATCAAAGGGTCCTACCGACGAAGAGTTCTGGATGAGTCACTCTCATGCTCTCTTCCGTTTCCCATGTACAATCGTCACCATCTTCACTCCATTGTACCCTGAATAGCTTGACCGTCTTTCTCTTAAGTTGTTTCGTGTCATTCCCCACAACAGGGAGCAGCTTACGAGGTCTTGCAACTGCGGTTTCAACCTCTAGGTCTTCGTACAGCTTTGGAGATACCACCATATTCGAATCATGCACAAACTTCCGTAGAAACGACACATGGAACACATTATGCACACTCGACATCTTCTCGGGCAACTCCAATCTATATGCGAGATTTCCAATTCGCTCGACTATCAGATATGGTCCAACAAATCTTAGAGCTAATTTCCCTTTATTTCCGAATCAAACCACATGCTTCAATGCTGAAATCTTTACAAAAACCATATTGCCTACATCGAATTCCAACTCCTTACGACGCTTATTGGCGTAACTTTTCTGACGATCTTAGGCTGCCTTCATTCGTTGCCGAATGATCTCTATACAATCCGAGGTTTCTCTAATCATCTCTGGCCCAAGTATCAACTTATCTCCAGTCTCTATCCAACAAGCTAGAGAATTGCACGGCCTCCCATACAACGCCTCGTATGGTGCCATCCCAATACTTGACTAGTAGCTATTCTTATAAGCAAGATCAACTAGATGCTGATGATCCTCCTATGATCCTCTGAAGTCTAGCACATAGGCCCTTAGGAGATCCTCCAAAACTCGGTTAACCCTCTCGGTATGACCATCTGTTTGGGGATGATAAGCCGTACTCGAATACAACTCGGTTCCCAAAGCTTCTTGCAAACTTCTCCAAAACCCACTAGTAAATAATGGATCTCGGTCACTCACTATACTCTTTGGGAATCCATGAAACTGAACTATCTACTTTACGTAAAGCTCAACCAACTTTGACCCCGTCCTAGTCGACTTGACAGGAATGAATTTTGCACTTTTTGTCAAATGATCCACAATGACCCAAATCCCTTCATTTCCTGCCCTAGTTCTGGGTAGTCCATCGATAAAATCCATCGTTACGTGCTCCCTCTTCCATGTAGGAACTTCCAATGGCTGAAGAAACCACTCGGTTTCTTTTGTTTAGCTTTCACCAACTGATAGTTCATGCATTTGGAAAGGAATTTTCCAATATCACGCTTCATCCCTTTCCAGTAGTAGACTCACTTCATGTCCCTGATATATCTTATTACCATCGGGATGAATCGTCAACATTGAGTGATGACATTCCATCAGAACCACATCTCTCAATCCATCGATATCAGGAACAACTAACCGTCCTTGCTTTCGAAGCGAACCTTCCCGATCGACTTCGAATTCTTTCTCTTCTGGTTCAAACTTCTGGATAAACTCAACAAGCTTTGCATCTCGCTTTTGGCTCTCGCCAAACCTTTCGATGAGAGTAGGTCTTATCGATAAGCTTGCCAACATTTCAGGTTCTAACTCACACCTTGGCCTGAAATCAAACCTTGCCAAATGCTCAAGGCTCTTCCATTCCGAGAAAATCGCTCCCAAACTTGTGTGTTTTTGACTCAACACATCTGCAACTGCGTTGCCCTTGCCCGGGGTATAGGCTATATCAAAATCGTACGATGACAGAAATTCTAACCATTGTTGCTGCCGAAGATTCAACTCCTTTTGGTAGAAAAGATACTTCAACGATTTGTGATCCGTAAACAACTCGAATCGAACTCCCAGTAGGTAATGTCTCCACATCTTCAGAGCAAACAAAATTGCTGCCAACTCCAAATCATGTGTTGGGTATTTCTTCTCATGCGGCTTTAGCTATCGACTCGCATAGGCCACAACCTTATCCTTTTGTATTAGTATTGCTTCAAGCCCAGTACCACATGCATCACTGTATACCACCATCTCTTCATTCCTACTTGGAATGGTCACAGGTGCACTCGTCAATCTCTCCTTCAGGATTTCGAAGGCTTGTTCACACTTCGCATCCCATGTGAATACTTGGTTCTTCTTCGTCAGTCCTGTTAATGGTGCAGCTACATTGGAGAAATCCTTGATAAACTGTCGGTAATAACTAGCCAACCCAAGAAAACTTCTCAAATCCATTGCATTCTTAGGCCTATCCCAGTCCTGGATTGCTGCTACTTTAGTGGGGTCAACCGCTATCCCACTTCCAGAAACAACATGGCCTAAGAACCTCATTCTTCCAGAAGTGACACTTCGAAAACTTAGCTCTCAGTTGATGCTTTCGCAAGTTCTCTAACACAACTCTCAAGTGCGTCTTATGTTCTTTCTCATTCCGAGAATAAACCAGAATATCATCCACGAACACAAGCATGAACTTTTTCAACTGATCTCTGAATACCCTATTCATAAGATCCATAAAATACGCTGCTGCGTTAGTCAACCCGAATGGCATCACCAACCACTCGAAGAAATCGGATGGTGTCCTAAAGGCAATTTTTGGCACACTATCCTTTGCTACCCTTAAATGGTGAAATCCCGTTGCCAAATCCATCTGAGAAAACACTTTGGCTTCGTGAAGCTGATCGAACAAGTCATCAATCCTCGGCAATGGATACTTGTTCTTCCTAATCACCTTGTTCAGCTCACGATAGTCCACACATAATCTTAATGAGCCATCTTCCTTGGTTGCAAATACAACCGGTGCACCCCATTAGGATACACTCCTCCGAATGAATCCTTTTCCCAAAAGGGCTCTAACTTGCACCTCCAACTCTCGTTGTTCCCTAGGCGCCATCCCCCTAAAGGGCATAATGATTGGTTTAGCACCCTCGACCAAATCGATCCTTAAATCAATCTCACGATGCGGCGACAACCCTTTGACCTCGTCAAAGGCATCTACATACTCATTAGCGATCAGCACTGGTGACAAGTCTTCTTGTGGAATCCCAAGCGAATACAGATAACTCACGAAGAACCCGTCTTTGTGCTTACATTTAATCAGCACCTTTCGCCCTTCCATATCCCCGACCCTCACCTCTAGCTTCACGCAATTCACCCTTGCCGCATACCTCTTGAGCCAATCCATGTCCAAGATGATCCCATACCCAGCGAAGTTAAGAACAAAGCAATCACACACAAAAGAGCAACCATGACATATCATGCACAAACTGGATGAACCCCCAACTGGATTAATCATGATTAGTGGTCTATCACAAATCATGGGTTCTAAACCCAAGCGACAAACAAGCTCATTGCATATGAATGAATGTGATGCTCCAGTGTCAAACAAAACTTGAGCTGAAACATCATGAACTGAAAGCGTACATTGCACCATGACACCCTTTCCCTTTTCCTTAGCAATAGGAGCCCTCAAAGAAGATGGCACGACTTCCAAATCATATGCCTTTACGACCTACTTGCCCTTAGCTGATTCTGGAATTCCTTCTTGAGATGCCCAGGCTTGCCACAATTGTGACACTTCCTTTCAACTTTCAGATTTTTGCACTCATTAGCAAAATGGCCCTTCTGTTTGCAATTAAAGCAAACCACCTCACTATTCGGCTTCTTTTGTCTATTCTTCCCTTTCTGTTGCTGTTGCTTCCTCTTCTTATTATTACCACCCTGTTGTGGCTTTTATTCTTCCTTAGATGCAACAACATACATCTTCTTAGGAAACAAACTTTCATGCCTCAAAGCTTTCTCGACGATCTTCACAAAGCTATCATTGAGGTGATCCACAAGCTGATCCCCAAGATACTCATCCACCCCAAGACAAATTTCTCATTCTTTTGATAGGGAATATCCACATACGAACGAGCATACTTCGACAATTCCTCGAAGTCAGAAATGTAGTCAAGAACTGGACAACCATTCTGCTTAAGATCGACGAATATCTTAATCAGAATAGACTTTTACACGATGGAGACAAACTTTGCTTCAAACTTAGCTTGGAACAGCTCCCATGAAATATCCTCCTCGGGGGTCTCAAGTGTGACAGAGTTCCATCAGTCCATTGCTTTGCCCTCTAACTGCCTTGATGCAAGTTTCCTCTTTGTTGCGTCATCAATGCCCAAGTCCTTAAAGATCCTAACATAAGTATGCTTCCATCTTTGGACTTCTTCAACTGGTTTAGTGCCCTTGAATTATTTTCCTCCTAATGAAGAAAAGTCTTTGCAAATTGCATAACTTTGCAAATTCTACAGCCCTAGGCACTAGAACCCCAACATCAACCGTAGCTGCCTCTAGAGCGGGGACCCTATTCATGATTGTTGCCGCCATGGCCTCGAACATGGTTGGGGTAGTCTGGTTTACCACCATTTCCCCCTCCTGTGTTAGCTCCCCTAGCAGCGTGTCTTGATGGGCGTCTACTCATTCTAAATCTGCAATTTAGAATAATTAGCCACTTCCAAGAAAAACTGCTAAAGAGATACAACCGCTACTACTATACATGCTAATATATATAGTAAGCATCTAACTGAAATCTACAAGTACGTCTCTCATACGTAATTACATCTTTGAACTTTGGCCAAAATCGTTGACCAGAGTTCTGATACCAAATATGATGACCGTCCATAACCCCCGCACTAAACATGAGGAATAATGCACTGAAGGGTGTGCCAGGCAGCTATGGATGATCATCAGAGTAGGTAAATAACTGTCGTAGAACTCACAGCGCAAGGATAAAATATAAAAGAACAAATACAACAGATAATAGTAATGAGGTGTCATATGGAAAACTTAGAAAACTTTCTCAACATCATGAAAGGTTTTCCAACTGATACCAAAGTTTGTAAATAAGTCCTTACTACAACACTCATATAACACTCAAACAGTGGAAACAGAAATACTAGATAGTAATAATACTGGTACACAAGCCTCTTGCTTGTTATCACTCAGTTCCTCGCCTCACTAAGCTCCATTACCTGTACCCTGCTACTCATTCTGCCCATCCACATCGGATGAACAACCCAAGGTAATAAGAGGAGACATAAAACCTTGAGTCAGACAGCAGTCTTAGCAAGCAATCAATAGTAAAGTATACGAGAATAGGTAGATTTACCAATCACTACCCAACACCAGAGAAGTAATCAACTCCCGTCTTCTCCCACATCGAACAGTGATAGCCTTTATGATAAACAATTCAACCATTCATCCATGGAAACTAGAACATTCATTCAACCATTGAAAACACTCATAACATCCAGATTATATGTATTTCATGCAAACTATCCTAATCGAATTCAACATCCCTCAAGCACAAGCCCCAAAGGCCTAAACAAATATCAAACAAGCATCCAAGGAACATCTCCTTCGACGTTGGACAACCTACATGAGATGGTACAAACAGAACACCCAATCATCCATGATTGACTCTGGCTATCACCACCAACCCTGATTTAAAACCATCGTTAATCATATGACGACCCATCATGGCTGCCAGATGTCAAGGGCTAATGGTAACCCTAGTTCTAGCACAACTCCGTACGCCATCATGACTCGTATTTTTGTCTTCTCAAGACAACTAGGCCCTTCACGACTGCCCAAGTTACGAGCCCTTCATGACTTCCCAAAATACCCATGCTTTGAGTCTGCTAGAACTTACGATAACGATAGTCTCTCAGCCTTCACATCTCTAGTCGTCATCTCTGGCGACTAATCTTCAACTCAAGTCCCACTCGAGTAACCATTATCCACAACCCAACGTTGAGTTGTTTGCACATTCATTGCTTTTCGCCGATCAACGAATATATCACATCACTTCGAACATCCCCTTCTGGACTCTCATCGAATCCATCTTCATTGTTGAACCAAACAACATCAATATAAGGTTCGAAACAATCCGTAGCATTCATACACACAATCTAAGGAAACCAACCACAGCACTTATGCCATCCACCACAGCGTTTAGAAGCACTGCTGAAAAACCCATCTTGACCGACCAGTATTAGGACCGACCCGATCCGACCCTGCCGACCCAATTGCACCATCATGACCGGCCCGACCCGATCACTCCTTTCTGGAATATGACTGACCCGACCCGGTTACACTAACATGACCGACCCGACCCGATTGCACTAACATGACCGACCCGAACCGGTTGCACTAACGTGACCGAACCGATCCAAAATAACCAACCCGACTAGTTACCCACAGACGAACCCAACCAGCATTCACCTGACTTGTTCTCTAAGACAGAGACGACCGACCCGATCCAAACTAGGCCGACCCAAAACCTGCATATTGCAACTCCAACTCCGATTAAGCCTCAAACTTCGCCAAACGACAAATCTGACAAAACAAATCATCAAATACAATCATAAACATGCCATAACATTGCTAACAACATGAATATAATGATTATCACTAAATTGATGTAAATATCACCAAAAACCATTAAAATGAACATATGGTTAAAATGAGAAATCTAACTTGCATAAACATATGAAATGGCATGGAACTAACCATTTAAACATGCTAAATTAGATAATAGGGTGATTCATATGAAAATGGATATATAATGATATAGATCTATGGTAAAACACTTACAATTGATGAAAAACATGCACAAACACTCATATACTTCACTGCATTCATGTAAGAGATGTAAATCACTCACTAATTTGCTGAAACAAGCTAAAATCAATGAAATAGGAATCCGGACAGCAAGCACCTCGCACCAAACACCTTGATCCAATGAATCCTTGCTTTAGTTGTCATAGATCTAACCTTCAACGGTGTAGATCTATGATTTCCCTCCTTAGATTTGGATATTTAATGGTGGAAAAGTGTTAAAGGAAGGAGAGGCACAAGGCACCAAATGAGAGAATGAGAAACTAAATTATTTCCCATATCCCTCACCCCCTATTTATACCCTTCCATCAGCTCACTAATGGGCCTTCTCCAAATCAACCCACTAACCTTCCAAATCTGGATAGCCAACTGAAAAACCTTAAGATAGCGATTTCTCTCAAGCCACTGAGCCAAATCCTTAATATAACCAATCTATGGAAAGGCAATCATCAATTCCTTTCCAATAGCACAGGTCTCACCCTATGATTCAACCTAAGTCAAAAGTTATGCCCTGTACAAGACTGACAAGGGCAAAATTGTCACAACCAAAATCAGTAAAAATTCTGGACATGTCTCACATCCCCATGAGCAACATACCAAAAGATGAGAATGATCCAACCCTCAGGGAATAAAATAATAATATTTTACGATCCTCCGATGCGTAAAATGCGGGCTGTTACAAGTCTCTAGATGCATCTATCGATGGTCTGCGATCTGTCCCAGTAGTCCGAGATTATCCTGATGTTTTTGATAAGGCACGGGGATTATCTCTGAGGCGAGAGATCGATTTTCGTATATATTTGATGGACAATACAAAGCCAGTTGCATTGCCTGTGCTCCATATGGCTCCAAGAGAAAGAAGGGAGCTTAGTAAGCAAGTAGGGGAGCTTCTTGAGAAAGGATTTATTAGGCGAAGCATATCTAAATGGGGTGCCCCGGAGGTATTCACAACTAAGACATATGGTTCGCTTCGCTTATGTGTGGACTATAGGGAATTGAACAAAATCACTAAGAAGAACAGGAACCCACTTTCGAGTTTAGATGCTTTGTTTGACCAGCTTGTTGGTGCATTAGTATTCTCTTAGTTAGACTTGGCCACGGGGTTTCATCAGTTGAGGCTGCCCGAGGACAGTGTATATAAGACCACTTTTAGGACTCTAGATGGTTTCTTTGAATGGCTCGTTAAGCCTTTTGGGTTGACAAATGCACCTGCCTATTTTGTTGATCTGATGAGTAAGGTGTTTCGGGAGTTTCTAAATAAATTTGACATGATATTTGGTGATGATATCTTGATCTTCACAAAGAGCGAGGAAGATCATGCCTAACATTTGAGAGAAGTTTTGAAAACTCTCTGTGTGCATCAGCTTAAGGCAAAGTTCTGCAAATACCATTTTTGGAGAAAAGAGGTGAGATTTCTAGGGCCTGTACGTGGTTTCCAAAGAAGGGATAGCAGTAGATCCCGCAAAGGTAGTTGCAGTTCAAAACTGGAAAATTATGAAGAATTCAACGGAGGTGAGAAGTTTTCTTGGATTGGCAGGTTATTATAGGAAGTTCATTAAGGACTTCGCAAAGATATCAGCCCCACTCACCAGGCTGACGAAGAAGAATTTGGCGATTTCATGGGATATAAATTGTGATATTGCTCTCCCATGATTGAAGCGGGCTCTGACAACAGCCCCAGTCTTTACCTTACTCGATGGGAATAAAGTGATACAGTACACACTGATGCATATGGTACAGGGCTTGGTGCGGTTCTGATGCAAAAGGGAAAGGTAGTATATTATGGGGGTAGACAGCTAAGGGTTCATGAGAAAAACTACCCTACGCATGATTTAGAGCTAGCTGCCATAGTATTTGCGCTTAAGACATGGCATCGTTATTTGCTTGGAGAGAAGTTCGAGTTGTACACCGATCATCAATCTCTCAAGTACTTGTTCTCGTAGAAGGATCTTAATTTAAGGCAGTCCTAGAAGAAGCCCATCATTCTAAGATGACTATTCATCCAGGCAGTGGTAAGATGTATAGGGACATGAAGAAAGTTTTCTTTTGGGCTGGGATGAAGAAAGATGTGGCAGAGTTTGTTTCTCAATGTTTGGTTTGTCAGCAAGTCAAAGATGAACAAAAGAAACCCGTGGTTTACTTCATCCTTTGGAGGTTCCACAATGGAAGTTGGAGAGCATCTCTATGGATTTCATAGACGGTTTGCCTATATCAAAGAAAGGCAATACCAGTATTTGGGTTATAGTAGACAGACTCACTAAGAGCGCTCATTTCATTCCAGTTAAGAACAAAAGGACGATAGCTTGGTTAGCGACAGTTTATGTTCGTGAGATAGTCCGTCTTTATGGATTACCTTCCAGTATTGTAAGTGATCATGACCCCATCTTCACTAGTGAATTTTGGAAAAGCTTGCAAGAAGCATTAGGTACACAGTTGTGTTTGAGCACAACTTATCACCTACAGACCGTTGGACAGACAGAAAGGGTGAAAAGAATTCTTAAGGATCTTTTAAGGCTGTGTTTCCTAGACTTCGGAGGGACTTGGGAAGAGCACATTCCTTTAGTAGATTTCTCCTACAACAACAGTTATCAAGCTAGCATTGGCATGGCACCCTTCGAAGCATTGTACGAACGACCCTGTAGGTCACCAACTTGTTGGTGGGAATCTACTACTTGGACCAGATATTGTGAGAGAAACGTCCGAGAAGATTGATCTTATTAGGCGGCGAATAAAGACCTCTCAAGATAGGAAGAAATCCTACGCAGATAAGAGAAGGATTGATATTGAATTTGAAGTAGCAGACATGGTTATCATTAAGGTGTCACCTTTGAGGAATGTGGTTCGCTTCAGATCTGTAGGGTAATTGGCACCAAGATTTGTAGGGCCATTTCCCATAACAGAAAGGATTGGCCAAATGGCCAATAGGGTAAAGACACCAGAGAGACTATCCATCATTCATGATGTTTTCCACGTTTCTCATTTACGGAAGTGCTTGCTTGATACCATGGAAGTAGTTGGGCCGAGTATATTGGAGGAAGTAGAGGTGGAACGGGAAGCGACAGTCAGATGAGTTCCTACTTACGCAACAGAGAAGTCAAGTTGATGAAGGTTCAGTGGGTAGATAACCTAGAGGATGCGACTTGGGAGACCGAAGACAAGATTCGTGCTTCGTACCCTTTTTTTCAAGGGTATGTTCTTAACTTCCTTTCCAAAGCTTTTTCTTATGCTTGTTTCTATCATTTAAGTATGTCCTATCGATCGAATCTTCGACCTTTAGGTAGAAATCCCATGGATGTAAACATGTGTTTGAGACATGTTATGTTTAATGGATGCAAGTGGATGCAAATGTTTGCGGTGGTTGCTCGTGGATGCATATACACACACATTAGGCACGAGATCGGCTCAATCACTCTCATACTACATATGGATGTGTGTGCATTTTTCTTCTTTTAATGGATGGAAATGGATGTATCATGATATGGATGTTGCATTTGGAAGGATGATTGTGCACACATATAAAACTTTCATGTCATAATAGGATTGTTGCATATATGTTGGATTCATGGCACTAACATATATTGCATTAAGGAGGTCGACTGAATAAGTAGACCGCCTGATCTTCGCATTAGTATTGGGACATATACACACACCTTCGCATATGTTCATATAAGCATTAGAAATATTTAAGGAAATAGATTCCTGTGATTGGTGGATGAGTAGATGGGTGATGGATGTTAGGATATACATTCTTCTCAACTAGGAGATTTCGAGGACGAAATCCTTTGAGTAGGGGAGAATGTAACACCCCGTAATTTTAACAACACCAAAGAAGACAAATTAAAGAATATTAAATTTAATATTCAGAATTAAGGGAAACAGACTTCGCCATTGCGTTCTCGAAATTACGTAAAACGGAGACCGTATGAAGAAGTTATGAAGATTTGAAGTTTGCAAACGTGTAAGAGAATTATATATATAATTAACTCAGAAAATCAAAAATCTGTTCAAAAATCAATTTTTCGTGGGCGGCAAAAATCCCGCTTAGGGGAGTCGACCCCTCAAGGGGGTGTCAACCCATGGGTCGCCCCATAAGGGGGGGTCGACCCCCCTATGGCCGATGAGGCAGATTATGGTTTCAGGGTCACTTATAAATATGGCCTCATTTCTCATATTTTTGCACACCAAAAATAATTGAGAACTAGATGCTGCCTCTGCCCAGATCAAATTAGGTCATTTCCACTTCTGCAAACAAGTTATTCAAGATTAGATCTGTAATTCAATGCTAGCAATCCCTTCTCTATTTTCTAGGTCCAAACACTATGAGTTAAAGTTACTATTAGATCTAAATAATTAAAAGTAAAACTTGATATGACTATAACTTAAATCTATGCTCGTAACTGCTTGAATCATATCAGATCTGTTATAATTTGTGTATCTATGATATTCTAACATGACTATGACTTATATCTTAACCTTTATCTTGTCAGATCTGCCTTTGATTGTAGATCTAATTCACTGTTTAGATCACCTTATACCTGTTCTATTACGTTTATGGACAAATCAAATATGTTGTTAGTTGGACATCTAAATCATTGTTTAGATCACATTATGCCTGTACCTATTATGTTAGAATTAGTACTATTGTCACATGTTCATCCTATATGCTCATCTTGTCATTATTCCACTATATGTTTATGCTGTTACATGTCAGCCTTGTTAGTATGATCATCTCTGTCCTTTTCCTTCTATCTTTTACCTTTTATTTTATATAGCCAAGCTACATTCGAGCCTGGGCATGCCGCTGAAATATGTGAATATGTTAGATTGAGAACGAGGGGAAAACGTTAATATTGGGCATAACTTGTAATTGGGAATTTGGGCATAACGTGAAAAAAGTGTAATAATATGAAATTGGGGCATATAGTTTATTATGAACATAACTTGGGAAAAAGGGGCATGAAAACCTATAAAGACATAGTTAAAAATGGTTACTAATGGAAATGCCTAGGATTACAGTAATTAGAAACTGTAACCGCGCCTAGGCACGAGGTTAGATTACACTTGTGGTGGAAGTCTGCCCGGAACCACCCGGCATATCCAGCGACCACAAGCGGTGAATCTAATGTGAGGAGTCTAGGTGCACAAACACGAGACGTGCTAAGACACGTGGTTAAGCCTGACTTGTGGAAAAAATCTGCCCGGAACCGCCCGACATATCCAGCATCCACAAGTGGTAGGCTTAATGTGGGAGGTCTAGCACATTATAACCATAAAATGGACATGGTAATGAATTGAAATACTTAACCTAGTTGAATCCATAGAGATTGTATGAACATGAACTTGAATAGGGGTTAAGTAAACTTCTTTGAACAATGGGAGGGTTAAATAAATCTGAGGTGCGTGGGTAATATTTATATATATAGGCCCACAAACATAACTTGTTAGGATTATGCAATTTTATGACACCAATAGGTGGCCATAATCTGAAGAAAACCTAGTAGTGGGGATGCAAGACAAATGGGAGAGCTTGCATCATCTTGTGTGTGGGACCCGTTTCAGTCAGTAACCCATATATAGGTATCAAACGAGTACTCCGAACTAGGTCGGAGTTGGGGCACGCTTACTGGGCTGAATATAAGAGATCCAAAAATGGAGATGGCGTCTGACGGCGCGTTCCATTGGGGTCATGTGCGTGCACGACTCTGCATGCTCAGGAAAATAAGATGTTGTGACATCTCAATAGATATGGTTGTGCACATCCGAAAAATGATGGGTTGCCACTTTAGGGAGTGATACACCCTGCTGTGGGGCTAACACAGGGTATCTACGGAGCAGGGAGCCGATCGATTAGGGTAGTAATTAGGGTACACTTAGACTTAGGTATGTTTAGGAGCCCGTAATTATCCATAGGGGTAACTCCGGAACGTTGGGCTGCCTGTTGATTGTATGGGGTGAAAACCACTCACTGGAAGTATGCCTAAGTCTACCATCTTATAGTTGTTGGGATCATCTCATTTTTGTTATACTAGACTGGTGCAGAGGAATCATTAGAAGAAGCGTGAACACTCTATCATGTTTATCCTGTTTACTTTGTTATACCTGCCTTTTTTTGATGTTTTCTCTCTTATCCACTTTATATGCCTTTCATGATACTTTTACTTTTTTTATTTGCTAAAAGTAACTGGACTCGCAAGGCTTTATGTCTGACCCTTTTTGTTTCCTCTTCTTTCTTCTGTTGCCCCCCCCCCCGGTTCTCAGGGTGGAAGTATTCAAGGTCGATCAGGTTTCTACTATCATTTTTTTGGAGTTGCTTAGGTGTATTGCTCAAGTTCTTATCCTTGCTACTATGGCTATGTTTTATTTGGGGAATTATGCTTATTTTATTTTTGGTACTCTGATGTTTTAAGCGCAAGACAGAAGTTTTGAAGATGTACTAGGTTTATGTATTTTCATACATATGATGTTTTGAACCACGATGCCTTATGATTAATAAAGTTTTTATTTCCGCTGCTATTTTATATCTGTCTTGTAATGTTTCTGTTTCTGTTTACCTATAAAGTTTCACGAATCTGAATGCATTCTCCTAATGAGTGACATTAACGGACGTGGGGTGTCACACTTTGTCTTCACTTACTTCATTCAGAGTCCAGTCACATGCATACCTGTCATAGAAAACACAGAGTAAACTGGAACAAAAATAGATTTACATTCTAGAAAGTATAGATTTATTTTGAATTTTATTTACCTTGGAATTTTGGTGTGTTTCTCATCATATTTCTAGACTTGTTTTGATATGTATATACATTTATTTGAGTCGGCTTGTGATATTCATAGTGATTCACTGTAAATATCACAAGGTAGACTATATAATTAGTTCCTGTAGATTAGCCTCAACACACCTATAGTGGTCTGCTGGTCAAGACCAGCCTCAACTCACATTTGAGGTCTGTTTATCATGACTAGCCATGAAACATCGTATAATGGTCTGCTGATTTAAATAGAAAAATATATTTTCACCTATATACAGTGATTTTCAGGTGAACATGTACAAAACCAAATCGAAGATCAATTTCCTGTATGGCAAGCATATATGAAGCAACATAGAAGCTTGCACGTACACATGTGCACGTGCACATGTACATATACACATGTGCACGACATGAGATCTTGATACATCACAATAGTGGGTGCACATCATATTTCAACTTCAAGACAGTTCAAACATGCACATGAATTAGTACCACAAGCAAGAGCATATCAGAATGAAAAAAGCACATAACAAAGTCAAAGGCAACAATAAATACACATACAAGTAAATTGTATGTATACATGAAGTGATCAAATTCCTGAACAAGTCCAACATGTACAAGGAAGCATGGCAGGTGCAACACAACGAGATAAATGCACATATACACGTGTGCACAAGTGTATTTCAATTACAATGCAAAGAAATTTGATGGTAGCATGGTCAAGTGAATGTGAGCATGCATATAAGCTCAAGTGATGCTGCATGTACATTTAAAGTTCAGCCTGGGTTCAACATGTTCAAAATGGCAGGGATGATCCAAACGACATGCAACATTAAGGAGGGAAATTAAAAAACAAGATGTAGCCAATTTGATTTCAAGCTGTTCATAGCAGTAAAAAAAGCAAGTGGTAAAATTGACATGCAAGTACTTGGGAAAGATTTCAATCATGCAAAAGTATGTTTCCAGGTTTAGAGAATTCAACACGAGGAAAATATTTTTTTGGCAAGGTTAAAATTATGGTTTCAATTCCTTCTTAAAATATCAATTTGTCATTTTTTGGGCATGAAAATCAATTAGAGAATCATGACATTATCAAGGCCAAATCTACACAAACGAAATCAAAGAATCAAGTGTTTCTTAACCCTATAAATACACCACATCATCACTGGCATCAATCATCGAAATTCATAAGAAAAATTAAGAAAAATAAGATTCAAAATACTCAAAATATCTTTAGAGTTTCGATCGTTGGCCAAATCGAACAACCAGAAGACAACAAGCTTTGAAGCATCCGATAATTTGATTAATCATTTTTTAAAATCGCGATTTGGAGCAAGGAAGTCGAACCCTAATTCGGTCACCATAGTCAATAAAGAGAAGCCTATACTTCGTGGCTTTGAAATAAAAGGGGGGCCAACCTATTTTGTGTTATAAGATTTTTAACTATGGTTTTGTTGTATTTTTTTAAGTTGTTTAAATTTTGTAAACCTATATCATAAGTTTTCTAGTTTTTCTAAACTAGGGTAAACGAGTTACAGGTTTGTAATTCGTGGAAAATCTGATCTTAAGGTTCTAGTTCAGTACAAGGTTTTGAGCGTAGGATTAGAACAGTTGCGAGCTGCTGTCGTGAGTTTACAGGGAATTGTAAGCGTAGAGATTATTTTAATTCTATATAGAAACCTTGGGGAATGCAACAACAGGTAGAGGTTTGCCGAAGCTGGGCAAAAACTGTGTTATTTATTTTCTGCATTTATTTATACTATTATGATATGAGCTATGATATTTTTATATTCCTTAAAACTACAATAAACCCAATTCACCCTCCCTCTAGGGTTAATCTAAATCCTACAAGTGGTATTAGACTAGGTATTTTCCATTAACTATAGAGTCATGGATTTTTCAAGCTGTCAGCCTAGCGAGAGTCAGTCCAGTAATATTCCAACTATTTTCAAAGAACATACTTTTTAAATTGGAAATCAAAAATTGAATTCTATTTAAAATCTATTAATTCTGAATATTGGAATAATATTGAAAACATATGTGATATGTAAGATAAGAAAATATTGTCACCAATGCTCGTGCTATGCATGTTATATATTCTTATCATAGTATTGATCAATTTAAACTTATCTCCCATTGTTTAACCACACAGGAAATCTGGAATACTCTCGATGCGTTGTATGGAAGAATGGACAACAATATCTCAAAACCCTGGAAAGTCAACTCAGATTCAGATTTATACTTGATAGGATATAAAGATGATGGAGATTCAATAGACGATGAAATAGTTGATTTTTCATATGAAGATTTAGTTCATCTTTGTACTGGTTTAACTAAAGCTGTTGATAGTCTCAAATCGAAAAATAAAATTTTACAATCTGAAAATATTGAGTTGATCAACAAAAATCATGATTTGGAATTGAAACTTGAAAACAGAAAATTTTGAAACTATGATTGCAAAAATTGTTTAAATTCGGAAAATAATCTAGCTCATCTTAATGAAAATTTTAGTTAGTTTAAAAACAAAATTTTGATTTTAAAAAAATATAAAGATGAGCTAATTCATAAAAATAGTTTTTTGCAAAAGGAATTGGAAAATTTTAAGATGACTCAAAATTCCAAACATGAATCTGCCGAGAAAAAACTTGCCGAAAATCGAATTGATCATAAATGAGCTTGAAAATGAAATTAAAAATTTCAAGAATCTTGAAAAACATCAAATTGAAGAGTGTAAATAGTTTGAACTTGAGATTTCTGAGTCCAAAGCTAAAATAAAAATACTTGAAGATGAGAATTTGGTTTTGTAACAAACTGATTCTAAAAAGAGAACGATTACTACAAATCATTGTTCAAATTTAATGAAAGAAAATAGTGATCTTAAATCTAGAATTCATCGACTTGAATCAACTTTGGATAAATTCTCTAACGGAGAAAATTTGTTGAATATGTTGTTGAAAAACCAAATTTCTTTTGGAAATAAAAATAGTCTTAGTTTTAGAATTGATTGTAAAGCTTAAGTCAAATGATTTTAAAAAACCTTCAAATTTCATTAGAAACGATCGAATTGGAAATTTGGACTCGAATGATTTTAAAGGATTTTTAAATCATAAACATGATGAGAACTCGTTTAGAAATAATCCAGTTAAACATATTTGGATCCCAAATGATGATAAAACAAATTTAGGTTCCTAAGGGCACAAAGGTATTTTCAGATGGATTGTTATTTAAACAAATTTGGATACCAAAAGACACATACAAAGTTAAGAATGGTTTTACAAATTTTATCAGACCAATTGATCCCCTAAATACTTAGGTACTAGAGGTTGCCTAAGGAACGATTTTCTAGAAGAATCAAGATCATTTTGAATTTTGAGGTTATCCGATATATGTCCTAAGCCACTAGTGATGAGTTAGAGATCCACAACGTTTATTGTAAATCAGGTATTATACCTAAAATCACATTTTTATTCTGTTTCTATTTTTTATTCTTCCTTTCTATTTATACTAATTTGTAATGACACTGCCACAGTATTTCTGACACTTCTTGAGCTTCGTAACTTCAAATTGCAAAATTCTTGATTTTTTTGAAATTAGATTCACTTATCTAAAACTCTCATGGTTTGATGATTTCCATGTTTTGAACATAAATTTGTAAATAATTGCAGTTCTTTTGAAGTTTATCCTTTTGAAAGTTCCTTGAATTTCTAACAGTGTTGTAATATTTTGTACATATCCTTAACACTATTATTTGGAATTCTGATTTTTTTTAAGAACTGAAAAGCTAATGAAATTCACACATCTTTGCTGCTTTGAGTTTCTTCTAATTCCTCTTGGAAAGTCTTGAAAAACTTCACTCACTATAGCATTCTACTTGAAAACTGCTTTTGATAAGTGTAATAATTTCATAGCTTTTTTGGTTTGGCTTGATTATTTTGATTTTAAAATCGCTTGTGATAAATTGTATATTGAATTTCATGGGTACAATATTTGGATCTGTTTTTAGAAAATAAATTCCATCAAGTGATTTCATACAACTTGCTTTTATTCTTGAATCATCGATTGTCTCTGGGGCTAGATGTAAATATTGTGAAAAAATTCTCTTGTAAATCTTGTTCTGAAATTGAAAGACTACTGCTCTGATAAATGGAAATTGATTTGTTAGATTTTTTTTTGCTTGGGCTTGGTGATTGGATGATTTGTTTGAAATACATTGTAAACGGAAATTAGGAGCTTTAAGTCATATCAGTTTTAGAAGTCTTGAAAATTAAATTCATCTGTTTGATTCTTGAAACTGATTTTCAACTTGAACAATTCTTTCTGAATCCCTCTTGAAAATAATATTTTCAAATTCAAAATCATTTTCGGTTATTTACTAAAAAATTGAAATTATTAACCAAATTGAAATTATATTTGGAAATCATCAAAATTATTATTAAATTTATGAAATAGTCATGAGTTGTGACTATAGTATATTTCATAACAAGAGGAGATACATTAGACAGACTTTATAATATCTTTGAATCAGTGCTTATTTTCATAACCATCTTCTTATTCTTCCATTTTTCTATCATTCATCATGGCTTTGTTTAATGTGGAGCGTTTTTTTTTTCTCACTAAAGAAAGTACAAGTTTTTAAATTTGTAATTGAAATGTGACTACACTATTTTTCAGAATTAGAGAGAGCTGGAAATTTTCAAAAATCCTTGTCCAGTTGAACGTTTTTCGTAATATTATTAATATAGAAATTTATTTCTTAACCATCTCTATCCCCACCATATTTCTATCATTCATTTTGGTTTTATATACTAAGGGGATTTTTACATAATAGGTGTTACTCTAACCTCATTTAAAAAACCTAGATATGGCCATGCATGGTTAGAGGATGCTTATAATTTAAGTTGTGACTGACCTCATTTAAAGGTCCTTATGGTTATGCGTGGTTATTGTGCTCTTAAAAGAAAAGAAAATTAAAAAGGGAAAGAAAATAAAATTAAAGGAAATGTAAATACAAATATATATAGTCCTCCTCGTTATGTAAAAACAAACCTATCAATCCATTTTCCAAAAGGAAATATGTTACTATTTTATGATATATTATGATTTTCTAGTTGATAATGTTGGGATTTGCGATAATTTGATTTTTTTTCCTCTTGACTTGAATTTATAACCATAGCCCTTATCCATCACTATTTTGTGCTTAATTTTAAAATATTAATTGAAAATTTATGGAACTCTTTTTCATTTCTCTCTCCATTTTATTAAATCCATCATTCTAAAAGGTGAAATTTGCTTCTAGTTTGAATAATGTTATGATTTTTGTTTGATTAGATAAGGTTTCCGGTGTTTATTCTCTCTCTTGATTTGAATTTATTTTTCTAATCTGTACTTATCATTATTATGATTTCTATATCCTTTTGATGATAACAAAAGGGGGACAATGGTTAGGATTTTGAAGATTTTCATTGAAATGTCAAATTCAGTTGATTTTAAATTCATTCATATGCATATTAATAGTAGGAGTACAACACTTCATAAAATACTTGAGAGATTTATGATCGGTGTACAACTCGAACTTCTCTCCAAGCAAATAATGACGCCATATCTTAAGCGCGAATACTATGGTATCTAGCTCTAAATCATGGGTAGGGTAGTTCTTCTTATGAACTCTTAGTTGTCTTCCTCCACAACACACTACCCTTCCCTCTTACATCAGAATCGCACCGAGCCCTGTACCACATGCATCAGTGTACACTGTAAACACTTTGTTCCCATCGGGCAAAGTCAAGACTAGGGCTACTGTCAGAGCCCTCTTCAGTCGTTGGAAAGCAACATCACAATCTATATCCCACGAAAACGCCAAGTTCATCTTCGTCAACCGGGTGAGTGGGGCTGATATCTTTGTGAAGTCTTTAATGAACTTGCTATAATAACCTGCTGACCCCAAAAAGCTTCTCACCTCTGTTGCATTCTTTGGAATCTGCCATTCCTGAACTGCAACCATCTTTGCGGGAACCGCTGGTATCCCATTTTTGGAAACCAGATGCCCTAGAAATCTCACCTCTTTTCTCCAAAAATGACATTTGGAGAACTATGCCCTAAGCTGATGTGCACGGAGGGTTTTCAAAACTTCCCTCAAATGTTGGGCATGCTCTTCTTTTCTCTTTGAGAAGATCAAGATATCATCAACAAAGACCATGACAAATTTATTTAGAAACTCCCGAAACACCCTACTCAGCAGATCAACAAAATAGGCAGGTGCATTCATCAACCCAAAAGGCATTACAAGCCACTCAAAGAAATCATTGGGAGTCCTAAAAGCGGTCTTATCTATATTGTCCTCATCCACACTCAACTGATGAAATCCCGTGGCCAAGTCTAACTGAGAAAATACTGAGGCACCAACAAGCTGGTCAGACAAGTTATCTATCCTCGGAAGTGGGTGCCTGTTCTACTTAGTGAGCTTATTCAACTCTCTATAGTCCATACACAAACGAAGCGAACCATCCGCCTTAGTCGTGAATACAACTAGAGCACCCCATTCAGATATGCTTCGCCTGATAAACCCTTTCTCAAGTAGCTCCCCTACTTGCTTGCTAAGCTCCCTCCTTTCTCTTGGAGGCATATGGCGCACAGGCAATGCAACTGGTTTTGTATCCCCCAAATATATGCGAAAATCGATCTCGCGCCTCGGAGGTAATCTCCCCTCATCAAAAACATCATAATAATCTCAAACTACTGGAACAGATTGCAAATCATCGATAGATGCATCAAGAGACTCTAGAAATCTAAGCACAACAGACCCTTATGGGTCACAAGAAATCTCGAATGTCCTCCCATGACAAGTCATAAGCCTAACGACCCTCTTCTCACAATCTAGAATGGCACCATACATGGTTAGCCATTCCATCCCTAGAATCAATCCACAGCCCTTAAACCGAAGCACATACGCGTTGCATTCAAACTCGATGACTAAAATAGATATTCTCAAACCCCGACAAATCATGGATAAATGAGTCGAACCACCAATGGGGTGTGAGATAACAACGGGATCAACTACCGTACAAGTATTTAAGTGCAGAGATTCAACCATAGAACTAGATATAAATGAATGTGAAGTGCCAGAATCAAAAAGAGTTCTAATAGGATGACTGGAAAGAGAAATCAAACCTTCCATAGAAATTTTCCTACCTCTCTCCAGAGCACTGGTCGCGAGAGCATTCACCTTCCCTCCAGAAGCTCCTACCCTCTGACCTTGTCCCTGTTTCCTTGGGCACTCCCTAACAAAGTGTCCGACCTCTCCACAGTTGAAGCATGTATTCTTCCTTCTTTTATAGTCTTTGACCAAGTGACCCTCCCGTCCACAACTGTGACACTTCCTCTTATCGTTAGCCTTGTCATTCTTTCTACATTTGTTTTGTTGTTGCTGTTGTTGTCCTTTCTTGGGACATACCTTCTTATTCAGCATTGTTTCCTCAACGTTAGCTTCCTTCTTCCCTCCTTTGTCTTCCTCATGCATCAAGGCCATATCAACAAGCCTTTCAAAAGTAGCTCCCATTGGAATATGAGAGATAGCTAACCCATGAAGGGGTTCATTTAGTCCTTTAACAAACCGCAAAGCTTTCTTATGCGGAGTATCTACCAATTCCAATCCAAACCTTGCTAGCTGGTTGAATTTGTTCACACATTCCTTAATAGTCATGTTTCCTTATTTGAGCGCTAAGAACTCTCCATCTGCATGCTTTTCTCAACTTGAGAAAGAAACTTCATTTCAAACCTCTGTCTAAAATCATCCCATGTCTCCACTGTACGTCTAGCTTGGGTAACTTCCCACCAGAACGAAGCTTCATCTTTTAGTAGCCAGACAGCTAACTGAATCTTCCTTCGATCTTCCACTTCAAAGATTATAAGCAAGTCCTCGGTCTCCTTGAGCTAATTCCTTGCCTCTACGAATGTCTCGGCTCCACTGAATGGCTTCCCTCCCATGGCATAGAAATCTTTGCAGATCTTAGCAAAATTATCTGCTCTTGGAGGAGGAGGAGGAGGAGGAACGACGAGTGCAGCCGGGGGAGGAACGTCAGCTTGACCTCCAGCAGGTGCCGTGGCCTCTAGATACCTACGGAACTAGCCTGGTATCGTAACACCCTCAGGAATATTAGGTTCCCCAAACGTGCTGAAATGAAACGGAAAGAGTTTAGACAAAGTATCGAAGGATATTACATATGGCTTTGGGGAATATATTTTTAAAAACAAAATTTTCTTTATGAAAAATGCTTTCTTTTAAAACCTTTTTGAAAATAGTTTTCAAAAACTTTCATCAAACCTGGTAACCTTCAGCTCTGATACCAAGTGTGACACCCCACGTTCGTTAATGTCACTCACAATGGGAATGCATTAAGTTTCGTGAAGCATTATAGGTAAACAGAAACAGAAATATTACAAGATAGATATAAAATGACAGCGGAATTAAAAACTTTATTAATCATAAAGCATCCTGGTTCAAAAACATCACATGTCTGAAATAAAAAAAACCATTACATCATAAAAACTACTATCTTGTACTTTAAAACATCAAAGTACATAAAAGAAGAAAAATTCCCCAAACAAAATATAACCATAGTAGCAAGGATAGGAGCTTGGGCCATATATCTAAGCATCTCCAGCAAAATGAAAGCTGAATCACGGTCAAGACAGAGTATTCCCACCCTAAGAACCGGGGGGGAACGGAAGAAACAAGAGGAAACAAAAAGGGTCAGACATAAAGTCTGGTGAGTCCAGTTACTTTTAACAAGTAAATAAGTAAAAGTAGCATAACAGGCATATAAAGTGGATAAGAAAGATAACATTATATAAGGCCGGTATGACAAGGTAAATATGATAGAGTGTATACGCTTCCCTAATGATTACTCTGATTCTCTACACTGATACTAGTATAACCAGAAATGATATGATCCCAACGACTATCAATTGGTAGACTTAGGCATATGTCTAAATGTACCCTAACTACTACCCTAATCGATCTCTTCCTACTCCGTAGATACCCTGTGTCGGCCCCACAGTAGGAGGTACCACTTTCCTAAAGTGGCAACCCTTCGTGATGTGCATAACCATATCTACTGGTGTCATGGTAGTCTTAGCCCCTCTACCCGGCCCATGAACGCACATGTCCCCGGTCGATTTGCACCGCCCACAGTGTCCTCTTCGTTTAGATCTCTTATAATCAGCCCAGTAAGCGTGCCCCAAATCCGAACTAGTTTGGAGTACTCGTTTGATACCTATTAATGGTTACTGACTGAAATGGGCCCCACACAATATGATACAAGCTCCCCCTTGTCTTGTATCCCCACTAGGATTTCCATCGGTTATGTATACCACTAGGTGTCTTTAATTACATAATCCTATCATTTCTACCAGTTATGCTTACCCTAAAAAGGTGTCTTTAATTACATAACTTCAACATTTTCACAGGTTATGCTTACCACTAGGTGACTTTAATCACATAACCCTATCTGGTTAAGTTCGTGGGCCTATATGTAAATATTACCCACCCCCTTAGATTTACTTAACCCACCCTTTGTTGAACCAAATTTACTTAACCCCAATTTAAGTTCATGTTCATACAATCCCTATGGGTTCAGCTAGGGTAAGTATTCAAGGTTTATTACCATATTTTCATTTGTGATTACAGTATGCTAAACCTCCCACATTAAGCCTACCATTTGTGGATGCTGGACATGCCGGGTGGGTCCGGGCAGACTTATTCCAAAAATCGGGCTTAACCTCGTGTCTTAGCATGTCTCGTATTTGTGCACCTAGACCTCTCATATTAAATTCACCACTTGTGGTCGCTGGATATGCCGGACGGTTCAGGGCAAACTTCCACCACAAATGTAATCTAACCTCGTGTCGTAGGAGCAGTTATAGTTTCTAATTACTGTAATCCTAGCATTTCATTATTAGCCAATTTTACCAATGTCGTTATAGGTTATAGATTTCATGCTCCTTTTTCCCTAATTATGTTGATAGTGAATTATATGTCCAAATTCATGTTCATAGACATTATTCAAGTTATGCCACATTTTCCTCTTTCAAGTTATGTCAAATTCTATGTTTTCCACTGTTCCCAAACTAACATATTCGCATAATTTTAGAGGCATACGTAGGCTCGAGAATAGCCTGGCTATATAAAATAAAAGGGAAAGGCGAAGGAAAGATGACAGAGATGTTTATTCTAACAAAACTGACATAAGCATATGATTTCATAATGTTTAAGATGAACATATAAGAACAGATCAGAGAACTTGTGATAATAAAACAGGTTCTAACCTAGTAGGGATGTCATAATAGGCATGAATAAATCTAAATAAGGATTTAGATGTCCAACTAATGGCTGATCTAAATTAACCACAACATGATAGATACAAAATGATCTAAATAGTAGATTAGATTTATAATCAAAAGTAGATGTGACATAATCAGAATATCATAGATTCATCAATTCCAATAGATCTGATATGATAAGGGTTGAGATCCAAATTATAGTCATATCATGTTATACTTTTAGTTATTTAAATCTAAATGTAACTTAAACTCACAGTGTTCGGATCTAGAACAATAGAAGGAGAAAAACACTTAACGAATCACAGATATACACTTGAATCTCTAAACTTTGATTGTAGAAGAAGAAAGAGATTTGATTAAGAAAGAGATTTGATTCAGTTCAAGCACCGGCAGCACTTAGGCCTCCATTGATTTCCAGTGAAGAAAACAAGAGAAATGAGCCTGTATTTATAGCTGCTAGGCCCCAAAATTCGACTGCCACCTCAGCCCTAGGGGGGTCGACCCATGGGTCGAAACCCGTTTTCGAGTTTCAAACTATTTTCTAATTTCTGAAATTAATTATATATATATATATAATTATCTTGCGCATATACAAACTTCAAACCTTCACAACTTCTTTATACGATGTCTGTTCTACACAAACCAAATGTCTATCTTGACCAGAATTTCGAGACGGACGCAATGGCGCAGTCCGTTTCCCTTAATTATGAATATTAAATTAATTATTATTTAATTTATCCTCTTTAATGTTGTTGAAATTACGGGGTGTTACATTTCCATAACGATAAATTGCTAAGAACGTGTTTCAAGAAAAGAAAGGAAAAAATGGATTAGTGTGAAATAAGGATTATTTTACCTTATTTTACACTAATCAAATAAAAAGATACATGTACGTTCATGATGAAAGTAAAAGAAATAGCTTGCAACTATGGATCTTGATTTATATGCATTATGGAAATGAATCTTTATTTCTTTCCACTAATCAATCTAGTAAGATGTTTGATATATTTTCCTTAAATAGTGAGAATATACAAGACAGTAGTTAAAAGAATGTTATAACAGTAAAAGTTTGGTTAATGCTATGAAACCAAGGGAAAATGAGAAAAAGGGGAATATAACTGACTATAATTAATTATATTAATGAGATTGTAATATAATAGACAGGCTTGTCTTAGGGACAAGTGGAATTACAATGTGGGTTATCGTAAATGGAAAGAGAACTTATTAATAAAGCTTAGTTAGGAGAACTAAGTTAATAGGTAACAATAATAGCATGTTATGATGACAGTGTAAGACAAAGTTATGATTAAAGAAGAAAGAGTAAAGTAGACTTATAAAAGATAATAGGTTGTACTTAATTATTAAGTAGCATGTCATATGAAAACGTGAGAATTGAGGAAGGGTATACCTAATTATACATTAAGTAAAACATGTTACTGAACTTGTAAACATGTTATTGACAGAAAATGACATGGTAATAAAGTGGGTTGTTGATTTTTTTCGTTAATTGCAATCTAGGTTAAAAGGTTGTAGTTTTGTAGATTATTGTCGTTGAAGTAAGCACGCGATTAAAAGATTAGAAATAAGGTCTAATAACATGTGTGTGTGACGTGCTTGGACCAGTCCGCACATACAAAGGCGAAGAACCCAACAGGGGTTGATCACCATGGTGTCTGGAGACATGAAAGGAGCACGTCCATCTGATCACTCTTCTTGATATTCTGCTTGCCAGCTCTGCAGGAATGGAGGGAAGCACACGACTTCTGAGGGACGTGGAAGAGTACTCCGTAGTGGTCCTCTGTTGTGGTACATATACAGGCTGTACTCACAGAATTGGAGGTCTGCGCGATACCACCCGGTGAGTATACCTTGACTACAACGATAATTTGGTAGTTAGAAGGTTGTGGCAGATGGTGTAGTATGATTCGACGATTGGCCTCGGTAGAGGTTGGTCAGGACCAAATTAAGGATAGTAATCGTCGGGTATCTCTCATCGGCAGTCAGTGGGATGCGGAAAGACTGGAGCTAAACCAAGAGACCATGGGTCTTTCATTATCGAGACGTTGATTGGAGGACATACCAAATTGGATGTAAGATTGGTTGTTAAGGGCATGCCAGTTAGCTCTTCTGTAGTCTTCCACTATTGAGGGATGGGCCTGGGTTGGACCATAACCACCGTAAAAAGATAAGCATATTTGGATATCTATACTATAGGTCCTTTGAAAAAACCTATACATATATGAAAAGCTCCCGACCAAGTTCCGTGCATTGGATGCAGCCTTATTACGTGACTCGGGGCAAAGTAAGCAGTACGTACGTGTGAGGGTCGAGATACACGAACCGGGTGGTGTATCGTAGATGTTAGAGCATTACTCCGTGTTGAGGCTTGATTCAACCGAAGAGTTGGATATGGCGATCTGTACGCTTATGTGGCATAGCGATGATGGTTCTGTGCAGTAACGTGGCGTAATGATTTGGATTTCCATACGTCGTTCGGCATAGGATATGCTTCCATGGCATGACGGTGGAGACTGTTTGAGGAGGGTACTATGTGGAGTACCTTGATATGTTGGGTGTAGCTACATATATACTACATTAGGTTAACCTACTGGGAAGTAGATGGGTGCGACGTGAGTATAGAGCCTTGAGTGCTGCTAATCAAACAACCTAATAAATAAGAGAACTTAACTGAACGATATATGTAGGGTTATTTCAGAATGTATAATTTGTCCGGTCACTAGAATTTTGTGTTCTGACACCCTCCTCATAACGTACTTGCAGGTTAGGTTTGTGGTAGAGATATGATAGCTTTAGATTCTGGTTAAATAGTATTGTTAATTTGCTAAGGCTATATTTGATTATATTATATTTTATCCATTCCGCTATGAGATGCTTACTGGGCTCTGGCATATTTACTATCTCTGTCTTTTCTGTAGGATACCAAACAAACCGACTCAAGCTTCGATAAATTGGGATTTTTGAAAAAAATTCGGTCCGTCGGATTTAGGGTCATTACATCTGGTATCAGAGCTTAGGTTTATGATTCATGTATAGACAGTGGGTGATCGTATTTGTATTTTTAGAGAAATATAAATATTATATATATATATATACACCTAGATCCTTAAAGGAACCCACTGAATAGGAAGAGAGGACTATGGATAGAATTGGGATATCAGTTGTGTACACTAAAGAAATGGTTATGGGAATTCGAGAATAAGAGAAACTTAGGAGGTTTGCATGAAAACTGTATAATGTGTGTTGTAATAAAGAAAGATGGATCCCATATGTTAGTATTTCAGATTAGTGGGTTTAGTAGTTGAGCCTTATAGATGGAGAAAGAGGAAAATGGAGTAGGAATATATATATATATATATATGTTTATGTGTGTGTGTGTGTGTGTGAGAAAAATGTCTTTATGGAATAATTAGGGAAGTTAGAAACCCACTTTGAGTCTAGCCCCATTGTTAATTTTTAAGAACTTGAAATTTTGAAAGCTTTTGGATGGTAGTTTATAGTGTTTTTCAAGTCTTCACCTTAAAAGTTTGCAATTTTAAAGTATGTACTAGTTAAATTATAGAAACAATTTTTGAAATAAAAAAGAGATATTTTTTACGTCTGAAAAAAATATGTAACATATTTGAAAGGTACATATTGGGTTTTGGGGGAAAATGAGGTATATTTTGGAAATGATGATTTGTTATGATTTTTTTTTCAAAATTTAATTCTTTTTGAAAAATGTGTACATTAAAGAGGATGTATAGCTCGCTAGTTTTAAAGTACAAAAAATTAAATAACAAAACATAGAAAAGATTGCATTTTGTCAAAAGCTAAAATTTTCGCTAGGGAAAATTTTAAAAATCTCTATTCTTTTGACAATAATTTTTTTGGCATAAAGTTTGGTGGGTGGACAAAATAAGTTGTGAAAATTTAGAATAGAGTAGATGTTTGCACCTAGTTGTGAGTAATTAAACTAGTGTAGTAAAAATGGACATTTGTGAAATTAATTGAGAAATAGTTGTCCTTATCTACTCCAGTTTTATGATTTGAAAAAAAAAGAGTTGCGTTTTTTATGAGATGTCATTTTTATGGTTTTGCAAAATTGAGTTTTAATGAAAAAGAAGAAAAGTCTTGAAGCTTTTAATTTTTGGAAGGAAAATGAAATGATGAGGCCAAACCATGTTTTTAAACCATGGAGTAGGTAAGGATTAGTACCTAGGAAAGACATGGAATATTTTGAGGATATAAAGTGGATAGCAAGAATTGTTTTGGAATAATAGTGAATTCGCGTAGAGTGCATAAGCACTATAGATCCTAGGTTGTTGCTTGGAATAGATAGTTAGTACAAAGCAAGGACTAGTTTTGACAAGTAGATGGTAATGGGCAAGCAAATTGTTTAGAACCTTTGGTTTCGACTTTTCTTTGTAAGCGGGGACATAGTATAAGGATTCTTAGCCCTTGGTAGTAGCTTTGTAGTGTGCTTTTTTTTCTATTTTAGTTTTAAAAGAATTAGGAGGCTTAATCAAAATCAAACTTAGATCGGTGGATTAAGTTAAATAAATTAAGGAAAAAGTTGATGACATAACTAGAAGAAAACGAACAATGATGATAACTAGTAAAGCAACAAATATGAAAATTCAGAAAAGTGGGGAATTTCATGAAATAGAAAAAGATGGATTTTTCCAAAGTAAGCTGGAAGAGAAAATTTGTAAAAAAAAAAAATCTTATGTAAAATGTGCTTGGATAGGGAGATAGGAAATCTTTATATAATAGTTGCATGAAATCCAAGTACAGACAGAAAAGGTACATAAAAAGAAAAACGGAAGATGTGAAGTTTTCCGTCTTACACCTTTTTATAACATAAGAAATCGAATTCAGAAAATTATACTTTTCTGTAATTCGCAAATTTAAAGCTGTTTGTTAGGGTTTAGATGCAAAAAATTGGATGAACTACATTCTTTCTCTATAACAGTGTAGGAAAATTGGATGAAAAAGTATTTTGATTTTTAAAATATTGCATTCATATAAAAATTGCTATTATGTTTAGGATGTGTGCATCATATTTTCGAAAAGATTTTCAAGTGAATTTGCATTCGTATAGGAGGTACCGGTTAGGCATTCATTTCATTCATGTATTATTATGTTTTATTACACTTTGCACAAGTGCACAAATGATTACAAAATTGGATGTACACATGATGGTTATAGATTATGCAAGGAATTACTTAATTTTACCCTTACCAAATTTCGAGGAAAATTTTTTCTAAGGGTGCGAGAATGTAACACCCTGCATTTTTTATTAAATAATGAGATAAAATTTGAAAATCTTTCAGAATTTGGTCATAGAATTAGCGTCATTGCATCCATGGCGATTTTCTGATTGATTTATACCTGTGGTTTGCTGAAAACGAATTTAAGATGAAAAAGATATCTATAAATGAAATATTACAACAAATATGAAAAGTAGATAAAAGGAGAACAATAAAAAGAACAATGGCCACCATTTTTTTAAGTCTTGTTAACGAAATCTTATGTATCCCAATTGGTAGGGGTATGTCTCTCCCAAGTGAGTGGCGCAAGTTCGAGTCCCGCTGGCGCCATATTTTTAATTTTAGAGGAACGGTTAAAGAAATGCATGTTATAAGAGGAAAATATGTATAAATGCACATATAAGAAAATATACATAAAGGTGAGTATAAAAATATATGTATACATGCACATGTAAATACATGTGTATGTATGTGCGAATATATGTGTATGTGTATCAATATCCCAAACTATCTTTTCTCTCAATCATATTCCGATGTAATTAATCAGAATGGAATGGGGATTAGGGCAAATACTCTCGTTCCCAATTGTTCTGATCGATGTCTTAGATGTGGAATTCAGGGGCATTTGGAGAGTAGTTGCTGCGGTTTCTTGAATAAGAATCACGTTAATTCTTTGAACTTTACTTTGGGGGAGAAGAGTTTTAACATTTGTTCACTCGGCAGCGAAGAGGGCTCTTTAAATCCGAATTCTTTGCGGAGTTATCATATCCTGAGTCAAGAAGGAATCCAGCGCTCTCTTCCAATCATAAGAGAGGTTCCCTATAATCATAATGCTTCTTCTATGAATTCAGGTTCGTTTGCTTTGAGTCACTCTTCTTCGCTTTCTTATGCGGACATGGTTAGAAAGCCTTCTAGTGTTTTGGATTGGAATACTACTATGTCAAAAAACTCTAATGAAAGGCATAGTGTTCGAAGTTGTTTTAAATGTGGTGACTCGACTCATTTGGCGAAGGGATGTCGAAATGGTTTCCGTTGCTTTACTTGTGGCATTTTAGGTCATCGCAAGACCAATTGTCCGAGGAGATTCAGTGGGAATTCAGTCTTTTATATTTTGCACTCTAACTGTTTGAGAATATGTCAGAATATTATATTGTTGTCGGATCTTTATGTTCTAGACTTTGCTGGAAGGAGGATTGATGGGGCTTATTTGTTATTGCTTTTGGGATGGCATTTGGAGGGGTTAGTTGATGGAATTCTGTGGTATAAAAGGTGGGATAATATTGTTGCTTTTCCTCCTTTGCCGAGGCAGCCAAGCAGAAAGGATCATGCTCTCTCATTCTGCAAAAATTTCCTGAAATTTCGTATGATATATGAGGAATCGACGGCAAGAAACAAAAGGAAAGCTTGTTTGTTTTTGAATGAAATTCTGAAGCACTTCGACGTCATAAACACCATTATTAATTGTGAAAGGCGAGCTGTCGCTTTTCTGAATTTTTCAGGTAGGGATGTTCATTTGGATCCTGGTAGGAGAGACAGGTCTTATGAAGAAATTGTTCAGGAAGAGGGTTTGAGTAAGTATGTGAATGCAGATAGTTTCTTTGATGAACTGTTGGTGGATAATGTTGGGATTGTTTGGGATTTTTGGCGAATGGATCCTATATTATGTGACCCTGCAGTTTCATATTGCATGGGACGTCTGGATGACATCAGTCTTTCGACAAGCAAAGGGAGGTGGCCTAGGGAGATGATGACTGGAGAGGACGTGTTTGATAGGTGTGGTTATGATGTGGTTGATGAGATTGGAAGTCTAGTTGCAGTTTATGTTGAAGATGCTAACTGGAAGGTGGCTGATGACATAGATCTTTCGAACAGCTTCAATCTGTTAGAAAACTTTGAAACTGAGTCTGCTCTTCCCTTCATAGAGTCGATTGCTGTTAAATCCAAAAATTCGTCTCATGATTCCAGAAAAGGCTTTAGAGTTGGAAGGATTAAGGTAGTAAGGCAAACAAACAAAATAGTAAAGCGATGTGAACATGATGAGGAGTTTAAGAAGTTGTCGAGTAAGTGGGATGTTTCTTCTTTGGATCTCTCTGATCATGTTTTGATGGGGCGTGGTTTGCCTGGATGTACGGTTGGTACGGATGAAGCAATAGCTGTAGGTAATGTTGCTTCATATGTTGGTTCGGTAATTAATGAAGTAAGGAAGGAGGTCATCCAGACCTCATGTTGTAATGCTGTGCGGTTGAATTCCAAGGGATCAAAGCATGATCATTTGGTCAACATGGGTGCAACAAAGGGTAGTAATAATTGGAGCGTAGATGGGGGCATGCGATGGGAAGCAGGTTCAGAATTGGGTGGCTTTTGGTGTTTGATAAATAGTGATAATGGTATAGCGTCTTGAAGGAGTTGGGAGTGGGTCTTCGAGTTTTGTTACCGAGGCCGGAATATGATGTTTTTTCTTTTGTGCATGTCATGCCTCGATCTACAGGGATTTCAGAAGTATGTTTGAGCTTTCCAGTCCGTGATGGTCAGCTCAGTGACTTGATATTGGTTGGCGATACTGATCATAGTGGTGGGTCATCTCTTGCTAGTGATTTGGTATCTCCGGTTAGGAGAGGAAGGAGGAGGAGAGACGAGAGCGGTTATGGAGTGGTTAGACGCAGTGCAAGGTTGAGATATAGATCTGCATCATCTCACGGTAGGTCCCAGGGTTCGGTTGCTAGTATTAGCAATACGAACTCGGGCTCAGGTATTGCTCCTGTTCTCGGTAGTGATTATTCTCGTTATGCTTTAGGTAGTCTTTCCACTGATCAGCTATTTCAGTTAGCTAGTGACACAGCTTTCGTTTTTTCTGATATAGATTTAGATGCTGATTTTATTAGGAGTAGAGAACTAGAGCGAGCTTCATCTATAGGTCGATGAGGATCGTCAGTTGGAACATTAGGGGTCTAAATGAACCCAAAAAATGCGATAAAGTCATGATTTTTTTTTAAAGATTTTCACCTTGATATTGTTTTACTTCAAGAAACTAAGATAGATGATCCTGATCCTAGTTTTTATAGAAGGTTAGGAGGGTCTTACTTTCGCAACTGGTCTTGTCTACCGGCAATAGGTACTGCCGGTGGGCTTATGATTGGCTGGAAAGACAACCAATATAGACTCGTACAGGAGCAGCCTATGTTGCATTCATTGCATATTATTTTAGCCTCGACAGTAGATAATTCCCTTTTGGGCATTTCTAATGTTTATGGCCCACATACTAAATTTGAGAGAAGACGGTTGTGGATAGAATGTAATGACTTTAGTAATCTCTCTTTCAATCAATGGGTTGTAGGGGGGATTTCAATGTCACCAGATTTTTAGGGGAGAGAGTACCTAGAGAAGGAGATTTCTCTGCCATGGAGGAATTTAATGAATTCATAATAGGAAATAATCTGATAGAGATTCCGATGTATAATAGAATGTTCACATGGTCCAATGTTAGAGATACTCCTTCTTTCGCTCTATTGGATAGATTTTTTTATTAATAATGAGATTGAGGATATATTTTCCATATGTAGAGTTAAAGGTTTACCATTTTTATTGTCAGATCATTGTCCAATCATTTTATCTTGTGATTCGAATTTAATAATAAGTAGGAATTTTAAATTCGAAAAGATGTGGTTACTGGACAGTAGTTTTAGTAATTTGATCTCAGTTAAATGGAATTCCTTATTTTATTTCAATAATTTGTATAAAGATAACTCAGCTAAGATTTTTGTTGCAAAACTAGGAAAGCTAAGATTTTTTCTTAATCGATGGAACAAGTTCGTATTTGGTAATGTCAGAGTTAAAAAAGACAAGATTTTATGTGAAATGTTAGATATAGATAAAGTTAGTGAAACTAGAATTCTTAATATGAATGAGAGGGGTAGACTTAGTAATTTAAGGTATGATCTTAAGTTGAATATGGAGAAAGAAGAGGTCATGTGGAGACAAAGATCTAGAATTCAATGGATAAAAGAAGGTGATAATAACACGAAATTCTTTCATAGTATGGCTAATAAAAGGAGGCGTGATAATTTAATCCATTCCATTTTAATCAATGATGTAGAGGTATCTGTCCAGAAGGACCTTAATGACGCTTTTACAAGGTATTACAAGCAGATCTTAGGTACTAGGATAAAAAGAAGTATAAATATTAGATGGAATGATATTTACCCGTCTACCTCTAGGATTGATTTGACTGGCTTAGATAGTCCATTCACTGAGAATGAGATATGGAAGGCAATCTGTGATATGCCTAGTGACAAAGCACCAGGACCTGACGGTTTTTCAGTTCTTTTTTACAAACAATTTTGGGAGATTCTAAAGGTTGATATTATTAATCTTTTTAATGATTTTTATAATGGTAATCTGAGGTTAGGGAATTTTAATTTTGCTAATGTAATTCTCATACATAAGAGACATGGAGCGAATTCACTAAAGGATTTCAGACCTATCTCATTAATTAATGTATCGGTAAAGATCATCTCAAAAGTTCTTGCAAATAGACTAAGTACTAAGATAAATGACCTAATAGACGCTTCACAAACAGCGTTTATTAAGGGTAGAAACATAGCGGATGGGGTAGCGGCAGTACAGGAGTATATAAATGTATGTGTTAAAAATAACTTAACATGCGCCATCTTGAAGTTAGACTTTGAGAAGGCTTTTGACTCAGTTGATTGGGATTTTATCTGTGAGCTTTGTCTCGCTAGGGGTTTTAGTGTTCGATGGATAAATTGGATTATGTTACTTCTTAAGTCGGGTTGTTCTAGTATAGTGGTTAATGGAGTAATTGGTAAAAAGATTCAGTCTAAGAGAGGTCTCAGACAAGGCGATCCTCTCTCGCCTTTTTTATTTAATCTAGCGGTTGATGTTTTCTCAAGAATTATCAAGGGGGCTGGGAATTTAGGTGTCTTAGGTTGTGTGGGGAATGAGGAGTTTCATAATGAATTGTCTATACTTCAATTTGCAGATGATACTCTATTATTTTCGTCTCATCTTCCTAAGCATGTTATTACTCTCAAGTTTATATTATATTGCTTTGAGATGTTGTCTGGACTTCGAATTAATTTTGATAAGAGTGCAGTCATGGTCCTTAATGATAGTTGTAATGTTGATCCCTTAGTAGCTAACACCTTAAACTGTTCTATTATGAAATTTCCGTTTGACTATTTAGGGTTTAAAATCAGACCTTCTAAGCTTAAAAAGGATGACTGGATATTTATTATTGATAAAATTAGTAATAGATTATCTAGCTGGAACAATAGATTTCTTTCTAGAGCGGGGAGATTAGTGTTAGTTAATTCGGTCTTATCAGCCATTCCCACTTATTGGATGACGGTTCATCGTTTTCCTAAGTGGGTTATTAAGAAAATCGATAGAATTAGAAGGAATTTTCTATGGAATGGTGACCTCAATTGTAATAGTTATAAGTGTTTAGTTAATTGGGAATTGTGTTGCAAGTCAAAGAGAGACGGGGGCTTAGGGATTATTAACCTTGCAAACTTTAATTCATCCTTACTTACTAAATGGTTATGGAAATTTAGGAGTCCTGATACAGTGGCTACTTGGAAGAATTTAGTTTTAAAATCTTATTACTCTAGGGGGGAGATTCTAGGGGGGTCGGGTTTTAGTAGGTCTAATAGATTATCTCATTTCTGGAAGGAAGTATTAAACTGTTTGGATTTTTTCAAGTTAGGATGCAAGATGATAGTACATTCTGGTAATTCTACCTTTTTTTGGCATGATGCTTGGATTTCCTGTATTCCTCTTAAATTAGAATTTGCTGAACTTTTTAATGTTTGTGACTTCAAGAATTCATTAATTACGGATGTTTATAGAAGGAATTTAGAACCCCCATGGGAGTTTTCATTCGTTAATATTTTAGATGGAGATTTATTAAGACAATTGGCTCTATTGAAAGCAAAATTAACCTTATATCATCTGGATGAGTATAGGGATACTATTAGTTGGGGATTGGTTAAGAGTTTAGTCTACTCAGTCAATTCAATGTACAAACTTATCAATTTCCCTGGTATGTCTTTGCTTCCTTTTAAGTTTATATGGAAATCAAATTCTCCTCCTAAAGCTAAGTTTCTTATGTGGTTGATTATCCATAAGAAGCTTAACACAGTTGAGCTTTTAAAGAAGAAGAATGTTGTGTTGGATGTGAAATGTTGTTTTTGTAGTCATTCAGAGGAAGATGTTGACCATATATTCTTTTCTTGTAACTTGTCCAATTATATTTTAACTCTGGTGCTAAGGATTTTTGTTATGTCTAATGTGAATATATTTAATAATTGTGAGAATTATTGGAATCACTATAGACTTACTTATAAATCAAAACAGAGATATGTAATGGATTCGTTAATTATTATCATTAGTTGGTTCATTTGGATGGAAAGAAATCAAAGACTTTTTCATTTTATTTCAGTGTCCCCTGATAATTTAATCATTAAGATAGTTTATTTCTGTTTGGATTGGATGACCTCCCCATGTTATAAGTATTTTACAGATTTGTATTCTGGAAACTTGTTGCAAAAAGTTAGGTCTAATTTAGAGTTATTTAAGAGTATCATTAGATATTTTGGAAATAATAGGTTTCGTATAAGTGCATAGAAATTAATTTTAATTTTGGAAAAGTTTTTTTTTACTTTTTATCATATATATGTATGGACATATAATGTATATTTAAATATATTTCTATACATTTATATATACAAAATATATTCATACATATATGTGATGGTAACTAACAAGGGTCGTTGTAGTTATTATCCAGGTTTTCAGGTGGAAGGAATATTGAAGAAATGCATGGATTGCTTCAAAAATTTTATTCAGGTTTTTGGGTGGAAGTGCATATTGGAGGAATATATGGATAGCTATCTGGTTTTGATGCTTGGTTTTTTGATGGAGCTCTTATGGTGACTATACTTTGAGAGTTGTTGTGGGATTGTACTTATTATTATTCTCCCTGGGAGGTTTTGATTATAGTATTGGAGTAGATATACTTCTATATCGGGTGGTGGCCTTGCCGGAATTCGATATAGGAGTAGATGGGCGGTGGTTTATCCGGAGCTCATCCATCTATTACCAAATACTTTTCTAGAGTTGTGTTGACATTCGGAGTGTTGTTGGTTGTTTTACTTCTAGGGAGTTGTATTGGGACTCTGTATTTTTTATGATATTATGATATATATGTGTGCTCTCTTCTTCTTGGAAGATCACACATTTTTGGCTTTCAAAAAAAATGTGTATGTGTATGCAAATATATATATATATATATGTATGTATACGTATATATATAAGATAAACCCAACATAAACCTGTAATGAATGAAAATAGGTAAGAAATAAATGATGACATAACGTCGTTTGAATTTTGAAAAAGAAATCAAGATTGCGTGTATATATATACACACATAAATTTAAATGTTGAGATAAAAACGCAAGTCAAAAGCAGAAAGTAATAAATGCATAATAAAGGAAAAATGGACGAGAAATTAACTGCCTCTGAAATTAGAATGCATTAAAAGGAATAAAACAACTAATTGATTGTGCTATTAATTGGATTGATTAAGTAGCTATTAACAGACAAGGTATTAAAAGGTTGTATGCGTATATACACGCATAAATTCAAATTTAATGATAAGTTATAAATGAAATATTATAATTCAGATATGCTATGTTAAGTAAGAAAAAAATGTTACTAATTAATTATAAGCAGAATTTAAGCAAGCCAGAAAATACATGTTCAGACCCAGGCCTCACATGGGTCGACCTACCTCTAAGATTGGTCAACAGAGGGGTCGACCCACTTAGGGTCACATCTATAGGCCGGTGATGTGTTTTTCTGAATTATAAGGTTTGGATTTTATGTTGTTAAATCCATACTTTCTTGTACACCTATAAATTGATAGCAGGGTCTAGCATCAAACTCATATTTTTTGAGACAACGCCAAGGCTTTGCCATTTTCTTTCCTCTCCAAATCTTTCAGAAATTAGAAAATTATCTTTAGGAAATTCTGATTCAAGATTTGAAGATAAATAATGTAAATGTTTAGAATTCTGATCAATGCGAGGTAATTTATTAAATCTGATTTATTTAGGTTTCTTTAATTCTTTCCCTCTTCTTTTCGAATCAAATTTTTAAATCCGTGGTTGTTTTATATTAGATTCAGTTGGGAAGGCGACAAAATCAAAGATCTGAATTAGATTCAAGGATTGAAAAGCTGTCAAGTGAGTGGATTTAGAATTCTACCTTTTGGATAACGGTATATTTACCGTTTACATTACCCGTTATTCTTAACATGTTAAATAATAGTAAATAATGGTAATTGCGTTATGATTTATTTCCTATGAATGTTAAGAATATACTATTATACAAATCTATTCTGTTTGGATTATAAATTACTGTAATACTAAAATTGTAGGATTTACAATAAATGTGAATATACTGAAATTGTTGTTTAATGACAAATTGGATGTATTGCAAACCAAATTACAATGAAATTGGGGATAATGGGAAAAGAATAGATGTGCCTAATTTGTATGGAAAGTTTATAATGATTAAGAAATTGTAAATAACATCTAACCTAGAAAATAAAAAAAGGAAATTTTGTAGTGGGCTGAGTTAGATGGATTTGGGAAAAATTATACATTTCCATAATGATAAAAATACTAAGAATGTAGTTGCAAGGAAAGAAAGAGAAAAATGGATTAGTATGAAATAGGGATTCTTTTACCATATTGCACACTAATCAAATAAAAAGATACATGTATGTTCATGACGAAAGTGAAAGAAATAGCTTGCAACTACGGGTCTTGATTTGTGTGCGTTATGGAAATGAATCTTTTTTTATTTCCACTAATCAATCTAATAAAGTATGAGAAATATTTTCCTTAAATAATGAGAATATACAAGATGGTAATTAAAAGAATGTTATAATAGTAAAAGTTTGGTTAATGTTAAGAAACCAAGAGAAAATGTGAAGAACGGGGAATATAACCTGTTATAATTAATTATATTAATGAGAATGTAATATAATAGGTAGGCTTGTCCTAGGGACAAGTGGAATTATAACATGGTTTATAGTAAATGGAAAGATAACTTATAAATAAACCTTAGTTAGGAGAACTAAGTTAATAGGTAACAACAATAGCATGTTGTGATGACAGTGTAAGACGATGTTATAATTAAAGAAGAAAGAGTAAAGTAGACTTATGAAATGAAATAAGTTGTACTTAATTATTATGTAGTCATGTCATATGAAAACATGAGAATTGGGGAAGGGTATAGTTAATTATACATTAAGTAAAACATGTTATTGAACTTGTAAACATGTAATTGACAGAAAATGACATGGTAATAAAGTGGGTTGTAGATTACTTTCGTTAAATATAATCCGGGGTATAAGGTTGTAGATTACTATCATTAAAGTAAGCGCGCGATTAAAAAAATTATACATAGGGTCTAATAACATGTGTGTATGATGCGCTTGGACTAGTCCACATGTACAAAGTGAAGAACTCAACGGGGCTTGATCATCGTGGTGCCTGGAGACACGAGAGGAGCACGTCCATCTGATTACTCTTCTTGATATTCTGCTTGCTAGCTCTGCGGAACTGGAAGGAAGTACGCGACTTCTAAGGGACGTGGTAGGGTACTCTGTGGTGGTCCTCTATTCGATACATGCTCAGGCTGTACTCGTAGAGGTGAGGGTCTACGCAATACCACCCGATGTGAAACGACCCGAACTTCCCCGGTGAGGAAAGCCCGGATAGAGTCGAGGACAAGCCACAAAAGAACGCAGACGGAAGAACATTTCATTGTTAATTACAACAATTCCATCAGAATACAAGAATATACAGAGTATTAACAAATAAAATACATTCGATAAATATCAGAGATTACAATACATTACATAGCATCGGAAAATAATACAATACACAACTAGAAGGAGATATACGGATACAAAGCTTTCCGGATATCGTTCCAGCTGTAAACCAGGATCCTGTTGAATATAAATATGCAAAACCAAAACTACTAACTTCCCGTGTCAAAATAAGGGCACCCAGAGTTCAGGTTAAAACAATAAACCCCAGGTCAGTCATGGGACTGGTGTGAGAACTAAAACAGTTATAAATCTTTATTTTAAAGTTAGATATATCAAGGGACCACGCCGTATAACACGGAACGGGTTTCCTCCCAAGAATACCAGTGCATAAAACAAACAGCGCAATGCTAAATAAAGAAAAATGAAGCTATTATAAGACCCAGGTCCTATCACACAATGGAACGCAAGCCGGGGGATAGGGTTTTTACCTTATAATGGCCAAAGAATGCTTGATACGTTTAAAACAGATTATTTTGATAGTACTATAAGTTTATAGTGTCAAAACAATTTCAATCATAAATATCAATCATAGGCAGCATAGCATCCCATGCTACTATGTCGCCAATACTAGGTTCTACAATTAAAACCGCAAAGTCACGTATTTGGAAATTGGATTTCCATCTGTGAACCGAGGCAAAAGATAGTCCTCTACCGATTCGAGACGCTCTAGTCCGCCCCTCAGGTCAGAGCTCGAGTGACCTTTGGATCGTCAGGGCCGGTCCATCGATGTGGATTAAAATTCCTGAACACTGCGTTTCCCCGCCCTTTGGGGCGTAGGTGAGCCAACTAAATGACTCCATCGGACCTGGATCGTCCGATCTAACCGAGGCTCCTCGCAACAGCAACAACCACATAAGTCAAACTCGTTAGGGCGTGTAAAACCACTGACGCCACTTCTAACTAGAAAGAAACGCATGTCCTCCCTGATGTCCTCTCCCGTTTCTGGTGCACAACCGGGGTATGAGGCTCGCGAATCAACGTTACACAAAGCTACGCCACACAGGCCGTGCTTTGATCATCAACCACAAGACTCTGCTTTTCAACAGAAGCCTTGATCATTTGCATCTTAGCATGCCACACAGGCAAACCACTCCATGCAACCGATATCAATCACATAGAATGAAATCCAATGTCAGACACACAGTCCATTTACAAGTCCGTTCTGGGTCTGAACGAAACCGGAGGCACCTTGTACCGTGCATATCCATCGATCTCCAAGTACGTCTGGATGACCACTAATTGATTCCCTCCTCTTGGGTGTACGGCCCAATCAAGATCATCAGTAATTATCCAAACGACGTGAAGACCTCCGGTCTTCAACCACCGTCTTCATCTTCGACACCACGTCGAATCAGTTATCAGAATGGGATAAACTCGGTCTTTCTGAACAACTTGCATATATATATATAATAAACACGTGTTACACAAAGACAACATACGCCTCATTCCAATTCAGAATATTCTTTTATTCAAATATTCTTATATTTTGGGAAAGGTTCCCATTAATTTTATCAAAGATAAATTATTTAAATTTATTCTTTAATCTCCTTTGAATATCAATTCAAACTAGTCGGGATTAGCGAACCACATCGAAGTAATCATTTATTTTATTTTCCCAATCCCAACCTATTCATCCCATGAAGTAAAACTGGTAATACTTCATATCTAACACCACGGTGTTATCGGTAAATTCAATTACCATTTCACGTTCAAATCAAATTAAAGATTTAACTATCGCCTGGAGTAAAACTGGTGATACTCCATTCTCGATCTTTTCAATTTAATTAAAGATTCCTTAAAACTCCACTTAATTTTAATCTTTAACTGGGTTAAAGAATCAGTGTCATTTAAAACACGGTTCACGATAAACCCAAAATCACATTCCATTAATTATCGGGTCAAAGAACAAGTGTTATTTAAAACACTGTTCACGATAAACCCAAAAATCAATACCCATTCAATTCCAATTAAATATCATTTAATTGGTACACTTCATTAAATCTAAATAAAAAGATTTAATCTTTTTCTCAACTGGGCTTAAAAACAGTGTTGATGAAGACACCATTCACAACAAACCCAAATCACATTTTATATTAATTACAAGGCTCTGAATAGAAAATATATCGGCTTATATTCAATACCAAATTCTACGACCAACAAATATCGTATTGGAAATAACGATATATATATATATATATATATATATATATCTTTCAAATTTCCATAAAAATATCTGTATAATCACGAAATCCAACATCGAAATATTCCGAAGACAATTTCGATTCAAATCCACTCCAATGCAATTATTGGAAATTCTGGTTATTTTCAAAACCATTTCAAATCCAATTTATTTATTTTAAAAATATATAAATTATTATTCTAGTTCAAAACTAGTTCTTTTCGATAAAAATCTATTTTTATCTTTTCGAATATGGAGTTTTTCATCCCAATTCTTCACAATTCATTTCTTATGATTTTACACAAATTATTGATATTTTTAATAATTTTATCAAGGCCCGTACAGTCGATTTCCATCAACGGCCATCGAACTGCACTTACAGCGACCTTTTTCGAATTTGATTTGGACATAATTCCAAATCCAACCGTTAGATTTCAAATTTCTAATATTCGTTAGAAATCTCTTTTCGATATGAACCCAATGATTCTGGTTTTAGGAGAATCCAATGGTCGGATCTCCCGCAATATCCATTCGAAGTCAATGGTCGAAATTCGCGAACCGCCGCGGCGCGGCGCGTTCTATTCAGGCCATTATATTATATATATATATATATAATATATAATATATACTTCGTCGATTTCCTTTTAAAACGTATTATATAAATCGTTTTAAATTCATTTTCAAAACGATTTCAACTTATTTTCAAATTCAAATCAAAATTGAATTTTTCCTTATAAATTCGATTTAAATTCAATTCAAATTGATTTTTAATTCAATTTCAGTTCGTTTTCAATTTCATTCAATTTCAATTCGAATTCATTTCTATTCACTTTCAATTCGAATTCATTTCTATTCACTTTCAATTCGAATTCATTTCTATTCACTTTCAATTCGAATTCATTTCTATTCACTTTCAATTCGAATTCATTTCTATTCACTTTCAATTCGAATTCATTACTATTCACTTTCAATTCGAATTCATTTCTATTCACTTTCAATTCGAATTCATTTCTATTCACTTTCAATTCGAATTCAAATTCTTTTCAAAATATCAGACTTTGAAATCACTTTCGATATTCGTTATAAAACGAGTAAAATCGATATAAATATCGTTCATGTCAAAATGGCGTCAATCTAATCAACATGGCTTCATATATTTCTATTTTCAAATATTTCTATTCAAATATTTCTTTTCAAATGTTTCTATTCAAAACTGGAATGAGGCCCAATCAATTACCATATAATGTTAATTACATGGATTTTCTACCACACATGTATAAAATAACAACGATAAATAATCAACCATCATCCATAGTGCATTCTACACTGTATAAGCATCAAATATAAATATTTAACGCTTATGACAGTCTGTCAATCAATCGATCGACATACAACTAATTATTGGGATTAGTGTATGTCATATATCATCCCAATACCTGTGTGGGGTTTCAAACAATCAAACACAGATTTTATTTGTGCAGTTGGGCGATGTGTAAAATTTATCGTCCCAATCAGTATCAGTCAAATCAGTGTATATAAACAAATCGTCGATTTGTTTATAAATATTCATTTCATATACACGTTAAAAATTCTATTTTTAACTATCAAATATTTTCCACTATAAAATATTTTATTTCATTTCACATCACATCACACAATCAACTATACATCAAAATCAAACAAAACAAGCATACAAGCCGTCCATGGTCTGTGGACGACGGGTGTCGGGTGCTACTAAACACCGTCTGCATCCTAGTATATATTTTAACTAGAAAACAAAATTAAAAGGTGAGAAGTTCTCACCCAAGCTAAATCCATCCACCGCGACTCTTCTTATGTAGAAGTCATCGCTGTTCTCGCCTTTTGTCACTTTCGTTGCCCGTAGCCACTACATATATAAAAATCACATTTTTATATTATTGCTATGTATATAAAAATCATATTTTTATAATCACTCCATATGGATAAAAATTCTATTTTTACACCGCTACTATATAGATAAAAATTCTATTTTTACATCGCTACTATATAGATAAAAATTCTATATTTATCACGCTATTCTCTACATAAAGATTTCGCCTTTTCAAATATAAAGATTTCGCCTTTTCAAATATAATAAAAAACATATTTTTATTTCAACCTATATATAATGAAAAATCAATTCTTTCCTTCGCTACATATATATAGATCAAAATTTTAACTTCTTCATTATATAAAAATTATATTTTTATCCTTTCTATGATATAAAAATCATATTTTTCTTTGATTAAAAATCTAATCTTTCCTTGTTAAAAAAAAACATGTCTTTATATAATTCAAGATCATATCTTGCCTCAACAAAAGATTATATTTTCCCTTCTTTACTATGATAAAAATTGTATTTTTATCACATTAAAAACCCTATTTACTTTAGCAAAATCCTAATGTTATTTAACTTAAAAAAAATCGAATCTTTAACATCATACATAAAGGAAAAAACAAATGGAAGCTTACAGGGGCTGAGGAGGGAGCGCGTCGGGGTCTTGGTGTGGTCGGAGGTATGTTGTACCGTCTGTAGCCTTCCTTCGAGCAGTGGGAATATTAAAAATCATGTTTTTAATGAAGAGGGGGGATCGAGGGTCGGAATGGATGATCGGGAGGCGGCGCTGGGGTCTACAGGGGGCGGAGGCATCGCGTCAAGCATCGCAGTGGGCCGGGGGTCGTCGGGCTAGGGTTCTGGGCGTTGGCGCGCTGATTGGGGGGGTTTCGTGGTCTGGAGGAGGGCGATGGGAGGAGAGGCGCGAGGGGGAGGCTTTGGTGGTGGGCGGCGCCACTTGGCGACGACGGCGGCGAGGGTCGGTGGGGCGCAATGGGCTACGGTTTTTTTTTTCATTTTTCATTTTTTTTATTTCTTCCTGTCGATTTGTTCAACGAGGGGAGGGAGATAAAGTAGGGGAGGGTAAGTATATAAATTTATAATTAATTAATTAATTTCTCTAAAAAGCAACTGTATATTTCGACTTCGAAATCGAACTCACCGACTGTCATCCATAGCTAATTACCCCCATTCCGAACACAATGGGATATGTATCGCAAGCTGATTTGGCCGTTTCGCTCAGTTTTCGTCAAAATCAAAATATAACTCTATATATTGAATTTGAACAAGCCTTTCAATTCACCGGGGCCACATGCTAACTAGAAAAATTCCCGAAAAATATTTTCGTATTGATGATACGGTCTTAACAAAACTAATTTCATCAAATTCTGAGACCGTTTGAAAAATGGCCATTTTCCAGTCGATTAAAATCAACTGAAACTGGTCAAACGCGTTTTCCTTTGCCACGCTCACATATTGATTTGAAAAATTATGAAATTTGAAACCTAGCAATAATTTGGCATCGCGGATCCAACAAAAGTGGTTTCATCGAAAACCGAGGTCGTTTGAATAATGGCTATTTTCAATGGCCAGAATTCCATAGCGACTATTCTGAAATTTCAACTGGAAATAACTTTTTATTCCCGCTATGAAATTTCGATTTTTCGGATTCGTTGGAAAGATATTCTCTATTAGATTCAAATATTTTTGGTTTCGCTAAAATCTGGTTTATTTTGAATCCTGTACATTCATTTGAACTTTGAAATCGAATTATCGAACTACCGCGCCATTTTCAATTCCTTATATATATATATATATATATATATATATATATATATATATTCATATTCTAACGGCGATTCGAATAAATATATACGTTCGAATTCTATTCAAAATAAATTTCTTGTCGTTTTTATTTAAAATAATTCATTTTAAATAATCAAAATTCGCTAAAACTGCCAAAATAAAAATTTTAAATTGGCTCGGATTTCCGGGTCGTTACAATCTCCCCCACATTAAACTTTTCGTCCCCGAAAAGGAACAAAGCCGAAAGTTGTTTAACTATTCAACTCAACTTTCATTATTTTGACTACGACTTAAGTTCTTCAACTTTTCAGTTTCTAAGAACTTTTCAAATTTTTCAAAAATTTGGCTAACACCCTAAATTTTCGAAAAATTTCGCCATAACCTCCCCTGCACCGGGGACTTCGGGATATTTCATATAGCCACCCATGGCCTTCTTCAATCAAAAAGAAAAAGAAAAGGCCAAGCGGCTCACAAAATCATCATCACCCAAACAAAACAGTAAATTATGGTAAATATGTACCTATTTGTCAGGCAAACAATTTTATTCTTCTGGTCTAGCCTCCTTGCTATGACCTGTTCAGTTTAAATACTTGTACATGCATGCAAATGCGATAAATTTCCAACACAATTCACTATTTGGTTAAATTTGGCTAAATGGTTCAACATTTAATTAATTCAAACTATAATCAAACAATACAATCATCAATCAATTAGTTGATTAACGTTTCAAATTCATAATTTTGATACATAGTCAAAAATCACATTTTTGATGCCAAATCACAACCATAGGCCCTATCTAGCTTTGGTTCTCACACCAGCCAATTGGAAATATATAGACATCCCACCTTCGAAACTCGAACACAAACACTGATGATGAGATCTCAATCATCAGTATCTTCTCCGGGCGACTAGAGTGTGATTCTATATCTATCCAGTATATTAAAACTTCAAATACCCGTGGATCAGACGTATATGCAAAATCTATATATAATGGATTGTCCACATCAATATAAATAAATAATCAAATACGAATAATTGATTTAAATTTTCAAAACAAAATTTGTTTTCACTTTACAAATATACTCTTCACACTCGTTCTAGGATACTATTGATCTCATCTCTAACGAGTCATTCCCATTGGATATTACTAATCCAATATCTGATGAATTCTTTCGTATGGTTCTAATGTGTCTTGTTCTCTGAGCTTTGTAAACCAAAGCTCTGATACCAGCTGAAACGACCCGAACTTCCCCAGTGAGGAAAGCCCAGATAGAGTCGAGGACAAGCCACAAAAGAACGCAGACGGAAGAACATTTCATTGTTAATTACAACAATTCCATCAGAATACAAGAATATACAAAGTATTAACAAATAAAATACATTCGATAAATATCAGAGATTACAATGCATTACATAGCAGCGGAAAATAATACAATACACAACTAGAAGGAGTTATACGGATACAAAGCTTTCCAGATATCGTTCCAGCTGTAAACCAGGATCCTGTTGAATATAAATCTGCAAAACCAAAACTACTAGCTGCCCGTGTCAAAATAAGGGCACCCAGAGTTCAGGTTAAAACAATAAACTCCAGGTCAGTCATGGGACTGGTGTGAGAACTAAAACAGTTATAAATCTTTATTTTAAAGTTAGATATATCAAGGGACCACGACGTATAACATGGAACGGGTTTCCTCCCAAGAATACCAGTGCATAAAACAAACAGCGCAATGCTAAATAAAGAAAAATGAAGCAATTATAAGACCCAGGTCCTGTCACACAATGCAACGCAAGCCGGGGGATAGGGTATTTACCTTATAATAGCCAAAGAATGCTTGATACGTTTAAAACAGATTATTTTGATAGTACTATAAGTGTATAGTGTCAAAACAATTTCAATCATAAATATCAATCATAGGCAGCATAGCATCCCATGCTACTATGTCGCCAATACTAAGTTCTACAATCAAAACCGCAAAGTCACGTATTTGGAAATTGGATTTCCATCTGTGAACCGAGGCAAAAGATAGTCCTCTACCGATTCGAGACGCTCTAGTCCGCCCCTCAGGTCAGAGCTCGAGTGACCTTTGGATCGTCAGGGCCGGTCCATCGATGTGGATTAAAATTCCTGAACACTGCGTTTCCCCGCCCTTTGGGGCGTAGGTGAGCCAACTAAATGACTCCATCGGACCTGGATCGTCCGATCTAACCGAGGCGCCTCGCAACAGCAACAACCACATAAGTCAAACTCGTTAGGGCGTGTAAAACCACTGACGCCACTTCTAACTAGAAAGAAACGCATGTCCTCCCTGATGTCCTCTCCCGTTTCTGGTGCACAACCGGGGTATGAGGCTCGCGAATCAACGTTACACAAAGCTACGCCACACAGGCCGTGCTTTGATCATCAACAACAAGACTCTGCTTTTCAACAGAAGCATTGATCATTTGCATCTTAGCATGCCACACAGGCAAACCACTCCACGCAACCGATATCAATCACATAGAATGAAATCCAATGTCAGACACACAGTCCATTTACAAGTCCGTTCTGGGTCTAAACGAAACCGGAGGCACCTTGTACCCCGCATATCCATCGATCTCCAAGTACGTCTGGATGACCACTAACTGATTCCCTCCTTTTGGGTGTACGACCCAATCAAGATCATCAGTAATTATCCAAACGACGTGAAGACCTCCGGTCTTCAACCACCGTCTTCATCTTCGACACCACGTCGAATCAGTTATTCAGAATGGGATAAACCCGGTCTTTCTGAACAACTCGCGTATATATATAATAAACACATGTTACACAAACACAACATACACCTCATTCCAATTCAGAATATTCTTTTATTCAAATATTCTTATATTTTGGGAAAGGTTCCCATTAATTTTATCAAAGATAAATTCTTTAAATTTATTCTTTAATCTCCTTTGAATATCAATTCAAACTAGTCGGGATTAGCGAACCACACCGAAGTAATCATTTATTTTAATTTCCCAATCCCAACCTATTCATCCCATGAAGTAAAACTGGTAATACTTCATATCTAACACCACGGTGTTATCGGTAAATTCAATTACCATTTCACGTTCAAATCTAATGAAAGATTTAACTATCGCCTGGAGTAAAACTGGTGATACTCCATTCTCGATCTTTTCAATTTAATTAAAGATTCCTTAAAACTCCACTTAGTTTTAATCTTTAACTGGGTTAAAGAATCAGTGTCATTTAAAACACGGTTCACGATAAACCCAAAATCACATTCCATTAATTATCTGGTTAAAGAACAAGTGTTATTTAAAACACTGTTCACGATAAACCCAAAAATCAATACCCATTCAATTCCAATTAAATGTCATTTAATTGGTACACTTCATTAAATCTAAATAAAAAGATTTAATCTTTTTCTCAACTGGGCTTAAGAACAGTGTTAATGAAGACACCATTCACAACAAACCCAAATCACATTTTATATTAAATACAAGGCTCTGAATAGAAAATATATCGACTTATATTCAATACCAAATTCTACGACCAACAAATATCGTATTGGAAATAACGATATATATATATATATATATATATATCTTTCAAATTTCCATAACAATATCTGTATAATCACGAAATCCAACATCGAAATATTCCGAAGACAATTTCGATTCAAATCCACTCCAATGCAATTATTGGAAATTCTGGTTATTTTCAAAACCATTTCAAATCCAATTTATTTATTTTAAAAATAAATAAATTATTATTCTAGTTCAAAATTAGTTCTTTTCGATAAAAAAACTATTTTTAACTTTTCAAATATGGAGTTTTTCATCCCAATTCTTCACAATTCATTTCTTATGATTTTACACAAATTATTGATATTTTTAATAATTTTATCAAGGCCCATACAATCGATTTCCATCAACGGCCATCGAACTGCACTTACATCGACCTTTTCCGAATTTGATTTGGACATAATTCCAAATCCAACCGTTAGATTTCAAATTTCTAACATTCGTTAGAAAGCTCTTTTCGATACGAACCCAACGGTTCCGGTTTAGGAGAATCCGACGGTCGGATCTCCTGCAATATCCATTCGAAGTCAATGGTCGAAATTCGCAAACTGCCACGGCGCGGCGCGTTCTATTCAGGCCATTATATTATATATATAATATTAACTTCATCGATTTCCTTTTAAAACATATTATATAAATCGTTTTAAATTCGTTTTCAAAACGATTACAACTTCTTTTCAAATTCAAATCAAAATTGAATTTTCCCTTATAAATTCGATTTAAATTCATTTCAAATTGATTTCAATTCAAATTGATTTTTAATTCAATTTCAGTTCGTTTTCAATTTCATTCAATTTCAATTCGAATTCATTTCTATTCACTTTCAATTCGAATTCATTTCTATTCACTTTCAATTCGAATTCATTTCTATTCACTTTCAATTCGAATTCATTTCTATTAACTTTCAATTCGAATTCATTACTATTCACTTTCAATTCGAATTCATTTCTATTCACTTTCAATTAGAATTCAAATTCTTTTCAAAATATCAGACTTTGAAATCACTTTCGATATTCATTATAAAATGAGTAAAATCGATATAAATATCGTTCATGTCCAAATGGCGTCAATCTAATCAACACGGCTTCATATATTTCTATTTTCAAATATTTCTATTCAAATATTTCTTTTCAAATGTTTCTATTCAAAACTGGAATGAGGCCCAATCAATTACCATATAATGTTAATTACATGGATTTTCTACCACATGTGTATAAAATAACAACGATAAATAATCAACCATCATCCATAGTGCATTCTACACTGTATAAGCATCAAATATAAATATTTAACGCTTATGACAGTCTGTCAATCAATCGATCGACATACAACTAACTATTGGGATTAATGTATGTTATATATCATCCCAATACCCATGTGGGGTTTCAAACAATCAAACACAGATTTTATTTTTGCAGTTGGGCGATGTGTAAAATTTATCGTCCCAATCAATATCAGTCAAATCAGCGTATATAAACAAATCGTCGATTTGTTTATAAATATTCATTTCATATACACGTTAAAAATTCTATTTTTAACTATCAAATATTTTCCACTATTAAATATTTTATTTCATTTCACATCACATCACACAATCAACTATACATCAAAATCAAACAAAACAAGCATACAAGCCGTCCATGGTCTGTGGACGACGGGTGTCGGGTGCCACTAAACACCGTCTGCATCCTAGTATATATTTTAACTAGAAAACAAAATTAAAAGGTGAGAAGTTCTCACCCAAGCTAAATCCATCCACCGCGACTCTTCTTATGTAGAAGTCATCGCTGTTCTCGCCTTTTGTCACTTTCGTTGCCCGTAGCCACTACATATATAAAAATCACATTTTTATATTGTTGCTATGTATATAAAAATCATATTTTTATAATCACTCCATATGGATAAAAATTCTATTTTTACACCACTACTATATAGATAAAAATTCTATTTTTACATCGCTGCTATATAGATAAAAATTCTATTTTTATCACGCTATTCTCTACATAAAGATTTTGCCTTTTCAAATATAAAGATTTCGCCTTTTCAAATATAATAAAAATCATATTTTTATTTCAACCTATATATAATGAAAAATAAATTCTTTCCTTCGCTACATATATATAGATCAAATTTTTAACTTCTTCATTATATAAAAATTATATTTTTATCCTTTCTATGATATAAAAATCATATTTTTCTTTGATTAAAAATCTAATCTTTCCTTGTTAAAAAAAATGTCTTTATTTAATTCAAGATCATATCTTGCCTCAACAAAAGATTATATTTTCCCTTCTTTACTATGATAAAAATTGTATTTTTATCACATTAAAAACCCTATTTACTTTAGCAAAATCCTAATGTTATGTAACCTAAAAAAAATCGAATCTTTAATATCATACATAAAGGAAAAAAACAAATGGAAGCTTACAGGGGCTGAGGAAGGAGCGCGTCGGGGTCTTGGTGTGGTCGGAGGTGTGTTGTACCGTCTGTAGCCTTTCTTCGAGCAGTGGGAATATTAAAAATCATGTTTTTAATGAAGATGGGGGGATCGAGGGTCGGAATGGATGATGGGGAGGCGGCGCTGGGGTCTACAGGGGGCGGAAGCATCGCGTCAGGCGTCGCACTGGGCCGGGGGTCGTCGGGCTAGGGTTCTGGGCGTTGGCGCGCTGATTGGGGGGGGAGGGTTCGTGGTCTGGAGGAGGGCGATGGGAGGAGAGGCGCGAGGGGGAGGCATTGGTGGTGGGAGGCGCCACCTGGCGACGGCGAGGGTCGGTGGGGCGTGATGGGCTACGGTTTTTTTTCTTTTTTTTACTTCTCCCTGTCGATTTGGTCAACGAGGGGAGGGAGATAAAGTAGGGGAGGGTAAGTATATAAATTTATAATTATTTAATTAATTTCTCTAAAAAGCAATTTTTTATTTCGACTTCGAAATCGAACTCACCGACTGTCGTCTATAGCTAATTACCCCATTCCGAACACAATGGGATATGTATCGCAAGCTGATTTGGCCGTTTCGCTCAGTTTTCATCAAAATCAAAATATAACTTTATATATTGAATTTGAACGCGCCTTTCAATTTACCAGGGTCACATGCTAACTAGAAAAATTCCCGAAAAATATTTTCTAGCTTCGTATTGACAATACGGTCTTAACAAAACTAATTTCATCAAATTCTGAGACCGTTTGAAAAATGGCCATTTTCCAGTCGATTAAAATCAACTGAAACTGGTCAAACGCATTTTCCTTTGCCACACTCACATATTGATTCGAAAAATTATGAAATTTGGAACCTAGCAATAATTTGGCATCGCGGATCCAACAAAAGTGGTTTCGTCGAAAACCGAGGTCGTTTGCAAAATGGCTATTTTCAATAGCCAAAATTCCATAGCGACTTGAAACACCCCACCTCCGTTAGGGTCACTCTCAAGGGGAATGCCCTAATTTTGGTGGAGGTTTATAAGTACAAGTCACAGATATACAAGACAGATATAAGAACACATATTTTGCAAACAGCGGAAGAACAACAAACTTTTATTTCATAAAAGTCAAATATGTGTTACAACAACAACCTTTCCAAAAACATAACATAATACTTTCATAATCTGTCTTGAGTACATTATTTAAAGAAGCATAAATAAAACATAAGTAAACTGCAAAAGCCCCATAGAGTGTGTCCAAAGCCATAGTTCAAAACAGGAAAGTCCAAGCAATACATTTCTCTTCTTCAAGCTGGATGTTGAGGTAGGTCAAGCTGCTGTGTTCCCTCCCTGAGGACCTGGGGGGGGGGGGGGAAACGGAAGAAAGAAGACGAAAGAAAAGTAGAGTCAGACATAAAGCCTGAGTAAGTCTAGTACTACTTTGTCTATGAATAAAGAACTGGGTATGATAAGTAATAACAAGAAGTGGGCATGCATTATAACTTGGTTAAGTTGTCTAGGGTCGAATATACTATCGTACCCCATGTTGATCTCTGAACCCATATAAACTAGATTCCAATTTGCACCCCATAATCTGGGTGATGTGATCCATTCTATGATGATCGGCTCCTACTCGCATAGTTACATGTGTCTTACTGCCCACGATGTCTGTAGTTACCTATGCTGGTCCCACCATGGGGTGTATCAAGTCCCATAGTGGCAACCCGACACAACCTTAGAGTGCAAAGGTATTCTACTGGTGTCCAGTGCCTTATTTTTCTGCGCCGGAGTGTGTGCACGCCCGCACTCCGTTAGAACCTACACTGCTACACCACCGCCGTCGCTTTGACCTCTTACAATCAGCCCAGTAATCGTGCCCCACCCGGCCTAGTTTCAGGGTATCATGATACACCTTTTAGGGTTACTGCTGAAAAGGGTCCCCCGTTACTAGGTTTTCTATCTCTAGCCAACATGCTAAGTTGGTTAAGTGTTTCCTAACCTAACCCCACCAGTCCGTTTAGTTTAGCATGTTCCATTTTGATTAAGTCTTTAGTTCACTTAATCCTAACAATCCTGACTCAGCCTTAATTGTCTTATTAAGGCCCTGACCTCTCACATTAGACAGGTATTGTTGTGGCTGCCTGTTGCCGATTGGTTCCGGGCAGTCTTACGCCACAACTCAGTCTAACCTCGGGTCCTTGCTGGGCTCCATGTTTAACCTCCCACATTGGATAGGTATTGTTGTGACTACTGGACAGCCGGGCGGTTCCGGGCAGGTTTACGTCACAACTCAATCCAACCTCGGGTTAAACACATCGTCTTTTCTACATTTACATATCTTGTCATTCTTCTTTATTTATATGTAAATATTTGCGGCCCATTATTAAGTTAAGGGTGTAAAGATTACACCAACCACGGGCCCAACCCATACTTGAATTTGGGCCCTTCTATTTTATATTTTCATTCATTAATTTATTTTTAACCCAACGTTATTTTCCCCCGTTTTACACGTCCGTTTATATATATATTGGGCTTAGCCTTTTAAAGCCCAATTTAGCCATGCGAAAAGGGGAGGCTTATGGCGTATACACAAAGAGGGGAAAGTGAGCGCATGAACTTGCATATGACGTTGGAAAATACATAATAGAAATTGGTGTACTTGCATAGTGGTGACATGTATTTTGGCCATAAAACATAGGTGACATAAGTCAAGGCATGTAAACTTGCATAGGTTTAACTACAACATGAACCTATATTCTTATTTAGGCATAATGTCAAACATAAGCATGGCCTAAATACTTCTAGCATAAACATGGCATATTGTCAAACATAAGCATGGCATAAAATACTTCTTGCATAGGCATGGCATATTGTCAAACATAAGCATGGCATAAAATACTTCTAGCATAGGCATGGCATATGGTCAAACATAAGCATGGCATAAATACTTCTAGCATGAACATAGCATAATTCAACTTAATCATGATTTAAGCCTAATCACATAACGATGGTATAAACATACTTATGCATAAATATTCCTAATCATGGTGTTTGCTTTAAACGTGCAAAAAGGGATTTTTGAGTCTAACCTAACCATGTCTCACATATGTCATCATATAATTCTTTTAAACAAGATAGACTTAATCATAGATTTCAATTATGCCAAATATCATTCCTAGCCATATTCATAAGTTTGCAAAAGCATGACTTAATACATGGATTATGGTGTCAAAATTCCGCATAGTTTCATATGAACTATAATAACCAAACTTGTTTCAATTACTTGCAAAATGATTTATGCATAAAATATACATCATGATGGCATAATAACAAAGCCCAAACTTGCATAAATTTCACTCAACTATATACATGTAGCTTCAACATAGACTACATAATTTGCGCAATATTCCAAACGTATTTTTGCATAGAACTACCGCATGTAGTTCTTTATAATGAATAATATAATTCAAGAGTATCCAAACGTATATAAATTGATAAGAACGCACAAATATGAATTACTTCCATTGCCACAATTCAAGCATACACATCAACACAGTTGTTTATTATACCAAAGTAATACTCTACTTACAATGGTTGCGGCGAATTTTCTAACTAAGAGATAGGATTCCTATGTTGAATTGATTAGCTTTAGGTTGCTTGAATTGCTTTAGGCTTTATAACTTTCTTCCTAATCCTCTCTTTAGTTGGCGGCTATTCTTTGTCGTTCCTCAGCAACATGGCGGCTATAATCTTATTTTGAATGAATAGATTAGGGTTTAGTCTAGGGTTGTTTATATAGAGGTTAGGAATTGATTAGGACCATTGATGTTGCTAGGTTAGATCGTAGCCATTCATTAGGAAGAGAGACCAATAAAAACCCGCCACCTAGCCCTAATGACCAAGCAGACCACAGAAATTCGACCACACACCGACCTGGCCAGCCAGGTTGACTGGGCTCGACCAGGTCGATACCCCTGTCGACAGGGCTGTCGACAGCCCTGTCGACATGGGTAGCCCAGGTCGACAGCCCAGTCGACCTGGGTGGCCCAGTCGGGTGTTCTTCCATCCTGGCCCAATGGGCCCCACTTCGGAATATTTAATTATTTTATTCTGTTTGAATTTTAAATTTAATTCAAAACTTCCGAAGGCCATATCTTCTTCATACGGACTCCGTTTTTCGAAAACTCGGACTCTATTTCGCGTATTTTTCCGAGACGAACGCAATGGCGTATCCCGTTTCCCTTAGTTCTTTGATTAGAATTTGATTATACTTTAATTCATGAATTTCACAGTTATAGAATTTTCGGGGTGTTACATTCTCCCCCACTTAAAAGGATTTCGTCCCCGAAATCTTCAAGTTAGGAGGAATGTATATCCTAACATCCAATCATCCATCTACTCATCCATCAAACTCGAGCATCCATTGTCCTTAAAAGACTTCTAATGCTTCATGATCATATGCGAGGTGTGTGTGTACATGTACTTATCTAATGCAAAATCAGGCGGTCTACTGATTCAGTTGACCTCCTTAATGCGAATTATGTAAGTGCCATGAATCCATTATGTATGAAAATTTCCCTATTCTTGATTCTACATGAGTGCACAATCATTCAATACAAATGCAACATCCACATGACAACACATTATAGTTCAACCACATACGAAAGCAAACATATATGCATATGCAATATGAAGTGACTGAGCCGATCTAAAACCTAGATTGTGTGTGTATATGCAACCACGAGCAACCACTAGCAATCACATGCAACCACTTGCAACCATCATACATAACATGTTTCAACTACATGTTTTCATCCAAAGGTTTTCTACCTAAAAGATACGGTCGAGGAAATATACCTAAAAAAGATAGATAGATAAAAGCGCAACTTAAGGAAAAAGAAAGATCAAGGATGTACCCTCGAACAGAAAAGGGTAGGCAGTACGTATTCTAGCTTCAGTTTCCCAAGTCGCGTCTCCCTCGGCGTCGCTCCACTGAACTTTGACGAGCTTGACTTCGCGGTTGCGTAGCCTCTTCACTTCCGTTCCTAAGATGCGGGTAGGAACTCTCCTTATGGTTGCTTCGCGTTCCACTTCGGCCTCTTCGAGGATGTTTGGCTCTACCACTTCAGCTGACTCATGCATACATTTTCGGAGATGTGAAATGTGAAAAACGTTGTGGACTCCAGCCAACTTCTCGGGTAGCTCTAATCTATAGGCCATTTCCCCAATCTTCTCGATAATAGGGAATGGCCCTACGAATCTTGGCGCTAGCTTTCCTGTGGTCCCAAAACGAACAACGTTTCTTAGCGGTGATACCTTGAGAAAAACTCTGTCTCCAACTTCAAATTCAAGGTCGGTCCTCCTCTTGTCGGCATAGGACTTCTGTCTGTCTTGGGTCGTCTTCATCCTTCTTCGTATTAAGTCTACTTTCTCTGAGGTCTCTCGGATCATGTCTGGTCCAAGTATGAGCTTATCCGTGGACTCCCACCAACAAGTGGGCGATCGGCACGGTCTTCCGTATAAAGCTTCGAAGGGCGCCATTCCGATGGTTGCTTGATAGCTGTTGTTGTAGGCAAATTCCACCAAAGGGAGGTGGTCTTCCCATGTCCCTCCGAAGTCGAGGACGCATAGCCTTAAAAGGTCTTCCAAAACTCTGTTCACTCTCTCTGTTTGGCCGTCGGTTTGGGGATGATAGGCTGTGCTCAAGCATAACTGCGTTCCTACTGCTTCTTGCAGACTCCGCCAAAATTCGCTGGTGAAGATGGGGTCTCGGTAATTAACAATGCTAGATGGTATTCCATGGAGTCGAACGATTTCCTTGAGGTAAAGTGATGCTAGGGATGAGGCAGTTCTCTTACTTTTGACAGGTAAAAAGTGGGCGCTTTTAGTAAGCCTATCCACTATTACCCAAATACTAGTGTTGCCTCTCCTAGACCTAGGCAGCCCATCGATGAAGTCCATTGAGATGCTATCCCACTTCCACTGCGGGACCTCCAGAGGATGTAGCAGTCCGCCAGGCTTTTTCTGTTCCGCCTTAACCTGTTGGCACACCATACACTTAGAAACGAACTCTGCCACGTCCTTTTTCATGCCGTTCCAGAAGAAAGTCCTTTTTATGTCTTTGTACATTTTATCTCCGCCTGGGTGTATCGTCATCTTGGAATGATGCGCTTCCTCGAGAACCTTCCTTACTAAATCTTTCGTCTGTGGGACGCATAGTCTTCCATCTCGCCTTAGTACACCCTTATCGTCAATGGAGTATCGGTTGAGGTGACTTGAAGTCTCACCCCTAATTAGCCTATCAATTATTTCCACAAGCTGAGGGTCTTCGCGTTGTGCTGTCCCTACTGAATCCACTAAAGTTGGGCGCACTTCGAGAGATGCAAGCAAGCCCGGTACGAAATCGGAGGAAGGCCTAAAGTCGAAACTGGCTATAAACTCTAGGCTTTGTCTTTCAACAAACAACGGGCTTAGGGTCAATTTCTTTCGGCTCAACGCGTCTGCCACTACGTTGCCTTTGCCCGGAGTGTAGGAGATTTCGAAATCGTACGAGGCAAGAAACTCCATCCATCTTTGTTGCCTCAAGTTAAGATCTTTCTGCGAGAAAAGATATTTCAACGATTTATGGTCAGTGTAAAGTTCGAACTTCTCACCTAGGAGATAGTGTCGCCAAGACTTGAGTGCAAAGACGATGGCGGCTAGCTCTAGATTGTGGGTTGGGTAGTTCTTTTCGTGCACCTTCAACTGCCTCCCGCCATAAGCTACTACCCTTCCTTCTTGCATTAAGACGGCGCCTAGCCCTGTCCCACATGCATCCGTATAAACAGTGAACATCTTGCTCCCATCCGGCAGCGTCAAAACTGGGGCTGTTGTGAGAGCCCTTTTCAGTTGTTGGAAAGCAAACTCGCAATCCAAGTCCCAATTGAATACTAGATTCTTCTTGGTCAATTTCGTGAGCGGAGCTGAAATTTTCGCAAAATCCCTTATGAATTTTCGATAGAAACCTGCTAGTCCTAGGAAGCTTCGGACCTCAGTTGCATTCCTTGGTGTCTTCCAATCGTGTACCGCCACTACCTTCGCAGGGTCCACCGCTAACCCTTGTTTGGATACTATGTGCCCAAGGAACCTCACCTCTTCTCTCCAAAAGTGGCACTTGGAGAATTTGGCTTTTAGTTGATGGACTCGCAAAGTTTCCATGATTGCCCTTAAGTGTTGAGCATGTTCCTCTTCACTCTTTGAGAAGATAAGGATATCATCTACGAAGACCACTACGAATTTGTTGAGGAAATCTCTAAATACCCTACTCATCAGGTCCACGAAGTACGCAGGTGCATTTGTCAAGCCGAAAGGCATGACAAGCCATTCAAAGAAACCGTCTGGGGTTCTGAACGCCATTTTATCGATGCTATCTTCAGCCACCCTTAGCTGATGAAAACCGGTTGCTAAATCGAGTTGGGAGAAAACAGACGCTCCTACAAGCTGGTCAAATAAATCGTCAATTCTAGGGAGAGGGTGCCTATTCTTTTTCGTTAGCTTGTTGAGCTCCCTATAGTCAACACATAGACGGAGTGAACCATCCGCCTTTGTAGCGAACACCACTGGAGCGCCCCATTCTGAAATGCTCCTCCTAATGAACCCCTTTTCTAGAAGCTCTTTAATTTGTTTACTGAGCTCTTTCCTTTCTCGTGGAGCCATATGTCTAACGGGCAACGCAACGGGCTTTGCATTATCTACAAGATATATGCGGAAGTCTATTTCCCGCTTCGGAGGCAAGCCCTTCACCTCTTCGAAGACATCCGGATATTCCCGGACCACTTTAACCGATTGTAAATTTTCAACAGAGGCATCTAGCGATTCAAGATAACTAAGCATAACCGCATACGAGGGATTACAAGAAATTTCCAAAGTATTACCGAGCTGGGTTAGGAGCCTAACAACCCTTTTCTCACAATCAAGGATGGCCCCATTACTGGATAGCCAATCCATGCCCAAAATCAAACCATACCCCGAAAAGCCCAAAACAAAGGCACTACATTGAAATTCAACACTTAGGATAGAAATTTTCAAATCCAAACAGATCATAGACAAATGAGCTGGGCCCCCAATTGGGTTTGAAACAATTAAGGGGTCCTCTACCATACTAGTTTTTAGGTGCAGAGATTCTACTAAAGCAGACGAGATAAAGGAGTGTGATGCGCCAGAATCAAATAAAGTGCGAACGGGGTGATCATAAAGATAAACTACACTTTCTACAGAAGTATTTGTACCTCGTTGTTGCAAAGGTGGCGCTTCTAGCACATGAACCTGCGCCCCTGGGGTGGATCCAGTGCCCTGCCCCTGTCCTCGTTTCCTTGGGCAGTCCTTAGCCCTGTGGCCTGTCTGACCGCACGAAAAGCACCCACCATTCTCCTTAGCCTTCTTCTTCCGGCAGTCCTTTACTAAGTGCCCCACTTTGCCACAGAAATTACACTTCCTCTTCTCTTTGTTGCCTTTCCCGCCCTTCTTAAAGTCTGTCTTCTTGGGCTGCAAACCCTCTTTCTTCCCTTGAGAGCTTTCTGCCTTTGTTTCCTTCTTGCCCTTATCCTCTTCATTCAACAATGCCATTTGCACCAATCTTTCATACGTGGCTCCCATGGGTATATGGGTCATGGCCAAACTGTGTAACGGCTCATTTAACCCTTTGACGAAACGGAGAGCCTTCTTGTGCGGGGTGTTGACTAGGTCAAGCCCAAACCTAGCCAGCTCATCAAACTGATTCACATACTCTCTAACAGTCTTTTCTCCTTGCTTAAGAAATAAGAATTTTTCCAACTGCAAACTTCTTTCCGCATCTGAGAGAAATTTAGTCTCAAACCTTGCCCTAAAGTCCTCCCACGTCTCCACTGGTCTTTCAGCATTAGTGACTTCCTACCAGTAGGAAGCCTCGCCCTTCAATAGCCACACCGCCAGTTGTACTTTTTGCCTATCTTCTACCTCAAAGATGATGAATAGGTCCTCCGTTTCTTTCAGCCAATTCCTAGCTGCCACGAAGGACTCAGTTCCATGGAAATCCCTTCCTCCCATAGCTTTAAAATCTTTACATATCTTAGCAAATGCGGTTCCCCGAGGAGGAGGTGGAGGAAAAGGTGCTGCTGCTGCTGGATGATTTCCTTCCGCTGGAGGAGGAGGAATGGTAGGACCTGGCTGAGTGGCCCTTGCTTCTAAGAACCGTCTAAACCAACCAGGTATTGGCACCCCTTCAGGCAAGTTAAGTTCCTGGGACATGCTGAAACAAAAAGGATAGATTCAAAACGAAGGATAAGAGATAGTTCCTATGGCTTTGGGGAGTGGACTTTTGCCTTTTTAAAATAAAATAATATTTTTCTTTTAAAAATGCTTCTTTAAATTTCCTTTTTGAAAACAATTTTTCAAAACATTTTATCTTATCTGGTAAACCTATGCTCTGATACCAAGTGAAACACCCCACCTCCGTTAGGGTCACTCTCAAGGGGAATGCCCTAATTTTGGTGGAGGTTTATAAGTACAAGTCACAGATATACAAGACAGATATAAGAACACATATTTTGCAAACAGCGGAAGAACAACAAACTTTTATTTCATAAAAGTCAAATATGTGTTACAACAACAACCTTTCCAAAAACATAACATAATACTTTCATAATCTGTCTTGAGTACATTATTTAAAGAAGCATAAATAAAACATAAGTAAACTGCAAAAGCCCCATAGAGTGTGTCCAAAGCCATAGTTCAAAACAGGAAAGTCCAAGCAATACATTTCTCTTCTTCAAGCTGGATGTTGAGGTAGGTCAAGCTGCTGTGTTCCCTCCCTGAGGACCTGGGGGGGAAACGGAAGAAAGAAGACGAAAGAAAAGTAGAGTCAGACATAAAGCCTGAGTAAGTCTAGTACTACTTTGTCTATGAATAAAGAACTGGGTATGATAAGTAATAACAAGAAGTGGGCATGCATTATAACTTGGTTAAGTTGTCTAGGGTCGAATATACTATCGTACCCCATGTTGATCTCTGAACCCATATAAACTAGTTTCCAATTTGCACCCCATAATCTGGGTGATGTGATCCATTCTATGATGATCGGCTCCTACTCGCATAGCTACATGTGTCTTACGGCCCCCGATGTCTGTAGTTACCTATGCTGGTCCCACCATGGGGTGTATCAAGTCCCATAGTGGCAACCCGACACAACCTTAGAGTGCAAAGGTATTCTACTGGTGTCCAGTGCCTTATTTTTCTGCGCCGGAGTGTGTGCACGCCCGCACTCCGTTAGAACCTACACTGCTACACCACCGCCGTCGCTTTGACCTCTTACAATCAGCCCAGTAATCGTGCCCCACCCTGCCTAGTTTCAGGGTATCATGATACACCTTTTAGGGTTACTGCTGAAAAGGGTCCCCCGTTACTAGGTTTTCTATCTCTAGCCAACATGCTAAGTTGGTTAAGTGTTTCCTAACCTAACCCCACCAGTCCGTTTAGTTTAGCATGTTCCATTTTGATTAAGTCTTTAGTTCACTTAATCCTAACAATCCTGACTCAGCCTTAATTGTCTTATTAAGGCCCTGACCTCTCACATTAGACAGGTATTGTTGTGGCTGCCTGTTGCCGGTTGGTTCCGGGCAGTCTTACGCCACAACTCAGTCTAACCTCGGGTCCTTGCTGGGCTCCATGTTTAACCTCCCACATTGGATAGGTATTGTTGTGACTACTGGACAGCCGGGCGGTTCCGGGCAGGTTTACGTCACAACTCAATCCAACCTCGGGTTAAACACATCGTCTTTTCTACATTTACATATCTTGTCATTCTTCTTTATTTATATGTAAATATTTGCGGCCCATTATTAAGTTAAGGGTGTAAAGATTACACCAACCACGGGCCCAACCCATACTTGAATTTGGGCCCTTCTATTTTATATTTTCATTCATTAATTTATTTTTAACCCAACGTTATTTTCCCCCGTTTTACACGTCCGTTTATATATATATTGGGCTTAGCCTTTTAAAGCCCAATTTAGCCATGCGAAAAGGGGAGGCTTATGGCGTATACACAAAGAGGGGAAAGTGAGCGCATGAACTTGCATATGATGTTGGAAAATACATAATAGAAATTGGTGTACTTGCATAGTGGTGACATGTATTTTGGCCATAAAACATAGGTGACATAAGTCAAGGCATGTAAACTTGCATAGGTTTAACTACAACATGAACCTATATTCTTATTTAGGCATAATGTCAAACATAAGCATGGCCTAAATACTTCTAGCATAAACATAGCATATTGTCAAACATAAGCATGGCATAAAATACTTCTTGCATAGGCATGGCATATTGTCAAACATAAGCATGGCATAAAATACTTCTAGCATAGGCATGGCATATGGTCAAACATAAGCATGGCATAAATACTTCTAGCATGAACATAGCATAATTCAACTTAATCATGATTTAAGCCTAATCACATAACGATGGTATAAACATACTTATGCATAAATATTCCTAATCATGGTGTTTGCTTTAAACTTGCAAAAAGGGATTTTTGAGTCTAACCTAACCATGTCTCACATATGTCATCATATAATTCTTTTAAACAAGATAGACTTAATCATAGATTTCAATTATGCCAAATATCATTCCTAGCCATATTCATAAGTTTGCAAAAGCATGACTTAATACATGGATTATGGTGTCAAAATTCCACATAGTTTCATATGAACTATAATAACCAAACTTGTTTCAATTACTTGCAAAATGATTTATGCATAAAATATACATCATGATGGCATAATAACAAAGCCCAAACTTGCATAAATTTCACTCAACTATATACATGTAGCTTCAACATAGACTACATAATTTGCGCAATATTCCAAACGTATTTTTGCATAGAACTACTGCATGTAGTTCTTTATATTGAATAATATAATTCAAGAGTATCCAAACGTATATAAATTGATAAGAACGCACAAATATGAATTACTTCCATTGCCACAATTCAAGCATACACATCAACACAGTTGTTTATTATACCAAAGTAATACTCTACTTACAATGGTTGCGGCGAATTTTCTAACTAAGAGATAGGATTCCTATGTTGAATTGATTAGCTTTAGGTTGCTTGAATTGCTTTAGGCTTTAGAACTTTCTTCCTAATCCTCTCTTTAGTTGGCGGCTATTCTTTGTCGTTCCTCAGCAACATGGCGGCTATAATCTTATTTTGAATGAATAGATTAGGGTTTAGTCTAGGGTTGTTTATATAGAGGTTAGGAATTGATTAGGACCATTGATGTTGCTAGGTTAGATCGTAGCCATTCATTAGGAAGAGAGACCAATAAAAACCCGCCACCTAGCCCTAATGACCAAGCAGACCACAGAAATTCGACCACACACCGACCTGGCCAGCCAGGTTGACTGGGCTCGACCAGGTCGATACCCCTGTCGACAGGGCTGCCGACAGCCCTGTCGACATGGGTAGCCCAGGTCGACAGCCCAGTCGACCTGGGTGGCCCAGTCGGGTGTTCTTCCATCCTGGCCCAATGGGCCCCACTTCGGAATATTTAATTATTTTATTCTGTTTGAATTTTAAATTTAATTCAAAACTTCCGAAGGCCATATCTTCTTCATACGGACTCCGTTTTTCGAAAACTCGGACTCTATTTCGCGTATTTTTCCGAGACGAACGCAATGGCGTATCCCGTTTCCCTTAGTTCTTTGATTAGAATTTGATTATACTTTAATTCATGAATTTCACAGTTATAGAATTTTCGGGGTGTTACACGACTATTCTGAAATTTCAACTGGACATAACTTTTTATCCCCGCTTTGAAATTTCGATTTTTCGGATTTGTTGGAAAGATATTCTCTATTAGATTCAAATATTTTTTGTTTCGCTAAAATCCGGTTTATTTTGAATCCTGTACATTCATTTGAACTTTGAAATCAAATTATCGAACTACCGCGCCATTTTCAATTCCTTTTATATATATATATATATATATATATGTAAATAAATATTTATATTCTAACGGCGACTCGAATAAATATATACGTTCGAATTCTATTCAAAATAAATTTCTCGTCGTTATTAATTAAAATAATTCATTTTAAATAATCAAAATTCGCTAAAACTGCCAAAATAAAAATTTTAAATTGGCTCGGATTTCCGGGTCGTTACACGATGAGTATACCTTGACTGCAACGATAGTTTGGCAGTCAGAAGGCTGTGGTGGATGGCATTGGGTGATTCGGCCATTGGCCTCGGGAGAGGTTGGTCAGGACCAAATTAAGGATATTAATCATCAGGAACCTGTCACAGGCAGCCAGTGGGATGCGGAAAGACTATAGCGAAACCAAGAGACCATCGATCTTTCACTATCGAGACGTTGGTTGAGGGACATGCCAAATTGGATGTTAGATTGGTTGCTAGGGGCACATCACTTAGCTCTAGATGTAGTCTTTCACTAGTTGAGGGAAGGGCCAGAGTGGGGCCATAGCCACCTTAAAAAGCAGTCCATACTCGGATATCTGTACTATAGGTCCTTAAGCGGACCTATACAAATATGAAAAGCTCCCGATTGAGTTATGTTGCATTGGATACAGCCCTATTACAGGACTCGGGATACAGTAGAAAGTATGTACGTGTGAGAGTCTGGATACACGCATCGGGTGGTGTATCGTGGACGTTTGGGCATTACTTCGTGTCGAGGCTTGATTTAACCGAGGAGTTGAATATGACGATCCATACGCTTGCATGACATAGCGATGATAGTTCTGTGTGGTAATGTGGCCTAATGATTTGGATTTTCGTACGTCGTTCTGCATTGGATATGCTTCTATGGCTTGACGGTGGAGACCGTGCGAGGATTGTACTATGGGAAGTACCTTGATATGTTGGGGCTAGTTGCTTATATGCTACATTAGGTTAATCTACTGGGAAGTATATAAGTGCGACGTGAGTATAGAGGCTTGAGCGCTATTCACCCAACCAACCTAATAAATAAGAGAGCTTAACCGAACGATATATGTAGGGTTATTTCAGAATGTATAATTTATACAGCCACTAGAAATTTGTGTTCTGATTCCCTCCTCATAACACACTCGCAGGTTAGGTTTGCGGCATAGGTATGATAGCTTTGGATACTGGTTAGACAGTATTATTACTTCGGTAAGGCTATATTTAATTATATTATATTTTATCCATTCTGCTGTGAGATGTTTACCGAGCTATGATATATCTATTATCTCTGTCTTTTCTACAATATACCGGTAAAAGCGACTCGAGCTTCGATAGGTTGGGATTTTTGAAAAAAATCCGCTCTATCAAAATTTGGGTTGTAACAAATCTTCTCCTTTGTATGAACTCCAGAGAATAATATAGAACGAAACTATTTGAGAGCACAAATGAATCATAATAGTAAATATTTCAGAATCAGAGAATAGATAATTCAACATAGTTCGGTGATTGAAACTAATGATTCTAAAGTGTATTTATAATAAACAAAAGGTTGCAATTGTTCGTAAAAAGGTTTGATCAAAAAATAGTCGTAACTCTTGGATTAAAGAGTTAAAACCCATTAAAAAGTCGCAACCTTTCAATTCACCTTTCTGAATTTTTAATTAAGAAGTCTGAAAATGACTAATTTAAAAATGGATGGGGATGTGCACAAATTTTGCTATTCAGAAGTCTGAATATTCAAACTTGAAATATTGAATATTCAACATTCAAACGTTTGAAATTCGCGTTAAGACATCTGATGCATGCATTCTACCCATGCCTATTCAGCTTTATTGAGAAAATAGAGTTTATAATATATATATATACACTTATTGGATAGATTTTTACAGTAACTATTATCTAAACACTGACTGGATTTTAGACTAAATGTGTCAGCATATCGTTTTGTCGAATCTTCGTGTATTTAGGTTATATTCTTCTCCTTTTTCCTGTAAAAGATGTTAGTGAACAATATCATCGATATATAGTCATCGTAATCAAAATCAAGTTCGAAAGTGGAGGTTCTAACAATTATTTTTGACACTCCTTCACTTTTACATTTATATTGTGTACAAAACTTAAGATAATATATTGCAAATAATACATCTAAATGAATCTATTTAGAATAGACATCTAAACCTATAAACTTACAATATACAAATCTCATGTTTTTAGCACACAAACACATATAATCATAATATATAATTCAGGTGAATCAGAATCGAAAACTTAAGGATTTCACAACATCCTGAGCCTAAATTTCTGTTATCCAAACAAAGAAAACCCAAAACACAATACTTTTGATTGGCCTTTTCAGCGATAGTAAATTATAGGATTTAAGGGTTTTATCATTATGTCATTATTTAACCAAATCCCATATAGGCATAATATTCCAAATCCAAACTACAAAATATAAGAAATAGAACTTAGATGGTTTCCACTCTTATTGATTTGAGATAGAAAACAGTAGAATTTGTTATAGAATTGAAATATGGATTCAGCCCATGAAACATGCTTCGATCCTTCTATATTATATATATATATATATATATATATATATATATATATAAGAATTAGAATCTTGTAGATATATATATATATATATAAAAACAAAATTTCTAGAATTCTTAATCTATAGAAAAACTTAGATTTCATAAGATAGAATGAAGATAAGAGAGGTAAAAGAAATCCTAACCTTTCTCTGGAAGTTGGAAATGAAAGAATGGAGGTGTAAGAATGAAATGAAGAATAGGGTTTAGGAGAGGCTAGGAGGGTGATATATATAGTTGCAAGTGTTAATAAAAACCATAGGATCTATTATATCAAATCCAAGAAGCCCGCGTATGCAAACTATATAAAATCCCTAAAAAACAAGCCTTGCTCACCCTTTTGTGCCAAGAGCGGTTGACCACTATGCTAGGAATGGTCGACCCCTTGGATCGTGATTTGTTCAGGAAATTAATTCTTCTGGTCAGTGGCCTAATTTATTAAACAATTATTTAAATTGATTTCTTTTCTTTGTTTTTTTATCATTGTCCCCCATGTACACACAAATTCGAAGTCAAATGGAATATTCTTTTCATGCTAATCCACAATGTTTTTGGCAAGGCCGGCAGGTTTGAGTGGACCCCTATCACTTTTATTAATGCACCGTAAAATAGAAGAAGTATAACACACACAAGAGTACATAGGAAAATGGTACATTAAACACAAGGAGACAAAAGAAAACACATATTTAGAACACAAGTTTTTCAAAATCAGCGAAAATAAACCCAAAATGCCTGGATTAAAGATAAATGTAAGAAGCTTTATACCATTCTGAAGGTCCATTTTAACACTATTGCAGAGTTGCTCACTGGATTTAGCATTCATAGGATCGAAAATCCTTGCATTTCTCTCCCTATAGATATTTGCCACAAATCTCTTGAGCGTGAAGTTTAACAAACGTCGAGCTCTTCTCTTCCGACTTGTCAATTTTTCCAGCTGTTTCCATTCAGTATCACTGTTTTGCGTAGCACCAGTCCTCTCGATAATACACATGAGTTCAGCCCAAATAGGAAACACATTGTAGCAAATAAAAACAAGTGTTCCAGCGATTCAATTTGCATAGTACACATCATGCACTTCATGTCAGTTTGCATGCCACCACTGCATAGCCTATCCTTCGTTAGCACTGCTTTATTTATGACCTTCCATAACCTCATATTCTCTTTTGCACTACTATCTTTATGCCAAATCCTTTTGCTCTGTAACAACCCGCTATTTTTAACGATTTAAATTCCAATTTAAATCAAAATTAAAATATTATATGGTTTTTCTTAATGGGAAATTGAAATTTGAAATACGTACAGTGAGACGTAGTAGTTGTGAAAATTTCGTCAGAAAATTTGGATGTTTGTCGGTCACGCAATTTTCAGTGTAAAGCTGCACATAACAGTTCAAATTTTAGCGATTTTAAAATCTCTCCGAATCCAGTTTGGACAAATATGAAAAATATTCTATTCATTGTCACGAATCTAACGGTGTTTCGTGAAAATCAGACGTTTTGACCTCCATTTAATTGTTTTCCTATCCGAATTTTACGTTTAAAATGGTCTGTAATGCGTTTTTGAATGGAGCATCGTGACACTGCAAATTTTATACCGTTGCATCCGTCTCATCGCGCTGATTAGCACAATATATTCATTGGTCAGTTTCGGTGCTCGGTTCGTGCTGAAATTGCGAAAAGACATGCATAGTTCATTTTTGAAATAAAGCCATTTAATTTCGATGTGTCCCTATTCGGGCCCCACGTGTTTTTCTAGACATTTTGGGTATGCAAAACCCATCCTTTTATTTTACTAAACCACCCATTTAAATTTTTATTTCCTAAGTGGGCATATTTACTTCTAATTTCAAACCCATTCATATATATCCATCCTGCACGTTACACTTTCATGCAAGACATGCATTCTTGCCTCTTCCTTTATTATTTCCTAAAGTTTTTCTACATGCACGTTCCAATCTTTTCAAATTGAAAACTTTGCTCCAATTTATATTTCGTTCGTTCACCTTTGGTTTCCAGTGCAAGATCCCATTTTCCCAAAACATTTTGCTCCTTTTTAGTTTCCAAGCATGTTGCCTCTTCGTGAAGATAAATGAATATTTATAGCTGCTCTACTTTCTAAAACGCCTTGTTTTATTCTCTTTTTCCCTTCATTTTTGTTTTCGTGGGAACAAAAAAAAAGGAGCAACTCCTCTTTCTCCATCGCGTACGCATCATTTATTTCCTCTACTACCAACTCGCGAGCCACCATTCTCCTGCTCTGATCACCGCACTTCGCCTCCCTCCCTGACCTCGCCTCCCTAGGCCTGTTGACCCTGAGCCGACCCTATCTGAGTAGCCGCACTCGCCTGCACCAGTTTTTAGACCAAGGTCTAGAGAGGAGCCTCCCTCCACGTCTGAACCCGTTGCCTCCCTTGACATGCTACCATTCCTATTTCCCTTGCCTCGTGAAGCTCAAACTACTTGAGGCCCGGACCTGCTTGCCTGCGCCATTCAAATCCTGAGCCATGTCCAGCCAAACTACCGAGCCTGCCGTGTCTTTCCATGGTGCATGCATGCTTGCGTGAGTCATGTAGGTTATTCAATTTGTATGATGTGGGTGTGAAAATGGGCATTTGCGTGAGTGTTGGATAATTTTTGCATGTGTGATTTTTCCTGCATGCGTATCAATATGTTTTGTACTGTGCATGCAAGTGGAGCGTTTTGAATATAAACCGTGAATAAAGTTTTGATGCGTGTATTTTGGCGTTGTTTATATATGTATAACTTATATTACATATATATATATATATATACAATTTTGGTGTGTGTGGTTTTAAAAAAATACGTGTTATAATTTCTATAAACCTACGTATATATTTATCATTTTTGTTAAAAATTTATTGTGTTTATTTTTAGTTGGGTTTGTTGTTGAGTTCCAAAATCATTTTAAAACCCAATAGCCGAACCGTTGCAAAACCCAATAACTGTACCGATCCTTTGAAAAACTCCTTAGTCTCCTCTTATATAAAATAAAATAAATATTGAGTGATATCGGATTGAATCCATTCTGAGTCGTGCCTGGAAGTCGTCATTTCATTCTGTGTCAATCCGTCTGTTGTCTCTAATTCTTTGCCATGAAAGGTGAGTTTATCTCATGCTAGACCTACATTGTTTCATGGGTGTTAGATTAGCACAAATGAACTGTAATGAAATGTATAGGGTTGCCAGTAGTAATTGTTTGATATGTATACACCTTCCATATATGACACGATATTCATATGACAAGTAGGTGCACTGGTGATATATGACTTGTGATGTGATTGATGTTATATGATGATTTGTTATGTTGTTGGTACCCCTAGTTTAGAAAAAATCACTAAGGGTTGAAATGATACATACCCGAACAGATGTTAGATTTGGAAAAAATCGTTATGGATTGAAATGTGTAACAACCCGGAAAATCAGGACCAATTTAAAATTTTTATTTTAGCCATTGTAATGGATTTTGAATACTTAAAATGATTTGATTTAAATAATAACAACTAAAAAATTATTTTAATTGAAGTCAAAACGTATAAATTTATTTTAATTATAAAACGAGCCTGAAATGGCGCAGCAGATTGAAAATTCGATTTCAAATTTCAAATTAATATACAAAATTCAAAATAAGTCAGAATTGGATGAAACATGAAGTATTTGAATCGATTAATAGTATCTTTCTAATGAATGTAAGAAACGGAGATTTCACTTTATAAATTGTAAGATACGTCCAGTTTAAAATTCAGAATAGTCGTTATGGAATTTATATATATTTTAATATAATATATAGCCCTTGAAAATAGCCATTTTGCAAATGAACTCCTTTTTCAACGAAACCATTTTTGTTGGATCCGGTATTTCAAATTATTGTTAGATTCCAATTTTCATAATTTTTGGAACTAATATGTGAGCGTGGCAAAAGAAAATATATTTTGTCAATTTTAGTCAAATTGGATCGACCAGAAAATGGCCATTTTTCAAACGGTCTCCAAATTCGATGAAATCAATTTTGTTAGGACCGTATCGTCAAAACATAGCTAGATTTATTTTTCGGGAATTTTTGGAGTCAGTATGTGGCCCCGGTAAATTAAAATGTACGTTTAAATTCAATATATATTGATTTATATTTTAATTTTGAGAAAAACTGACCAAAACGGTCGAATTTGCTTAACGGACATATCCCATTGTGTCTGGAATGGGGATAATTAGCTAGGGGAGACAGTCATTGGGTTCGATTTGGAGTTCAGATTGAAAAACTAATATTTTAGAAAATTAAATAATATTAAATATAAAATATTTTCTATAAATATCCAATAGAAACCCTAACCCCTTAGAATCAGTCGCCGCCTCTTTAAAAACCAACACTCCAGAATGCTCGAAAATTTAACCCGTTCTTTCTCCCAATCCAAGCGGAATTCGAAGAGGAAATCAAAATGGAAATTGAAGATCAATCTGAGGGCTTTCAATGCAAGGTAGTTTGATCAAATATCGTGGAGCATGCTGAGAGAAATCGAGGGGCAAAGGGCGCGAGTTCGCAGCGATTTTCTAGGCTGGCGGCGGGCGTGAGTGGGCCTTTGTGGCAGTGGAGGCGCGGTTTGGAGAGGCGGTCAACGTGGGTGGTGTCAATTTGGGTTCGACGTGTTCTGGTGGCTACGACGATGGTCTGAATGAAGGGAGCTCAAGTCAATGTTCTCCAGATAATTAAAAAGAAAATGGTAATGTTTTAAATGTTATATTAAGCGTTATTGATTAAGATAATATTAATTTAAGTATCCAATTTAGTAATTAATGCATAGATTGCCATATCTTTTCCATACGAGGTCCAAATCACGCGAAACTGGTTCCATTGGAATCGTGATGAAGAGAGCTTCACTACAAAACTGACCGAGTCCAAAACGGAGCAGATTTGGATTTCAGGAAAATTTAAATTCGAGCAATTCAGAATAAAAGAATGGAGGAGTGGAACCGATTGTGAGAACTCTTTCTCACTCAGTTTATTTATAGTTAAATATATACTAGGATGCAGATGATGCTTAGCAGCACCCGACACCATTGATTGTACAAACCATGATTGTTTGTTTGGATTGAATGGACTGTATTGTGTTTTTTGACTGAATAAAATATATAAATTATTCATGTATGGAATAAAATATTTGAACGATTAAAATATAATTTTTATTGAATATATGAACCATATAAAACGGTCAAGTGTGGAAAATAAATATTCATTTACAAATCGAATGATTTGTTTAAGTACACTCATTTGACTAATATTGAATGGGACGATAATTTTACACATCGCCCAACTGCACAAATAATATTCAATATTTGTTGGTTGAAACCCCACACGGGTATTAGGATGATATTTGATGTACATTAATCCCAATTGTTTAGTTCTTTGTCAATCGATGGGTTGACAGACTGTTGTAAGCGTCAATTATTTATATTTAACGCTTATGCAGTTGTGTAATGCACTCGGATGATGGTTAACTGTGTTTGATTATTGTTGTGTACATGTGTGTATGAAATCCATATGAATAAAATTATATGGTAATTGACTGTGTCTGATTCCAATTCGGAAAGAAAGAATATTTTAAATTAACAAATATTTTAAAATAACGAGTAATGAATATTTTAAAATAACTAATATTTTAAAATAATATTCAGTAATGGATCAAAATATGATTTTGATGTCCGATTTGGGATGGACACGAAAATATTTAAATATATAAAGCCGTGTTGATTAGTTATGCGCTATTCTAACGTGAACGATATTTATATCGTTTTTATTCATTTTTATAATGAATGTCGAAAAGGAAATGATTTCAAAATCTAATATTTTGAAAATATTATCATTTATATATTATAATGATAAGGAGTATTCAATTTTGATTTAAAAATGAAAACGAAGTTAGAATCATTTTTCGAACAAATTTAAAACGATTTATAAAATAAGTTTTGAATGGAAATCAATGAAATATATATAATATATATATTATATATATTTAATGGCCTGAATAGAACGCGCCGCACCGCGACCGTTCGCGAATTTCGACCATTGACTTCGAATTGATATTACGGGAGATCCAACTGTCAGATTTACCTAAAACCAAAACCGTTGGGTTCGTATCAAAAAGAGCTTTCCAACGAATATAAAAGATTTGAAATCTAACGGTTGTATTTGGAATTATGTCCAAATCAAGTTTGGAAAAGGTCATTGTAAGTGCAGTTTGATGACCGTTTATGGAAATCGACTATACGGGCCTTGATAAAATTATTAAAAATATAAATAATTTGTGTAAAATCATAATAAATGATTTGGAAAGAATTTGGATGGAAAATTTCACGTTTGTAAAGATAAAAATATATTTATATCAAAATGAACTTGTTATGAACTAAAATTATAATCCAGTATTTTTAAATAAATAAATTAGATTTGAAATGGTTTTAAAAATAACAAGAATTTCCAAAATATGAATTGGAATGGATTTGAACAGGAATTCTCTTCGAAATATTTCGATATTGGATTCCGTGGTTATATGGATATTGTGGAGGAATTTGGAAGATATATATATATATATATATATATATATATATATATATATATCATTATTCCCAATACGATATTTGTTGATTTCAGAATTTGATATTGAATATAAGCCGATATAATTTCTATTCAGAGCCTTGTATTTAATATTGAATTGGATTTTGGGTTTGTCGTGAATGGTGTCTTCATTAACACTGTTCTTAAACCCAGTTGTGGAAAGAATAAATCTTTTAATTAAGATTTGGTGAAGTTTTCCAATTAATTAAGATTTAATTAGAATTGAATAAAAGAATTGGATTTTGGGTTTGTTGTGAATGGTGTCTTAAATAACACTATTCTTAAAACCCGTGTGAAAAGAATAAATCTTTTAATTAATATTATTAGTGTTTCCAGTTAATTAACATTTAATTGGAATAAAATGGAAGGTGAATCAGGTTTATTGTGAACTATGTTTTAACGACATTCGTTCTTTAACCCGATTTGCAGTGAAATGTGATTTGGAATTTATAAATCTTTTATTAAGATTTAATGGGATTTTCCAAAGGAAAGTTTTCCAATTTAATATATTAAATTGGAATTGAATGGAATTCGATTGGTAATAATCGAAGTGAGCTTCTGTGGAGGAAGACTGTTAATATATATGGAATTTAAAAGGCTTTGTCGTTATTCCATTTATATTATTGGTCGAATACGAAAATTGATATCGATTATATATTGATTTATTTTTCCATGAAGATTCCATTTTTATGGAAGAGGATTTGGGTTTATTGTGAACCATGTTTTAAATGACATTGGTTCTTTAACCCAGTTAAAAGACAGGATTACATGTCTGACATTGATTCCTTTATACCGTATTCGTTGATTTTTGCTAAATATATATCTTTTTGGTGGCGGAGAATTTATTTTCTTGATTAACACCCTTCTCTAAGACATATGAGCTTAGAGGTTATATATAGGCAAAAATCGATGGTACAGTGTAGATTATCGATGCGGCATGTTTGATTTCACAAAGTTGAATAATCATTAATATTGATTTTTGCGGAAGATTAAAACTAAGTGAAGTTTTAATGGTTCTTTAATTAGACTGGAATGTGAATGTGATAATTTAAATTATCAAATTTGGGAAATGATCAAGAAAGGAGCATCACCAATTTTGCTCCAAGCGATAGTTAAATCTTTAATTAGATTTGAACGTGAAATGGTAATTAATTTTACCGATAACAAAGCGGTGTTAGATATGGAGTATTACCAGTTTTGCTTTATGGGATGAATAGGTTGGAATTGGGAAATTAACCAAATGATTACTTCGGTAAGGTTCGCTAATCCCGACTAGTTGATAAACCTTAATTTGGTTTAGAATTGATATCCAAAGGAAGATTAAAGAATAAATTTAAAAGAATTTATCTTTGATAAAATTAATGGGAACCTTTCCCAAAGTATAAGAATATTTGAATAAAGGAATATCCCGGATTGGAATGAGGCGTATGTTGTGTTTTTATAGCACTTGTTTATTATATACGCGCGTTATTCGGAAAGGCCGAGTTTATACCCATTCTGAATAACTGATGCGACGATAAGTCAAAGACGAAGACGTGGTTGAAGACCGGAGGTTTTCACATCGTTCGGATGATTACTGATGTCTTGATTGGGCTGTACACCCAAGACAAGGTAATAAGTGGTGATCGTCCAGACGTACTTGGAGATCGACCGAATATGTAGGGACCTCTCTCCTGTATTGGACATATGGGACGAGGAACAAGGTGCCGCCGGTTTAGTTCAGACCTGGAACAAATTTGTAAATGGTGTCTGACATTATTTTATTCTGTGTTGATTGATCTATATTAAATATATATATATATATATCTGTTTGGTGGCGGAGAATTTATTCTCTTGCTTAACTCCCTTCTTTGAGACGTACAAGCTCAGAGGTTATATATCGATAGACATCAGTCGCATGGCATGAATTGCCTGTGTGGCATGCAGAGATTCAAATGATCAAGGCTTCTGTTGAAAAGCAGAGTCTTGTAGTTGATGATCAAAGCATGACCTTAAATGGCATAGCTTTGTGTAGCATTAATTCACGAGCCTCACACCCTGGTATGAACCAGAAACGGGAGAGGAGTCCAGAGAGGGCATGCATTTCCTTCTAACTAAGAGTGATGTTATGGTATGGAGCCCAGACATTTTTACTTATGCGGATGATGGAAAGCGAGACGTCTCGGATATGTCAGTCACTACGGGGCTGATGGATGATATGGTCGACAAACTGACCAGACTTACGCCCCATAGGGCGGGGAAACGTATTGTTTAGGAATTGGCAATCCTCAAACGTAAGAGAGGACTGTCCCTGGATGCTCCAGGTGCAGTTGCGGCTGAGCCTGAGACACGAGCTAGAGTGTCTCAAATTCGGTAAGGACGATCCCTTGCCTTGGTTCACAGATGGAATTCAATTTCCAATACGACATTACGGTTTTAATTGTAAAACTAGTATAGCGACATAGTAGTATCGGGTATTATACCGTCTATGATTGATACTATGATGGAAATTATTTTGAAATATATATACACTAATAATAATATCAGATTGTGTTTCATAAGTATCAAGCATATTTTGTCCATTATAAGGTAAAACTATATCCTCCAGTTTGTGTTGCATTGTGTGATGGGACTTGAGTCTTATAATGGCTTCATTGTTCTTTATTTAGCATTGCGCTGTTTGTTTTATGCACTGGTATTCTTGGGGGTAAACCCATTCCATGTTATACGGCGTGGTCCCTTGATATACCTAAATTTAAAATCAAATTAATAACTGTTTTAATTCTCACACCAGTCACATGACTGACCTGGAGTTTATTGTTTTAACCTAAACTCTGGGTGCCCTTATTTTCCACACAGGCAGCTAGTAGTTTTGGTTTTGCATATTATTTCTCTTCCAGGATCCTGGATTTACAACTGGAACTATATTCGGAAAGCTCTGTATTCGTGTATTCCTTTCAGTTGTGTTATGTATTATTTTTCGCTGCTATGTATTCAAATGTAATTTAAATCTCTGATATTTTCTGTTGTAAATTATTTATTCATACTCTGTCATATTCTTGTACTCTGATGTAATTTTTGTAATAAGTAATGAATGTTCTTCTGTATTTGTTTTGGTTTGTCATGTTCTCAACTCAATCCAGGCTTTCCTTTACAGGGAAGTTTGGGCTGTTTCAGTTTAGTATCAGAGCTTTGGTTTACAGAGCTTGAGAAGAAGGCACATTAGAACCAAATGAAAGAATTCATCCGAGATTGGATTAGTAATATCCAATGAGAATGACTCATTAGAGATGGGATCAGTAGTATCCTAGAATGAGTTGGAAGAGTATTATGTATTAAAAATAAAAATGAAAACGGTTTTAATATTGGAATTACATCAATTATTTGTATTTGAATATTTATTTTTAATTGATTTTGGACAATCGAGTATATGAAGATTTTGAATATACGCGTAATTAACGTGTATTCGAAGCCTCAAATATACTGGATAGATATAGAATCACGCTCTAGTCGCCCATACATAATTCTGGTGATGTCGCGACATCATCAGCATTTATGTTCGAGTTTCGAAAGTGGGATGTTTATATATTTCCAATTGACTGGTGTGAGAACCTAAACTAGGTAGGGCTTATAGTTGTGATTTGGCATTAAAAATGGATTTTTAGTATATGTAAAAATTTATATGTTTGAAATGATAACCAACTAATTGATTGCTGATTGTGTTGTTTGATTAATTAAAATTTTGAACCATTAAGCCAAATAAAATTTTATGATTAAACTGAATTGAAAATTGGTTGAAATTGCATACATATTGCATGTATATAATGGACATGTCATTGCAAGGAGGCTTGAGAAGAGGAATAAAATTGTATGCCCGACAAATAGGTACATGTTTACTAATTTATTGGGTTTGGATGATTTTATGAGCCGATTGGCTAGCCACTTGGCTTTTTCTTTTTCATTTGGGTTGGGGAGGGCCCTATGAGACAAGTTGCGGTTTTAAATGTCTCTCCGTACAAAGGAAGCTGTGGCGAAATTTTTCTAAAATTTAAGGTGTTAGCCAAATTTTTGAAGAATTTGAAAATTCTTAGAAACTGAAAAGTTGAAGAATGAAAGCCAGAATAAAAGTTGAGTTGGTTAGCTAAACAACTTTGAGCTCCGTTCCTTTTCGCAGATGAAAAGATTTTAAGTAAGGAGATTGCAACAACCCAGAAAATCAGAACCAATTTAAAAATTTTATTCTAGCCATTTTAATGGATTTTGGTTATTTAAAATGATTTGATTTAAAAAATAACGACTAAAAATTTATTTTAATTGAAGTTAGAACATATAAATTTATTTTAATTATAAAACGAGCCTGAAATAGCGCAGCAGTTTGAAAATTCAATTTCAATTTTCAAATTAATATACATAATTCAAAATAAGTTAGAATTGGACGAAACAAGAAATATTTGAATCTGATTAATAATATCTTTATCACGAATGTAAGAAACTGAGATTTCACTTTATAAATTGTAAGATACGTCCAGTTTAAAATTCTGAGTAGTCGCTGTGGAATTTATATATATTTTAATATAATATATAGCCCTTAAAAATAGTTATTTTGCAAACGACCTCCGTTTTCGACGAAACTACTTTTGTTGGATCCGGAATGTCAAATTATTGCTAGATTCCAATTTTCATAATTTTTGAAATTAATATGTGAGTGTGGCAAAAGAAAATGTGTTTTGTTAATTTCAGTCAATTTGGATCGACCAGAAAATGACCATTTTTTAAATGGTCTCCAAATTCGACGAAATTAGTTTTGTTAGGACCGTATCGTCAAAACATAGCTAGATTTATTTTCGGGAATTTTTGGAGTCAGTATGTGGCCCATTAAATTAAAATGTACGTTTAAATTCAATATATATTGATTTATATTTTAATTTTGAGAAAAACTGATTGAAACGGTCCAATTGGCTTACCAGACATATCCCATTGTGTCCGGAATGGGGGTAATTACCTAGGGGTGACAGTTGTCGGGTTCGATTTGGAGTTAGGATTGAAAAATTAATATTTCAGAAAATTAAATAATATTAAATTTATAATATTTTCTATAATTATCCAATAGAAACCCTGACCCCTTAGAATCAGCGGCCGCCTCTTCAAAAACCAACACTTCAGAATGCTGGAAAAATTAATCCGTTCTTTCTTCCAATCCAGGCATAATTCAAAGAGGAAATCAAAAACAGAAATTGATGATCAATCTGAGGGCTTTCAATCCAGGGTAGTTTGATCAAATATCGTGGAGCGTGCTGAGAGAAATAGAGGGGTAAAGGGTGCGAGTTCGTGGCGATTTCCTGGGCTGACGGCGGGCGCGAGTGGTGTAACGACCCAGGGATTTTCGGCTCTGAAAACCGACATAAATACCCTTTACCATACTCATGCCGACCTTCCAACACCGAAAACACTGGAACGTTATTAGAAAGAATTTAGAGGGTGAGATAAGAAAGAAAGAAATATTAGAATAGAAGAAGAAGAACCAATACAACACAGAGTCTCACATCGCAGCGGAACAAAATATAATACAGAAATAAATCTTTATTGAGAGCTTTCAAAAATATTTACAATATCAGAGTACATCACACCACGGGACAGTTATAATAACCTGTTCCCATATGCAACACAGCGGAATAGTAGCTATATAATATCATACGTCTGGACTTTTCCAGCTCGTCTCTTCACAGCATTCGACAACCTGAACCTGTACACCCCGGGCTAACCCGAGCATTTACAAAACACTGGGTCAGTCTGGTGAACCAGAGTGAGATAAACTCGCACAGTATTAAGGTATCACTCAACTTGATTTTTACAGTTAAAATCCTTTCAAAAGAAAAGGATAATCGTAAGACCAAATCCACACATAAATATGGACGGTTTTTACCTTACGATAACCCAAAACAGTTTTGAAATCAATATCTTGTCTGATATTATGATAATGTCTAAATACAAGTAATATCCAATCTAGTAGAACGCTTGCATCTCATGCTCTACATATATAGTATACAAACAAAACCGCGGGCGCTTATTGGAGATTGGATTCCAACCATGACAAGTTATGGGACCACCTGCCGATCGTGTATCTCTAGAGGCGAATACACTGGGTTCAACAAGAACGTCTTGCAACCCGGCCCTCACATGACCGACCACTCATTTCGCTTGAATGTATCGAATGTATATCACCAACGGTTGGGAGCTACCCACCGTCTTCCCGAAAAGGGACAGCATCGAATAGATTAAAGAAGCAAATAAGACTTCCTCTAGATAGGTGATTATACACCCTAATGGGAGCGACCCACATAGCCATGCTGCCTGCCCGATTTTTGTCATCCACCGGTTGCGAGGCTTGAGGTCAAAATTTCCTTCGAAACATCTGATCGCCATTCACTTTGAATGCCACATCGTCAAGTCCATTAGATATCGCTAATTGACGACCACAAAAATACTCTAATTGGGAGCTAACCAACTATGGCACGTTTGAAGAAATCAACGTACGCGATCCTTTTGGAAATACTCTGTCAGACACTCGTCCATACAAGTCATCCAGGAACAGGATGAACCGAAGGCACTCTCCTACTGCATCTCCTATAGGAATCACCCCATGGATCAGTAGCGAGTAGTCCTTGCAACCCGTAGATTCCAACCACGACAGAACCACAGTTTATCTCTGGCCGCTAAACCAGAGATTTTTAGTAGTTCTTCCACTTATGAAAATCCACGGTCTTCAATGCTCCATCTCGACCATCTTCTGATATCTTCACATATTTGTTGGTCGGAATGGTTTTCGAATATATATTAGATCCCGGTCTTTCCGTCCTAACAATCGTATTGGCCAGATTTGATAGTCGGTGATTTAACTATCAAAATAAACAGTGTTTCAATCATGACTATCCAGTGAGTTCACTGGTTCAGTATTTAGCACCACTTGGCCTTTTCATTTAACCAATGTAAATTCAAACTGTTAAATCTTTCGATATTAAGAGTATAGGTTTCTCGCTTCTTATTCAACGTAAGATTATCTTTTAAACCCATTTCATTACTTAGGATAACTCTATATCACATTCAGTTTTATATTTTTCACTTTCAAACCGTTTACTCCATTATCACCATATACTATTGGGAAATCAACTTTACGAAACACCCTTGTTTATTTCTTGGCAACGATAACAAATGCTTGTTAATATCGAGTAAATCTATTTCAATACTCAACTTTACATTCCCTTTTTAACTTTGTGGATATCGTTATATTTTGACGCAAACTCCTTTATTCCCCTTTTCCTTTGAAATCATCATTTACATATATTTTTACCAAAAATATATCGTTGCCATTTTACTAATGAAATAATAAAGTTTGCTAACCACATTTACCATTACAACTCATATCATCCTAAGGTAATCCTGAAGTCGTTCAAGTTGGGGTATTTTAGTTACCTCTCAGACCTTGATCAACAACGTTCATACCTTAAAATAAATATAAGTTGTAATCAAAACCCAGTATTCCATTCCAGTCTCAAAATAAATCCCATTTCACTAATTTATTTCAAATACGATTTCATAATACTTTCTTACACTTGAAAAATCTCTTTCTTGGGTATGCTCGATCGTTCTTAATTCAATAATTAAGTAATTTCTTTATGAACATTACCTTTAGCGCGACCACTTTTAAACTAAGTAAATTTAAAAATTGGATTTGCTTATCAAATCCTATGATACTTTTCTTTTACCATATTCACTTTCGCCAATTCTTTTAAATTAATAATTAATTTCAATAATCCCATTTAAATGTTCCTCAACAAACCATTTTCCACTTTTCAACCATTAGGTTAATTTCCTTAATCTCACATTTACTAATCTGATTAACACCAGAATTGCTTTTATAAAATCAATTTACAATTCCTTATAAAAATAAATAAATAATTATTTAATTTTTATAAACTTTTATTCAAAATATATATCTCTCAAAATTCATCTTTAGTTATAAAATAAATTTTATAACTTCGGCTCTATCGATTTACCTGACGGTAAATCGATATAAATAAAACAATTTACTTTCAGGCCCTTTACTGCCGATTACTCAACCAATACTACCCATTGGTTAAAACCAACCACAGGTTGAATCAATGATCAATACTCAAATAAATCACCCAAACATGACAGTTTATGAAAATAAATAATATATTTGAGGAATCCGGTTGGATCCTTCCAACCTGTCCTTCCCTGTATTCAAATGGTTATCTCCAAACATATCAGTTAATTCCATTTAACTGATATATAACAGTAAACAACAACAATTCCACATCAACCAATTTTCCAAACAATTTAATCAGATCAAACAATTCAAACAAAACATGTTTACTTTATAAACGTGACCAACAAGGTAAATTACCTTTTTTTTTGGAACCAATCGTTAGAATAACGATTTGGGGTTTCACTGAAATTAAACAATAGTTTAATTTCTTCAGTTAAATCAACAAATGAATTATAACTAGCAAACAGCCAATCAGAGCACATGAAATAAAAACCCAATTTGTATAAAATATAAATGGGGAAAATACTGAGTGAGTTTAACTCACCTTGATTGGTTTGGTCATTCGGCGCTGGTTTTAATTAAATTAAACAACGTTTAATTTAACTAAAAAAAATTCCGTCCTTCCAGTCCTGACAGACACTGCTCCATCTCGATCCTCTCGTCTCTGGGGTTCTAACGGAATCAATCGCGTTTAAATCTGTTAAAGTATGCGAGAGATATCTCTTAAACAAATTGGTAAAGTAATTTTATTATTTTATGTTTGGATTTAAAGGTCATGGGCCTGTTACCTTGATTGTTCGGCCCGTTACTCTTCCAGCCCATTATCCACCCAAAGAAAAACCCTCCCCCATCGTATACCAGCCCATTCCAATCTCCAGAAAAAAAATCGACGCCTCCAGAAACATACTCCAATGGCCGAAACCCTAGATCCCCATCGCCCCTTCAACATCCAACCGTCACAATAGCTTCATCGATCGACCTCCGTCCCTTCCCAACCCACTTCAGTCCATCAACGACTCCCCCACGCCCTCGAAAGCAACTACAGTTCGTCATCAACAAATCGAGGCTTCAATTTGAAGATTCGGCCAAACCCTAGGTCAGCGGCTCCGACAAACATCAGTGGATCCATTGCAGGAATCTCCAAGCTAAGTATTTTAACTAAATTTTGAATTACAGTATTTTGTTATGATTTTTTTTTTCGAATTGGATTTTCTGGTTTGCTATATTTGTTCGAAGTGCTCTCTGAAATTGATGAACTTCATGCTTGAATACATGTGTATATATAGTGGTTGATTTAGTTGGATTAGATCAACGTCTATCACCGTTTGCCCTAGATAGATTTTGTCTATGTTTAGGCCATTGGGGTTTTTCCCTTTTCAGACTGTGTACTGTGATGGAATTGTGATGGGTATTGGTCACTGCAACTCGTTTTGGTCGAGATTTGATGAGTTAGATTTTTGATTTAGGCTATGACTTGTCTATTACATCCCAAGATTTGAAATCTGTATTTTAGGTTCTGTGTCCAGCTTAAAAATATGGAAACCAGTTTTGTATGACTTCTGTACAGGGATTCGACTGTGTATTCATGTGTTATCAATTCATTTTGTACAGCTTTTATGGTAGATATAACATATGTTAGATCCCTCTTAGCTGTTCATTGTACTTATACAATTGATGTATATATACATACATCTTATTTTTAATATTCAGCCATACTGTGTTGTTTTAGCTGACCACGACCTATTCCTTAGCTGTGCCTACTCTCCCTTTAGTTGTTCCTTGTCAATACACATGCTCTGATGTATACATAGATTTGATTTTATTAGCTGTTCATGGTGCGGCTTAGATTTGAAATATAAATGTATCCATATATTTTATTCCTATTAGTTGTTCACCTAGTTGATGTACATACCTATTCTTTGTACATACCCTATTTTTTCTCTTTAGCTTTTCATTTACAACATATAGGATCTACTGAATAAATATACATAGATTTAGTTGCTTAGCTATGCATTTACTTAGATGTGTGAATATATTTGTTGTTTATGTCAATATCTTTTAGCTGTTTGTATGGATTTGATTTTTCAAATGTACACCTATGCTTAACTGTTCATATATATATTTCCGTCCAGATTTGGATGCAAATATATACATATATTGGATTTTCCTTCCAGTTGTAAAGATTTGGTAAAATGTACAAACATTGGTATTGATTATTTGTTTGCTATTTAAAATAATTAGTTGTACACTTCCTTTTTTTTGCTTAGCTGTTTTCCCCTTGTTCTGTTTAGCTGAAAAACAGCTTAGCTAGTGCCCTCAGCTATGTATTGTCATGTTCATTAGATGCTTACCTCACTGTTTTTCTGTTCATGAAATTTATTACTATATATATATATATATATATACTTATAGGCTTCCTGTTTCAGGTGAAGGAACAAGACATGCAGGAGAAGATTTATGTTGGACGGTCATGTTCATTTTATTTTGTAGCAGAAAGATTTGTATATGTATTTTCCTTTTTGTTTTCTCTTTTTTTTTTTACTTGGTTGTTTCACTTTTTGTCAGGGAAGGGCCGAGATAGGAGCAAGACGTGCAGCAATTACAAAGAGCTGTTTGTCCATCCCAGTCAGCGTTGTACAACAATGCATTTACCTTAGTTGTTTATGTACTGTGTAAAGCTTTGATTTATGAATATATTTGTTTTTTTTATTAGTTGTCCATTGTATGTATGGATTTGCGTAAAAATATATGAACACATTTTAGCTGTTAGGCTATCTGTGAGGCAATTTGAATTGTCTATTCATTTAGAGTTTTGGAAATTGTATTTGGTCTACTGTATTTGATTTAGATAGGTAGTACAACAGCTTTTGCATAGACATATATATATATATATATATATATATATATATATATATATATATATATATATATATATATATATATATATATATGAAGTCTACTGTGTATGGAAATATATCTAGCTGTTCATGCATCTGAGTCTATGGAAATCTTTGTTTTCCTATTTCTTGCAAGGCGTACTGTAGTCGAATTTAAAGTGGATTGCTTGCCCCATTTATTTCGCATTTGTACTGGAAAATATTTAAAAATATAATTGTGTATGTTGCGTGCAAGTTTAAGGTTGGTTTCATTAATCTCATATGATCTCAAACAAAGTAAATTAAGTTTTAAACAACTAAATTAATGATAAGACCATCGTATTAAAGCAACAGCTTCAATTTCAAATAGTATGAAGATTCAAAGCTTAACAATTAACGTTCTGAGTTTTAAAATGATATTCTATTTTTATAAAAACCCTTTTATAAATATATATATAATTTGCACGTCCATATATTTCTTAATAAACGAACTATATCTTGTAATTTCATTTAGAAATTATAAATCGATATTTAAATAAAATATACTAAATATTTACCAATAAAAATACGGGTCGTTACATTCCTTCCCCCTTAAAATAATTTCGTCCTCGAAATTGCTAAGTAAGAGGAATGTTGTCATCCCAATTATTTTCAAAATAATTATGGAATTATTATCAAATTCTAGGTTATAAAATTTACGAAGGATTCGTTAGCATTCCCGTTACGCTGTTTGACCAAACCAACTGCAAACGCCATTCTGGGCCTCACTTCAATCCAAGAAAACAAGAACCCAAACGAGTACCCTTTCAGGGTTATAAATCACCAATCCACTGTTCCAACAACCAATCGGCAATGTACAATCTATCTAACCAAATCAAACAACTTTTATTTTCAAACTCCAAATTCCAATTCCAATATCCTACTCTTAACCACGTTAAGTTTCCAAATCATATTTGATCAACTATTTATTCTCTAATTTGTACATTGCCATTTCAAACTCAAATTTTGATTTCTATTTCAAATGTTTTCCATTTTCTCTTCCCAATTCATATTTGAAAAATTAGAGTTCTATTAGACCATTTCAAATTCATAGTCTAATTCGAATCCGATTCAAATAAATCAAGCAACTCAAAATCAATCATAAAATTATTCTTTTTCTATACAAAATATAATATGGCCAAAATTATTCCATCTGATCACTTTTAATAAAACATTATTGTGTCAGTTGCGAATTCAAAAATCGAACTGGTCAAATAACACAATATAAAACATTTTTATATAGAATTTACAAATACGCTCTCATATATATACACTCAAACTCAATCTAGGGTGTTACTAACCCCATCTCTATTGAGTTACGCCACAGAGCCAAGGTTACTACTCAACCAATAGCTCTGATACCACTGTAACGACCCAAAGATTTTTGGTAGGCTTTTCAACCATCCCTCCAACCCCCAAGGTAGAGGGCTAACCTCCCCCCGTGGCTTACAATGGTACCCCACCAACTCATTTTACGGCCAGCCTTTCGACTTCACAAACAACCCACATTTTCGGGACATGTAGGGGTAAGAGTCTCCCGTCCGCCACCTAACGCGAAGCGAGAACCCCCTATCATGCGACCAAGCACACAGCAAGCAAAGAGTTGGGATATTTTAGTTACCTCTCAGACCTTGATCAACAACGTTCATACCTTAAAATAAATATAATTTGTAATCAAAACCCAGTATTCCATTCCAGTCTCAAAACAAATCCCATTTCACTAATTTATTTCAAATACGATTTCATAAAACTTTCTTACACTTGAAAAATCTCTTTCTTGGGTATGCTCGATCGTTCTTAATTCAATAATTAAGTAATTTCTTTATGAACATTACCTTTAGCACGACCACTTTTAAACTAAGTAAATTTAAAAATTGGATTTGCTTATCACATCCTATGATACTTTTCTTTTACCATATTCACTTTCGCCAATTCTTTTAAATTAATAATTAATTTCAATAATCCCATTTAAATGTTCCTCAACTAACCATTTTCCACTTTTCAACCGTTAGGTTAATTTCCTTAATCTCACATTTACTAATTTGATTAACACCAGAATTGCTTTTATAAAATCAATTTACAATTCCTTATAAAAATAAATAAATAATTATTTCATTTTTATAAACTTTTATTCAAAATATATATCTCTCAAAATTCATCTTTAGTTATAAAATAAATTTTATAACTTCGGCTCTATCGATTTACCTGACGGTAAATCGATATAAATAAAACAATTTACTTTCAGGCCCTTTACTGCCGATTACTCAACCAATACTACCCATTAGTTAAAACCAACCACAGGTTGAATCAATGATCAATACTCAAATAAATCACCCAAACATGACAGTTTATGAAAATAAATAATATATTTGAGGAATCCGGTTGGATCCTTCCAACCTGTCCTTCCCTGTATTCAAATGGTTATCTCCAAACATATCAGTTAATTCCATTTAACTGATATATAACAGTAAACAACAACAATTCCACATCAACCAATTTTCCAAACAATTTAATCAGATCAAACAATTCAAACAAAACATGTTTACTTTATAAACGTGACCAATAAGGTAAATTACCTTTTTTTTTGGAACCAATCGTTAGAATAACGATTTGGGGTTTCACTGAAATTAAACAATAGTTTAATTTCTTCAGTTAAATCAACAAATGAATTATAACTAGCAAACAGCCAATCAGAGCACATGAAATAAAAACCCAATTTGTATAAAATATAAATGGGGAAAATACTGAGTGAGTTTAACTCACCTTGATTGGTTTGGTCATTCGGCGCTGGTTTTAATTAAATTAAACAACGTTTAATTTAACTAAAAAAAATTCCGTCCTTCCAGTCCTGACAGACACTGCTCCATCTCGATCCTCTCGTCTCTGGGGTTCTAACGGAATCAATCGCGTTTAAATCTGTTAAAGTATGCGAGAGATATCTCTTAAACAAATTGGTAAAGTAATTTTATTATTTTATGTTTGGATTTAAAGGTCATGGGCCTGTTACCTTGATTGTTCGGCCCGTTACTCTTCCAGCCCATTATCCACCCAAAGAAAAACCCTCCACCATCGTATACTAGCCCATTCCAATCTCCAGAAAAAAAATCGACGCCTCCAGAAACATACTCCAATGGCCGAAACCCTAGATCCCCATCGCCCCTTCAACATCCAACCGTCACAATAGCTTCATCGATCGACCTCCGTCCCTTCCCAACCCACTTCAGTCCATCAACGACTCCCCCACGCCCTCGAAAGCAACTACAGTTCGTCATCAACAAATCGAGGCTTCAATTTGAAGATTCGGCCAAACCCTAGGTCAGCGGCTCCGACAAACATCAGTGGATCCATTGCAGGCATCTCCAAGCTAAGTATTTTAACTAAATTTTGAATTACAGTATTTTGTTATGATGTTTTTTTCGAATTGGATTTTCTGGTTTGCTATATTTGTTCGAAGTGCTCTCTGAAATTGATGAACTTCATGCTTGAATACATGTGTATATATAGTGGTTGATTTAGTTGGATTAGATCAACGTCTATCACCGTTTGCCCTAGATAGATTTTGTCTATGTTTAGGCCATTGGGGTTTTTCCCTTTTCAGACTGTGTACTGTGATGGAATTGTGATGGGTATTGGTCACTGCAACTCGTTTTGGTCGAGATTTGATGAGTTAGATTTTTGATTTAGGCTATGACTTGTCTATTACATCCCAAGATTTGAAATCTGTATTTTAGGTTCTGTGTCCAGCTTAAAAATATGGAAACCAGTTTTGTATGACTTCTGTACAGGGATTCGACTGTGTATTCATGTGTTATCAATTCATTTTGTACAGCTTTTATGGTAGATATAACATATGTTAGATCCCTCTTAGCTGTTCATTGTACTTATACAATTGATGTATATATACATACATCTTATTTTTAATATTCAGCCATACTGTGTTGTTTTAGCTGACCACGACCTATTCCTTAGCTGTGCCTACTCTCCCTTTAGTTGTTCCTTGTCAATACACATGCTCTGATGTATACATAGATTTGATTTTATTAGCTGTTCATGGTGCGGCTTAGATTTGAAATATAAATGTATCCATATATTTTATTCCTATTAGCTGTTCACCTAGTTGATGTACATACCTATTCTTTGTACATACCCTATTTTTTCTCTTTAGCTTTTCATTTACAACATATAGGATCTGCTGAATAAATATACATAGATTTAGTTGCTTAGCTATGCATTTACTTAGATGTGTGAATATATTTGTTGTTTATGTCAATATCTTTTAGCTGTTTGTATGGATTTGATTTTTCAAATGTACACCTATGCTTAACTGTTCATATATATATTTCCGTCCAGATTTGGATGCAAATATATACATATATTGGATTTTCCTTCCAGTTGTAAAGATTTGGTAAAATGTACAAACATTGGTATTGATTATTTGTTTGCTATTTAAAATAATTAGTTGTACACTTCCTATTTTTGCTTAGCTGTTTTCCCCTTGTTCTGTTTAGCTGAAAAACAGCTTAGCTAGTGCCCTCAGCTATGTATTGTCATGTTCATTAGCTGCTTACCTCACTGTTTTTCTGTTCATGAAATTTATTACTATATATATATATATATATATATATATATATATATATATATATACTTATAGGCTTCCTGTTTCAGGTGAAGGAACAAGACATGCAGGAGAAGATTTATGTTGGACGGTCATGTTCATTTTATTTTGTAGCAGAAAGATTTGTATATGTATTTTCCTTTTTGTTTTCTCTTTTTTTTTTTTACTTGGTTGTTTCACTTTTTGTCAGGGAAGGGCCGAGATAGGAGCAAGACGTGCAGCAATTACAAGGAGCTGTTTGTCCATCCCAGTTAGCGTTGTACAACAATGCATTTACCTTAGTTGTTTATGTACTGTGTAAAGCTTTGATTTATGAATATATTTGTTTTTTTTTATTAGTTGTCCATTGTATGTATGGATTTGCGTAAAAATATATGAACACATTTTAGCTGTTAGGCTATCTGTGAGGCAATTTGAATTGTCTATTCATTTAGAGTTTTGGAAATTGTATTTGGTCTACTGTATTTGATTTAGATAGGTAGTACAACATCTTTTGCATAGACTTATATATATATATATATATATATATATATATATATATATATGAAGTCTACTGTGTATGGAAATATATCTAGCTGTTCATGCATCTGAGTCTATGGAAATCTTTGTTTTCCTATTTCTTGCAAGGCGTACTGTAGTCGAATTTAAAGTGGATTGCTTGCCCCATTTATTTCGCATTTGTACCGGCAAATATTTAAAAATATAATTGTGTATGTTGCGTGCAAGTTTAAGGTTGGTTTCATTAATCTCATATGATCTCAAACAAAGTAAATTAAGTTTTAAACAACTAAATTAATGATAAGACCATCGTATTAAAGCAACAGCTTCAATTTCAAATAGTATGAAGATTCAAAGCTTAACAATTAATGTTCTGAGTTTTAAAATGATATTCTATTTTTATAAAAACCCTTTTATAAATATATATATAATTTGCACGTCCATATATTTCTTAATAAACGAACTATATCTTGTAATTTCATTTAGAAATTATAAATCGATATTTAAATAAAATATACTAAATATTTACCAATAAAAATACGGGTCGTTACATTCCTTCCCCCTTAAAATAATTTCGTCCTCGAAATTGCTAAGTAAGAGGAATGTTGTCATCCCAATTATTTTCAAAATAATTATGGAATTATTATCAAATTCTAGGTTATAAAATTTACGAAGGATTCGTTAGCATTCCCGTTACGCTGTTTGACCAAACCAACTGCAAACGCCATTCTGGGCCTCACTTCAATCCAAGAAAACAAGAACCCAAACGAGTACCCTTTCAGGGTTATAAATCACCAATCCACTGTTCCAACAACCAATCGGCAATGTACAATCTATCTAACCAAATCAAACAACTTTTATTTTCAAACTCCAAATTCCAATTCCAATATCCTACTCTTAACCACGTTAAGTTTCCAAATCATATTTGATCAACTATTTATTCTCTAATTTGTACATTGCCATTTCAAACTCAAATTTTGATTTCTATTTCAAATGTTTTCCATTTTCTCTTCCCAATTCATATATGAAAAATTAGAGTTCTATTAGACCATTTCAAATTCATAGTCTAATTCGAATCCGATTCAAATAAATCAAGCAACTCAAAATCAATCATAAAATTATTCTTTTTCTATACAAAATATAATATGGCCAAAATTATTCCATCTGATCACTTTTAATAAAACATTATTGTGTCAGTTGCGAATTCAAAAATCGAACTGGTCAAATAACACAATATAAAACATTTTTATATAGAATTTACAAATACGCTCTCATATATATACACTCAAACTCAATCTAGGGTGTTACTAACCCCATCTCTATTGAGTTACGCCACAGAGCCAAGGTTACTACTCAACCAATAGCTCTGATACCACTGTAACGACCCGAAGATTTTTGGTAGGCTTTTCAACCATCCCTCCAACCCCCAAGGTAGAGGGCTAACCTCCCCCCGTGGCTTACAATGGTACCCCACCAACTCATTTTACGGCCAGCCTTTCGACTTCACAAACAACCCACATTTTCGGGACATGTAGGGGTAAGAGTCTCCCGTCCGCCACCTAACGCGAAGCGAGAACCCCCTATCATGCGACCAAGCACACAGCAAGAAAAGAGTTGGGGTATTTTAGTTACCTCTCAGACCTTGATCAACAACGTTCATACCTTAAAATAAATATAATTTGTAATCAAAACCCAGTATTCCATTCCAGTCTCAAAACAAATCCCATTTCACTAATTTATTTCAAATACGATTTCATAAAACTTTCTTACACTTGAAAAATCTCTTTCTTGGGTATGCTCGATCGTTCTTAATTCAATAATTAAGTAATTTCTTTATGAACATTACCTTTAGCGCGACCACTTTTAAACTAAGTAAATTTAAAAATTGGATTTGCTTATCAAATCCTATGATACTTTTCTTTTACCATATTCACTTTCACCAATTCTTTTAAATTAATAATTAATTTCAATAATCCCATTTAAATGTTCCTCAACTAACCATTTTCCACTTTTCAACCGTTAGGTTAATTTCCTTAATCTCATATTTACTAATTTGATTAACACCAGAATTGCTTTTATAAAATCAATTTACAATTCCTTATAAAAATAAATAAATAATTATTTCATTTTTATAAACTTTTATTCAAAATATATATCTCTCAAAATTCATCTTTAGTTATAAAATAAATTTTATAACTTCGGCTCTATCGATTTACCTGACGGTAAATCGATATAAATAAAACAATTTACTTTCAGGCCCTTTACTGCCGATTACTCAACCAATACTACCCATTGGTTAAAACCAACCACAGGTTGAATCAATGATCAATACTCAAATAAATCACCCAAACATGACAGTTTATGAAAATAAATAATATATTTGAGGAATCCGGTTGGATCCTTCCAACCTGTCCTTCCCTGTATTCAAATGGTTATCTCCAAACATATCAGTTAATTCCATTTAACTGATATATAACAGTAAACAACAACAATTCCACATCAACCAATTTTCCAAACAATTTAATCAGATCAAACAATTCAAACAAAACACGTTTACTTTATAAACGTGACCAACAAGGTAAATTACCTTTTTTTTTGGAACCAATCGTTAGAATAACGATTTGGGGTTTCACTGAAATTAAACAATAGTTTAATTTCTTCAGTTAAATCAACAAATGAATTATAACTAGCAAACAGCCAATCAGAGCACACGAAATAAAAACCCAATTTGTATAAAATATAAATGGGGAAAATACTGAGTGAGTTTAACTCACCTTGATTGGTTTGGTCATTCGGCGCTGGTTTTAATTAAATTAAACAACGTTTAATTTAATTAGAAAAAATTCCGTCCTTCCAGTCCTGACAGACACTGCTCCATCTCGATCCTCTCGTCTCTGGGGTTTTAACGGAATCAATCGCGTTTAAATCTGTTAAAGTATGCGAGAGATATCGCTTAAACAAATTGGTAAAGTAATTTTATTATTTTATGTTTGGATTTAAAGGTCATGGGCCTGTTACCTTGATTGTTCGGCCCGTTACTCTTCCTGCCCGTTATCCACCCAAAGAAAAACCCTCCCCCATCGTATACCAGCCCATTCCAACCTCCAGAAAAAAAAATCGACGCCTCCAGAAACATACTCCAATGGCCGAAACCCTAGATCCCCATCGCCCCTTCAACATACTCCAATGATTTTTTTTTTCGAATTGGATTTTCTGGTTTGCTGTATTTGTTCGAAGTGCTCTCTGAAATTGATGAACTTCATGCTTGAATACATGTGTATATATAGTGGTTGATTTAGTTGGATTAGATCAACGTCTATCACCGTTTGCCCTAGATAGATTTTGTCTATGTTTAGGCCATTGGGGTTTATCCCTTTTCAGACTGTGTACTGTGATGGAATTGTGATGGGTATTGGTCACTGCAACTCGTTTTGGTCGAGATTTGATGAGTTAGATTTTTGATTTAGGCTATGACTTGTCTATTACATCCCAAGATTTGAAATCTGTATTTTAGGTTCTGTGTCCAGCTTAAAAATATGGCAACCAGTTTTGTATGACTTCTTTACAGGGATTCGACTGTGTATTCATGTGTTATCAATTCATTCTGTACAGCTTTTATGGTAGATATAACATATGTTAGATCCCTCTTAGCTGTTCATTGTACTTATACAATTGATGTATATATACATACATCTTATTTTTAATATTCAGCCATACTGTGTTGTTTTAGCTGACCACGACCTATTCCTTAGTTGTGCCTACTCTCCCTTTAGTTGTTCCTTGTCAATACACATGCTCTGATGTATACATAGATTTGATTTTATTAGTTGTTCATGGTGCGGCTTAGATTTGAAATATAAATGTATCCATATATTTTATTCCTATTAGCTGTTCACCTAGTTGATGTACATACCTATTCTTTGTACATACCCTATTTTTTCTCTTTAGCTTTTCATTTACAACATATAGGATCTGCTGAATAAATATACATAGATTTAGTTGCTTAACTATGCATTTACTTAGATGTGTGAATATATTTGTTTTTTATGTCAATATCTTTTAGCTGTTTGTATGGATTTGATTTTTCAAATGTACACCTATGCTTAACTGTTCATATATATATATATATATATATATATATATATATATATATATATATATTTCCGTCCAGATTTGGATGCAAATATATACATATATTGGATTTTCCTTCCAGTTGTAAAGATTTGGTAAAATGTACAAACATTGGTATTGATTATTTGTTTGCTATTTAAAATAATTAGTTGTACACTTCCTATTTTTGCTTAGCTGTTTTCCCCTTATTCTGTTTAGCTGAAAAACAGCTTAGCTAGTGCCCTCAGCTATGTATTGTCATGTTCATTAGCTGCTTACCTCACTGTTTTTCTGTTCATGAAATTTATTACTATATATACTTATAGGCTTACTGTTTCAGGTGAAGGAACAAGACATGCAGGAGAAGATTTATGTTGGACGGTCATGTTCATTTTATTTTGTAGCAGAAAGATTTGTATATGTATTTTCCTTTTTGTTTTCTCTTTTTTTTTTACTTGGTTGTTTCACTTTTTGTCAGGGAAGGGCCGAGATAGGAGCAAGACGTGCAGCAATTACAAGGAGCTGTTTGTCCATCCTAGTCTGCGTTGTACAACAATGCATTTACCTTAGTTGTTTATGTACTGTGTAAAGCTTTGATTTATGAATATATTTGTTTTTTTTATTAGTTGTCCATTGTCTGCATGGATTTGCGTAAAAATATATGAACACATTTTAGCTGTTAGGCTATCTGTGAGGCAATTTGAATTGTCTATTCATTTAGAGTTTTGGAAATTGTATTTGGTCTACTGTATTTGATTTAGATAGGTAGTACAACAGCTTTTGCATAGACTTATATATATATATATATATATATATGAAGTCTACTGTGTATGGAAATATATCTAGCTGTTCATGCATCTGAGTCTATGGAAATCTGTGTTTTCCTATTTCTTGCAAGGCGTACTGTAGTCGAATTTAAAGTGGATTGCTTGCCCCTTTTATTTCGCATTTGTACTGGCAAATATTTAAAAATATAATTGTGTATGTTGCGTGCAAGTTTAAGGTTGGTTTCATTAATCTCATATGATCTCAAACAAAGTAAATTAAGTTTTAAACAACTAAATTAATGATAAGACCATCGTATTAAAGCAACAGCTTCAATTTCAAATAGTATGAAGATTCAAAGCTTAACAATTAACGTTCTGAGTTTTAAAATGATATTCTATTTTTATAAAAACCCTTTTATAAATATATATATATAATTTGCACGTCCATATATTTCTTAATAAACGAACTAGATCTTGTAATTTCATTTAGAAATTATAAATCGATATTTAAATAAAATATACTGAATATTTACCAATAAAAATACGGGTCGTTACAAGTGGGCCCCAGTGGCAGGTGGAGGCGCGGTTTGGAGAGGCAGTCAACGTGGGTGGTGTCGATCAGGGTCCGGCGTGTTCTGGTGGCGTCGGCGACGGTCTGAACGGAGGGAGCTCAAGTCGATGTTCTCCAGATAATTAAAAACAAAATGGTAACGTTTTAAACGTTATATTAAGCGTTATTAATTAAGTTAATTTTAATTTAATTATCCAATTTAGTAATTAACGCATAGATTGTCATATCTTTTCCATACAAGGTCCAAATCGCGCGAAACTGGGGCCATTGGAATCGTGATGAAGAGAGCTTCGCAACAAAACTGACAGGGTCCAAAACGGAGTAGATTAGAATTTCAGGAAAATTTTAATTCGAGCGATTCAGAATGAAAGAATGGAGGAGTGGAACCAATTGTGAGAACTCTTTCTCACTCAATTTATTTACAGTTAAATATGTACTAGGATGTAGACGGTGCTTAGCAGCACCCAACATCATTGATTGTACAAACCATGATTGTTTGTTTTGATTGAATGGACTGTATTGTGTTTATTGATTGTATAAAATGTAAAAAATATTCATGTATGGAATAAAATATTTGAACAATAAAAATATCATTTTTATTGAATGAATAAAATATATAAAATATTCATTTATGGAATAAAATATTTGAACGATAAAAATATATTTTTTATTGAATATATAAACCATATAAAATGGTCAAGTATGGAAAATAAATATTCATTTACAAATCGGATGATTTGTTTATGTACACTCATTTGACTGATATTGACTGGGACGATAATTTTACACATCGCCCAACTACACAAATAATATTCAATATTTTTTGGTTGAAACCCCACACGGGTATTAGGATGATATTTAACGTACATTAATCCCAATTGTTTTGTTGTATGTCAATCGATGGGTTGACAGACTGTTGTAAGCGTTAATTATTTATATTTAACGCTTATGCAATTGTGTAATGCACTCTGGATGATGGTTGAATGTGTTTGATTATTGTTGTGTACATGTGTGTATGAAATCCATATGAATAAAATTATATGGTAATTGACTGTGTCTGATTCCAATTCGGAAAGAACGAATATTTTAAATTAACAAATATTTTAAAATGACGAGTAATGAATATTTTTAAATAACTAATATTTTAAAATAATATTTAGTAATGGATTAAAATATGATTTTGATGTCCAATTTGGGATGGATGCGAAAATATTTAAATATATAAAGCCGTGTTGATTAGTTATGCGACATTTTAACGCGAATGACATTTATATCGATTTTATTCATTTTTATAATGAATATCGAAAAGGAAATGATTTCAAAATCTGATATTTTGAAAATATTATCATTTATATATTATAATGATAAGGAGTATTCAATTTTGATTTAAAATTGAAAATGAAGTTAGAATCGTTTTTAAAATGAATTTAAAACAATTTATAAAATAGGTTTTGAACGGAAATCGATGAAATATATATAATATATATTGTATGTATTTAATGGCTTGAATAGAACATGCCGCGCCGCGACCGTTCGCGAATTTTGACCATTGACTTCGAATTGATGATACGGGAGATCCGACCGTCGGATTCTCCTAAAATCAGAACCGTTGGGTTCGTATCGAAAATAGCTTTCCAACGAATATAAGAGATTTAAAATCTAACAGTTAGATTTGGAATTATGTCCAAATCAAATTTGGAAAAGGTCGCTGTAAGTGCAGTTTAATGACCGTTTATGGAAATCGACTGTACAAGCCTTGATAAAATTATTAAAAATATTAATAATTTGTGCAAAATCATAATAAATGGTTTGGAAAGAATTTGGATGAAAAATTCCACGTTTGTAAAGATAAAAATATATTTTTATCAAAATGAACTAGTTATGGACTAGAATTATAATCCAATATTTTTAAATATATAAATTGGATTTGAAATGGTTTTAAAAATAACCAGAATTTCCAATATATGAATTGGAATGGATTTGAATCGAAATTCTCTTCGGAATGTTTCAATATTGTATTCCGTGATTATATGGATATTGTGGAGGAATTCGGAAGATATAAATATCGTTTTTCCTAATATGATATTTGTTGATTTCAGAATTTGATATTGAATATAAGCCGATATAATTTCTATTCAGAGCCTTGTATTTAATATTGAATTGGATTTCGGGTTTGTCGTGAATGGTGTCTTCATTAACACTGTTCTTAAACCCAGTTGAGGAAAGAATAAATCTTTTAGTTAAGATTTAGTGAAATTTTCCAATTAATTAAGATTTAATTGGAATTGAATAAAAGAATTGGATTTTGGGTTTTTCGTGAATGGTTTCTTAAATAACACTGTTCTTAAACCCCGTGTGAAAAGAATAAATCTTTTAATTAAGATTATTAGTGTTTCCAGTTAATTAACATTTAATTGGAATAAAATGGAAGGTGAATTGGGTTTATTGTGAACTGTTTTTTAACGACATTCATACTTTAACCCGATTTGCAGTGAAATGTTATTTGGAATACATAAATCTTTTATTAAGATTTAATGGGATTTTCCAAAGGAAAGTTTTCCAATTTAATATATTAAATTGGAATTGAATGGAATTAGATTGGTAATAATCGAAGTGATCTTCTGTGGAGGAAGACTATTAATATATATGGAATTTAAAAGGCTTTTTCGTTATTCCATTTATATTATTGGTCGAGTACGGAAATTGATATCGATTATATATTGATTTATTTTTCCATGAAGATTCCATTTTTATGGAAGAGGATTTGGGTTTATTGTGAACCGTGTTTTAAATGACATTGGTTCTTTAACCCAGTTAAAAGACAGGATTACATGTCTGACATTGATTCCTTTATACCGTATTCGTTGATCTTCGCTAAATATATATCTTTTTGGTGGCGGAGAATTTATTCTCTTGATTAACACCCTTCTCTAAGACATATGAGCTTAGAGGTTATATATAGGCAAAAATCGATGGTACAGTGTAGATTATCGATGCGGCATGTTTGATTTCACAAAGTTAAATAATCATTAATATTGATTTTTGCGGAAGATTAAAACTAAGTGAAGTTTTAATGGTTTTTTAATTAGACTGGAATGTGAATGTGATAATTTAAATTATCAAATTTGGGAAATGATCGAGAAAGGAGCATCACCAGTTTTGCTCCAAGCGATAGTTAAATCTTTAATTAGATTTTAACGTGAAATGGTAATTAATTTTACCGATAACAAAGTGGTGTTAGATATGGAGTATTACCAGTTTTGCTCCATGGGATGAATAGGTTGGAATTGGGAAATTAAACAAATGATTACTTCGGTAAGGTTCTCTAATCCTGGCTAGTTGATAAACCTTAATTTGGTTTAGAATTAATATCCGAAGGAAGATTAAAGAATAAATTTAAAATAATTTATCTTTGATAAAATTAATGGGAATCTTTCCCAAAGTATAAGAATATTTGAATAAAGGAATATTCTAGATTGGAATGAGGCGTATGTTGTGTTTTTATAGCACTAGTTTATTATATACGTGAGTTATTCGGAAAGGCCTAGTTTATACCCATTCTGTATTCGACGATAAGTCGACGACGAAGACGGTGGTTGAAGACCGGAGGTATTCACATCGTTTAGATGATTACTGTTGTCTTGATTGGGCTGTGCACCCAAGACAAGGTAATAAGTGGTGATCGTCCAGACGTACTTGGAGATCGACCAGATATGCGAGGACCTCTCTCCTGTATTGGACATATGGGTCGTTCAGACCCGGAACGAACTTGTAAATGGATGTGTGTCTAACATTGGATTTTATTCCGTGTTGATTGATCTCTACTAAATATATATCTGTTTGTGGCGGAGAATTTATTCTCTTGATTAACACCCTTCTCTGAGATGTACGAGCTCAGAGTTTATATATCGATAGACATCAGTCACATGGCGTGAATTGCCTATGTGGCATGCGGAGATGTAAATGATCAAGGCTTCTGTTGAAATGCAAATTCTTGTGGTTGATGATCAAAGCACGGCCTTATGTGGCATAGCTTTGTGTAGCGTTAATTCGTGAGCCTCACACGCCGGTATGAACTAGAAACGAGAGAGGACTCCATGGAGGGCATGTGTTTCCTTCTAGCTCGGAGTGGTGTCATGGTGTTGAGCCCAGACATTTTTACTGATGTGGATGATGGAAAGCGAGACATCTCGGATATATTGGTCACTACGGGGCTGATGGATGATATGGTCGACATACTGAGCAGACTTACGCCCCATAGGGCGGGGAAACGTATTGTTTAGGAATTGTCAATCCTCAAACGTAAGAGAGGACCAGCCCTGGTTGCTCCAGGTGCAATTGCGGCTGAGCCTGAGTCATGGACTAGAGTGTCTAGAATTCGGTAAGGATGATCCCTTGCCTTGGTTCACAGATAGAATCCAATTTTCAATACGACATTAGGGTTTTGATTGTAAAACTAGTATAGCGACATAATAGTATGGGGTATTATGCCGTCTATGATTTATATTATGATGGAAATTGTTTTGAAATATATATACACTAATAATAATATCAGATTGTGTTTTATACGTATCAAGCATATTTTGGCCATTATAAAGTAATACTCTATCCTCCGATTTGCGTTGCATTGTGTGATTGGACTTGAGTCTTATAATGGTTTCATTGTTCTTTATTTAGCATTGCACTATTTGTTTTTTGCACTAGTATTCTTGGGGGTAAACCAGTTCTGTGTTATACGGCATGGTCCCTTGATATACCTAACTATAAAATCAAATTAATAACTGTTTTAGTTCTTACACCAGTCACATGACTGATGTAGTGGCTCGAAAATCCGTACCAATTTGAGCTGACTAATATCCTACACATTCAACTCAAAGTGCATGAAAGTTCAGATCATTAATAGAAAGAAATTAGAGGATGAGATAGAAAAGATAGAGCTAATAGATTAGAAGAAGAAGAAGAAGAACACAGCTGAACATAATCAGAGTAAACATGAATCTCACAGCGGAACGAATAAAATGTATTATATAACATAACTTTGAAATACAAAACTGTATTGTATATACATACCATTATCAGAGTACAATACATCATATCACAGCGGAAATAACTCTACATAACTAATGGTGAAGTCTCCTGCTTTGAGCTCCTCCAAGTGTATCTGTAAAAGCCTGAAACATTTGACTGCCCGTACAAATTTTGGGCACCCAAGAGTTTAGGGAAAACACAAACAAAATAAACTCTGGGTCAGTCATGAGACTGGTGTGAGTAAACTCCAATCATATTGCTTAACTTTGAAATATCCTTTTGAAACAAAAGGATAATAGTAAGACCATCCCACACATAAACATGGACGGTTTTTACCTTACTATAACCCAAAACACTTTGATATCAAAATTCAGTGATATTATAGTAATGTCTAATCAAGTAAATAACCAAATAGCAGAACGCTTGCATTTCATGCTCCACATATATATAGTATAAAATCATAAACCGCAGAGCGCTTATTGGAGAATGGATTCCAACAGACAAGGTATGGGAGCACCTTCCGATCATTGTACTCTAGAGGGCGTACAATAGGGTTCAACAAGAACGTCTTGCTACCCGGCCTCACATGACCGCCCACTCATTTAGCTTGAGTGTAGCAAATATATTATCATCCACGGTTGTTGGCCATCCAACCATCATCCGAAGATACAGAGTCGAAAAGAAGAAAAAATACGAATTTTCTCTAGATCGGTGATAATAAACCCTGCTTGGGTATGCCCCAACTAGCCATGCTGCCCTGCCCAACTTCTGTCATTTCCTGGTTGTGAGGCTAGAGGCTACGTCTATCTTTCAAAACATATGATCACCATTTACTATGAATTCCACATCGTCAAACCCGTCAATCCACTAATCGATTCCCAAAAATATCACGGGTATAAACAGCTAAGAGGAACGAATTCCTCCGCCACCGGACGTAATACCTTTTAGAGATCAACCTTATATGATTTGTCAGGTATACTCTGTCAGACACTCGTCCATACAAGTTGTCCTGGGACTGGACAAACAGAAAGCACCATTCTGGAACAGGACGACCCTTGCATTTCACTCCGTCTTCAATTTTCTCCACCATAATATAATTCGCAGCGCTTATGCTATACGGAGTGATTTTCAGATAATATATCCAACCGGTCTCTCCGTATTGACAACGATGGTCAAAACACTTTGATAATCGGTTATTTAACTATCGAAGTAAAAACAAACATTCGTTTAAATGTACAACTAAACATCACACAACCACAGCCCTTTTTATTTAACATTCATTCTTATTATTCAAGTTTCTATATCTTACCAGATATTTCTCAAACCCGTTATTAGCCTTTTCACACTTTTTTATTTTCTACACTTGGATATTATACCCTATCTGCATTGGAAAAATATTTCCAATTTCAATATAATTCATTTACACTTCTTCGGGGAAAAACTTAGTGAATTTCCAACCTTTCTACGGAATAGTGTTATATATAAAACAAGCAGTACATATAAATATTGAGGAATCTGGTTGGGTTCCTCCAACCGGTTTCCTGCAACCACCGATGTTAGCCAACACAATTAACACTAATTTCATACTAGGGAAAAATTTAATCAATGGAATCAGTATCCAACCAATGATGTGTATATATACGACGATATTCAACCAATTTAATTATAATTTACCAAATCAATCATCACAGAACATTCAACGATTATTTTAAAATATAATTATAATATTTTAAAATAAAACAGAGTTAGTGAATTTACTCACCTTGGCGCGTTAACTGTTAAATAACGATTTGCGTCGGTTGATTCACATCAGTCGTTCTACTTCGCCATAATTTCTGACGAGCTCCAAATGGTTCCGATCTACCTTCATAACGCGAGCAACTTCCGTACGATTCCATCGTCGACGAAAACTGAGCCACTAGTGTTCGCCGCACCCCGACCTATACCGACACGGACATCCATTTTACCGGACAAATACAGGAGTTCCTCTTCGCCAACCATTCCTTCTGTATTCTTCATACATACACGGATACACCCCTTACAAACATCATACGCACACGGCACACATCCGACTTCCTAGTATTAATGCTAGCACACATTTTTTTTTCTTTCTTCTCCATACTTTAAATCACACACTCCCAGTATTGCAACTTGTCCCCAAGCGTACCTCACGTCCATCATTTTCCACATCCATACTGTCCCTTCACAAGAGCCTTCAACGTTCCCTCCCCATTTAACACGCCAGCACTTCCGCAACCTCCATCAACATATCACCCGCGCCCTTTATGAAATACAAAGCAAGAACCATGCACAAGTTATCTTTAGCACCCTCTCCCATATAATACAGAATGCCCTGCTCCAACTACACACATCCTCTCATGTTTCACATACACCCCATGTACAATTTCACCATTTGCTTTACACTACAACATTGCTCTCACGTAACATTCTGCTTGTACCTCATCATTTCACACACAGCGCACCTTCCATTACCAAATACATGATGTTCGAACTCCTGTTACTTCCCTCCTTTCCTTACATACTCCACAGAATACACAAAAACATCACCATCATCTTTAAACTGCCTCAAACTCACTATTTTGCTTTTCCATCGCACTGCTTTTCTTCAAATTTCTTTCGTGATGCACAGTCGCTCCTCTTCTTGTCCAGACTTCACCGTTTCTTTAATGGCTTGCGCTCCCATTTCATGCCTGCACACACCTTACTCCTCACTAGTTCGCCACCCCTAATACCACGCATATCTCCTGCTCCTTTCACACTCACCATTTCGTCACCTCGAAGCCTTCATGACAGCTCCGAACCCCATGTCAACCAACACTTAACTCGATGGTTACTTCTCTCCTAAGTTTCGGATCAAGCTATATACATTTTATTTTTATTCATGATGTAATTTGTATTTCCATGGTTTTCCTTAGTTTTTCATTTCTGAGGGAATATGGATGCTCACGTTAGGGTTTATATATACATAAAAAACCAAGATGAGATCGAAGTCTCTCAGCGTAGGGACCAAAATCTCAAATCAAGACGATGGTCTTTTTAATACGAAAAGAAGGATTAGGTCGGTAGGCTTTGAAATTTTTGATGGCTTAGGGTATGGTTTAATATAGAAGGGGGAACGTAGGTTTTTGCTGTTGATTGAACAATTCATCTTAGGTATGTTACTTTGTTATTAAGCAATAGGGTTGTAGATAGTATATAGGCTAATAGTTGTCTTCTGATTGAAGAAACCGTGTAGGGATATGGTTTTAAAATAAGGGACAGGTACTGTGTACCTATTAAATAAGGCGCGAATTCAGCTATACGATAGGGTGATAGCAGGTATTAAGGTCGCATGTTTTAATGCATGATGCTTATTTAATTTTGATACGAAAGCAACATGGTTTGATTTCTTCCTTTGAATGAAATAGGTAATGGGAGGCTTTATTTGTTTATACATATGGCTTGTCTGGTATTAGATATTTAGGTGTCAGGTGCATGTGCTGATTTATGCTTCACGAGGGTACCCATTTCTTTGCTTCTAAGGAACCCAATAGCTTACCTATGAAGTTTGTCTATTTAAAGATACTTTATATAATGATTGTTGTGGGTTATTTGTGCTGCGAAATCCATGTGATATTGTGCATTGTTCACTGAGAATTATCGAAAGATAACACCAACTATAAAGTCATGTACACCAAATGTACCCAACTCCGTTCACTTACGAGCTTCTATGGACAGAAATAAAAACGCCGTTGTGTCGAGCAATGCCTCACGACTCCAAAAATATTAAAATATCGGTAGGTTAACTTATATTGTGAAACCCCAAAATATTGATGCAGGGTGCAAAATACTCCAAATAAAAAGTTGTGTATTTAATTAATTAAAAATTACAGTAAAATTCTAAAAATTAAATTATGACTATGTCTCAAAAGAATCTTGTCTAAATTCGAAACCAATATCTAGTTATATCAAATAAACCGTTACATTCGATAAACGATTCTATAGCGACTATTTGGAAATTTGATTTAGCCGTAACTCACAATCTGTACGATGAAATTTCCATTTTCCAGTTCCATCAGAAAAATATGGTTAAACAGATTCTAACGTTTCTTGTTTCGAAGAAATCCGACTAATAACGGATCCTGTGCACTCACTTGAAGTTCAGAACGTTAAATTACGGACTGCCGCGATACTACGGGCTCGATTATATTTAATATATATTTTTATAAGTTCAACTCCATTTTAATTAATATATAAATCCACTTATATTACAAATTCAATATTTAAACTATTTTAAATATTCACATACAAACCGATAAAAATGCGGGACATTACATCCCTTCCCCCTTAAAAGAATTTCATCCCCGAAATTACTAAGGTAGGGAAAATGCTACAATCAAAATTGATTTGGTTAGAAATCGTCTGTTTTACTTCCTATCTTCAGTTTCAACTAAATCGACTAACTTTAATTAAAATATTAATTTCTTCTTGTTAACGTATACTTTCAGAGATTCTGAAAATTTCTTAACGTCTTAAATTTCCGATAGATTTTGCTAGCATCTCCTTCGCATGGCTTAATCGGTATTACTACAACACGCCACTCTGGGCCTTCTCCAATCCAAAGGAAAATAAACAGCCAAGTGGCTTGCCAAATATCTCAAAAACTCTCATATCCAAATTTAACATAATCTTGTACCTTTTTGTTGGGCATTCAACTTTATCTCTTGCCACCAACTCGGCCTAAACTCCATTTTAACTCCAGTTCCATTCTTTGATTCCAAATTCTTACTCGCCAGTCCAATTCTTCAACCAAGTTAAGTTCCATTCAAAATTTTGTTTCACAAATTCAATTCCTTCATCAAATTAAATTCTACTCTATTACGATTTCCCATTAATCGACTTCAATTCAATCCCTTTTTTTTAACTTAGTTTAAGTTAAACTCTAATTCATTTATTTACTTTTATCATTTCAATTCATTTAACTTCACAAGTTAAATTTAAATCTCGCAATTCAAATTCCTGGGTTCTAATTCAAATCAGTTTGAAATAATATATAATTCAAAACATTTGAATTTCTAACAACTTATTTCCTCACAATAATTCGAAACAAAATCTTTGGTAGTAATCGTCACTTACCAACTCGAAAATGAACACTGATGATGTCCGGATCATCATCGGAATTATTTTCCAGCCATCGAAGTGAGTTCAATACTGTATTACTTTCAAAACTCATTTTTAAACACTTTATTTTGAAATTACATCAAAATATCCTTTCAAAATGCTTGGAAAATCATTTCTAAATTCCCAGGATTTAAAATTCCATATATTAAATCCAATTTCATTTACAAACCTTTTCCATGGTTTTAAATTCCAAATCTGATTTAAATTCAGATTTAGTTCATCTGATTTTGTATATTATACTTATATAATATTTCGTTTGGTTATTTATATAACGAACTCAATTATAAAACTTATTTGATCATAATAACGATCAACACTATAATAATCTCAAGATATATACTCCTTTTTATATCAAAATATAATTTGGGTAAAATTGTTTCATTTACCATCTTTTCAAAACATACTGTGTCGAATTACTCTGTTCAAGAGTTTAGAAACACCTATCAACATAGTTCGCATTACTGTTTCGACCAGAATTTATAAACCACTCGACTAACCAGTCAACACAATATTAAACAGTTTTTATATTTATTTACAAAAATGCGCTCATATATATACACTCATACTCAATCTAAGGTTTTACTAACCTCATCTCAATTGAGTCACCCCCCAGAGCTAAGGTAATAACTTAACCTATAGCTCCAATACCAACTGTAGTGGCCCAAAAATCCGTACCAATTTGAGCTGACTAATATCCTACACATTCAACTCAAAGTGCACGAAAGTTCAGATCATTAATAGATAGAAATTAGAGAATGAGATAGAAAAGATAGAACTAATAGATTAGAAGAAGAAGAAGAACACAGCTGAACATAATCAGAGTAAACACGAATCTCACAGCGGAACGAATAAAATGTATTATATAACATAACTTTGAAATACAAAACTATATTGTATATACATACCATTATCAGAGTACATTACATCATATCACAGCTGAAATAACTCTACATAACTAATGGTGAAGTCTCCTGCTTTGTGCTCCTCCAAGTGTATCTGTAAAATCCTGAAACACTTGACTGCCCATACAAATTTTGGGCACCTAAGAGTTTAAGGAAAACACAAAAAAAATAAACTCTGGGTTAGTCATGAGACTGGTGTGAGTAAACTCCAATCATATTGCTTAACTTTGAAAAATCCTTTTGAAACAGAAGGATAATAGTAAGACCAGCCCACACATAAACATGGACGGTTTTTACCTTACTATAACCCAAAACACTTTGATATCAAAATTCAGTGATATTATAGTAATGTCTAATCAAGTAAATAACCAAATAGCAGAACGCTTGGATCTCACGCTCCACATATATATAGTATAAAATCATAAACCGCAAGGCGCTTATTGGAGAATGGATTTGTAACACCCCGAATTTTCGAATAATCAAATTAACTAAATTTAAGAATACTTAATTTCAAATGTGGGAATTAAGGTAAACGGGTCGTGCCATTGCGTTCGTCTCGGAATTCTGCTTGAGATAGAGTCCGAGTTTGCGTAAAACGGATACCATATGAAGAAGATACGGACGAACGAAGTTAGGCAGAAAAACCAGAAACGGGCCAGAATGCACTGGCGCACTTGGGAAGTGCGCCAGAACAAAATTGCACTGGCGCATTTGGGAAGTGCGCCCATGCAATATTGCACTGGCGCACTTGGCAGGTGCGCCCAGGCCAAGGTAAAAATCTGCACAGATTTCTGAGGCTCTGATTCGAACGGTGAGTCAGTGCTGAGTCATTTCTGACTAGCTAATGAGTCATTAGGGTTTCTGGATAGTTCTAATCTAGACTGAATGGTTGCGATTAACTCTAGGGTCATCCGACGGCTATAATTAAATTGAAATTCTATATAAACATGTGTAGACTCAAACCCTAGAATCATAATCAAAATTAGATCAGTGGCCGTCATGTTGTCATTCCAAACCCTAGAGTAGCCGCCACCAACTAGAAGCAAATTAAAGACAACAATTCAAATCAAGCCTAAAACTACAACAACGAAATTGTCTACAACAAGGGAACGCTAACCAATTACAGAATTCAGATCCCAGAACTCAAGACCCCCTTTTTTCGGTGAGTTCTAGTCACTTTTAGGTTTAAATAAATAAAAGTGAATCGTGGTAGACTATGATTTGGGTATATGTTGTTTGTAGTTATGCCAGTTTATTGTTGTGAATCATGAGATGATGAAAGTTCATTATTGTTGTGAATCATGAAGTTATGCAAGTTATTATGTTGAGAAACTATGAACCTATGCAAGTTGTTGCGTTGTTAATTCATGAATATATGCTAGTTGTTATGTTATGAATCATGAACCTATGTAAGTTACCTATGCAAGTTGATAAGTTGTTAATTCATGAACCTATGCTAGTTGTTATGTTGTGGATCATGAACCTATGTAAGTCACCTATGCAAGAAGTTATGTTATGAATCATGCAAGTTGTTATATTGTGAATCATGAACCCATATAAGTTGTTGATTATGTTGAGAATCGTGAACCTATGTTAGTTGTTAATTATGTTGTTAATTCATAAACCTATGCAAGTTGTTATGAATCTATGCAAGTTGTTAATTATGTGGTGAATCATAATTATATGCGAAGTTATCATGTCATTTTCCCTATTTGTCATGCTTATGCCAAAAATTGTACTGAAAACGATCACCTTGTCATTCCCTTTATTTTATTGTTATGGCGAGGCTACCTTGTAGCCTCGATGACGCCAAAAACGCAAATGGTTACGCTAGTTAAGAAACAGGGAAAAAGGGAATTTGTAATAGGCATAATTTACATAGTGATTATGTAAATTGGACACATGATTCTAGTAGGGAAACATATAAATAATTACATATTATGACATGGGTAAAATTGGGTAAAAATGATATAATTTGAATATGACCATTTATGGATAGGAAATTCAAATTGCTAATAAGATAGGTATTGACACCTATAAAAAGGAAATGATTAATTAATTAACTTAATTAATCAAAATAGGAATGGTTAAGCAATTAAAGTCTGAAGATTTAATATTGAGAATTGGCATAAAATAAATTTGTGATGTTAATTGGTATGATTTTACATACCATAAATAGATGGACATAATTGAGTCAATTATGGCCATAGTTAAATTTGGAATTGATTGATAATTTGAATAGGGAAATTAATTCAAATTGGGGAATGATTAATTAGGAGTAATTAATCGTCTAAGACACGAGGTTAGGCTCTTTTGTGGTGTAAGACTGCCCGGACCTGCCCGGCAAATCCAGCTGCCACAAATGCCAGTCTAATGTGGGAGGTCTTAGGCATAAATTAAATGCGTAACAATTGTAAAGACACGAGGTTAGGGTCTTTTGTGGTGTAAGACTGCCCGGACCCGCCCGGCAAATCCAGCTGCCACAAATGCCAGTCTAATGTGGGAGGTCTTTATAAGGTTACGGTCTTAATGAATTAAGAAACACTTAACCAGATAAACATGCAGTGGGACATGAGGGGTTAAGTGGGTGCCTTGGGTGGCATATGGAATTAAGTGGGTGCCTTGGGTGGCAAGTGAAATACGATTAGATGTTTCAATAATTAATTAATGCGGATTAAAGACTACTTAACCTAACTTAATACATATGGACTGTATGATGATAGACATAAGTTAGGGTTAAGTGAAACGAATTGGATTGAGGGTGGGTTAAGTACAACTGATGGGTAGGTGGGTAATATTAATATATATAGGCCCACAAACTTAACCATTACATAAATAGGATTAAATCAGTGGGAGGGTTAAGTACAACTGAAGGGTAGGTGGGTAATATTAGTATATATAGGCCCACAAACTTAACCATTAAAAGGGGGTTATGTAATTAAAGACACCTAATGGTATACATAACCGGGGCAGAATAGTAAAGTTATGTATTAAAGACACCCTTAGGGGTACGCATAACTAATGGGAATAGGTAGAGTTATGTATTAAAGACACCTATAGGTACGCATAACCGATAGGTAGAATAGGGGTTATGTATTAAAGACACCTATAGATATGCATAACTGATTGAGGGCTATGTAATTAAAGACACCTTAGGGTATACATGGTCAGTAGAAAACCTAGTGGGGATACAAGACATAGGGGAGAGCTTGTATCATGTTGTGTGGGACCCATTTCAGTCAGTAACCCGGAGGGGTATCAAAGTAAAGAACCCCGTACTAGGCGGGGAAGGGACATGCTTACTGATTGATTGTAAGAGATCCAAAACGAGACGGATGGTGTGGGCGGCGCAAATCGACCGGGGACATGTGCGTGCATGGGCCGGGCAGAGGGGGACAAGACGACCGTGACACCAGTAGGTATAACTGTGCACACCTTGGGTTGCCACTTTAGGGAAGTGATACCCACTAGTTATGGGACCAGCACAGGGTATCTACAGAGTAGGGAGCCGATCGATTAGGGTAGTGGTTAGGGTATACCTGGACGTATGCCCTAAGTCTACCAATTTATAGTAGGAGGGTAGTGGGTACGACTAGTTGAGGTAGGAGCAGGCGGCACCTATGACAGCAGCTAGGAATACACGAAAGTACCACCATCGTTATCATTAGCGGAAGGGATCACCCCATCTTGATTTTACTAGTAATAGTGCAGAGTAGTTTGTGGTGAAGCATACATCTTACCTTACTTGTCCTGTCATACCTGCCATCTGTACCGTGAATCCTCTTATCCACTTTGTATGCCTGTCATGTTTACCTTTATTTATTTACTAGCTAAAAGTTACTGGACTCACCAGACGTATGTCTGACCTAGTTTGTTTCGCCTTTTTTCTTCCGTTTCCCCCTGGTTCTCAGGGAGGAAACACCCAGGTTTAGTCAGGATTTGGATATCATCTTCTAGGAGCTACTTCTGAAGTATGGCTCGAGTCTCTGTCTCTTATATAGCTTGCTTTTTAATATGGGGAATGATGTTTTTCTTTTAAATACCTATGTACTCTGATGATGTAAGACAGAAGTGTTTTAATGGTTTTATGACTCATGGTATTATGTAACAAAGTATTTTGGTGATTTAATAAAGTTGTTTATTTTCCGCTGCAAAATATTTATATCTGTCTTGTGATATTCTGTGTCTGTTTACCAAAAATGCTCCACTGAAGTTAAGCCATTCCCCTTGTGAGTGACCTTAATGGAGGTGGGGTGTAACAGGATTCCAACAAACAAGGTATGGGAGCACCTTCCGATCAGTGTACTCTAGAGGGCATACACTGGGGTTCAACAAGAACGTCTTGCAACCCGGCCTCACATGACCGCCCACTCATTTAGCTTGAGTGCAGCGAATATATTATCACCCACGGTTGTTATTCATCCAACCATCATCCGAAGATACAGAGTCGAAAAGAAGAGCAAATATGAATTTTCTCTAGATCGGTGACAAGACACCCTGCTTGGGTGTGATAACCCCAAACTTCCACTGGGTGAAAGTAAGGAATAATCATTTGGAATACAACATAAATATAACAATACATATCACTGATACAACATAGCAAAGGAAAACCATAGTATAATAACAGCATAGCAGCGGAAATATAATGTCATAAACCACAGAATCCCAACAGTCACATAATTCCAAATTATTACATCAAGTCTGCAGAAATGGAAATAAGTTCCAACTCCCAAAATAAGCAATACGAAATGAAACAAGTCTAATGTCTGAAAATAAAAAGAGAAAAATGCAATAGAGAGAAATGATAGATATCTTCAAAGCTCCAAGCCATCACCTCTCCACAAAAGCAAATCCAAGCAAAGATAATGAGCAACTCCAAGACAAGACTCCAAGCAGAGAATGAACCTGTTTACTTGGCTGCCCATGTGTAAAGAGGGCACCCGAGTTTGCAAAAAGGTGAAACAAACTACGGGTCAGTCGTGGGACTGGTATGAGAATTCTTAACTAGTTTACTAATAATAATATGACAAATCCAAAGACCACGCCGCTAATGCGGAACGGATTTACTCAATGGATTGTCGTGCATAATTTAAAGTGTCAGAACAAGCAGATAAATAGATCGTACAACATCGCAATGCTTTTTAGAAAAATGGAACCACCATAAGACTCAAGTCCCATCACACAATGCAACGCACACCAGAGGATAGAGTTTTTCCCTTATGGTGATTAAACATGTTAAATACGGCAAATACGAGTTTAATATTATTATTATTAGTGTATAATTAAACATTTCAAAATAAATGTATCAATCCTAGGAAACATAGTACCCCATCCTACTATATCTCCATACTAGTAATACAATCAAAACCGTAGGGTCGAATTTGGAATTTGGATTTCCATCTGAGTCAAGGCTAGGGAGGAGCTCCTTACCGATTTGAGACACTCTAGCCAGTGTCCCAGGATTGGTACTCTGTCCAACCCTTGGATCCTGCAGGGTCGGTCCACACTTACTTTTGTGGATTAGTTATGCCTGAACACATGTTTCCCGGTCCTATGGGACCTATCATCTGAGGCGTCTCATTCCATCATCCACATAAGTAAAATGTCTGGGCTCCATACCATGACACCACTTCTAGCTAGAAAGAAACATGCTGCTCTCCCTGCGTTCCCTTCTCCCGTTTTAGACTCCGCCGGTGTGTGAGGCTCGTGAAGTCACGTCATACACAAAGCTATACCTAAACAGGTTATGCTTTGATCATCCCATAAGGCCTGCTTTTCAACAAAGCCTTGATCTTATGCATCTTAGCATGCCACATCGTCAATCCATACCATACTACTGATTTCAACCAACATATAACCTCTGAGCTCGTACGTCTCAGAGAAGGGTGTAAAACACCAAACAGATATATGTTTAGTAGAGATCAATAGATACAGTATAAAGGAGTACCACGTCAGACATGCAATCCATTTATACGCTTATGCTCTGGGTCTGAGCGAAAGCCAAATCCGTTCAATCAACATGTTCGCTCGGACGACGACCATGACCTCGAATTGGGAGCAAATCAATTCGAAGCCTCAATCGCTGTCCTCTTGAGGGGAAGATTGACGGTCTTCATTAATCGTCTTCTTCTTCAATTCTCATCGTCGTTTGATTATTTGGAATGAGATTAACTCGGCCTTTCAAAAAAATCTTCGTATATATATATGTATATATATTGAAAACTCTTCCTTATCGTTATTTCTAATTTATAATGATTATTTCCTATTTTAATTAATTAAAAATAATTAAATCTTTAATCAACGACGATTGAGGTCAATGGCGATTCTGGCGCTGTTTTCAACCAATTTTGATTTTCACATATCTCAAAATCTAACCGTTGGATTTTGACATATTATATATCGTTGGAAAGATTTTTCCAACACGGTCCTAACGGTTTCAGTTTCAAGAAAATCCGCCGGTTGGATCTTCTTGTATAGTCATTTAAAGATATAATTTTAAAACGCGAACTACCGCGCTCGATTCGTTTAATTTTAATTATATTTATATATAAACATATAACCATAAACCGTTTAAATCTTTATTATAATGAATATTCTCATTCTTTATCCTTTCATCCCTTTTTATACAGTAAATTGTAAATCATACTTGAATGGTGAATTCTTCCTTTTTAATTCCTTTAATTTCTTTAATTTACGGTAAAATGTAAATTTTATTTCATCGTCCAATTCCTTCTTTTAATTCCATTCTTACATGAAAAAAATGTAATTTATAATTCATCATTCTTAATTACATATAAAAATATAAATTTCATTTACAATGTAAATCCTACTTTTTATTTACATTATAAAGATGTAATCTTTGTTTACAATGTAAATCCATACATTCATTTCATAGAATAAAATGAAATTTCATTCATGCGGGTTAAATTCATTCATAATTTACATAATAATATGTAATTTATGTCATATGATGAAAATTCATTCATAAATTACATATAAAAATGTAATTTACTTTATGCGGACTAGTTTCATTCATAAAATAAAATGTAATTTATTTCATGCGATCTTAACTCATTCATAAAATGCATATACAAATGTATTTTATTTCATGCGATGTTAATTCATTCATAAAATACATATAAAAATGTAATTTATTTTATGAGGTCTTAATTCATTCATAGAATACATATAAAAATGTATTTTATTTTATGCGGGCTTCATTCATTCATAAATTACATAAATAAATGTAATTTATGTCATGTGGTCTAATTTCCTTTACAAATTACATAAATAAATGTAATTCATGTCATGCGGTCTAATTTCATTTATAAATTACATAAATAAATGTAATTTATGTCATGCGGTCTAATTTCATTTATAAAGTACATAAATAAATGTAATTCATGTCATGCGGTCTAATTTCATTTATAAATTACATAAATAAATGTAATTCATGTCATGCGGTCTAATTTCATTTATATTAGTATTATAAATAATGTTAATTTTCTTACAGTGTAATTCCCCTTTTTATTTCCATTATAAATAATGCAATGTTATCCTACGTTGTAATTACTATATAATGTACATTAAAAATAATGTAAGATGTACATACGGTGAGACTCATATATATTTACATAAAAAAAATGTAAATTTAACACACGGTGAAATTTCTATATATTCACATTAAGAAAAATGTAAATTCTCATGCTTGTCACATTTTTATTGAATTTGCCTTCAACAAAATGTAAACTTCTATTCTCAAGTTACAATATAAAATCCATTCTTCTTCACAATGTAAAATTTACTCTTTAAACACAATGTAAAGTCCATTCTTTTTATTACATTAAAATTAATGTAATTCTCCCTACGGTGAAATTTTTCATATATTAGCATTAGAAATAATGTTAACAAATCCTACGGTTAAATTTACATATATCAACATTAAAAATAATGTTAACAATTTCTACGGTCAAATTTTCATATGTTAACATTAAGAATAATGTTAACAATTTCTACGGTCAAATTTTCATATGTTAACATTAAAAATAATGTTAACAATCTCTACAGTTTAATTCACTATTTAATTTACATTAAAATGATGTAAATTCATACATGCGGTGAAAATACTCTATTTACATAATAAAAATGAAAATTTCATGTCATCGCAATTTCTGATATTGAATTTACAAAATTAAATGTAAATTCATGTCATCGCCAATCCTAATATTGAATTTACAAAATAAAATTGTATATTCAAGTCAACGCAAAATTTTAACTTTAATTTACATAAGTAAATGTAAATTTTTATATCTTCGCACAATTCTAGCTTTAATTTACATAATAAAATGTCAATTTTATATCAACGCAAAATTCTAGCTTTAATTTGCATAATAAAATGTAAATTTAATATCAACGCAAAATTCTTGCTTTAATTTACATAATAAAATGTAAATTTAATATCAACGCAAAATTCTTGCTTTAATTTACATAATAAAATGTAAATTTAATATCAACGCAAAATTCTAACTATAATTTACAAATAAAAATGTAAATTCTATGTCAATGCACAATTCTAACTTTATTTACATAATAAAATGTAAAATTTATGTCATCACAACATTCTAACTTTTATTTACATAATAAAATGTTAAATTTTGTGTCATCGCCCATGCTAATATTGAATTTACAAAATAAAAATGTAAATTTTGTGTCAACGACGAATTTTAACTTTAATTTACAAAATAAATTGTAAATCTCCTATCAACGACAAATTCTAAATTTTAATTTACAAAATAGATTGTAAATTTCATATCAACAACAAATTCTAATTTTTAATTTACAAAATAAATTGTGAATTTCATCTCAACAACACATTCTAATTTTTTTTTTATTTACAAAATAAATTGTAAATTTCATGTTATCAAAAATTCACAACATTCAAATAATCCAAGAGGTCTAGATCTAACAGTTAGAATCAACATAACATACAGGGTGATGTATATTTTGGCATATGACAAATCGGCGAGGCATAATTCAATAATATTAACAAATAATCTATTTTAATTAGCCAATAATTTCAGATCTAATGTTTAGATTCGCGGATCTAACATCATACAGTCATAAACAACTTAGATCCGTATTTCAATATCGCTACATAGCAGATCAGTCAATATTCTTTAATAACAAAGAATTAATAAATAATTAAATAAATTAAATTTAATTAAAAATAAATTCTCATCGCTGTTGGTTCTGAGATGAATCGAGTTTGATCAGATTTGATGTTCGAATTCAAGACGGTTGCGGATCTGAAACATTTTACATGCAAATTCATATGAAAAATAAAAAACAGCTTTTAACAACTGTCACAGCCACGTTTATAAGCGTTACAAAATCTGAAGCTTTTACCTTTAGGAAAGTGTTCAAATCTTTGTTTTCAATTTGCGGGAGCTACGGTTGATGAAACGACGAACCGTTTGTTGGAGGTGGAAGAGCTTGGAGAGACCTATGATCGGCCAGAAGGTGGGGGCACTCGGCGGCTGTGGGGCCCAGGGGAGGCGCGACCGGCGCGGGTTTGTGGGGCTCTAGCGGCTTCGTCGAGGCACGGTTCGAGGTGATTCTTGTCGGAGATCAAAGAGCTCGGAAAGAGCTTCGAAACGGGTACTCACACGCTAAATTTCGTTGAAAAATGAAGGAGAAATCGAAGTATGAAGATTTGAAAACTCATGGGTTTCAGTGGCTGCCATATGCGGCTGAAGAAGAAGAAGGAGACCCGACTTTGCATTATATAATATTATATTAGGGTATTTTAATTATTATTTAATTGGCCCGCTTAAGCCCGTTTTGGTCCGAACTCCGATTCAGGCCTGCTTACTGTAGTTCTTAAGGTTTTGACACCTTCTGAACGCAATGGGCTATGTCCCGGGGTCTAATTCCAAGGCCTATTATGAGTTTTGGAATAATTACATTATTTTATTAATATTTTAATGTGTACCGTACATGAAAATTCACCGAGGTCACAAATTAACTTCAAAAATTCTCGAAAAATATATTTAGCTATGTTTTGATGCTGTGGACCTATGAAAATTAATTTCGTTCAATTCTGAGCCCATATGGATCTTTAATGAATTTTTAAAGTCAAAAATTTGCCCGTTTACACGGAAAAATCAATTATAATTATATTTTAATTCTAAAAATTACCAAAAAATCATTTTTAGCTTTTTTTTGATGATACGAATCCAACAAAATTTATTTCGTTGAATTTTGAGACTTTTTGAAAAATGACTATTTTTCAGTTAATTAATTTTGACCGAATTGACAAAATACAGTTTCTTTTGCCACACTCACAAATTAACTCGGAAGATTATAAAAATTGAAATCTATCAATAATTTAATATTCCAAATCCAACAAAAGTGGTTTCGTCGAAAACGGACACTGTTTGAAAAATCATTATTTTCCATGGTTATATATTTTATATTAAAAATACATTTTTAAACAAATAATTTTCGAAACTCCAAATATATAAGTGTTTATACTTTTTAAATGCAGAAACGTCATTCCGGACTCAATGGAAGTGGTTTCAAGTTCAAAATCCTTCGTATGTGAAAAGTAGCTTTTTGGACCATATATATATTATATAAATTCTTACAGCGACCTTTCAAATTTTTGACATAACTTATAAATTATAATCTAAAATTTAAATTTCTTAAATTCATTATATAGATATTGACAATACGAACCTAACATTTCTTGTTTTATCCAATTACGTTTTAGAACCAATTTTATACAATTTTTCAAAGTTCAAAACTAAAAATTGAAATTACCGCACCCTTTCGGGCTCGGAATGGAATTTATAAAACTTTTAAAGTCTTACTTCAAATAAAATAAATTTTTAATCATTATTATTTAAAATAAATTATTTTAAATAGCCAAAACTCATTAAAATTATTTAAAATAAAATTTTAAATTTCCCCCAAAAATCAGGGTTGTTACAATCTCCCCCACTTAAGAACTTTTCGTCCTCGAAAAGGAAAAAGAAAAAGAAGAAAGAGGATAGGAGAGAGAGAAAGCCAAGCAACGACTCATAAAATCAAAACTCAAAAGGAAATAAAAGTAACATGGGAGATGTAACTTATTCTAGGCGTACCTATAGAAACATCAGACTTCCCTCCTCCTTCAGTAGAAACTGGCACTGAAGAAGTTGGTCCTTTCGCTCCTTCGTAAACATGTGCCACTTGAGCATCGCCACTTTCTTTAGTCTTCTTCGAATGTACGATCAAGGGAAGAGTCAAAACAACTGTAATGGTGATTCTAAGAGATAGAAAAGATCGAAGGATGAATGAAAAGATAACGAAAGTGACTAGCTATTATGTATCACATGAAATGTTCTCCATAGAATATTGTGATTCTATGTAAACGAATTTGTTATAAATATGTCATATTCCAAAGCTAAGTTTAACCAAAGCTCTGATACCAATTGTGATAACCCCAAACTTCCACTGGGTGAAAGTAAGGAATAATCATTTGGAATACAACATAAATATAACAATACATATCACTGATACAACATAGCAAAGGAAAACCATAGTATAATAACATCATAGCGGCAGAAATATAATGTCATAAACCACAGAATCCCAACAGTCACAGAATTCCAAATTATTACATCAAGTTTGCAGAAATGGAAATAAGTTCCAACTCCCAAAATAAGCAATACGAAATGAAACAAGTCTAATTTCTGAAAATAAAAAGAGAAAAATGCAATAGAGAGAAATGATAGATATCTTCAAAGCTCCAAGCCATCAACTCTCCACAAAAGCAAATCCAAGCAAAGATAATGAGCAACTCCAAGACAAGACTCCAAGCAGAGAATGAACCTGTTTACTTGGCTGCCCGTGTGTAAAGAGGGCACCCGAGTTTGCAAAAAGGTGAAACAAACTACGGGTCAGTCGTGGGACTGGTATGAGAATTCTTAACTAGTTTACTAATAATAATATGACAAATCCAAAGACCACGCCGCTAATGCGGAACGGATTTACTCAATGGATTGTCGTGCATAATTTAAAGTGTCAGAACAAGCAGATAAATAGATCGTACAACATCGCAATGCTTTTTAGAAAAATGGAATCACCATAAGACTCAAGTCCCATCACACAATGCAACGCACACCAGAGGATAGAGTTTTTCCCTTATGGTGATTAAACATGTTAAATACGGCAAATACGAGTTTAGTATTATTATTAGTGTATAATTAAACATTTCAAAATAAATGTATCAATCCTAGGAAACATAGTACCCCATCCTATTGTATATCCATACTAGTAATACAATCAAAACCGTAGGGTCGTATATGGAATTTGGATTTCCATCTGAGTCAAGGCTAGGGAGGAGCTCCTTACCGATTTGAGACACTCTAGCCAGTGTCCCAGGATTGGTACTCTGTCCAACCTTTGGATCCTGCAGGGTCGGTCCACACTTACTTTTGTGGATTAGTTATGCCTGAACACATGTTTCCCGGTCCTATGGGACCTATCATCCGAGGCGCCTCATTCCATCATCCACATGAGTAAAATGTCTGGGCTCCATACCATGACACCACTTCTAGCTAGAAAGAAACATGCTGCTCTCCCTGCGTTAACATGCTGCTCTCCCTGCGTTCCCTTCTCCCTTTTAGACTCCGCCGGTGTGTGAGGCTCGTGAAGTCACGTCATACACAAAGCTATACCTAAACAGGTTATGCTTTGATCATCCCACAAGGCCTGCTTTTCAACAAAGCCTTGGTCTTATGCATCTTAGCATGCCACATCGTCAATCCATACCATACTACTGATTTCAGCCAACATATAACCTCTGAGCTCGTACGTCTCAGAGAAGGGTGTAAAACACCAAACAGATATATGTTTAGCAGAGATCAATAGATACAGTATAAAGGAGTACCACGTCAGACATGCAATCCATTTATACGCTTATGCTCTGGGTCTGAGCGAAAGCCAAATTCGTTCAATCAACATGTTCGCTCGGACGACGACCATGACCTCGAATTGGGAGCAAATCAATTCGAAGCCTCAATCGCTGTCCTCCTGAGGGGAAGATTGACGGTCTTCATTAGTCGTCTTCTTCTTCAATTCTCATCGTCGTTTGATTAATTGGAATGAGATTAACTCGGCCTTTCCAAAAAATCTTCGTATATATATATATACATATATATATATATATTTATATATATATATATATTGAAAACTCTTCCTTATCGTTATTTCTAATTTATAACGATTATTTCCTATTTTAATTAATTAAAAATAATTAAATCTTTAATCAACGACGATTCAGGTCAATGGCGATTCTGGCTCTGTTTTCAACCAATTTTGATTTTCACATATCTCAAAATCTAACCGTTGGATTTTGACATATTATATATCGTTGGAAAGATTTTTCCAACACGGTCCTAACGGTTTCAGTTTCAAGAAAATCCGCCGGTCGGATCTTCTTGTATAGTCATTTAAAGATATAATTTTAAAACGCGAACTACCGCGCTCGATTCGTTTAATTTTAATTATATTTATATATAAACATATAACCATAAACCGTTTAAATCTTTATTATAATGAATATTCTCATTCTTTATCCTTTCATCCCTTTTTATACATTAAATTGTAAATCATACTTGAATGGTGAATTCTTCCTTTTTAATTCCTTTAATTTCTTTAATTTACGGTAAAATGTAAATTTTATTTCATCGTCCAATTCCTTCTTTTAATTCCATTCTTACATGAAAAAAATGTAATTTATAATTCATCATTCTTAATTACATATAAAAATATAAATTTCATTTACAATGTAAATCCTACTTTTTATTTACATTATAAAGATGTAATCTTTGTTTACAATGTAAATCCATTCATTCATTTCATAGAATAAAATGAAATTTCATTCATGCGGGTTAAATTCATTCATAATTTACATAATAATATGTAATTTATGTCATATGATGAAAATTCATTCATAAATTACATATAAAAATGTAATTTACTTTATGCGGACTAATTTCATTCATAAAATAAAATGTAATTTATTTCATGCGATCTTAACTCATTCATAAAATGCATATACAAATGTATTTTATTTCATGCGATGTTAATTCATTCATAAAATACATATAAAAATGTAATTTATTTTATGAGGTCATAATTCATTCATAGAATACATATAAAAATGTATTTTATTTTATGCGGGCTTCATTCATTCATAAATTACATAAATAAATGTAATTTATGTCATGTGGTCTAATTTCCTTTACAAATTACATAAATAAATGTAATTCATGTCATGCGGTCTAATTTCATTTATAAATTACATAAATAAATGTAATTCATGTCATGCGGTCTAATTTCATTTATAAAGTACATAAATAATTGTAATTCATGTCATGCGGTCTAATTTCATTTATAAATTACATAAATAAATGTAATTCATGTCATGCGGTCTAATTTCATTTATATTAGTATTATAAATAATGTTAATTTTCTTACAGTGTAATTCCCCCTTTTCTTTCCATTATAAATAATGCAATGTTATCCTACGTTGTAATTACTATATAATGTACATTAAAAATAATGTAAGATGTACATACGGTGAGACTCATATATATTTACATAAAAAAATGTAAATTTAACATACGGTGAAATTTCTATATATTCACATTAAGAAAAATGTAAATTCTCATGCTTGTCACATTTTTATTGAATTTGCCTTTAACAAAATGTAAACTTCTATTCTCAAGTTACAATATAAAATCCATTCTTCTTCACAATGTAAAATTTACTCTTTAAACACAATGTAAAGTCCATTCTTTTTATTACATTAAAATTAATGTAATTCTCCCTACGGTGAAATTTTTCATATATTAGCATTAGAAATAATGTTAACAAATCCTGCGGTTAAATTTACATATATCAACATTAAAAATAATGTTAACAATTTCTACGGTCAAATTTTCATATGTTAACATTAAGAATAATGTTAACAATTTCTACGGTCAAATTTTCATATGTTAACATTAAAAATAATGGTAACAATATCTACAGTTTAATTCACTATTTAATTTACATTAAAATGATGTAAATTCATACATGCGGTGAAAATACTCTATTTACATAATAAAAATGAAAATTTCATGTCTTCGCAATTTCTGATATTGAATTTACAAAATTAAATGTAAATTCATGTCATCGCCAATCCTAATATTGAATTTACAAAATAAAAATGTATATTCAAGTCAACGCAAAATTTTAACTTTAATTTACATAAATAAATGTAAATTTTTATATCTTCGCACAATTCTAGCTTTAATTTACGTAATAAAATGTCAATTTTATATCAACGCAAAATTCTAGCTTTAATTTGCATAATAAAATGTAAATTTAATATCAACGCAAAATTCTTGCTTTAATTTACATAATAAAATGTAAATTTAATATCAACGCAAAATTCTTGCTTTAATTTACATAATAAAATGTAAATTTAATATCAACGCAAAATTCTAACTATAATTTACAAATAAAAATGTAAATTCTATGTCAACGCACAATTCTAACTTTATTTACATAATAAAATGTAAAATTTATGTCATCACAACATTCTAACTTTTATTTACATAATAAAATGTTAAATTTTGTGTCATCGCCCATGCTAATATTGAATTTACAAAATAAAAATGTAAATTTTGTGTCAACGACGAATTTTAACTTTAATTTACAAAATAAATTGTAAATCTCCTATCAACAACAAATTCTAAATTTTAATTTACAAAATAGATTGTAAATTTCATATCAACAACAAATTCTAATTTTTAATTTACAAAATAAATTGTGAATTTCATCTCAACAACACATTCTAATTTTTTTTTATTTACAAAATAAATTGTAAATTTCATGTTATCAAAAATTCACAACATTCAAATAATCCAAGAGGTCTAGATCTAACAGTTCAAATCAACATAACATACAGGGTGATGTATATTTTGGCATATGACAAATCGGCGAGGCATAATTCAATAATATTAACAAATAATCTATTTTAATTAGCCAATAATTTCAGATCTAACGTTTAGATTCGCGGATCTAACATCATACAGTCATAAACAACTTAGATCCGTATTTCAATATCGCTACATAGCAGATCAGTCAATATTCTTTAATAACAAAGAATTAATAAATAATTAAATAAATTAAATTTAATTAAAAATAAATTCTCACCGCTGTTGGTTCTGAGATGAATCGAGTTTGATCAGATTTGATGTTCGTATTCAAGACGGTTGCGGATCTGAAACATTTTACATGCAAATTCATATGAAAAATAAAAAACAGCTTTTAACAACTGTCACAGCCACGTTTATAAGCGTTACAAAATCTGAAGCTTTTACCATTAGGAAAGTGTTCAAATCTTTGTTTTCAATTTGCGGGAGCTACGGTTGATGAAACGACGAACCGTTTGTTGGAGGTGGAAGAGCTTGGAGAGACCTATGATCGGCCAGAAGGTGGGGGCACTCGGCGGCGGCGGTGGGCCCAGGGGAGGCGCGACCGGCGCGGGTTTGTGGGGCTCTAGCGGCTTCGTCGAGGCACGGTTCGAGGTGATTCTTGTCGGAGATCGTAGAGCTCGGAAAGAGCTTCGAAACGGGTACTCACACGCTAAATTTCGTTGATAAATGAAGGAGAAATCGAAGTTTGAAGATTTGAAAACTCATGGGTTTCGGTGGCTGCCATATGCGGCTGAAGAAGAAGGAAACCCGACTTTGCATTATATAATATTATATTAGGGTATTTTAATTATTATTTAATTGGCCCGCTTAACCCCGTTTTGGTCCGAACTCCGATTCAGGCCTGCTCACTGTCATTCTTAAGGTTTTGACACCTTCTAAACGCAATGGGCTATGTCCTGGGGTCTAATTCCAAGGCCTGTTATGAGTTTTGGAATAATTACATTATTTTATTAATATTTTAATGTGTACCGTACATGAAAATTCACCGAGGTCACAAATTAACTTCAAAAATTCTCGAAAAATATATTTAGCTATGCTTTGATGCTGTGGACCTATGAAAATTAATTTCGTTCAATTCTGAGCCCATATGGATTTTTAATGAATTTTTAAAGTCAAAAATTTGCCCGTTTACACTGAAAAATCAATTATAATTATATTTTAATTCTAAAAATTACCAAAAAATCATTTTTAGCTTTGTTTTGATGATACGAATCCAACAAAATTTATTTCGTTGAATTCTGAGACTTTTTGAAAAATGGCTATTTTTCAGTCAATTAATTTTGACCGAAATTGACAAAATACAGTTTCTTTTGCCACACTCACAAATTAACTCGGAAGATTCTAAAAATTGAAATCTATCAATAATTTAATATTCCAAATCCAACAAAAGTGGTTTCGTCGAAAACGGACACTGTTTGAAAAATCATTATTTTCCATGGCTATATATTTTATATTAAAAATACATTTTTAAACAAATAATTTTCGAAACTCCAAATATATAAGTGTTTATACTTTTTAAATGCAGAAACGTCATTCCGGACTCAATGGAAGTGGTTCCGAGTTCAAATTCCTTCGTATGTGAAAAGTAGCTTTTTGGACCATATATATTATATAAATTCTTATAGCGATCTTTCAAATTTTTGACATAACTTATAAATTATAATCTAAAATTTAAATTTCTTAAATTCATTATATAGATATTGACAATACGAACCTAACATTTCTTGTTTTATCCAATTTCGTTTTAGAACCAATTTTATACAATTTTTCAAAGTTCAAAACTAAAAGTTGAAATTACCGCACCCTTTCGGGCTCGGAATGGAATTTATAAAACTTTTAAAGTCTTACTTCAAATAAAATAAATTTTTAAGCTTTATTATTTAAAATAAATTATTTTAAATAGCCAAAACTCATTAAAATTATTTAAAATAAAATTTTAAATTTGCCCCAAAAATCAGGGTTGTTACATTGGGTATGACCTAACTAGCCATGCTGCCCTGCCCAACTCCTGTCATTTCCTGGTTGTGAGGCTAGAGGCTACGTCTATCTTTTAGTACATCTGATCACCATTCACTTTGAATGCCACATCGTCAAACCCGTCAATCCACTAATCGATTTCCAAAAATATCATGGGTATAAAAAGCTAAGAGGAACGGATTCCTCCGCCACTAGACGTAATACCTTTTAGAGATCAACCTTATATGATTTTCAGGTATACTCTGTCAGACACTCGTCCATACAAGTTGTCCTGGGACTGGACAAACAGAAAGAACCATTCTGGAACAGGACGACCCTTGCATTTCACTTTATCTTCAATTTTCTCCAGCATAATATAATTCGCAGCGCTTATGCCTATACAGAGTGATTTTCAGATAATATATCCAACTGGTCTCTCCGTATTGACAACGATGGTCAAAACACTTCGATAGTCGATTATTTAACTATCGAAGTAAAAACAAACATTCATTTAAATGTACAACTAAACATCACACAACCACGACCCTTTTTATTTAACATTCATTCTTATTATTCAAGTTTCTATATCTTACCAGATATTTCTCAAACCCGTTATTAGCCTTTTCACATTCTTTATTTTCTACATTTGGATATTATACTCTATCTACATTGGAAAAATATTTCCAATTTCATTATAATTCATTTACACTTCTTTGGGGAAAAACATAGTGAATTTCCAACCTTTCTACGGAATAGTGTTATATATAAAACAAGCAGTACATATAAATATTGAGGAATCCGGTTGGGTTTCTCCAACCGGTTTCCTGCAGCCACCGATGTTAGCCAACACAATTAACACTAATTTCATACAAAGGAAAAAATTTAATCAATGGAATCAGTATCCAACCAATGATGTGTATATATACAACAATATTCAACCAATTTAATTATAATTTACCTAATCAATCATCACAAAGCATTCAACCATTATTTTAAATATAATTATAGTATTTTAAAATAAAACAGAGTTAGTGAATTTACTCACCTTGGCGCGTTAACCGTTAAATAACGATTTGCGTCGGTTGATTCACATCAGTCGTTCTACTTCGCCATAATTTCTGACGAGCTCCAAATGGTTCCGATCTATAACGCGACCAACTTCCGTACGATTCCATCGTCGACGAAAACAGAGCCACTAGTGTTCACCGCACCCCAACCTATACCGACACAGACATCCATTTTACCGGTCAAATACAGGAGTTCCTCATCGCCAACCATTCCTTTTGTATTCTTCATACATATACGGATACACCCTATACAAACATCATACGCACACGACACACATCCGACTTCCTAGTATTAATGCCAGCACACATTTTTTTCTTTCTTCTCCATACTTTAAATCACACACTCCCAGTATTGCAACTTGTCCCCAAGCCTACCTCACGCCCATCATTTTCCGCATCCATATTGTCCCTTCAAAAGAGCCTTCAACGTTCCCTCCCTATTTAACACGCCAGCACTTCCACAACCTCCATTAACATATCACCCGCGCCGTTTATGAAATCCAAAGCAAGAACCATGCAAATGTTATCTTTAGCACCCTCTCCCATATAATACAGAACGCCCTTCTCCAACTACACACCTCCTCTCATGTTTCACGTACACCCCATGTATAATTTCACCATTTGCTTTACACTACAACATTGCTCTCACGTAACGTTCTGCTTGTACCTCATCATTTCACACACAGCACACCTTCCATTACCAAATACATGATGTTCGAACTCCTGTTACTTCCCTCCTTTCCTTACATACTCCACAGAATACACAAAAACATCACCATCATCTTTAAACTGCCTCAAACTCACTATTTTGCTTTTCCATCGCACTGCTTTTCTTCAAATTTCTTTCGTGATGCACAGTCGCTCCTCTTCTTGTCCAGACTTCACCGTTTCTTTAATGGCTTACGCTCCCATTTCATGCCTGCACACACCTTACTCCTCACTAGTTCGCCACCCCTAATACCACGTTGAGCTCCTGCTCCTTTCGCACTCACCATTTTGTCACCTCGAAGCCTTCATGACAACTCCGAACCCCATGTCTACCAACACTTAACTTGATGGTTACTCCTCTCCTCAGTTTCGGATCAAGCTATATACGTTTTATTTTTATTCATGATGTAATTTGTATTACCATGGTTTTCCTTATTTTTTCATTTCTAAGGGAATATGGATGCTCATGTTAGGGTGTATATATACATAAAAGAACCAAGATGAGATCGAAGTCTCTCAGTGTAGGGACAAAAATCTCAAATCGAGACCATGCTCGTTTTAATACGAAAAGAAGGATTAGGTCGGTAGGCTTTGAAATTTTTGATGGCTTAGGGTATGGTTTAATATAGAAGAGGGAACGTAGGCTTTTGCTATTGTTTGAACAATTCATCTTAGGTATGTTACTTTGTTATTAAGCAATAGGGTTGTAGATAGTATATAGGCTAATAGTTGTTTTCTGATTGAAGAAACCGTGTAGGGATATGGTTTTAAAATAAGGGAAAGGTACTGTGTACCTGTGAAATAAGGCGCGTATTCAGCTATACGATAGGGTGATGGCAGGTATTAAGGTCGCACGTTTTAATGCATGATGCTCATTTAATTTTGATACGAAAGCAGCTTGGTTTGATTTCTTCCTTTGAACGAAATAGGTAATGGGAGGCTTTATTTGTTTATACATATGGCTTGTCTAATATTAGATATTTAGGTGGCAGGTGCATGTGCTTATTCATGCTTCACGAGGGTACCCATTTCTTTGCTTCTAAGGAACCCAATAGCTTACCTATGAAGTTTGTCTATTTAAAGATACATTATATATTGATTGTTGTGGGTTATTTGCGCTGCGAAATCCATGTGATATTGTGTATTATTCACTGAGAATTATCGAAAGATAACAGTAACTATAAAGTCATGTACCCCAAATGTACCCAACTCCGTTCACTTACGAGTTGCTATGGACAGAAATAAAAATGCCGTTGTGTCGAGCAATGCCTCACGCATCCAAAAATATAAAAATATCGGTAGGTTAACTTATATTGTGAAACCCCAAAATATTGATACAGGGTGCAAAATACTCCAAATAAAAAGTTGTGTATTTAATTAATTAAAAATTATAGTAAAATTCTAAAAATTAAATTATCACTATGTCTCAAAAGAATCTTATCTAAATTCGAAACTGATATCTAGTTATATCAAATAAACCGTTACGTTCAATAAACGATTCTACAACGACTATTTGGAAATTTGATTTAGCCATAACTCACAATCTATACGATGAAATTTCCATTTTCCAGTTCCATTAGAAAAATATGGTTAAACAGATTCTAACGTTTCTTGTTTCGAAGAAATCCGACTAATAACGGATACTGTACACTCACTTGAAGTTCAGAACGTTAAATTACGAACTACCGCGATATTACGGGCTCGGTTATATTTAATATATATTTTTATACGTTCAACTCCATTTTAATTAATATATAAATCCACTTATATTACGAATTCAATATTTGAACTGTTTTAATTATTCACATACAAACTGATAAAAATGCGGGACATTACAATTGACCTGGAGTTTATTGTTTTAACCTGAACTCTGGGTGCACCTATTTTCCACACGAGCAGCTAGTAGTTTTGGTTATGCAGATTATTTCTCTTCCAGGATCCTGGATTTACAACTGAAACTATATTCTTAAAACTCTATATCTGTGTATTTCTTTCAGTTGTGTTATGTATTATTTTCCGCTGCTATGTATTCAAATGAAATTTAAATCTCTAATATTTTCTGTTGTATATTATTTATTCATACTCTGTCATATTCTTGTACTCTGATATAATTGTTGTAATAAGCAATGAAATGTTCTTCCATTTGTGTTTTGGTTTGTTCTCAACTCAATTCAGGCTTTCCTTTACGGGGAAGTTTGGGCTGTTTCAAAATGATAGACCTAAACGATTTTTACTGAATTTGGGATCGTGGGTTGGAATGATAGACCCGTAGAAATTTTATACATTGCGGATTGAAATGATGAATATCCGTATCACTTGACCATAGGGTAGAAAACTATATACGGACACTGTGGATCATGTTTTCGAAGTATGTTGATTTGGAAATTTGATTTTTAATAATAACTTGAGATTATATATATATTAAAGATTTTAAAGTTAATTTTTGAAAATTTTAAATTATATGTTTAAAATGATTTTATGAGTAAATATGGATTTAAATACTTATTTAAGATTTTACTTATAATTATTTATTTTAAAACCAAATAATTTAATCATATAAGTATTTTAAACTTTTATATTTTAATAAATATTTCTTTTAAATCTATTTATATATTATTTTAAATTTATATATTTTCATAATTTATTTTATAATTATTTTTTTGGAATTTTATAAACTTATATATATCTATTTCCAAAAGTTAAATTTTCTTTTATATATATATTTTATAAAAACCTTAATAATAAACACATAAATTGATAAGTTAAGGTTTGCGATTTAAATTTGAAGTTTAACGATTTAAATTTAAATTACGATACTTGATTAGAAGAATGAACTCATATTAAGATTTGAATTCAAATTGATTTAAACTTATAAGCGGTGAATTGTAGTTGTGAAATTGACTTCAATTTGAATTTCCAAAAGTAAGGAAGTGAATTTAAATTTAGAATTGATATGAAATGAATTTGATTTTAAATCAATTGAATGCGAATTTGAATTAGTTTAAACATTTATAGAAATGAACCTGAATTGCGTAAATTGATGTTTAGTTTGGAATTATAATTGATATGAAATGAATTAGATTTTAAGCGACCGAATGTGAATTTGAATATATAAATTTTGTAACAATTTGAAATCCCCCGATCTTCGAAGAGACGGAAAACAACGGACTGTTTTGAGAACACGATGCATTGGAACACAAACAATAGAACATTTCATTGCTTATTATAACAATTTACATTAGAGTACAAGAATATATCAAAGTAAGAACAAATATTACACAGAAAAATATCAGAGGTTTAAATTACAAAACAGCGGAAAATATATACATAAATATAATGTACAGTGGAAAACATCGACTACCACAACTGAAAGAAATACACGGATATAGAGCTTTCTGAATATAGCTTCAACTGTAACCCAGGATCGTGGAAAAGAAGTATCTGTGAAAACCAAAACTACTAGTTGCCCGTGTGGAAAATATGGGCACCCAGAGTTTAGGTAGAAACAATAAACTCCGAGTCAGTCATGGGACTGATGTGAGAACTAAAACAGTTATTAATCTTTTATTTTAAAGTTAGGTAAATCATCCGACCACGCTGTATAACACGAAACAGGTTTATCCCCTATGAATACCAGAAAACAAACAACGCAATGCTAAATAAAAAAAATTGAAGCTACTATAAGACTCAGGTTCCATCACATAATGCAATGCAAGCCGGAGGATAGATTTTTACCTTGTAATAACCAAATATGCTTGGTACGTGAAATTTATCTTTTATTATTACTATAATTGAAGAAATCAACTTCGAAAGTAAATGTATCAATCCTAGACGACATAATACCCCATCCTATTATGTTGCCATAAATATAGGTATAAAACAAAAACCACAAAATGTCGTATTGGAAGGTTGGATTTCAATCATGATGGATGCGGACTCGAAAGATCTATCGCATAGTGCAATACTCAATGGCTTACGTCCCGTGCATGATAAAATGTCGTAATGCACATCCACCCTTTTGGAAATCAAGTATCACAGCGGCTTACTTCCCGACCTAATTAAAGCTATGCTTTGATCATCATCCACAAGGCTCGGTTTTTCAACAAAAGCTTTGATCAATGCATCTCGGCATGTCATATTGTCAATCCATACCATTGATTTCTGCCAATATATAATCTCTAAGCTCGTACGTCTTAGAGAAGGGTGTTAGGCAAGAGAATAAATTCTCCGCCACCAAACAGATATATATTTAGCAGAGATCGATGAATAAAACAAAAGGGAATACAATGTCAGACATTCCATCTATTTGCAAGTCCATTCTGGGTCTGAACGAAACAGGAGGCACCTTATTCCTCGTCCCATATGTCCAATACAGCAGAGAGGCCCTCACATATCTGGACAATCAACAAGTACGTCCGTAAAACTACCACTATAACCCGTTCCTGGGAGCTAACCAATCCAGGGCATTAGTAGTAATCCATTCGATGTGAAGATCGCCGGTCTTCAACCATCGCCTTCAATATCTTTGACTTTTAGTCGTCGTATCAATTATTCAGAATGGGTTAATCCCGGTCTTTCCGAATAACTCACATACCTTATAATCAAGTGCTATAAAACACATCATACGCCTCATTCCAATCCAGAATACTCTTTTATTCAAATATTCTATACATTGGGAATTATTCCCATAAATATTATCAAAGATTTAATTCATTTAAACCTCTTGTTTAAATGTTCACTTGGAAATCATTTCAAAAGATTTTGTATTATCTTTTCTCAACTTCAAACCAAATTACAGTATATCAAACTAGTCGGGATTATCGAGCCTTACCATTCCATTTTTCCAATCCTAACCTATTTGTCCCATGGATCAAAACTGGTAGTACTCCATATCTAACACCCACTGTGTTATTGGTAAATTCAATTACCATTTAACGTTCAAATCTAATTAAAGATTTAACTTTCGCATGAAGTAAAACTGGTGATACACCATTCTCGAACATTTCTCAAATTTGGCAAATTTAATTACCACATTAACATTCCAATCTAATTAAAGATTTGTTAAAACTCCATCTTGGTTTTAATCTTCAAAAATCATTATTTAATGATTATTCAACTTAGGAAATAAATCCTGTCTTTAACTGGGTTAAAGAAATAATGTTATTTAAAACAGCGTTTACGATAAACCCAAAATTATCTATCATTACCTATGTAATCTTCACGAAAATCATAATAGTGTATAATCGATATAAATTCCCGTACCTGACTAATAATATAAATGGAATAACGATAAACCCTTTTAAATTCCATGTATAGTAACGGTCTTCCTTCACAGAAGTTCATCACGATTATTACCAAATCGAATTCCACTCAACTCCAATTTAATATACTAAATTTGAAAACTTTTCTTTGGAAAACTTTCATTAAATCTTGATAAAAATATTTATAAATTCCAAATCATATCTTCACTGTTAATTGGGTTAAAGAACAAATGTTATTTAAAACACCATTCACGATAAACCCAAAAATCCAATTTTAATTCAATTCCAATTAAATACTAATTAATTGGTAAATTTCACTAAATCTTAATTAAAAGATTATTCTTTTCTCAACTGGGTTTAAGAACAGTGTTAATAAAGACACCATTCATGACAAACCCAAAATCTAGTTTGATATTAAATACAAGGCTCTGAATAGAAATCATATCGGCTTATATTCAATACCAAATTCTGAAACCAACGGATATCGTATTGGGAATAACGATATCTGTATCTTACAAATTCCTTAACAATATTCGTATAATCATGGAATCCAATATCGGAATATTCCGAAGATTATTTCCATTCAAATCCATTCCAACTCATACGTTGGAAAATTTCTGGTTATTTTAAAACCCTTTACTAATCCAATTTATTTATTTAAAAATATTAGATATTTTTTCTAGTTTAATAACTAGCTCATTTAGATAAAAATACCTTTTATCTTTTCAAAATTGGAATTTTCATCCAAAATCTTTTCAAATAATTTATTATGATTTTACACAAGTTCTCCATATTTTTAAATAATTTTATTAAGGCCTTTACATTCGGTTTCCAATATCCGCCACCGAACTGCATCCATAACGACCTTTTTCAAAATTGATTTGGACATATCTTAAAATCTATCCATTATATTTCAAATCTCTTATTATCATTGGAAAGCTCTTTTTGATACGAACCCAACGGTTCTGGTTTTAGGAGAATCCGACGGTCGGATCTCCCGTTACATCCATTTGAAGTCAATGGTCAAAATTTGTGAACGGTCGCTGTATAGTGCGTTCTATTCAGGCCATTTAATATATATAATATATTTCGTCGATTTCCATTTAAAACATATTTTATAAATTCGTTTTAAAAAATGATTCCAACTTCATTCTCAATTAAAATCAAAATTGAATATTCCATATCATTATAATATTAAAATGATAATATTTTCAAAATATTAGATTTTGAAATCAATTCTTTTCGATATTCATTTTAAAATGAATAAAATCGATCAATAAACCCGTTCGGGTTAAAATAGCGTATATTAACTTAACTCGGCTTCATATACTTCAATATTCTCGTGTCCAACCAAAATTGGACATCAAAATCATATTTTGATTATTCACTGAAAATTATTTAAAAATATTCGTTATTTTAAAATATTCTTTATTTTTGAATCGAAATGCGACTCAATCAATTACCATATAATTTCAGTTATATGGATTTCATACATCGCATGTATTCAACAATAATGATAATTTATTTATTATTTATATGCGACTCAATCCTATACCCGTGTAGGGTTTACATCACAGTCCATGTGAATTTATTTATTATTTATAAATATTTTCACAGTTTAATAATGATAATAATATTAAAACTTTGAACAACCATCAATCACCAAACAGATTTTGCAATCACAGACAATAAATACATATGCAGTAATAAAAATAAATAACTGTACAAATAAATTCAGTGAGAGAGTTCTCACTTTGGTTTCCACTCCGTCGGTCTTTAACTGATGATTTTAGTGTTGTTTGATTTAAATTCACCTCAAATTCAAATTTGCTCCGTTTCTATTCTGGTCAGTTCCATGATGTAGTTCTCGCCCTCATGATTCCAACGCATTTTATTTCACTCGATTTTGATTTAGTAGTAAAAAGTTATCAGATGCTTTAATTACAATTAACTATGTTTAACTAAGGATTAATTACCCTTAATTAATTTTAAACTGTCTTCCTCCTTTATACCTTCAGGCCGATCAAAACCCACGCCGCTCGCAACTAGGGTTCACCTTACGCCTTCAAGAAGCCATCAGATCTCCATCCTCCTACACCACGCCGAACACCTCGCTTTGCTCCATTTACGCCGGCCATACGGCCCAGCCCGCGTGCCCCCATTACAAAAAATATCCGATCGAACTTCGCAGGTTTGAGGCCAGAGAACTCGTGAAACATGAAAAACAACGATCATAACCTTATAGAATTGAAGATCAGAAAAGGGACTACAATTTTTGCTTTTGAACTTCCTAAAATCAAGGTGTGGATGGAGAATTATTAACGATTCAAATTTGAACGAGAATTGTAACAACCCGGAAAATCTGAGCCAGTTAAAAATTTTTAATTTGGCTATTTTAGTGGATTTTAGATATTTAAAATAAAATATTTTATATAATAACGATGAAAAGTATGTTTGAATCGATGTTTGAAAATAAATATAATTATTTTAAATTATAAACACCTGAAATGGCGCGGTAGTTTCAAATTTTCAATTCAAACTTTGACTGACTGTACCGGGTGCAAAATAAAATGGATTTTGGTGAAACCAAAAATATTTAAATTTGTTAGTGAATATCTTTCTAACAAATCTGAAAAATCGAAGTTTCATAGCGGGAATCAAAAGTTATGGCCAAATGAATTTTCCGAAAGGTCGCTATAGAATTTATATAGCCCTTGAAAATAGACATTTTGCAAACGACCTCAGAATTCGACGAAACACTTTTGTTGGATCCGGGATGTCAAATTATTGCTAGGTTTCAAATTCCATAATTTTTGAAGCTAATATGTGAGCGTGGCGAAGGAAAATGTGTTTGGTCAATTTCTGTTAAATTGGATCGACCAGAAAATGGCCATTTTTCAAACGGTCTCAGAATTCGACGAAACTAGTTTTGTTGGGACCATATCGTCAAAACATAGCTAGATTTATTTTTTAGGAATTTTTAGAATCAGTATGTGGCCCCGGCAAATTGAAATGTACGTTCAAATCGAATATTGAATGTTTTATATTTTAATTCGAAGGGAAACTGACTGAAACAGTCGAATGGGCCTACGAAACATATCCCATTGTGTTCGGAATGGGGGTATTTAGCTAGGGGCGACAGTCGTTGGGTTTGAATTGGTGTTCGTAAGGGAAAACCCTAATTTTCGAAAATATATATATTCCGACCAATTAAAAAATTCTATTCATTATTTAATTTTATGAAAATATCTCAAAACCCTCCGTCTCTCTCTCGTACCCGATGGTGCCAGCTTTCCATCGTTCCCAGGCTGATTCCGGTGAAACCGCTCAACTTTTCACCCCGACCCTTTGCAACTTTTTGTAGCCCTCTGCATCCTCTTCAAATCCATCTAAAGTTTGAATTTTTTGTTGAGTAAATTGAGAGTTCTGGCCCCCCAAAGTTCCGCCTCCTTGTCCGCCCTAACCCCCCAGATCATCCACCGAGTGCCACCATACCCCCGTCGATCTGAGCGCACTTCCTTGCTCTACGACGTGGTGAAGCCCGATTATTCCCTAGTGCAACGAATTGGAGATTAAATTGAAACCTAGTTTTGAACAGGTTTGAAAGTATACGGCTTTGGTTTATTTAAACTGATTTTTACACTTTTAAGTGTTGCAAACTTCTAAAAAAAACATGTCTTTTTGCTATGTTGACGAAATCCAGTGAAACAAGAGAGAGTGGACTCGTGAGGACGTCTTCTACATTCTAGAAGAGACCGGATATTTTTCTGAGCCTTCTACAATTTTTGGTGGAGTGGAACCCAATGTGAGATTTCTAATTTATAAACGATATGGAAAACAACGATGTATAAATTATATAGTCGATGTACGAGTTATATTAGCATTGTACACCACATGTATAAGCGTTGTATAAGTTGTATGTTCGATGTATAAGTTATATATGCGTTGTAAAAATAATATATGCGTTGAAATAAATTGAAATGATAATGAAGTGAAATCGAAATATAGTTATATACGTATATCTATATCTATATATATATATACTCCCCTCGTCCACAGATCATGGACGATATATATTGGTTTTGATATTGTTTGGATTATTGGTTGATGTGAAATTTGGTGAATATCGTGAATGGTTGATTTGAAATGATTGATTGTGGTTGAAATCCCAATAGGATTAGTATATGGGAAAATTCGTCTGCGTACGAACTAGAGATTGAAAATCCCCATTGTCAAAAACCGCGAGGTTTTAAGGTAGAGCGAGGAGCCATACTTGGGATGGTGCCGGTTTTAACTACCCAGCCGTTATGCTGCCGAAATTTTCAATAATATTCATGTGTTAGAATTATTTTCATGTGTTGAAATCATATTCATGTCTTGAATAGAAATTCATGTGTTAAATAGAAATTCATGTGTTGAATAAATTCTTTGAAAGATAAAAATAACATTTATAAATTCTTTGAAAAATAAAAATAGCATTTTTACCTTATGTATGAACTATATAAAATAATCATGTTTTGAAATAAATTGTTTTACAATAAACAATCACATTTTTATTATATATATGAATTGTTAAAAATAGTGATGATATATGTTGGATAAAAATATCATTTTTATCAAATATATGAAGTGAATAGGGTTTTGAAATCGAAGAATGAATTATATATATATAATTAAAATAAATCGAATAACTAAGCTGCAGTTCGTGTTTTGAAACCGTGATTTCAAACGATTAGTGCGGGAGATCCGACTGTCGGATTTTCCTGAAACTGAAACCTTGGGTTCGCTTTGGAAATATCTTTCCAACGACACCAAGTTTGTAAAAATCCAATGGTTGGATTGTCTAGAATGTTTAATTCAAATCTGAAGGAAAACAGCGCCAGAATCGATTATATTTATATATATATATATATATATATAAATATAATTAAATTAAATCGAATAACGACACTGCAGTTCATATTTTGAAATCGTAACTTCAAACGATTGTACAGGGAGATCCGACCGTCGGATTTTCCCAAAACTGAAACCGTTGGATTCGTTCTGAAAAGATCTTTCTAATGATATAAAATTTGTGAAGATCCAACGATTAGATTTGCAGATATGTGTAAATCAATTCTGAAGAAAAACAGCGCCACGGCCGCGTTATGGCCTGAAGCGTCGTTTGAATGAATTGGCTATTTTTAAATAAATAAAAATAGCAATAAATCGTGATAAAATATTATAAATGATATGGAATGGAAATAAACTGAATTTGCTCGGTTTATGTGATATTTGATGATTGAATGTGTTTGGCGTGAAAATTACATTAAAGAACAGAATTATTGATGTCGAATAATTTAACCATTGAAGTGAATTGATTTGAAATTCTAACTGTACATGAATTATTTGAAAAGGCCGAGTTAATTCTCATTTCAAATAATTGATCGACGATTGAAAGTCAAAGATATGAAGATGGTGCAAGACCGATGATCTTCTCGTCGAATGGAGGGGTGCTACTGATGCTCATGATAGCAGTAGCTACTTTGAAGGGGCTGAAGTGGTAGCCGTCCGGACGTACTTGTTGATTGTACGGATGTGCAAGGTATTAAGTGCCTCCGGTTTCGTTCAGACCCAGAGCGAACTTGTAAATGGACTGTGTGTCTGACATTGGATTTTGTTCTGTGCTGATTGATCTCTATTAAATATATATCTGTTTGGCGGCGGAGAATTTATTCTCTTGCTTAACGCCCTTCTCTGAGACGTACGAGCTCAGAGGTTATATATCGATAGAAATCAGTCGCATGGAGTGAATTGCCTGTGTGGCATGCCTAAGTGGCAGATGATCAAGGCTTCTGTTGAAAAGCAAAGTCTTGTGGTTGATGATCAAAGCACAGCCTGTGTGGCATAGCTTTGTGTATAACATTGATTCGCGAGCCTCACACCTCGGTATGAACCAGAAACGGGAGAGGACCTCAGGGAGGACATGCGTTTCCTTCTAGCTAGGGTGGTGTCAATGACCTACGAGCCCTGACACTTATATTACTTTCACCTGTGTGGTTGTTGCTGTTGCGAGGCGCCTCGGATATATCGGTGACTATGTGGAGCCGATGGGGTCATAGGACTCATTTATGCCCCAAAGGGCAGGGAAACGCAGTGTTCAGGCATTTTAATCCACATCGGTGGAGCGGCCCTGACGATCCAAGGGGCAGTTGCGGCTGTTCCTAAGGCTCGGGCTAGACAGCCTCGAATTGGGTAAGGAATATCTTTTGCCTTGGTTCATGACGGAAATCCAATTTCCAAATACGACATCGTGCGGTTTTAATTGTATATATATATATATGGCGACATGATATATGGTACCCATGTCGTCTATGATTGATACTTATGATTTGAAATTGTTTTTGAAACATATAAACACTAGTAATAATATCAAATGCTTTTGTTTTATTCGTATCAAGCATATTTTGGCCATTATAAGGTAAAACTCTATCCTCTGGTTTGCGTTGCATTGTGTGATGGGAACTAAGTCTTATAATGGCTTCATTTTTATAAAAAGCATGGCGATGTTTAAAAGATTTACTTGTTTTAAAGCACTGGCAATCCAATGGAGTAAACCCGTTCCGCGAAAGTGGCATGGTCCTGAGATTGGCCATATATTAAAGTAAGTTAAATAGATTTCTCATACCAGTCCCATGACTGACTCGTAGTTTGTTTCACTTGCAAACTCGGGTGACCTTTTTTCTACACGGGCAGCCTTGTATTCAGGTTTTAGCAGGCTCTTTCTGGATAGCTGGAGCTGAAGATGGATTCTATCATTTATCTCTTTTATGTTGTTCAGCTGTTATTGTACATATTATGTTTTGTTTTCCGATGTAGACATTTATGTATAGCTGAACTGTATTTGTACTAAGTATGATCATGTATACTGTGTAACTCTGATGATTATGTTTATCCAGTGTATTCTATTGTACATTATCTGGTGTATTTAATTATTTTTGTTCTTTTGTTACCTGTTTATGTGTTATATTCCAAAGATTACCCTTGCCACCGTCGTACGGGTTTGGGGTCGTCACAAGAATGGACATGAATTTTGGACTGACGGCTGTAAACGATGGAGCCCTAGGATTTTGAAAGAAAATTGCTAATATATATAATATTTTTATAATATTATTTAATTCTATCATTTCTGAAAATTGAAGTTTAACATTCCGAACACCAAACGAACCCCAACGACTGTCGCCCCTAGCCAATTACCCCCATTCCGAACACAATGGGATATGTTTCATAAGCCAATTCGACTGTTTTGATCAGTTTTTATCAAAATTAAAATATAAATTAATATATAGTTCAATATTGAATTCCAACGTATATTTTAATTTACCGGGGCCACATACTGACTCCGAAAATTACAGAAAAATAAATCTAGCTACGTTTTGATGATACTGTCCTAGTAAAATTAATTTCATCAAATTTGGAGATAGTTTGAAAAATGGAATTTTTCTGGTCAATTAAATTTAAACTGAATTGACAAAACATGTTTAAATTTACTACGCTCACATATTAATTCCAAAAATTATGAAATTTGAAACCTAATAATAATTTGACATTCCGGATCCAACAAATGTGGTTTTGTCAAAAACGGAGGTCGTGTGCAAAATGTCTATTTTTAAGGGCTATATATTATATTAAAATATATATAAATTCCATAACGACTATTTCAAATTTTAAACTGGACATAACTTTCAATTTATATTATGAAATCTGAGTTTTTCACATTTTTTATAAAGATATTATTAAACAGATTCAAATATTTCTGGTTTTACTAAAATCCAATTTATTTTAAATTATGTACATTAATTTGAAATTAAAAATCGAATTTTCAAACTACCACGCTATTTCTAGTTCATTTTATAATTAAAATAAATTTATACGTTCTAAATTCAATTTAAATAAATTTTTAGTCATTATTATTTAAAATAAATCATTTTAAATTCTCAAAATCCATTAAAATTGCTAAAAATAAAATTTTTAAATTTCTTCAGAAATTCCAGGTTGTTACAATCTCCCCCACTTAAAATCTTTTCGTCCTCGAAAAGGAACGGAGCTGAAAGTTGTTTAACTAACCAACTCAACTTTCATTCTGGCTTGAGTTCTTCAACTTTTCAGTTTCTAAGAACTTTCTAATTTCTCAAAAATTTGGCTAACACCCTAAATTTTCGAAAAATTTCGCCATAACCTCCTTTGTACAGGCTGATCGGTAAAACCACAACTTGCCTCACAAGGCCCTCATCAATTAAAAAGAAAAAGAAAAAGCCAAGTGGCTTGCCAATCGGCTCATAAAATCATCAAACCCCAATAAATACAGTAAATATGTACCTATTTCTTGGGCATACAATTTTATTCCTCTTCTTAGCTTCCATGCTATGACCTGTTTGCTATATACACATGTACATATATACAATTTCAATAAATTTCCAATTCAGTTCAACGTTAAATTCGATTTGGCTAAATTTTACCTTTCATTCTATTATTGGTTTTATTATTCTAATATTTTAATTACTTGAACTAATAATCACACATCACAACCAGCAATCAATTAGTTGATTAGCTTTTCAAATGTATAATTTTTATATAATCACAAATCATATTTTTAGTTCCAAATCACAAATAATAAATTCTAACTAAGATTTGGTTCTCACACCGGTCAATTGGAAATATATAGATATCCACTTTCGAAACTCGAACATAAACACTGATGATGGAGCTCCATCATCAAAATCAGCTCTGGGCGACTAGAGTGTGATTCTATATCCATCCAGTATATTTGAGACTTCTTATATACGTTAGTTAGGCGTATATGCAAAATCTTCTAATACCCGATAGTCCAAAATCAATTTAAAATAAAGTACTCAAATACGTATGAAAAGATACAATTTTCAAAACTAAATTCTTTTTTTATATATAAATAGCACTCTTTTAACTCATTCTAGGGTATTTCTAACCCTGTCTCTAACAAGTCATTCTTATAGGATATTACTAATCCTATCTCTGATGAATTCTTTCGTTCGATTCTAATGTGTCTTGTTCTCTAGCTTTGTAAACCAAAGCTCTGATACCAACTGTAACGATCTGAAATCCCCCGATTACCGAAGAGATGGAAAACAACGGATTATTTTGAGAATAGGATGCATTGGATTACAAACAATAGAACATTTCATTGCATATAACAACAATTTACATCAGTGTGACGGCAAGGAATTTCGCTCGATCCGAATCAGTCGTTAAACCGATCTAGACCGTTCGAAATCCCTGATCGTTTTGAGTACAAGACAAAACAGAACGCAGACGGAAGAACATTTCATTGCTATTACAACAATTCCATCAGATACAAGAATATACAGAGTATAATTGAATAAATTACATTCGACAAATATCAGAGATTAAAATAAATTACATAGCAGCTGAAAATAATACAAAGCACAACTGAAGGTGATATACGGATACAGAGCTTTCCGGATATCATTCCAGCTGTAAACCAGGATCCTGTGAATATAAATCTGCAAAACCAAAACTACTAGCTGCCCGTGCGGAAAATAGGGGCACCCAGAGTTTAGGTTAAAACAATAAACTCCAGGTCAGTCATGTGACTGGTGTGAGAACTAAAACAGTTATTTAACTTTACTTTAAAAGAGAGTAATTCAAGGGACCACGCCGTATAACACGGAACGGGTTTCCTCCCAAGAATATCAGTGCATAGAATAAATAGCGCAATGCTTTTTCGAAAAATGAAGCTGTTATAAGACCCAGGTCCCATCACACAATGCAACGCAAGCCGGAGGATAAGGTTTTCCCTTATAATAGCCAAACATGCTTGGTACGTTTAAAAACAAATCATTTGATACTATAATAAGTGTATAGTGTCAAAACAATTTCAATCATAAATATAAATCATAGACGGCATGAGTGCCCCCATCCCACTATGTCGCCATACTAGGCTCTACAAATAAAGCCGAAATACACGTATTGGAAATTGGATTTCCGTCATGAGTCGAGGCAAGGGGCAAGCTCCTCTCCGCGTTCGAGACACTCTAGCAAATGTCCCAGGGCTACGCACTTTGGGCAACCCCTGGATGCTTCAGGGCCGGTCCTCACTTACGTTAGAGGATTATTTATTCCTGAACACACGTTTCCCGGTCCTTACAGACCTATAATCGAGGCGCCTCATCCTACAACGACAAAGGTGAAAAGTATACAAATGTCAGGGCTGGTAAGTCACTGACACCACCAAAGCTAGAAAGAAACGTCGTGCTCTCCCTGCAGTCCGTATCCCGTTTTTAACTCATACCGAGGTGTGAGGCTCGCGAATTCACGTTATACACAAAGCTGCCACAAAGGCTGTGCTTTGATCATCAACCACAAGACTTTGCTTTTCAACAGAAGCCTTGATCCATGCAACTCAGCGTGCCACACAGGCAATTCATGCCATGCGATTGATATCTATCGATATATAACCTCTAAGCTCGTACGTCTCAGAGAAGGGCGTTAAGAAAAAGAATAGATTCTCCGCCGCCAAACAGATGTATATTTAATAGAAATCAATCAACACAGAATAAAATCCAATGTCAGACATACAATCCATTTACAAGTCCGTTCTGGGTCTGAACGAAACCGGAGGCACTTTCCTCGCATATCCATCCATCTCCAAGTACGTCTGGACGACCACCAACTGTTTCCATCCTCTTGGGTGTACAGCCCAATCAGGATCGTCAGTAATTATCCAAACGATGTGAAGACTTCCGGTCTTCAACCACCGTCTTCATCTTCGACATATCGTCGAATCGGATATTCAGAATGGGTGTAAACCCGGACTTTCCGAACAACCCGCGTATATTAAAAACAAATGTTACTCAAACACAACATACGCCTCATTCCAATTCAGAATATTCTTTTATTCACAAAATCACATTTTTAGGGAAAGGTTCCCATTAATTTTATCCAAGATAAATTCTTTAAAATTTATCCTTTAATCTTTCTTTGGATGTCATTTCAAACCAGATTATGGTTTTCTAAACTAGTCGAGATTAGCGCACCACACCGAAGTAATTATTTATTTTATTTCCCAATCCCAACCTATTCATCCCATGAAGCAAAACTGGTAATACTCCATATCTAATACTATGGTGTTATCGGTAAGATTAATTACCATTTCACGTTCAAATCTAATTAAAAATTTAACTATCGCTTTGGAGCAAAACTGGCGATACTCCATTCTCGCTCATTTCTAAATTTGATAATTTAGATTATAGATTCACATTTCAACCTAATTGCATATTCGTTAAAACCCCTTTTACTGGGTTAAAGAACTAATGTCATTTAAAACACCGTTCACGACAAACCCAAATCACATTCTATTTATCATCGGGTTAAAGAACTAGTGTTGTTTAAAACACAGTTCACGATAAACCCACAAATCAATTCTAGTTCAATTCAAATCAAATATATTAGGAATTCCGATTATTTAAAACCCCTTTTTAAATCTAATTTATTTATTTAAAAATAAAAAAATCGGGTTTTAAATTTAGTTCAATCTAGTTTATTTTGATAAAAATCCATTTTTATCTTTTCAAATATGGGGTTTTTCATCCCAAATTTTCCCAAATCATTTCTTCTGATTTTACACAAATTATTACTATTTTTAATAATTTTATCAAGGCCCGTACCGTCGATTTCCATCAACGGCCATCGAACTGCACTTACAGCGACCTTTTTCAAATTTGATTTGGACGTATCTCCAAATCCAACCGTTAGATTTCAAATTTCTAATAATCGTTAGAAAGCTCTTTTCGATACGAACCCAACGGTTCCGGTTTTAGGAGAATCCGACAGTCGGATCTCCCGTAATATCCGTTTGAAATAAATGGTCGAAATTCACGAACTGCCGCGGCGCGGCGCGTTCTATTCAGGCCATTATATTATATATATATAATATATATTTCGTCGATTTCTATTTAAAACGAATTTTATAAATAGTTTTTAAATTCGTTTCAAAATTCATTTCAACTTCCATTTCAATTCAAAGCAAAATTGAAATTTTCCTTATAAATTCGTTTTAAAATTCATTTCTATTCAATTCAAATTTCAATTCAATTTGGTTTTCTATTCGATTCAATTCAAATTGGTTTCAAAGTCGTTTTCTATTCGATTCAATTCAAATTGGTTTTCTATTCGATTCAATTCGAGTTGGTTTCAAAGTCGTTTTCTATTCGATTCAATTCAAATTGGTTTTCTATTCGATTCAATTCAAATTGGTTTCAAAGTCGTTTTCTATTCGATTCAATTCAAATTGGTTTTCAATATTCATTTCATTTCGAAATCGTTTTTCAATATTCATTTCATTTCAAAATGAATAAAATCGATATAAGTATCGTTCACGTCGAAATGGCGTTAATCTAATCAACACGGCTTCATATATTCCTTCGTTCTATTCAACAAAAGAATATTTATTTTTGTCAACACACGACTAATCTCAACGAATGAGTACTGTCCACGTGTGACTATTTTTGTTAAATTATTTCGTTCAACACATGACTAATCTCAATGGAGGAGTACAGTCAACACATGAACCTTTATTTTATATTGATAAAGATGTAAATTTTATTATTAAAATATTTCGTTCAACACATGACTAATCTCAACGGATGAGTACAGTCAACACATGAACCTTTATTTTATATTATTCTTTATTTTCTAAATTGGAATGAGGCCCAATCAATCACCATATAAAATTAATTATATGGATTTTCATACAACACATGTATATAATAGCATTGAAAAATAATCAACCATCGACCAAAGTGCACTACACTGTATAAGCATCAAATATAGGTATCTAACGCTTATAACAGCCTGTCAATCAATCGATCGACATATTTAATCAATCAGGATGAGTGAACTTCAAATTTCATCCCAACACCCGTGTGGGGTTTCAAACAATCAAACACAGATTTTAGTTGTGCAGTTGGGCGATGTGTAAAATTTATCGACCCAATCAATGTCCTTCAAATAGGTGTACATAAACAAACCGTACGGTTTGTAAATGAATATTTATTTATTCACATTCACGTTAAAAATTATATTTTTAACGATAAAACATTTTTATTTTAACATATGAATTTCTATTCAGTTCATTCTTTAAATAAAATGATATTTTTATTTTTCTAACTTATTTTAGAAAATTTCGGCGGCATAATGGCACGATGCTTGAAACGGGACGAGGCCTAGCCTTATCCCCGGTCTAGTGAAGGCCCACGCCATTCACACATCAATCAAATCCATTCATTTCACCAAACAATTCAATTTCAATCAAATAGTCTAACTAATTTTTGCAATCAAACAAACAAGTCCATGGTCTGTGTACGATTGTGTCGGGTGCTACTAAGCACCGTCTGCATCCTAGTATATATATATAACTAGAAAAAGAAATTGAAAGGTGAGGAATTCTCACAAATAGCTATCCTAGCTCCACGGCACTTCATTTAGAGAAATCTTCGTCATTTTCGCCTTTAAGTCATCTTCGTTGCCCGTAGCCACTACATATATAAAAATCACACATTTTTATAACTTGATGTCTTTAAAATAAAAATCACATTTTTATTTGTTCACTTTCAATTTAAAAATCATATTCTTATAAACGCCTCATACATTTAAAAATCGAATTTTCACTTCGCTGTTCAATATATAAAAATCGGATTTTTACTATGTTATTCAATATATAAAAATCGAATTTTTACTATGTTACTCAATATATAAAAATCGAACTTTTACTATGTTATTCAATATATAAAAATCGAATTTTTACTATGTTATTCAATATATAAAAATCGAATTTTTACTTCGTTGCCATATAGATAAAAATTCTATTTTTACCTTGTTATTCTCTATATAAAGGTCTCGCCTTTTCAACTATAAAGATTTCGCCTTTTTAAACTTAACATTATAAAAATCACATTTTTATTTTTTCTACACATATAAAGATTTCATTTCTAATACGCCCATCATGTAAAAATTATATTTTTACATCTTCTACATAGTAAAGATCATATTTTCCTCCAACAAAAATCAAAGCTTTACCGTGTTAAAAATTCTTCCTTTGCAGTTTTTTTTTAAAAAAATCCTATCTTTACAGTTTTAAAAATCCTATCTTTACTGTTTTAAAAATCCTATCTTTACTGATTTAAAAATCCTATCTTTACTGATTTAAAAATCCTATCTTTACTGACTTAAAAATCCTATCTTTACTGATTTAATTTAAAGATCATTGCATGAAAGGATTTAAATAAACTAAATAAACTAAAAATAAAAAATAAAAATAAAAGCAAAAATAAAAAGGGGTCAAGAACTTACAGGGGGGGTTTCAGGTGGGCAGCAGTCGGAGAAAGGGGGCGCGCTGCGTCGGTGGGCTCAGCAGGTGGTCGTGAGTCTCGGTTCAAGGAGAAGAGGAGAGAGGCGGAGCGGTGGTCAGGCGAGGGGGGGCTGATGCGGTTATCAGAGGAGGAGAGAGAATCGCAGCAGGGGGAGGGGATTGTGGAGGCGGTGCGGTCGGAGGCTGGCGGTGCGGTGATGCGGGTTTAGGGTTTGGCGCGAGGGGTTCAACTGGAGAAAGGGGGAGCGAGAGAAGAGGGAGGCGACGAAGGAGAGAGGGCGCGATGGTGGTCCTGGGTGGCGGCGACCAGTGGAAGGCGGCGACGACCAGTGGAAGGCGGCGGCTTCGTTTCTCTCTCTTTTTTTTATCTGAATGAATCGAAGAATAAAAAAGGGGGGGCAAAAGATAAGGGTTTTTTTTCTGGTTTTATTATTTAGTTATTTTATTTTTTCAGCAAAAAGCAACTTTTATTTTCGACCTCAAAACGAGGCCCACCGCCTGTCGTCCATAGCGCCTTACCCCTATTCCGAACACAATGTGATATGTATCGTAGGCTAATTTGGTCGTTACGATCAGTTTTCGTCAAAATCAACATATAACTCTATATATTAAATTTGAACGCGCATTTCAATTTACCGGGGTCACATACTAACTAGAAAAATTCCAGAGAAATATTTTCTAGCTTCGTATCGACGATACGGTCCTAACAAAACTAGTTTCATCGAATTCTGAGACCGTTTGAAAAATGGCCAATTTCCAGTCGATTAAAATCAATTGAAACTGGTAAAACTCGTTTTTCTTTGCCACGCTCACATATTGATTCGAAAAATTATGAGATTTGGGATCTAGCAATAATTTGACACTGCGGATCCAACAAAAGTGGTTTCGTCGAAATCCGAGGTCGTTTGCAAAATTTCCATTTTTAAGGGCCTGAATTCCATAGCGACTATTCAGAATTTTCAACTGGACATATCTTTTGATTCCCGCTATGAAATTTTGATTTTTCGGATTCGTTGGAAAGATATTATCAAATAGATCCTAATGTTTTTGGTTTCACTAAAATCCGGATTGCTTTGCACCCGGTACATTCAATTGAAGTTTGAAATCGAATTATCGAACTACCGCTTCATTTTCAATTCCTTTTATAATTATATATAATTATTTATATTCTAACGACGACGTATATAATATATACGTTCGAATTATATTCAAAATAAATTTTCTCGTCGATATTATTTAAAATAATCTATTTTAAATATTCAAAATTCGCTAAAATTGCCAAAATAAAAATTTTAAACTGGCTCGGAATTTCCAGGTTATTACAATCAGAGTACAATAATATGTCAGAGTATGAACAAATGTTACACAGAAAAATATCAGAAAATTAAATTACAAAACAACGGAAAATATATACATAAATATAATGTACAAAGGAAAATATCGACTACCACAACTTAAAGAAATATACGGATACAATGCTTTCCGAATATAGCTCCAGCTATAATCCAAGATCCTGGGAAAAGAAGTATCTGCGAATACAAAAACTGCTAGCTGCCCGTGTGGAAAATATGGGCACCCAGAGTTTAGGTAAAAACAATAAACTCTAAGTCAGTCATAGGACTGATGTAAGAACTCAAACAGTTATTAATCTTTTATTTTAAAGTTAGGTAAATCAGTGGACCACGCAGTATAACACGGAACGGGTTTATTCCCCATGAATACCAGAAAATAAACAATGCAAAGCTAAATAAAAGAAAAATGAAGCTATTATAAGACTTGGGTCCCATCACATAATGCAACGCAAGACAGAGGATAGAATTTTACCTTATAGTAGCCAAATATGCTTGGTACGCAAAATTTATCTTTTATTATTAATATAAGTGAAGAAATCAACTTCGAAAGTAAATGTATCAATCCTAGACGGCATAATACCCCATCCTATTATGTCGCCATATATATAGGTATACAACAAAAACCGCAAAATGTCGTATTGGAAGGTTGGATTTCCATCATGATGGCTGCTGATTCAAAAGATCTATCGTGTAGGGCAATACTCAATGGCTTACGTCCCGTGCATGAGAAAACGTCGTAATGCACATCCGCCCTTTTGGCAAATCAAGTATCACTACGGCTTACGTCCCGTGCATGAGAAAACACCGCTTACTCTCTCCCTCTAGGAATCGAGGGGTGTGCCCTATCCCTCTGAGCATGGAGCGACCACACTCAGCTCATCTCGGTCGACCGAATTCGTGACAACCCTAAAGGTGTCTATCCTCATCTCAAAAGCATACGGACCTGACCATCAGTTCACTATCACACCGGTGTGTGAGGCTCGCGAATTAATGATTGACATTGAAAAGTGTTTATTTTATGACTCTTATGCTTTATCTTTTGTAAATAAATAAATGATACTTTGGGTATTTTTTATGTGTTTTTACAGATCTCAAGCGTTGCCTCCTTCAATTCAAATCAAAGGCCAACTACAAGAAAGAGCTACTTCCTCACATCAAATTCATTTCAATTGCAAAAGAAGTATTAGCTCACTGGTAAAGGCATAGGAATTGGTGCTGAGAGACCTGAGTTCGAACCCCATCAAGCTCACTTTTTGCCAAAGAAACGGAGCGCGTTCACACTGGCCCTTTGCCTTGGAAAATATCTGAATTAGTGTTATGTTATATATATACATACACATATTCATGTGTATGTATTTATGATGTGCACCAATTAACATTTCAGCAATAGCCATATTCTTATCATGGAATTAAATTCAAATCATTCAATTTCAATTAGAAGAATTTCTGATTGAATTGCTGCCAAGAAAAGATCCATTGTGAAGATTTTATCCTTTGTGCCTTGGGATTCTAATAAGCATCCTTGTTTGGAAGAATCAATATAAGCACCAATCAATTAGCCACATGAGAAAATTGAAAGATATGGAAAATATTTACCCTGATATGCCAGATTTTCCCCAATCAAGTTAGTCAAGGAAGGCAAGAGATATTCATGAATGAGGAGGCCCATTTATTCATAGACCTAATTAGGGTTTTCCCATTCTCATCTATAAATATGTGATTGTAACCATTGTAAAAAGAATCCATTCTTCTGTACTCTCTTTTAGTTTTAATAAAGCCTTCTTTTCTTTTAGTTTCTGCATTTTATTTTCATGGCAAATTGTGTTGTCTAGTCAATTAGATTTGCTAGAACATAATTTGCTATTGCTTCTATTTTTCTTACTAGTGATTGACCGTCTGATTAGATTCAGCGGTAATCCTAGTTTTTATTTTCAGTTGTTGATTTCTTTTCTGCAATTTTATTTCCAGTGTTCTATTTTATTTTAATCATTGAATTTATTACAGATCCGATTAGATTCGAATCTGCAGTGAATTTAATTGCATCTTTTATTTGTAGTTTCCGTTTTTATTTTGCTTTGCGAAAAAAATCAACCTCTAAGCTTTGTCTAACTCGCCCAAGAGATTAGATAAATAATTGATTTAATTCACCTCCCTGTGTTCGACCTGTATGCTACACACCTGTATGCTTGCAGAATTTAATTTAAATGTCACGCTTTTCTAATTCATAGATTAGCGTCGATCAATTAACACTGCACAAAGCTATACTAATGAAAGCTATGCTTTGATTATCATCCACAAGGCTCTTCTTTTCAACAAAAGCCTTGATCCATGCATCTCAGCATGTCATATTTTCAATCCATACCATTGATTTCTGCCAATATATAACCTCTAAGCTCGTACATCTTAGAGAAGGGTGTTAAGCAAGAGAATAAATTCTCTGTCACCAAACAAATATATATTTAGCAGACGTCAGACATACCATCCATTTGCAAGTCCGTTCTGGGTCTGGACGAAACTGGAGGAACCTTATTCCTCGTCCCATATGTCCAATATAGGAGAGAGGCCCTCGCATATCCGGACAATCAACAAGTGCGTCTGCACAACTACCACTATAATCCCTTCCTGGCAGCTAACTAATCCATGGAATCAGTAGTAATCCATTCGATGTGAAGATCACCGGTCTTCAACCACCGCCTTCAATATCTTCGACTTTTAGTCGTCGTATCAATTACTCAGAATGGGTTAAACTCAGTCTTTCCGAATAACTCGCGTATCTTATAATCAAGTGCTATAAAAACACATCATACGCCTCATTCCAATCCAGAATATTCTTTTATTCAAATATTCTTTACATCGGGAATTATTCCCATAAATCTTATCAAAGATTTAATTCATTTAAAACTCTTGTTTAAATCTTCACTTGGAAACCATTTCAAAAGATTTTCTATTATCTTTTCTCAACTTTAAACCAAATTAAGGTTTATCAAACTAGTCGGGATTATCGAGCCTTACCGAAGTAATCATTCATTCCATTTTTCTAATCCCAACCTATTTATCCCATCAAGAAAAAATGGTAGTACTCCATATTTAACACCCACTTTGTTATTGGTAAATTCAATTAACACTTAACGTTCAAATCTAATTAAAGATTTAACTATCACATAAAGTAAAACTGGTGATACTCCATTCTCGAACACTTCTCAAATTTGGCAAATTTAATTACCACATTAACATTCCAATCTAATTAAAGATTTATTAAAACTCCATCTTAGTTTTAATCTTCAAAAATCATTGTTTAATGATTACTCAACTTAGGAAATAAATCCTGTCTTTGATTGGGTTAAAGAACTAATGTTATTTAAAACACCATTCACGATAAACCCAAAATCATCTTCCATTACCTGTGGAATCTTCACGGAAATCATAATAGTGTGTAATCGATATAAATTACCGTATTTGACTAATAATATAAATGGAATAACGGCAAACCCTTTTAAATTCCATGTATAGCAATGGTCTTTCTTCACAGAAGATCATCTCGATTATTACCAAATCGAATTCCATTCAACTCCAATTTAATATATTAAACTAGAAAACTTTGCTTTGGAAAATTTCCATTAAATCTTGATTAAAAGATTTATAAATTCCAAATCATATCTTCATTGTTAATTGGGTTAAAGAACAAATGTTATTTAAAACATCGTTCACGATAAACCCAAAAATCCAATTTTAATTCAATTCCAATTAAATATTAATTAATTGGTAAACTTCACTAAATCTTAATTAAAAGATTATTCTTTTCTCAATTGGGTTTAAGAACATTTCTAATAAAGACACCATTCACGACAAACCCAAAATCCAATCTGATATTAAATATAAGGCTCTGAATAGAAATTATATCGGATTCTATTCAATATCAAATTATGAAACCAACAGATATCGATATTTGTATCTTCCAAATTCCTTAACAATATCTGTATAACCACGGAATCCAATATCGAGATATTCCGAAGATTATTTCCATTCAAATCCATTCCAACTCATACGTTGGAAAAATTCTGGTTATTTTAAAACCCTTTACTAATCCAATTTATTTATTTAAAAATAGTGGATTATTTTTTTTGTTTAATAAGTAGCTCATTTAGATAAAAATACCTTTTATCATTTCAAAGCTAGAATTTTTCATCCAAAATCTTTCCAAATCATTTATAATGGTTTTACACAATTTTTCCATATTTTAAATAATTTTATTAAGGCCTTTACAGTCGGTTTCCAATATCGGCCACTGAACTTCTTCCATAGTGACCTTTTCCACAATTGATTTGGGCATATCTTAAAATCTAACCATTAGATTTCAAATCTCTTATTATCATTGGAAAGCACTTTTCGATATGAAGCCAACGGTTTTGGTTTTAGGAGAACCCGATAGTCGGATCTCCCATTACGTCCATTTGAAGTCAATGGTCGAAATTTGCGAACGGTCGTTGCGCGGTGCATTCTATTCAGGCCATTTAATATATGTAATGTATTTCGTCGATTTCCATTTAAAACATATTTTATAAATTCGTTTTAAAAAACGATTCCAACTTCATTTTCAATTTAAATCAAAATTGAATATTCCATATCATTATAATATTAAAATGATAATATTTTCAAAATATCATATTTTGAAATCAATTCTTTTCGATATTCATTATAAAATGAGTATAATTGATCGATAAACCCGTGCGGGTTAAAATAGCATATATTAACTTAACTTGGCATCATATACTTCAATATTTTCATGTCCATCCAAAATCGGACATCAAAATCATATTTTGATTATTCATTAAATATATTATTCTAAAATATTCGTTATTTTAGAATATTCTTTATTTCTGAATCGGAATGCGACTCAATCAATTACCATATAATTTTAGTTATATGGATTTAATACATCGCATGTATTCAAAAATAATGATAAACAACTTTTAAACAGTCAATTCACATCCAGAGTGCAATTTACTACTATATAAGCAATAAATAATTAAATGACGTTTATCACAATCTGTCGATCAATCGATTGACATATAATTAAATTCAAGGGAGATGTGAATAAATTATCATCCCCAGACCCGTGTGGGGTTTTCAACCATCAACAAATGATTGGGCGATGTGTAAAATTATCGTTCCAATACCCGTATGAGGTTTACATCACAGTCCATATGAATTTATTTATTATTTATAAATATTTTCACAGCTTAATAACGATAATAATATTAAAACTATGAACAACCACCAATCACCAAACAGATATTGCAATCACAAACAATAAATACATGTGCGGTTATAAAAAGAAATACTTGTACAAATAAATTCAGTGAGAGAACACAATACTTGTACAAACAAATAAATCCCGTTTTTGACTCATACCGAGGTGCGAGGCTCGCGAATCCACGCTATACACAAAGCCAGGCCACGTAGGCCGTACTTTGATCATCAAACACAAGAATTTGCTTTGCAACAGAAGCTTTGATCACTGCATCTTGGCATGCTACACAGGCAATCCACTCCATACGACTGATTTCTATCGATATATAACCTCTGAGCTCGTACGTCCCAGAGAAGGGCGTTAAGCAAGAGAATAAATTCTCCGCCGCCAAACAGATATATATTTAACAGAGATCAATCAGTACAGAACAAAATCCAATGTCCGACACACAGTCCATTTACAAGTCCGTTCTGGGTTTGAACGAAACCGGAGGCACCATATTCCTCGCATGTCCGTACAATCAACACATACGTCCAGACGGCTACTACTTCCATCCCTTCAAGGTAGCTACTCCAATCAGGAACCTCAGCAGCGCCCATCCATCCGATACAAAGATCGTCGGTCTTGAACCGTCCTCGTATTTTCAACTTCGAATCGTTCAATCAATTATTTGAAATGAGGATTAGCTCGGCCTTTTCAAATAATTCACGTATATTTAGAATTCAAATCAATTCTTTCCATGGTTAAATTATTCGACATTCACATTTCAGTACTTTAGTATAATTTTCATGTCAAACACATTCAACCATCAAATATCAAGCGAACCAAGCAAAATTGGTCTATTCCCATTCCATGTCGCTTATATTATTTTATAATGATTTTTCGCCATTTTTATTTATTTAAAAATGGCCATATTTAATTAAACGACGTTTCAGGTCGTGCCGTGGCACTGGCGCTCTTTTTCCCCAATTTTTTTTTACACATATCGGGAAATCTATCCGTTGGATTTCTACAAAGTTTATATCGCTGGGAAGATATTCCCAAAGCGAACCCAACGGTTCTAGTTTCATGAAAATCTGACAGTCGGATCTTTCGGTATAGTCGTTTGGAGTTACGATTTCAAAACGCGATTTGCACGGCCTCGATTCGTTTTAATTTAATTTATATTTATATATATATATATATATAAAAATATAATTTATTCGAAGATTTCAATATCGTTTTCACTTCAATTATTTCACTAACGCCCTTATATTTCGAAAAATTTCGCCATAACCTCCTTTGTACGGGAAGGGGTTTGGAAATTTATTGGGCCGTGTTAGGTACCCAATAAATCCTAATAAGCATACACATATTTATAGTGATATATTCCGGTGTCCACAGGGGAGTGTGTATAGATCATAACTCCAGAGAATAAATTCTCGTCACCCTATAAATGGTTTTTGTGCCTTAATGACCAGAGAGACGTGTTTATTGTCATCTCCAGACCCGTGTGGGGTTTTTATTAATCTGGCAATTTACCGTTACAATTTATATAGTCCGGATCAGTCATCAGTTCAACCTGTCATATATAGTCATCGCCATACAAGCCTCTTGTTCGTATGGTAAATCTTCAACCTCGTCAAACAAACTTCAAATGCTTATGTGGTATATGATGAAGTATGCCTATCGTCAAGAAGTATGCCATGTAGTGTAGTTCAAATTTAATTGTTACTATCCTATGGCGATGTTTATTATTATACACAGAATAACCAGCACTCCGCATCCAATGGCATTCATAGGAGTTGATATAAAAATAAAATTGCGCAGCCAACTCATTAACGCTTACCTATTTGTCGGGCACGCAAATAAATTCTTTACTCAACAGCTAATCCATTTTCTCTATTCAACACATGTATATATATGCATAACAAAGCTAATAATAATATTTCTAGCGAACAAATATTTATTTCAACACGTGTGTATTTCTAGCGAGGCGTATACATGATAAAAGTAATATTTTTATCATCAGAAATATTTATTCAACACATGAATGTTTTTAGCACTTCATATTCACAATAAAAATGTAATTTTTATTGTTAAAGAGATTTATTTAAAACACGAATACCATTCAACACATGAATTTCTATTCAACAAGTGAATTTCTATTCAACACATGAATGTTCCCTATAGTTTGTATATATAATAAAAATGTGATTTTTATTGTTAAAGCAATTTATTTAAAACACGAATACCATTCAACACATGAATTTCTATTCAATGAATGAATTTCTATTCAACACATGAATGTTCTCTATAGTTTGTATATATAATAAAAATGTGTTTTTTATTGTTAAAGCAATTTATTTAAAACACGAATACCATTCAACACATGAATTTCTATTCAACGAATGAATTTCTATTCAACACATGAATGTTCTCTATAGTTTGTATATATAATAAAAATGTGATTTTTATTGTTAAAGCAATTTATTTAAAACACGAATACCATTCAACACATGAACTTCTATTCAACGAATGAATTTCTATTCAACACATGAATGCGGTTTCAACATATGAAAATAATTTCAACAAATGAAAATAATTATATCACATGAATATTTCAGAAAATTTCGACAGCATAATGGCAGGGTAGTTAAAACCGGCACCGTCCCGATGTACGGCTCCTCGCTCTACCTTAAAACCTCGCAGTTTTTGACAATGGGGATTTCATGCATCTAGTTCGCACGCAGGCGGCATGTTTTATTTTCATTTCCACAATCTTGTTCTAATTTTTTTCAACCACAAGAGGGTATTTTTCAACCACAAAGGTATTTTTCAACCACAATCCAACAATATCAACCACAAACAATAATTTTCAACCATTCGTCATAACATATATTTTCACGCCAATCACAAGCAATAAATATCGTCCATGGTTTGTGGACGAGGGGAGTATATATATATATGTATATAAATATATTTCACTTCCATTTCAACACAATTCAAAGCATATATGTTTCATACAACGCTTGTATAATTTATACATCGCTCATATAACTTATACAACACATGTACATGAGGTATACAATGCGTATATAATTTACACTTCGCTTATATAATTTATACAACACGATTCCATTCACACATTTCAATTTAGATTTCCCACCTTGGGTTTCGAGATGCTAAAAATCGTAGCTAGCTCAGAAAAATCCGCGGTCTCTTCTAGATTGTAGAGAGCGTCCTTGCGGTCACGATGTTTCCTGTTTCATCGAATTTCGTTAACACACGATAAAGATATGATTTTTCAAAGTTTGCAACACTTAAAAGTGTTATTTTCAGTTCAGAAAATTCAAGGCCGTTTACCTCCTTTAAACCTTTGAAACTAGGTTTCGATCTTTCACTTCGATCGTTGCACGATAATAAAATCCGACTGCACCACGTGAAAGAGCGTCAAGAGGGCTTCAGGCGCGTGGTGGTGGTGGTTAACTCGCAGCACGGTGGAGGGGGGAAATTTGGTCGGAGCGGCGGACCTTGGGGGGCACGAATCTCGAGACTGGGGCGACGAGGGTGGATGAATCGGGTATGGATTTAAAGAGGGGATCGAGATCTTCAATAAGTTGCAAAGGGGGGAGGGCTGATTCTTCTTGGTTTTGCCGGAAAATGGGAGAGAAGATCGGAAGCTTTTTCCATCGTGAACGAGAGGAGAGAGGCGGGTTTGACCAGTCAAAGGGAAGTGAGAGAGAAGGAGAGTGATTGCCTATATATTTTATTTTTAATTTATTTTATATTTGAAAATTCCAGTTTCTCCATACGAACTCCAATCCAAACCCAACGACTGTCGCCCCTAGCTACATACCCACATCCCGGACACAATGGGATATGTTTCGTAGGCCAATTCGACTGTTACAGTCAGTTATTTTTCAAATTAAAGTATAAAACATTCAATATTCAATTTGAACGTACATTTCAATTTGCCAGGGCCACAAACTGATTCGAAAAATTCTAGAAAAATAAATCTAGCAATGTTTAGACGCTACGGTCCCAACAAAACTAGTTTTGTCGAATTCTGAGATCGTTTGAAAAATGGTCATTTTCTGGTCGATCCAATTTAACAGAAATTAACCAAACATGTTTTCTTTTGCCACGCTCACATACTAGCTTCAAAAATTATGAAATTTGAAACCTAGCAATAATTTGGCATCCCAGATCCAACAAAAGGGGTTTCGTCGAATTCCGAGGTCGTTTGCAAAATGTCTATTTTCAAGGGCTATATATTCTCTATAGCGACCTTTCTGAAAATTCATTCGGCCATAACTTTTGATTCCTGCTACGAAACTTCGATTTTTCAGATTCGTTAGAAAGAAATTCATAAACAGATTTAAATATTTTTGGTTTCACTAAAATCCGTTATATTTTACACCCGGTACAGTCCGTCAAAGTTTGAATTCAAATTTTCAAACTGCCACACTATTTCCAATTCATTATTTCATTGAAATATTCTATTTCAATTGTTTAAATTCTTTTAAAATAACCAATTTAAATTTTTTAAATTGGCTCGTATTTTCCGAGTTGTTACATGATGATTTTAGTGCTGTTCGGATTTAAATTCATCTCAAATTCAAATTTGCTCTGTTTCTGTTCTGGTCAGTTCCATGATGTAGTTCTCGTCCTTACGATTCAAAAGCATTTTATTTCACTCGATTCTGATTTAGCAGTAAAAAGTTATTGGCGTTCAAAGATCACATGCTTTAATTACAATTAACTATGTTTAACTAAGGATTAATTACCCTTAATTAATTTTAAACCGTCTTCCTCCTTTATACCTACAGGCCGATCAAAACCCACGTTGCTCGCAACTACGGTTCACCCTTACGCCTTCAAGAAGCCACCGGACCTCCATCCTCCTGTGCCACGCCAAAGACCTCGCTTTGCTCCATCTACGCCGGCCAGGGGGCCCAGCTAGAGCGCCCCCATCACCAAAAAATTCGATCCAACTTCGCAGGTTTAAGGTCAGAGAACTCGTGAAACATGAAACAAAAAACGATCAAGACCGTATAGAATTGAAGATCAGAAAAGGGACTACAATTTTGGCTTTTGAACTTCCTGAAATCGAGGTGTGGATGGAGAATTATTAACGATTCAAATTTGAACAAGAATGGCCATGAATTTTGTACTGGCGGTTGTAAACGATGGAGCCCTAGGGTTTTGAAAGAAAATTGATAATATATATAATATGTTTATAATATTATTTAATTCTGTTATTTCTGAAAATTGAAGTTTAACATTCCGAACTCTAATAGAACCCCAACGACTGTCGCCCCTAATCAAGTACCCCCATTCCGAACACAATGGGATATGTTTTGTAAGTCAATTCGACTGTTTTGGTCAGTTTTTATCAAAATTAAAATATAAATTAATATATTGTTCAATATAACATACATTTTAATTTACTGGGGCCATATACTGACTTCAAAAATTATAGAAAAATAAATCTAGCTATGTTTTGATGATACAGTCCTAACAAACCTAATTTTATCGAATTTGGAGGCCATTTGAAAAATGGAATTTTTCTGGTCGATTAAGTTTAAAATGAATTGACAAAACACGTTTAAATTTTCTACGCTCACATATTAATTCCAAAAATTATGAAATTTGAAACTTAACAATAATTTGACATTCCGGATCCAATAAAAGTGGTTTCGTCGAAAACGGAGGTCCTGTGCAAAATGGCTATTTTTAAGGGCTATATATTATATTAAAATATATATAAATTCCATAGCGTCTATTTCAAATTTTAAACTGGACATAACTTTCAATTTATATTATGAAATTTGAATTTTTCACATTTGTCATAAATATATTATTAAACAAATTCAAATATTTCTGGTTTTACTGAAATCTGATTTATTTCGAATTCTCTACATTCATTTGAAATTAAAAATCGAATTTTCAAACTACCACGCTATTTCTAATTCGTTTTATTATTAAAATAAATTTATATGTTCTAACTTCAATTTAAATAAATTTTTAGTCGTTATTATTTAAAATAAATCATCCCAAAATCCATTAAAATTGCTAAAAATAAAAATTTTAAATTGGTTCGGAAATTTCGGGTTGTTACGAATTTTATATACGAAATTGGTTTTATAAATCATGTGGTTTGAATTAAGAGATTTGGTTAAATAGAATTTATAAGAATGGTTTGAAATTGTATGAATCATTTAAATTGAAATATAAGACTTTGATTCAAATTTATAAGTAGTGAATTTGAATTGTATGACTTGAGTAAAACGTTATGATACGAGTTGTTGAAATTGAAGATATAAGATTTGTTATGAATTATATAAACTGAATTTGAACTTAAGTATTGGATTTTTGAATTGACTAAATCATATTTTATAAAAGAAAAACTGGATTATTTAAGTTTGTTGAATTTATAAATAATGATTTCGAAATGTATGACTCGAATTACAATACAAGATATGATTTGGTAAAATTAAATATGTAAGTTTTGGCTGAATTCGAACCGAAATGTTGGATTTATATGAATCGACTTGAAACGATTTCTTATAAAGGTAAAAATTGTATCATTTGAATTATTTTGAACTTGAATTTTTGTGAATATAAACCAAACCGAAATATTATCGAAGTTAAATGTTTGGTATCAATTTAAAATGGCAATTGAGTTCTTTAAGTTATAATTCGAATATTAGTCAATTTTGGATTTGTATTGAAAGTTGTTATATTAACATTTTCGAAATTTAAATAAAATCAAAGTTAAATAGTTATAATATTGGTTTATACTTTATTTTGTGATCCTTTCGAGGTTGTTTCTAAATCGGTTTAATTTAGGCGATTTAATCGAGTTGTTTTCAAAATTTAATTATAATCAAAGTTAGATATTTAAATTTGATTTCAAATTCGAATATGAGATTTCGTATAAACGATTTTAAAAAGTGATTATAAAATAATGACCACAGTGTGAAAAATGTAAACGATTGATTGTTAAAGAGACTGAGATCGGCTATTGTCATACTCTCTACCAATACCCAAAACCACTTTGACAACTGTGTACACGGTGGAGATCCAAATAAAGTAGGATGTTTTGGCGAACAACTCTATTTTCTATTTCATATTAATTATGAGACCCTAGCTAGCTTGAGTTAGCTTGATGTGACTAAAACAGGAGCTACGCTGTAATAACCCGAAAATCTGGGCCAGTTTAAATTTTTTATTTTGGCCATTTTAGTGAATTTTGAACATTTAAAATGAATTATTTTAAATAATGTCGACGGAAAATTTATTTTGAATATATTTAGAACGTATATATTATATACGTCGTCGTTAGAATATACATAATTATATATAATTATAAATAGAATTGAAAATGGCGCGGTAGTTCGATAATTCGATTTCAAACTTCAATTGAACTTACCGGGTGCAAAACAAACCGGATTTTAGTGAAACCAAAAACATTAGGATCTATTTGATGATATCTTTCCAACGAATCCGAAAAATCGAAATTTCATAGCGGGAATCAAAAGATATGTCCAGTTGAAAATTCTGAATAGTCGCTATGGAATTCAGGCCCTTTAAAATGGACATTTTGCAAACGACCTCGGATTTCGACGAAACCACTTTTGTTGGGTCTGTGATGTCAAATTATTGCTAGGTTTTAAATTTCATAATTTTTCGAATCAATATGTGAGCGTGGCAAAGGAAAACGCGTTTGACCAGTTTCAGTTGATTTTAATCGACTGGAAAATGACCATTTTTCCAACGGTCTCAGAATTCGACGAAACTAGTTTTGTTAGGACCGTACCGTCAGTACGAAACTAGAAAATATTTTTCGAGAATTTTTAGAGTTAGTATGTGACCCCGGTAAATTGAAATGCGCGTTCAAATTTGATATATAGAGTTATATGTTGATTTTAACGGAAATTGATCGAAACGATCAAATCAGCTTACGATACATATCCCATTGTGTTCGGAATGGGGGTAAAACGCTATGGACGACAGGCGGTGGGCCTCGTTTAGAGGTCGTATGAAAAAGTCAACCTTCATGGATTTAAAAATTAAAAATAAATAAAATAATATAAATATTTACATACACCCCCCCCCCCCCCCCCCCCCGCTCTTCTTTCTCTTCCCCGAATCAGATTAAAAAAATAAAAAAAAGACAAAGGGTGGAGGAGCGCCGTCGCTCCTCCCATCGGGGCACCGCCGCACCATCAGGCGCGCCACCTCGGCGCTGGCCCCTCACCTCCCCCTCCGTTCGAGCTTCCTCCCCTCCTTCTTCTGCATAGAACCGCCGCCACCCCCTAAACCCTAAGCCGACGTGCCCCTGCCACAGCTCCCCCCCCCCCTGCGCGCAACCCCCCTCCAGCAACCCTGAACCGACCTCCGCACCACCCGACGAACCTCCAGCAGCCATCCCGACGTGCTGCGCCGCCCTCAGCTGACCCGGACGATGAAAACCCTCTTTTCTCCAATGCTGTAAGTTTTTAATTATATTTTTATTTATAAAATCAGTTTTTTTATATGAATTAGCATTTATAAAATCTGAAAATAAAGTATATATAAAGATTTGATTTTTAAAATTGAAAAGATTATATTTTTATTTATAAAAATATGATTTTTATATAAGGAAGAGGTAGAAAAGATTTTTATTCAATTAAAAATATGACTTTTATATTTTTAAAGTATTAAAAATATAATCTTTACTATATAGAAGATGTAAAAATATGATTTTTGTTTATGTAGAGAATTAAAAATATAATTTTTACATGATAGGAATATTAAAAATATCATCTTTATATATGTAGCAAAAATAAAATTGTGATTTTTATAGTGATGAAATTGAAAAGGTAAAATCTTTATAGTTGCAAAGGCGAGATCTTTATGTATTGAATAGCATAGTAAAAATTTGATTTTTAAATATTGAATAGCGAAGTAAAAATTTGATTTTTATATATTGAATAGCGAAGTAAAAATTCTATTTTTATATATTGAATAGCATAGTAAAAATTTGATTTTTCTATATTGAATAGCAATATAAAAATATGATTTTTATATATATAGTGGCTACGGGCAACGAAAGCGACAAAAAGGCGAAAACGACGAAGATCTCTACAATAGAAGTGTCGTGAAGTTGGGATAGCTTTCGGTGAGAACTTCTCACTCTAAATTCTCCTTTTCTAGTTATATATATATATACTAGGATGCAGACGGTGTTTAGTAGCACCCGACACCCGTCATCCACAGACCATGGATGGCTTGTTTGTTTGATTGAAGTGTTGTGAAATTGATGTGAAATAGATAATGAAATATATTCATGTGTTGAAATAAATAAATTATCGTTAAAAATATAATTTTTAACGTGAAAGTGAATAAATAAATATTTATAAACAAATCGGTCGATTTGTTTATATACACCGATTTGACTGTTATTGATTGGGATGATAAATTTTACACATCACCCAACTGCACAAATAAAAATCTGTGTTTGTTGATTTGAAACCCCACACGGGTGTTGGGATGATATTTGGGTACACTAATCCCAATTATTTAATTGTATGTCGATCGATTGGTCGACAGACTGAGTAAGCGTCGATTATTTTTATTTGATGCTTATGAAGTTGTGTGGTGCACCTTGGATGATGGTTGATTGTTTATCATTGCTATTATATACATGTGTTGTATGGAATCCATATAATTAACGTTATATGATGATTGATTGGGCCTCATTCCAATCGGGAAAATAATGAATATTATTAAAGAAAATTCATGTGTTGAAACTATTTATGTGTTGAGTAAAATATTTTAACAATAAAATCTACATCTTTATCATATTTAAAATTAGAACTACTTCACGGTGGAGTCTAATGGAAAATCAAACAATAGATACCATAATTTTATAAAATATTTTACATAACAAAAATAGTGATGTGTTGACAATACTCATGTGTTGAGATTAGTCGTGTGTTGAAAGAAATATAGATTCATGTGTTGAATAGAATAAATATTCATTTGTTGAATAAAATAAAGAAGTTTTTGAAAAATATAAAGCCGTGTTGATTAGAGATGCGTTATTTTGACGCGAACGATATTTATATCGATTTTATTCGTTTTATAATGAATATTGAAAAGTGATTTCTAAATTTAATATTTTGAAATGAAATTCAAATTGAATTAGATAAAGATTCAAATTGAAATTTTATTGAATCGATTTGAAATGAATTCGAATCGAATAGAAAATGAATTCTATTCGAATTGAATAGAAAACAAATTAGAATTTGAATTGAATAGAAAGTGAATTTGAATTCGAATAAAATAGAAATGAATTCAAATTGAATTAAATTAAAAACGAATTGAAATCGTTTTGAATGAAATTTAGAACGAACTGAAATTGAATTGAAATCAATTTGAAATGAATTTGAATTGAAGTAAATAGAAGGTAAATTCAAATTGAATTGAATTGAAACGAATTAGAAGTTGAATTGAATTGAAACGAATTTGAATTCGAATTAAATAAAATTGAAATGAATTCGAGTTGAATTGAAATCAAATCGATTTGAAATTGAATATAGTGTTGAAATGGTTTTGAAAACGAATTTAAATCGATTTATAAAATACGTTTTAAAAGGAAATCGACGAAATATATATAATACATATATACTTATATATATATATATAATGGCCTGAATAGAACGCGCCGCGCCGCCGCAGTTCGTGAATTTCGACCATTAACTTCGAATTGACGTTGCGGGAGATCCGACCGTCGGATTCTCCTAAAACCGGAACCGTTGGGTTCGTATCGAAAAGAGCTTTCCAATGAATATTAGAAATTTGAAATCTAACGGTTGGATTTGGAATTATGTCCAAATCAAATTGGGAAAAGGTCGCTGTAAGTGCAGTTCGATGGCCGTTGATGGAAATCGACTGTACGGGCCTTGATAAAATTATTAAAAATATCTATAATTTTTGTAAAATCATAATATGTGAATTGGAAAGAATTGGGCTGAAAAATTCCACATTTGAAAGGAGAAAAATATATTTTTGTCGAAATGAACTAGTTTTGAACTAGAATTAAAATCAATTTATTTTTGAAATAAATAAATTGAATTTGAAAGTGATTTTAAAAATAATCAATATTCCCAATACGTGGATGGGACTGGAGTTGAATCGAAATTATCTTCGGAATATTTCGATGTTGGATTTCGTGACTATACAGATATTGTTATGGGAATTTGAAAGATATATTTTATATCGGTATTTCCAATACGATATATGTTGATTTCAGAATTTGATATTGAATATAAGCCGATATATTTTCTATTCAGAGCCTTGTATTTAATATCAAATATGATTTGGGTTTGTCGTGAATCGTGTTTTAGATGACATTGGTTCTTTAACCCAGTTAAAGGCAAGATATTGAATTTTGAAAAGATTGAAACTAAGTGGAGTTTTAATGAATCTTTAATTAGATTAAAAAGTGAATTGATAATTTAAATTATCAAAATCTGAAAGGTGGTCGAGAATGGAGTACCACCAGTTTTGCTCCAAAGCGATAGTTAAATCTTTAATTAGATTTGAACGTGAAATGGTAATTAATTTTACCGATAACACCGTGGTGTTAGGAATGGAGTATCACCAGTTTTTCTCCATGGGATATATAGGTTGGGATTGGGAAATAAAATAAATAATTACTTCGGTGTAGTTCGCTAATCCCGACTAGTTTGGAAAACCATAAAATGGTTTGAAATGATATCCAAAGGAAGATTATAGGATAAATTTAGAAGAATTTATCTTGGATAAAATTAATGGGAACATTTCCCTAAAAATGTGATTTTGTGAATAAAAGAATATTCTGAATTGGAAAGAGGCGTTTGTTGTGTTTGTGTAATATTCGTTTATTATATACGTGGGTTATTCAGAAAGGCCGGGTTTATACCCATTCTGAATAACCGATTCGACGAGATGTCGAAGATAAAGACGGTGGTTGAAGACCGGAAGTCTTCACATCGTTTGGGTGATTACTGATGATCTTGATTGGGCTGTACACCCAGGATGAGGGAATCAGTTGGTGATCGTCCAAACGTACTTGGAGATGGATGGATATACGAGGAAAGTGTCTCCGGTTTCGTTCAGACCCAGAACGAACTTGTAAATGGATTGTGTGTCTGACATAGGATTTTATTCTGTGTTGATTGATCTCTATTAAATATACATCTGTTTGGCGGTGGAGAATTTATTCTCTTGCTTAACGCCCTTCTCTGAGACGTACGAGCTCAGAGGTTGTATATCGATGGACATCAGTCGCATGGAGTGAATTTCCAGTGTGGCATGCGTAAGTGGCAATTGATCAAGGCTTCTGTTGAAAAGCAGAGTCTTGTGGTTGATGATCAAAGCACGGCCTGTGTGGCGTAGCTTTGTGTATAACGTGAATTCGCGAGCCTCACATCTCGGTATGAGTCAAAAACGGGATACGGACCCAAGGAGTACACGACGTTTCTTCCTAGCTAGGGTGGTGTCAGTGACCTACCAGCCCTGACATTTATATACTTTTCACCTGTGTGGTTGTTGGATACGAGGCGCCTCGGATATAGGTCTGTAAGGACCGGGAAACGTGTGTTCAGGAATAACTAATCCTCAAAAGTAAGAGAGGACCAGCCTTGGAGGTTCCAAAGGATCAGAGTGGGGTCCTAAGGCATTGCTAGAGTGTCTCGAACGCGGAGAGGAGCTTGCCCCTTGCCTCGGCTCATGATGGAATCCAATTTCCAATACGTGATATTGCGGTTTTAATTGTAGAACTAGTATGGCGACATGATATATGGTACCCATGCCGTCTATGATTGATATTTATGATTGAAATTATTTTGACACTATACACCTATAATAGTATCAAGTGATTTGTTTTAAACGTACCAAGCTTGTTTGGCTATTATAAGGGAAAACCCTATCCTCCGGCTTGCGTTGCATTGTGTGATGGGACCTGGGTCTTATAATAGCTTCATTTTTTAAAAAAGCATTGCGCTGTTTTGTTATGTGCACTAGTATTCTTGGGAGGAAACCCGTTCCGTGTTATACGGCATGGTCCCTTGAATTACTATCCTTTAAAGCAAAGTTTTAAACTGTTTTAGTTCTCACACCAGTCACATGACTGACCTGGAGTTTATTGTTTTAACCTAAACTCTGGGTGCCCCTATTTTCCACACGGGCAGCTAGTAGTTTTGGTTTTGCAGATTTATATCCACAGGGTCCTGATTTACAGCTGGAACGATATCCGGAAAGCTCTGTATCCGTGTATCACTTTCAGTTGTGTTTTGTATATTTTTCCGCTGTTATGTAATTTATTGTAATCTCTGATATTTGTCGAATGTAATTTATTCATTTATACTCTGTATATTCTTGTATTCTGATGGAATTGTTGTCATAACAATGAAATGTTCTTCCGTCTGCGTTCTATTTTGTCCTGTTCTCAAACGATCAGGGGTTTCGAACGGTCTTAGTCGGTTTAACGATCGATTCAGATCGAGCGAAATTCCTTGCCGTTACAGTTTGGTATCAGAGCTTTGGTATACAGAGCTCGAGAACAAGACACATTAGAACCATACGAAAGAATTCATCAGATATTGGATTAGCAATATCCAATTAGAATGACTCGTTAGAGATAGGATCAGTAGTATCCTAGAACGAGTGTGAAGAGTATATTTTTCAAATGAAAACAATTTTGTTTCAAAAATTTAAATCGTTTTATTCGTATTTGAATATTTATTTATTTTGAATATGGACGATCTAGTATATAAAGGTTTTGCATATACGCGTCATGAACGTATATTCGAGGTTTTAATATACTGGATAGATATAGAATCACATTCTAGATATCCGGGGATGATTCTGATGATGGTGCATCATCATCAGTATTCATGTTCGTGTTTCGAAGGTGTGATTTCTATATATTTCCATTAGACTGGTGTGAGAACCAAAACTAATAAAGCTAGAATACATTGTTGTGAATTGGCATCAAAACATGATTTTTTGTATATATATCAAAATTATGAATTTGAAACTCTAATTCATTAATTGATTGATGTTTGTGTTGTTTGTTTATTTGTTTGACAATTTTTAACCATTTAGCCTAATAGAATCAAATATTGAATTGTATTGAAAATTGGTCGCATTTGCTTGCATATACATGTACTTACATTGAACAGGTCATAGCAAGGAGGCTAGAGCCGAAGAATAAAATTTGTTTGCCCGACAAATAGGTACATGTTTACTATAATTTACTGTTTTGTTTGGGTGATGATGATTTTATGATCCTATTGGCTAGCCGCTTGGCTTTTTCTTTTTCTTTTTGAGATCAGAAGGCCTATATGGCAATTTCGGGATTTTCCCGTGGCTCCCGGTGCAGGGGAGGTTATGGTGAAATTTTTCGAAAATTTAGGGTGTTAGCCAAATTTTTGAAGAATTTGAAAATTCTCAGAAACTGAAAAGTTGGAGAATGGAAGCCAGATCGAACGTAGAGTTGATTGATCAAACCACTTTCGACTTCGTTCCTTTTCGGGGACGAAAAGTTTTAAGTGGGGGAGATTGTAATAACCCGAAAATCTGGGCCAGTTTAAAATTTTTATTTTGGCCATTTTAGTGAATTTTGAACATTTAAAATGAATTATTTTAAATAATGTCGACGGAAAATTTATTTTGAATATATTTAGAACGTATATATTATATACGTCGTCGTTAGAATATAAATAATTATATATAATTATAAATAGAATTGAAAATGGCGTGGTAGTTCGATAATTCGATTTCAAACTTCAATTGAACATACCGGGTGCAAAACAAACCGGATTTTAGTGAAACCAAAAACATTAGGATCTATTTGATGATATCTTTCCAACGAATCCGGAAAATCGAAATTTCATAGCGGGAATCAAAAGATATGTCCAGTTGAAAATTCTGAATAGTCGCTATGGAATTCAGGCCCTTTAAAATGGACATTTTGCAAACGACCTCGGATTTCGACGAAACCACTTTTGTTGGGTCCGTGATGTCAAATTATTGCTAGGTTTTAAATTTCATAATTTTTCGAATCAATATGTGAGCGTGGCAAAGGAAAACGCGTTTGACCAGTTTTAGTTGATTTTAATCGACTGGAAAATGGCCATTTTTTCAACGGTCTCAGAATTCGACGAAACTAGTTTTGTTAGGACCGTATCGTCAATACGAAGCTAGAAAATATTTTTCGAGAATTTTTAGAGTTAGTATGTGACCCCGGTAAATTGAAATGCGCGTTCAAATTCAATATATAGAGTTATATGTTGATTTTAACGGAAACTGATCGAAACGATCAAATCAGCTTACGATACATATCCCATTGTGTTCGGAATGGGGGTAAAACGCTATGGACGACAGGCGGTGGGCCTCGTTTAGAGGTCGTTTGAAAAAGTCAACCTTCATGGATTTAAAAATTAAAAATAAATAAAATAATATAAACATTTACATAACCCCCCCCCCCCCCCCTCTTCTTTCTCTTCCCCGAATCAGATTAAATAAAAAAAAGACGAAGGGGGGAGGAGCGACGTCGCTCCTCCCATCGGGGCGCCGCCGCACCATCAGGCGCGCCACCTCGGCGCTGGCCCCTCACCTCCCCCTCCGTTCGAGCTTCCTCCCATCCTTCTTCTGCATAGAACCGCCGCCGCCCCCTAAACCCTAAGCCGCTGTGCCCCTGCCACAGCTCCCCCCCCCCCACCCCTGCGCGCAACACCCTCCAGCAACCCTGAACCGACCTCCGCACAATCCGACGAACCTACAGCAGCCATCCCGACGTGCTGCGCCACCCTCAGCCGACCCCGACGATGAAAAACCTCTTTTCTCCAATGCTGTAAGTTTTTAATTATATTTTTATTTATAAAATCAGTTTTTTATATGAATTAGCATTTATAAAATCTGAAAATAAAGTATATATAAAGATTTGATTTTTAAAATTGAAAAGATTATATTTTTATTTATAAAAATATGATTTTTATATAAGGAAGAGGTAGAAAAGATTTTTATTCAATTAAAAATATGATTTTTATATTTTTAAAGTATTAAAAATATAATCTTTACTATATAGAAGATGTGAAAATATGATTTTTGTTTATGTAGAGAATTAAAAATATAATTTTTACATGATAGGAATATTAAAAATATCATCTTTATATATGTAGCAAAAATAAAAATGTGATTTTTATAGTGATGAAATTGAAAAGGTAAAATCTTTATAGTTGAAAAGGCGAGATCTTTATGTATTGAATAGCATAGTAAAAATTTGATTTTTATATATTGAATAGCGAAGTAAAAATTTGATTTTTATATATTGAATAGCGAAGTAAAAATTCGATTTTTATATATTGAATAGCATAGTAAAAATTTGATTTTTCTATATTGAATAGCAATATAAAAATATGATTTTTATATATATAGTGGCTACGGGCAACGAAAGCGACAAAAAGGCGAAAACGACGAAGATCTCTACAACAGAAGTGTCGTGAAGTTGGGATAGCTTTCGGTGAGAACTTCTCACTCTAAATTCTCTTTTTCTAGTTATATATATACTAGGATGCAGACGGTGTTTAGTAGCACCCGACACCCGTCATCCACAGACCATGGATGGCTTGTTTGTTTGATTGATGTGTTGTGAAATTGATGTGAAATAGATAATGAAATATATTCATGTGTTGAAATAAATTAATTATCGTTAAAAATATATTTTTAACGTGAAAGTGAATAAATAAATATTTATAAACAAATCGGCCGATTTGTTTATATACACCGATTTGACTGATATTGATTGGGATGATAAATTTTACACATCACCCAACTGCACAAATAAAAATCTGTGTTTGTTGATTTGAAACCCCACACGGGTGTTGGGATGATATTTGGGTACACTAATCCCAATTATTTAATTGTATGTCGATCGATTGGTCGACAGACTGAGTAAGCGTCGATTATTTTTATTTGATGCTTATGAAGTTGTGTGGTGCACCTTGGATGATGGTTGATTGTTTATCATTGCTATTATATACATGTGTTGTATGGAATCCATATAATTAACGTTATATGGTGATTGATTGGGCCTCATTCCAATCGGGAAAATAATGAATATTATTAAAGAAAATTCATGTGTTGAAACTATTTATGTGTTGAGTAAAATATTTTAACAATAAAATCTACATCTTTATCATATTTAAAATTAGAACTACTTCACGGTGGAGTCTAATGGAAAATCAAACGATAGATACCATAATTTTATAAAATATTTTACATAACAAAAATAGTGATGTGCTGATAGTACTCATGTGTTGAGATTAGTCGTGTGTTGAAAGAAATATAGATTCATGTGTTGAATAGAATAAATATTCATTTGTTGAATAAAATAAAGAAGTTTTTGAAAAATATAAAGCCGTGTTGATTAGAGATGCGTTATTTTGACGCGAACGATATTTATATCGATTTTATTCGTTTTATAATGAATATTGAAAAGTGATTTCAAAATTTAATATTTTGAAATGAAATTCAAATTGAATTAGATAAAGATTCAAATTGAAATTTTATTGAATCGATTTGAAATGAATTCGAATCGAATAGAAAATGAATTCGATTCGAATTGAATAGAAAACGAATTAGAATTTGAATTGAATAGAAAGTGAATTTGAATTCGAATAAAATAGAAATGAATTCAAATTGAATTAAATTAAAAACGAATTGAAATCGTTTTGAATGAAATTTAGAACGAACTGAAATTGAATTGAAATCAATTTGAAATGAATTCGAATTGAAGTAAATAGAAGGTAAATTCAAATTGAATTGAATTGAAACGAAGTAGAATTTGAATTGAATTGAAACGAATTTGAATTCGAATTAAATAAAATTGAAATGAATTCGAGTTGAATTGAAATCAAATCGATTTGAAATTGAATATAGTGTGGAATGGTTTTGAAAACGAATTTAAAACGGTTTATAAAATACGTTTTAAAAGAAAATCGATGAAATATATATAATACATATATATATTATATATATATATATAATGGCCTGCATAGAACGCGCCGCGCCGCGGCAGTTCGTGAATTTCGACCATTAACTTCGAATTGACGTTGCGGGAGATCCGACCGTCGGATTCTCCTGAAACCGGAACCGTTGGGTTCGTATCGATAAGGGCTTTCCAATGAATATTAGAAATTTGAAATCTAACGGTTGGATTTGGAATTATGTCCAAATCAAATTGGGAAAAGGTCGCTGTAAGTGCAGTTCGATGGCCGTTGATGGAAATCGACTGTACTGGCCTTGATAAAATTATTAAAAATATCTATAATTTTTGTAAAATCATAATATGTGAATTGGAAAGAATTGGGCTGAAAAATTCCACATTTGAAAGGAGAAAAATATATTTTTGTCGAAATGAACTAGTTTTGAACTAGAATTAAAATCAATTTATTTTTGAAATAAATAAATTGAATTTGAAAGTGATTTTAAAAATAATCAATATTCCCAATACGTGGATGGGACTGGAGTTGAATCGAAATTATCTTCGGAATATTTCGATGTTGGATTTCGTGACTATACAGATATTGTTATGGGAATTTGAAAGATATATTTTATATCGGTATTTCCAATACGATATATGTTGGTTTCAGAATTTGATATTGAATATAAGCCGATATATTTTCTATTCAGAGCCTTGTATTTAATATCAAATATGATTTGGGTTTGTCGTGAATCGTGTTTTAGATGACATTGGTTCTTTAACCCAGTTAAAGGCAAGATATTGAATTTTGAAAAGATTGAAACTAAGTGGAGTTTTAATGAATCTTTAATTAGATTAAAAAGTGAATTGATAATTTAAATTATCAAAATCTGAAAGGTGATCGAGAATGGAGTACCACCAGTTTTGCTCCAAAGCGATAGTTAAATCTTTAATTAGATTTGAACATGAAATGGTAATTAATTTTACCGATAACACCGTGGTGTTAGGAATGGAGTATCACCAGTTTTGCTCCATGGGATATATAGGTTGGGATTGGGAAATAAAATAAATAATTACTTCGGTATGGTTCGCTAATCCCGACTAGTTTGGAAAACCATAAAATGGTTTGAAATGATATCCAAAGGAAGATTATAGGATAAATTTAGAAGAATTTATCTTGGATAAAATTAATGGGAACATTTCCCTAAAAATGTGATTTTGTGAATAAAAGAATATTCTGAATTGGAAAGAGGCGTTTGTTGTGTTTGTGTAACATTCGTTTATTATATACGTGGGTTATTCAGAAAGGCCGGGTTTATACCCATTCTGAATAACCGATTCGACGAGATGTCGAAGATGAAGACGGTGGTTGAAGACCGGAAGTCTTCACATCGTTTGGGTGATTACTGATGATCTTGATTGGGCTGTACACCCAGGATGAGGGAATCAGTTGGTGATCGTCCAGACGTACTTGGAGATGGATGGATATGCGAGGAAAGTGCCTCCGGTTTCGTTCAGACCCAGAACGAACTTGTAAATGGATTGTGTGTATGACATTGGATTTTATTCTATGTTGATTGATCTCTATTAAATATACATCTGTTTGGCGGCAGAGAATTTATTCTCTTGCTTAACGCCCTTCTCTGAGACGTACGAGCTCAGAGGTTGTATATCAATGGACATCAGTCACATGGAGTGAATTGCCAGTGTGGCACGCGTAAGTAGCAATTGATCAAGGCTTCTATTGAAAAGCAGAGTCTTGTGGTTTATGATCAAAGCACGGCTTGTGTGGCGTAGCTTTGTGTATAACGTGAATTCGCGAGCCTCACACCTCGGTATGAGTCAAAAACGGGATACGGACCCAAGGAGTGCACGACGTTTCTTTCTAGCTAGGGTGGTGTCAGTGACCTACCAGCCCTGACATTTATATACTTTTCACCTGTATGGTTGTGGGATACGAGGCTCCTCGGATATAGGTCTGTAAGGACCGGGAAACGTGTGTTCAGGAATAACTAATCCTCAAAAGTAAGAGAGGACCGACCTTGGAGGTTCCAAAGGATCAGAGTGGGGTCCTGAGGCATTGCTAGAGTGTCTCGAACGCGGAGAGGAGCTTGCCCCTTGCCTCGGCTCATGATGGAATGCAATTTCCAATACGTGATATTGCGGTTTTAATTGTAGAACTAGTATGGCGACATGACATATGGTACCCATGCCGTCTATGATTGATATTTATGATTGAAATTATTTTGACACTATACACCTATAATAGTATCAAGTGATTTGTTTTAAACGTACCAAGCATGTTTGGCTATTATAAGGGAAAACCCTATCCTCCGGCTTGCGTTGCATTGTGTGATGGGACCTGGGTCTTATAATTGCTTCATTTTTTTAAAAAACATTGTGCTATTTTGTTATGTGCACTAGTATTCTTGGGAGGAAACCCGTTCCGTGTTATACGGCGTGGTCCCTTGAATTACAATCCTTTAAAGCAAAGTTTTAAATAACTGTTTTAGTTCTCACACCAGTCACATGACTGACCTGGAGTTTATTGTTTTAACCTAAACTCTGGGTGCCCCTATTTTCCACATGGGCAGCTAGTAGTTTTGGTTTTGCAGATTTATATCCACAGGGTCCTGATTTACAGCTGGAACGATATCCGGAAAGCTCTGTATCCGTGTATCACTTTCAGTTGTGTTTTGTATATTTTTCCGCTGCTATGTAATTTATTGTAATCTCTGATATTTGTCGAATGTAATTTATTCATTTATACTCTGTATATTCTTGTATTCTGATGGAATTGTTGTAATAACAATGAAATGTTCTTCCGTCTGCGTTCTATTTTGTCCTTCTCAAACGATCAAGGGTTTCGAACGGTCTTAGTCGGTTTAACGATCGATTCAGATCGAGCGAAATTCCTTGCCGTTACATACGCCGAGACTAAGTGAGGTCATACCTTAAATTGAGCGCACTTCTTCAATACTATTCTATTACTGTTGAGATTCGATTGGGACCTTTTGATTATGGGAGTGTGTCTCGAGGTGGGCGGTAGTATTTGCTATGCATTACCACCAGTCCGGCTCTGTAAACAGTGAATCCACCATGGCATTCCTTGTGTGCCTTGTCATATGTCTTATATGAGCCTACTACGACTTTGTATTGTACTACTTTATATGGAGTGCCCTCTGATAGCCCTCTAGTTTACGGAGGAATTACGGTACCGTATATACTATGGGAATATATAAGCGGTGTACGGGTAATATGGTAATCCCGCTTACGCTATTTTAATATTTTTTACTTTAGTGATAAACACTATTGTATATAGCGTATTATACTACATAGTATTAGTTTGACAGATCCTTAGAGGATGGTGATCCCAAACATCCTTAAGTTACTGATTGCATTTCATCGAACATTTCATTTGAGTTGATTTAATTCCATGAGAATATTAGTCCTGATCCGAGTTGTTTTGTTTTGCATTATTGCTCGGATCAAATTGAGTATTCCAGTTTTGAAATTCATCCTTGGGGTTGGAGCTTAGATTGGGTTTCACTCACCTGTGTCTATCTATTCGGTTGTTCCGGTTCAGCTATTTCTTGTCGTTCCTGTTTCATATTATTATCATTTGTCTATGTATTAGAAAATGAAAAGTATTAGTCTTCCGCTGTATTATTTATGTAAACTCTGTTGTAAAATTTATTTAGTAGCTTCATGAACTACTATTGTATTTTGTATTTTTCGCTCCGATATACTATATTGCTTTGTATCTGTGTCTGTGATCTATGATTCTGTGATTTATTCTATTTATCCTAGAAGCTAATAACGATCTTTCGTTTTGGATGGTTCGAGTTGACATGTTTTGTCGATTCGGCATGGTCAAAATGGCGGGTCGTTACAGTTCGTATCAGAGCTTTGGTTTATAAAAGCTTTAGCTTATAGGTTAAAAGCTCATTAGAGATAGGGTAGTGATACCCAAGAATGAGTTGGATCAGTCGCAGAATCCTTCTTAAGAGAGCGCGTATTTTGAAGTATAAATGGTTTTAAAAATAGTTTTAGATGTTTTAAAACAAATATTTTCGAATATAAAATTTTGTTTAATATATAAATCTTTGTCTGAAATCTTCATTCCATTGAATCCATCTTCCTTCATAGATTCTCTTTGATTAGGTTCTTTCGTTCATTGATCTTTTTACTCGTATTCTATAACTTGTCCTTATCCATAGCAAGGTAAGAAGCAGAAGGAGAGTATAGGTCTTCAAGCGAGTTCAATCCTATTTAAATATTAGTTTGAAAAGGTATTATAATTCTCTTGATATAATATTGAAATTCTGATATATATATATATGTATGTATGTATGTATTTAGCCGATGTATATTTGAAAATAATATTTTGTTTGGTAATACCAATATTTTGAAAAGATTTGATGTTTATACTTTAAGATTTTATATTTTTAAATTTATATACTTTGAATAAGATTTAAAGATATAGATTTTGTAAGGAAATGACTTTATCTTGGTTGAAATCTATAATGGTATTATTTATAAATGTATATATATATATGTATATATATATATATATTTATATTTATATATATAGGATTTTATAAATTTAAACGGGTTTATAAAAAAATTAATTTCGTGTTGTATGTATATTAAACTTATGGAATTAAATAAGTTTATAAGTTTTGAATATAGTCATGGGTTTGAAAATATTTAGGTATAATATAGAATATTATTTGATTTAATTTTGTTTGTATTTTTATTAGGGATTGGGGTTGAAATTTTAATAAATAAACGAGTGGGGGAGAGATATAATTTTTCCCTACTTAAAATTTTAGTGATTTGAAATATATTATTTATATTATATGATGGGAAAACTTGGTATATATTCTGTTTAAGTATAGAAAAATGTTTTGAATACTTACCTAATGTTAAAGTTAACATATCGAATACTTAGTGATTTGGGTATACGTCTGATCAATGTATATGTTAAATCCTATAAGTATTTGATAGATATAGAGTAACACTCTAGTTTCTTGAAAATGATTTTGGTGATAACCACGGCATCATCGATGTCTATTTGCAGGTTTCGAAAGTGGGATTACTATATATTGCCAATCGAGACGTCGAGTGAGTACTTAAAACTACTTGAAATGTTTGAAAATATTTTAACTTCTGATTTAAATATATATAATTATATATAGGTATGAGAATAGATATGAACCATTGGTTTAAATATATTTAATTATTATTTTCCCGGCCTCATTCTTTTTTGAGGACGAAAAGTTTTGAGTGGGGGAGAATGTAACAACCGGCTATTTTTAACGATTTAAATTTCGATTTAAATCGAATTTTTTATTTTTAAAATATTCAATAGTTTTTCCTAATGGGAATTTGAAATTTTAAATACGTACAGTGAGACGTAGCAGCTATCGGAAAATTTTAATGTTTGTCGGTCGCGCAATTTTCAGTGTAAAGTTGCGCATAATAGTTCAAATTTTAGCGATTTTAAAATCTCTCCGAATCAAGTTTGGGAAAACATAAAAAATATTCTATTCGTTGTCACGAATCTAACGGTGCAATTCGTTTCGCAAAAATGGGATGTTTTGACCTCCGTTTAATTGTTTTCCTATACGAATTTTACGTTTCAAAGGGTCTGTAACGCATTTTTGAACGGAGCATCGTGATACTGCAAATTTTATACTGTTGCGTCCGTCTCATCGCGCTGATTTGCGCAATATATTCATTTTTCAGTTTCGGTGCTCGGTTCGTACTGAAATTGCAAAAAGGCTTGCACGGTTCATTTTTGAAATAATGCCATTTGAGTTCGACGTGTCCCTATTCGGGTCCCGCATGTTTTTCTAGACATTTTGGGTTTGCAAAACCTGTCCTTTTATATTACTAAAGCACCCATTTAATTTTTTATTTCCTAAGTGGGCATATTTACTTCTAATTTCAAACCCATTCATATATATATATATATATATATATCCATCCATGCATGTTACATTTTCATGCAAGCCATGCATTCTTGCCTCTTCCTTTATTGTTTCCTGAAGTTTTTCTACATGCACATCCTAAAGTTTTTCTACATGCACGTTCCATTCTTTTCAAATTGAAAACTCTGTTCTAATTTATATTTCATTTGTTCACCATTGGTTTCCAATGCAAGATCCCATTTTCCCAAAATGTTTTGCTCCTTTTTAGTTTCCAAGCCTACTGCCTCTTCGTGAAGATAAATGAATATTTATAGTTGCTCTCCTTTCTAAAACGCCTTGTTTTATTTTCTTTTTCCCTACATTTTTGTTTTCGTGGGAACAAAAGGAAAGTAGCAGCTCCTCTTTGTCCATTGCGTACTCATCGTTTATTTCCCCTACCATTAGCTCGCGAGCCACCATTCTCCTGCTTCGATCACCGCATCTCACCTCCCTAGGCCCGCTGACCCTGAAGTCGCCCCCATCTGAGTAGCCGCACTCGCCTGCACAAATTTTCAGACCCAAGTCCAAAGAGGAGCCTCCCTCCGCGTCTGAACCCGATGCCTCCATCGACCTGCTGCCATTCCTATTTCCCTTGCCTCGCCCAGCTCGAACTACTTGAAGTCTGGACCCGCTTGCCTGCACCATCCAAAGCCTGAGCCATGCCCACCCCAACTGTTGAACCCGCTGTGTCTTTCCAGGGCGCATGCTTGTGTGAGTTATATAGGTTATTCTATTTGTATGGTGTGGGTGTGAAAATGGGCATTTGCGTGAGTGTTGGCTAATTTTTGCATGTGTGATTTTTCCTGCATGTGTATCAATATGTTTTGCACTATGTATGCAGGTGGTGTGTTTTGAATATAAACCGTGAATACAGTTTGAAGTGTGTATTTTGGCGTTGTTTATATATGTATAACTTATATATTATATATATATACGGTTTTAGCGTGTGTGGTTTTAAAAAAAAAATATGTTATAATTTCTATAAATATACGTATATATTTATTATTTTTGTAAAAAATCATTGTGTTTATTTTTGAGTTGGGTTTGGTGTTGAGTTACGAAAACATTTAAAAACCCAATAGCCGAATCGTTGCAAAACCCAGTAACCGTACCGATCCTCTGAAAAATTCCTTAGTCTCCTCTTATATAAATAAAAATAAATATTGAGTGATATCGGATTGAATCTATTCTGATTCGTGCCTAGAATCGTCATTTAATTCTGTGTCAATTTGTCTGTTGTCTCCAATTCTTTGCCACTAAAGTTGAGTTTATCTCACACTTGACCTACATTATTTCATGGATGGTAGATTAGCACAAATGAACTGTTATGAAATGTATAGGGTTGCTAGTAGTAATTATTTGATATGTATACACCTTTCATATATGACACGATATTCATATGACACGTAAGTGCACCGATGATATATGACTTGTGATGTGATTGATGTTATATGATGATTTGTTGTGTTGTCATGCCCCTAGTTTAGGAAATATCACTAAGGGTTGAAATGATACATACCCGAACAGACGTTGGATTTGGGAAAATCATTATGGATTGAAATGATAGACCTGAATGATTTTTACTGAATTTGGGATCGTGGGTTGAAATTATAGACCCGTAGAAATTTTATAAATTGCGGATTGAAATGATAAATATCTGTATCACTTGACCATAGGGTAGAAAACTATATACGGACACCGTAGGTCATGTTTTCGAAGTATATTGATTTGGAAATTTGATTTTTAATAATAACTTGAGATTATATATATTTATATATATTAAAGATTTTAAAGTTAATTTTTGTAAATTTTAAATTATATGTTTAAAATTATTTTATGAGTAAATATGGATTTAAATACTTATTTAAGATTTTACTTATAATTATTTATTTTAAAACCATATAATTTAATCATATAAGTATTTTAAACTTTTGTATTTTAATAAATATTTCTTTTAAATCTATTTCTACATTATTTTAAACTTATATATGTTTATAATCTACTTTCTAAAAAAAATTATAAAATTATATATATATATCTATTTTCAAAAGTTAAATATTCTTGTATATATATATTTTATAAAAACCTTAATAATAAACTCAGAGATGGATAAGTTAAGATTTGCAATTTAAATTTGAAGTTTAAAGATTTAAATTTAAATTACGATATTTGATTTGAAGAATGAACTCATATTAAGATTTGAATTCGAATTGATTAAAACTTATAAGGGGAGAATTTTAGTTGTGAAATTGACTTCAATTTGAATTTCCAAATGTTAGGAAGTAAATTTAAATTTAGAATTGATATGAAATTAATTTGATTTTAAATCAATTGAATGCGAATTCGAATTAGTTTAAACATTTAAAGAAATGAACTTGAATTGCATAAATTGATGTTTAATTTGAATTATAATTGATACGAACTGAATTAGATTTTAAGCGACCGAATGTGAATTAGAATATATAAATTTTATATACGGAATTGGTTTTATAAATTATGTGGTTTGATTTAAGAGATTTGGTTAAATCGAATTTATAAGAATGGTTTGAAATTGTATGAATCGTTTAAATTGAAATATAAGACTTTGATTCGAATTTTTAAGTAGTGAATTTGAATTGTATGACTTGAGTAAAACGTTATGATACGATTTGTTGAAATTGAAGATATAAGATTTGTTATGAATTATATAAACTGAATTTGAACTTAAGTATTGGATTTTTGAATCGACTAGATCGAATTTTATAACGGAAAAACTGGATTATATGGGTTGGTTGAATTTATAAATAATGATTTCGAATTGTATGACTAGAATTACAATACAAGATATGATTTGGTTAAATTGAATATGTAAGTTTTGACTTGAATTGTATATTTTGAATTCGAACCAAAATGTTGGATTTATATGAATCGACTTGATATGATTTCTTATAAAGGTAAAAACTGAATCATTAGAATTGTTTTGAACTTGAATTTTTACGAATATAAACCAAACCGAAATATTATCGAAGTTAAATGTTTGGTACCAATTTAAAATGGCAATTGAGTTCTTTAAGTTATAATTCAAATATTAGTTGATTTTGGATTTGAATTGAAAGTTGTTATATGAACATTTTCGGAATTTAAATAAAATCGAAGTTAAATAGTTATAATACTGGTTTATACTATATTTTGAGATCCTTTCGAGATTGTTTCTAAATTGATTTGATTTAGGCAATTTAAGCGAGTTGTTTCCAAAATTTAATTATAATTGAAGTTAGATATTTAAATTTGATTTCAAATTCGAATATGAGATTTCGTATAAACGATTTTAAAAAGTGATTATAAAATAATGACCACGGTGTGAAAAATGTAAACGATTAGTTGTTAAAGAGACTGGGATCGGCTATTGTCATACTCTCTGCCAATACCGAAAACCACTTTGACAACTGTGTACGCGGTGGAGATCCAGAATAAAGTAGGAAGGTTTGGCGAACGACTCTATTTTCTATTTCATACTAATTACGAGACCCTGGCTACCTTGAGTCAACTTGATGTGACTAAAACAGAAGCTACGCCGAGACCAAGTGAGGTCATACCTTCTATCGAGCGCACTTCTTCAATACTATTCTATTAATGTTGAGATTCGATTGGGCCCTGTTGATTATAGGAGTGTGTCTCGAGGTGGGCGGTAGTAGCTGCTATGCGATACCACCAGTCTGGCTCTACAAACGGTGAATCCACCGGGGTATTCCTTGCGTGCCTTGTCACATGCCTTATACGAGTCTACTACGACTTTGTTTTGTACCGTTTTATATTGAGTGCCCTCTCATAGCCCTCCAGTTTACGGAGGTATTATGGTACTTTATATACTATGGGAATATATGAACGGTGTAAGGGTAATATGGTAATCCCATTTACGCTATTTTGATATTTTTTACTTTAGTGATAGACACTATTGTATATAGCGTATTATACTACATAGTATTAGTTTGACAGATCATTAGAGGACGGTGATCCTAAACATCCTCTAAGTTACTGATTGCATTACATCGAATATTTCATTTGAGTTGATTTACTTTCATGAGAATGTTAGTCCTGATCCTAGTTGTTTTGTTTTGCATTATTGCTCGGATCAGATCGCGTATTCCAGGTTTGAGATTCATCCTTGGAGTTGGAGCTTAGATTGGGTTTCACTCACTTGTGTCCACCTATTCAGTTGTTCCAGTTCAGCTATTTTTTGTCGTTCTTGTTTCATATTGTTATCATTTGTCTATGTATTAGAAAATGAATTGTATTAGACTTCCGTTGTATTATTTATGTAAACTCTGTTAGATATTTATTTAGTAGCTTCATGAACTACTATTGTATTTTGCATTTTCTGCTGCGACATATTATATTGCTTTGTATCTGTGTTTGTGATCTGTGATTCTGTGATTTATTCTATTTACCCTAGAAGCTAATAACAATATTTCATTTTGGATGGTTCGAGTTGACATGTTTTGTCGATTCGGCACGGTCAAAATGGCGGGTCGTTACAGAGGGTCGTTACAGTTGGTATCAGAGCTTTGATTTATCAAAGCTTGAGCTTATGGGTTAAAAGCTCATTAGAGATAGGGTAGTGATACCCTAGAATGAGTGGGATCAATCGCAGAATCCTTCTTGAGAGAGCGCATATTTTGAAGTATAAATGGTTTTTAAAATAGTTTTAGATGTTTTAAAACAAATATTTTTAAATATAAAATTTTGTTTAATATATAAATCTTTTTCAGAAATCTTCATTCCATTGAATCCATCTTCCTTCGTAGATTCTCTTTGATTAGGTTCTTTCGTTCAGCTTTTATCTCGAATTCTATAACTTATCCTTATCCATAACAAGGTAAGAAGAGGAAGGAGAGTATAGGTCTTCCAGCGAGTTCAATCCTATTTAAATATTGGTTTGATATAGGTATTATAATTCTCTTGATATAATATTGAAATTCTGATATATATATATATATATATATATATATATATATATATATATATATATATATATACACACACACACATTTAGAAGAAGTATATTTGAAAATAACATTTTGTTTGGTAATACCAATACTTTGAAAAGATTTGATGTTTATACTTTAAGATTTTATATTTTTGAATTTATATACTTTGAATAAGATTTAAAGATGTTAATTTTGTAAGGAAATGATTTTATCTTGGTTGAAATCTATAATGGTATTATTTATAAATGTATATATGTATGTATGTATGTATATATAGGAATTTATAAATCTAAACGGGTTTATAAAAAATTATTTCGTGTTGTATATATATTAAACTTATGGAATTAAATAAGTTTATAAGCTTTGAATATAGTTAACATGGGTTTGAAAATATCTAGGTATAATGTAGAATAATATTTGATTCAATATTGTTTGTATATTTATTAGGGATTGAGGTTGAAATTTTAATAAATAAACGAGTGGGGGAGAGATATAGCTTTTCCCTACATAAAATTTTAGTGATTCGAAATATATTATTTATATTATATGATTTGAAAACTTGATATATATTCTGTTTAAGTATATAAAAATGTTTTGAATACTTACCTGACGTTAAAGTTGGCATATCGAATACTTAGTGATTTGGGTATACGTCTGATTAATGTATATGTTAAATCCTATAAGTATATGATAAATATAGAGTCACACTCTAGTCACTTGAAAATGCTTTCAGTGATGACCGCGGCATCATCGATGTCTATTTTTAGGTTTCGAAAGTTGGATAACTATATATTACCAATTGAGACATCGAGTGAATACTTAAAACTATTTGAAATGTTTGAAAATAGTTTAACATTTGATTTAGATATATGATATTATATATAGGTATGAGAATATATATGAACCATCTGTTTAAATATATTTAATTATTTAATTATTATTTTCCCTGCCTCGTTCCTTTTCGGGAACGAAAAGTTTTGAGTTGGGGAGAGTGTAATAACCCGCTATTTTTAACAATTTAAATTCCAGTTTAAAACAAATTCTTTATTTTGAAAATGTTATATGGTTTTTCTTAGTGGGAGTTTGAAATTTGAAATACTTACAGTGAGACGTAGCAGCTATGAAAATTTCATTGGAGAATTTGAATGTTTGTCAGTCGCGCAATTTTTAGTGTAGAGCTACGCATAACAGTTCAAATTTTAGCAATTTTAAAATCTCACTGTATCTATTTCGAACGAACATGAAAAATATTCTATTCATTGTCATGAATCTAACAGTGCAATCGGTTTCGCGAAAATCGGACGTTTTGACTTCAGTTTAATTGTTTTCATATACGAATTTTACGTATAAAAGGGTTCGTAACGCGTTTTTGAATGGAGCATCGTGACACTGCAAATTTTATACCGTTGCGTCCGTCTCATCGCGCTGATTAGTGCAATATATTCATTTGTCAGTTTCGGTGCTTGGTTCATGCTGAAATTGCAAAAAGACTTGCACATTTCATTTAGAAATAAAGTTATTTGAGTTCAATGTGTCCCTATTCGGGTCGCGCATGTTTTTGTAGATACTATGGGTCTGCAAAACCCATCCTTTTTATTTTACTAAAGCACACATTTAATTTTTTATTTCCTAAGTGGGCATATTTACTTCTAATTTCAAACCCACTCATAGATATCCATCCATGCATGTTACACTTTCATGCAAGCCATGCGTTCTTACCTCTTCTTTATTATTTCCTTAAGTTTTTCTACATGCACTTCCTAAAGTTTTTCTACATGCATGTTCCATTCTTTTCAAATTGAAAACTCTGTTCCAATTTATAATTCGTTCGTACACCTTTGGCTTCCAATGGAAGATCCCATTTTCCCAAAACGTTTTACTCCCTTTTAGTTTACAAGCCTGCTGCCTCTTCGTGAAGACAAATGAATATTTTAGCTGCTCTCCTTTCTAAAACGCCTTGTTTTATTCACTTTTTCCCTTCATTTTTGTTTTCGTGGCAACGAAAAAAAGTAGCAGCTCCTCTTTCTCCATCGTATACTCATAGTTTGTTTCCCCTACCATTAGCTCGTGAGCCACCATTCTCCTGCTCCGATCACCGCACCTCGCCTCTCTCCGTTACCTCGCCTCCCTAGGCCCGCTGACCCTGAAGCCGACCCCATATGAGCAGCTGCACTCGCCTGCACCAAATTTCAGACCCAAGACCAAAGAGGAGCCTCCCTCCGCGTCAGAACACGTTGCCTCCACCAACCTGTTGGCATTACAATTTTCCTTGTCGCGCCCAGCTCGAACTACTTGAAGCCCGGACCCGCTTGCCTATGACATTCAAAGCCTAAGCCATGCCCACCCAAACTGCCGAGCCTGCCATGTCTTTCCAGGGTGCATGCTTGCATGAGTCATGTAGGTTATTCAATTTGTATGGTGTGGGTGTGAAATTGGGCATTTGCGTGAGTGTTGGATAATTTTTGCATGTGTGATTTTTCTTGCATGCGTATCAATATGTTTTGTACTGTGTATGCGGGTGGTGTGTTTTGAATATAAACCGTGAATACAGTTTTGAAGTGTGTATTTTGGCATTGTTTATATATGTATAACTTATATTATATATACGGTTTTGGTGTATGTGGTTTTAAAAAAATATGTGTTATAATTTCTATAAATATACGTATATATTTATTATTTTTGTAAAAAAATTATTGCGTTTATTTTTAAGTTGGGTTTGGTGTTAGGTTTCAAAACCATTTAAAAACCCAATAGCCGAACCATTGCAAAACCCAATAACCGTACCGATCCTTTGAAAAGTTCCTTAGTGTAACAACCCGCAAATTCTGAACCAATGTAAAAATTTTATTTTAGAAATTTTAGTGGAAATTTAATAGTTAAAAATAATTTATTTTAAATAATAACGACTAAAAATGTATTTAAATTGAAGTTAGAATGAATAATTTTATTATAATTTTAAAGGGGAGTTAGAAATAGCACGGTTGTTTGAAAATTTGAATTTGAACTTTGATTGACTGTACAAGATGCAAAATTAATCGGATTTTAGTGAAACCAAAAATATTAGAATCTATTTAAAAATATCTTTCCAACAAATCTGAAAAATTGAAATTTCATAGCGAAAATCAAAAGTTATGTCCAGTTTAAAATTCAAAATAGTCGCTATAGAATTTTTATATATATTTATATTAAAAATAGCCGTTTTTCAAACGACCTCCGTTTTTGACGAAAGAACTTTTGTTGGAACCGGAATGTCAAATTATTGCTAGGTTTCAATTTTCTTAATTTTTCGAATTAATATGTGAGCGTGGCGAAAGAAATGTGATTTGTCAGTTTCAGTCAAAACTGATCGACCAGAAAATGGCCATTTTTCAAACGGTCTCAGAATTTGATGAAATAAGTCTTGTTAGAACCGTATCGTCAAAACATATATAGAAATAATTTTTTTGGAATTTTTAGAGTTCGTACGTGGCCCCGGTAAATTTAATTGTACATTCGAATTAAATAAATAAATGATTTATATATTAAATTAAATTAAACAGGTCAAAGACATTCGTTTGGGCTGACGGGACCTAGTCCATCACGTCTGGAACATGGGTATTTGCCTACGAACAACTTAAGTTGGGCTGGAAACGGAGCTATTGAGATATAGAGGATTTATTTGCAAAAACAAGTAATTAATTAATATTTTATTATAAATTAAACCTGGCCCCAAGAAACCCTAATGCCTCAAAACGCACAAGCCGCCAGAAACTAAAATCAATGGTCAGAAGTGCTCCATTTTCAATCCCCAATACCTCTTAATCCAAATCGAATTTCATCCCAGTTCATAAGCGAAAATGGTAGAAAATTTCATGCTTCTTAATTCTGTACGGGTATGATGAAATTCCATTGCGAAAATAAGGAGAAATCAAAGCCCAAAGGGCCTCCATTCCCATTCATTTTATGGCAAGAGGATGAGGCTGAGCTTGGCACCAGCGCTGGCGAAGGGGCAGTGAAGGAGGGGTGTCGTCGTGGTGATAATGGATCGAGGTCAGGCTCCCTATGGTGGCGCACGTTTCGAGGTTGGAGTTGCGGTTTTGGGTTCTTAAACACGATCGGTTCTGTAGAAGAAAGGAGGGCACGGATTAAGGAAGGGAATGGGTGATTAATTAAAATAAATTATCCAAATTAAGTTTTACTATTATTTTAAATAATCAAATGTTTAAATGACTGTATCCTACTCAAATCAAAATAGAATCGCACGATTTTAGTTGCGTTGAAATCGTCTTGAAGAGATCTACTGCCTGGAACTGACTAGATCTTAAATAGAGCAGATCAGATTTTGGAAAAATTTCAGATCTGAACTGATCAGAATTAAAACCATCGGTGAGATTTCTTTTTTTTTTTAATAATAAATTAATTTATTTAATTTATTTGCTGTATAACTATTGTTTGTATATGCCTTAGATCTGTTGTGATGTGATTGTGAATGATTTATTTGTTGTTGGTGATGTATTAACACAGATCTGTATGTGTTGAATATAACAAATCATTTGGTAAAATTATTGATTTGGAATAGAATCGCCATTTCAATAAAATAAATCATTTTGTAAAATCATTGATTTGGAATAAAATATACATTGAAATAAAATTGATCTTTTATTTGCATCCTTTTATGCAAATATACATTGAAATAAAATTGATCTTTTATTTGCATCCTTTTATGCAAATATACATTGAAATAAAATTGATCTTTTATTTGCATTCTTTCATGCAAATATACATTGAAATAAAATTGATCTTTTATTTGCATTCTTTTATGCAAATATACATAGAAATATAAAACGATCTTTTATTTGAATTCTTTTATGAAAATATACATAGAAATAAAAATGTTCTTTTATTTGCATCCTTCTATGCAAATATGCATAGAAAAAAAATGTTCCTTTATTTACATTAGAAGTAAAACTATATTTTTATTTGCAATTTAGATGCAAACAAACATTAGAGTTAAAATTACATTTTTGCAATTATAAATGAAACAAAAACACTAGAATGAATATGACATTTTATTTTGTATTTTTGATAGAAATAAAAATATGATTTAAAGAGTTACATTTTTGTTTGTAAATTTATTTGCAAACAAAGCAAAAAAAGGGGGGATTATAATTTTATTTGGATGCAAATAAACATCGTAGGTAAAAGATTAAATTTTATTTGCATTCTTTCATGAAAATAAACATCGTATTTAAAAGTCGAATTTTATTTGCATTCTTTGATGCAAATAAACCACCGTATTAAAAGTTGAATTTGTATTCTTTGATGCAAACAAACTATGAAATTAAAAGTTGCACATTTATTTGCATTCTTTGATGCAAATAGAATATTGAATTAGAAGTTGTGTTTTTATTTGCAATTTTAGATGCAAATAAAATATTGAATTAGAAGTTGCATTTTATTTGCATTCTTGGATGCAAATGAAACATGAAATTGAAAGTTGTATTTTTAATTGCATTTTTTGATGCAAATAAATTATAAGTTAAAATATTACACTTTCATTACAATTTAGATATAAATAAAAGAATAGGATTAAAATATCATTTTTACTTTTAAACTAGAGAAAATAAAAATAAAAAAGAGGATTATGATAAAATGTATTCACTTTTGTCATTTTAAAGGAATGAGGTAAAATATTCATTTTTGTGTCACTTAAAAAGAATGAAACAAAATAATCACTTTTGTCAATTTACACTAGATGAAACAAAATAATCACTTTTTTCAATTTACATTAGTTGAAACAAAATAATCACTTTCATCAATTTATATTGGTTGAAACAAAATTATTCACTTTTGTCAATTTATATTAGTTGAATCAAACATTCATTTTGTCGAATTGTATTGGTTGATACCAAAAAGGACATTTTTGCCAAATAGGAATTAAACACAAATAGCATTTTGATAAAATAGAATTGTCGGCAAATGAATGTATCACTCTTCTTATACATTTTGTTGAGATAGAATTTACATGCAAATATAATAACCATTTTTATTTGCATAACACAGCATAGAATTTATATGCAAATATAAAAATCATTCTTATTAGCAAACTTACATTAGAATTTATATTCAAATATAAGAATCATATTCTTGGTCTAAACATAGATTAGAATGTATAAGTGAGGTAAAATGACATCCTTATATGTTAATGCATACATTAGAATTTGTATGCAATTTAAAAATATTTTTATGTGTTAGTTTATACATTGAAACATATACAAATGAGATTATTTCTATTACGTTAAGAATAATTACATACAAATTAAGTATAATGAAAATTATCCTTTTATTTGTCATCCACAATAATGTCACATAAATAAATTACATTCTATTAAATATTAGAAATGTATAATGAAATTATGCGAGTCAAATATATTTTATTTCGACATTAGGAATAAAATATCATTTTTTTTGTCCATCATTATCAACATGTTGTTAGTATCAAAATTGGTTAAATTCATTAACCAATTATTTATTTATATGTACTGTTGTTGGCTGAAAACTCACACGGGTATTGGGATGATAATTGATATACACTAGTCCCAATATTTATTTGTATGTCAATCGATAGATTGACAGGCTGCGATGAGCGTTATTATCACTTTAATGCTCACACAGTTGTGAACTTCACTCTGGATGTTGAATGAATGGTTTGATGATTATTTATCAATTGCTGTCATTTACATACGATGTATGAAATCCATATAACCAAAGTTATATGGTAAATGATTGAGTCGCTTTCCGATTCAGAATATCCTTCATATAAAGAATATTTTTTAAACAAAGAATTTCTTTTAAATGAAGAATAACTCTTTCAACTAAGATTATTAGTATTTCAATTTATATTTATTTATTGGAAAATGATTTTGGGTTTATCGTGAACAATGTTTTTAAATGACATTGATTCTTTAACCCAATTAAAGATAAGATTTATTTCTTAAATTGGAATAATCGTAAAGTAATGATTTTGGGTACTAAAACTGAATTGGAATTTTAATAAATCTTTGAAAATAAGATTTAAGATTAAATTTAAAAGAATTTATCTTTGATAAAATTAATGGGAACCTTTCACTAATAATAGGAATATTTTATTTAAAGAATATTCTGAATTGGAATGAGGTGTTGGATGTGTCTTTACAACACTTGATTTTCAATTATAAAAATACGTGAATTATTCGGAAAGACCGGGTTTAACCCATTCTGAATAATTACTACGACGATTAAAAGTCAAAGACATTGAAGATAGTGATTGAAGACCGGCGATCCTTACATCGAATGGATGTGTTGCTACTGAGGCCCATGAGAGGAGTAGCTACCCTGAAGCGGCTTCGGTGGTAGTCGTCCGGACGTACGTGTTGATTGTCCGGATATGCGAGCACCTAGGTGACTCCGGATTCGTTCAGACCCAGAACGGACTTGTAAATGGATGTGTGTCCGACATTGAATTTCATGTTGTGCAATTAAATTGATATCTATTAATATATATCTGTGGTGGTAGAGGATTTATTCTCTTGCTTAACACCCTTCTTTGAGACGCACGAGCTCGAAGGTTATACCAATGTACTTATTGATCGCATGGTGTGATCTGTCAATGTAACATGCCAAGATGCAATTGATCGGGGTTTTAGTTGAAAAAAAGAGCCATGTGGATGATGATCAAAGCATAGCCTATCTAGGCATAGTTTTGTGTATTTCGCTACCTCGCGAGCCTCACACGTCGGTAGAGTCAAAAACGGAGTAAGGGAACGCAGGGAGTGCACACGTTTCTTTCTAGCTAGAAGTGGTGTTTGGGTTTAAAACGGCCCGACATTTTACTTATGTGGTTGATGGATTTTGAGGCGCCTCAGATATTTTTATTGGTCGCCAATGGCCAATTTATAGGTCTAATAGGATCGGGAAGCGTGTGTTCAGGCATAACTAATCCAACCCATTGCATTATTGGGGGACCGGCCCTGCAAGATCCAAGGGTTCGCCAGTGTCCGAATCCTGAGACATTGCTAGATTGTCTCGAATCGGTAAGGAGATCGTTCCTAGCTTTGACTCTTGATGGAAACCCAATTTCCAATACGACATCATGCGGTTTTGATTGTGGAACTAGTACGGCGACATAGTAGGAAGGGGTACTATGTCGTCTATGATTAATACATTATGATTGAAATGTTTTTTTTATAACATATATACACTAATAATAATAATATTAAATCCATTTTTATCATATCAAGCATTTTTGACCATTATAAGGTAAAACTCTATCCTCCGGCTTGCGTTGCATTGTGTGATGGGACCTGAGTCTTATAATGGTTTCATTTTTCTAAAAAGCATTGTGTTGTTTAACGATTTACTTTATTTCATGCACTGGCAATCCAATGGAATATACCCGTTCCGCATTAGCGGCGTGGTCCTGTGATTAGCCTTATTACTAGTTAAGTTAAGTAAAGATTTCTCACACCAGTCCCATGACTGACCCGTAGTTTGTTTCACTTTGCAAACTCGGGTGCCCTCTTTTCCACACGGGCAGTCGAGTAGCTTTTTGCAGATATATTGAGCAGGATTCTGGATCGAAGCTTAAAGTTGTGTCCAGAGCATTGGTAGTCTTCCGTTGTGTTAATTTAATTGTTCCGCTGCAATGTATTACATTTATTGTAATTTAATCTTCCGCTGTATTATTTATCCAATGTACTCTAATATTCTGTACTCTGATGTAACATTATTATAATGTTTATCAAAGTCTTTTGTTATTTATCCTGATGTATTGTATCCCCAAAGTTAAAGTATTTGAAGATTTCCAACTTTTGGTTCAGACCTATATGGTTTATCGTCGATTCAAAGGGTGGGGATTTTCAGGTCTTTACATTTGGTATCAGAGCTCTGGTTAGCTCAAATATTTGGGGTGCAACTCGTTAGAACTAAACAAAAGACTCATCAGAGATTGGATTAGTAATATCCAATAAGAATAACTCGTTAGAGATGGGATCAGTAGTATCCTAGAACGAGTGTGAAGAGTATTAATTTTTAAAATAAAAATGAAAATAAATTTAGTTTTGAAAATTTAAAAATCTCATTTTATGTATTTGAATATATTATTTTATTTTATATTGGACAATCGAGTATATAAAGATTTTGCATATACGCCTAGCTAGCGTGTATTCGAAACCTCAAATATACTAGATGGATATAGAATCACACTTTAGTCGCTCGGAGATGTTCTGATGGTGGTTCGAAACATCATCAGAATTTATGTTCGAGTTTCGGAAGTGGTATATCTATATATTTATGTTGGCTGGTGTGAGAACCAAAACTATATAGGGTCCATTGCTGTGATTTGCACAAAAATATGATTTTTTGACTATATATAAAAGTTATATATATTTGAAAAGTTAATCACCTAATTGATTGCTGGTTGTGATGTTTGATAATTAGTTTAACTAATTAATATATTGGAATGATAATTAATTTAACCAATATATAATAGAATGATAAATTTAACTAAATTAAATTTAATATTAAACTTAACTAAAAATTGATCAAAATTAAAAGTTAAGCTGGATGATTAAACAACTTTTGACTCCGTTCCTTTTCGAGGACGAAAAGATTTTAAGTGGGGGAGATTGTAACAACCCGCAAATTCTGAATCAATTTAAAATTTTTATTTTAGAAATTTTAATGGAAATTTAATAGTTAAAATAATTTATTTTAAATAATAACGACTAATTTTTTTTTTAAATTGAAGTTAGAATGAATAATTTTATTATAATTTTAAAAGGGAGTTAGAAATAACACGGTAGTTTGAAAATTTGAATTTGAACTTTGACTGACTGTACAGGATGCAAAATTAATCGGATTTTAGTGAAACCGAAAATATTAGAATCTATTTAAAAATATATTTCCAACAAATCTGAAAAATTGAAATTTCATAGCGGGAATCAAAAGTTATGTCCAGTTTAAAATTCAGAATAGTCGCTATGGAATTTTTATATATTTTTTAATATTAAAAATAGCCATTTTTCAAAGGACCTCCATTTTTTATGAAACCACTTTTGTTGGAACCGGAATGTCAAATTATTGCTAAGTTTCAATTTTCTAAATTTTTCGAATTAATACGTGAGCGTGGCGAAAGAAAATGTGATTTGTCAGTTTTAGTCAAATCTGATCAACCAGAAATGGCCATTTTTCAAACGGTCTTAGAATTTGACGAAATTAGTCTTGTTAGAACTGTATCGTCAAAACATAGCTAGAAATAATTTTTCTGGAATTTTTAGAGTTCGTATGTGGCCCCGGTAAATTTATTTGTACGTTCGAATTAAATAAATAAATGATTTATATATTAAATTAAATAAAACAGATCAAAGACGTTCGTTTGGGCTGGCGGGACCTAGTCTATAGCATCTGGAACATGGGTATTTGCCTAGGAACAACTTAAGTTGGGCTGGAAACGGAGCTACTGAGATATAGCGGCAAAAACAAGTAATTAATTAATTAATTAATTAATATTTTATTATAAATTAAACCTAGCCCCCAAGAAACCCTAATGCCTCATAACGCACCAGTTGCCAGAAACAAAAATCAATGGCCAGAAGTGCTCTGTTTTCAATCCCCAATACCTCGTAATCCAAATCGAATTTCATCCCAATTCATAAGCGAAAATGGTAGATAATTTCATGCTCCTTAATTCTGTATGGGCATTATGAAATTCCATTGCAAAAATCAGGAGAAATCAAAGCCCAAAGGGCCACCGTTCCCATTCATTTTCCGGCAAGAAGATGAGGCCGAGCTTGGCACCAACACTGGCGAAGGGGCAGTAAAGGAGGGGCGTCGTCGTGGTGATAATGGATCGAGGACCCTATGGTGGCACGGGATTCGAGGTTAGAGTTGCGGTTTTCGGTTCTGAAACACGATCGGTTCCTGTAGAAAAAAGGAGGGCACGGGTTAAGGAAGGGATTGGGTGATTAATTAAAAGTAATTATCCTAATTAAGTTTTACTATTATTTTAAATAATCAAATGTTTAAATGACAGTATCCTACTCAAATCAAAACAGAATCACATGATTTTAGTTGCGTTGAAATCGTCTTGACGAGATCTACTGCCTAGAATTGACCAGATCTGAAATAGAGCATATTAGATTTTGGAAAATTTTCAGATCTGAACTGATCAGAAATAAAACCATCGGTGAGATTTCTTTTTTTAATAATAAATTAATTAATTTAATTTATTTGCTGTGTAACTATTGTTTGTATATGCCTTAGATCTATTGTGATGTGATTGTGAATGATTTATTTGTTGTTGGTGATGTATTAACATAGATCTGTATGTGTTGAATATAATAAATCATTTGGTAAAATTATTGATTTGGAATAGATTCACCATTTCAATAAAATAAATCATTTTTTAAAATCATTGATTTGGAATAAAATAAACATTGAAATAAAATTGATCTTTTATTTGCATCCTTTTATGCAAATATACATTGAAATAAAATAGATCTTTTATTTGCATCCTTTTATGCAAATATACATTGAAATAAAATTGATCTTTTATTTGCATCCTTTTATGCAAATATACATTGAAATAAAATTGTTCTTTTATTTGCATCCTCTTATGCAAATATACATTGAAATAAAATTGATCTTTTATTTACATCCTCTTATGCAAATATACATTGAAATAAAATTGATCTTTTATTTGCATTCTTTTATGCAAATATACATAGAAATATAAAATGATCTTTTATTTGCATTCTTCAATGCAAATATACATAGAAATAAAAATGTTCTTTTATTTGCATCCTTCTATGCAAATATGCATAGAAAATTAAAAAAATGTTCCTTTATTTACATTAGAAGTAAAACTATATTTTTATTTGCAATTTAGATGCAAACAAACATTGGAGTTAAAATTATATTTTTGCAATTATAAATGCAAACAAAAACACTTGTAACATCCGGGATTTTTGACCGTTCAAATCGACAATGATCCTTAATGTCGACATAAACAGATCAAAAATACGGATAGTTGTTGGGATTAAAATAAGAAAAAGAAGAAAGAAGAAAACAAATATAGAATCTCGCAATGGAAGGACAAAATATAATAAATAAATAACAGTTCATAAAACTGTTAAAACATACATTTTATTATATTTTACAACGATTATCAGAGTAAATTAACATACAATATAGCAATGCATTTGCAGCGGAATAATAATAATACGTCTGTTGAGCTCCATCTTCATCTTCATAATGGTACTTTCAAAGCAAGTGAAACTTCGCTAACTGCAACTCAGTCTGACCCGAGCGTATTGCAAAAAAAGAAACACAACAAACACTCGGATCGGAACTAAATCATTCTCGTATTAGTTAAATCAAATTTCATGTAATAATATGAGTGCAATAACTTAAGAGATGTTACGGGAACTTCCATCTCTTAAGGATCCATCAAACTAATACTATATAATATATAATACGCTATTATAATAATGTCTATGGTTAAATATAACATAATAAAATAATGTAAGCGGGATTACCATTATTACCCTTACACTGTTTATACCGTTGCCGTACAGTTTGCATATAACACACCAGTACGTCGGCGGATAGGGATGCGCCGTGATACGACAACGTTAAATCAAAATCGTAGGGGGCTCGATCAGGATAATATGACAAGGCACACGAGGAATGCCCAGAGTATGAATGTACTAGTTGCACGCCCGGACTGGTGGTAACGCATAGCCGCGACTACCTCCCACCTCGGACAACACTCCAAATCACGGATGCACATCAAATCAAATCAATCAAATCGAGGGACTATAGTAATAAAGGAAGAAGTGTCGCCGATGGAGGTAGCTAACCCCACTTGGTCACGGTATAGCCCTGTTTTAGTCATTTTAATTATGACCCGAAGGTCAAGGATATCCATTATCGTTCTCTTTCTTCAAACCCAGTAATCGCCTCCAAATCCATCCAAAATCATTTCTGGATCTACACCGCGTACACAGTTGTTAAAGTGGTCTTCGGTATTGGCAGAGAGTATGACAATATCTGATCCCGGTCTCTTTAACAACCAATCGTTTACATTTTTCACACCGGTCAGTTCTTTTACATTTCAAAGGGGTTCGTACTTCATATCAAAATATCAACTTTTCATAAAATCATTTTAACATTCAAGAGAGAATACTATTCATCAAAAATCTACATTTAACTAATTTAAAATCTTGAAACAATTCCAACTTTTAAAATAATTTAAAATAGTTAACTTTTTTATATAGTTTAAATATATAATATAAATTGTTTGAAAATAAATAATTTATATTTAAAATAGAATTTGAGATTTAGTAAAATTTATAGGTAAAATATTAAAATAGTTTATAAAATAAATAGTTAAATATTAAAATAATTAATTTAAAATAGATAATAAATTAAAATAGTTATAAGGTAAATAGTTTATAAAGAAAATTATTATTATAAAAATAAAATAGTTTATAAAATGGTTTAAAAATACTATAGTTGGAATTAGAATCCTATCTTCAAAAATTTAACCAAAAAGGAAATCATATTTTCGTTTCAAATCAATTCGACTAAATTTTGATACCTTAATTCAAATCGATTCAACTTCACAATTTTATTTCAATTCGATTCAAAAATTCAATTTCAAACAATTAGATTTAATAATACGATTCACATAATTGAATTTTAATTATAATTCTCACTTCACATTTTTCGTATATAAAATTATCGAGTTCACAATTCAATTATTACTATAAATCAAGTTAATTTAAAGTAAAATTTCAAAGAAGCATAAACAATTCAATTTCGATAAATTTATATTTTATACTCAATTCAGTTATTCACATCTACGAGTTCCTTAAAATTTAAAATTTTAATTTCAAGGCCTAAAGTTCAAATTTAAAGAAAATAGATTAATAATATCATTTATTTTTCTTTAAAACAAAATTTCAAAATTCAAGGTAAAAACAATTTTTTTATTTTATTTAACCAACCGGTGTCCATATATAATTCTCTATCCTATGGCCAAGTAATACTTAAAATTTAATTTTAGTATTTTGGGAAAGGATATATATCATTTCAATCCAAATCAGGGTCATAAGTATTTATCATTTCAACCTACGTTGTTAATTCATTTTAATGATTAATCCCTGGTTTATTCGATGCCCGTAACATCTGGGGCAATGATTGGGATTAATCAACACAAACAAATGGTCGTATATGAATAAATGTGAATAACAGGTAAATTCACACAATTAACATATGTCAAACATATCAAAATCAAGTCATTCATCACATCAATACATACAAACTGTCCAATATCATAGAAATTTTCAAATTTTCAGATATCAGGTTTAGACAGTAATTTAATGTCGAATTCTTTTTTTTTTATTAAACTTAACTGTAAAATTAAATTTAACAATCACATTAAACTACACTATCGATGCAAATCAATATAAATATGCCATTTAAACTGTCAAAACATCAATGCATACAATCATATCATGACATGATATTAATTTAACTAATGTTAGAATACTTTAGTTAATCGTGAGTGGGTTAAATCACTCACCTTTGGTTCTGAACGTGATTGAAATCCAATTTTTAGCCCAAAATCAACAGTCTCATAATCAATCTACGACAACTCCATGTTGTCCGGAATTTCGATACCAATCCAACGGATCCAACTGCGCGTAAAAGTGATTTCGTATGAAGAAGTTACACAAGTTAACGCATTAGAAATCAAATTATAGAAAATAATTATAGAAAACCCTCACCCAAAATCTCTCTCATTCCTTAACAAAATCACCTCCTGTTTGCAACGTTGTTCTTCTCTTCTCGTATGCTTCCTCTCTATCATCAATTTGTTCAACTCGATCAACCCAAAAAATGCGTCCCCATTATAAACATGTGTTGTACAAAAAAAATCGACACCCTTTTTCCTTGAATCACACCCATTTAAATGTATACCATCTTGAAGCTCTCGAATAAAGTAGTTCAACGTATCTAAAATCGTGCGATTTCATTGAGTATTTCGGTCGAATCTTTTTTTTTAGATGGAACAATGGTGGCATCCTCTTTATTTTAGTTAAAGGGAAGAATGAATTAGGTTAGCAGAGAACGTAGCCTAATTTATATGAAAGAGATAAAAAGATGCCATCTATTGATTTTATTTTGCTGTTGGATTGTAACACCCCACGTCCATTAATGTCACTCACAAAGGGAATGCATTAACTTCCATGGAGGTTTTAAGTGAATATAGAACAGAAAAATTACAACTAGACAGATAATAAGTAGTACTTGGAAATCTAAAACTTAATTTTATTGCAGCGGAAATTAAACATGTTTGTTACATCATAAAAACCATAAATCAAAGTCAAGTACAATATCCATCTTGCTAAAACAAAATACATAACCCCATTACATAAATAGCCATTAAAGAAGATAACAAGCTGGACTTTACTTCAGCGGTCCAAGCTTTCCCAAAGAGATAAGGCAATCCAATCAAACTCCACTAGAGCTGGGTCCACCCTGAGGACCTGGAGGGGGAAAAAGGATAGAAATAGAGGGGGTCAGACATAAGTCTGGCGAGTATGATAATTCTAACAATACTATTATCAAAATAACTAGACTAAGGCATAAGCTGGAAAACAAGGAGATGTCTATGAACTATTGGGTATGGAAAAGCAGATAAAGATAACGTTAAAGGCACACCTAATTACTAACGAATAATTACTACACTGCACCGCACTAGTCACCCTAAAGGTCGATCCCACTTGTTTCACTTAGAAATTATAGCTTCGTGTACCCCTAGCTGACTACATAGGTGACGTCTGCCCCTATCTCCACTAGGTGTACCCCACTACCCACTTGCGATCGGCTCCCTACTCGTATATACCCGTGCTGGCCCCATAGTGGGGTGTATCACTCCCATAAAGTGGCAACCCGATACAACTTGAGAATGCACGGCTTATACCTACACGATGCAACAACGTCTTACCTACCAGCCCGGGTCCACACACGCATATGAAACCCGTTGGACTTTCGTTGCCACCGCTACCCCGTTTTGGCCTCTTATAGTCAAGCCCAGCATGCGTGTCCCGTCCTCGACTTGGGTCGAGCCCACAAAGATACGTTTGGGATACTGGTTGAAATGGGCCCCCACAAGCTACCCACCTAAGCTTGTCCACTAGTACATCTCACTTAACCCTCTTAGTCATGTTCATTTACATGTGTGTTTGGTTAAGTCTTACTAATCGTATTTCACATGCCACTAAGGGCACCCACTAGATTCCTCATGTCACCCAAGGCACCTACTTAACCCCCATGTCCTACCTTACATGTTTATCTGGTTAAGTATTTCTTAATTCATTCATGCCATAACCTCATAAAGACCTCTCACATTAGACTGGCATTTATGGCAGCTGGATTTGCCGGGCGGGTCCGGGCAGTCTTACACCATAAAAGAGTCTAACCTCTGTATTTACAACTGTTATGCTTTAATTTGGGCCTAGTACCTCTCTCATTGGGCTGACATTTTGACCACTGGATTTGCCGGGCGGGTCTGGGCAGGTTTACGTCACAAACGAGTCCAACCTCGTGTCCTAAGCATTGATTAACACTTATAATCTTTTACCCCAGTTTTAATAATTCCCTGCTCAAATTTTTAATTAAGTCCACTTTTAATGATGTCCATAATTGACTCAATTATGGCCATCCATTCATGGCATGCAAAATCATATCAATTGCACCCCAACTTCTTAATATTAAATCCTTAATATTACCCTTATCCCTCGTTATACGTTCGCTTATTCGACGCAAAATATACGTTAGATTCGAATAGTCTAACTCATAGCACAAAGATAAATTATCACAACATATAGACAAATAAAATGAATCTAATCATAATAGGGGTGAAACTTGCATAAAACTACACATGTCATGGATCTAAAGGTGTCAACTTGTTTGGTAAAATGTCACAATTCACATAATATGATCATAATCCAAATTCATGTATGGACTTGCATATGTGGTTTTATGCAACATAATGATGGTGTGAACTAGCATCTAATACATAGAATTCACATATGTCATAGCATAATTCTAGATGTCATAATTCTAGATCTAAATAGATGTCATGGCATATGTTCATAATCTTTACTAATCAATCTAAACTTGCATATGTGATTTGTCATATAGATCAACATAGCCCAAATATTATCAACATTATGATTTGATTAACATGAACTAACTAGCATAGATAATAACATCACGACTTTATAACATGTATGATTTATCACAACTTAGCATAGAAAGTTACAACCTATACAATATCATCATAGCATGATTTACAACATATAGGATATCATCATCACATAACAAAGGAATTACAACATACATGATAGCATAAGGTTTACAACAACATATATGACAATTCACATCATTCGCTTATAATCCATTCATAACTTAATCTAATTAGTTTAATAATAATCTTATTAAGATCATCATACTCACAATTAGAGAAGAAAGAGAGTCTTGATTTGCTTTAGAGTTGAGTAGAATTAGAGTTTTGATTAGCTTTCTTCCTTCTTAGTTGGCGGCGGCTACACTGAGTTCCATGGCGATGGCTTGACGGCGGCTATTCTATTTTTCATGTGAATTAGAGTGAGAGACTACCTAGGTATTTATAGAGTTTAGGATTTATTTAGGTCGTCAGATCAACTCAGAACTAACCTGAACAGTTTAATTTGCCAACTCAACCCTAAAGACACATCAGCAGCTCAAGATTGGGCTCAGTCAAACCCTAGCCGCCTGGACAGGTCGACACCCAGATCGACTGCCCAGTCGACCTGGGGGGGTGTCGACTGCCCAGTCAACCTGGGGGGGTGTCGACTGCCCAGTCGACTCCCCAGTCGACCTGGGTGCTGGGCGGGAAATTTCCCGCCTAGCCTGTTTGACTTCGAATTTTAAATTTTAAATTTCTGAAATCTGTTATGAATTTTCTGAAACTTCCGATGGCCATAACTTCTTCATACGAAGTCCAATTCACGCAAACTCGGACTCTATTTCAACCAGAATTCCGAGACGAACACAATGGCGCAAGCCGTTTCCCACAATTCTCACATCTGAGATTAGTTATTCTTTAGTTTGTGAATATTAATATTAATAGAATTACGGGGTGTTACATTCTCCCCTCCTTAAAGGATTTCGACCCCGAAATCTTCAAGTCAAGAAGAACGTATATCCTAACATCCAATCGTCCATCTACTCAACCATCAAACACAGGCATCCATTGTCCTTATAGACCTCTAATGCTTTCATGTTTAAATGCACATTGTGTGTATATGTCCATATCTAATGCAAAATCAGGCGGTCCACTGATTCAGTTGACCTCCTTAATGCAAATCATGATAGTGCCATGCGTCCATTATGTATGCAAAAGTTCCCTAATGCTACATATTATCTCTATATGCATGCACAATCATCATCTGAATGCAGCATCCATATGATAATACAATCGTCATACATCCATTTTACTAAATACATCCATTTATATGCAATATGCAGTATGAAGTGACTGAGCCGATCTAGTGCCTAATAGTGTGTGTATATGCATCCACGAGCAACTACTAGCAAACACTTGCATCCACTTTGCATCCATCATACATAACATGTCTCAAACACATGTTTCAACCATAGGATTATCCTAACTAAAGGTCAAAGATACTAGCGAGAGGATACTCTAAAGGTAAGATAAGTACAAGATAAGCGATAAAGGACATATCCTCAAAAAGGAAAGGGTATCGTGAACGCATCTTCTCTTCTGTCTCCCAAGTAGCGTTGCTCTCATCATCTCCCCATTGCACCTTGACTAGTCTGACCTCTCGATTTCTCAGCTTCTTAACCTCTGACCCTAGAATGCATGTAGGAGCTCGTCGAATCGTCGCATCACGCTCTATCTCCACCTCTCTAAGCAAGTTCGGCTCTACCACCTCCGCGGTCTCGTGTAGGCACTTCCTCAAATGTGATACATGGAATACGTCGTGTACACCACTAAGTCTCTCAGGCAACTCCACTCTATACGCCATCTGTCCAATCTTCTCCTTAATAGGAAACGGCCCTACGAACCATGGTGCTAATTTCCCAACGGACCCAAAGCGAACAACGTTCCGTAATGGAGACACTTTGATAAAGACCATGTCCCCAACGTCAAACTCAAGATCTGTCCTCCTCTTATCCGCATAAGATTTCTGCCTATCTTGCGCTGCTTTCATCCTCCTTCGAATCAAGTCGATCTTCTCCGAAGTCTCCCTAATCATATCGGGCCCAAGTAAGATCTTATCCACAGATTTCCACCAACATGTAGGTGAACGACAAGGTCGTCCATAAAGAGCTTCGAAAGGTGCCATGCCAATGCTGGACTGAAAGCTATTATTATATGCGAACTCTACCAATGGAAGATGCTCTTCCCATGTACCCCCAAAGTCTAGGATACATAGCCTCAAAAGATCCTCTAGAATGCGATTCACCCTCTCGGTCTGGCCATCCGTCTGAGGATGATATGCGGTGCTCAAACATAACTGAGTCCCTACTGCCTCTTGTAAGCTTCTCCAAAATTCGCTAGGGAAAATAGGATCGCGGTCGCTCACTATGCTAGAAGGAACACCATGCAAATGAACTATCTCTCGAACGTATCCAGAAGCTAACCATGGAGCAGTCCTCTTACTCTTCACGGGAATGAAATGGGCGCTCTTAGTAAGTATGTCTACTATAACCCAAATCCCCGTATTACCCTTCCTTGATCTTGGTAATCCATCCACAAAATCCATCGAGACACTTTCCCATTTCCCTAGTGGAACCTCCAATGGGTGAAGCAACCCACCGGGTTTCTTTTGCTCCGCTTTTACTTGTTGGCACACCAAGCATCTAACGACATACTCGGCCATATCCCTCTTCATACCGGCCCAAAAGAAAACTCGCTTCATGTCTTTGTACATCTTGTCCCCGCCGGGATGAATGGTCATCTTCGAATGATGTGCTTCGTCAAGAATAGCCTTCCTCAAACCTTCGTCTTGAGGTACACAAAGTCTACTATCCCTACGTAACCAACCCTTATCATCTAGGGTATACCTACGGAAATGGCTTGATGACTCCCCTCCTTTGAGCTTTTCCACTAACTCAACCAACTGTGGGTCGTCTCGCTGTGCCTCGCCAATCCGTGCCAAAAGCGTAGGTCTAACCTCTATGGATGCTAGCAAACCGGGTACAAAGTCAACGGAAGGTCTAAAGTCAAACATCGAAATGAATTCTAAGCTTCGCCGCTCAACAAACAAAGGACTTAAGGATAATCTTTTTCTACTTAAGGCATCGGCCACTACGTTACCCTTGCCAGGGGTATATGCTATCTCGAAGTCGTAGGATGCTAAGAACTCCATCCACCTTTGCTGCCTTAAGTTCAAGTCCTTCTGCGAGAATAAGTATTTTAACGATTTGTGGTCAGTGAATAGTTCGAATTTCTCGCCAAGAAGATAATGACGCCAAGACTTAAGCGCGAAAACAATAGCGGCCAACTCTAGGTCATGTGTAGGGTAGTTTTTCTCATGCGCTCTCAACTGCCTTCCACCATAGGCTATCACCCTTCCCTCTTGCATTAGGACTGCGCCTAGTCCTGTCTCACAAGCGTCAGTATAAACAGTAAATGGCTTACTCCCGTCTGGTAGCACTAAGACTGGAGCTGAAGTCAAAGCTCTCTTCAAACGTTGGAATGCATCATCACAATCTACGTCCCATGTGAAAACTAGGTTCTTCTTCGTCAAACGTGTTAATGGAGCTGATATCTTTGCGAAGTCTTTGATAAACTTCCTATAGTAGCCAGCCAACCCCAAGAAACTTCTTAATTCGGTAGCATTTTGAGGGACCTTCCAATCTTGGATGGCCACCACCTTCGCGGGATCCACAGCTATCCCTTCTTTGGAAACCACGTGCCCTAAGAATCGTACTTCCTTCCTCCAGAAGTGACACTTAGAAAATTTAGCTTTAAGATTATGTGCTCGTAGGGTCTCCAACACTTCCCTAAGATGTAGGGCATGCTCTTCTTCATTCTTAGAAAAGATCAATATGTCATCTACAAAGACCACCACGAATTTATTAAGGTACTCCCTAAACACCCTACTCATCAGATCAACAAAGTATGCGGGGGCGTTTGTCAAACCGAAGGGCATCACTAGACATTCATAGAAACCGTCCGGAGTCCTAAAGGCAGTCTTGTCAATGCTATCCTCAGCAACTCTCAACTGATGGAAACCAGTGGCTAAGTCCAACTGCGAAAACACTGAGGCGCCAACTAACTGATCGAAGAGATCGTCAATCCTCGGCAGTGGGTGTCTATTCTTTTTAGTAAGCTTATTAAGTTCTCTATAGTCCACACAAAGTCTAAGGGACCCATCCGCCTTCGTGGCAAATACTACTGGAGCACCCCACTCCGATATACTACGTCTTATGAACCCCTTCTCAAGCAACTCCTTCACTTGCTTATTGAGTTCCCTCCTTTAACGAGGAGCCATGTGGCGTACTGGCAAAGATACGGGTTTTGCATTATCCACAAGATATATTCGAAAATCTATCTCCCGCTTCGGAGGCAAGCCCTTCACCTCCTCAAGCACATCCGAGTATTCTCGGACCACTCTAACAGATCGTAGATTTTCCTTAGATGCGTCAAGCGATTCTAAATAACTTAGCATAACAGAATTTATGGGATTACAAAAGATTTCGAGAGTGTTGCCAAGGCGAGTCACGAGCCTAACTACTCTCTTTTCACAATCAAGAACGACCCCATTTCTGGATAACCAATCCATTCCTACAATTAGCCCATAGCCCGTGAAGCCCAAAACATAAGCATCACATCTAAACTCAATGCTAAGTATAGAAATTTTCAAATCCAAACACATCATGGACAAATAAGCTGAGCCTCCAATTGGATTCTAAACAACTAAGGGATCCTCTACTAAACTGGTGTTTAAGTGCAGTGATTCAACTAATGATGTAGAGATAAACGAACGCGATGCGCCCGAATCGAATAAGGTACGGACAGGATGATCAAACAGAAAAACTAAGCTTTCAACAGAAATGGTTCTACCTCGTTCTTGCAGCGGTGGGACCGCGAGAGCCTGAACTTGTCCTCTTGCCTACCCTGGTGCCATAAGAGCCTGGACCTATCCTCCTGAGGTAGACCCTGCCCTCTGCCCCTTCTTTGGTCAGTCCTTCACTAGATGTCCCGCTTCACCACAGTGGAAACAGCCAGTCTTCTTTTTCTTTCTGCAATCCTTGCTAAGATGGCCTGGTGTCCCACAGTTAAAGCATTTCTTCTTTCCCTTGCCATTATTGTCTTTACCACCCTTCTTATTTTGCTGTTGTGGTTTCTTCTGATCCCCTTTCTTCTCGGGTGCCTTATTAGCATTAGCGCCTTTCTCCTCGTGCATGAGTGCCATGTCTACTAGCTTCTCAAAGGTGGCCCCCATAGGGATGTGGGTCATAGCCAACCCTTGCAACGGTTCATTCAAGCCATTAACGAACCTCAGAACCTTCTTCTCCGGCGTGTTCACTAAGTCCAAGCCAAACCTTGCTAACTAATTGAATTTGTTAACATATTCTTTCACTGATGAGCTTCCTTGCTTCAATGTCAAGAACCTTTCCATATATAGATTCTCTTCTGCCCTTGAGAGAAACTTTGCCTCAAACCTACGTCTGAAATCCGCCCAAGAATCAACAGGACGCTCCCCATTAGTGACCTCCCACCAAAACGAGGCCTCTCCCTTCATTAACCAAGCTGCTAATTTGACTTTCCTCCCTTCTTCTACTTCAAAGATTTCTAGCAATTCTTCCACCTCCTTAAGCCAATCTCTAGCTTCCACAAACGTTTCTGACCCTTGAAAAGGTTTTCCACCCATAACCTTAAATTCCTTGCACGTCTTTGCAAAAGTATCAGCGCGAGGAGGAGGAGGAGGAGGAGCGGGTGTAACTGGTGGTGGAGGAACATTGGCTGGACCTGCAACGACCCTAGCCTCGAATAGCCTCCTATACCATCCTGGTATCGTTACACCATCCGGAAGGTTAAAATCTTCAGCCATGCTGAAACGAAAAAGGAAAGATTCAAAATGGAGAATTCGAAAGATAAAGATATATGGCTATTGGGGATTATGTTTTTCTTAAAAACTTTCCTCTTTAAAATCACTCATTAAGACATGTTTTTGAAAACACTTCTTCCAAAAATACTTTAGAAAATAGTTTTTCTAAAAAAATTATCTGTTCTGGTAACCTGGCTCTGATACCACGTGTAACACCCCACGTCCATTAATGTCACTCACAAAGGGAATGCATTAACTTCCATGGAGGTTTTAAGTGAATATAGAACAGAAAAATTACAACAAGACAGAAAATAAGTAGTACTTGGAAATCTAAAACTTCATTTTATTGCAGCGGAAATTAAACATGTTTGTTACATCATAAAAACCATAAATCAGAGTCAAGTACAATATCCATCTTGCTAAAACAAAATACATAACCCCATTACATAAATAGCAATTAAAGAAGATAACAAGCTGGACTTTACTTCAGCGGTCCAAGCTTTCCCAAAGAGATAAGGCAATCCAATCAAACTCCACTAGAGCTGGGTCCACCCTGAGGACCTGGAGGGGGAAAAAGGATAGAAATAGAGGGGGTCAGACATAAAGTCTGGCGAGTATGATAATTCTAACAATACTATTATCAAAATAACTAGACTAAGGCATAAGATGGAAAACAAGGAGATGTCTATGAACTATTGGGTATGGAAAAGCAGATAAAGATAACGCTAAAGGCACACCTAATTACTAACGAATAATTACTACACTGCACCGCACTAGTCACCCTAAAGGTCGATCCCACTTGCTTCACTTAGAAATTATAGCTTCGTGTACCCCTAGCTGACTATATAGGTGCCGCCTGCCCCTATCTCCACTAGGTGTACCCCACTACCCACTTGCGATCGGCTCCCTACTCGTAGATACCCGTGCTGGCCCCACAGTGGGGTGTACCACTCCCCTAAAGTGGCAACCCGATACAACTTGAGAATGCACGGCTTATACCTACACGATGCAACAACGTCTTACCTACCAGCCCGGGTCCACACACGCATATGAAACCCGTTGGACTTGCGTTGCCACCGCTACCCCGTTTTGGCCTCTTATAGTCAAGCCCAGCATGCGTGTCCCGTCCTCGACTTGGGTCGAGCCCACAAAGATACATTTGGGATACTGGTTGAAATGGGCCCCCACAAGCTACCCACCTAAGCTTGTCCACTAGTACATCCCACTTAACCCTCTTAGTCATGTTCATTTACATGTGTGTTTGGTTAAGTCTTACTAATCGTATTTCACATGCCACTAAGGGCACCCACTAGATTCCTCATGCCACCTAAGGCACCTACTTAACCCCCATGTCCTACCTTACATGTTTATCTGGTTAAGTATTTCTTAATTCATTCAGGCCATAACCTCATAAAGACCTCTCACATTAGACTGGCATTTATGGCAGCTGGATTTGCCGGGCGGGTCCGGGCAGTCTTACACCATAAAAGAGTCTAACCTCGTGTCTTTACAACTGTTATGCTTTAATTTGGGCCTAGGACCTCTCACATTAGGCTGACATTTGTGACCACTGGATTTGTCGGGCGGGTCCGGGCAGGTTTACGTCACAAACGAGTCCAACCTCGTGTCCTAAGCATTGATTAACACTTATAATCTTTTACCCCAGTTTTAATAATTCCCTATTCAAATTATTAATTAAGTCCACCTTTAATGATGTCCATAATTGACTCAATTATGGCCATCCATTCATGGCATGCAAAATCATATCAATTGCACCCCAACTCCTTAATATTACCCCCTACCCCTCGTTATACATTCGCTTATTCGACGCAAAATATACGTTAGACTAGAATAGTCTAACTCATAGCACAAAGATAAATTATCACAACATATAGACAAATAAAATGAATCTAATCATAATAGGGGTGAAACTTGCATAAAACTACACATGTCATGGATCTAAAGGTGTCAACTTGTTTGGTAAAATGTCACAATTCACATAATATGATCATGATCCAAATTCGTGTATGGACTTGCATATGTGGTTTTATGCAACATAATGATGGTGTGAACTAGCATCTAATACATAGAATTCACATATGTCATAGCATAATTCTAGATGTCATAATTCTAGATCTAAATAAATGTCATGGAATATGTTCATAATCTTTACTAATCAATCTAAACTTGCATATGTGATTTGTCATATAGATCAACATAGCCCAATATCAACATTATGATTTGATTAACATGAACTAACTAGCATAGATAATAACATCATGACTTTATAACATGTATGATTTATCACAATTTAGCATAGAAAGTTACAACCTATACAATATCATCATAGCATGATTTACAACATATAGGATATCATCATCACATAACATAGGATTTACAACATACATGATAGCATAAGGTTTACAACAACATATATGACAATTCACATCATTCACTTATAATCCATTCATAACTTAATCTAATTAGTTTAATAATAATCTTGTTAAGATCATCATACTCACAATTAGAGAAGAAAGAGAGTCTTGATTTGCTTTAGAGTTGAGTAGAATTAGAGTTTTGATTAGGTTTCTTCCTTTTTAGTTGGCGGCGGCTACACTGAGTTCCATGGCGATGGCATGACGGCGGATATTCTATTTTTCATGTGAATTAGAGTGAGAGACTACCTAGGTATTTATAGAGTTTAGGATTTATTTAGGCCGTCAGATCAACTCAGAACTATCCTGAACCGTTTAATTTGCCAACTCAGCCCTAAAGACACATCAGCAGCTCAAGATTGGGCTCAGTCAAACCCTAGCCACCTGGACAGGTCGACACCCAGGTCGACTGCCCAGTCGACCTGGGGGGGTGTCGACTGCCCAGTCGACTCCCCAGTCGACCTGGGGTGCTGGGCGGGAAATTTCCCGCCTAGCCTGTTTGACTTTGAATTTTGAATTTTAAATTTCTGAAATCTGTTTTGAATTTTCTGAAACTTCCGATGGCCATAACTTCTTCATACGAAGTCCAATTCACGCAAACTCGGACTCTATTTCAACCAGAATTCCGAGACGAACACAATGGCGCAACCCATTTCCCACAATTCTCACGTCTGAGATTAGTTATTCTTTAGTTTTTTAATATTAATATTAATAGAATTACGGGGTGTTACAAGGATGGTGCTTATGGTGACCATAAAATGTAATGAATTTGTGAACGTAAGACGCTTGGATTTCTGAAATTACAATTTATTTATACTTTAAATGTTCAATCTTACCATGTTCATCACCTATTATACGTTACCTAAAATATAGCCTTTCCATTAGAACTGATAGTTAAATTTTCTAATGAACACAATTAGCATGCATATAACATTTATTTCAATTGCTATATATTCACTTTTTTTCGAATTTAAAAGTTCATAAATTTCATTTATGTCCAAATAGGACCTTAAATGCTTTACATACTAATTTCCTACCAAACAAGACACACTAACTCTTTGTTTTAAATATTTACATTTTCATTTGTTCATTTTTTTTTTGTGGTCCACGCGCATGAAACATTAATGTCAAGTGCCATATCAAGTATGCTTCATGCGTAGAGGTTTATACATTACCATCCTTTGTTTCATACATATACCATGAAACGCTCAGCATTAAGGAAAGAAGATAAAAAAAGGTATAATGGCAATAACTTCCTTTTACACGTTATTAAATGCATGCATAAATTTCTAATTTTCTATCCATAAATTTGGTTTCACACGTACATGAAAAAGTAAGCTACATACATGCATGACAATAAATTTCACAATATAGCAATAAATATTTATCCTCTATTAAATTCATGTATAAGAAAATATTAAAACCAAATTTTGGTTTATTTGGTTAAACTTAATGTAGACCAACAAATAACCAACCAAGATTCTATAATGCGAACGTTGTCAGTTCAAAACAACGTCGCGCAGTTCAAACCGAACATCCAAACACACGAAATAAAATATCGTTGTGTTCAATGTGTTAATGCGAGCAAAAAACATATGAAAACCTGTTAAATCAACGTTCGTGTGAAATTCTCTATAAATTCTCAATTCATATATTTATCTTTAATTAAATTTCAAAAACTAATCAACTTTATTCACATCAAAATAAATTTAATTTTAACTTAGTAAATCAAATTTTATTTTAATTATAAATTATTAATTACATCAATCAATCTCATTAAATATATAAATATTAAATTCCAACATTCCATGTTAACCAATATAAACAAGATCACAAAATTATTTACAATCAATACATGCTATGATTATCAAAATAAGTTAATATTAATCACTTAAGCAATTTATTTAAGTTTCCACCATGCATTAATACAATTTAAATATTCAAAGTTTAATTCTAAATTTGTTGACTTAATTAAGTCCAAATAACCCTCAATAATTACCATACAAATCAATTTATAATTTATATTTTAAATCCACAAAAATAATGACATTTATTACCATTCGACCTTTATTACTCAAACAACGAATGTATATTATTACCATATTAATTAATTTAAAATTTCCAACATATAAGAAATTCCAAAATTTATTAATTCATTAATTTTAGTATTTAAAGCAGTTTTGTTCCAAAAACATATTAAATTTAATATTTTAAATTATCGAAAAATATCGGGATGTTACACTCTCCCCCACTTAAAACTTTTCGTCCTCGAAAAGGCGTAGTAAGGAAGTTGTCAACTTATATAACAAATCATATATATACATATTAAACAATAGATGCAGAAAATCATATAAGGCTTAACAAATACACCTAACAAAATTCCAACTAGTATTCATCCAAAATTTTAACAAATATTTCATTCATACTTTTTAATACCAACATTTAATCTATTACTCTACCATTTCGTACCAATATACAATTGATTAACATTTATTGGTAGTATTCACTTTATTGCACATTAATTGTTTTCATTCTCTTTCAATTTGATTTAATTAAATTTTATTAGGTTTATATACATTTATTTTCTTATAATGAATTAATATTCAATTAGTGCATATTACCTTATATCCAATCAACTCATTTAGAATTATCTATGTTCAATATTTTTGTTTCACTTCACAAATTAGATTCATTACAATATTACATCAATTCCATTTCATTCGGTTTATTTTACTAATTTAATCCTTTCTATTCATTTCCATTAATATCCATAAATTAAATAAATTTAACAATACGTACACTAGTTTTAATTTATTTACCTTTCTTACTTGAATTCAATTCCACAACATAACTAAGTATATCATTTATTATCAGAATTTATATTTTATTGACACTTATAACCAATCAATTTAATTTCACCTTTCATTATTCATACTTTCATTTTTGTATTATTTAATTGATTATTCATATATCACTTCAACTACTTATATATTTTGGTAAGTTATTCATATTATAAAACAGAATTGATTATTACACAAGTTTCAGTGGTTACCGTTCGTTTCAATTTATTATCCAATTCTTAAGAATTTTATTTTAATTATGCTCTCTTAATATTCAGAAGTTTCAATTCATTACTTATTCAAGATTTCAAGAATTAAATTTCGGGTTTTTTTTTCAATTTTTTTGTATAATATATCGTTTACATAAAACCATACTATAAAAGGGATTTAAATAAAATTCGATTTTATAAAACAAAATACAAAATATTAAATTACTCCCTACTTAGACACTTGAAAATAAACATCGATGATGCGTGCACTCATCACCGAAATCATTTTCAAAGAAAAGAGGGTATACACTTATTTCTTTTTCTTTTTCCAATAATTCATTTAAAACAATTTCTATATGAAACACTTTTAAAATATTAATATATTATTTCAAACCATTTGCAAATCAATATTACAGAATCACCCGAAATCAAATTCTCAAATTCATATTTTACTTCTTATTTCATTACTGATTTTTTTTTCAACATTCCAATATTTATTTCTTAAATCATTCAATAACCAATAGTTTTAAATTCTTGATTAATCGAGTAATGATTGATGAAAATTTAATATTATCATCAACAAAATCAAAATTCACATATTTCAAATAATTCAGTATATAAATAAAATATAATTCAAAATAGTATTATGTCAACAAATCCTATTCAAGTGTTTAGAAATCCCTATCGATGCCTTGGCGTCCCAAGTACCGACCTGAAATCATAAGTACCCAACAGAACAAATTAACACAATTCAAAACTATTTTTATTTCAAACTACACGTACGCTCTCTCATATACACTCCAACTCATTCTAGGGCATTTTATCCCTATCTCTGATGAGTTAATCCCAAATAGAGCCAAGGTTTTCGCTAAACCAAAGATCTGATACCAACTGTAACATCCGGGATTTTTGACCGTTCAAATCGACAATGATCCTTAATGTCGACATAAACAGATCAAAATTACGGATACTTATTGGGATTAAAATAAGAAAAAGAAGAAAGAAGAAAACAAATACAGAATCTCGCAATGGAAGGACAAAATATAATAAATAAATAACAGTTCATAAAGCTGTTAAAACATACATTTTATTATATTTTACAACGATTATCAGAGTAAATTAACATACAACATACCAATGCATTTGCAGCGAAATAATAATAATACATCTGTTGAGCTCCATCTTCATCTTTATAATGGTACTTTCAAAGCAAGTGAAACTTCGCTAACCGCAACTCAGTCTGACCCGAGCGTATTGCAAAAAAAGAAACACAACAAACACTCGGATCAGAACTAAATCATTCTCATATTAGTTAAATCAAATTTCATGTAATAATATGAGTGCAATAACTTAAGAGATGTTATGGGAACTTCCATCTCTTAAGGATCCATCAAACTAATACTATATAATATATAATACGCTATTATAATAATGTCTACAGTTTGCATATAACACACCAGTACGTCGGCGGATAGGGATGCGCCGTGATACGACAACGTTAAATCAAAATCGTAGGGGGCTCGATCAGGATAATATGACAAGGCACACGAGGAATGCCCAGAGTATGAATGTACTAGTTGCACGCCCGGACTGGTGGTAACGCATAGCTGCGACTACCGCCCACCTCGGACAACACTCCAAATCATGGATGCGCATCAAATCAAATCAATCAAACCAAGGGACTATAGTAATAAAGGAAGAAGTGTTGCCGATGGAGGTAGCTAACCCCACTTGGTCACGGTATAGCCCTGTTTTAGTCATTTTAATTATGACCCGAAGGTCAAGGATATCCATTATCGTTCTCTTTCTTCAAACCCAGTAATCGCCTCCAAATCCATCCAACATCATTTCTGGAACTACACCGCGTACACAGTTATTAAAGTGGTCTTCGGTATTGGCAGAGAGTATGACAATATCCGATCCCGGTCTCTTTAACAACCAATCGTTTACATTTTTCACACCGGTCAGTTCTTTTACATTTCAAAGGGGTTCGTACTTCATATCAAAATATCAACTTTTCATAAAATCATTTTAATATTCAAGAGAGAATATTATTCATCAAAAATCTACATTTAACTAATTTAAAATCTTGAAACAATTCCAACTTTTAAAATAATTTAAAATAGTTAATTTTTTTATATAGTTTAAATATATAATATAAATTGTTTGAAAATAAATAATTTGTATTTAAAATAGAATTTGAGATTTAGTAAAATCTAAAGGTAAAATATTAAAATAGTTTATAAAATAAATAGTTAAATATTAAAATAATTAATTTAAAATAGATAACAAAATAAAATAGTTATATGGTAAATAGTTTATAAAGAAAATTATTATTATAAAAATAAAATAGTTTATAAAATGGTTTAAAAATACTATATTTGGAATTAGAATCCTATCTTCAAAAATTTAACCAAAAAGGAAATTATATTTTCATTTCAAATCAATTCGACTAAATTTTGATACCTTAATTCAAATCGATTCAACTTCACAATTTTATTTCAGTTCGATTCAAAAATTCGATTTCAAACAATTCGATTTAATAATACGATTCACATAATTGAATTTTAATTATAATTCTCACTTCACATTTTTCGTATATAAAATTATCGAGTTCACAATTCAATTATTACTATAAATCAAGTTAATTTAAAGTAAAATTTCAAAGAAGCATAAACAATTCAATTTCGATAAATTTATATTTTATACTCAATTCAGTTATTCACATCTACGAGTTCCTTAAAATTTAAAATTTTAATTTCAAGGCCTAAAGTTCAAATTTAAAGAAAATAGATTAATAATATCATTTATTTTTCTTTAAAACAAATTTTCAAAATTCAAGGTAAAAACAATTTTTTTATTTTATTTAACCAACCGGTGTCCATATATAATTCTCTATCCTATGGCCAAGTAATACTTAAAATTTAATTTTAGTATTTTGGGAAAGGATACATATCATTTCAATCCAAATCAGGGTCATAAGTATTTATCATTTCAACCTACGTTGTTAATTCATTTTAATGATTAATCCCTGGTTTATTCAATGCCCGTAACATCTGGGGCAATGATTGGGATTAATCAACACAAACAAATGGTCGTATATGAATAAATGTGAATAACAGGTAAATTCACACAATTAACATATGTCAAACATATCAAAATCAAGTCATTCATCACATCAATACATACAAACTGTCCAATATCATAGAAATTTTCAAATTTTCAGATATCAGGTTTAGACAGTAATTTAATGTCGAATTCTTTTTTTTTATTAAACTTAACTGTAAAATTAAACTTAACAATCACATTAAACTACACTATCGATGCAAATCAATATAAATATGCCATTTAAACTGTCAAACATCAATGCATACAATCATATCATGACATGATATTAATTTAACTAATGTTAGAATACTTTAGTTAATCGTGAGTGGGTTAAATCACTCACCTTTGGTTCTGAACGTGATTGAAATCCAATTTTTAGCCCAAAATCAACAGTCTCATAATCAATCTACGACAACTCCATGTTGTCCGGAATTTCGATACCAATCCAACGGATCCAACTGCGCGTAAAAGTGATTTCGTATGAAGAAGTTACACAAGTTAACGCATCAGAAATCAAATTATATAAAATAATTATAGAAAACCCTCAGCCAAAATCTCTCTCATTCCTTAACAAAATCACCTCCTGTTTGCAACGTTGTTCTTCTCTTCTCGTATGCTTCCTCTCTATCATAAATTTGTTCAACTCGATCAACCTAAAAAATGCGTCCCCATCATAAACATGTGTTGTACAAAAAAAAATCGACACCCTTTTTCCTTGAATCACACCCATTTAAATGTATACCATCTTGAAGCTCTCGAATAAAGTAGTTCAACGTATCTAAAATCGTGCGATTTCATTGAGTATTTCGGTCGAATCTTTTTTTTAGATGGAACAATGGTGGCATCCTCTTTATTTTAGTTAAAGGGAAGAATGAATCAGGTTAGCAGAAAACGTAGCCTAATTTATATGAAAGAGATAAAAAGATGCCATCTATTGATTTTATTTTGCTGTAGGATGGTGCTTATGGTGACCATAAAATGTAATGAATTTGTGAACGTAAGACGCTTGGATTTCTGAAATTACAATTTATTTATACTTTAAATGTTCAATCTTACCATGTTCATCACCTATTATACGTTACCTAAAATATAGCCTTTCCATTAGAACCAATAGTTAAATTTTCTAATGAACACAATTAGCATGCATATAACATTTATTTCAATTGCTATATATTCACTTTTTTCGAATTTAAAAGTTCATAAATTTCATTTATGTCCAAAAAGGACCTTAAATGCTTTACATACTAATTTCCTACCGAACAAGACACACTAACTCTTTATTTTAAATATTTACATTTTCATTTGTTCATTTTTTTTTTGTGGTCCACGCGCATGAAACATTAATGTCAAGTGTCATATCAGTATGCTTCATACGTAGAGGTTTATACATTACCATCCTTTGTTTCATACATATACCATGAAATGCTCAACTTAAGGAAAGAAGATAAAAAAAGGTATAATGGCAATAACTTCCTTTTACACATTATTAAATGCATGCATAAATTTCTAATTTTCTATCCATAAATTTGGTTTCACACGTACATGAAAAAGTAAGCTACATACATGCATGACAATAAATTTCACAATATAGCAATAAATATTTATCCTTTATTAAATTCATGTATAAGAAAATATTAAAACCAAATTTTGGTTTATTTGGTTAAACTTAATATAGACCAACAAATAACTGATCGTCGCTTTCCTATAGATTAGAAAAGCGCGATTTATGAAATAATTACTGCAAGCGCACAGGTGTGTAGCATACAGGTCGAACACAGGGAGGTGAATTAAATCAAATTATTTAAATAATTTCTTGGGCAAGTTAGACGAATCCTGGAGGTTGATTTTGAAAACAATAAAAATTGAAACTGCGATCTGATCCAGAACAAATCTAATTGAACCGACGATCAAATCACAATTATCAATTGGAAAGCAAATAAAACTATGAATCAGATCTGAATCAAATCCAATTTAACCTAGGAAAGCAATAACAAGAACAGAAAATAAAAGCGTAGAATAGAGATAACAACATAAATAAAATTAGGATTATCGTTGAAACTAATCAAATGATTAATCACTAATGCAAATAAATGTAAAATACAACTAGTATTCTACCAAATCTAATTGTGTAGATGGCACTAGTTGCTAAGAAATAGAAAAATGCAGAAAAATAAAAGAGAACTATAAACTTTATTAATGGAGAAGAAGAGAAAATAGGATGGTGGCTACAATGATATTACAAGGGTATTTATAGGAGATAATCAAACCCTAACCCTAATTATAAATGGGCCTAGCTATTTCAAGTGAGTTTTAGGCCTTTTGTCAGGTGGAACAAGTTCTAGGCCTTTTCTCCTTTCTTCTTGCAAGCCTCCTTTGATTTGTAATGTTCATGGCCTTTCTATTGATTACTTTCTTGTCCAACAGCAACTAGATGTGGCATCTTCATATGCAAATCTTCAAAATGTAAATAGATAGCAATTTGATCTCTATTTCTCTACTTTTCTAGTTGCATGCGGGCTGGGTTGGAATATCTGTAAAAGTGACAAAACAATACCCAAGTAATATTTATTTATATACAAAAGATAAGATATAAGAGCATAAAATAAACACATTTCTATGTCAATCAAATACCCCCACACTTATCTTTTACTCGTCCTCGAGTGAAACAAGAAATGAAAAACTAGACTAGATAGGTCACACTTTCGTAGGAAACACGATTGCATTGAGCGTATGCAACAAGCCGTTAAACCTCTAGGTGTCCCTAGTAGGACGAGTGGTGTCTCGTGAGGTTTTTCAGCGGATACAACCCACAAAATCCCAATGCATTATGCTATGACTCTAATGTAACTACGTGAATGCAAAAGACTTACGCAATTGAGAAAAAAAATTGAAAACACGACTTATTTCAGGAAAGTGGTACAACAAATTAAGTTAACAATTTGTATTCAGTTAATATTATTTTAGATACCTCAACTTGTCACAAATTTTCAACATAAATCAAGTTTACAAATGTTAAATTCCAATTTGGCCAATTGATTTGGTCGATAACATAGTGCAGCCATGAAATAAATTCTTAGTTTGCTTGGCACAGTTTGCAAAGTGGTATTATTATTTTCTCATGTATGACTAGTCAAATCAATAAGGTCAAGAAGTGTTTGGGCATCATCGCTTATTCTTTATTCTATAAAACTTTAAAATTTATGATTAAGTACATACACCTAACTTAGAAGACCAAGGTTTACCACCCATGCACTGCCTCGCGGACTAACGGAGAGTGGGTAAAGAGCTTGGCGGATTGTGCAGGCCGACTTTGACTTTGTCAACAACGTGTCGGTAATCTTTAGGTGTCCAATCTCATAAAATGAGACCAAGATATTCCAACGCTGACTTTGTCAACAACATGTCGGATAGAGCTTGGCGGGTTTGCACACCAACGCTAGATATACAAGCAATGTTGGATACCCTTGGATTATTATTATTATTATTGAAAATATTAGAATAAGAGAGAGTTATGCGAATTTAACTTAACACAACTTAGTTTTAAAGATTCGAAAAGCCAATATAAGTATTTTAAGTCCTCCACTTATTTAAACAAAGTCTACAATATAGAATAAATTTCATGGCCATCACCTAAGAATCTCCCTATGTACCGATTACACTATTATCCCTCAAAATTAAACTTTTCATTATATTTCAAATTCGAGCTTAGTTGAGAGAAAAAAAATACTATCAACTGATTAGTAACCCTTAACTTATTTTACTGTAACAAATCTAAAATGAGTCGTATTTTTTTTATAAAAAAAATGACATGTTACTACAATCTAAAATGCATGATGGTCCTATATGAAAAGAAAGAAAAAAAATTAAAGAAAAATAAAAGGATGTAATGCAGACTCCCCCCACATTAGAACTAAACAGTGTCCACACTGTTAGCGTTTCCTAAATTTGAAAGATCGAACCCAAAGGTGAATGAGTTGCAAAATTATTTGTAAAATGAAATGAAGTTTATCCACTATATGCGAATGAAAATCATATGCAGAATGGAATCTATGATGATGATGATGAGTATTATGTGAAAAATGATACTTCTTTTTCCACCCACTCTTGCCTCTATCAAAGACGATGCACAATGATTTCTTATATGATTTATGAGGTGCAACAAACATATTAATGAATTCTGAAATGAAAATCGTTCCTGTGAAAATTGTGTTGTGCCAATGATTTATACAATTCAAATGCAGATTATCCCCTAAAATTTTCAAAGATTTTTCTTATTGGTCCTCGGTAAGATCAGAGGCCAAGATTACAGGAAAATTTTCTATAGAGTCCAAGTAAACATACTCAAGGTCTTGTGATAGGGGTTTGAGGTCCAACCTAGGATGTTCTTGTGCATTAACATTGGTCAGCATTTCTTGATTAGATACAGATGACATAGGTTTCAAGTCAAAAAGTTCATTTAGTTCAGAAATATATTCGAGCTCATCAAAATCATAGTTGAAATGGTCAAGACACATTTTCAAAGCTTCAGAAGTGTCATTAGAGGTTTCATCAATTGTTGTTTGAATCATGTCAATTTCATCAATCTCAAAATCCCTAAGAGAATTATTGTGGCTAACACTTTTCTCACTCATCGTTATTGAATATAAAAAATCCAAGACTCAAGACTGACACAAGTAGATGTTATTACAAAATAGATAACGTACTCAAGTATATCCTATTAGTTGATAATCTCAATTTAAAGGGGGAAGAGGGTCTTATGGTCGTTCACTTATAGTAAAAATAATAAGGGATACGACCAATGTTTTACGGGTAGTATGCAACCACTTTTGCTAGAAGTTCAATAAATTGAACTAATATATATCCGCGATCAAATCCTTGAGAGAATCAATTTCATAAAATACACTCTTATAGTTAGATATTTTGCAACGTCTAATCAAGTTATATTATTGAAAAACGATGAGAATAATGACTACAATTATGAAATTTTCAGCTAACCACAACAATGAGATAACAATAACCGCATAAATTAAAATTTTACAAGCAAGCCGCTGGCCCTGCAGAAATTTTACAAACAATTTATATATAGTTTTTTTCTTTGCTGCAGAGCACCTATAGAGTTTAGAAAATTTTACTATGGGGTATGATTGTCCGTCTAGTGCAGTTGAGTAGCGTTTGCGATTCAAATCCTTTTCTTATTGCTTGGATTCCTTCTCATCTTGATCTTTGATTCGATTCTTTTCTCTTTTTTTTCCTTTTTTTTGGAAAAGAAAAGCAAATAAAACAAGAAAGAAAAAAAATCGCAATTAAAACCAAAAGAAAAATCAGAAGGAAAGACTAAGCTACACTAACAACAAAAATAAAAATAAATATAAACTAACCTAACCTATAAAAAATAAATTCAAAAAAAGCTGGCGAACCAAAGAGAAGAAAAGGAAAACAATTAAATATTCACGAGCACGGAACTAGCCAACGCGCTCCCATGTTTTTTTTTAAAAACAAAAGAAAAGGACTAAATAGAAATTAACAAAAAAAAATTACCTAAATTAAGAATAGGAAGAAAGAAAAACGAAAATAAAATAAAGTAAAGCCAAGGTAAAAAAATAAAATAAAACAAAACAAAGACTCAGAGAACGAACTCTCAGCAAAATAGGCTACTGCACCCAAGACGGCCACGCACTTATAAAAATTAGCCAAGATCCAATAAATAACCAAACGTTACTTCATAAATTCCAAGTCCCCAAAAAATTCGATCACTCCCTTCTTGCTGAAAAGAAAAAAAATCCAAACCCTAAAACCAAAACAAAGAAGCGCGGCCTCCTTTTTTTTCTTTCCCAAAAAACACGGCTAGTTCAGAAGTCAGGTATTCCTCAAAAATAAAAAATAAAAACAAAATTAACTCCAACGAAAAGAAGATGTCGCACCCCCTTTCTCAATGAAAACGAAATCGATCTACCCAAAAAACAAAAAAAAATCAAGCACACCTCCCTTGTTTTTGAGAAATAAATACCGATTTTTTTTCGAATCGGTTTTCTGTTCTGAGTTCAGGAGATTTAACGGCTTGTGTTATGGAGGATGTTGCAACTACTTTAGCACGGTGGGGTTTGTGCGTGAACTACTGGTGGTTGATGAAAGGGATGGATGGGCAGGGTGTTGTAATTTTGGGTGAGGTTGAGTGTTTGTAGTGGTAACGCTGGGTGATTGAGGGGTTCAGACAGTGGTGAAATTTGTGAGAGTTGGATCTTGGTATGGACTGGTTGAGACATAATGGGTGAAATCAGTGGGAGAAGGAGAATTGGACTGTTGCGTTTTGGAGGTGGAAAGCTTGTGAAGATGGAACTATGGTTTTGATAAATGGCAGATGAGAATATAGAAGGAAGACAGAAAGAGAGATTTTTTATTTGTTTGGTAGGACCTGGGAAAGAAGAAAGAAATTTGTATAGAACTGATTAAGGGAAAGATATAAAAGAAAGAGAAAATAAAATGTCAAAGGCAAAAAATCAATGAAAATGACAGGGTTTTTTTTAACGAAAGCAAATGTTAAAAGATGGAAAGGGGAAGAAAAAAATTGAAAGAAATAAGAAAATTGCAAAAGTGGGAAGAAATAAATGATAAAGCAGAGAATTAATTACAAGGCAGAGAAGGGAAAGATCTTAAAAGAGAAAAGCTTTAAAAAAAATTTGTTTATTGTTTAAAAGATTGAACAATTGGAAAGAAGCAAAAGGAAGGAAGGAATAGATGGAAAGAAATTAAAGAAAATTTGTAAAATTTGGCAAAAGAAATGAACAATAAAAATTGGAAAGAAGAAATATATGGAAAGAAAGAATGAAGAGGGAAAAAGAAAATGTAAAAGGAAAAAAAATTGAAAAGGGGAAAAAAACAAAACAAAATAAATCAAGAAAATTTTGCAATTTTTTTTTTAAAAAAAAGAAGAAGAATGAGAAGTAATTGTATTGAAAATTGGAAAAGAGGAATAAAGAGGAAAGAAATCAAAAGAGTTTTAATTTTTTTTATTTTTTTTTTGAAAAGAAAGCAAATTTGTAAGAGAAGAAAAGAAATCAAATGTATTGAGAACAAGAAAGACAAAAAAAGAAAGGAAAAAAATTGCAAAAGAGGAATCTTTTTTTTAAGGTTGTAAAAAGAAAAAGAATGTAGACGATTGGAATGATGGAAAGAATAAAGGAAAACTAAAAGTTTTTTTTTGGCTTGTAAAACAAGAAAGAAACTTGTACAAAGAGGGGAAACGATTGGAAAAAAAAGGAAAGAAGTAAAAAAAATGGCAAAGGCAAAAAATCAATGAAAATGGCAAATTATTATTATTTTCTCTTGCTTAGAATATTATGGTATCATTTAATAATACCAAATCTACTCAATCAAGATTTTTTTCTTCTATATATACAAGGAAATAAAGGAAAATAAAAACTAACACGAATCAGAAATTAAATAAATAATAAAATTCCGCGTTTACCTCCCCGGCAACGGCGCCAAGAACTTGATCGTCACTTTCCTATAGATTAGAAAAGCGCGATTTATGAAATAATTACTGCAAGCGCATAGGTGTGTAGCATACAGGTCGGACACAGGGAGGTGAATTAAATCAAATTATTTAAATAATTTCTTGGGCGAGTTAGACGAATCCTGGAGGTTGATTTTGAAAACAATAAAAATTGAAACTGCGATCTGATCCAGAACAAATCTAATTGAACCGGCGATCAAATCACAATTATCAATTGGAAAGCAAATAAAACTATGAATCAAATCTGAATCAAATCCAATTTAACCTAGGAAAGCAATAACACGAACAAAAAATAAAAGCGTAGAATAGAGATAACAACATAAATAAAATTAGGATTATCGTTGAAACTAATCAAACGATTAATCACTAATGCAAATAAATGTAAAATACAACTAGTATTCTACCAAATCTAATTGTGTAGATGGCACTAGATGCTAAGAAATAGAAAAATGCAGAAAAATGAAAGAGAACTATAAACTTTATTAATGGAGAAGAAGAGAAAACAGGATGGTGGCTACAATGATATTACAAGGGTATTTATAGGAGATAATCAAACCCTAACCCTAATTATAAATGGGCCTAGCTATTTCAGGTGAGTTTTAGGCCTTTTGTCAGGTGGAACAAGTTCTAGGCCTTTTCTCCTTTCTTCTTGCAAGCCTCCTTTGATTTGTAATGTTCATGGCCTTTCTATTGATTACTTTCTTGTCCAACAGCAACTAGATGTGGCATCATCATATGCAAATCTTCAAAATGTAAATAGATAGCAATTTGATCTCTATTTCTCTACTTTTCTGGTTGCATGCGGGCTGGGTTGCAATATCTGTAAAAGTGACAATACAATACCCAAGTAATATTTATTTATATACAAAAGATAAGATATAAGAGCATAAAATAAACACATTTCTATGTCAATCAATAACCAACCAAGATTCTATAATGCGAACGTTGTCAGTTCAAAACAACGTCGCGCAGTTCAGACCGAACATCCAAACACACGAAATAAAATATCGTTGTGTTCAATGTGTTAATGCGAGCAAAAAACATATGAAAACCTGTTAAATCAACGTTCGTATGAAATTCTCTATAAATTCTCAATTCATATATTTATCTTTAATTAAATTTCAAAAACTAATCAACTTTATTCACATCAAAATAAATTTAATTTTAACTTAGTAAATCAAATTTTATTTTAATTATAAATTATTAATTACATCAATCAATCTCGTTAAATATATAAATATTAAATTCCAACATTCCATGTTAACCAATATAAACAAGATCACAAAATTATTTACAATCAACACATGCTATGATTATCAAAATAAGTTAAAATTAATCACTTAAGCAATTTATTTAAGTTTCCACCATGCATTAACACAATTTAAATATTTAAAGTTTAATTCTAAATTTGTTGACTTAATTAAGTCCAAATAACCCTCAATAATTACCATACAAATCAATTTATAATTTATATTTTAAATCCACATAAATAATGACATTTATTACCATTCGACCTTTATTACTCAAACAACGAAAGTATATTATTACCATAATAATTAATTTAAAATTTCCAACATATATGAAATTCCAAAATTTATTAATTCATTAATTTTAGTATTTAAAGTAGTTTTGTTCCAAAAACAGATTAAATTTAATATTTTAAATTATCGAAAAATATCGGGATGTTACAACACTAGAATGAATATGACAATTTATTTTGTATTTCAGATAGAAATAAAAATATGATTTAAAGAGTTACATTTTTGTTTGTAAATTTAGTTGCAAACAAAGCAAAAAAAAAGGATTATAATTTTATTTAGATGCAAATAAACATCGTAAGTAAAAGATTATATTTTATTTGCATTCTTTGTTGCAAATAAACACCATATTTAAAAGTCGAATTTTATTTGCATTCTTTGATGCAAATAAACCACCGTATTAAAAGTTGAATTTGTATTTGCATTCTTTGATGCAAATAAACTATGAAATTAAAAGTTGCACATTTATTTGCAATCCTTGATGCAAATAAAATATTGAATTAGAAGTTGCATTTTTATTTGCAATTTTAGATGCAAATAATATATTGAATTAGAAGTTTCATTTTATTTGCATTCTTGGATGCAAATGAAACATGAAATTGAAAGTTGTATTTTTAATTGCATTCTTTGATGCAAATAAATTAAAAGTTAAAATATTACACTTTCATTACAATTTAGATATAAATAAAAGAATAGGATTAAAAATATCATTTTTACTTTTAAACTAGAGAAAAAAAAAAAAAAGAGGATTATGATAAAATGTATGCACTTTTGTCATTTTAAAGGAATGAGGTAAAATATTCATTTTTGTGTCACTTAAAAAGAATGAAACAAAATAATCACTTTTGTTAATTTACACTAGATGAAACAAAATAATCACTTTTGTCAATTTACATTAGTTGAAACAAAATAATCACTTTCATCAATTTATATTGGTTGAAACAAAATTATTCACTTTTGTCAATTTATATTAGTTGAATCAAACATTCATTTTGTCGAATTATATTGGTTGATACAAAAAGGACATTTTTGTCAAATAAGAATTAAACACAAATAGCATTTTGATAAAATATAATTGTCGGCAAATGAATGTATCACTCTTCTTATACATTTTGTTGAGATAGAATTTACATGCAAATATAATAACCCTTTTTATTTGCATAACACAGCATAGAATTTATATGCAAATATAAAAATCATTCTTATTTGTAAACTTACATTAGAATTTATATTCAAATATAAGAATCATATTCTTGTTCTAAACATAGATTAGAATGTATAGGTGAGATAAAATGACATCCTTATATGTTAATGCATACATTAGAATTTGTATGCAATTTAAAATAAATATTTTTATGTGTTAGTTTGTACATTGAAACATATACAAATGAGATTATTTCTTTTACGTTAAGAATAACTACATACAAATTAAGTATAATGAAAATTATCCTTTTATTTGTCATCCACAATAATGTCACATAAATAAATTACATTCTATTAAATATTAGAAATGTATAATGAAATTATGCGAGTCAAATATATTTTATTTCGACATTAGGAATAAAATATCATTTTTTTTGTCTATCATTATCAACATGTTGGTAGTATCAAAATTGGTTAAATTCATTAACCAATTATTTATTTATATGTACTGTTGTTGGCTGAAAACTCACACAGGTATTGGGATGATAATTGATATACACTAGTCCCAATATTTATTTGTATGTCAATCGATAGAATGACAGGCTGCGATAAGCGTTATTATTTCACTTTAATGCTCACACAGTTGTGAACTTCACTCTGGATGTTGAATGAATGGTTTGATGATTATTTATCAATTGTTGTCATTTAAATACGATGTATGAAATTCATATAACCAAAGTTATATGGTAAATGATTGAGTCGCTTTCCGATTCAGAATATCCTTCATATAAAGAATATTTTTTAAACAAAGAATTTCTTTTAAATGAAGAATAAATCTTTCAACTAAGTTTATTGGTATTTCAATTTATATTTATTTATTGGAAAATGATTTTGGGTTTATCGTGAACAATGTTTTTAAATGACATTGATTCTTTAATCCAATTAAAGATAAGATTTATTTCTTAAATTGGAATAATCGTAAAGTAATGATTTTGGGTACTAAAACTGAATTGGAATTTTAATAAATCTTTGAAAATAAGATTTAAGATTAAATTTAAAAGAATTTATCTTTGATAAAATTAATGGGAACCTTTCCCTAATAATAGGAATATTTTATTTAAAGAATATTCTGAATTGGAATGAGGCGTTGGATGTGTCTTTACAACACTTGATTTTCAATTATAAAAATACGTGAGTTATTTGGAAAGACCGGGTTTAACCAATTCTGAATAATTACTACGACGATTAAAAGTCAAAGACATTGAAGACGATGATTGAAGACCGGCGATCTTCACATCGAATGGTTGTATTGCTACTGAGGCCCATGAGAGGAGTAGCTATCCAGAAGGGGCTTCGGTGGTAGTCGTCCGGACGTACGTGTTGATTGTCCGGATACGCGAGCACCTAGGTGACTCCGGATTCGTTCAGACCCAGAACGGACTTGTAAATGGATGTGTGTCCGACATTGAATTTCATGTTGTGTAATTAAATTGATGTCTATTAATATATATCTATGGTGGCGGAGGATTTATTCTCTTGCTTAACACCCTTCTTTGAGATGCATGAGCTCGAAGGTTATACCAATGTACTTATCGATCGCATGGTGTGATCTGTCAATGTGACAAGCCAAGATGCAACTGATCGGGGTTTTAGTTTAAAAGAAGAGCCCTGTGGATGACGATCAAAGCATAGCCTATCTAGGCATAGCTTTGTGTATTTCGCTACCTCGCGAGCCTCACACCTCGGTAGAGTCAAAAACGAAGCAAGGGAACGCAAGGAGTGCACACGTTTCTTTCTAGCTAGAAGTGGTGTTTGGGTTTAAAACGGGCTGGCATTTTACTTATGTGGTTGATGGATTTTGAGGCGCCTCGGATATTTTTATTGGTCTCCAATGGCCAATTTATAGGTCCAATAGGATCGGGAAGCGTGTGTTCAGGCATAACTAATCCAACCCATTGCACTATTGGGGGATCGGCCCTGCAGGATCTAAGGGTTCGTCAGCGTTCGAATCCTGAGACATTGCTAGAGTGTCTCGAATCGGTAAGGAGATCGTTCCTAGCCTTGACTCTTGATGGAAACCCAATTTCCAATACGACATCATGCGGTTTTGATTGTAGAACTAGTACGGCAACATAGTAGGATGGGGTACTATGTCGTCTATGATTAATACATTACGATTGAAATGTTTTTTTAAAAGCATATATACACTAATAATAATAATATTAAATCCATTTTTATCGTATCAAGCATTTTTGACCATTATAAGGTAAAACTCTATCCACCGGCTTGCGTTGCATTGTGTGATGGGACCTGAGTCTTATAATGGTTTCATTTTTCTAAAAAGCATTGTGTTGTTTAACGATTTACTTTATTTCATGCACAGGCAATCAAATGGAATAAACCCGTTCCGCATTAGCGGCGTGGTCCTGTGATTAGCCTTATTACTAGTTAAGTTAAGTAAAGATTTCTCACACCAGTCCCATGACTGACCCGTAGTTTGTTTAACTTTGCAAACTCGGGTGCCCTCTTTTCCACACGGGCAGTCGAGTATCTTTTTGCAGATATATTGAGCAGGATTCTGGATCGAAGCTTAAAGTTGTGTCCAGAGCATTGGTAGCCTTCCGCTGTGTTAATTTAATTGTTCCGCTGCAATGTATTACATTTATTGTAATTTAATCTTCCACTGTATTATTTATCCAATGTACTCTGATATTTTGTACTCTGATGTAACATTATTATAATGTTTATCAAAGTCTTTTGTTATTTGTCCTGATGTATTGTATCCCCAAAGTTAAAGTATTTGAAGATTTCCAACTTTTGGTTCATACCTGTATGGTTTATGGTCGATTCAATGGGTGGGGATTTTTGGGTCTTTACATTTGGTATCAGAGCTCTAGTTAGCTCAAATCTTTGGGGTGTGACTCGTTAGAACTAAACAAAAGACTCATCAGAGATTGGATTAGTAATATCCAATAAGAATAACTCGTTAGAGATGGGATCAGTAGTATCCTAGAACGAGTGTGAAGAGTATTAATTTTTAAAATAAAAATGAAAATAAATTTAGTTTTGAAAATTTAAAAATCTCATTTTATGTATTTGAATATATTATTTTATTTTATATTGGACAATCGAGTATATAAAGATTTTACATATACGCCTAGCTAGCGTGTATTCGAAACCTGAAATATACTAGATGGATATAGAATCACACTTTAGTCGCTCGGAGATGTTCTGATGGTGGTTCGAAACATCATCAGAATTTATGTTCGGGTTTCGGAAGTGGTATATCTATATATTTCTATTGCCTGGTGTGAGAACCAAAACTATATAAGGTCTATTGTTGTGATTTGCACAAAAATATGATTTTTTGACTATATATAAAAGTTATATATATTTGAAAAGTTAATCACCTAATTGATTGCTGGTTGTGATGTTTGATAATTAGTTTAACTAGATAAAATATTGGAATGATAATTAATTTAACCAATATATAAAAGAATGATAAATTTAACTAAATTTAATATTGAACTTAACTAAAAATTGATCAAAATTAAAAGCTAAGTTGGATGATTAAACAACTTTTGACTCCGTTCCTTTTCGAGGACGAAAAGATTTTAAGTGGGGGAGATTGTAACAACCCGCAAATTTTGAATCAATTTAAATTTTTTATTTTAGAAATTTTAATGGAAATTTAATAGTTAGAATAATTTATTTTAAATAATAACGACTAAAAATTTATTTAAATTGAAGTTAGAATGAATAATTTTATTATAATTTTAAAAGGGAGTTTGAAATAGCACGGTAATTTGAAAGTTTGAATTTGAACTTTGACTAATTGTACAGGACGCAAAATTAATCGGATTTTAGTGAAACCAAAAATATTAGAATCTATTTAAAAATATCTTTCTAACAAATCTAAAAAATTGAATTTTCATTGCGGGAATCAAAAGTTATGTCCTGTTTAAAATTCAGAATAGTCGCTATAGAATTTATATATATTTATTAATATTAAAAATAACCATTTTTCAAATGACCTCCGTTTTTGACGAAACCACTTTTGTTGGAACCGGAATGTCAAATTATTGCTAACTTTCAATTTTCTTAATTTTTCGAATTAATATGTGAGTGCGGCGAAAGAAAATGTGATTTGTCAGTTTCAGTCAAATCTGATCAACCAGAAAATGGCCATTTTTCAAACGATCTCAGAATTTGACGAAATTAGCCTTGTTAGAACTGTATCGTCAAAACATAGCTAGAAATAATTTTTCTGGAATTTTTAGAGTCCGTATGTGGCCCCGGTAAATTTATTTGTACGTTCGAATTAAATAAATAAATGATTTGTATATTAAATTAAATAAAACTGGTCAAAGACGTTCGTTTGGGCTGACAGGACCTAGTCCATCGCATCCGGAACATGGGTATTTGCCTAGGAACAACTTAAGTTGGGCTGGAAACGGAGCTACTGAGATATAGCGGATTTATTTGCAAAAACAAGTAATTAATTAATATTTTATTATAAATTAAACCTAGCCCCAAGAAACCCTAATGCCTCAAAACGCACCAGCCACCAGAAACTAAAATCAATGGCAAGAAGTGCTCCGTTTTCAATCCCCAGTACCTCGTAATCCAAATCGAATTTCATCCCAGTTCATAAGCGAAAATGGTAGATAATTTCATGCTCCTTAATTATGTACGGGTATGATGAAATTCCAATGCAAAAATCAGGAGAAATCAAAGCCCCAAGGGCCGCCGTTCCCATTCGTTTTCCGGCAAGAAGATGAGGCCGAGCTTGGCACCAGCGCTTGCGAAGGGGCAGTGAAGGAGGGGCGTCGTCGTAGTGATAATGGATCGAGGTCAGGCTCCCTATGGTGGCGCGCATTTCGAGGTTGGAGTTGCGGTTTTGGGTTCTGAAACACGATCGGTTCCTGTAGAAAAAAGGAGGGCATGGGTTAAGGAAGGGATTGGGTGATTAATTAAAAGTAACTATCCTAATTAAGTTTTACTATTATTTTAAATAATCAAATGTTTAAATGACTGTATCCTACTCAAATCAAAATAGAATCACATGATTTTAGTTGCGTTGAAATCGTCTTGACGAGATCTACTGCCTAGAACTGACCAGATCTGAAATAGAGCAGATTAGATTTTGGAAAATTTTCAGATCTGAACTGATCAGAAATAAAACCATCGGTGAGATTTCTTATTTTTAATAATAAATTAATTTATTTAATTTATTTGTTGTGTAACTATTTTTTGTATATGCCTTATATCTGCTGTGATGTGATCGTGAATGATTTATTTGTTGTTGGTGATGTATTAACACAGATCTGTATGTGTTGAATATAATATATCATTCGGTAAAATTATTGATTTGGAATAGAATCGCCATTTCAATAAAATAAATCATTTTGTAAAATCATCGATTTGGAATAAAATATACATTGAAATAAAATTGATCTTTTATTTGCATCCTTTTATGCAAATATACATTGAAATAAAATTGATCTTTTATTTGCATCCTTTTATGCAAATATACATTGAAATAAAATTGATCTTTTATTTGCATCCTTTTACGCAAATATACATAGAAATATAAAATGATCTTTTATTTGCATTCTTTTATGCAAATATACATAGAAATAAAAATGTTCTTTTATTTGCATCCTTCTATGCAAATATGCATAGAAGATTAAAAAAAATGTTCCTTTATTTATATTAGAAGTAAAACTATATTTTTATTTGCAATTTAGATGCAAACAATCATTAGAGTTAAAATTACATTTTTGTAATTATAAATGCAAACAAAAACACTAGAATGAATATGACAATTTATTTTGTATTTTAGATAGAAATAAAAATACGATTTAAAGAGTTACATTTTTGTTTGCAAATTTAGTTGCAAACAAAGCAAAAAAAAGGGGGGATTATAATTTTATTTAGATGCAAATAAACATCGTAAGTAAAAGATTATATTTTATTTGCATTCTTTGATGCAAATAAACACCATATTTAAAAGTCGAATTTTATTTGCATTCTTTGATGCAAATAAACCACCGTATTAAAAGTTGAATTTGTATTTGCATTCTTTGATGCAAATAAACTATGAAATTAAAAGTTTCACATTTATTTGCATTCCTTGATGCAAATAAAATATTGAATTAGAAGTTGCATATTTATTTGCAATTTTAGATGCAAATAAAATATTGAATTAGAAGTTGCATTTTATTTGCATTCTTGGATGCAAATGAAACATGAAATTGAAAGTTGTATTTTTTTTAATTGCATTCTTTGTTGCAAATAAATTATAAGCTAAAATATTACACTTTCATTACAATTTAGATATAAATTAAAGAACAGGTATAAAAATATCATTTTTACTTTTAAACTAGAGAAAATAAAAATAAAAAAGAGGATTATGATAAAATGTATTCACTTTTGTCATTTTAAAGGAATGAGGTAAAATATTCATTTTTGTGTCACTTAAAAAGAATGAAACAAAATAATCACTTTTGTCAATTTACACTAGATGAAACAAAATAATCACTTTTGTCAATTTACAGTAGTTGAAACAAAACAATCACTTTCGTCAATTTATATTGGTTGAAACAAAATTACTCACTTTTGTCAATTTATATTAGTTGAATCAAACATTCATTTTGTCGAATTATATTGGTTGATACCAAAAAGGACATTTTTGGCAAATAAGAATTAAATGCAAATAGCATTTTGATAAAATAGAATTGTCGGCTAATGAATGTATCACTCTTCTTATACATTTTGTTGAGATATAATTTACATGCAAATATAATAACCCTTTTTATTTGCATAACACATCATAGAATTTATATGCAAATATAAAAATCATTCTTATTTGCAAACTTACATTAGAATTTATATTCAAATATAAGAATCATATTCTTAGTCTAAATATATATTAGAATGTATAGGTGAGATAAAATGACATCCTTATATGTTAATGCATACATTAGAATTTGTATGCAATTTAAAATAAATATTTTTATGTGTTAGTTTATACATTGAAACATATACAAATGATATTATTTCTTTTACGTTAAGAATAATTACATAAAAATTAAGTATAATGAAAATTATCCTTTTATTTATCATCCACAATAATGTCACATAAATAAATTACATTCTATTAAATATTAAAAATGTTTATTTAAATTATGCAAGTCAAATATATTTTATTTCGACATTAGGAATAAAATATCATTTTTTGTCCATCATTATCAACATATTGGTAGTATCAAAATTGGTTAAATTCATTAACCAATTATTTATATATATGTACTGTTGTTGGCTGAAAACTCACACAGGTATTGGGATGAAAATTGATATACACTAGACCCAATATTTATTTGTATGTCAATCGATAGATTGACAGGCTGCGATGAGCGTTATTATTTCACTTTAATGCTCACACAATTGTGAACTTCACTCTGGATGTTGAATGAATGGTTTGATGATTATTTATCAATTGTTTTCATTTACATACGGTAAATGAAATCCATATAAGAAAAGTTATATGGTAAATGATTGAGTCGCTTTCCGATTCAGAATATCCTTCATATAAAGAATATTTTTTAAACAAAGAATTTCTTTTAAATGAAGAATAAATCTTTCAACTAAGATTATTGGTATTTCAATTTATATTTATTTATTGGAAAATGATTTTGGGTTTATCGTGAACAATGTTTTTAAATGACATTGATTCTTTAACCCCAATTAAAGATAAGATTTACTTCTTAAATTGGAATAATCGTAAAGTAATGATTTTGGGTATTAAAACTGAATTGGAATTTTAATAAATCTTTGAAAATAAGATTTAAGATTAAATTTAAAAGAATTTATCTTTGATAAAATTAATGGGAACCTTCCCTAATAATATGAATATTTTATTTAAAGAATATTCTGAATTGGAATGAGGCGTTGGATGTGTCTTTACAACACTTGATTTTCAATTATAAAAATACGCGAGTTATTCGGAAAGACCGGGTTTAACCCATTCTGAATAATTACTACGACGATTAAAAGTCAAAGATATTGAAGACGGTGATTGAAGACCGGCGATCTTCACATCGAATGGATGTGTTACTACTGAGGCCCATGAGAGGAGTAGCTACCCTGAAGGGGCTTCGGTGGTAGTCGTTCGGACGTACGTGTTGATTGTCCGGATACGTGAGCACCTAGGTGACTCCGGATTCGTTCAGACCCAGAACGGACTTGTAAATGGATGTGTGTCCGACATTGAATTTCATGTTGTGTAATTAAATTTATATCTATTAATATATATATCTGTGGTGGCGGAGGATTTATTCTCTTGCTTAACACCCTTCTTTGAGACGCACGAGCTCGAAGGTTATACCAATGTACTTATCGATCGCATGGTGTGATCTGTCAATGTGACATGCCAAGATGCAATTGATTGGGGTTTTATTTGAAAAGAAGAGCCCTGTGGATGATGATCAAAGCATAGCCTATCTAGGCATAGTTTTGTGTATTTCGCTACCTCGCGAGCCTCACACCTCGGTAGAATCAAAAACGGAGCAAGGGAACGCAGGGAGTGCACACGTTTCTTTCTAGCTAGAAGTGGTGTTTGGGTTTAACGCGGCCCGGCATTTTACTTATGTGGTTGATGGATTTTGAGGCGCCTCGGATATTTTTATTGGTCGCTAATGGCCAATTTATAGGTCCAATAGGATCGGGAGTGTTCAGGCATAACTAATCCAACCCATTGCATTATTGGGGGACCGGCCCTGCAGGATCCAAGGGTTCGCCAGCGTCCGAATCCTGAGACATTGCTAGAGTGTCTCGAATCGGTAAGGAGATCGTTCCTAGCCTTGACTCTTGATGGAAACCCAATTTCCAATACGACATCATGCGGTTTTGATTGTAGAACTAGTACGGCGACATAGTAGGATGGTATACTATGTCGTCTATGATTAATACATTATGATTGAAATGTTTTTTTTAAAACATATATACACTAATAATAATATTAAATCCGTTTTTATCGTATCAAGCATTTTTGACCATTATAAGGTAAAACTCTATCCTCCGGCTTGCGTTGCATTGTGTGATGGGACCCGAGTCTTATAATGGCTTCATTTTTCTAAAAAGCATTGTGTTGTTTAACGATTTACTTTATTTCATGCACTGGCAATCCAATGGAATAAACCCGTTCTGCATTAGCGGCGTGGTCCTGTGATTAGCCTTATTACTAGTTAAGTTAAGTAAAGATTTATCTCACCATTCCCATAACTCACCCGTAGTTTGTTTCACTTTGCAAACTCGGGTGCCCTCTTTTCGACACGGGCAGTCGAGTAGCTTTTTGCAGATATATTGAGCAGGATTCTGGATCGAAGCTTAAAGTTGTGTCCAGAGCATTGGTAGCCTTCCGCTGTGTTAATTTAATTGTTCCGCTGCAATGTATTACATTTATTGTAATTTAATCTTCCACTGTATTATTTATCCAATGTACTCTGATATTTTGTACTCTGATGTAACATTATTATAATGTTTATCAAAGTCTTTTGTTATTTGTCCTGATGTATTGTATCCCCAAAGTTAAAGTTTTTGAAGATTTCCAACTTTTGGTTCATACATATATGGTTTATGGTTGATTCAATGGGTGGGGATTTTCGGGTCTTTACATTTGGTATTAGAGCTCTGGTTAGCTCAAATCTTTGGGGTGCGACTCGTTAGAACTAAACAAAAGACTCATCGGAGATTGGATTAGTAATATCCAATAAGAATAACTAATTAGAGATGGGATCAGTAGTATCCTAGAACGAGTGTGAAGAGTATTAATTTTTAAAATAAAAATGAAAATAAATTTAGTTTTGAAATTTTAAAAATCTCATTTTATGTATTTGAATATATTATTTTATTTTATATTGGACAATCGAGTATATAAAGATTTTGCATATACGCCTAGCTAGCGTGTATTCGAAACCTCAAATATACTAGATGGATATAGAATCACACTTTAGTCGCTCGGAGATGTTCTGATGGTGGTTCGAAACATCATCAGAATTTATGTTCGAGTTTCGGAAGTGGTATATCTATATATTTCTATTGGCTGGTGTGAGAACCAAAAGTATATAGGGTCTATTGTTGTGATTTGCACAAAAATATGATTTTTTGACTATATAAAAAAGTTATATATATTTGAAAAGTTAATCACCTAATTGATTGCTGGTTGTGATGTTTGATAATTAGTTTAACTGATTAAAATATTGGAATGATAATTAATTTAACCAATATATAAAAGAATGATAAATTTAACTAAATTAAATTTAATATTGAACTTAACTAAAAATTGATCAAAATTAAAAGTTAAGTTGGATGATTATACAACTTTTGACTCCGTTCCTTTTCGAGGACGAAAAGATTTTAAGTGGGGGAGATTGTAACAACCCGCAAATTCTGAATCAATTTAAAATTTTTATTTTAGAAATTTTAATGGAAATTTAATAGTTAAAATAATTTATTTTAAATAATAACGACTAAAAATTTATTTAAATTGAAGTTAGAATGAATAATTTCATTATAATTTTAAAAGGGAGTTAGAAATAACACGGTAGTTTGAAAATTTGAATTTGAACTTTGACTGACTGTACAGGATGCAAAATTAATCGGATTTTAGTGAAACCAAAAATATTAGAATCTATTTAAAAATATCTTTCCAACAAATCTGAAAAATTGAAATTTCATAGCGGGAATCAAAAGTTATGTCCAGTTTAAAATTCAGAATAGTCGCTATAGAATATATTTTTTTAATATTAAAAATAGCCATTTTTCAAACGACCTCCGTTTTTGACGAAACCACTTTTGTTTGAACCGGAATGTCAAATTATTGCTAAGTTTCAATTTTCTTAATTTTTTGAATTAATATGTGAGCGTGGCGAAAGAAAATGTGATTTGTCAGTTTCAGTCAAATCTAATCAACCAGAAAATGGCCATTTTTCAAACGGTCTCAGAATTTGACAAAATTAGTCTTGTTAGAATTGTATCGTCAAAACATAGCTAGAAATAATTTTTCTGGAATTTTTAGAGTCCGTATGTGGCCCCGGTAAATTTATTTGTACGTTCGAATTAAATAAATAAATGATTTATATATTAAATTAAATAAAACAGGCAAAAGACTTTTTTTGGGCTAACGAGACCTAGTCCATCGCATCCGGAACATGGGTATTTGCCCAGGGACAACTTAAGTTGGGCTGGAAACGAAGCTACTGAGATATAGCGGATTTATTTGCAAAAACAAGTAATTAATTAATATTTTATTATAAATTAAACCTAGCCCCAAGAAACCCTAATGCCTCAAAACGCACCAGCCACCAGAAACTAAAATCAATGGCCAGAAGTGCTCCGTTTTCAATCCCTAGTACCTCGTAATCCAAATCGAATTTCATCCCAGTTCATAAGCGAAAATGGTAGATAATTTCATGCTCCTTAATTCTGTACGGGTATGATGAAATTCCAATGCAAAAATCAGGAGAAATCAAAGCCCAAAGGGCCGCCGTTCACATTCGTTTTCCGGCAAGAAGATGAGGCCGAGCTTGGCACCAGCGCTTGCGAAGGGGCAGTGAAGGAGGGGCGTCGTCGTAGTGATAATGGATCGAGGTCAGGCTCCCTATGGTGGCGCGCATTTCGAGGTTAGCGTTGCGGTTTTGGGTTCTGAAACACGATCGGTTCCTGTAGAAAAAAGGAGGGCACGGGTTAAGGAAGGGATTGGGTGATTAATTAAAAGTAACTATCCTAATTAAGTTTTACTATTATTTTAAATAATCAAATGTTTAAATGACTGTATCCTACTTAAATCAAAATAGAATCACATGATTTTAGTTGCGTTGAAATCGTCTTGACGAGATCTACTGCCTAGAACTGACCAGATCTGAAATAGAGCAGATTAGATTTTGGAAAATTTTCAGATCTGAACTGATCAGAAATAAAACCATCGGTGAGATTTCTTATTTTTAATAATAAATTAATTTATTTAATTTATTTGTTGTGTAACTATTTTTTGTATATGCCTTATATCTGCTGTGATGTGATCATGAATGATTTATTTGTTGTTGGTGATGTATTAACACAGATCTGTATGTGTTGAATATAATATATCATTCGGTAAAATTATTGATTTGGAATAGAATCGCCATTTCAATAAAATAAATCATTTTGTAAAATCATCGATTTGGAATAAAATATACATTGAAATAAAATTGATCTTTTATTTGCATCCTTTTATGCAAATATACATTGAAATAAAATTGATCTTTTATTTGCATCCTTTTATGCAAATATACATTGAAATAAAATTGATCTTTTATTTGCATCCTTTTATGCAAATATACATAGAAATATAAAATGATCTTTTATTTGCATTCTTTTATGCAAATATACATAGAAATAAAAATGTTCTTTTATTTGCATCCTTCTATGCAAATATGCATAGAAAATTAAAAAAAATGTTCCTTTATTTATATTAGAAGTAAAACTATATTTTTATTTGCAATTTAGATGCAAACAATCATTAGAGTTAAAATTACATTTTTGTAATTATAAATGCAAACAAAAACACTAGAATGAATATGACAATTTATTTTGTATTTTAGATAGAAATAAAAATACGATTTAAAGAGTTACATTTTTGTTTGCAAATTTAGTTGCAAACAAAGCAAAAAAAGGGGGGGATTATAATTTTATTTAGATGCAAATAAACATCGTAAGTAAAAGATTATATTTTATTTGCATTCTTTGATGCAAATAAACACCATATTTAAAAGTCGAATTTTATTTGCATTCTTTGATGCAAATAAACCACCGTATTAAAAGTTGAATTTGTATTTGCATTCTTTGATGCAAATAAACTATGAAATTAAAAGTTTCACATTTATTTGCATTCCTTGATGCAAATAAAGTATTGAATTAGAAGTTGCATATTTATTTGCAATTTTAGATGCAAATAAAATATTGAATTAGAAGTTGCATTTTATTTGCATTCTTGGATGCAAATGAAACATGAAATTGAAAGTTGTATTTTTTTTAATTGCATTCTTTGTTGCAAATAAATTATAAGTTAAAATATTACACTTTCATTACAATTTAGATATAAATTAAAGAACAGGTATAAAAATATCATTTTTACTTTTAAACTAGAGAAAATAAAAATAAAAAAGAGGATTATGATAAAATGTATTCACTTTTGTCATTTTAAAGGAATGAGGTAAAATATTCATTTTTGTGTCACTTAAAAAGAATGAAACAAAATAATCACTTTTGTCAATTTACACTAGATGAAACAAAATAATCACTTTTGTCAATTTACATTAGTTGAAACAAAATAATCACTTTCGTCAATTTATATTGGTTGGAACAAAATTACTCACTTTTGTCAATTTATATTAGTTGAATCAAACATTCATTTTGTCGAATTATATTGGTTGATACCAAAAAGGACATTTTTGGCAAATAAGAATTAAATGCAAATAGCATTTTGATAAAATAGAATTGTCGGCAAATGAATGTATCACTCTTCTTATACATTTTGTTGAGATATAATTTACATGCAAATATAATAACCCTTTTTATTTGCATAACACATCATAGAATTTATATGCAAATATAAAAATCATTCTTATTTGCAAACTTACATTAGAATTTATATTCAAATATAAGAATCATATTCTTGGTCTAAATATATATTAGAATGTATAGGTGAGATAAAATGACATCCTTATATGTTAATGCATACATTAGAATTTGTATGCAATTTAAAATAAATATTTTTATTTGTTAGTTTATACATTGAAACATATACAAATGTGATTATTTCTTTTACGTTAACAATAATTACATACAAATTAAGTATAATGAAAATTATCCTTTTATTTGTCATCCACAATAATGTCACATAAATAAATTACATTATATTAAATGTTAGAAATGTATAATGAAATTATGTGAGTCAAATATATTTTATTTCGACATTAGGAATAAAATATCATTTTTTTTGTCCATCATGTTCAACATGTTGGTAGTATCAAAATTGGTTAAATTCATTAACCAATTATTTATTTATATGTATTGTTGTTCGCTGAACACCCCACACGGGTATTGGGATGATAATTGATATACACTAGTCCCAATATTTATTTGTATGTCAATCGATAGATTGACAGGATGCGATGAGCGTTATTATTTCACTTTAATGCTCACACAATTGTGAACTTCACTCTGGATGTTGAATGAATGGTTTGATGATTATTTATCAATTGTTTTCATTTACATACGGTAAATGAAATCCATATAAGCAAAGTTATATGGTAAATGATTGAGTCGCTTTCCGATTCAGAATATCCTTCATATAAAGAATATTTTTTAAATAAAGAATTTCTTTTAAATGAAGAATAAATCTTTCAACTAAGATTATTGGTATTTCAATTTATATTTATTTATTGGAAAATGATTTTGGGTTTATCGTGAACAATGTTTTTAAATGACATTGATTCTTTAACCCCAATTAAAGATAAGATTTACTTCTTAAATTGGAATAATCGTAAAGTAATGATTTTGGGTATTAAAACTGAATTGGAATTTTAATAAATCTTTGAAAATAAGATTTAAGATTAAATTTAAAAGAATTTATCTTTGATAAAATTAATGGGAACCTTCCCTAATAATATGAATATTTTATTTAAAGAATATTCTGAATTGGAATGAGGCGTTGGATGTGTCTTTACAACACTTGATTTTCAATTATAAAAATACGCGAGTTATTCGGAAAGACCGGGTTTAACCCATTCTGAATAATTACTACGACGATTAAAAGTCAAAGATATTGAAGACGGTGATTGAAGACCGGCGATCTTCACATCGAATGGATGTGTTGCTACTGAGGCCCATGAGAGGAGTAGCTACCCTGAAGGGGCTTCGGTGGTAGTCGTTCGGACGTACGTGTTGATTGTCCGGATACGTGAGCACCTAGGTGACTCCGGATTCGTTCAGACCCAGAACGGACTTGTAAATGGATGTGTGTCCGACATTGAATTTCATGTTGTGTAATTAAATTTATATCTATTAATATATATATCTGTGGTGGCGGAGGATTTATTCTCTTGCTTAACACCCTTCTTTGAGACGCACGAGCTCGAAGGTTATACCAATGTACTTATCGATCGCATGGTGTGATCTGTCAATGTGACATGCCAAGATGCAATTGATTGGGGTTTTAGTTGAAAAGAAGAGCCCTGTGGATGATGATCAAAGCATAGCCTATCTAGGCATAGTTTTGTGTATTTCGCTACCTCGCGAGCCTCACACCTCGGTAGAATCAAAAACGGAGCAAGGGAACGCAGGGAGTGCACACGTTTCTTTCTAGCTAGAAGTGGTGTTTGGGTTTAACGCGGCCCGGCATTTTACTTATGTGGTTGATGGATTTTGAGGCGCCTCGGATATTTTTATTGGTCGCCAATGGCCAATTTATAGGTCCAATAGGATCGGGAGTGTTCAGGCATAACTAATCCAACCCATTGCATTATTGGGGGACCGGCCCTGCAGGATCCAAGGGTTCGCCAGCGTCCGAATCCTGAGACATTGCTAGAGTGTCTCGAATCGGTAAGGAGATTGTTCCTAGCCTTGACTCTTGATGGAAACCCAATTTCCAATACGACATCATGCGGTTTTGATTGTAGAACTAGTACGGCGACATAGTAGGATGGTATACTATGTCGTCTATGATTAATACATTATGATTGAAATGTTTTTTTTAAAACATATATACACTAATAATAATATTAAATCCGTTTTTATCGTATCAAGCATTTTTGACCATTATAAGGTAAAACTCTATCCTCCGGCTTGCGTTGCATTGTGTGATGGGACCCGAGTCTTATAATGGCTTCATTTTTCTAAAAAACATTGTGTTGTTTAACGATTTACTTTATTTCATGCACTGGCAATCCAATGGAATAAACCCGTTCTGCATTAGCGGCGTGGTCCTGTGATTAGCCTTATTACTAGTTAAGTTAAGTAAAGATTTATCACACCATTCCCATAACTCACCCGTAGTTTGTTTCACTTTGCAAACTCGGGTGCCCTCTTTTCGACACGGGCAGTCGAGTAACTTTTTGCAGATATATTGAGCAGGATTCTGGATCGAAGCTTAAAGTTGTGTCCAGAGCATTGGTAGCCTTCCGCTGTGTTAATTTAATTGTTCCGCTGCAATGTATTACATTTATTGTAATTTAATCTTCCACTGTATTATTTATCCAATGTACTCTGATATTTTGTACTCTGATGTAACATTATTATAATGTTTATCAAAGTCTTTTGTTATTTGTCCCGATGTATTGTATCCCCAAAGTTAAAGTTTTTGAAGATTTCCAACTTTTGGTTCATACGTATATGGTTTATGGTTGATTCAATGGGTGGGGATTTTCGGGTCTTTACATTTGGTATTAGAGCTCTGGTTTGCTCAAATCTTTGGGGTGCGACTCGTTAGAACTAAACAAAAGACTCATCGGAGATTGGATTAGTAATATCCAATAAGAATAACTAATTAGAGATGGGATCAGTAGTATCCTAGAACGAGTGTGAAGAGTATTAATTTTTAAAATAAAAATGAAAATAAATTTAGTTTTGAAATTTTAAAAATCTCATTTTATGTATTTGAATATATTATTTTATTTTATATTGGACAATCGAGTATATAAAGATTTTGCATATACGCCTAGCTAGCGTGTATTCAAAACCTCAAATATACTAGATGGATATAGAATCACACTTTAGTCGCTCGGAGATGTTCTGATGGTGGTTCGAAACATCATCAGAATTTATGTTCGAGTTTCGGAAGTGGTATATCTATATATTTCTATTGGCTGGTGTGAGAACCAAAAGTATATAGGGTCTATTGTTGTGATTTGCACAAAAATATGATTTTTTGACTATATAAAAAAGTTATATATATTTGAAAAGTTAATCACCTAATTGATTGCTGGTTGTGATGTTTGATAATTAGTTTAACTAATTAAAATATTGGAATGATAATTAATTTAACCAATATATAAAAGAATGATAAATTTAACTAAATTAAATTTAATATTGAACTTAACTAAAAATTGATCAAAATTAAAAGTTAAGTTGGATGATTATACAACTTTTGACTCCGTTCCTTTTCGAGGACGAAAAGATTTTAAGTGGGGGAGATTGTAACAACCCGCAAATTCTGAATCAATTTAAAAATTTTATTTTAGAAATTTTAATGGAAATTTAATAGTTAAAATAATTTATTTTAAATAATAATGACTAAAAATTTATTTAAATTGAAGTTAGAATGAATAATTTCATTATAATTTTAAAAGGGAGTTAGAAATAACACGGTAGTTTGAAAATTTGAATTTGAACTTTGACTGACTGTACAGGATGCAAAATTAATCGGATTTTAGTGAAACCAAAAATATTAGAATCTATTTAAAAATATCTTTCCAACAAATCTGAAAAATTGAAATTTCATAGCGGGAATCAAAAGTTATGTTCAGTTTAAAATTCAGAATAGTCGCTATAGAATATATTTTTTTTAATATTAAAAATAGCCATTTTTCAAACGACCTCCGTTTTTGACGAAACCACTTTTGTTTGAACCGGAATGTCAAATTATTGCTAAGTTTCAATTTTCTTAATTTTTTGAATTAATATGTGAGCGTGGCGAAAGAAAATGTGATTTGTCAGTTTCAGTCAAATCTAATCAACCAGAAAATGGCCATTTTTCAAACGGTCTCAGAATTTGACAAAATTAGTCTTGTTAGAACCGTATCGTCAAAACATAGCTAGAAATAATTTTTCTGGAATTTTTAGAGTCCGTATGTGGCCCCGGTAAATTTATTTGTACGTTCGAATTAAATAAATAAATGATTTATATATTAAATTAAATAAAACAGGCAAAAGACGTTTTTTTGGGCTAACGAGACCTAGTCCATCGCATCCGGAACATGGGTATTTGCCCAGGGACAACTTAAGTTGGGCTGGAAACGAAGCTACTGAGATATAGCGGATTTATTTGCAAAAACAAGTAATTAATTAATATTTTATTATAAATTAAACCTAGCCCCAAGAAACCCTAATGCCTCAAAACGCAACAGCCGCCAGAAACTAAAATCAATGGCCAGAAGTGCTCCGTTTTCAATCCCCAGTACCTCGTAATCCAAATCAAATTTCATCCCAGTTCATAAGCGAAAATGGTAGATAATTTCATGCTCCTTAATTCAGTACGGGTATGATGAAATTCCATTGCAAAAATCAGGAGAAATCAAAGCCCAAAGCGCCGTCGTTCCCATTCGTTTTCCGGCAAGAAGATGAGGCCGAGCTTGGCACCAGCGCTGGCGAAGGGGCAGTGAAGGAGGGGCGTCGTCGTGGTGATAATGGATCGAGGTCAGGCTCCCTATAGTGGCGCGCATTTCGAGGTTGGAGTTGCGGTTTTGGGTTCTGAAACACGATCGGTTCCTGTAGAAAAAAAGGAGGGAACGGGTTAAGGAAGGGATTGGGTGATTAATTAAAAGTAATTATCCTAATTAAGTTTTACTATTATTTTAAATAATCAAATGTTTAAATGACTGTATCCTACTCAAATCAAAACAGAATCACATGATTTTAGTTGCATTGAAATCGTCTTGACGAGATCTACTGCGTAGAACTGACCAAATCTGAAATAGAGCAGATTAGATTTTGGAAAATTTTCAGATCTGAACTGATCAGAAATAAAACCATCGGTGAGATTTCTTTTTTTTAATAATAAATTTATTTATTTAATTTATTTGTTGTGTAACTATTGTTTGTATATGCCTTAGATCTGTTGTGATGTGATTGTGAATGATTTATCTGTTGTTGGTGATGTATTAACACAGATTTGTATGTGTTGAATATAATAAATCATTTGGTAAAATTATTGATTTGGAATAGAATCGCTATTTCAATAAAATAAATCATTTTGTAAAATCATTGATTTGGAATAAAATATACATTGAAATAAAATTGATCTTTTATTTGCATCCTTTTATACAAATATACATTGAAATAAAATTGATCTTTTATTTGCATCCTTTTATGCAAATATACATTGAAATAAAATTGATCTTTTATTTGCATCCTTTTATGCAAATATACATTGAAATAAAATTGATCTTTTATTTGCATCCTTTTATGCAAATATACATTGAAATAAAATTGATCCTTTATTTGCATTCTTTTATGCAAATATACATAGAAATATAAAATGGTCTTTTATTTGCATTTTTTTATGCAAATATACATAGAAATAAAAATGTTCTTTTATTTGCATCCTTCTATGCAAATATGCATAGAAAATTAAAAAAAAATGTTCCTTTATTTACATTAGAAGTAAAACTATATTTTTATTTGCAATTTAGATGCAAACAAACATTAGAGTTAAAATTACATTTTTGCAATTACAAATGCAAACAAAAACACTAGAATGAATATGACAATTTATTTTGTATTTTAGATAGAAATAAAAATATGATTTAAAGGGCTACATTTTTGTTTGTAAATTTAGTTGCAAACAAAGAAAAAAAAAGGGGATTATAATTTTATTTAGATGCAATTAAACATCGTAAGTAAAAGATTATATTTTATTTGCATTCTTTGATGCAAATAAACACCATATTTAAAAGTCGAATTTTATTTGCATTCTTTGATGCAAATAAACCACCGTATTAAAAGTTGAATTTGTATTCGCATTCTTGTGCAAATAAACTATGAATTTAAAAGTTGCACATTTATTTGCATTCCTTGATGCAAATAAAATATTGAATTAGAAGTTGCATTTTTATTTGCAATTTTATATGCAAACAAAATATTGAATTAGAAGTTGCATTTTATTTGCATTCTTGGATGCAAATGAAACATGAAATTGAAAGTTGTATTTTTAATTGCATTCTTTGATGCAAATAAATTATAAGTTAAAATATTACACTTTCATTACAATTTAGATATAAATAAAAGAATAGGATTAAAAATATCATTTTTACTTTTAAACTAGAGAAAATAAAAATAAAAAAGAGGATTATGATAAAATGTATTCAATTTTGTCATTTTAAAGGAATGAGGTAAAATATTCATTTTTGTGTCACTTAAAAAGAATGAAACAAAATAATCACTTTTATCAATTTACACTAGATGAAACAAAATAATCACTTTTGTCGATTTACATTAGTTGAAACAAAATAATCACTTTCGTCAATATATATTGGTTGGAACAAAATTATTCACTTTTGTCAATTTATATTAGTTTAATCAAACATTCATTTTGTCGAATTATATTGGTTGATACCAAAAAGGACATTTTTGTCAAATAAGAATTAAACACAAATAGCATTTTGATAAAATAGAATTTTCGGCAAATGAATGTATCACTCTTCTTATACATTTTGTTGAGATAGAATTTACATGCAAATATAATAACCCTTTTTATTTGCATAACACAGCATATAATTTATATGCAAATATAAAAATCATTCTTATTTGCAAACTTACATTAGAATTTATATGCAAATATAAAAATCATTCTTATTTGCAAACTTACATTAGAATTTATATTCAAATAAGAATCATATTCTTGGTCTAAACGTAGATTAGAATGTATAGGTGAGATAAAATGACATCCTTATATGTTAATGCATACATTAGAATTTGTATGCAATTTAAAATAAATATTTTTATTTGTTAGTTTATACATTGAAACATATACAAATGTGATTATTTCTTTTACGTTAACAATAATTACATACAAATTAAGTACAATGAAAATTATCCTTTTATTTGTCATCCACAATAATGTCACATAAATAAATTACATTATATTAAATGTTAGAAATGTATAATGAAATTATGCGAGTCAAATATATTTTATTTCGACATTAGGAATAAAATATCATTTTTTTTGTCCATCATGTTCAACATGTTGGTAGTATCAAAATTGGTTAAATTCATTAACCAAATATTTATTTATATGTATTGTTGTTCGCTGAAAACCCCACACGGGTATTGGGATGATAATTGATATACACTAGTCCCAATATTTATTTGTATGTCAATCGATAGATTGACAGGATGCGATGAGCGTTATTATTTCACTTTAATGCTCACACAGTTGTGAACTTCACTCTGGATGTTGAATGAATGGTTTGATGATTATTTATCAATTGTTGTCATTTACATACGATGTATGAAATCCATATAACCACAGTTATATGGTAAATGATTGAGTCGCTTTCCGATTCGGGATATCCTTCATATAAAGAATATTTTTTAAACAAAGAATTTCTTTTAAATAAAGAATAAATCTTTCAACTAAGATTATTGGTATTTCAATTTATATTTATTTATTGGAAAATGAATTTGGGTTTACCGTGAACAATGTTTTTAAATGACATTGATTATTTAACCCAATTAAAGATAAGATTTATTTCTTAAATTGGAATAATCGTAAAGTAATGATTTTGGGTATTAAAACTAAATTGGAATTTTAATAAATCTTTTAAAATAAGATTTAAGATTAAATTTAAAAGAATTTATCTTTGATAAAATTAATGGGAACCTTTCCCTAATAATAGGAATATTTTATTTAAAGAATATTCTGAATTGGAATGAGGTGTTGGATGTGTCTTTACAACACTTGATTTTCAATTATAAAAATACGCGAGTTATTCGGAATGATCGGGTTTAATCCATTCTGAATAATTACTACGACGATTAAAAGTCAAAGACATTGGAGACGGTAATTGAAGACCGGCGATCTTCACATCGAATGGATGTGTTGCTACTGAGGCCCATGATAGTAGTAGCTACCTTCTCAGTGGTAGTCGTCTGGACGTACGTGTTGATTGTCCGAATACGCGAGCATTTAGGTGAATCCGGATTCGTTCAGACCCAGAACGGACTTGTAAATAGATGTGTGTCCGACATTGAATTTCATGCTGTGTAATTAAATTGATATATATTAGTATATATCTGTGGTGGCAGAGGATTTATTCTTTTTCTTAACACCCTTCTTTAAGACGCACGAGCTCGAAGGTTATATATTGGTAGTTATCGATCGCATGGTGTGATCTGTCAATGTGACATGCCAAGATGCAATTGATCGGGGTTTTTGTTGAAAACCAGAGCCCTATGGATGATGATCAAAGCATAGCCTATCTAGGCATAGCTTTGTTTATTTCGCTACCTCGCGAGCCTCACACCCTGGTAGAGTCAAAAACGGAGCAAGGGAACGCAGGGAGTGCACACGTTTCTTTCTAGCTAGAAGTGGTGTTTGGGTTTAACTCGGCCCGACATTTTACTTATGTTGTTGATGGATTTTGAGGCGCCTCGGAATTTTTTATTGGTTGCCAATGGCCAATTTATAGGTCCAATAGGATCGAGAAGCATGTGTTCAGGCATAACTAATCCAACTCATTGCACTATTGGGGGACCGGCCCTGCAGGATCCAAGGGTTCGCCAGTGTCCGAATCCTGAGACATTGCTAGAGTATCTCAAATCGGTAAGGAGATCGTTCCTAGCCTTGACTCTTGATGGAAACCCAATTTCCAATACGACATCATGCGGTTTTGATTGTATAACTAGTACGGCGACATAGTAGGATGGGGTACTATGCCGTCTATGATTAATACATTATGATTGAAATGTTTTTTTAAAAACATATATACACTAATAATAATATTAAATCCGTTTTTATCATATCAAGCATTTTTGACCATTATAAGGTAAAACTCTATCCTCCGGCTTGCGTTGCATTGTGTGATGGGACCTGAGTCTTATATTGGTTTCATTTTTCTAAAAAGCATTGTGTTGTTTAACGATTTACTTTATTTCAGGCATTGGAAATCCAATGGAATAAACCCGTTCCGCGTTAGCGGCGTGGTCCTTTGATTAGCCTTATTACTAGTTAAGTTAAGTAAAGTTTTCTCACACCAGTCCCATGACTGACCCATAGTTTGTTTCACTTTGCAAACTCGGGTGCCCTCTTTTCCACATGGGCAGTCGAGTAGCTTTTTGCAGATATATTGAGCAGGATTCTGGATCGAAGCTTAAAGTTGTGTCCAGAGCATTGGTAGCCTTCCGCTGTGTTAATTTAATTGTTCTGCTGCAATGTATTACATTTATTGTAATTTAATCTTCCGCTGTATTATTTATCCAATGTACTCTGATATTTTGTACTCTGATGTAACATTATTATAATGTTTATAAAAAAAATTTCTTATTTGTCCTGATGTATTGTATCCCCAAAGTTAAAGTATTTTCCAACTTTTGGTTCAGACCTGTATGGTTTATGGTCGATTCAAAGGGTGGGGATTTTCGGGTCTTTACACTTAGTCTCCTCTTATATAAAATAAAATAAATATTTAGTGATATGGGATTGAATCCATTCCGAATCGTGCCTAGAATTCGTCGTTTCATTTTGTGTCAATCCGTCTATTGTCTCCAATTCTTTTCTACGAAAGTTGAGTTTATCTTGCACTTGAGCTACATTGTTTCATAATTGTTAGATTATCACAAATGAACTTTTATGAAATGTATAGGGTTGCTAGCAGAAATTGTTTGATATGTATACACCTTTCATATATGACACGATATTCATATGACACGTAGGTGCACTGATGATATATAACTTGTGATGTGATTGATGTTATATGATGATTTGTTATGTCGTTGATACCCCTAGTTTAGGAAAAATCACTAAGGGTTGAAATGATACATATCCGAACGAACGTTAGATTAGAGAAAAATCGTTATGGATTGAAATAATAGACCTGAACGATTTTTACTGAATTTGGGATTGTGAGTTAAAATGATAGAGCCGTAGAAATTTTATAAATTGCGGATTGAAATGATAAATATCTGTATCACTTGACCATAGGGTAGAAAACTATATATGGATACTGTGGGTCATGTTTTCGAAGTATATTAATTTGGAAATTTGATTTTAAATAATAACTTAAGATTATATATATATTTAAAGATTTTAAAGTTAATTTTTGTAAATTTTAAATTATATGTTTTAAATGATTTTATGAGTAAATATGGATTTAAATACTTATTTAAGATTTTACTTATAATAATTTATTTTAAAACCATATTATTTAACCATATAATTATTTCAAACTTTTATATTGTAATAATTATTTCTTTTAAAACTATTTCTATATTATTTTAAACTTATATATGTTTATAATCTATTTTCTAATTAACTTTTTTGGAATTTTATAAACTTATATATATATTTTAAAAAGTTAAATTTACTTTTATATATATTTTTTATAAAACATTTAATATTAAACTCGGAGACGGATAAGTTAAGATTTTCGATTTAATTTCGAAGTTTAAAGATTTAAATTTAAATTACGATATTTGACTTGATGAATGAACTCATATTGAGATTTGAATTCGAATTGATTTAAACTTATAAGAGGTGAATTTCAGTTGTGAATTTGACTTCAATTTGAATTTCCAAATGTAAGGAAGTGAATTTAAATTTAGAATTGATATGAAATGACTTTGACTTTAAATCAACTGAATGTGAATTTGAATTAGTTTAAACATTTAAAGAAATGAACTTGAATTGCATAAATAGATGCTTAATTTGGAATTATAATTGACATGAAACGAATTAGATGTTTAATTTTGAGTTGGAGTTTAAATTGGGTTTCACTCACCTGTGTCTACCTATTCAGTTGTTCCAGTTCAACTCTTTCTTTTCGTTTCTGTTTCATATTGTTACCATTTATCTATGTATTAGAAAATTAATTAAATTAGACTTCCGCTGTATTATTTATGTAAACTCTGTTATAAAATTTATTTAGTAGCTTCATGAGCTACTTTTGTATTTTGTATTTTCCGCTGCGAGATATTATATTGCTTTGAATCTGTGTTTGTGATTTGTGATTCTGTGATTTATTCTATTTACCACAAAAGCTAATAACAATCTGTCATTTTGGACGGTTCGAGTTGACATGTTTTGTCAATTTGGCACGGTCAAAATGGCGGGTCGTTACATGCTTCATCTGCATGTTACCATTGAATCAAAACCAACGAGATTGTTGTACAAACTTTTTATAGTGAACGGTCTTCCTTCTTTACCCCAGCATTTATTGTCAATAGGATTTACTTTAAAGCTTCTTTCTCTTCTCCAATAGTCATTAATCTCTGGAACAAATGAGAGGTGAGGACAGACTGCATCGTTATGGATAAGATGCTTGACTTTGAAGGCAACACATAATCCTGAATTCTCAATTTCTAGGTTAGATAGAACATTACTGAGAATAAGACCTTTATCAAGCCAAGGATCATGCCACAAGTTGATCTCAAGATTGGCCTTCGGACTGAATTTGAAAAAAAGGTAAAATAGCTGGACAAAGTTTAAAAACGCTTTGCCAAGTCCAGCTAAGCTTTTGCGGCGGATTCATTGTCCATAAATGCTTATGCTTGATGAGGTGTTTATGAGACCATTCCACCTACATGCTTTCTCTTCTGCACAGAATATCATCAATATGTTTTACAAAAGATTCTTTATTCCACTTCAATATATTCACTATGTCTAAACCTCCTTTGCTTATTGGTTTTTCAATATGTTTTAAAGTTAATAGAGCACGATATCTACCCACCAAGTTCCCTTTCCAAAGAAACTACACGAAGGCAGTTCGCAACATTCTAATGAGCTTTGTAGGTAATATAAATGATCTAGCACAGTACACTTGCATCGAAAAGGAAACTGACTTGATCAAGGTTAACCTTCCTGCTTGACTCAATAGCCTTATGGTCCAGTGATTCATTTTTGCAGTTATTTTATTGAACATCGGCAAACATTGGGAGGTTGTGATTTTAGCAGTTGTCAGGGGTAGTCCAAGGTAAGTAATAGCACCACTTCTACTGGACAATCCAGACCTAACTTTGAGATCATAGATAGCAGAAGCAGTTAATCCACCGGTCTTCAATTCTGACTTTTCAAGGTTCATCTTTAAACCAGGCATTTTGTAGAAACTATCCAGGGTGTCATAGATTGCTTCAATAGTGGCTACTGTAGGGGTGCAAAAGATGACTAAAGCATCGGCAAACATCAATGAAGATATCCTTGGATCATGGCACTTAGGATGCAATTTAAATTGGCAACTATCAACTTTTGAGTTCAGCAATTATGTTAACATTTCCATAATGATGATAAAAATATAGGATGATAGCGGATCACCTTGCCTGATTCTTTGTTTACTAAAAAAACCCACCGTAGAACCATTCAACAGGATAGAATAACAGGGTGAAGAGATGCAAGAATGTATCCATTTAATAAATTAGGAGGAAAATTCACCAAACTCATAACCCTAAAAATAGAGTCCCACTGAAGGAGATCAAATGCTTTCATGATATCTAATTTAAACATTGCCCTGGGGGAAATATTATTGTTATTGTAACCATTTAATAATTCATGAGAAATGAGTACATTGTCGAGGATATTTCTGGAAGGAAGAAATGCAGCTTGATTGGGTGAGATAATTTTAGGCAGAATTGTTTTGAGTCTAGTTGCAATGATCTTGGAAATACACTTGTATACAGTATTGCAGTAGGAAACAGGCCTAAAATCAGTAACTTTTTAGGCATTCTTCATCTTAGGAATAATAGCTATATTAGTTGTATTGTAAGAAAAATTCGTACTTGATTTTTTGAAAAAGTGCTTGACTGCAGCATACACTTCAAGCTCAATGAAATCCCAACATTGGAAGAAAAAGTATGCATTAAACCCGTCTGGACCTCCCGCAGAATTCCCATTCAAGGAGAACATAGCTGCCTCACCTCTTCATTGGTCACTTCAGTATCGAGATAAATGTAATCACTGTTAGATATTTTAGGTAACATGAATGGATCTATCAACTCTATATCAGGTTTAAAGTTTTCCTTATTTCCCAATGATTCAGAGAAATGAGTAACAAAAGCATTTTCGACTTCTTCCTGCGTATTAGCAATACTGCCATGCTTATCAATAATTGTTACCATGTTTTCGCTATATTGTTTATCTTTGAGAGAGGCGTGAAATAATGCATTGTTTTTGTCTCCCTCAAGCTTCAATTTGATTCTATCTGTCTGGTTGATCATAGAGTCTTCCTTTTCAAGTGCTTCTTTATATTGAAAAGCAATATAACTCTCCCTGTTTGGGTGCACCATGTTGTCAGGGTCCTGCATCATCAGAATTTGCACTTCTTGTAGCTTTGATCTCTAGTAATTGCTTCGCTTTTTGTCATCTCCATACTTCTTCGTATCCCAATCCTTCAGAGTAGATTTAGTAGCCTTCAATTTTATATGCAAAATAAACATAGGATTACCAAAAGTTTGTCTCCCCCAAACTCCTTTGACAGTGTCCAAAAAGTCGGGTTCGTTGACCCAGTTTTTTTAAAAAAAAATCAACTGGGTACGAATTCCATATATATTCTATTTAAATTTCAAATTTTGTGTGTTAATATTTACGCACAACTTGTTTTATTAATATCTTTTACATACAAGCTTTGGTTTTAGTAAATAAAATATGTAAACAGATCAGAATCTCGCCTCGAACGCAATAATAATAATTTTATGGTCGAATTCCAACTATACAAAATTCTAATTTTTAACCCATTAATATTTTATTAATTTATTATTGTTTATATTTTATTTAATTATCTTTTTCTATTTAGGGTCTATTTTACAGAGTGTTACACCGTGTGAGTTAATGCTTGGTTCAGACCGAGTTGTTTCAGGTTGTAGTTTCTATTGATTCGTGGCTAGCTGATTCATCTTGGACTTTACCCTTTGGATTCATTTCTTAGTAGTATTCGTGTATTTGTGAAGTTGCGTATTATGGTTTTGGAATGTTGTATTCTTGCATGGTTCGTGTATAACCATTCATATTTGTTGCACATGTATTTGTTGTATGATGTAATTGTATCTTTATGTCATTGTTCTGTTATATGTTAACTGTGATGATTTGTATGTTTGTTTTGAATACGATTTTAACCATCATAGTTTCATATCGGATGTATTGAGCATGTCGATCAACTTAAGATAAGAAAAAAAATATTTAGACACTAAATCGACGTATTCAATAGTCGTTTAATACGAAATTACGGATGGTCTCCCCTATTTAGCCATATTCTCTGCTTTAATAGACAACATTATTTTTAATGCTCATTATTAGGGTGGGTTTTAGGTCGGGTGTTACAACTGTTTAGATGTCGAAAACATCGCCCGATATCTTGTTTTAGGCTCCTCCTGAAATGAAACAACAAATCTAATTGTAAATCTCGTTTCGAACATATCATCCAAGATACTGCAATATCGAACGATATATTGATCAAGACGAGATACTAATATATCACACAAGATCTTGGTTTTTCTAGTTAAAATTTACACTTGTGCCTAAGACAAACCAATAATTAAGAAAACTCAAATCCAAACACTTTAATCTCATGCAATTTTATATTTTGCATGTTATATGAGCATATCGTATATTCGTGTATGTTCTACAATGCTTATGATTTTCATATTCGTTATTTTTTACCAGCAAGTTACCTATGAAATTATGTATTTTATGTTCTACTTGTGCTGAATTGTTTTATGATTTGAATCCTTTTTACATTATTTGTCCAACAGTAATTTATATTCATGGATCATAAGTTGTAAGCATTAATCAATTTGTATTGTGTTATTTCTTTATTTTAAGCATATTATGATTTATGAATATGAATGTTCTTTCTTAAATTAAGAATGATGAGGTGATTTTGCAATTCAAGTTTTAGTTACTATGTTTATAATGACATTCATGAAAATTATTATGTAAGAACATTAATTTTTAACATATCATATACTCAAGATAGTTCCAATATGAACTTCCAGACCAGAGACAGAAATCCAAGACAGACCCCTCGAGTTAGACTCATCGCATTCGAGATCTCCCCTGATATGAGATAAAATATCTAAAATCGTCGAGAAGAAGCACGACCGATATCCGAGATTTAAACCCTTGGGTGTTACACTAAATCATTAACAGGGATGACTGTAATGTATAACTCAAGCATTTCCTTTAGGTATTTCCAGAATAAGATTTATGGTCTAGATTTGATAGTCGGTTATTTAACTACCGAATGACACAAATAAACAATCATGGGTTTATTTCCCATAATAATCACTCAGCCTCTTTTTAATTAATTTCTTATCAATTAAATTTCAAATCACTTGTCCCAAAACATTCACATACTTAACACTCTGATATAACTATGTATTTCAATACCAATTAAAACTGTTTCTCATTTCTAATTCACCGTTAGTGGGTTACGAGAACCCAAATCACTTTATTTTACTTCTAAGACTTTGTCTTTTTAGATAACAATTCCTTAAAACGATTTCCACTCCAATATCAACTCTTACTCTCAAACTAATACCATCCTTTAGATAAAAATGGAGTTGTTTCAAGTTAGGGTATCTTATTTACCTCTCAGACCTTGACTCAACATCACCCTCGTCTTTGGAATAATAAAGTTTACTAACTCAACCTCTAAATGTCCAACCTAAGTTGACTAAATTTCATATGAATTTCATTTTAGAAACAAGTTCTAAAAGCTCATATTTCTTTTAAATTCACTTTCATGTTTATAATACATTTTATTTAATTTCTTTTATTGAGTAAAATCCTTTATCACACTTGACTCATTAGCTTTAAATTCACTTCCAAATCCAATATTAATTTTAAAGCTTACTCTTACGTTAATTGAATAAACTTGAACCTTTTTAGTTAATGAATTAATTAGCTAAAATACCACCCAACTTGAATACATTTAGTAAAATGATTCCTTTATGTCCAAACCTCATTATTGAATAAAGGGACTAGCTTTTAAATCACATTTAAAAAGTAATTAATAAGTCTAATCCGTGTTATTAGAATAATTGATAGGTTTAGATTCCATAATTAAAATAATTCATTTCTCTAAAACATCTTTAATTAATATTAAAATAATTATTGATAACAATAAAAGTAACTAAATCACTTTTAAAATAAGATAATATTCTCTCCTGTATTGAATTGTATAGCTATAGTGTTCTGGCACTTTAAACCAGATAGAGATTTCTATGCCTGTGCAAGAATCCTTTTCCTCATTTTCCTTTTCTAATAGAAGTGGTACGACCACTATAAAACTAGCAGGCTTTGCCGGATAAAAACAAAAAATAATCTTAAACAATTACTAATTAGACAATTACTAAAAATTAAAGAAGAATTAAATAATTAATAACCTTTAAAATGATTTTTTTTAAGAAAGACGGTTGTATAATGCGACACTACATAGCCATTTAGATACTAATATTAGTAAATAATAGTGTTTTCCGTTAATAGGCCCAACCAATGATCTAAAACATTAATTTAAGTTAGATAAATAATGTACAAAGCAACAAGAGTACAGGCCAATAAAAATATCTTTGGTCGAATAGTCACCAGCATAAATACAGCCAAACCCGCATAAGAAAGAAAAAGTGAACACCAGAGATTGATGAGAAAATCTCTACTATGGTCAAGGTAAAAGGCGTCTGGTGCTGACTTTCGTGGTGGGATAGCTTCCGACAGACTCAACGGATGTATTCGGACCCTCCCTCAAGCAGAATTGGAATGACGACAGATGATAGGTACCTGTCCAAAAAGAGAAGAAGTGGGTTAATTTGCACACAAAGAGATCTGACTACGGGACTAGTTGCTGAAGCATCTATCATTCCTCTCGATCAAGATAGTCCAGCAAAATGCGGTAGTAAAGTAATCATGATATCCAGGTCAGACTTCAGAAACTGCCAGAAGTCGAATGGGGTAAAAGTGGGAGAATGTAACCGAATAAGTGGGTGGCAGTAGAAACCCAAGCAAAGTAGCTGAACTCACAATCGTGGAAAATTTGAGCGATTGATTCTGGACAGTCATGACAGAGGGTGCACCTTGGGTCAGCATTGACATTCTTGCGGATTAGTCTATCTTTGGTATTAATACACTCATGAGCAATGCACCAGAGGAGGAAACAAACTCTCGACGGTGCAGAAATCTTCCAAAGTCTAGGATAATCGAATTCTCGACTAGAGAAGTTGAGTTGGTGATAGCAGGAGGTAACCTTAAAGCCAACATTAGGGTGGGCACATCAGTAAACCTTGTTAGTGTTGGATCTAGATTAACCATAGAGGGGGGGTGAATAGGGTTTATCACAGTTTTTAACAGAATTAAAAATTTAACGAGATATATAATAAAAAACAGATCTCAGAATATAGCAGAAATAGAAATGCAGAAAATAAATCACACATAGATATACCCAGCTTCGGCAAAACCCTGCCTACTGCTGCATTTCTAAGGTTTCTACTAGGTGATAGAACAGATCCCGCATACAAGACCATGTACACTCGCAAACCCTGCTCCTATTCTAACCCTACGCTCAAAACCCTAGATTGGTCGATATCCCCTCGACCAGATTTTCTCGTATTACAAAACCGTAACACGTAACCCAGATTTTACAGACTCTATCAACTGTCAGTCAACACCCTGACTGATTCCTAGTATTTTACAGACACTAGAACTGTTTGAATCGTTTTACAAATCAAATTAAAACTATAAAAAAAATACAAAAACAAAACCCTAGAATTACAAAAGAATTTAAATTCTCCCTTTAGACTAAAGAATAGGCCGGCCACTTGTATAATGTGTTGCACCCTTATTTCTTTTTCCCGATCTCTTTACTTTAGAAAAATGGTGGCGACTCTGAAAGAAAAAACTAGGGTTTTCCAATTCTTACCCAATTCGATCGATTGCTTGTGAAAAATTGAATCTCTAATGGCTTAGTAACTTGCGGCTTGCTTCTCTTCGATTTGGGAATTTACTTGATTGAAAAATAGTGAGTTTTCTGAATTTTCTTGCTTTGAATTTCTTGCAAGTTGTTTTTGGTTTTCGATATCCCTTTTGCCAATGATGTAGATGGTGTTAAAATAGGATTATAACATCCTATAATCTCTGATTTCGATATGAATGACTTGATTGATTGTTCCCTGATTTGCACGCTTTCCCTTTTTGGTTCTTCGATTTAAATTGTGAACCTGGTTTTAAAAATGACCATCGATGAAAGTAATTTGTAAAAATCAATTGCCCCCTTTGCAATTTGATTGTCTGTCATTGAATAAATTCTGGAAAGATTGAATTAACTCCTTGCCAAAACTGGAATCGAGATTTCTGAAATAATCGATACTTTCCCAAAATTGATTGATTGACTCCAGAAAATTTCTCACTGATTTTCTGGAACCGTTAAAAGATTTGCCAATCATATATTCATTTCTGGAATGAAATTAATCTTGTGGCCTTGAACATGATTTATGAAATGTTTGTGAAATTTGAAAATGATTCCTTAACAAGTATAATTACTTTGATTTTCTCAAAAATGAATTGCTGGATTTAATTCTGAATGCTGGTTTCCTTTATTGAAAAAACTTGCCAAAGATTGCTTCCTGATTTCCGAAATCACTTGGTCATATTGTTATCAGTGAATGGAAACATTTTTGCCGATATTCTTTTACTTGCCAGAAATGATTCAGCTTCCTGTTTCTACTTGCATGCTGAAATATTCTTCAACCCTTAAAAACTGTTTGCTGAAATTTTCATCTCTGCTGTCTTTGCCCTTTTGCTCGACTAAAATCGGAAATAAATCTTGCTCAACCATGTCTGCTCATTCACTTGATCACCCTGTATGTACTTTTGCTTACATATGCTTTATTGATTTGCCATGCCATGTTGCTAGCTTGTAACACACTTGTCATGCCATTTTGTAATTGAACTGTACCACCATGCTCTGTTGTTTTAACTCCATACATGCAACTGCTCCATGATGCTGAGTAATAATGTCACCTTAACTTCTCTGATTGAAATCATATATGTTGAGCTTCATCGCCTTGGTTATATATGTAAACTGAAACATGATGTCAGTAGTTCACTTGTCTTGTTGAGTTTTGCTTTGAGAATGGCTCAACCACTTGAATTGAGTAGCACCAGTTTAGTTCCATCACCTTGCACCAATGCATTTTTGCTACAATTTCATGTTGAGCTCCACTGATTTATGTACATGCTGTATCAAACCATGTTTACGCTGTGTCGACTTGTTCTTAACCTTGCTTACTTGGGTTTGGCTGCACATGCACTTTTGAACTGATTTGCCACCATTTATGCATGTGTATTTGATTGTGGTCTTCACTAGTTTGTAGTCTTGTAGGTACCACCTTTGTACCAGTCTGATTGGTCTTGCTGTAGTGTTGAACTTGAATACATTTGGCATTTTCACTGATTCTTAGCTGCTTGTATTGTAGTATACTGTGTTAACCATGTATTAATGAATCTGTTTGCTTGTTGTCACCATTTTTACATGCTGCATACATCCTTGGACCCTGAGCTCGACCACTTTGTTATGAGCATACACAGTTTGCCATGTTGACTGCTTCTTGCCATTGCCACCATGTCTAGTTTGTATATGAGCATCTATCCTTGACCATGCTTGCTTGATCATGTTACACTTCCATATGTTTGTTGATGGTTTCATTGGTTTCATGTTTGCTTTGAACTTTGAGACGTGATGACTTTGTTTTCATGTGCACTGAGTCGAGAAGGTCCACGTGGCTACTCCTCATTGCATACTGAATTGGCGTGGCAGTGCACACGTGTATATATATACACGTGTGTATATGCAGCCATTCAGAAAATTTCCTGTCCCTGTACATATGCAAACTATCTGCCTAGATACAGATGAATCAGATCAAGTCATGAAAAATGATGAGAAACACACCAGAAAACTGAGGCAAATAAAATTTTAAAAATAATATAATATTTGCTAGAAATTAGAATATTATTTCGGTTCTAGATACTGTGTGTGTGTTTCTGTATATGACCGGTATGAAGACTGGACTGACTGAGCTGTGAAGACAAAAGATTGAAGATGAAGACAATATGAAGATGTGTCAATGTATCAGTGTCAATGTGTCTGTAAATTGAAATGTAAACTGATTGAATGTATGTGTAGATGCAAAATGTACTGAATGTGAGAGTTGTAGTGAAGAGATTGTACTGTTTATTTGTAATAAACAAATTGTTTGAAATAAAATATTATTTTATTGTCATCAAACAAAATTTGTTTATCGTATACTGTGTATTTACAAGTACAAATTCTGTGAAGTGATTAAATAGTGGAGTTGTAATTAATTGTACTATTCGAGTGTTTGAAATATTATATTTATATTTCAATAAAATACTATAAGAAAATATGAATATCTATACAGTCATATTCTATTTAAATATAAATATAATATTCCTGTATGTGATGTAGAATAACAGTACGATTTCAAACACATTAATAATAATATTTATTTGGTTGTTATCATCAAACAAAAATCATATAATTGTGTATACAACACCGTTATATACAATAGTTAGGCTGTATGGAAAGGGAAACGAAAGAGAGGATATGAAGAAGCTCGGACAACTGAGTAAAGATTGAGTCATTGAAGTAAGTGGGGGGTTAGGACATTGACGCCACCAACGACAACACTGTGGATGGTAAGACCTGTGTTTGGGAAGATAAAGTATAAGTCTGAGAATAGATTGCAGGGCAGGCAGCAAATGAACCAAGAATCATTCCAAAAGGAGCAGGAATAATTAAAAATACTTAAGTAATAGTTAATCTTTAAGTAGATACTTTAAAGATCCAAATAATCCTTGTTTAAAAATTAGTTAAAAATTCAAAACCTTTATTAACAATTTAAAAACTATTTAAAACTCTTTTTAAATAATTAATTCATCTTGAACCTTAATCAAATTGTTTAACAGTAATCATTTATCCTTCGATAAATCATTAAACTAAAATTAAACTTTAATTAATTATAACCATTATAATTAGTTTCTTAATTAAAATTAAGTATAAATTATACTTAAAACATCATTACTTCGTAATTAGTAAATCAAATTATCATTAACAAACAACTTCTTAAGTTTTGAACTATCACTAGTGAATAACTGATAACCCTATCACTTAATTAATCCTTCAAATCTTTGTTAATCACTTTTTTAACATTCCTAGATGTAATATTTAACTTTTAAAACAATTCCATTTAGGAACTTAAACAACTAAAATATTTTCAACTTTTAAGGCTCAGCGATCATAACGATACTTAAATAAGTTAGCATAAATTTCCACATCTAAAAGGACTCATATGTCAATGTCACAACAATATGGCCAAGATACAAAGGTTCTGACAATCAACAGTTAATTAACTCTTCGATTCACATTTATAAATATTGATAACAATTAATCACACAATTTAAACTGTCACTTTACAAGCACAAAATGAGGTTCTATTCTACTCAATAAATGTCCATAATGATCTACATTATTCAAAATAACTTGATAGTATTTTGTTTGGTCAAGTAAACAACACAATTTAAAGCGTGTAAGTCTAAAACGACATTATTATTGAAAATAATGTTATTTGAGGACATGTTCGTTTTACTGTGCCACAATTTTCTACTTGACCAAACTTGTGAAATTATAATGTCATACTCGTTGACACGAGTTCAATGCAAAAATCATTCTAGAAGCGGATTAACATCGAGCAACATATTCAACTTATAACTTAACACATATTTCAATTTGTAGATCAACTTTACTAGAATAAGTTAGCTCTCCATTTCTAAACCAAAGCCCGACCCAATTACCAAACTAACCTGACCCGCACCTCATCTTCTCCCCTCTCTTTACTTCTCTTCCATTTGAAACTTCCTGTGGCCAAACTTGTGCACGGCATGCACTTGCACCTCCCTTCCCATCGCCAGAGCTAACCATTGAGGCCACCTATGAGTCTCTCTTCTTCTCTCCATGATGGCACCGCCACATCGACCCTGAGCCTAGCCAATCAAAATTCGACTCCCGACCTCCCCACAACACACAAAAAACATGTGACACTATATTTAACCGAGCTCCAATAAATTTTTATTCCGGTCGCTTTATGCTGTCACGAGTACGAATCCAAACTTTGATTTGTCATTCGATTGCTCAAACTTTAATGATATCCAACCCTAATTCTTCACTTGCTTTACAAGGCTGAGCCACAGCTACTTTTCGATCATAAAAAACTCAAACAACTTTGAAAGCCCTAGTAGAATGATGACTAAACCAGAGAGATTTACTCGAGCTAACGTATGAAATTATAATGAGTAAACTGATCAGAAAGAGGGTTTTAAAGTTTACTGTAAAAAGAAAATTTTGGAATTTACTTGATAATCTAATTTCAAACCCTTTTTCAGTTTATAATCTTCAAACGTTTAGAGGCTTCAGTCCTTTATTTTTTCTCTCTTCATTTTTTGTTTAAGAACTTTCTGCTATTGCAATGAATTAGTAAAGAGAAGAGAGGAATTTTGAAAGAAAAAGGAGTAAAGAGGAAGGTGTATATATAAAGTGGAAAAGAATATAAATAAATCGAAATAAATTTTACAAAAGACTAAAATGCCCTTAGTATCATTTCGAACCAACTCACACATGTCCTTGCAAGTACATCTCATTAATAAGATGTTTAAGTGTTGAAAAGTAATGTACTTAATTACATTATTATGTTTCCTTACTTATTTTATACCTTTTATTTTTTATTTTTTTGAAAAATAAATCAAAGTCCTATATCATAATTAAAAATGTGCTTTTTCTTATATATTAAGTAAACATCACATCACTTTTTTTATAATAAAATATAAATTTTAAAATCTTATTATTATATTTATTAATATATATGTACATTTGAAATATTATTATCATAATATCATATAACATATATAAACATATAAATATATTTATATAATAAAATGCATATATGTTTATAAAAAATTTAAAACTAAATTTCTCGTACTAAAATTATATGATTAAAAAAAGGCTAACTAAAACCATTAAACTATTATTTAAGAGATTAAAAAAAAATTGTATCATAAACCAACATTTTAAAAAGTAATTTAATGATTAAAAACACAAATTGAATATTTAGATAAACTAAATATTCATAAATTAAATTGATAAAATTTTGGGTTGTTATATGTTATAATACTACCATCTTCTATCATTCGATCATTCAGCATATATTTGTTTATTTACTTTTAGTTTAATGTTACGTATTGTAATTAATGGTCCCATTTTTATTTTTTGCTTTCTTTATCAAGAATTTAAAACAACGTTTTGTTGTGAAATTGTTTTTCCTATAACATTTCTTTGTAGAAACATCTATACAAGCTACTTTTCCTTAAACATATACTTTTATATGGATATTTGTTTCAAGAAAAAAATGTTTTTTTACAGGACAATAAACTTCTGTTATATACAACTTTAAGGTTCAAGTTGGATAAAATCTACATATGTTAAATATAAGGACACCAAATCACATTTCACAAAGAACAAAATTAATTTGGAAATTTTTGTTAGGGGTGAATGTGAGAAAAAATAATTCAAATTTACAACTAACATGTTCATATATGCAAATGAGAATTGTTTTACGAACTGCCTTGTTCTATATTTTATGCAATATAATGTCATTTCATAGTAACAAAGGTATATTTATTTAGAATTCTTAAATCCTTAGTTTTATGTTGGAAAAAAGAAAAGCAACATTGTTTTAAGAAATAAATCAATGTCAATTTAGCTTTCTTTACTGCTTTGTTATGCATCAAGTGATAAAATACAACATTATTTTCTTCATTATAAAGCTATATTCATTTTACTTTCAAAACTGCTTAGCCTTAAGGTTTTATGCTAATATTAATAGTTTAAGATGTCATTATAATTAATAATTGTTGTTATTATTACTACTATTTATAAATTTCAATAATCGTTTTTTGTATTTTGAATAAACTTACAAAAATTGATAGTTAAAAATCAATTTGATGTTTAAATAATTCTATAGGATCTTTATCTATAAAATTATTAAAGTCTATTGTCCTCGCACCTAATTCTTTCCAGAAATGCACTTTCAAAATCAAAACTACCTTGTTAAATGAAGGACCACCAAGTCAACTTATTAGTAGTTGTTGACCAACATTTTAGCAAAGCAGTCACATGTCAAGATTATGGTTAGCGGCGTGCTCAAGTCCCGAGAACGTCGTCAGAAAACACAAAGAGATTTGGTTGAAGTCGCGATATGTTTGAAAAAGATGGAAAATAGCGTCGATTCGCGTAATCATCGTTAATGGACTTAGAAAAACCGACATGGTAAAAGTACGTGATCAACTCGGTCCGGTCAGCTCAAAATCCTTGAGTGCATCGGTCCGATCACGTGGCAAAACTCGTTGTGGAAAAGCATATGAATTCTGGTTTCGTGCTCTCAAAATAGCTGATCGGCATGACACGATCACGCAAAATAGCTTGCGTGGCTCGCGGTATCAAAATCTGGCATTTGGCAAAGTGGCTTATCTGGCACGTCATTTTCATGTGATTGACGTGGTGAAAACCCAGATTTCCCCATGTGCGTGCTAGGCTTGGCAACTTTGGTTTTCAGCCTTATTTGGGCAAGAAATCGTATCCCCACTTTCGCATTATAGGGGATGCAAGAAAACTCGAGCTCGCATCACGATTCCTCCCTAGATCTTCATATCTGCAACATGGATTTGGGATGCGAAGTTTGGCCTGGCTTCGGGTAGGCAATGCAATGGATTTAGCAAAGGCGGGATTCGAGGTCTGACAACTCGAAAATCCTTGGATCGACTTGGCTTCGGGATTCGAAATATGTGTTCAACACAAGGATTTGTGATGCGAATTCGAGATGTGGCTAGGGATTCTAAAAGTGCATCTTGCCAAGGCAAATTGGCAAACGCGAAGAGCATGTGCGGATTCATCATTCTTGCTTGAGGAACACGAGTTTGGAAGGCTTTTTCTGGGATGCGAATTCTGCCTTAAACCCTTGGATTCGAAATTGGCATTTTGCAAAGGAAATTAGCAAATGATTTTGGCACAACAAATTATATGTGCGGATCACCATTTTTTGGTTGATCTGCACGTGCTGCTCAACTATTTTCGGGATACGAATTTACAAGGCTTCAGGATGTGATTTTTTACATGTGGCTTGGTATTTTGGCTATCTTTTTGGGATGCAAATTTCACATCCCCTCGGAATACGAAATTTGGGCTGATGCCCCCAAAACTCACCTATAAATACCCCCATGCTTGGCATTCAAAGGGGGATTCTTGGTTGGTATTTTTGGACTTCTAGAGCTCTCAAGCACCATTAATGGTGTTTTCATCCTCTCCATGACTATTGGACATAACTTGGACCTCTACATGTTACATAAACGTTTGCCTACAACTTTTGGACATTCAATTGGACTTTTGGCATGCTTTTGAATTTTTTCACATTTTTTGACATTGGGGTTATTTCTTGGACATTGACCCACACTTTGACTCAATGTGGAAGAAGAAAGACATTTTGGTCAAAGTTTAGAATTAACAAGCTATTTGTTGTTCTATAATACAACTGTGTACACGGAAATTGTCCGAACTTGTACAAGCACTTAATAAACAAATATATGATGAATGGTTATTATGAAGTGGATGTAGGCGTTAGCGAACCACTACAAAAGCTGTGTGTTTCCTTTACATTTCTCTGTCTTTGGATATTCAGATCACAAGTTTACGACTAACCTTACACTCGGGGGTTAGCATGAGCAAATAACCAATTTCCCACGCCAATACTTTGGTGCCCCAAGAAGGGGGCGCACAGCTTCGACTTCTTCTTTGGATTTTGTTCTCGGATTTGATCACAGATTCCATCTTCGAATTTGGTTTTGGTTCTCGACTTTGGTTTCATTTTTCAACTTCGACTTTTTCACTCGCTTTTCATCATGGTTAAGCGCAAGAAGTTCACCGCTATTGCTAAAGCTCAAGGTACTGGAGGTGAAGGAAGTCGAGAAATTTCTTCGACTGGCATTCCCTCAAACTTCGCCACCTATGACTACGTCGATGGGATGATTACGAATTTGGCTACGGATTTCAACACTGGACTCGAGCGATAAGAAGAATCGATGACTACCTTTCTCGCACGGATTAAGGCTAAGATTGGAAGTACCGGAAGGCTGACTGGCTAGGCATATATTATTGGGACAAGTACTAGTGTTCCTCAAGCAGCGACTCTAAACTTGGGGGAAACCCCGCAAACTAATCAGTAGGGCGAAACTGATCCTCGGACTAGTGTCATTCTTGCTACACTTAGGGGCACTGTGACACCCCACATCCGTTAATGTCACTCATTAAGGGAATGCATTAAGTTCCGTGAAGCGTTATAGGTAATCATACACAGAATAATTATAAGACAGATATAAATAAGATAGAAGCGGAAATTTAAATTTTTATTTCAGTAAAAATACCGCGGTCTACAATTTCATAAGTCACAAAAACCAATACAACAAAATAACTTCTGTCTTGCATCATCAGAGTACAAAAGTAAATAAAAAGCATAATTCTCCAAATGAAAGAGTTAAGCCATAGCAGAGACAAGAACTTGAGTGATACTTCAGAAGTAGCTCCTAGCAAGATGATATCTAATTCCTGATTAAGTCTGATTATTTCCTCCCTGAGAACCTGGGGGAAACGGAAGAAAGAAGGAGAAACAACAGGGTCAGACATAAAGTTTGGCGAGTCTAGTTAGTTTTAGCCAGTAGATAATTAAAAGCATCATGATATGCATATAAAGTGGATACGAGAGAAATCACTACAAAATGGCAAGTGTGACAAGGTAAGCAAGTTAAGGTATATGTGCCAAACTAATGATAACTCTACATTATTACTAGTATAACTGAAATGAAATGATCCCTTCCACTATAAGCTGGTAGGCTTAGGTTATACGTTCAAGTATACCCTAACCACTACCCTAATCGATCGGCTCCCTACCTTGGAGATATCCTGTAATGACCCCACAGTAGGAGGTATCACTTCCTAAAGTGGCAACCCATGGTGTGCATAACTATATCTACTGATGTCACGGTCGTCTTAGCCCCATATGCCCGGCCCATGCACGCACATGTCCCCGGTCGGTTTGCGCCGGCCACACCATTCGCCTCGTTTGGATCTCCTACAATCAATTAGTAAGCATGCTCCTTCTCCGCCTAGTATGGAGGTCTTTACGTGATACCACTTCGGGTTACTAACTGAAATGGGTCCCTCTCAATATGATACAAGCTCTCCCCCTTGTCTTGTATCCCCACTAGGTTTTTCTACTGACTATGTATACCCTTATGTGTCTTTAATTACATAGCCCTATACTAGTTATGCTTACCCTAAAGGGTGTCTTTAATTACATAACTTTCTTACATCATCTACCGGTTATGTATACCACTTAGGTGTCTTTAATTACATAACCATGTTACACTATCTACTGGTTATGTATACCACTAGGTGTTTTTAATTACATAACCTTATTGGGTTAAGTATGTGGGCCTATATATATATATATATATATATATATATATATATTACCCATCCCTTGTAACTTACTTAACCCCCCACTACCCATCCAATTTTATTTAACCCTAACTTAAGTCCATAGACATATTAAATTAGGTTAAGTAGTCCATTTCTTTACCATGTCCAATTATGGTTATAATGGGCTAGACCTCCCGCATTAGACCTACAACGTGTGGATGTTGGATATGCCAGTCGGGTCTGGGCAGTCTTATTCCACAGTTGGGCCTAACCTCGTGTCCTAGCCCGATTCCTATTTGCGTACTTAGACATCCCACATTAGGTTCAACATTAGTGGCTGCTGTATATGTCGATCGGGTCCGGGCAGACTTCCGCCACTAATGTAACCTAACCTCGTGTCATAAGTACAATTTATTATTCCTAATTGTAAATTACTAAAAATTCCAAATTAATTCAAATCTACCTATGTCATTATAGGTAACTATTTCTATGTTTTCCCTATTTGATTTACATGTCCCATTTCCTATTAACATTACATAAATCATGCCAATTTTTAATTCCCTTTTTCCCCGTTTTCTCTCTAACGTTTCGTACATATTTTGGAGGCATCTAGGCTATAAAGTAACCTAGCTATAATAATTAAAAGGGAATATGACGAGCGTGATAGTTTCAACATGTTGTGACATAAACATGATCATAAACTGGCATAGTAACAAAGTGAATGGACATGTGATTAACATCATAACTAAGTGGGCATAATTAATAACTTGTGGCAATTACTATGATGTTTAAGCAAGCATAATGAGATCTAGATCTAACATTAGGTGTTAAATTACCTAGATCTAGCATAGTCATGGCAACATGTTTAGATCAAAAGGTAGATTCACATGTCAAGTTTTCAACATATATCAGTGTATCACAATGAGACAAGTGAAAGGTGACTAGCATAAAAGTTTAGATCCAAGTGATGTCACAATTAACTAAATTAATAGATGTACTTCCATCATAACATGGTTACAAGTCAAGATCCATATAACCATCATAATCGAATCACCACAATTATATCAACACAGAATCGTACTTTACAACATATCCAATTCATTGTCTATCAAAGCATACTTTTATTTATCTAAACCTAAAAGTAATCTAGAAACTCACAGTATTAGGTTTTGAGATTTGAGAGAGAATAGATCTGAATTCTGAATTTGATTAGCTAAACCGTTGTTGTAGAATTTGATCTTCTAATTTGACTTGATGGAGAAGAAATGCTTGTTTTAATTTAGATTAGAGCAGCATGGAGGCACCATGGATGATAACAATGAGATTAGGGTTAGGTTTAGGTGTTTATTTATAGATGTATTTGGTGAATTAGGACCTTTAGATTAGATTAGGAACCATCTGAACCATACAAACCAGAAAAAAACGACATCCAGCCAATCCCTGAAAGACACGTCATCATGGAACTCTCCATAATTCTGCAGATCTGGCTCGGCCTGGGCACACTTCCCCTGTGCGCCAGTGCATTTTTGTTCTGGTGCACTTCACAAGTGCGCCAGTTGTTCTGACCCATTTTCTGATTGTCCCGTTTTACCAAACTCGGACTCTACCTCAAGCATAATTCCAAGATGAACGCAATGGCATAACCCATTTCACTTAATTCTTCTTTTAAATATTAATTATTCTTTAATTATCCCTTATGTCATGTTTTAAAATTATGAGGTGTAACATTTCCCCCTACTTAAAGGATTTCGTCCTAGAAATCTCGAAGCTGAAAGGAATGTATGTCCTACCATCCATCATCCATCAATCACGGGCGTCCATTGTCCTTAAAAGATTTCTAATGCTTTAATGAACATATGCAAAGTGTGTGTATATGTACTTATCCTAATGCAAAATCAGGCGGTCTACTGATTCTGTCGACCTCCTTAATGCAAAACATGATCGTGTCATGTGTCCATTATGTATGCAAAAGATTCCTAATGATACATATCATTTCTATATAAGTGCACAACCATTCATCCAAATGCGACATCCATATGCCAGTTTATCCATAAAAGAAAAGAAAATGCACACACATTTATATGCAATATGAGCGTGATTGAGCCGATCTTAGTGCCTAATGTGTGTGTATATGCGTCCATAGGAAACCACTAGCAAACACTTGCATCCATCAAACATAACATGTTTCAAACACATGTTTATATTCATAGGATTCCTATCTAAAGGTCAAAAATACCATGGATAAGACATACTCTATTGACAGAAACAAGTACTGATAAGATTTAGGAAAAAGGAGTTAAGAACATACCCTCGAAAAGAAAAGGGTACGAAGCACGAATATTATCTTCAGGTTCCCAAGTCGCATCTTCTGGGTTATCTCCCCATTGAACCTTTAGCAACTTGATTTCCTTATTGCGCAGCTTCTTAATCTCTGACCTAAGAATACGGGTAGGGACCCGTCGGACTGTCGCCTCCCGTTCCACTTCGACTTCTTCCAACATGCTCGGCTCAACAACTTCCGTGGTGTCATGTAGGCACTTCCGTAGATGAGAGACATGGAAAACGTCATGAACACCAGATAAATTTTCTGGGAGCTTTACTCTGTAGGCCATTTGGCAAATCCTCTCGTTTATGGGAAATGGTCCCACAAACCTAGGTGCCAACTTCCATACTGATCCGAAGCGAACCACATTCCTCAAAGGTGATACTTTGATAAAAATTATATCTCCTACTTCGAATTCAATGTCAGTCCTTCTCCTGTCTACATAGGACTTCTTCCTATCTTGAGCTGTCTTCATCCGTCGTCGAATAAGGTCAATCTTTTCGGATGTTTCCCTAACCATATCTGGTCCAAGCAATAATCTTTCTGTAGATTCCCACCAACAAGTTGGCGATCTGCAGGGTCGTCTGTGCAATGCTTCGAAGGGTGCCATACCGATACTAGCTTGATAGCTGTTATTATAGGCAAACTCTACTAAAGGAAGATGCTCTTCCCAAGCCCCTCCGAAGACGAGGATACACAGCCTTAAAAGAACTTCTAGAATTCTGTTCACCCTCGTCGTCTGCCCATCGGTTTGAGGATGATAAGCGATGCTCAAACACAACCGTGTACCCAATGCCTCTTGCAAGCTCCTCCAAAATTCGCTAGTAAAGATGGGGTCACGATCGCTCACGATGCTGGAAGGAACTCCGTGGAGACGAAATATCTCACGAACATAAATTGCTGCCAACCATAGTGTCGTCCTTTTACTTTTAACTGGAATAAAGTGAGCACTCTTGGTGAGTCTATCCACTATCACCCAAATACTTGTATTACCTTTCTTCGATTTAGGCAAACCATCTATGAAATCCATAGAGACGCTTTCCCATTTCCACTGTGGAACCTCCAATGGATGAATTAATCCATCGGGCTTCTTTTGCTCAGCTTTGACTTGCTAGCAAACCAAACATTGAGAAACAAATTCGGCCACGTCCTTCTTCATCCCAGCCCAAAATAAAACCCTCTTCATGTCTCTGTACGTCTTGTCACCGCCTGGATGTATGGTCATCTTAGAATGGTGGGCTTCTTCTAGGACTGCCTTTATCAAGCTTCCAGTTTGAGGAACATAAAGCCTTCCATATCGTCGCAACCGCCCCTTTTCATCTTTGGCATACCTACTGAGGTGACTAGAAGTCTCCCCTCTTCTGAGCTTATCCATGATGTATATAATCTGCGGGTCACCTTATTGCGAAGCTCCTATCTTCTCCACAAGAGTCGGTCGTACCTTCAAGGATGCAAATAAATCAGGCAAAACTTCGATGTAGGGTCTAAAATCAAAAGCTGATATGAACTCCAAGTTCTTTCTTTCCACAAACAGAGGACTTAGGGCTACCCTCTTCCTACTTAGTGCATCTGCCACTACATTACCCTTGCCGGGGGTACAAGCAATCTCAAAATCATATGAGGCTAAGAACTCCATACATCGTTGTTGCCTTAGGTTTAGACCCTTCTAGTAGAATAGATACTTGAGAGATTTATGATCGGTGTATAACTCGAACTTATCTCCAAGTAAGTAATGATGCCACGTCTTTAATGCGAATACTATGGCCGCTAGCTCTAGATCATGCATGGGGTAGTTCTTCTCATGAACTCTCAATTGTCTACCCCCATAACATATTACTTTTCCTTCTTGCATTAGAACCACACCAAGCCCTGTACCGCACGCATCAGTGTAAATAGTAAACACTTTACTCCTATCGGGCAAGGTCAAGATTGGGGTTGTTGTCAGAGCCCTTTTTAGTCGTTGGAAAGCAACATCACAGTCTATGTCGCATGAAAATGTCAAATTCTTCTTTGTCAGCCTGGTGAGAGGGGCTGATATCTTTGTGAAGTCCTTAATGAACTTCCTGTAATAACCTGCCAACCCAAGAAAGCTTCTCACCTCAGTTGCATTTTTAGGAATCTGTCAATCTTGCACTGCAACCACCTTCGCGGGATCTACAGCTATCCCTTCTTTGGAGACCACATGCCCTAAGAATCTCACCTCTTTTCCCCAAAAATGGCTTTTGGGGAACTTTGCTTTAAGCTGATGGTCACGGAGAGTTTTCAAAACTTCTCTCAAATGCTGGGCATGCACTTCTTCGCTTTTGGAGAAGACCAAAATATCATCAACAAAGACTACCATGAACTTATTTAGGAAATCCCGAAACACCCTACTCGTCAGATCGACAAAATAGGCAGGTGCATTCGTCAGCCCAAAAGGCATAACTAGCCATTCAAAGAAACCGTCCGGAGTCCTAAAGGCAGTCTTATCTATGCTGTCCTCAGCCACCCTCAACTGATGGAACCCCGTGGCCAAGTCTAACTGGGAAAGTACCGAGGCACCAACAAGATGATCAAATAAATCATTAATCCTCGGAAACAGGTGCCTATTCTTCTTAGTGAGCTTATTCAGCTCCCTATAATCAACACATAAACGAAGCGAACCATCCACTTTAGTTCCGAATACCACTGGAGCACCCCATTCAGATATGCTTTGTCTGATAAACCCTTTCTCAAGTGGCTCCCCTACTTGCTTACTCATCTCCCTCCTTTCCCTTGGAGCCATGTGGCGCACTAGTAATGCAACTGCTTTGCATTGTCCGCCAGATATATACGAAAGTCGATCTCGCGCCTTGGAGGTAAACCCCGAACCTCGCCAAAAACATCGGAAAAAATTCGGACTACTGGAATAGATTGTAGATCGTCGATAGATGTATCAAGAGACTCTAGGAAACTAAGCATAACCGACCCTTGTGGGTCACACGAAATCTCGCGGGTTCTCCCATGACAAGTCAGAAGCCTGACAACCCTCTTCTCACAATCCAGAATGGCACCATAAGTGGTAAGCCAATCCATTCCTAGAATCAACACATAGCCCATAAACCCGAGCACATACGCGTCGCATTCAAACACTACGCCTAACACAGATATTTTCAAACCCCGACAAATCATCGATAAATAAGACGAACCACCAATGGGGTTGGAAACAACTACGGGATCTACTACCATACTAGTAATTAAGTGCAGAGATTCAACTACAGAACTTGATATAGATGAATGTGAGGCACCAAAATCAAAAAGTGTTCTAATAGGATGGTTTGAAAGAGAAACTAAACTTTCTACAGAAATTTTTCTACCTCTTTCAGGAGCACCGATCGTGAGAGCATGCACCTACCCTCCAGAAGTCCTTGCTCTTTACCCTTGTCCCTGCGATCCCTATCTCTTCGAGCACTCCTTAGAGAAGTGTCCGACCTCTCCGCAATTAAAGCAACTGGCCTTCCTTCTCTTGCAATCTTTGATCAGGTGGCCCTCCTTTCCACAACTATGACATTTTCTCTTATCCTTTCCTTTAACATCTTTTCCCCTTTTCTTCTGTTGTTGCTGCTGTTGCTGCCCCTTCTTGGGCCATTCCTTCTTATTCTGCGATGTCCCCTCAGCTTTCACTTCCTTCTTTTATCCCTAGTCCTCCTCATGCATTAGGGCCATATCAACAAGCTTTTCAAACGTGGCCCCCATCGGAATATGGGACATTTCTAGTCCATGCAGAGGCTCATTCATCCCTTTAGCAAACCGCAAAGCCCTTTTGTGCGGCGTATCCACCAGCTCTAAACCGAACCTTGCCAGCTGGTTGAACTTGTTCACATATTCCTTCACCATCAAATTTCCTTGTTTGAGAGCTAAGAACCTCTCCATCTGTATGCTTTGCTCCGCTTGGAAAAGAAATTTTATTTCGAACCTCTGTCTATAGTCTTCCCAAGTCTCCACCAGACGTCCAGCATGGGTGACTTCCCACCAAAATGAGGCTTCGTCCTTTAACAGCCAAGCAGCTAATTGGATTTTTCTTCGGTCCTCCACTTCAAGGATTATGAATAAGTCCTCGGTCTCCTTTAGCCAGTTCCTAGTTTCTATGAATGTCTCGTTCCCATGGAATGGCTTCCCTTCCATAGCATGGAAGTCCTTGCAGATCTTGGCGAAGTTATTTGCTTTTAGAAAGGGAGGAGGAGGAATGACTGGTGCAGCTGGGGGAGGAACGTCTCTTTGGCCTTCGGTTGGCGTCTTGGCCTCTAAATACCTACGGAACCGTCCGGGTATAGTGATGGCCTCTGGGATATTAGGGATGTTTTGTTCCCCAGACATGCTGGAAAAAAAAGGAAAAGGAAGAAATTTAGATAGAGGACAGAAGGATACTACATATGGCTCTTTGGGGAATATTTTTCAAAACAGACTTTTCTTTTTGAAAATGCTTTTCTTTTAAAACCTTTTTGAAAATAATTTTCAAAAACTTTTATCTAATCTGGTAACCTTCAGCTCTGATACCAAGTGTGACACCCCACGTCCGTTAATATCACTCACTAAGGGAGTGCATTAAGTTTCGTGAAGCGTTATAGGTAATTAGACACTGAATAATTACAAGATAAATATAAATAAGATAGCAGCGGAAATTTAAATTTTTATTTCAATAAAAATACCGTGGTCTACAATTTCATAAGTCACAAAAACCATTACAACAAAATAACTTCTGTCTTGCATCATCAGAGTACATAAGTAAATAAAAAGAATAATTCCTCAAATGAAAGAGTTAAGCCATAGTAGAGACAAGAACTTGAGCCATACTTCAGAAGTAGCTCCTAGCAAGATGATATCTGATTCCTGATTAAGTCTGATTATTTCCTCCCTGAGAACCTGGGGGGAAATGGAAGAAAGAAGGAGAAACAACAAGGTCATACATAAAGTCTGGCGAGTCTAGTTACTTTAAGCCAGTAGATAATCAAAAGCAACATGATAGGCATATAATGTGGATACGAGAGAAATCACTACATAAATGGAAAGTGTGACAAGGTAAGCAAGTTAAGGTATATGTGTCTTACTAATGATAACTCTGCATTATTACTTGTATAACTGAAATGAAATGATCCCTTCCACTATAAGCTGGTAGGCTTAGGTCATACGTCCAAGTATACCCTAACCACTACCCTAATCGATCGACTCCCTACCTTGTAGATATCCTGTACTGGCCCCATGGTAGGAGGTATCACTTCCAAAAGTGGCAACCCATGGTGTGCACAACTATATCTACTGGTGTCACGGTCGTCTTAGCCCCCTCTTCCCAGCCCATGCGCGCACATGTCCCTAGTCGGTTTGCGTTGCCCACACCATCCGCCTCGTTTGGATCTCTACAATCAATCTGTAAGCGTGTCGCTTCTCCTCCTAGTACGGAGGTCTTTACTTGATACCACTTCGGATTACTAACTGAAATGGGTCCCTCTCAATATGATACAAGCTCTCCCCCTTGTCTTGTATCCCCACTAGGTTTTTCCACTTACTATGTATACCCTTAGGTGTCTTTAGTTACATAGCCCTATACTAGTTATGCTTACCCTGAAGGGTATCTTTAATTATTTAACTTTCTTACATCATCTACCTGTTATGTATACCACTTAGGTGTCTTTAATTACATAACCATGTTACACTATCTACTAGTTATGTATACCACTAGGTGTCTTTAATTACATAATCTTATTGGGTTAAGTATGTGGGCCTATATATATATATATATATATATATATATATATATATATATATTACCCGTCCCTTCTAACTTACTTAACCCCCCACTACCCATCCAATTTTACTTAACCCTAACTTAAGCCCATAGTCATATTAAATTAGGTTAAGTAGTCCATTTATTTACTATGTCCAATTATGGTTATAATGGGCTAGACCTCCCACATTAGGCCTACAACGTGTGGATACTGGATATGCTGGTCTGGTCCGGGCAGTCTTATTCCATAGTTGGACCTAACCTCATGTCTTAGCCCGATTCGTATTTGCGTACTTAGACCTCCCACATTAGGTTCAACATTAGTGGCTGCTGGATATGACGGTCGGGTCCGGGCAGACTTCCGCCACTAATGTAACCTAACCTCGTGTCATAAGTACAATTTATGATTCCTAATTGTAAATTACTAAACATTCCAAATTAATTCAAATCTACCTATGCCATTATAGGTAATTATTTCTATGTTTTCCCCATTTGATTTAGATGTCCCATTTCCTATTAACATTACATAAATCATGCCAATTTATAATTCCCTTTTTCCCCGTTTTCTCTCTAACGTTTCATACGTATTTTGGCGGCATCTAGGCTATAAAGTAACCTAGCTATAACAATTAAAAGGGAATATGACGAGCGTGATAGTTTCAACATGTCGTGACATAAACATGATCATAAACTGGCATAGTAACAAAGTGAATGGACATGTGATTAACATCATAACTAAGTGGGCATAATTAATAACTTGTGGCAATTACTATGATGTTTAAGCAAGCATAATGAGATCTAGATCTAACATTAGGTGTTCAATTACCTAGATCTAGCATAGTCATGGCAACATGTTTAGATCAAAAGGTAGATTCACATGTCAAGTTTACAACATATATCAGTGTATCACAATGTGACAAGTGAAAGGTGACTAGCATAAAAGTTTAGATCCAAGTGATGTCACAATTATCTAAATTAATAGATATACTTCCATCATAACATGGTTACAAGTCAAGATCCATATAACCATCATAATAGAATCACCACAATTATATCAACACAGAATCATACTTTACAACATATCCAATTCATTGTCTATCAAAGCATACTTTTATTTATCTAAACCTAAAAGTAATCTAGAAACTCACAGCGTTAGGTTTAGAGATTTGAGAGAGAATAGATCTGAATTCTGAATTTGATTAGCTAAACCGTTGTTGTAGAATTTGATCTTCTAACTTGACTTGATGGAAAAGAAAGGCTTGTTTTAATTTAGATTAGAGCAGCATGGAGGTGTCATGGATGATAACAATGAGATTAGGGTTAGGTTTAGGTGTTTATTTATAGATGTATTAGGTGAATTAGGACCTTTAGATTAGATTAGGAACCATCTGAACCATACAGACCAGAAAAACACAACATCCAGCCAATCCCTGAAAGACACGTCATCGTGGAACTCTCCAGAATTCTGCAGATTTGGCTCGGCCTGGACGCACTTCCCAGGTGCGCAAGCGCTTCACAAGGGCACCAGTTGTTCTGACCCATTTTCTGATTGTTCCGCCTAACTTTCATCGTCCATAACTCCTTCATTCTGTATCCATTTTACGCAAACTCGGACTCTATCTCAAGAAGAATTCCAAGACGAACGTAATGGCGCAACCCGTTTCACTTAATTCTTCTTTTATAAATTAATTATTCTTTAATCATCCCTTATGTCATGTTTTAAAATTACGGGGTGTTACAGGCACCCCTAATCCCGACATCGCTTCAGCACGTGACGCTTTGGTTGGTCAAGTCGCGGTTCTCTGACATTGGTAATGTGGTTCAAGCGCCAGTACGCACAGCTATGGATGGCAGCGCTCCCACGATTCCAGGAGTAAGGATTGTGCTCGATGCGGCTCCTCGGGTTGGGATTCAATCGGAAGTTCTTGCTAATCAACTAATTCCAAATTTTGTCTTAAACACTGGGGGCACCAATGTCGCTTTGGATATCTTGAATCAGTTGCTCGCTTTTGGAAATGTATCTCAGATCGCGGATGTTATTCACCGATTCACTCGAGGCGGTGCCTCTTCTTCGGATTGGATTGTGTTACTCGCATTCCGATTTCTTGGGATATCAGGAATTCTCGCTACCCACGGGACTTCAAATCGCCAGTGTTGGAAGCTTATGATGGTCGGAACGGTCCAGTTTCTCATTTGATGTGCTATATGCATTATATGGAAGTTCTCTCTGCTTTGGATAGTGTAATGGCAAAGTATTTTCTGCTTTACTTGACAGACATTGCTTCCATGTGGTTCAGGCAATTAGAAATGAACTTTATTCATTCTTGGAGTACTCTGATTGGGAAGTTTATTGAGCAGTTCAGAGTTCACAACGCTCATCCAAAAAGCGTCGTGACTCTAACAACAATCAAGAAGAAGTCCGGCGAGACTCTGCTTAAGTTCTTGAAAAGGTTTAACGCAGTGGTGGTGTTGGTCGACAGACCTGATCCGTCCATGGTATTGATGGTCATAGTTTCTAGTGTTCTGTATAAGTCTAACTTCAAAACTTCATTGCATCGGGACCCACCAAGGGATCTCGGAGAGTTCTATTTTAAAGCTGAAAGGTTTTTTTGGGAAGAAGATACGAGAACTGATAAAAAGGTTCTCGAGGCTAATGTGGTTAAGGGAGGGAAACCGTTCGACTCTGGTAAAGCTAGGGATTTTGGCACAAATAAGCCTCCTTCGCGGAATGATCGTAACACAGCCTGGAGGCAACCTAGGTTCTCATCTTAGTCGAAACTTACACCCCTTAAGAGATTTACTTAGAGATTTATCTCACTGCTCCTTTCAGAAAGCCTCTCGCAAGGGAGTCGACTCAAAGTGAAAAGGATACCGGTCGGCAATGCTTGTTTCATAATCTCGACAGTCATAATACAAACGATTGTCGGCATCTCAAGAATATGATTGAAGAGCAAGTCTGACGTGGTGAGCTGGCACGGTTTTTTCGAACTTGGACTGTGGTGCCAGGACAGGCACAACCCCCTCATGCTGCTCAGGATAGTCCCGGGACCAGCACTCGTCCCAACAACATTATTATCAATTGATCTTATTTTGGCTCTGATGTCTCAGATGTAGGCCTCCCAGGCATCGGTATCTTTTGGCTTGTGGTCTCTGGCCTTTTGACACTATGGATATTTTGGTTACTTGGCTCTTGGTTTTGCATGGTTTTCTGGATTTTCGTCTTGACTTTTTGGTATCTTGGTTTTGGCTCTTGTGGATTCATTGGTTTCTTGGTTATGGTCTTCCTTAGCTTCTTGGACGTGGTCTTTGCCTTTATTTGGATATTATGAATTTGAATGACGGTCTTCCCACTTATGGCTTTCCTACTTTTGGTTTTTTGACTTTGGGATTTCTTCGTTTCTCGAGCCTATGGTTTGTCTCTGGCTTTTTCTGGGTCTTTGATATTTGGGCTCCAACCCATGGCTTTGGCTTTATAGGCTCCGACCCCCTGAATTTATCTTTTTTGGTTTTTTGGTTGTAGATGGTTAGGTCGACCCACACATGTATGGGAGTTGTTATAATCCATAGACATGCTTTTTGATCAACAACACACCATCACCCCCTGGTTATTAATAAAATGGATATGTTCTGGCGTTTCTTGGTCGTTTTACTCCGATAAGGCCCCCTTGAAGTATTGGTTATTCTTAGTCGTCTTACTTTGGTAAGGTCGCCTTGAATTATCCTGGCTTTCCTTGGTCGTCTTACTCCGGTAGGGTCTCCTTGGATACTTTGGCTCATTCTTGGTTGTCTCACTCTGGTAGGCCGCCTTGAACTTTTCTAGCAACTCTTGCTCCAGCGGGGATGCCTTGAGAAAAATCTTGTTTTGGAACTCGAATGGCTAAGTTCGCTTACCGATATGGGAACAAACATCCCTAGGAATGCTCTTGGCCAACGATAAACCACTAAGTCTCCTTCACGAATGAATTTGAAATCAGAAACGGCTAAGTCCACATACCCATGTACGGGAACAGGCGAGTCCCTAAGCATGCTCTTTATGGATGATAAACCATTAAGTTTTCCTTTTTTGGTTTTGCTAGAAACCCCGAAGTTTTAGAACTTTAATAAAAATTAGTTTGTTTGTTGGGACGTCGTCGACGAAATAAGGAAACTAAAACTAGATTGCAAACTCTAAGGACTTCAGACCACGGTTTATGGCTTGTCCTTGGTCATCTTGCTCCGGCAAGGTCATCTTGGAATTTTCTACCTTATCCTTGGTCGTCTTGCTCCGGCAAGGCTGTGTTGGAATTTTCTGGCTATTTGGTTATTGTTTTCTCTGGATTTATGGATCTCGGATTTCCCCGATTTCCCGGCTATGGTTATTTTGGATATTTAGGTTTTTGGACTCCTGTAGTCCCTCGGTTATTCTGGCTACTTTGATTATTCTGGATATTAAGCCTTGGTCCTTCGGCTACTCTACTTACCTCAGTTATTTGGTCATTTTGGTTATTTCTCAAGGAACCATCCGGAGAAATCGTCAGCTTTCTTTGGATTTCAGGTTTGTTTGGTTTTATGGTTAATACGTTCTGATACGATCATGGATTTATGGTTTATTGGCTTTGGTTTTTTGGTTAATACATTCCGACGCGATCGTGGTTCTTTGATTTTCTGGTTATAGAAGTACATTTCGGACTTCTCCTGGCTTCGATTTTCGAATTTCTGGTTTTCTCGCAAAACACATCTACCTTCAATCAAGCAAGACATGTTTTAGGGGGCAAAGTGTTGACCAGCTTTTTAGCAAAGCAGTCACACGTCAAGATTATGGTTAGCGGCGCGCTCAAGTCCCAAGAACGTCGTCAGAAAATACAAAGTGATTTGGTCGAAGTTGCGACATGTTCGGAAAAGGTTGGATATAGCGTCGATTCACGTAATCATCGATAACGGACTTAGAAAAACTGACATGGTAAAAATACGTGATTGATTCGGTTCGATCAGCTCAAAATCCTTGAGCGTGTCAGTTCGATCATGTGGCAAAACTCATCGTGGAAAAATATATGGATTCTGATAAATTCTGGTTTCGCGCACCCAAAATAGCTGGTCCGCATGGCACGATCACTTGGTATTTGGCAAAGTGGTTGATCTGGCACTTCATTTTCATGTGATCGATGCGGTGAAAACCTAGATTTCCCCATGTGTGTGCTAAGCTTGGCAACTTTGGTTTTCAGCTTGGTTTGGGCAAAAAATCGAATCCACACTTTCGCATCACAGGGGATGCCAAAATACTCGAGCTTGCATCACATTTCTGCCCTATATCTTCGTATACTCACCATGGATTGAGGATACGAAGTTTGGCCTGGCTTTGGGAAGGCGATGCGATGGATTTGGTAAAGGCAAGATTCGAGGCCTGGCAACTCCAAAATCCTTGGATCGAGCCGGCTTCGGGATGTGAAATTCCGTGTTCAACACGAAGATTTGTAATACGAATTCGAGACACGGCCAGGGATTCGAAAAGTGGATCTTGCTAAGGAAAATTGGCAAACCCGAAGAGCTCGTGCGGATCCATCATTCTTGCTTGAGAAACACGGGTTTGGCAGGCTTTTATAGGAATGCAAATTTTGCGTTAAACCCTGGGATTCGAAATTGGCTTTTGGCAAAGGAATTTGACAAACGATTTTGGCACAACAAATTATACGTGCAGATCACCATTTTTGGCTAATCTACATTGTTGCTCAACTATTTTCGGAATACGAATTTACAATGCTTCGGGGTGCGATTTTTTACAGGTGGCTTGGTTTTTAATCTATCTTTTTGGGATGCGAATTTCGCATTCTCTAGGGATACAGAATCCGGGCTGATGCCCCCAAAACTCGCATATAAATACTCTCATGCTTGGCATTCAAAGGGAGGGGTTCTTAGTTGACATTTTTGGACTTCTAGAGCTTTCAAGCACCATTAATGGCTACCTTCATCATCTTTATGACCATTGGACCTAGCTTGGACCTCTAGACATTACATAAATGTTTGATTACAACTTTTGGATATTCAGTTGGACTTTTAGTATGCTTTTGGACATATTTTCACATTTTTGGACATTACGGCTATTTCTTGGACATTGACCCACACTTTGACTCAACGAGGAAGAAGAAGGGCATTTTGGTCAAAGTTTAGATTTAACAAGCTATTTGTTGTTTTAGTATACAACTTTGTACATAGAAATTGTCTGAACTTGTACAAACATTGTAATCGACAAATATATGATGAATAATTACTATGAAATGGAGACGTAGGCATTAGTGTCGAACCACTATAAAAGTTGTGTGTTCCCTTTATATTTCTTTGTCTTTGGATATTCGGATCAAAAGTTTACGACTAAACTTACACTCGGGGGATGACATGCGCAAATAACCAATTTCCCACGTCAACAGTAGTATGATGCTTTAAGTGTTGGACAATATAATCAAGTTAAAGCTTCAACACAATATCATTAATGGGGACTAGGGCATTCTTCAGACCATTACCATCTTTTCTTTCGTCTCTTTCGCATGTTACCTCTCTTTTCGTCTTCGCTCTCCTCTCCCACTTCCCTAGCTTTCCCTGTTACTGGTATTTTGTTTGCTCCATGCTTAAATCCCCTGCGCTTATTTCATCATATCTATTATACTCCATCTCGCAACTTTGTGCTATATTGTGCCTTCTTCGATCTGTTCATCTGAGGGTTCCTGGTACCTCTATCACAATTTCTTGCCAGTCTTCTCTACCAAACATTTCGCCCTTAGCGATGGTTTACAGTGGAAGTGGAACCTCTTTTTTGTGGTTTCTCTGATCTGGTTTGGTTGTTGTCTAGTTGGTCCAGTGTGGCTTTTCCAAATCTGTCTATGGTGGTTGTTGTTTGTGGGTTTGGTCAATGATTTGTACTTTATTTCTATTTTTGGGTTGGTGTGTCGAATTTGGGAATTTTTGTGTGATTTGGTTTTCCATCTCTGTAGTGCTCCTCCCCTACCACTATCCATGGCGATAGCTAGCTACGATGGTGCTTATGGTCTAGGTTGTTGTCGTACGTTTACCATCTCTCTTAGGCTATGTTTTGTTTGTTGTTTAGATACAGTGGTTGTGTCAACGAGATTTTTTCTGATTATAGTTTACGACATTTGTGGTTTTGAAGTGTGTTTTGCTAAACTGTTAAACTTTGTGTCGAGTTCACAACCTGCCAGGGATTCGCCATGGCGATTGCTATACAATTGTGGAGTACATCTGCTTTGGGTTGTCGCGCTTTGTGAGTGGGTGTTTTGCATTCTTTCTGCAATTCGATTGAAGCAACTTTTGTTGTTTATTTTGGTCAGGAGCCTTGCTATGGATGACTTAGGCAACTTTGTGTGCACATATTAAACTTTTTCTGAATAACATTGTTTCGATTCAAGCAAGTTTTTGAGGCAGTTGGCTTTGTCCATGTTCCTAGTGATATGAAAAGTGATGTATACAAGTTGATGATGTTTGGTTTTAACCTATGCCATTGTGTAAATTAGTTTGTGGATGTTATCTCACCTTGTGCGATGAAGGTTATTTTGTTTTGGGTTTTTGTATGTAGCGACTTCTTCTGGCAGTAAGTTGAAAAATGTGTTCCTTCCGTGGAGACATGTGTCACTAGTGGTCGGTTCATTCTAAAAACCTGTATTTTGTAGATAAACAATATGCCTATCTTCAATCCTTCTTGGTGTTTATTATTTGTCATAATAAAAAAGTGGACGGTCCACTATAAAAACTGGTCGGCTTTGCTAAAAAAAATTTAAAAAAAAAATTAAAAAATCAATCAGAGGTCATGCATTGGAACTTAGATACATCAAAATGGATACTTACTTGAATTAAATATCACTCTTACTATTAATTTTAAAAAAAAAAAAAAAAACACTACTTTATAGCAATGGTACTTACAACAATTTTGTAGCCGTTAATTTTCCTAAAAATAACATAACTACATGTATTCCATCATTTTCTTACCTACTACATTCAATGATCCATAAGGAGTCCCTTCTAGGGAAGAATGGCATTGATCATGCTAGAGAGTCAAGGTGGTGCTTTAAACGGTGCAAGTAGACCAATTCTATGCTTGAGTTGGACTTGGATAGCAAAACGACAACAAAGGCGACAATGTGGATTGATAGGTGGAGGTGGTGACAACAATATAATGGTTCATAGCTTGTGACATATCAATGAAGGAGCACAGATGAGGGAGCAAAGACGAAAAGCAACGTGCTTATTTGAACAAAATACCCATAACAACAGTTAAGAATTAAGAAAGAATTTTCAGCATTATTAGAACTTTTCATTTAGATTCATTTGGAAATATTTTTCAAGGAGTTTAAGGTTTTCTAAAAGCAGATTCTCCTCTTTAAAGAAAATACTTATTATTATTTTTGAAAAAAGGAAAAGAAAAACCTGAATTTTACAAAAAAGAACTATTTGTTTAAACCATGAATTTCACGTACACACTAGAATGTCAAGGAGGGAATAATGGTTTAATCAACTCGACTCTTGACAATTAATTGAGCATGATTATATATTATTACCATAAAATTGAACTTTTGAAATGCTTGGGCCTAAAGCGGGCCTAAAGCGGGCCTAAGAGCTTTAGACCCAACTTCATATTTATTTTCTCCCTCAAAACTAACATTACAGTTCAGTCACAGCATAATTTAATTTACACAACATAACATTTTAAATCAACCCTGGTATGCAGCATGACATAATACTTAACCACATTAGGGTATCCATTACATAATATAATAACTTGTACAAAAGTATTATGTGACTACCAAAAGTGGTTGATAATGAACAGCCGTTGATACCTTCATAGGTAAAGCCGAAGTAATGCTTGCTCAGCAGCTTTCAAATTAGCATCACTTGGTGTTTGATGTTTGTTGCCTCGATAGTTTCCTGCAGTAAAGAAGACAACAAAAATATAAGGTAATGGTTGGTTTATTTTGAGGTTTCAACGTTAATTTCGAAAGCTGCGAAATTTGAAGGATAGCGAAGGAGACAGACCCAAAAACGGATGGGGTGATGGAAGGGACGGTGAATGGATGAATATGACATCGTTTTCCGTTGTTTCTTAAAATATGAAAAATAGTAATAAATTATTTTTTGTTTTGTGTGTTCATTTCATTTTGTAAAACGATTGTTTTTCAGAATATGTGTGTTGTTCATGCTTTTGTATATACGAAAACTCAAAATTAAAAAATAGAAACCTAACACATCCTAAGCTACCACAAATCCAAAGAACAGAGTAAGCAAGTTTTTGTGTCATTTTAATAACAGAAGCTGGTATATTCATGCAGGGTAACATATTGAAAATATACGTCAGGATGATATAAAGCTAATGTAGTGCACAGCCTCCACTACAGAAAAGCAAATCCTCAACCTTAGAATTGATAGCTCAAAAATGTTTCTGTTGTCCGGGTAAGTTATTTTTCATAAAAAAATATCCACAGAATTAAGGTTCACGTAAACACTGGGGATGCATCTATCTGACAAAAACTTATTATGTGCACTTGTTACAACGTTATAAGTTTCGAGGTTGAAATTCATAGTCTGCACCATCAATCATGTGAGCAAATTCAGCTGGTTGTTGTCTCGGTTTCTAAGTGGTGGCATAGTAGTGGTACACGACCAATACCACTTAGAAAGGAGGACATTAAACGAAGTTCTTGCTGACCATGACCTACTTGGAACATCTCAACCAGAGTGCACAGGCATATCTGCCTTAGAAATATTGTCTGCACCTTCATTTTGATGGATACAACAAAACTAAGGAGATTGGTAAGAAAAATTATTTACCATGCTCCAATCAAAGAAGGATGTTATATAACACCCAAGGTTGTAAAAATCACTAGGCAGATGCTAGGTGATAAACATGAATTAAGGATTAATGGCCAAAGAAGGGGAATAATCTAGGATTAACCAAAGCTAAACGTTTTTGATAAATTCTTGTATTTTTGGATAATATTTTAGTACCTTGCTTGGAATCAACCGATCAACAATGGGGTATAATGAATGTGGTTGGACTTGGAAGTAACCATGGAGAAAAAACATTTGAAACTAACATTATGATGCTTGTAAGATGCAACAAGCTTCAATTGATGTATAGATGAAGCCTATAAACTTGTTTGTACGCCTAGATAATCCAGTAAGTCTCATCCAGATGGACTACCATTGTTATTATGATGGTAAGTCGAGTCGAGTCGACAGAGGTCCAACTAGTCGATTAGCCGTACACTGGTCGTAGATTAGTCGACAAATATATTGCTGCCACAAAAAATTTGGCAATTCAAATGTATCGATCGACTTTCAATCGAAGCTAGAGTTCGAAGTTGGGTTTTTTTTTTTTTTGTTCGATAGTCAATACTTGGTATCGATCCTTTTCCATTCGACTTTCGATTGATTTGTTTTTTTGATCGATACTAGGGATCAATCCTTTATGCTTGTTTTTTTCCTGTTCGATACAGTAGGTATCGATAACTTTTGCTTTTTTTCTTTTTTCCTCTATTCGATGTATCGATAACTGTAGGAGGTTCAATTTTTTTTCTTTTCTGAAATGGCCCAATACCTGACCAATCGACACTTATAACGACCTATCGATTCGACTAGTCGATTAGTCGACAAATTTCAACCCAGACGTCCGAAATTCATACAAAAAGCAAGTAGATGCTTCATGTCGATGGCTTGCTCACGACTAGTCGAGCGTCGTGATAACAGTGTGGACTATAGCATGCCTAGGTAAAACCTAAACGGTAAGGCTAGCCAAACGCCTAGGCGAGACCTAGATGGAAGCCTAAAATGATTTTTACAATACCAATAACACCTAACAGGTACACATACGAGATTCTGTGTTACAATCTATTTTGGATTTCATGTTCCCACATTCATACGTTTTACATTTTCATTTTAATATGCTGTGAACAATTTTTCCTCGTTCTCATATTAATTCACTCAAAATAATCCAGTCATGGGCAAAAAACCATATCATTTGAAAAACGTTTTCAACGTGACAGTTGTAGAACACATGCTGGGAAGGTTAGTAAGAAAGTCTATATGCATGAATAGGGCCGAGTTCGATGAGTCTAAAATATTAATAACGGTTATTGCTCTTCCACCCAATGAAGCCCATGTTTCACAGTGTAGTCAATAGCGAATAGCACAAGGCTTGCTCTACTTTGCGCTATGCACTATAGCGCGCGCTATTTGGTCTACTTTTTTTTTTTTTTTTTTTTTTGCATTTTTTAATAACTAATCAAGTATATTATATCTAATTGAAATTTAATTCTAAGTTTTTGCATATTTTATGCCATATCCAAACCCTTCAATACTACAAGCACAAAAACTATCATACTTTATGCATGTACTAAATATTTGTTGATATATTAGAGAAAATTTAATAATTTTATATTATACATTAAAAATAATTGATGGCTCATAATATATTTGTCTTATAGAATTTAAAATGTAGTCTTATATGTGTGAATTATGATAAAATTTGCTCTTGTTTTGTGAGTAATGATGATAAAATTATACAAACATAATGCATGAAAAATACAATTTTGCATAAACTGTAAAATATTTTCTAATGATAATAATTAAGTAAGAATATAAACAACAAAAAACAACGAAGTAAAATAAAAAAGTCAAAAACAATAATTATAAGTTATTTTGTGTTTACAGATCTCACTTAGAAGAGAAGAAAATATTTTGATACTTTAAGTGTAGCATAAAAACTCATTGTCCAACATACTAGACATATTGGAATTGCTTATAGATATTGCATGCATCTTTTTTCTGATGATGCTCAAACAAACAAAAGAGTCTATTGTTTCTAGATATTGGATATAATAGCCTAAACCAAATAACATAGATATAGCAAGTTCTCAGTAAAAAAATAATTGTGAAATGCGTTGATAAAACTTGATAGAACGTTAGCTAAAGCAATATGCAAACCATAGAAGGAAAAAGCATGCATGCAGGATTAGAAAACATTGTAGATATGGTTGCATCTCAATGGGCCTAGGCTTTAATTACTATACAAAATTAAAAAAAATCAAATAGCGCGCTATGCGCTATTTTGCGCTTTGATAAAATAGCGCACTATTTATGCACTATAGGGAACCCTTGCACTATTTTAGGTTCCATAGCGCAGAGCTTGCGCTATGCGCTATAGCGGGCGCTTTGATAACACAGATGTTTCATCAATTTTTTAACCGACACTGTTAGAGTTTTTGTTTTTATTTTCTTATTTAGCAATACTATGCATTAGGTGGAGTCGGAGACTACTGCATGTTTATTATGTATTAATCGAAGATGGTAATGTTGAGCCGGGTCTAAACATATAATGTTGTGGTTCTTTTGACCAAATCATGTGACATTATTGAAAGGAATTGGAATGACATCAAAAAATTACAGCTACACATTGTTAGTTTTCACCATTCGTTTGGAACTAGTGCATTATGACAGTGTTGAAAATTTTGTTATGTTAAAATTATAACAGTATAACGATGAGCGATGACATCTCTATATTATAATTTGCATAGTTTTTTTATTCTGGTTTGCTTAACTTTATTATGATGCTTATCTTTGGTTGATGACCATTATGATTTGAGGAATATTAAAAAGTCAAATGTGTGCAATCAAATTACTATTCTAAATTTCTGATAGTATAATATTTTAGAAAACAAATAACTGTTATATATTAAATTTTGTTATATTATTAACTCTCCTAATTTCAAGCATTTCCAAAAGGTAGAGATTCAATGCTAAAATGTGAATATTTATAATCTATTTTTATAATAATCAAACAGGGGAAATTAGAGAAAATAAACTGAGAACGTTGATATTGTCATATTAGCATAAAATGATTGAGCAGCTGACAAGGTTCAAACTGTTGACTAATAACTTAACCATCTACTTCGACAGTTAATACAATTGTGCACTTGGTAAAATTGGGATTCCCTGCATTTTATTTAATTTTAAACACCGAATCAATAAGAGAGCTAGAAACTAAAAAAACAGTGAAACCACCAAGGTTTTCAAAAATGGGATTCAAATCGTAAATCGTAAAATTCAAACTATAAATCGAAAGATTCAAAACGGAATTTAAATCGTAAATCGTGGATTCAAAAAACATATATTTTAAAGTTTGAACACTTTGAAATTAATATTGATGTTTAAACTTCTACATCTAAACCTAAAACATCATTTTCTCTCTTATTCCAATTTTAATCTGTTTTTAAATGATTAAAATTGAAATCGTGGACTCAAATAAGTATATTGAATATATTACTTTGGATTGAATGATTTTTCTAAAATGTGGTATTAGCTTGGTTTGAATCGGAATATAAATCGAATCGTAATCGAAGAGACTCGATTTGAAATGGGATTCAAATCGTAGGATTTTAAGATTTTGTTAACAATGGAAACCGCATTGTCAAGCTTACTACGTTACTGTTTCTCCTTATATCTGAAACAAGCATGAATGTTGCTTAAGAAATATTTAATGTCGAAAAACTATTTTATTACAATAACATTGTTTTCATATTTATGTTTTATGAGTGAAAACCCTCTGATGGTCACAAATGTCATTATTTCAAGCAGTTCAGCTGCTAGTGGTGGAAGTTGCAAATCGATAGTAAGATTCCATTGATGGATCGTCACAAAGAGGATGATGGTGCATGCCACAAATCAATAGTGATATTAAATCGATGAGTGATCGGAAGGGGTTGTTGTCTATGGTATTTTTGGAATTTAAAAAGGATGCGGTGAAAACCTTATTGATCTAACTTTCATAATTAACCGTAGAAATATAATACAAAACTGTCTAGAACAGATGGATCAACATTTAGCCCTTGCAGGGGGTTAGTGGAAAACAATTGACACTTTCCATTTTAATTTCTGACCCCTTTGAATGTCTCTATTTATTATGGATATTCATCGACAACTCTCATTTTTCATGAATTGTTTTTACTATGATCTCAAAATACAACATACATAACAGCAACAATACTTGGTTAAAAGAATCTGAGTTGATTCCAAACAATTAGATATAAACCTCCGCAACTATTATATAATTTGTATCAGGACGGTACATGTGTAACTTCAGCCTAAAGTGCCCTTACTTCAGTTTGCAACCTTTGTCTCGTTTTACGATCAAAACTGAATTTAACAACACTTTAAGGTAGTGCTTCACACAATCCATTCAGAAAACAAATAGCCCAATACCGCATGTAGTTGCTACTATACTCAGACAAACAAGTCCACAACAGGATTAGAATTTGGTTTACCACTACTTAATAACTCAAGATTGTGACTCAAGTTACACTGGGATCAGCTAAGATTTTTGAAATATCTATTAGTTTTGGTTTCAAATTTCGGTAACTTAAAAAATTACACTGATATATACTGCATATTTGAATTTCGGATATTAAAATGTGTTGTATTTTAAGATAAGAATTCTCTTTCAATGTATATTTATAGGATTTAAATGTCGATTCAAAATTGATTATTGTTGTTGTTTCACTAAATAGGGTTGGATTTGACATGTCATTCGAAATGATATTCTTTTGTGCACTATTCGTATTATCCCAACTAAACTTATACCTTTTGAATCGTACATGTTTTTTATGTTTATTTACACATTACGCTACAAGAAAATCACTATTTATTGAGGAAGTTAAACGAAACAGTGATTTGGATTATTATTTTTACCTTCAGCCAAACTAGATAAAAATGTTCGTAAATTTGATCAATTGAATTTTTATATTTAAGCTTATGCGATTACTGTCTAAACACAACATTCTGAAATTGGGTAGCAAAAAAGATATAAGAAAGAAAGGAAAAAATGGCGTTGGTTTGCTTCCCTATTAGGTAGGAAATGAATTAGTTACAATGTTATGAATTTGCTGAAATAATAATGAACATGCTAAATTAATAACGAATTTTGGTAAGAAAATATTATTTATAAGTATTAATTGATTTGTCGTGAGCTTCTTTTTTATTTTTATTTCATTTTATTTTTGAAATTGGGTACTTATATACAAATTTGGATAGCACGAACCATACTAACCTCTTACATCCTGCTAATACTCTCTAACCACCCGAGACAAGGATGTTTGTCCTCTTTTTTAATTGTTAGATTAATCGAAAACAATTTTTTTTTTTTAACAGATTCATGTAGAATTGCATAAATAATTTATATTAGAGAAGCTGAAAAAATTGAAGTAGAAAACCAACTGACCATTTACAATCACGGGCAGAGCAAGATATTTTATGCTCAAATAATTCTTTTGCAGCATCTGTCAGTTTGATAAAACAAAACCATCGATCAGTAAAATGACTGTATACAAATTGATGCAGAATGAGTATTGCACTTACCATGCTTCATGGTAACAGATGGATCTTCTTCTTCTTCAACACACCCAACTACCTTTGCTGGATTTCCTGCAACCATGCTTTATGTCGCCAAAATGAACAATGTTAGAGAGCACTACATACTCATAAGCACCAAAAAGTGCTTGGAGTAAGTCAAGATGCATGTTTACTACTATTTCTCAGGTGTGAAAATATCTCCCCTTTATGTGTCAACTCCACAAGATTCAAAAATATTTCTCATGCTCTGTGCTAACTTGTTCCATTTGTACAAATAAATTAGACACGTTTCCTTATATCTCTCTCATCTACCTCCATTAAAATATTTCCATTGAATCCAAAAAGTTAATAATGAGCGTTGGATCCCTCACGATCAAGCATTTGTTCTAGAACAAAAGAATCACACAGAACTACAATTATTTTATTTCAACAAACCCACCACAGAAGAGAGAACAAAAGAATCACAAAAGGCTAAAACTTTAGCCTAAGGACAATTTGTAGTGGAAAAGGAGGAATTCAAGGGTCCACTATAATTTCATACTTTACACTAAACTTTGTCCTTATGACTAAATTTTTTGCCTCTTGTCCTTTTGGCTAAATTTTTTGTTCATTTTGTCATTCACACTATTTTCCTGCTTTTATTATGTCTTATATTTCACATGTATTCATTGTAGGTTTGAAGGCAACCCCTAAAATGTTGGTATATAATTATATCTACGCTGTAAAAATCCCACTTCAAGCTTAGATCATGCCGCATATCTAAAACTAATCACAGATGTTCTCCTGTTTAAGGTTTTTCTGTCAATTTTGAATCAAAAATGCTAAACATATCTCAAACTATGAGGAAGACATTTGTTGGCTCTACAACTCTGCATAGGTTAAGTTTTTTCTCAGAATCTGAGAGATGCATAGCATTTTTTAGGTTGGTTATTTAAAAAGACAAGTGTCAAATCAAAACACTTGAAACAGAAGAATTGCTGCTCTAGTGGAGCACCAAGAAATTTGCAAGTTTCAGATGTGATTAATGCTACATTTTTAAATCAAAAACAGACATTTGTACGCTTCAGCGTTAGAAATTTGAATATAGCAGGGTGGGATGATAGAGCGTTTAATGAGGTGTTTTTTAATGTAGGGTCGGATCGTGTTGCTGACCTGTGAGGAGGTATGTCTTTTAAAACAAGGGAACCAGAAGCAACCATGGCTCCCTCACCAATTTTGATGTTGCCAAGAGCAGTGACACCTGCCCCAATAAGAGCACCATGATCTATTTTAGGATGCCGGTCTCCGGTTTCTTTTCCAGTACCACCTAAAGTTATACCCTGCATTCCAACATTCATCGTAACTAAAATAAAATGTATAGCTATAACTATTTCTATGTCTATTTTTTTATTAATTAATAAAGTAAATGGTTTGTACATGATTCGACTATGCTCACATTTCTCATCAAGTTACATAAACACAATTTTCATTCTATTGTACATGAAATTATAAATGAAGCTATTTACTAATTTATCTGGAAAACATCAAGTGGTGCCTATCTGTGCATGCATGTGATGTGCTGGTACCCGGTTTCATTATGTGAATTTTATCCGCCCTACATTCAAACCTTCTTATTAAAATGTTATAGCAAACAGAGTCAAGCCCTTTTAAAAAAGGTCAAAAAGCTCACGGTTAACCATTGTAATTTGGTAATTTTGTGTTGACAGTTAGTTCTTTGAGTAAATTCAAACTAAACCCAAACAAAAACTATGTTTTTTCGTGAAATCATAATGTTGGACTATTGGAAAAATTCATGATTTATATAGAACACGTTGTAAAGAACTTATTATGATGTCAATATCACCATAACCTGTGCTAGAAACAACTGTTTTACACCATTGTTTTGCATTTTTGGGCTTAACTACGTAAGAGAGCTAGATATATTAGAAAAGAGAAAATGGTATTGTTAAAATTTCAAATTTTTGAATGGTGGTGGAATGAAAAGCAATAAATATTGCGTAGATATAATTTACCTTGAACTCGCACTGCTTTTTGGAAAATAAAAGTTGTGTTATTTCAAACTCCAAACTAGCTTCTTATGTTAGTTATGATCACATATAGAGGAATCAGGATAACAAAATAACTCACATGAACACCGACACATGCGCACATGCGCGCACACGTTGATTTTAGAAAATGACATTCAACATGATAATACATATTGAAGAATTTGAGCAAATTGACTAAACAAACATACTTCAATCTACATCAAAACAAAGAAGCATTACCTGCATCAATGAAACCCTGTTTCCTATAACAGCAGTTTCTCCAATGACTAAACCAGTTCCATGATCCAATAATATTCCTTCTCCAATTCTTGCAGCTAGATATAATTGAGAACAAATGCCAGAACTCAATTTAGGATGGTAACTATTTCTACAATATTAACTCAACGTAAACGGCATAATAAAAACAAGGCTAAAGAGTTGGATATTATTCTCTGTAAAAATCAGACTGAAATGCAAAAACAATCTATAAAGCTTACAATCTCTTATATGTAAGCCGTACCAAACTTCATTAAGTTGGAAGTTTAAGATGAGTTTATGATGTTTTAAATTTATATCCAGTATTATTTCATATGAGAAAGGGGAACAGATAAAAAGTGCAATATGAGAACTGTATATCTCCTCAGTAAGGATGTCTGAAACAAAAAATACGGTAAACAAACATGAGCTGATACTTGAATTACAATTTATATACAAATTGGTTTATTAAAACTTACGCACCCGATGCATGAAAATACTGAAAAATAAAGCATTTTATTTACTGATATTCACCTCATTGTCATATGCAATAATCTTTGATTTAATTATCAAAAGGCAATTGCTATAGGGATCCACATTAGGTTAATGGGGGGATTTCGGCAGAAGATGGTTGAATTTGGGCATGTTTTTCAGCCAGAGTTGGCCGCGGGTAGTGTAAAATATAAAAATAAAAATATGGGGGTCGGCTGAATTTAGTTACCAGAAGGCAATTGTTATAGGGACTCCACATTTGGCTATGGGGGGATTTTGGTGGGAGGTGGTTGTATTTGGGCCAGTTTTTCAGCCAGTGGTGGCCGCGGGCAGTGAAAAAAATCGGCAAGGATAATCCCAATTTTTTGACCTCCCACACCCCCCACCAAAAAAAAAAAAAAAAAAAAAAAAAAAGAAAAGGAACACACCCCCTCCAAAGACACACCAAAAAAGAGGGGAAGAAAAATACAACAGTCCCTATCAGAATGTATAACCAAAATTGAAAACAAAATTATATTTAATTGGGTACAAGCAAAACGGTAATTAACTACCTGGATGTATATCCACAGCAAAAACCTACAAAAATAATTGAAATCACTCTTCGTCACTAAGCATATAAGATTATAAGTAGTCTAAACCATTACTACATGACAAACAAACATCAATAACCTCACTAATTCTACTTTGTAGGGCCAATGCTAGTACTTTGCGCCCTTGATACCATAATGCATGTGCAACACGATAGGACTGCAATGAATGGTATCCCTGGCATACAAAACCACAACTGGTCGTCATTTTATATAGAAATTGTTATATGTGAAGTATAGCCAAAGAATCAAAATTCAATAATTATCAGTTTGTAGTATTCTTCATGCTCTGTTTTCCTACAAACTACATTTTATGAGTGCTTGGTGTACACAAACTTAAACTAATTGCACTACCTTAAGGTACAACAATGCCCAACTATAGGATGCACAAGCAGGGTCCCTATCTTTAAATGCCTGTGTCACAAAATTCACTCAAACTGATGATTAGCACAAAAGATAAAAAAATCAATAACTAGCAGATACAAGAAGAAATTCTTATAAACCATATTCACCTGAATATCAAGTCGAATTGAACGTTGAATATCTTTATCTTTCAACATAACATTGTGGAATATGTCCACTAATTGTGTCGATAATAAAGTAGCATTCTGCAGTCTATTAGCTAGCACAAATCCTAAAGCTCTCTCCAAACAATCATGTGACAAAACACTTGCATACAAGAAGCTACTCAAAATCGGTTCTTTCTCAGCCTAAACAAAGAAGCACAGCGTATAATCAAACAACAACTTCAAAGCCACCAAATTTGATAAGAATTTACAAACCTCTGATTTTGCTTCAGCTCTAATAGAATCCCATATGGGGTCTCTTGCCGATTCAAAATCAAATATAACATTATTAGAATCCGAATTCAACTTCAAATTTCCCATTGCGTAAATAGGAAAAATCCTCTCCAGCCGCCATTTGAAAAAAGGAGGCGATTTCGATTTTGTCCTGAGGTATTCATCTTCTAATTCTTGAAGAACCACGCATCCGCAAGACATTATCTTTATAAGTTACCCTGATTTTGATGTTTCGGCGCAAATTTAAACAGGTGCGAGCTTTGAAGAAAAAGGCAGTGTGCCCAGGGGGCTATTTAAAAAGAATTGAACACGCAAAATGCAAAACTTTAAAAATTGGTGGTTGACTCTTTAATTTTGCACCGATGAAATAAAACTGGATCTGGACCATTCATTTTTGGGGTCCTGAAACATGGCCATGGGTAAAGATGCTCCTGATTTAAAAAGGGAATGTTATGATTTGGAAGAAGACAGAAATTACGTCGGAGTGGGGCTTCAATAACGTAGATATAAATATATAATAACCGAATTATTGGAGTTTTTGTGAAGAAGAAACGCAAGTTCAACAAATATTGCAAAAACGAGTATGCAATCGTGCACCATAATACGCCATTGAATAGTGTTTTTCATTCCGGATATGGAGAAATGATTAGCACTTTCTGGCATATCATTTAACTCGGGCTTAGAATAGCCAAGCAAATAATTGAGCCGTCGCGTCTACGTTGTCCTTTGGCCACGAGCATGTGTGTTTTAAAGTTAGGGCGCTAGCAAGTTGCATTTTGAATGGAATTTAGCATGTACATGTGTGAAGATAACCATTGAATATTGAATGATCATGGTCTAATCATGCAAGGGCTGGTGCTGCTTTACCTCAATGAGAAGTCGGAATCGACAAAAGATGGATGAGGGATGTAACAACACACACCATAATAGTATCTATTTTCAATTGAATTGAAACTCAATCTATAAAAGCGTGAATCGTCGATAATCTATGATAAACACTAACATATAAGAGCACGATAATAGACACTCATAGTGGAACTTGAAAAGTATTAACTAAAGACCATACTATTATGTAACGACGGTCGGAACAAAGCCCCCCTTCCTTACACGCATATGAGCTGACACACAACTCCCATATAACAAAAGAAATCTCTGTTGTTACGTGTCTACCAGCTTATATTTGTACACAATTTCTTTAATATATTCCTGATGTGAGACTATTGTATCTAAACCATCATTTTTCCTTAAGAACATGCGAGACAATCTTAACAGTCTCTCTCTTGACTCGCATCCTACGAGTATCTTTTGAGAGCACTGTCTTGCCTGCATGGCCCAGTCCGAACCTTTGGCTCTAATACCACTGTTACGCATATGAGTTGGCGCACACATCCTTGTAACAAAAGGAATCACTGATGTTACGTGCTTACTCTCTCATATTTGTACACAATTCCTTCAATATATTTCGTGATGTGGGACTATTGTATCCAAACCATCATTCCTCCTTAAGAACATGCGAGACAATCCTAACAGTCTCCTTATGACTCGCATCCTACGAGTATCTTTTGAGGGCACTGTCTTGCCTACATGGCCTACTCTGAACCTTCGGCTCGGATACCACTGTTACATAACGACGGTCGGGACAAAGCCCTCTGTGACAACCCAAACTTCTCCGGTCTCCGAAGAGAAGAGAAGGAACGGATTGTCTGAGAACAAGACAACTCAGAACACAAATACACCACAAGAAAAACACACTATTGCAACTAGCTATTTGCAACAGGCAACAAAAGACAGTTGTAGTAAATGATATTTAGCAACGGACCTATTATAGTAGTTGCAATAGATAAGATTTAGCAACAGGCCTTTTCTTTCTGTTGCGAAAAACATAATTTTTGCAACTGCGTTTCTCTTCCTGTTGCAAATACATACTTTTAGAAACTGTGCTTCCATAACAGTTGCAACAAACATATTATTTGCAACCGCGCTTCCTAGCCAGTTGCGAATAAATATCTTTAGCAACTGTTTTCGCCAGTTGCAATAACTGTATTTTCTACAAGTGGTAAAGCCAGTTGCGAAAAAACATACTAAAAATAAGTATAAGCTTTTAATGATTAACTTTTAATAATTAATTTCAAATAGTTACTGTTTAACGATTAACTATTAGTAATTATACAATAATTAAGATTAGTATTTAATAATTATTAATTAATAATAAAATTTAAGTATTGTGATATTTATAACTGATAATTAAATAATAATAATTAATAATTAACAAATAATAATAAATAACATCTAAAAAATAATAAAATAAATAAATAATTATTAAATAATAATAAATTAATTGTAAAAAACTAATGGATAATAATTAATAATTAATTTGAATTATGAATATGTTTAAATATTAAATAAGTAATAGATAATTAAATAATTAATAAATTCATAATAAATAATTACTATTAAATTCAAAAGTATGAGGTAATAGGTAATATTTAGTTATAATTTGATAAGTATTAAGTAATAATAATTAATTGAAATTAATTAATACATTAATAATTTATCATGGTTAGTTATTAATTGTGTGTAAATTATATTTCACAATTATTAATTACATTTAATAATTAATGATTCATAGTATTCAATAATTATATTAAAAGGTAACAAATAGTAATTAAGAAGTAATAATTAATTTGTAATACTTCAGAAATAGTTTTAATATATATAAAAAAATATTCAAGAAATTCATAATATAATTAATATAAAATTTAACTTGTTAATTTTGTTTTTAAATACTTGCCTTACATAATTTTGGCTACATTAAATCTCTAATGCATGTACGCACAACCAAATCAAATGCATACGTGATTCAACTACACAACTTCATCGCAATATTCATTAAACGCATGCAATTTCTTTAAGCCTTCAAACGAATTCAATTTATTGAACATAAAATTAGGAATAAAATGACTTGGGCGTTTGATTGATTAACCATTAATTATGCATGAAGGTCCAACTTCACAGACCTATGCCTATAAAATCACCCTCACATAAAACGCCTGGGCATTTGATGTAAATGTAGTCCTCCCATATACATATCCTTTAGAAGGTACCACGTTTGATGTATTGAGATAGATAAATGAAAGTTTATCTGAACGTTAAATTAGGAGTAACGAGCAAATAAACAAATAGTACAAAGTCAAACTGGGAAAGCATTAAAGATTTGCTAAAACAATAAACAACAAGATAAAAGGAAATAAATAAGCTTGGAGTTGACAAATTCTAGTTCATATTGCAAAATTTGGTCGCTAGCTAATTAAAATTAAGCGGCATTAATTCAAATTTTGGCTCGAAGTGCCAAAATAGTCGGCATTAATTAATCCAAATATCTTAATCGTCGTTATTCTCCCCAAATCGAAATTAATCCAAATATCTTAATCGTCGCTATTCTCCCCAAATTGAAAAACATAGTTTCTCCCTCTGGCATTCAAATCCGTATGCCCGTTCTATTTCTTCCCAAATCCTAAAATTTGCTTTTTTAGTCTCAGATCCAAATACATACGCTAGTACTCTCCAAATCAGAAAAGAAACCTTCTTCATCTCAGATCTAAATCTATATGCTCTTCTATTAGAATTCCAACCACAGTTACCTCAGCTAACAGAAATCACCATGACCTAGAAATTCCTCTATTCGGTTGTTGGTTCACAATTCTTCATTTATCGGTTTGTTTTCTGACATATTTCAAGATTCTTGTTGTTGTGTACTTTCGATTTACTTCTATGCTTTTATTGAAATAGGATTATGTGTCATTGAGAAAGAAAATCGATGCAACATTGAATATTATTTCAATTCTCTTTACTTTGACGGGGCTTTGGAATTTTGTGTTCTTAAATGGAGCTCGAATAAGAGCATGCATCGGTAAGCATTCTTCTTCATTTCTAGGCTTTTCTGTACTGTACTGTATTTTTGTTTTTGTAGAAAATCAACTTTTTATAGTGCTGTTCGTTGGTTTTTGACTAGTGTTTAGGGAACCAAGAAGCTCTTTTGATGAAGTTTGAATCTTTTCCCTTTAAACAACCATATTTCCAAAATACAATTATTTGGGCAGTCGCTTGATTTCCTAAACAACACCATAGCTTTGTCCCTGCTTGAAATTGTTAAATTATTCACATGAACATTCCGAATGGAGTAAAGGAACGTTTAAGGATTTAAGCATTCAAATTTTAAAATTATTATGTTTCTGAATTGTGTTATGAGTTGTTCGTCTAGTCTAGTATAATGGAATGACAAAGGATTGTTTATTTGTTGAAGAAAAAAAGATAAGGTATTTTTCTTAAGTTGCATGCTCTGTTCTGCCGCAACACATCAATCTTAACTAAAGGAATAGAATTCATAATTTGCATCATATCTAACATAACCAAAGTTGTATAGTTAATTTTTTAATTCATTTTCAAGCTCTATCGTACCTCTATGCCACGTGCAAGAACATACTTAGCTTTTATCTGGTGTAGTTGATTGCCCTCACTTGATATTTTTATAATATAACCTTTTTACAAGTACATTGTTTAACGCTTCTCCAATTCAATATTGTCTTGTTAAACTTAATTTTTTAGTTTTTCATTGTTTTGTTAAGCTTCAAACCATTATATATGATGTGGGACAAACTACAAACATTTGAAGGCTTGCGGCATTGGAGATGCCCTAACATTTGTAAGCAAATTTAAGTATAAAATGATCTAATAGGTTCATTGTCTAAAGGTAAGAAAATGAGAACTACACATAAGCGTCAACGGATGAGCAAATGGATATAATTTTACAAAAGCTTATGCAAATAATTTGAACACTGTAACCCGCATGTTGTAGGAGATGATACATATCTAAAAATTATTGTAGAAAGAAACTGCATTAATTCATTTCAAATGAATGGCGCTACTTATGTTTCACATGTTGCAGGGAAAAAATGTCGAGATTACTCAAAGAGTTCATTGGAATGACATACATATTCCTGGATAGGCATGTACATGTTCATGATCAACAACAAACTTGGAGCATGAACTGCATATTTATTCTAGTGAATTAATGATATTTATTCTCATGTTGTAGTATATGTATGATAGGGTAGAAATATGATTAGAAAATATTTTATTTGAAAAAAATGTGTTGTGTGTGAGAAGAAATTGTTATACATGAGCGTGTATGAAAATAGTAGAAATTTTTGTTGTAATTGTTTGTACTATTGAAACTTTGTTAAAATAAAATTTTTATTTGTTTATTTTATTTTGTGATATACACTATTACTAAAACGAATACATTTAATATGTAATATCTATAAGCTATAATAAATTTTTTTATATAGATTTATGGATTTATTGCAACAGGCATATACTGTTGCAAAATGATCTATTGCAACAGCAAAAGCCTGTTGCAAAAAGTATACCGCAACATCTTATTGCAACAGGCAGAAAATGTTGCAGATTTTTTGCAACTTCGGGTATACCAACAGGCGTAGGCCTGTTGCGATAGGTCTACTGCAACAGATATCGCCTGTTGCGAAAAGTGTTTTTTGTTGTAGTGATAGAAGAACATTTCATTGTTGATTACAACAATTTACATCAGAATACAAGAATATACAGAGTATGAACAAATAATATACATTTGATAAATATTAGAGATTTACAAATTACAATGCAGCAGAAAATAATACAAAACATAACTGAAAGAAATACACGGATACAGAGCGCTTCGATTATAGCTCCAGCTGTAAACCAGGACCCTATAAAAATAAATCTGCAAAATCAAAACTACTAGCTGCTCGTGTGGAAAATAGGGGTATCCAGAGTTTAGGTTAAAACAATAAACTTCGGGTCAGTCATGTGACTGGTGTGAGAACTAAAACAGTTATCAAATCTTTACTTTAAAAATAAAGTAAATCAAGGGACCACGCCGTATAACACGGAACGGGTTTCCTCAGAAGAATACCAGTGCATATAACAAAACAGCGCAATGTTTTTTGGAAAAATGAAGTTATTATAAGACCCATGTCCCATCACACATTGCAACGCAAGCCGAAGGATAGGGTTTTCACTTATAATAGCCAAACATGCTTGGTACGTTCAAAACAAATCATTTGATACTATTATAAGTGCATAATATATAAAACAACTTCAAATATAAATGTATCAATCATAGACGGCATGGGTACCATATATCATGTTGCCAATACGAGGCTCTACAATCAAAACTGAAATGTCATGTGTTGGAAGTTGGATTTCTGTCTGTGAACCAAGGCAAGGGATCGTCCTTACCACTTCGAGACAATCTAGCCCATGTCTAAGGGACCAGACACAGGTGAGCCCTTGGATCGTCAGGGCCGGCCTACACATAGCGGGTTAATAATACAATAAATTATATACTAACCTGCCCTATGGGGCATAAGTGAGCCAGATGACTTAATATCCATCGGCTTCGTAGTAACCGATATATCTGAGGCGTCTCTCTATCCATCAAGTAATAATAAGCAACTTCCACATGACTAAAATGTCTGGGCTCCATACCATAACACCACTCCTAGCTAGAAACTAGCATATGTCCATTTCCCTGAGGTCCTCTCCCGTTTCAGGTTCACAACGGGGTGTGAGGCTCGCGAATTAACGATATACACAAAGCTATGCTATATTAAAGTCGTGCTTTGATCATCAACCACAAGACCCTGCTTTTCAATAAAAGCCTTGATCATTTGCATCTCAGCATGCCACATAGGCAATTCACGCCATGCAACTGATATCTATCGATATATAACCTCTGAGCTCATACGTCTCAGAGAAGGGTGTTAAGTAAGAGAATACATTCTCCGCCACCAAACAGACATATATTTAATAGAGATCAATCAACACAGTATAAAATCCAATGTCAGACACACATCCATTTACAAGTTCGTTCTGGGTCTGAACGAAACCAGAGGCACCTTATTTCTCGTCTCATATGTCCAATGCAGGAGAGATGCCCTTGCATATCCGGTCGATCTCCAAGTACGTCTGGACGATCATCACTTATTACCTCGTCTTGGGTGTACAACCCAATCAAGACATCAGTAATCATCCAAACGATGTGAAGACATCCAGTCTTCAACCACAGTCTTCATCGTCGACTTATCGTCGATTCAGCTATTCAGAATGGGATAAACCCGGTCTTTCTGAATGACTCGCGTATTTTATAAACAAGTGCTATAAAAACACAACATACGCCTCATTCCAATTCTGAATATTCTTTTATTTAAATATTCATATCCTTTGGGAAAGGTTCCCATTAATTTTATCAAAGATAAATTCTTTAAATTTATTCTTTATTCTTCCATTGGATATCAATTTAAACCAAATTAAGGTTTATCCAAACTAGTTGGGATTAGCGATCCTTATCGAAGTAATCATTTATTTTATTTCCCAACCCCAACATATTCATCCCATAGAGAAAAACTGGTAATACTCCATATCTAACACCACGGTGCTATCGGTAAAATTAATTACCATTTCACGTTCAAATCTAATTAAATATTTAACTATCGCTTAGAGCAAAACTGATGATACTCCAATCTCGATCATTTCATGAATTCAATAAATTTAATTATCCTATTCACATTCCATTCTAATTAAAGATTCATTAAAACTCTAATTCAAATTTAATCCCAAAAATCATTTGTTAATGATTATTCAAAGTTAAGAAATTAATCTTATCTTTAACTGGGTTAAAGAACTAATGTCATTTAAAAAACAGTTCACGATAAACCTAAAATCCCATTTCATTAATTATGGAATCTTCACGGAAAACAGATCAATATATATAATCGATATCAATTTCTGTATCCGACTAATAATATAAATGAAATAACGACAAAGCCTTTTTAATTCCATATATATTAACTGTCTTCCTCCATAGAAGCTCACTTTGATTATTATCAAATCGAATTCCATTCCAATCCAATTTATTGTATTAAATTGGAAAGCTTTATGTAACGACCCGACTTTTCGACCCTCGAATGTCGACACTAATACATCCACGGTATTCACGTGCCGAGCACCCAAGTGCCGGAAAGACGAAAAGTTAGGGTGAAATAAAATAAAAAGAAAATAGGCTAAGGAAGAAGAGGACACAATACCAGAATCTCACAACGGAACGGTAACATATAATATAAAGAATGATCTTTACAAAATAAAACTGTATGATTACAACTATCAGAGAACAATAACCTATCATCAACTTGGACAGTTATAACAACCCGTCCTCATAAATGTTGATGTACAACATAGAATGCAGCGGATATAAAAAGTACGGTAAGATGACCTCCAACTCTCTTCCAAAAGCTCCAAGGCATCCAAAGTAAAACCTGCCATACTCAGCCTACTCGAAGGAGTACGTGATGATTTTAACAAAAATCAAGCGTCAGACATCAGTCTGGTATGAGAAACTCAAGATACACATTGCATGTAACAACACTGAGGGGACTGTGCAGATAACCGCTCCGGATTTCCCCTCAATTGAAACCAACCATTTATTAGGAGAAGTATGGTTGTATTATAAATAATGTCTAGGGTGTAAAATATAAATAAATTCACATAGAAGGAATGGTTACATTGGTTACATTCGACAACTATTAAGTGTACAAACAAAACTGATAAGGCACGTTCGCATATTGGATTTTCCATCGGAGATCTCTCAATACAGATCCAAACTCCATGCACAAGGGTCAGAAAGTACCTCCGAGCGTCGCATATCTCTAGATAAAATATACCATAAGGTAAACACAACTGGCCCACGCACGAAACACCGAAGTGCACCATGTGGAACCAAATATATCCAACTCCCGCGCGCAACTTCGAGGAGCTCCCGCACTATTCGATAATAAGCATACACTAGATATGGAGTCAATATATCCTGCCGTAGGTTAGCAAAACCCCAGATTGTGCTCCTACTCTGTTTTTAGCCATTTTCGATGTCGAGGTTTCGTTCGGCATCTTTCACATGAGTCTTCATCACTCGAACAGAACAAGAATTCCCAGTTGGAATCCCACAGCTCAATAGATCTTGGAATCACATATAGACTACTTCACAAATCTCGGAATCATACATGGATTCCAATACATCAACAGATCTTGGAATCACACATAGATTCTTTCATAGATCTTAGAATCACTATATGTGTTCGAGCATCTCAACAAATCTCGAATCGCCATATGGCCTTCACTTCACAACCGCTTCCAAAACATAGAACCCGTATACTAGTTTTGAAGTGGTTTTCGATAAGTAAAATACTTACCAATCCCGGTCTCCTCAAAACCAATCGCTAAATTTAAGGCTAAGTTCTATAGTCAACTAACTAACTACATTTCACACAATATACGATTGTATATGGAAAACAACCCTGCTTAATTTCCATAACAACCGAATAAACATTCAAGGCACTATCAAGATCACGAAGCATGATAACAGCCAAATCACTATCAAGTCACGCAACATGACAATTAGCCGAAGCACGGTTAACTCATATAAACGGCTTCTAATCCCATTCCCATTTAATTAATATTTCATTAATTAAAACTTATTTTATTAGTAAAACTCCTTTTAACTAATAAAACTTCACTTGTCAAATACAACTTCAATTATTAATCAATAACTCATACTCGATTAATATTCCTTTATTAGTAAAACTTCTTTTAACTAATAAAACTTCGTTTGTCAAATAAGACATCACTTATTAATCAATAACTCATACTCGATTAATATTCCTTTATATACTAGCGTATATATCCAACTTATACATATAAAATGTGTATATGTATATATTCTATGAAATACCTAATCCGTTATAGTCTTACTACCTAAAAAGGGTTTTAATATACTTATCCCTCCGGTATAAGTATAATCACAATTCAATTCCAAGATTTCCTATTTAACTTCAATATTTCAAAACGTATTCATACACTTATCCCTTCGGTATAAGTATATCTACAATTCAATTTTAAGATTTCTTTTCTAACTTCAATACTTCAAAACGTATTCATATACTTATCCCTCCGGTATAAGTATAACTACAATTCATTTTCAATATTTCATTTCTAACTTCAATACTTCAAAATGTATTTATATACTTATCCCTTCGGTATAAGTATTTCAATAATTCATTTCTAGGATTTCTTAAAGTATAACCAAAGAGGTTAAAACCATTGTTTAATAAAGAACCTCTTCTCTTTTATAAGTTAAACATCTTATTCAATATCTTTATTCTGAAAGATTCCTATACTTGTTTCTATCTTTAAAATCAATTATTAAAGATCTAAGTATATTCAAAATCATTAAACCGTATATTCCAGTTTAACTACATTCCAAGGGTTTCAAAACAAGTGTTGCTAAAACAATGTTTACAACAAACCCAAAACAATCCTTTATAATTTATCTTTAAATGTTTGTTTAAAGATTCAATTATATTTACTTCCATGATATAATCTGATAAGGTTAAAGACTAATGTAATTAACACATTGTCACGACAAACCTAAAACCATTTTATGCTTACAGAAATCACACTTCGTGTACTTAACTCGTTTCTGACATTATCAACTTAACTATCCCTCGGTCAAGAGTGAGGCCAGGTAAGTTAGAGCACTGGTTGCATATCACCCCTTGCCTAGACACCCCATTCTTGACACTCACAGATAGATAAGCCTACTCGTCGGCTTATTAGAATTAAGCACAATAATCATGATATTCAATAAACAAGTAATTAGCAAGTGCACTTATATGAATATTTTATCTTTACACACTTTCAAACTTACTTCAATTTAACATATAAGTTAAACAACCATTTTAATATGATAAGAAATCACTAAGGATGTCATTGCAAAGTTTCATACAAAGTGTTGAAAACACAACAATTCAAACTGCATCTATAGCGACCATCACTATAAGTGCACTTTCAAGTTCAAGTCCATAATATGTCAATCCATACTAATTCTTATGTGCTTTGTTTCAAATTCATTCCACTTGTTATACAAGTAAATTCAAATACAATTCCAAGTCCATTCAAGTCCATTCCAATCCATTAACATGGATCACATATGTCGCTTACTTTTAAAGTAAGAATCAAGTTCACATTTTTAACATAAGTTACCAACATTCAAGCAACTTTAAGCATAGTTAAAAACATGCAAAAGGGTTTATGTTTGCTGTACTAAATAGTGAGTAAACTCACCTTAATCCTTAGAAAATCCAAGATCCAATAATAAGAATAAAGATCCAAGAATAAGAACAAAGATCCAAGCTAGCAACCTCCTTCCTTCCCTTGTTTTTCCTTGCTTTCTTCCTTATATAGCTCACGGCCAAAGATGAAAATTGAGAGGGGCTTGGATTTTTCAACTTCTAACTTGCTAAAAGGTCTTGTAATGGCATAAGAAGGCTACACTCAAAGTTTGAGTTGATTTGGAGTTGGTTTGAGTATAGTTTGAGAAAGTTAGTAAGGAAGAGGAAGAAGATGAAGATAAGCCATTAAAAAGTTTCACTTTTGCTTAGGAATTTTGTGTAAGAAAGAAGGAGGTATACCCCTCCTTATATAGGAAAAAGAAAGTGGATGGGAAAAGACCAAAATGCCCTTAAAACCCTAAACACACTCATGAAAGAAGTGAAAGGTGTGTAAGAGATGGTAAGTTTGCTTTTTCAAAGCTTAAAAAGTAAGCATTCATTTGTATACATATAAGAAGCTTATATACATACACTTAGGATATTTTCTAAACTCTTGATGAGACTAATTATGATTACATATATATGTGTATGTGCATATATACAAATATATCAAACAATGTTGCAACGATATGAAACAACTTCTATTCAACGATAGGATGTGAATCTGGAAGTTGAACCTTGATCATATTTTTAGTTATTTATCAAATGATTTATTCAAGTAAACAAAACTTGGAAATAAATTCATTAACTTATTTAAACAATTAAAACAAGCATATTCAAATTATAAAGCACTTATTTGAATACTTAAATACCCAAAATACAAAAACTTTCCTTAAATGCTCATTTTTTAAAATGATGACATCATCAAAATAGTTAACCATAAATATGAAAAATACTTTTATTAGCTAACTACTTCCCTAATGATTAATTAGAAATTCACTAAAATTTTCAACAACTTCTACTGAGAAAATAGCCATTTATTGATAAAACGATTTTCGGTCATTTTATCAATATTTTACCAAAAATATATTTTTGAAAGCATTTTTCCAAAACGAGTCTAGAATTATAAATTACTAATTAAACGATGTTTAACAAGGTTATAAAATCATATTTATAACACTTAACAATATTACAAATTGTTATGTTATTCAAAGATTAAGTGTTCGAATTTTCCGGGTCTTTACATTCTCCCCCACTTAAAATATTTCGTCCTCGAAATTGCAACACGAGAAACCAAAGAAACAATCAAACATCGATACCTAACAGTATCATACTAACAGCAAACAAAACTCATGGCTTGATCAAGTTCAAACCCCCTCATCGCATAAGGATGATAAATAACCTACTAAGTGCGCCTTACGCTCAACAGCCTTAGAGATTACTTAGTCGATAATTCACAATACCTCATAACAAATCAAAGAGTCATTTCCCAAACCCTCCACTAGCTACCAAACATACTAAATCCCATACGATGTTAATAAACCATCTGTACACATTGTTTGATCATATCACTTTCCCGATCACAAGACTTCGTTTTCGAACTAGTATACCACACTTGACATATCTAGTGCGTACTTCGATCTAGTTTCTTGACCAGAAACTTCCATCTTCCTTACATAGCCGTACACTATGATAGAAAACTTCAGGATCATATCAAAAATCCATATCAAGTATTCAGTATCAAAGTCTAGTGAAGAACCCTTGTTCGGACCGGTGTAAATCACCTTCAAAATCCTGTACTCGAATCTGTACCAAGATCAACTATGCGAATAAAACGATCTACGTACAACTCACATATTTTATCCTATTGGTTTCTTAACCACCAATATCCTTTATTAATTCTTTTATATGTATAGTATGCCATTTTATTCTAATATCCTTCCCCTATTTTCGACATTCAATTATCACTTAGTATTTCTTTATTAATACTAAAACCACTTATGAATCATTTCATAAAACTTTACTTCAAGTTATTAAACACTGTATAACTTAAGTTTGTACACATATAATACTCTAATACATTCTATGAGTATATCCAAACATCAAATTTGTTGAGTATGTTAATCAAATTTTGAACTTGTTACAACTTGCTATCTTAATAATTCAAGTGTTATATAAACTCAATTTATATTTTCACAAACACTTAACTTCAAGTTCCATAATAATTCAAAAGTTTTCAACTATCCAAAATCGTTGAAAATCCCGTTTCATTTTAACAAATGAAACCGACCAAACTACAAATCATGGCATTATTCACATTTATACAATCTTAATGCATAGACTATATGGTTCCGTAAAATGACTTAATCGAGTTTCAATAATTTATATAGAGCACTTCTTTATCTAACTTATTTCACAAATTCTTATCATTATTTGGATTATAATAGACAAATCATGTTAAAATTAAATTTAACCTAACATCATCATTAAACGCCTTATAGTCAAACTATGAAACTTAATTCACAAGGTGTTCATATCTAATGTTCTCACTTATTCCCATCTACCCAACCCATGTTTTTAAAAGGTAAACTAGTTATAAGTCAACAAGCAATAGTACATGCTCATAAACTGATCAAGCATAACTAATAATAGTTGAATATTATCATTCCTAACAACCAAACACATCATAAATAACTATATCAATTTATGAAAGTTTTTATTTTGTACAAAAATATAAGCCTAGGTAAAATTATTTCATTTACCAATTTAAAACCAATATTGTGTCGATTTGCCTTGTTTAAGTATTTAGAAATCCCTATCGATACCATGGCGTCCCACATATCGACCAGAATTCATAAACCACTCAACAAATTAACTAACCCAACATAAAATATATTTATAGCACTAACAAATACACGCTCTCTTATATATAATACACTCAACTCATGTTAGGGCATTCCATTACCCTATCTCTTGATGAGTCATACCCAACCTAAGCCAAGGTGTTCGCTCAACCTTGTGCTCTGATACCAAATGTAACGACCCGACTTTTCGACCCTCGAATGTCGACACTAATACATCCACGGTATTCACGTGCCGAGCACCCAAGTGCCGGAAAGACGAAAAGTTAGGGTGAAATAAAATAAAAAGAAAATAGGCTAAGGAAGAAGATGACACAATACCAGAATCTCACAACGGAACGGTAACATATAATATAAAGAATGATCTTTACAAAATAAAACTGTATGATTACAACTATCAGAGAACAATAACCTATCATCAACTTGGACAGTTATAACAACCCGTCCTCATAAATGTTGATGTACAACATAGAATGCAGCGGATATAAAAAGTACGGTAAGATGACCTCCAACTCACTTCCAAAAGCTCCAAGGCATCCAAAGTAAAACCTGCCATACTCAGCCTACTCGAAAGAGTACGTGATGATTTTAACAAAAACCAAGCGTAAGACATCAGTCTGGTATGAGAAACTCAAGATACACATTGCATGTAACAACACTGAGGGGACTGTGCAGATAACCGCTCCGGATTTCCCCTCAATTGAAACCAACCATTTATTAGGAGAAGTATAGTTGTATTATAAATAATGTCTAGGGTGTAAAATATAAATAAATTCACATAGAAGGAATGGTTACATTGGTTACATTCGACAACTATTAAGTGTACAAACAAAACCGATAAGGCACGTTCGCATATTGGATTTTCCATCGGAGATCTCTCAATACAGATCCAAACTTCATGCACAAGGGTCAGAAAGTACCTCCGAGCGTCGCATATCTCTAGATAAAATATACCATAAGGTAAACACAACTGGCCCACGCACGAAACACCGAAGTGCACCACGTGGAACCAAATATATCCAACTCCCGCGCGCAACTTCGAGGAGCTCCCGCACGATTCGATAATAAGCATACACTAGATATGGAGTCAATATATCCTGCCGTAGGTTAGCAAAACCCCAGATTGTGCTCCTACTCTGTTTTTAGCCATTTTCGATGTCGAGGTTTCGTTCGGCATCTTTCACACGAGTCTTCATCACTCGAACAGAACAAGAATTCCCAGTTGGAATCCCACAGCTCAATAGATCTTGGAATCACACATAGACTACTTCACAAATCTCGGAATCATACATGGATTCCAATACATCAAAAGATCTTGGAATCACACATAGATTCTTTCATAGATCTTAGAATCACTATATGTGTTCGAGCATCTCAACAGATCTCGAATCGCCATATGGCCTTCACTTCACAACCGCTTCCAAAACATAGAACCCGTATACTAGTTTTGAAGTGGTTTTCGATAAGTAAAACACTTACCAATCCCGGTCTCCTCAAAACCAATCGCTAAATTTAAGGCTAAGTTCTATAGTCAACTAACTAACTACATTTCACACAATATACGATTGTATATGGAAAACAACCCTGCTTAATTTCCATAACAACCGAATAAACATTCAAGGCACTATCAAGATCACGAAGCATGATAACAGCCAAATCACTATCAAGTCACGCAACATGACAATTAGCCGAAGCACGGTTAACTCATATAAACGGCTTCTAATCCCATTCCCATTTAATTAATATTTCATTAATTAAAACTTATTTTATTAGTAAAACTCCTTTTGACTAATAAAACTTCACTTGTCAAATACAACTTCAATTATTAATAAATAACTCATACTCGATTAATATTCCTTTATTAGTAAAACTTCTTTTAACTAATAAAACTTCGTTTGTCAAATAAGACATCACTTATTAATCAATAACTCATACTCGATTAATATTCCTTTATATACTAGCGTATATATTCAACTTATACATATAAATGTGTATATGTATATATTCTACGAATTACCTAATCCGTTATAGTCTTACTACCTAAAAAGGGTTTTAATATACTTATCCCTCCGGTATAAGTATAATCACAATTCAATTCCAAGATTTCCTATTTAACTTCAATATTTCAAAACGTATTCATACACTTATCCCTTCGGTATAAGTATATCTACAATTCAATTTTAAGATTTCTTTTCTAACTTCAATACTTCAAAACGTATTCATATACTTATCCCTCCGGTATAAGTATAACTACAATTCATTTTCAATATTTCATTTCTAACTTCAATACTTCAAAATGTATTTATATACTTATCCCTTCGGTATAAGTATTTCAATAATTCATTTCTAGGATTTCTTAAAGTATAACCAAAGAGGTTAAAACCATTGTTTAATAAAGAACCTCTTCTCTTTTATAAGTTAAACATCTTATTCAATATCTTTATTCTGATAGATTCCTATACTTGTTTCTATCTTTAAAATCAATTATTAAAGATCTAAGTATATTCAAAATCATTAAACCGTATATTCCAGTTTAACAACATTCCAAGGGTTTCAAAACAAGTGTTGCTAAAACAATGTTTACAACAAACCCAAAACAATCCTTTATAATTTATCTTTAAATGTTTGTTTAAAGATTCAATTATATTTACTTCCATGATATAATCTGATAAGGTTAAAGACTAATGTAATTAACACATTGTCACGACAAACCTAAAACCATTTTATGCTTACAGAAATCACACTTCGTGTACTTAACTCGTTTCTGACATTATCAACTTAACTATCCCTCGGTCAAGAGTGAGGCCAGGTAAGTTAGAGCACTGGTTGCATATCACCCCTTGCCTAGACACCCCATTCTTGACACTCACAGATAGATAAGCCTACTCGTCGGCTTATTAGAATTAAGCACAATAATCATGATATTCAATAAACAAGTAATTAGCAAGTGCACTTATATGAATATTCTATCTTTACACACTTTCAAACTTACTTCAATTTAACATATAAGTTAAACAACCATTTTAATATGATAAGAAATCACTAAGGATGTCATTGCAAAGTTTCATACAAAGTGTTGAAAACACAACAATTCAAACTGCATCTATAGCGACCATCACTATAAGTGCACTTTCAAGTTCAAGTCCATAATATGTCAATCCATACTAATTCTTATGTGCTTTGTTTCAAATTCATTCCACTTGTTATACAAGTAAATTCAAATACAATTCCAAGTCCATTCAAGTCCATTCCAATCCATTAACATGGATCACATATGTCGCTTACTTTTAAAGTAAGAATCAAGTTCACATTTTTAACATAAGTTACCAACATTCAAGCAACTTTAAGCATAGTTAAAAACATGCAAAAGGGTTTATGTTTGCTGTACTAAATAGTGAGTAAACTCACCTTAATCCTTAGAAAATCCAAGATCCAATAATAAGAATAAAGATCCAAGAATAAGAACAAAGATCCAAGCTAGCAACCTCCTTCCTTCCCTTGTTTTTCCTTGCTTTCTTCCTTATATAGCTCACGGCCAAAGATGAAAATTGAGAGGGGCTTGGATTTTTCAACTTCTAACTTGCTAAAAGGTCTTGTAATGGCATAAGAAGGCCACACTCAAAGTTTGAGTTGATTTGGAGTTGGTTTGAGTATAGTTTGAGAAAGTTAGTAAGGAAGAGGAAGAAGATGAAGATAAGCCATTAAAAAGCTTCACTTTTGCTTAGGAATTTTGTGTAAGAAAGAAGGAGGTATACCCCTCCTTATATAGGAAAAAGAAAGTGGATGGGAAAAGACCAAAATGCCCTTAAACCCCTAAACACACTCATGAAAGAAGTGAAAGGTGTGTAAGAGAAGTGAAAGGTGTGTAAGAGATGGTAAGTTTGCTTTTTCAAAGCTTAAAAAGTAAGCATTCATTTGTATACATATAAGAAGCTTATATACATACACTTAGGATATTTTCTAAACTCTTGATGTGACTAATTATGATTACATATATATGTGTATGTGCATATATACAAATATATCAAACAACGTTGCAACGATATGAAACAACTTCTATTCAACGATAGGATGTGAATATGGAAGTTGAACCTTGATCATATTTTTAGTTATTTATCAAATGATTTATTCAAGTAAACAAAACTTGGAAATAAATCCATTAACTTATTTAAACAATTAAAACAAGCATATTCAAATTATAAAGCACTTATTTGAATTCTTAAATACCCAAAATACAAAAACTTTCCTTAAATGCTCATTTTTTAAAATGATGACATCATCAAAATAGTTAACCATAAATATGAAAAATACTTTTATTAGCTAACTACTTCCCTAATGATTAATTAGAAATTCACTAAAATTTTCAACAACTTCTACTGAGAAAATAGCCATTTATTGATAAAACGATTTTCGGTCATTTTATCAATATTTTACCAAAAATATATTTTTGAAAGCATTTTTCCAAAACGAGTCTAGAATTATAAATTACTAATTAAACGATGTTTAACAAGGTTATAAAATCATATTTATAACACTTAACAATATTACAAATTGTTATGTTATTCAAAGATTAAGTGTTCGAATTTTCCGGGTCTTTACACTTTACTTTGGAAAATATCTTTTAAATCTTAATAAAACATTTACAAATTCCAAATCACATTTCACTGTTAATCGGTTTAAAGAATGAATGTCGTTAAAAACACAGTTCGCGATAAACCCGATTCACATCCCATTTTATTTCAATTACCAAATGTAAATGGAAACTCTAATAATCTTAATTAAAAGATTTATTCATTTCAAACGGGGTTTAAGAGCAGTGTTACTGAAAACACCATTCGCGACAAACCCTAAATCCAATTCTTTTATTCAATTCCAATTAAATATTAATAAATTGGAAAACTCACTGAATCTTAATTAAAAGATTTATTCTTTACTCAACTGGGTTTAAGAATAGTGTTAATGAAGAAACCATTCACGACGAACCCAATATCCATTTTGATATTAAATACGAGGCTCTAAATAGAAATTATATCGGCTTATATTCAATATCAAATTCTGAAACCAACAGATTTCGTATTGGAAATAACGACATATAATATATCTTCCAAATTTCCCTCATAATATCCGTATAATCACGAAATCCAACATCGAAATATTCCGAAGATGATTTCCATTCAAATCCACTCTAATTCATATATTAGACATTCTGGTTATATTAAAACCCATTCTCAATCTAATTTATTTATTTAAAAATAATTGGATTATAATTCTAGTTGATAACTAGTTCATTTCGATAAAAATATATTTTTATCTTTTCAAATATGGAATTTTTCATCCCAATTCTTTCCAAATCGTTTCTTATAATTTTACATGAATTATTAATATTTTTAATAATTTTATCAAGGCCCGTACAGTCGATTTCCATAAACAATCATCGAACTGCACTTACATAACCTTTTCCAAATTTGATTTGGACATAATTCCAAATCCAACAGTTAGATTTCGAATCTGTTATATTCGTTGGAAATCTCTTTTCGATACGAACCCAATGGTTCATGTTTTAGGAGAATCCAACGGTCGGATCTCCCGTAATGTCAATTCGAAGTCGATGGTCGAAATTCGCAATCTGCCGCGGCGCGGCCGTTTATTTCAGGCCATTAAATATATATAATATATATATTATACATATTTCGTCGATTTCCATTTAAAAACGTATTTTATAAATCGTTTAAAATTTGTTTTAAAAACGATTTCAACTTCATATTCAATTTTAAATCAAAATTGAATATTCCATATCATTAATATATGAATGATAATATTTTCAAAACATTAGATTTTGAAATCACTTCCATTTCGATATTCATTATAAAAATGAATAAAATCAATATAAATATCGTCCACGTCTAAATCGCGTTAATCTAATCAACATGGCTTCATATATTTAAATATTTTTGTGACCATCCCAAATCGGACATCAAAATCATATTTTGATCCATTACTGAATATTATTTTAAAATATTAGTTATTTTAAAATATTCATTACTCATCATTTCAAACTATTCGTTAATTTAAAATATCCGTTCTTTCCGAATTGGAATCAGACACAGTTAATTACCATATAATTTTATTTATATGGATTTCATACACACATGTACACAACAATAATCAAACACAGTCAACCATCATCTATAGTGCATTACATAACTGCATAAGCATTAAATATAAATAATTAACGCTTACAACAACCTGTCAACCAATCAATTGACATACAACTAAATATTGGGATTAGCGTATGTCCAATATCATCCCAATACCTGTGTGGGGTTTCAATCAATCACGTACCGATTTTATTTGTGCAATTGGGCGATGTGTAAAATATGTTGTCCCAATCAATATCAGTTAAATGTGTGTACATAAACAAATCGTCCGATTTGTAAATGAATATTTATTTTCATTTATATACCTGTTAAAAATTATATTTTTAACGATAAAATATTTATTTGAACATGCGAGTATTTTATACAGTTCATATATACAATAAAAATAATATTTTTATTATTCAAATATTTTATTCATCACATGAATATTTTATTTTCCATTTCACAATACAATCACAATCAATGTCCACCACACAATACAATCAAACGAGTCGTCCATGGTCTGTGGACGATGATGTCAGGAGCTACTAAGCCCCGTTTGCAACCTAGTATATATTTAACTATAAAATATTTAGTGAGAAAGAGTTCTCACATTGGTTTCCACTCCGCCAGTTTATTTCTGAATAGTTCGGATTTATATTGGCTCAAATTTCTATCTAGCTCCAAATTTGACCTGGTTAGTCTTGTTGTGAAGCTCTCGCCTCCACGATCACCATAGATCCAATTTCACGCGATTTGGGCCGCGTAAGTAAAAGTTATGTGTTACGAACCTTAATGACGTTTTAAAAATTAATTAATATAATAATTAATTAAAAAATCCTTCATCTCCCTCTTCAAACATTACAGCCGCCGTTAAAACCCATTCCTCCGATTCTAGGGTTTGCCATTGCGTGTTGTACGAGGAGCAGGCCGCCGACCAGGGACTGCCACGTGAACCGCCTTGGGGAGCGCCACCACTAGTTAGAGTGGGGCCCAACTCGATCGATGTTGGCGGCCTGAAAACGGCTATGAAGTCGGCTAGTTCACACCTGAAAATTGAGCTCGATACTTCACCAGGGGCGGTCAAACTAGGATAGATTCGAAGATCCCAAAATTCTCTTCCATTTCCGCTTTTATATTTATGAATTTCATTGAGTATTTTTCAAGATCGAGTGGGGTTTGTTTTTGAGCAACTATCGCCGTTGGCTTTGTGAGTAGCGGTGGCTCCCAACTCTGATTAGGGTTTTTAAGATTTTTCACTTATATATAAATATCTATATATTATCTTATTCACAAAAATTCTTTTTTTATGTCACGAACTCCAATTTGAACCCAACGACTATCACCCTTAGCTAATTACCCCCGTTCTGGACGCAATGGAATATGTTTCATAGGCCAATTCGACTATTTAGTCAGGTTTTATTTAAATTAAAATATAATTCAATGTATATTGAATTTAAATGTACATCTTAATTTACCGGGTCCACATACTGACTCCAAAAATTCTCGAAAAATAAATCTGGCTATGTTTTGACGATGCGGTCCTAAAAAAAGTAATTTCATCCAATTCGGAGACCGTTTGAAAAATAGTCATTTTCCAGTTGATTATATTCAAACTGAATTGACCTAACGCGTACCACGTTCACATATCGATTCCAAAAATTATGAAAATTGGAATCTAGGAATAATTTGACATTCCGTATCCAACAAAAGTGGTCTCGTCGAAAGAGGAGGTCATTTGTAAAATCGCTATTTTTAAGGGCTATATTTTATATAAATTCCATAGCGACTTTTCTAAATTTTCAACTGGACATAACTTTTAATTCTCGTCATGAAATCTGGATTTTTCACATCTATTGGAAAGATATTTTCAAACAAATTCAAATATTTCTGGTTTTACCAAAATCCGGTTTATTTTGAATCCTGTACATTCATTTGAAATTTAAAATCGAATTTTCAAACAACCTCGCCATTTTCAATTCCTTTTATAATTAAAATAAATATTTATATTCTAATTTCGATTTAAATAAATTTATACGTTCTAATTCTATTCAAAATAAATTTCTAGTCGTTATTATTTAAAATAAATCATTTTAAATATTCAAAATTCATTAAAATTGCCAAAATAAAAATTTTAAATTGGTTCTGATTTTCCGGGTTGTTACAATCTCCTCCAATTAAAATCTTTTCGTCCTCGAAAAGGAACGGAGCCGAAAGTTGTTTAACTAATCATTTCAACTTTCATTCTGGCTTTCGTTCTTCAACTTTTCAATTTCTAAGAATTTTTAAATTTTTCAAAAACTTGGCTAACACCCTAATTTTTCGAAAAATTTCGCCATAACCTCTAGCCACACAGGGCCCTCATCATCAAAAAATAAAAATAAAAAGCCAAGGGACTCATAAAATCATCCAAACCCAATAAATTAGTAAACATGTACCTATTTGTCGGGCATACAATTTTATTCCTCTTCTCTAGCCTCCTTGTTATGACCTGTTCAATGTATGTACATGTATAGGCATGCAATTGCAATCAATTTTCAAGTCGGTTCAATATTTGATTTAATTTGGCTTAATAGTTCAAAATTTTAATTAATCAATCAAATAATCAAACAACACAATCAGCAATCAATTAGGCGATTATCGTTCTAAATGCATAACTTTAATATGTATAAAAAAATTGTATTTTTGATGCCAATTCACAAACAATAAATCCTATCTAGTTTTGGTTCTCACAACAGTAAATTGGAAATATATAGATATCCCACTTTCGAAACTCGAACCTAAATTCTGATGATGTTGCAATAATCACCAGAATCATCTTCGGGCGACTAGAGTGTGATTCCATATCTATCCAGTATATTTGAGGCTTCGAATACACGTTAATTTTGTGTATATTCAAAATCTCCATATACTCGATTGTCCAAATTCAATATAAAATAAATATTCAAATACGTATAAAATGGTTTAAATTTTCAAAACAAAATTTGTTTTTATAAATAATACTCTTCTCACACGTTCTAGGATGCTACTGATCTCATCTCTATCTAGTCTTTCTCATTGGATATTACTAATCCAATCTCTGATGAATTCTTTCGTTTGGTTCTAATGTGCTTTGATCTCGAGCTCTGTAAACCAAAGCTCTGATACTAAACTGTGATGACCCGAACTTCCCCGGTCTCCGAAGAAAGAGAAAGAACGGATTGCCTGAGAACAAGACTAATCGGAACACAAACAGAAGAACAATTCATTGCTTGTTACAACAATTTACATCAAAGTACAAGAATATATAGAGTATGAACAAATAATATACATTTGATAAATATTAGAGATTTACAAATTACAATGCAGCAGAAAATAATACAAAACATAACTGAAAGAAATACACGAATACATAGCGCTCCGAATATAGCTCCAGCTGTAAACCAAGATCCTATAAAAATAAATCTGCAAAACCAAAACTACTAGCTGCCCGTGTGGAAACTAGGGGCACCCAGAGTTTAGGTTAAAATAATAAACTCCAGGTCAGTCATGTGACTGGTGTGAGAACTAAAACATTATTAAATCTTTACTTAAAAATAAAGTAAATCAAGGGACCACGCCGTATAACATGAACGGGTTTCCTCCTAAGAATACCGGTGCATATAACAAAACAACGCAATGCTTTTTGGAAAATGAAGCTATTATAAGACCCAGGTCCCATCACACAATGCAATGCAAGACGGAGGATAGGGTTTTCCCTTATAATAGCCAAACATGCTTGGTACTTTAAAACAAATCATTTGATACTATTATAAGTGTATAGTGTATAAAACAACTTCAAATATAAATGTATCAATCATAGACGGCATGGGTACCATATATCATGTCGCCAATACTAGGCTCTACGATCAAAACCGAAATGTCACGTATTGGAAGTTGGATTTCCGTGTGTGAACCAAAGCAAGGGATCGTACTTACCGGTTCGAGACAATCTAGCCTATGTCTCAGGTACCAGACACAAGTGAGCCCTTGGATCATCAGGCCGGCCCACACTTAGCGGGTTAATAATACCACAAACTATATGTTAGCCTGCATAAGTGAGCCAGATGACTCAATATCCATCGGCTCCGTAGTAACCGATATATCCGAGGCGCCTCTCTATCCATCAAGTAATAATAAGCAACATCCACATGAGTAAAATGTCTGGGCTCCATACCATGACATCACTCCTAGCTAGAAACTAGCATATGTCCATTTCTCTGAAGTCCTCTCTCGTTTCAGGTTCACACCGGGGTGTGAGGCTCGCGAATTAACGCTATACTCAAAGTTATGCTTTATTAAAGTCATGCTTTGATCATCAACCACATGACCTGCTTTTCAACAGAAGCCTTGATCATTTGCATCTCAGCATGCCACACAGGCAATTCATGCCACACGACTGATGTATATCGATATATAACCTCTGAGCTCGTACATCTCAGAGAAGGGTGTTAAGCAAGAGAATAAATTCTCCACCATCAAACAGATATATATTTAATAGAGATCAATCAACATAGAATAAAATACAATGTCAGACACACATCCATTTACAAGTTCGTTCTGGGTCTGAACGAAACCGAAGGCACCTTATTCCTCGTCCGATATGTCCAATACAAGAGAGAGGCCCTCGCATATCCGGTCGATCTCCAAGTACATCTGGATGATCACCACTTATTACCTCGTCTTGGGTGTACAGCCCAATCAAGACATCAGTAACATCCAAATGATGTGAGGACGTCCGGTCTTCAACCATCGTCTTCATCGTCAACTTATCGTCGATTCAGCTATTCAGAATGAGATAAACCCGGTCTTTCTGAATAACTCGCGTATCTTATAAACAAGTGCTATAAAAACACAACATACACCTCACTCCAATTATGAATATTCTTTTATTTAAATATTCGTATCCTTTGGGAAAGGTTCCCATTAATTTTATCAAAGATAAATTCTTTAAATTTATTCTTTAATCTTCCATTGGATATCAATTCAAACCAAATTAAGTTTTATCAAGACTGGTCGGGATTAGCGATCCTTATCGAAGTAATCATTTATTTTATTTCCAAATCCCAACCTATTCATCCCATGGAGAAAAACTGGTAATACTCCATATCTAACACCACGATGTTATCGGTAAAATTAATTACAATTTCACGTTCAAATCTAATTAAAGATTTAACTATCGCTTAGAGCAAAACTGGTGATACTCCATTCTCGATCATTTCATGAATTCGATAAATTTGATTATCCTATTCACATTCCAATCTAATTAAAGATTCATTAAAACTCTAATTCAGTTTTAATCTCAAAAAACATTTCTTAATGATTATTCAAAGTTAAGAAATTAATCTTATCCTTACCTGGGTTGCAGAACTAATGTCATTTAAAACACAGTTCACAATACCCAAAATCCCATTTCATTAATTATGGAATCTTCATGGAAAACAGATCAATATATATAATCGATATCAATTTCTGTATCCGACTAATAATACAACTGGAATAACGACAAAGCCTTTTTAAATTCCATATATATTAACAGTCTTCCTCCACCGAAGCTCACTTCGATTATTATCAAATCGAATTCCATTCCATTCAAATTTATTGTATTAAATTGGAAAAATTTACTTTGGAAATTTTCCATTAAATCTTAATAAAAGGTTTACAAATTCCAAATCATATTTCACTGTAAATCGGGTTAAAGAACGATGTCGTTAAAAACACAGTTCACGATAAACCCGATTCACATTCCATTTTATTCCAATTACCAAATGAAATTAGAAACTCTAATAATCTTAATTAAAAGATTTATTCATTTCAAATGGGGTTTAAGAACAGTGTTACTGAAAACACCATTTGCGACGAACCCAAAATCCAATTCTTTTATTCAATTCTAATTAAATACTAATTAATTGGAAAACTTCAATAAATCTTAATTAAAAGGTTTATTCTTTTGTCAACTGGGTTTAAGAACAATGTTAATGAAGACACCATTCACGACAAACCCAATATCCAATTTGATATTAAATACAAGGCTCTGAATAGAAATTATATCGGCTTATATTCAATATCAAATTCTGAAACCAACAAATATCGTATTGGAAATAACGATATATAATATATCTTCCAAATTTCCATCACAATATCGTATAATCACGAAATCCAACATCGAAATATTTCGAAGATGATTTCCATTCAAATCCACTCCAATTCATACATTAGACATTCTGGTTATATTAAAACCTATTCTCAATCCAATTTATTTATTTAAAAATAATTGGATTATAATTCTAGTTGATAATTAGTTCATTTCGATAAAAATATATTTTTATCTTTTCAAATATGGAATTTTTCATCCCTATTCTTTTCAAATCATTTCTTATGATTTTACATGAATTATTAATATTTTTAGTAATTTTATCAAGGCCCGTACAGTCGATTTCCATAAACGGTCATCAAACTTCACTTACAGCAACCTTTTCCAAATTTGATTTGGATATAATTCCAAATCAAACCGTTAGATTTCGAATCTTTTATATTTGTTGGAAATCTCTTTTCGATACGAATCCAATGGTTCCTGTCTTAGGAGAATCCGACGGTCGGATCTCCCGTAATGTCAATTCGAAGTTAATGGTCGAAATTCGCGAACTGGCGCGGCGCGTTCTATTCAGGCCATTAAATATATATATATATTTTAAATATTTCGTCAATCTCCATTTAAAAACGTATTTTATAAATCGTTTTAAATTCGTTTTAAAAACGATTTCAACTTCATATTCAATTTTAAATCAAAATTGAATATTCCATATCATTAATATATGAATGATAATATTTTCAAAACATTAGATTTTGAAATCACTTCCATTTCGATATTCATTATAAAAATGAATAAAATCGATATAAATATCGTTCACGTCTAAATGGCGTTAATCTAATCAACACGGCTTCATATATTTAAATATTTTCGTGTCCATCCCAAATCGGACATCAAAATCATATTTTGATCCATTACTTAATATTATTTTAAAATATTAGTTATTTTAAATTATTCATTACTCATCATTTCGAACTATTCGTTAATTTAAAATTTTCGTTCTTTCCGAATTGGAATCCGACACAGTCAATTACCATATAATTTTATTTATATGGATTTCATACACACATGTACGCAACAATAAGCAAGCACAGTTAACCATCATCTAAAGTGCATTACACAACTGCATAAGCATTAAATATAAATAATTAACGCTTACAATAGTCTGTCAACCAATCGATTGACATACAACTAAATATTGGGTTTACTGTATGTCCAATATTATCCCAATACCCATGTGGGGTTTCAATCAATCACACACCGATTTTATTTATGCAGTTGGGCGATGTGTAAAATATATCATCCCAATCAATATCAGTTAAATGTAAGGCTGTTACGGTAACAGTAAACTTACTATTACCATACCAATACCAATCGATCGGTAACCATTTTTGGTTGAAATCGGTATACCAGTTAAAACGGTATGGTAACGGTAAATTTTCCATTTTTAACGGTAAATTATCGGTAACGCTTCTTCAATACCAGCGGTAACGATAATTTTACCCGTTAATTCAAAACATAAGTATACTTATTTGATATGCTTTATTACATGCACGTAGAACCAAATAAATGATTATATTTAGTTCAATAATCATATGAAATAAATCCAGATACACTTATTCTCTTTTTCATTTATGTTTTTTTATAAACTAACACTACATATAGTATAATAAAAATGCACGGTGTACAAAAAATATGTTAAGATATAAACTTTGATCGACAAACGGTAATTTACCATCACCAGTGTAACAGTTACCAGATTATCGGTATACCAGTCAACGGTATACCTGTCGATCGGTAACGGTAAGCAATTCTGGCTTACCAGTAAAAACGGTACGGTAACGGTATTTGCCAAACGGTAACGGTAACCATTACCATAACAGCCCTAATTAAATGTGTGCATAAACAAATCGTCCGATTTGTAAATGAATATTTATTTTCATTCATATACCCATTAAAATTATATTTTAATGATAACATATTTATTTCAACATATGAATATTTTATACAGTTCATATATACAATAAAAATGATATTTTTATTACTCAGATATTTTATCCATCGCATGAATATTTTATTTTCCATTTCACAATACAATCACAATTAATGTCCACCACACAGTTCAATCAAACAAGTCGTCCATGGTCTGTGGATGATGGTGTCAGGAGCTAGTAAGCTCATCTGCAACCTAGTATATATTTAACTGTAAAATATTTAGTGAGAAAGAGTTCTCATATTGGTTTCCACTCCGCCAGTTTTATTTTTGAATTTCTGAACAGTTCGGATTTATATTTGCTCAAATTTCTAACTAGCTCCAAATTTGATCCAGTTAGTCTTGTTGTGAAGCTCTCGCCTCCACGATCGCAACGGATCCAGGTTCGCGCGATTTGGACCTCGTACGTAAAAGTTATGGTGTTACGAACCTTAATGACATTTTAAAAATTAATTAATTAATAATTAATTAAACAAACCTTCATCTCCCTCTTCAAACATTACAGCCGTCGGTAAAACCCATTTCTCTGATTTTAGGGTTTGCCATTGCGCGCTGTACGAGGAGCAGGCCGCCGATCAGGGACTGCCGCGTGAACCGCCGTGGGAGCGTCACCACCGACTGGAGTGGGGCCCAACTCGATCGACATTGGCGGCCTGAAAATGGCTGTGAAGTTGGTTAGTTTACACCTGAAAATCGAGCTCGATACTTCACTAGGGGCGGTCAAACTGGGATAGATTCGAAGATCCCAAAATTCTCTTCCATTTCTGCTTTTGAATTTCATTCAGTATTTTTCAAGATCGAGAGGGGTTTGTTTTTGAGAAACTATCGCCGTTGGTTTTGTGAGTAGCGGTGGCTCCCAACTCTGATTAGGGTTTTAAGAATTTTCAATTATATGTAAATATTTATATATTATTTTATTCACAAAAAATCTTGTTTTATGTCACGAACTCCAATTTGAACCCAACGACTATCGCCCCTAGCTAACTACCCCCGTTCCGGACACAATGGAATATGTTTCGTAGGCTAATTCAATTGTTTTAATCAGTTTTTATTTAAATTAAAATATAATTCATTGTATATTGAATTTAAACGTACATCTTAATTTACTGGGGCCACATACTGACTCCAAAAATTCCCGAAAAATAAATCTAGCTATGTTTTGACGATACGGTCCCAACAAAACTAATTTCGTCCAATTCGGAGACCATTTGAAAAAGTCATTTTCCAGTCGATTAAATTCAAACTTAATTGACTAAACGCGTTTAAATTCACCACGCTCACATATCGATTCCAAAAATTTTGAAAATTGGAATCTAGCAATAATTAGAAATTCCGGATCCAACAAAAGTGGTCTCGTCGAAAACGGAGGTCATTTGCAAAATCGCTATTTTTAAGGGCTATATTTTATATAAATTCCATAGCGACTATTCTGAATTTTCAATTGGACATAACTTTTAATTCCCATTATGAAATCTGGATTTTTCAAATTCATTGGAAAGATATTTTCAAACAGATTCAAATATTTATGCTTTTCCGGTTTATTTTGAATCTTGTACATTCGTTTGAAATTTGAAATCGAATTTTCAAATTACCGCACCATTTTCAATTCCTTTTATAATTAAAATAAATATTTATCTTCTAATTTTGATTTAAATAAATTTACACGCTCTAATTCTAATCAAAATAAATTTCTAGTCATTATTATTTAAAATAAATCATTTTAAATATCAAAATTCATTAAAATTGCCAAAATAAAAATTTTAAATTGATTCTGATTTTCATGGTTGTTACACCCTCCTTCTTTGCACGCATATGAGCTGACACACAACTCCCATATAACAAAATGAATCCCTGTTGTTACGTGCCTACCAGCTCATATTTGTATGCAATTCTTTTAATATATTCCGTGATGTGAGACTATTGTATCCAAATCATCATTCTTTCTTAAGAACATGTAAGACAATCCTAACAGTACTATTATGTAATGACGGTCCGAACAAAGCCCCCCTTCCTTGCACGCATATGAGTTGGCACACAACTCCCATATAACAAAAGGAATCCCTGTTGTTACGTGCCTACCAACTCATATTTGTACACTATTCCTTTTATATATTATGTGATGTGAGACTATTGTATCCAAACCATTATTCCTCCTTAAGAACATGCGAGGCAATCCTAACAGTCTCCCCCTTGACTCACATCCTACGAGTATCTTTTGAGAGCGTTGCCTTGCCTGCATGGCTTGGTCTGAACCTTCTGCTCTGATACCACTGTTACGCATATGTGCTGGCACACACATCCTTGTAACAAAAGGAATCCTTGTTGTTACATGCCTACCAACTCATATTTGTACACAATTCCTTCAATATATTCCATGATGTGGGACTATTGTATCCAAGCCATCATTCCTCCTTAAGAACATGCGAGGCAATCCTAACTTAAGCATACTTTTTACATTCACATAAACATTTACCAACACCACTTAAGAATTTAATCAAACATCCACCTTAAACATAAAAAATAATTTAAAAGTAAGTATAGGAAAAAAATGAAATGTAAACATCAAAGATAATTAGTCATCACCATCTTAATCAATATCCAGTATAAAAAAAGACAAACGAGATCTCTGCGATGAATAGTGAAAAATATTCACTGCAATGATTATTATAATTTGCATCTCTGTATAAAATGTCATCTATGAACAACATAAAGTTGAATAAATTACACAACGGCGTCTCATACCGTCGTACGTTACTAGTCTGTATGCTCACTGTTGGGGATTTCGCGGTTTGAGACTATTGGAAGGAGTTGATTGTCGTACTTCATACTTTGAGGGTCTATGTAATAGATTTTTTTCATATAATAGTTCAACCCACCAGGTACAAATGGGTTATCGAACTATCGACTTTTACGATTCAGTAAAGTCTTGGAGCAACGAAATTGAATTCAAAGTTTATACGACTTTGGTCCAACAAAGAATGCTCTAGAATTTATCTCTTATGATGCAAGATATGATTGGAATGAAGAGAAGAAGAAGATTAAATCTAAAATGTATCTGAACTTTGCAACACCTTGGAGGCGTTACGAATTAATAGCGTTTGAAATGCTTTTTTGGCATTGTAGATCAAAGGAGGAAGAACATAGTAGAGAAGAGCAATTTTAAAAACACTTTTGGGTGTGGCTTTCATAGGCAACAAAGGAAGTGATGATTGACCAGGCGACGCGACTGTTTGAATGGTCGCATCTCTTCGTCTGAATTCGAAACACTATGCCTCTTCGTTTGCAACGTTCTGAAAACATTGCAAATTAAACCGTCGTGTCTATTCGTTTGAAACAGTTTAAAAACATCACTATTCAACATCCAGGTTTGAACTTCATTCGGGTTCGTAATGGGCTAAAATTCGGTCCGTTATAGTTTAAAAATTCTATCCAAAATCATTGCTATCGGACACAAGACCCGCACCCGACCCGGCTTGGCCCGGTTCGGTTTGGTCGAATGGACGTTGGCAGCGGCGCTCGCGTGTATGGTGCAGATGCATGGTCTCTTTCCTCACAACAAAGTAAGCATTTGGGTTCCCAAAGTCCCCAATACCCACTTGAGAATGCAATTCATATACTAGCATACCCGTCAATCATTTATAATGTGGGACTAATACCCATAGCCTCCTTCTTCTTTTCTTTCTTCCCTCTTAAAAAACAAACCAAACCCCAAAATATGTTTTGAAAATTTACAACAATCTCTCCCAATTTTCAAAATAATAAAATAAATAAAGTGGAGTGCTGAATCACTAGTGTGACTTCCTACATACCCAGGTGGGATCAAATCTATGTAGTTCTAAGATCAAGTTTTGCATCATCGTAGAAACAATACACAAATAAAAGGTATCTTTTGGATTTAAAACTTCACTTAGTATTAACCGTTCAAAGTTCTATCGAGATTCTATGGTGAACGAAACTTGGACCAAGTATCCCCTAAACGATAAAACCGGAACAATCACCCTTGTTGTTTCCTTAGTTAGAGTGTTCTGTATTACTCAGCACGTTAATGACCATGTGCTTTAATCCTGGTTCATGATTCTACTTTAGATAGGGGTCTTACTCCCCTAGGAGATAACCTGGTTTCCATACTCATATAGGTAAGTCTCTTAAGGTGTTTCTGCGATACACCTTTTTAAGGTTTCTAGACTTATTAAGGACATTTATCCATCCTTTGTTCTTGCAAAATCCAATACTAAATATTATGGGACTATTGATTTAGTGTTCCATAATCATATTCTTAACTTGTTAGTATCCATTGAACTTTGTCTATCCTTTTCAAGTTCTATTAAGGATGATCAATCTTCATTCACAGATCTTAGTCCCATTTCTTTTAACTTTGTAGAAACATTTCCTTTGGAAGAAATTTTGTAAGTGGGTCAGCCAAGTTTTTCTTTGTTTCTATGTGGTCAACAGTTATAACTCCACTTTTGAGTAACTGTCTTACCATTTGATGTCTTAGACTCACATGTCTAGACTTTCCATTATATGTCATATTAGAGACATTATATATCATTGCTTGATTATCACAGTTAATCAAGACTGCTAGAGATGGCTTCTTCCATAATGGGATTTCCATTAACAAATTCCTAAGTCATTCTACTTCCTTACATGCATCTGGTAATGCAATCAATTCTTACAACATAGTTGAGTCAGATATACAGTTTTGCTTCTTGGAATCCCAAGACACAACAGTGTCTCATAATGTAAATATCCATCCAATCCAGGTTGCATCACATATCATTCTATTACAACAGGATACCCTTTATAAGATAAACCATAGTTGATGGTTCCTTTTGAATAAGCTAAAACTCTGGAAATAGCTTTCCAGTGTTCGAAACCTGGATTACTCGTAAATCGACATAATACCCTTATAGTATGTGCGATGTCTGGTCTAGTGCAATGCGTAGCATACATAATATTTCCAATAATACTAAAATACCCTAGTTGAGAAATTGTACGTACAGTGTTATTTTCTAAATTGATACTTGGATCTAAAGGAGTTGGTGCTGTTTTGTCATTATAATGGCCATACTTCTTTAGGAACTTCTCAATGTAATGAGATTGAGTTAGTAATAACTCCCCGCTTTCCTAATGATTTTAATTCCAAGAATTACATCAGCATCTCCTAGATCTTTCATATCAAATGTAGAAGATAGAAACTTCTTAGTTTCATTCACATAAGATATATTGGAACCAAATATCAGCTTGTCATTAACGTATAAACATATTATAACATAACCGTTGTTATCCGATTTGCTATAAATAAATTTATCAACGTCATTAACAATGAAATCATATGATATTGAAACTTTATCAACTCTTATGTCATTGCATGGGAGCTTGCTTCAGGCCATAAAGAGATTCTATTAATTTACAAACTTTCTTTTCTTGGCCTACAATTCTGAAACCTTCAGGTTGTTCCATATATATCTCTTCTTCTAAACCTCCATTTAGAAAAGCTGTCTTTACATCCATTTGATGTATGACTAAATTATGAATTGATGCAAGTGTTACTAAACAAAGTATAGAAGATAAGCAAGCAACCGGGGCATATGTATCGAAATAATCTACTCCTTCTCTTTGCTTATATCCCTTAGCAACTAATCTAGCTTTAAACTTATCAATGGATCCATTTGTATTCAATTTTTTCTTGTATATTCATTTACATCCTATAGGTTTAGCACTAGGAGGTAAATCGTTTAAAACCCAAGTTAGTTTTAACATTATGGAATTCATTTCCTTATTAATAGCTTCTTTCCAGAAATTAGAATCTCTGGAACTCATAGCTTCAGAATAAGTTTTGGGATCATCATCGACATTCATTTCACATCTTGTCACATTAAGGACTTCATCCTTATTAACTTCTACGAGATATTTTATGAAGTCAAGACCATAATCCTTCTCTATTCTTCCTCTTTTACTTCTCATGTGTTTAGTACTATTATCTGGTACTGACACTTCCTTGTTGTTTTGAGCAGGCGCATATTCATCGTTATTGATATCATCTGTCACAGTTGGTTCTTCACTAGATGATCTCAATGGATTTTCAATAGTTTGATTTTTAAAGAATCTACCTCTACAGATTCTATAACTTCTAAGGTGTCAAGAATAAGGAACCTGTAAGTTATACTATTAAGAGAATGTCTTATGAAAACACATTTAAATGCCCTATTATCTAACTTTGGTCATTTAGGGTTTGGTTTTCTAACATATCCTAAGCAACCCCAAACTATAGTCTAGTAAGGTTAGGTTTTCTATTAAACCATAAATCATAAGGGGAAATATTATTCTTTTTAAGTTGTACTCTGTTTAAAATGTAAAATGCATATAGCATTGCGTCACCCCATAGGTTATAACGTAAATTCGAACTTATGAGCATGGCATTAACCATTTCTACTAAAGTTCTATTTTTTCTTTCAGCAACACCATTTTGTTGTGGTGTATACGGGGAAGTACATTGGTGAACTATAACATGTTGTTTGCAAAAAAAGCAAATTCATTTGAAAAATATTCGTCACCATGATCCGAATGTAACACTTTAATTTTAACTCCTAACTGTGTTTCAACTTCTACTTTGTAAATTTTGAATTTATCAAAAGCCTCATCTTTAGATTTCATTAGATATACATATCTAGTATAATCATCAATAAATGTTATATAGTATTGGTTACCACCATTGGTGATACGACTTTTTAAGTCACCCACATCACTATATACCAAATCAAGAAAACCAATTTTCCTTTCAACAAATTTAATGGATTACCGGTGTATTTTTGCTTAAATGCATATTTCACATTTAGAGATAGAATCGAAATCATAATCAGAAATTAATCCTAATTTATGCATATTTTTAACAGATTTATAATTAACACATACAAATCTAGTATGCCATAAATTAACAGAATCAACAATATAAGCAGAAGATTTCTTTATTCGATTCAACTCAAACATGTCGTTACATGAATATCCCTGTCTAATAAAAAAAAATTCTTGAACAATACCGACTTATCAGACTCATACACCATCTTGAATCCTCCTTTGTTAAGAAGGTATCCAGAAACCATATTCTTACACATATCAGGTACATAAAATACATTAACTAATGTACGAACATTCCCAGAAGGGAATGTAAGTTCAACCGTGCTTTTTCGTAGAACTTTGCTTGCAACTTTTTTTGCGCCAGTAACTTCACTGGATTCTCTATTATTTTCTTCGCAAGTCTTGAACAGATTACGGTCTTTGCAAATATGAATGGTTGATCCAGTACTAAGCTACCAATCGTTATCAATGCCATTAACGGAGTTCATCTCTTGTACAACAGCCACAAGCTTTTCTTCGACTACATTCATTTTTTTTTTGTTTCTTCCGAAGACGACAGTCTTGGGCATAATGGTTGGGTTCGGTACAATAGTAACAGACACCCTTCTTTGTTTTGTTCTTGGAATTATTTTTCTTCTTAAACTGTGTCTCATTCTGAGGGTTCAACTTTTCAGTAATTTCACATTAATTGTCTTAGATTGAGGCTTAGTTTGCAGATTATCATCTAGTTCGCGTTTACGAGAATCCTCTTCAATACAAAGATAATGCTGTAAACCGTCTAAATCATAATCTGTTTTCGCATGTTTCAAATTTTTCTTATAATCGTTCCAAGAATTTGGGAGTCTCAAAATAATAACACTAACCACTATTTCAAATCTTGAAAATAATCTCGTTTTGGGCTCCTTCCGAAATGAAACGGCAAATACACTGTAAATCTACTTTCGGATATATCGCCTAAGATATTTCAATATCAACGATATATCGGTCAATACAAAATACTAGAATATTGTCCGAGATCATGGTTTTTTTAGTTAAGATTTAAATCTGTGCCTAAACCAGAACAATAATTGGAAAACTCAAATATAGCCATGATAATCTCTCCTGTTATTTTACATTTTGCATGTTAAATGACCATATTGTATGTTCATATATGTTCTACAATGCTTATGATTTTTAAATTCGTCTTTTTACATACATGTTACCTATGAAATTATGTATTTTATGGTCTACTTATGTGGTATTTTTTAACATTTTGGATCTTTTTAATGTTTTATGTCACAATAATTCATTTTCATGGATAATATGTCTTAAGAACTAATGTACTTGAATTGCGGTATATTTCTATTTTAAGCATATTACAATTTAGAGTATGTATGATCTTTTGTAAATTTAGAATAATAAAGTGATTTTGGATTTTAATTTACTATGTTTTTAATAGCATTCATTAAAATCATTTTGTAAGAATATCATTTTTTAACAAACCATGTAGCCTGAGATTTTTCCGATATAAACTCTCAGACCCGAGATGGAAATCTAAGGCAAACACCCGAGTTAGACTCATCTCGTCCGAGATCTCCCCCGATAGAGATCAAGTCTCTAAATCTCCGAGACGAAATGCGATCGGTATCCGAGACTTAAAGCCTTGATGCCAACAACAAAAGATTCAGGGAGATTTATTCCGGTATCTTTTAGTTGATTTCACCTACAGTAGTATTTCGCTCACTTATCCAATTGTGGACTTGTTGTCTACCATTTTGAAATCCACAAAATTACATATAAGAAACTTTTTATTACTGGCCTCGGATATGCGATATTTTCTCTCCAATGCATTCTAGAGCTCCTTTGCAGTTTTCAAGGTCCTATGAGCATTGTAGACTGGAGTAGACAATGCATTCAGAATATGCCCTCTGCATAGAAAATCGTACTCTTTGCGCTTTGCACGTTTTTCCTTCAGAGCAGCATCTTCGTTATTAGTTTCCTCTGGTACCACTTCCAATCCATCATCCATAATATAGAACAATTTGACGATGATCAGAAAGAACTTCATTGTCTTTTGCCAATAAGTGAAATTTTCTCTATCAAATCGCTCCAAACGAGTTAAATGCTGACTCATCACTTGTAGCGCGCTCAAAACTTCCATGGTTGATAATATTGTCTGAAAATTGTTGGGGATTTTTCTGTTTGAGACTATTGAAGGAAGATGATTGTCGTACTTCAGACTTTAAGGATCTATGTAATAGATTGTTTCAGACAATAATTCAACCCACCGCGTATAAACGAGATATCGAACTATCGAATTTCAGGATTTAATAAAGCCTTGGAATAGCGAAATTGAATTCAAAGTTTGTACAACTTTGATCCGACCAAGAACACTCTGGAATTTGTCTTTGATGATGCAAGAATATGATTGGAATGAAGAGAAGAAGATTAAATCTACAACGTATCTGGATTTTACAACACCTTGGAGGCATTATGAATTAACAGCTTTTGAAATGCTTTTCTGGCTTTGCAGATCAAAGGAGGAAGAAGACAGTAGAGAAAAGCAATTTTAAAACACTTCTGAGTGTGGCTTTTATAGGCAACAAAGGAATTGGCGATTGGTCAGGCATCACGACCGTTTGGATGGTCGCATCTCTTGGTTTAAATACGAAACGCTAAGCCACTTCGTTTGCAACGTTCTGAAAACGTTGCAAATTAAAATGTTGCATCTGTTCATTTGAAACAGTTTTAAAACGTCAATATTTTGCACCCAGGTTTAAACTTCTTTTGGGGTCTGTAAAGGGCCATAATTCGGCCCATTATAGTTTACAAACTCTGTCCAAAATTATTGCTATCGGACCCGAGACCCACACCCGTACCTGGCCTGTCCGGTTAGGTTGGACGGATGGCGGTGCACATGTGTGTGGTGGAGATACATGGTCTCCCTCCTCACAACAAAGTAAGCAATTGGCTGCCCCAAGGCCCCATCATCCACTTGAGAATGCTATTCATATACTAGCATACCTTTGAATCTTCTATAGTGTGGGACTAATCCCCACGCTCTCCTTCTTCTTTTCTTTCTTCCCTCTTAAAAGCAAACCCAAACCCCAAAATATGTTTTGAAAATTTACAGTGATAGCCGGAGTCAGTCATGTTTTGTTTGTACCATCTCACGTAGATTGTCCGACGTAGAAGGTTTCTTGGGTGCTTGTCTGATATTGATATAGGCCTCTGGGGCTTGTGCTTGAGGGATGTTAATCTTGATTAGGATGGTTTGCGTGAGATATAACTATTGGATGATGGTCATTTTACTATTGTTTGGTTACTTCTGATTGTCATGGATGTATGGTTGAAATGTTTATTAGTAAAGGTTATCACTGTCCGATGTGGTGAAGGCAGACATGGGTTCTTCTCTTGTGTTTTGGTGGATTAGTTCGTTTATCTACTTATTCTCATATACTCGGTTGATGATGTTAGATAGTTGTTTTATCACTTACTAAGACTGTTGTCTGACTCATGGTTTTATGTTTCTCTCTTATTGCCTTATGTCGTTCATCCGATTTTTGAATGGGTGGACTAAGTGGCAGGTGATTAGTGAAGACAATGTTGTTGTGCGGTGGCGAGCAGGAGGCTGGTGTAATATCTTGCTATTATATAGTATCTTTGTTTCCGTTGTGTGGTGTTTATCTCTGAGCGTTGTAGTGAGGCAAATTTGTAAAGACACTTATGTTGTAATTGTTAGAGTTTATGCCCTAGAGGCAATCCATTTGATGAGATTGATAACAATGTTATTGTTGTTATTTGTTTGAAATAAAATAATGTTCTATTATATTATATTTACCACGTAATATAAATGTTAATATAATAGAAGTCCTTAGAACTATAATATGGAATTATATAATTCGAGTAAGACTTGAATTTGAGATTATATAATATGATAAGCATTATAATTCTTAAATGCCCCTAGTCGAGTTTTATTGTATATATAAGACATCAATAAAGCATTGAAACTAGTATATTGATTGACGGATGATCACATCTCATTGATTATTAATATACGTGATATTAAAGTCAAGATATAAATACGTATTGGAGAATAGCGTATTGGGTTAACCCACCATGAAATAACTACATGGAATATAATTAATAGTATCATAAGTCATTCTCACAGTGACAGTGATGTAATGGTGCTGAGACCTGAAAACATTATAATTTTATTCGAGGATATTTGTTTTTTGATATCAACTAAAGTTATTCGTAACAGAGTAACGATAACGGTGATTATTGGATACATCTCGAATCAATTGAAAATTATGAATGATCTAGATGGAATTTAACCCTATGATATATTAGAAGTGATATCCATGGGCCTCTTGATTGAGTGAGACTATGAAATGCATGGCCGTGCTCAAATATTGATTTGTTTTAAACATTCTACTCATCGATCAAGAAAAACGGATTAAATTATAAAGAGCTTGATGTGATCCATGCCTTGAGTTTAATCCTCGATATAACAGTTAAAAGGATTATATTACATTGATACACTGGTCACGGAAAAGTTGTATCGAATCTATAATTTTATTATAACTTGGATAGCAGCGACGCATTGCTAGATGTCAATCAATGTTCAAGGTTTTATATACTATTTAAAACCATTGCCAACATTGTAGTAACCTATAGGGTCACACAAAAGGAACGTTACAAAGGAGAAACTAATTTGAACAAATAAAATATCAATTTGTTGATATTTTATTCGGGATTGGAATGGATATTGGGATGGATCCTAATTTTATGGTTAATACTTGTATTTGAAAAGGGGTTTTCTTTCTTATAAACAATACGAATTAACCTAAACAAGAGTGGGTTAGATCAAATCGCTCCACTCATATTTTTATTTCTTTCCGAAACCCTAAAATTGGTCATGGCGGCCAGCACCGCATTCATTGATCTCTTCTTCAATTTGATTAATGAAGGGGACGTTCCAGTGGACTTCTCTAGAGGCTCTACACTTGAAGGGCTCCAGATTCGATTCCTCCATCTCTTCAATTTCGAAGTCGGTATGGAATCTGTCGGTTCAACGTGTCAGGTACAAGAATTTTGATCCCAAATTTATATAAGTTTTGATTTAATTTCTTGCTAAGATCATATTTTAAGTTGTTAAAATACAGTAGTGGAACCCAATTTGATCGGATTTTCCCAACAATGGTATCAGAGCAAGGTTTATTGCGAGAGATTATAGATTGAACTTTAATTTGGGTTTTATTCGTGATTGTATTGTCATTTGGATTTCAATTTCATATGCATATTTTACACCGAATTGATTTTAGATTTTACTTTGATTTGAAAATTAAAAGAAACCGTTTCATTCAATTTCGAATTGATATAGATATCAATTCTGTTCACTGAATCTAATACGGTCAAACAAAGAATAGATGGATATGATCCAAAACGATGCAATGATCTATTAAAACAAATAAACAGGAGTGATCTGTTTATATGGATTTGTAAAATCATATGTTTGGAAATTTGTTAAGTCAATTTTCCGAACTGATTGAAAAACCATGTATATACATAGATTTGATCTGAAGCGATATATCAATCTGATTATCTGAATAAACAAGTGCCAGAATGTTATTAAAATGTTTGATCAATTTGGATTAATAACTTGATCTTGTTAAGATTTCCTTTATTTTGATCAAAGAATATTTTACTGATTAATGAATCAGTAAGAAAGTTTTCAGATTATATTGATTACTTATTTGGTAATTTATTAAGACAATTTTCTAAATTAATATTTGATGTTAATAATGATATTTGGATTGCCAACTTTACTTATTAAAATCTGGAGACAAAGTGGTTAATATGATTACCTGTGTACATTTTATATATTGATATAAATATGTGGTTTTGCACATGATATGAAATCTGTTAGACAGAAATTCAATGTATTGAAAGTCAATGAGAATAAATTGGTGTTTTAATCAGTTTAAAAACAAAACCTATATAAACGTATATTAGATCATTTAAGGGTTCATAATTATATTTAATCAAGTTACATAATCTATGCCTTATGACTAGATTTATACTTGTCAACATATATCTTATTCCAGTAATGATTTTCGTGCTACTGTGTACCCTATTATAAATTTGCCTCCATAAATCCTCATCTGTTTCTAATATATGTTTTTGAAACATACGTGGCTTCTGTTTTAATAATTCGATTGTTATAATTCAGCAATATACCTAGATTTGATTTTATTATAAATCTGGGATGAATTATAAATTAATATTTGATATTAATTTTAACAAGGCTTACTGATAAATTCGATTTAAAAATGAAATTGTTTTGCAGTAAGTTAGAAAGCTGTATTTGATACGAGCTATAAAATGTTTTACTGTAAACAAAGTTTTATATTTGATATAAAACTTTGAAATGGGTTTACTGCTGGTTAAGTTTGAATTTTAACTGAAATTTTAAATTACTATTATTGTGTTAGTATATTTTGAAATTCCTCTAAAAGAATTCAAAACCCATTTTTTTGGTTGCTGCCTCTATAAATATTATAATACATATTTGGTTTGAAGTTCTGTTTTGATGTGATCATCTAGATTTATTTGATAATCCATTGGATCTGGAATGCTATATTACTCGATCTGTCTAGCTATAATACAGTAAATTTTGGAACAAAATTTTTTTGTTTGGAAATTGATTAATATTAGATATTAATCATGTTTGTTAAATTATATGATTTCATATCAATTTATGTGTGTAAGCAATATCAGCATAATGGTCAAAGCTTTTTGATTCAATATATGTTAAAGTCTTGAGTATGTCAATTTTATAATAGAAACCGTATCTCTGCATTCCAGTCAGTAATGCAACTTTCGATCATATTTGATTTAAACAAATCAATTTGTAAGAAAATTGCATAAGACAAAATATTCTGATTTTGATCTTTATATTGATAGAATAAAAACAGAGCACTCGACTTTGAATTTTGATAATAGTTTAAAATTGGTTTGTTTAATTGTTAAACATTAATTTTAGATCCATTCAAAACTTATATAGTTTTATATTTTCATTTCATTATTATAGATCTGAATTAGTTCAAGTCATTTACTTAACTTAATAGAAATTGTTATTCTACAAATTTTATATATGATATTATTTTAACTATATGGATTGGCATGAATAGATGCATTTGGACACCTGATTTCATATTATTCATTTAATAACAGTATGACATACTAAATTTCCTTTTGAGATATCAATTAGGTACGTTACCAATACACATTATTCATGTATAGACTTATATATATATATATATATATATATATATATATATTAGAAATTAGATTTGGTAATCTAACTTGGATATTGAATGATGTTATGAACCTAGGTTACATCAGATTATTCAATTACATATTTATGTATGCGCATTGCATTATGGGTTATTCTACAAGAATATGTATCAAAACTTTTTGATCACATAGAAATGAGTAATGTGAACTTGATATAATGAGCAATGTGTTGTTTAAAATTCTTATCATCTTCTGATCTATGAAAATTTAAATCAGTTGGACTGACTTTATTTTCTATGAGTCTCAGTACAAGTATTCATATGATAGGAAGATGTCTAATCCTTTTTAATACACCATCTTTATCTGCAATATTTAGTATATGGTCATGGGTGTAATACCTACTATCTAATGACAAATCTATGGTTTTATAAGTTTAGAATTCATATCTGACATTATCATAGCACACCACTAATATCATGTTATTGTTATTCTGCCATGCTTGTATGACCATGATGGGTACATCAGTATACTGTTGTTTTATAATCAGTAGTAAAATTATGAATACACACCAAGTGTTTACATACATATGCCGATGATAACTATTGATAACATATCATTAATATGTAATGATGACATAGCTTTTATGTATAAATGTGTGATTCACATACAAGGTAGATTTTGATATTAATTAGTTTGATCATCTATCTGTTCTAAAGAGATATAAATTGAAGTTGTTATGTTATAACAAGTTTAATGGACTTGGTGTAAATCAGAGTTGCAGTAGACATATTATATATGCATAAGATGTATATAAGTGAAAGTGCATAAATTATGTATAAATTTGATGTATATATGATTTACCTATATTTGATGTATGTTGGCCCTATCAATTAAATCTTTTTTTAACAGGGAGAAATTTATGCTTGCTGAAACTGTTTTGGCAAGAAATACAACTCTATAACAAGCTGCGGGACTGGGCAAATACTACAATTATATTTTGAGAAGTGAAAAAGTTGGACTTGCTTCATTTTCGAAAATGATTGTATCTTAATATTACTGCATAGATAAGGATAGAATCCATTGTAATATATAGTTGTATAAATGTAAGACTGGTTACAACAGTCCATGTTGCATCTTGTTATTCTTTGAATTAAATGTATAATAGAGTGCATATACTATGGAACGTACAAGCTTTAGTGCCTGCACATGCTTATTGTATATTTTGGATAATGTATTCATTGAATTAAGTGTAATAAGCTAGAAATTCTGAGCCAATTTAAAATTTTTATTTTGGCTATTTCAATGAATTTTGATTATTTAAAATGAGTTATTTTGAATAATAACGACGAGAAATTTATTTTGAATAGAATTAGAACGTATATATTTATATACATCGTCGTTAGAATATTAATATTTATTTATATATATAAAAGGAATTGAAAATGGCGCGGTAGTTCGATAATTTGATTTCAAATTTCAAATGAATGTACCGGGTGCAAAATAAACCGGATTTTAGTGAAACCAAAAATATTTGAATCTAATTGAGAATATCTTTCCAACGAATTCAAAAAATCAAAATTTCGTGGCGGGAATCAAAAGATATGCTCAGTTGAAAATTCAGAATAGTCGCTATGGAATTTGAGCCCTTAAAAATAGAAATTTTGCAAACGACCCCGGTTTTCGACGAAACCACTTTTGTTGGATCCGTGATGTCAAGTTATTGCTAGGTTTCAAAATTCGAAATTTTTCGAATCAATATGTGAGCGTAGCAAAGTTAAATGTGTTTTGACCCGTTTTAGTTGAATTCGATCGACTGGAAAATGGCCATTTTTCAAATGGTCTCAGAATTTGATGAAATTAGTTTTGTTAGGACCGTATCGTCAATACGAAGCTAGGAAATATTTTTCGGGAATTTTTGGGGTCCGTATGTGACCCCAGTAAATTGAAATGTATGTTTAAAATTAAATATATAGATATATATTTTAATTTAAACTGAAACTGATCGAAACGATCGAATTGGCTTGCGATACATATCCCATTGTGTTCGTAATGGGGGTAATTAGCTACTGGTGACAGTCGTTGGGTTTGATTTGGAGTTTGGATCGATAAATTACAAATTATTGAATTTAAATAATATATATATATATATATATATACACACACACACACAAACCCTTGTTCAAAAATAATAATATGGTCAAACCCTATCTCTAGTACATTTCAAGGTCAACCCGTGTAGCCTCCATTTCGTTTCAGAAAGAAAACCCGAAATCGACTTTCCCTGTCGCGCTCATCTTCCACGACCACCGCCCCTTTCAACGTCACCTCCTCCTCCTTAGCCCGTAGCCTTCACCAATAGGCTTTGTCGCTGTACTGTGCGATGCTTTAGGGGCGTCGCAACCACTTGCAGTCCCTATTGCGTGTCGAGCCACTGATGGCGACGTGCAGGAGCTCCAAGTGGTCACCGGAGATGGCACTCCGATGCCACGGTAAACGTGCGCCAATAGAAAGTGGGTTCGCAGGTTTCCAGAGCATAAGATGGAGAAGGTAATTTAAATTAATAAATTCATTAATTATATTAGTCAATGTTAATTATATAGGATTGTATAACAATCTGTATTTTTTATATAAATTAACATCATTTTAAAATCAGTTTTCTTTTTTATAAAAGCATCATCTTTAAATAAGATTTTTCATTGTTTGAAGAGAACATTTTTCATTGTTTAAAGTTTAGATTTTTAATGGAAAGGGCAAGATTTAATTTTTGAAACTAAAAAGCTTTGATTTTTATTTTATAAAGTACTATATAAAAATTTGATTTTTATTTTACAAAGAACAATATAAAAATTTGATTTTTATATATGTGAACATCGATTAAAAGAATTGATTTTTATAGTTAGAAAGGTTAAAAATATAATCTTTATATTATAGGAAGGTTAAAAATATAATCTTTATATTATAGAAAGGTTAAAAATATAATTTTTATATGTGTAGTAAAGTAAAAATTCGATTTTTATATATATGAAGTGAAAGTAAACATTTGATTTTTATATAAGTAGCGGAATGAAAATACAATTTTTATATAACAAATAATTTTTATTTTTTTTGAAAGCAAAATGTGTGATCTTCTGAAAAGAAGAGCGCGCGCGCGCACACACACACACACACACACACACACACACATATATATATATATATATATATATATATATATATATAAGTAAAATAGAGGTTACAGAAAACGACCACCAGCCTAGAAAAAAAATAAAAAATTGCAACACGAGCCAAGACTAGACACTCCGTACCCAAAAACAACAATACAAGAGAAAAGACTATCTCTCCGCAACATAAACAAAAGACTCCAAAGCAAAATCCCTCTTCAAACCAAATCAGCATGCTAAACAACTCCTCTGCAAAACTCTACAGACCGCAACGTGCGATCTTCTTCGAACAGATCCAAACGACCTTCTAACATTGACAACTAACCGTGATAAGAATTAGCACAAGATCTAATACGCGCGCTACGACGAACCATGACCAAGCTAGGAGCATCTCTCCTACGCCTACCTCTCCTAGTCCGAGAAAAAGACATATCACAAACAAAAGAATTCTCACCATAATCCTCATGTGAACCATCCAAGGCCTGATTGTTACTCAGTCCTGAATCACAAATCGTATTATCATAACGAGAGTAGGAGCCCATATTATTTCTCAATCCTGAAATCACCGAAATCACCGAAATCGCATAATTCTCTTTATTCATTGCAAACCATTGATCAAACTTCCCAACAGTTGTGATTTTACTCCTCTTACCCTTGTGACCATCAAAAAACTGCTTAGAGAACATTGAAACCTTTTTAGCTGCCAAAGTCTTCACCTGATTAAAATTATAAACCCATGAAAGCTTCTCAGATTTCATATCCACAGTACCACCTTTACATGAAGAAACAAGGACTTGAGGAAGTTTACCTGCATCCGCAATATCATCCCCTACGCATTCTAATGACTTCCATCCTTCACCAACTTTTGAACAAACAATATGCACTAAAGAAGAGTGCTCATTACCAACCGCATCCAGCTTGTCAATGTACCCACATCTTCATCAATATCCACCAAAACACCAAAACTATTCACCAACCTCAGGTCCTTGGCCACTGGCCTTGCAGAACCCCAATCTTCGATAGTAGAACATTCGGTTATAACAGGGGAACAATCCAAACACTTGCCAGACTCAAAACAATGCAGATCCATAAAATCTATGCCCATCGTCCTCTCTTTTCCCATACCAACCCTCACCAAATCAAGCCTCCTACCATCAACTAACAACTCAGAGTTATCAACACAGTTTTGAACAAAAGGATCAAGCACCATCGGATCCATAATCCATGACACCATGTTCCTCTCGGCAAAATCTACCATTACATCTTCACAAAACAACAATCCCTCATATAGCTCATTATCCATACCACCCATTGTGACACAATCCACATCAATCTCTGAATCAATACCTATCTGGTTAGATAACCTCTCAGGTCTCATAGAAATATCATCATCCCCTTTCAAATAACCCATAAAGGCAGCATCACCTCGAACATAATTCACAGCAGTACTAATACAAATAAAATGCATCATAATCTCGTTCAACAACACAAACCCCTTCTTCTTATACTTTGAAACCGAATTTTTTTCCCTCAAATTCAAGAAATTGAAACAGAAAGAATAAGCATGCTCCTTCCTCTCAAGCTGTCGAGGCAAAGGAGGATAAACAACATTATTTAAAGCACTAGATACCTTCTTGTGCCACAACAATCCATCCACTAATCCCTCAATGTGCCAACCCAACAGAAGTAGCATATACGCTCCTTCATCCTTCTGATTAGAACTAACCAGTTCAAAAAGATTTATAAAGGAAATAAGCTTCTGACATAAACTTAAACAATTGGAGTGCATAAACTCAAAATCCGAATTTCCTCTGTAATACTCTAGACAAAAAAACATTCGATGCCCAGATCCATCGCAAAACAAGCACCGAATCTTATTCCTGCAATCTTTCACTATATGGTTAGATCCTCCACATCTGAAGCATAAACGTCTTCCTGAACAATTCCAAATACTAGAACGCTTTCTTGATAACGAATTCCCAAAGGAATCGTAAAGAAAATTATGGACACCCTTCTTACTCCCATCAGCAATTGAACTTAGAGATTTGTTCTCAGATTTAGAAAAGAAAGAATGAAAATTTGCTTGAAGACGGCTAGAACTTTCCAAATTAGAGTGACGGAAAGGGGAAGAACCAGGAGCCGCCATTAATCATTCGGGATTTTCTCTCTCTCTCTCTCTATAACACAGAATTTTTATATAACATAGAATATAAAAATATAATTTTTATTTATGTAGCGATATAAAATTCTGTTTTTTTTATTATATATATAGTGAAATAAAAATGTGATTTTTATTTATGAACAGCGTGGAATGTGAGAGTTGGGATTTCAGACAAATCCAACCCATTCAGAAATAGATAATGGAGGAGTGGAACCCTCGGTGAGAACTCCTCACTTTTAAATTTATTTCTAGTTGAATTATATACTAGGATGCAGACGGTGCTTAGCAGCACCCGGCACCCGTCGTCCACAGACCATGGATGACTTGTTTGTCTGATTGCTGTGTTGTGAAATTTGATTGTGTGATGTGGAATGAAATAAAATATTTTATAGTGGAAAATATTTTATAGTTAAAAATATAATTTTTAACGTGTATATAAAATAAATATTTATAAACAAATCGGCCGATTTGTTTATATACACTGATTTGACTGATATTGATTGGGCCAATAAATTTTACACATCGCCCAACTGCACAAATAAAATCTGTGTTTGTTGATTTGAAACCCCACACGGGTATTGGGAAGAGATTTGATGTACACTAATCCTAATTGTTTAGTTGTATGTCAATCGATGGATTGACAGACTGTGTAAGCGTTAATTAGCTATATTTAACGCTTGTGCAGTTGTGTGGTGCACTCTGGATGATGGTTGATGATTTATCGTTGCTATTATATACGTGTTGTAGAAAATCCACATAATTAACATTATATGGTAATTGATTGGGCCTCATTCCAATTTAGAAAATAAATTCATGTGTTGAATAGAAAATAAATTCATGTGTTGAATTGAAAACATTTATGTGTTGAATAAAGCCGTGTTGATTAGATTGACGCCATTTTGACGTGAACGATATTTATATCGATTTTATTCATTTTTATAATGAATATAGAAAAGAAAGTGATTTCAAAATATAACATTTTGAAAATATTATCATTTGTATATCGATGATGTGGAATATTCAATTTTGATTCGAAATTGAATAAGAAGTTGAAATCGTTTCGAAAACGAATTTAAAACGATTTATAAAATATGTTTTAAAAGGAAATCGATGAAATATATATATAACACATATATTATATATATAATGTCCTGAATAGAACGCGCCGCACCGCGGTAGTTCGCGAATTTCGACCATTGACTTCGAATGGATATTACGGGAGATCCGACCGTCGGATTCTCCTAAAACCGGAAACGTTGGGTTCGTATCGAAAAGAGCTTTCTATCGAAGATTAGAAATTAGAAATCTAACGGTTGGATTTGGAATTATATCCAAAACAAATTTGGAAAAGGTCGTTGTAAGTGCAGTTCGATGGACGTTGATGGAAATCGACTGTACGGGCCTTGATAAAATTATTAAAAATAGTAATAATTTGTGTAAAATCATAAGAAATGATTTGTGAAGAATTGGGATGAAAAATTCCATATTTGAAAAGATAAAAATAGTTTTTTATCGAAATGAACTAGTTTTGAACTAGAATTATAATTCTATTTATTTTTAAAATAAATAAATTGAATTTGAAAAGGGTTTTAAAAGTAACCAAAATTTCAAATAATTGAATTAGAATGGATTTGAATCGAAATTGTCTTTGGAATATTTCGATGGTGGATTTCGTGATTATACAAATATTGTTATGGAAATTTGAAAGATATATTTATATCATTATTTCCAATACGATATTTGTAACACCCCACGCCCGCTAGGGTCACTCACTAAGGGAATGCCATAGCATCGGTGGAGTATTTTAGTGAATATAGAACAGAAAAATTACAACAAGACAGATATAATTAGTACTTGAAATTTAAAAATATCATCTCACAACAGCGGAAATAAACATGTCTGGTTACATCATAAAACCACGGTAAAAGTCAAGTACAATATCCATCAAAATAAAGAAGTACATAATCCCACTCTCTCATACAATAGCCATGACAAAAGAAAAGATAACTGGATAACTGGAGCTTTACATCTACCCAAGCTCCTAAAGACTGGAACAGCAATCTGATCAAGCTCTACTACCGCTAGGATCCACCGTAGGACCTGAGGGTTGGGAAAAAGATAAAAACAACGGGGTCAGACATAAGTCTGAGTGAGCCCTATAACTTTAACAATACAATTATTAAAGTAACCAGAGAAGACATAAACTTGACCTACGGTAATATCTGGGGATGAATGGCTACACTAAGCAGCTTGGTAGACTTAGGATAAACTAAGATAACCGTCAGGACGCATCTACCCACCCAAGGATAATTACTAACTGCACCACACCAGTCCTTCCTACTTAAAGGTTGATCCCTTCCAAAAACTTAGAAAATTTCCCCAGTAGTTTCATGTACCCCTAGCCCACTACATAGGTGTCGTCTGCCCCTATCTCCACTAGGTGTACCCGGTAATTCTTACCCAGTAGTTTCGTGTACCCCTACATAGGTGCCGTCTGCCCCTATCCTCATTAGGTGTACCCACTACTCCCCAAGCGATCGGCTCCCTACCGTAGATACCCGTGCTGGTCCCACAGTGGGGTGTATCACTCCCCTAAAGTGGCTACCCAATACTAACGGTGCACGGATTTATATCTACACGATGCAACAACGGCTTATCTACCAGCCCGGGCCCACACACGCATATGAAACCCGTTGGACTTGCGTTGCCACCGCTAACCCGTTTTGGCCTCTTATAATCAAGCCCAATATGCGTGTCCCGTCACTCGACATGGGTCGAGCCCACAAAGATACGTTTGGGATATTGGTTGAAATGGGCCCCCAACAAGCTACCCACCTAAGCTTGTCACATATCTAGTGTATCCCACTTAACCCTTTAATCATGTTTAATTACATGTTTCTCTTGGTTAAGTATTCTAATCGTATTTTCTATTGCCACCCAAGGCAACCCACTAGATTCCACATGCCACCCAAGGCAACCATTAAATTTCCACATGCCACCCAAGGCACCCACTTAACCCCTCATGTCCCACTACATGCTACTATGGTTAAGTGTTTCTTAATTAATTAAGACCGTGATCTCCCATAAAGACCTCCCACATTAGACTGGCTGTTATGACCGCCTGGTTAAGCCGGTAGAATCCAGGCAGTCTTACGTCATAACAGAGTCTAACCTCATGTCTTTACCTTAAACACGTATTTAATTTATGGCTAAGACCTCTCACATTGGGCTGACATTTGTAGCAACTGGTTAAGCCGGTCGGGTCCGGGCAGTTTTACACTACAAATGAGTCCAACCTCGTGTCTTAGTCGATTAATTACACCTAATTAGTCACCCCCATATTAATTATCCCTAATTAATATCAAGTTTTCCATAACATGGGTAGACCTAACTCAATAGGTAAATTCCCATGGGGTAGACCTAACTCAATAGGTAAATTCCCACTTATGGTAATTTTTTTTTTTTATGGTATGCTTAATCATACCCAACCATTCCTTTATTAACATATTTACCAACCCCATCGTTCCCCACGTAAATCGTTCTCGTTACATGACATAATAAAGGGGAAGATCATCACAACTATCATGGGTTTAGCCTAAAACTTTGTCATGGGTTAAGAGGATGTCAACTTGCATATATGAGCATATATTAACCCAACTATATTTAACCCAACCTTGCATATTATCATACACATGATTTGCATAACATGTTGCATATGAGCTTGCATATTATCATACACATATCTTGCATAACATGTTGAACTTGCATATAGGCATTCTCATAACTTGCATAACATGTTAAACATGCATTTAAGCATACACATAACTTGCATAAGCATTCACATACTTGCATAAGCATCCACATACTTGCATAAGCATTCACATACTTGCATAACTTGCATATCATGTCATTTAAGCATATACATATCTTGCACAAGCATTCATATACTCGCATAAGCATGCATAACCTGCATATCACATAAATCTTGCATTTAATCATATACATGACTTGCATAAGCATCCATACACTTGCATAAGCATGCATAACTTGCATATCACTTTCAACTTGCATTTAAACATATACTTAACTTGCATATCACTTTCAACTTGCATTTAAACATATACTTAACTTGCATAACTCACTTTGCTAAACATGCATAATTCCACTTATTAAATATGCATAAATCCACTTGTTAAACATGCATATATCAACTTGTTAAACATGCATAAATCAACTTATTAAGCATGCATAAACCAACTTATCATATACGCATAAACATAGAACAACATAGAGTAACATATCATTATACATGATTTAAACTCACTAATCCGCATTTAAGACCATAAGTCTCATTACACCCAATCTACTTACTTTAACAATTGATGTTAAAGTGATAGAAACTCACCAAACCCAAGATTAGAAACCTTATGAAGTAGAGTTAGTTGCTAACTATGAAGATAATGATGATTAGAGAATGATTTGAGAGGGATTAGCTTGAAACTTCCTTCTTAGATTAGTGGAGGCTTCTCTTAGGATTTAATTTGGCGGCATGAGGCCATTATTTCTATTTTTGGTAAGGATTAAGGTAGGTTTAGAGTGTATTTATAGATTAGGAGAGTGTTTTAGGCCCTTAGATTAACCCTAGATTAGATTAGGACCCTTAGATTTAGGAAATCTCTAGAACCAGCCCTCCAAGCCAGCCTAGAACCCAACCTGGTGCAACCTGGTGCACCCAGGTTCACAGAACGCCGCACCCCTGTCGACAGGCAAGTCGACACCCCCTGTCGACAGGCAAGTCGACAGCCCTGTCGACATGGGTAGGGCGGGATTTTTCCCGCCTGACCCCACTTGTCCAATTTAAAATCTGAATTTTAAATTCTTAATTCTGTTTTTAGTTTTGAATTTTCAGCAAACTTCTTCGGGCCATAACCGGGCCATACGGACTCCGATTTTCGAAAACTCGGACTCTATTTCGCGTATTTTTCCGAGACGAACGCAATAACGCAGCCCGTTACCCCCAATTCCCCCGTCTGAGATTATTTATCCAGTAATTAGTGAATTTTAGTATTAACTAAAATTCGGGGTGTTACAATATTTGTTAGTCGTAGAATTTGATATTGAATATAAACCGATATATTTTCTATTCAGAGCCTGGTATTTAATATCAAATATGATTTGGGTTTGTCGTGAATGGTGTCTTCATTAACACTATTCTTAAACCCAGTCTGTGCAGTTAAAGCGCTTAGCGGTTCTGTAGCGGTAGAAGTGTAAAAAGTTGTAGCGGGGATAAAGCGGGGCTATAGCGGAGGTGAAAAAAGGTTAATTAGATGTACAATTAAAATTAATTAATTATCATTTCCGCATCATTTGTGTAGAAGAAACAAATACTAATTAATATTATATAACTAAATCAAAGAATATCACGGTTACAAATACTAAATTCAAGGAATACTACAGATTCCTATCTTATGTAAGGCACTTATGACCTAAAATTAGCTTTTTACATTAACTTTTTTGTTTTATTTGGAAAGAGAATTGGTCAAATCATCCTTTGTATATTAATATTGCTAAAGCGGGTGCTAAATAGCGTTGATTTAGCGGGTGCAGCAGAAAATATCGAGGCTTTAAGTGGAGCTATTGTTCATCGGTGCTAAATTGAAATAGCGCAGCGGCCGGAGAGCGCTATGGGCTATAGAGTGGATTTTGCGGGGCTTTAGCGGGGCTTTAACTGCATAGAACCCAATTGAGAAAAAGATTAAATCTTTTTATTTAGGTTTAATGAAGTGTACCAATTAAATGGTATTTAATTGGAATTGAATTTGAATTGATTTTTGGGTTTATCGTGAACGGTGTTTTAAATAACACTTGTTCTTTAACCCGATAATTAATGAATGTGATTTTGGGTTTATCGTGAGCCGTGTTTTAAATGACATTGGTTCTTTAACCTAGTTAAAACCAGGATGTGATTTCCCAAGTTAAATAATCATTGATAGTGATTATTGGGAAGATTAAAACCAAGTGGAGTTTTAATGAACCTTTAACTAGATTGAAATAATCGAGAATGGAGTATCACCAGTTTTGCTCCAGGAGATAGTTAAATCTTTAATTATATTTGAACGTGAAATGGTAATTGAATTTACCGATAACACCGTATTGTTAGATATGAAGTATGACCAGTTTTACTTCATGGGATGAATAGGTTGGGATTGGGAAATAAAATAAATGATTACTTCGGTGTGGTTCGCTAATCTCGACTAGTTTGAATTGATATTCAAAGAAGATTAAAGAATAAATTTAAAGAAGTTATCTTTGATAAAATTAATGGGAACCATTCCCAAAGTATAAGAATATTTGAATAAAAGAATATTCTGAATTGGAATAAGGTGTATGTTGTGTTTGTGTAACACTTGTTTATTATTTACGCGAGTTATTCAGAAAGACCGGGTTTATCCCATTCTGAATAACCGATTCGACGTGGTGTCGAGGATGAAGACGGTGGTCGAAGACCGGAGGTCTTCACGTCGTTTTGGTGATTACTGATGATCTTGATTAGGTCGTACACCCAAGGGGAGGGAATCAGTTAGTGATCGTCCAGACGTACTTGGAGATCGATGGATATGCGGGGTACTAGGTGCCTCCGGTTTCGTTCATACCCAGATCGAAATTGTAAATGGACTGTGTGTCTGACATTGGATTTTATTCTGTGTGATTGATTTCTATTAAAAATATATCTGTTTGGCAGCGCAGAGTTTATTCTCTTGCTTAACGCCCTTCTCTGAGACGTACGAGCTCAGGGGTTATATATTAATGGATATCAAACGCATGGAGTGAATTGCCTGTGTGGCATGCCTAAGTGGTAATATGATCAAGGCTTCTGTTGAGAAGCAGAGTCTTGTGGTTGACAATCAAAGCACGGTCTGTGTGGCATAGCTTTGTGTAGCGTTGATTCGTGAGCCTCACACCCCGGTTGTGAACCAGAAACGGGAGAAGGATCCAGGGAGGGCATGCTTCTCTTTCTAGCTAGAAGTGGCGTCAGTGGTTTTACACGCCCTGACGAGTTTGACTTATGTGGTTGTTGCTGTTGTGAGGCGCCTCAGATATATCGGTGACTGTGTAGACCCGATGGAGTCATTTGTCTCATTTACGCCCCGTAGGGCTGGGAGACGTAGTGTTTAGGATTTCTTCTAATCCACATCGAGTGGACCGGCCCTGTGGCTCCTAAGGGACGATGCGTTCTGTTCCTGAGACTCGGGCTAGACAGTCTCGAATCGGCGAGAACTATCTTTTGCCTCGGTTCACAGATGGAAATCCAACTTCCAATATGTGACTTTGCGGTTTTAATTTTAGAACTAGTATGGTGACATGATTTATGATACCCATGCCGTATATGATTGATATTTATGATTGAAATTGTTTTGACACTATACACTTATAGCAATAAAAGATGAAATTTAGCGTATCAAGCATTCTTTGGCTATTATAAGATAAAACCCTATCCTCCGGCTTGTGTTGCATTATGTGATGGGACCTGGGTCTTATAATAGCTTCATTTTTCTTTATTTAGCATTGCACTGTTGTTTTATGCACTAGTGTTCTTGGGAGGAAACCCGTTCCGTGTTATACGGCGTGGTCCCTTGATTTACCAAACTTTAAAATAAAGATTAATAACTGTTTTAGTTCTCACACCAGTCACATGACTGACCTGGAGTTTATTGTTTTAACCTAAACTCTGGGTGCCCCTATTTTCCGCATGGGGTGCTAGTAGTTTTGGTTTTGCAGATTTATATTCACAGGAACCTGGTTTACAGCTGGAATGATATCTGAAAAGCTCTGTATCCGTATACCTCTTCCAGTTGTGTATTATATTATTTTTCCGTTGCAGTAATGTATTTTAATCTCTGATATTTAGTGAATGTGTAAAATCGATTTATACTCTGTATATTCTTGTATTCTGATGGAATTGTTGTTATTAACAATGAAATGTTCTTCTGTTTGCATTCCAATTTGTCGTGTTCTCAAAACAATCAGGGGTTTCGAACGGTCTTGGTCGGTTTAGCGATCGATTTGGATCGAGCGAAATTCCTGATCGTTACATTTGGTATCAGAGCTTTGGTTTACAGAGCTCGGAGAACAAGACACATTAGAACCAAACGAAAGAATTCATCAGAAATTGTATTAGTAATATCCAATAAGAATGACTCGTTAAAGATGGGATTAGTAGTATCCTAGAATGAGTGTGAAGAGTAGTGTTTTTGAAATAAAAATGAAAACAAATTTTGTTTTGAAATTTTAAATCAGTTATTCGTATTTGAATATTTATTTGTATTGAATTTGGACAGTCCAATATATAAAGATTTTGCCTATACGTCTGATCCACGTGTATTCGAAGTTTTAATATACTGGATAGATATAGAATCACACTCTAGTCGCCCGGAGATGGTATTGATGATAGCACGTGCATCATCCGTATTTATATCCGAGTGCCGAAAGTGAGATATCTATATATTTCCAATTGACTAGTGTGAGAACCAAAATATAGTTAGAATATATTGTTGTGATTTGGCATCAAAAATGTGATTTTTTGAGTATATATTAAAGTTATGTGATTGAAAAGCTAATCAACTAATTGATTGCTGATTGTGTTGTTTGATTATTATTTGATTAATTAAATGTTGAACCTTTAGCCAAATTGAACCAAATAGTGAATTGTATTGAAAATTCGTCGCATTTGCATACATAAACATGTTCTTACATTGAACAGGTCATAGCAAGGAGGCTAGAGAAGAGGAATAAAATTGTTTGCCTGATAAATAAGTACATGTTTACGAATTTCTTGGGTTTTGGATGATTTTATGAGCCGATTGGCTAGCCGCTTGGCTTTTTCTTTTTCTTTTGGATTGAAGAAGGCCATTGGAGGCTATATGAAATATCTCGAAGTCCCCGGTGCTGGGGAGGTTATGGCAAAAATTTCCGAAAATTTAGGGTGTTAGCCAAATTTTTGAAAAATTTGAAAAGTTCTTAGAAACTGAAAAGTTGAAGAACTTAAGCCGTAATGAAAATTGTGAAAGTTGAGTTGATTAGTTAAACAACTTTCAGCTTCGTTCCTTTTTGGGGACGAAAAGTTTTAAGTGGGGGAGATTGTAATAACCCGAAAATTCTGAGCCAATTTAAAATTTTTATTTTGGCTATTTTAATGAATTTTGATGATTTAAAATGAATTATTTTAAATAATAATGACGAGAAATTTATTTTGAATAGAATTAGAACGTATATTTTTATATACGTCGTCGTTAGAATATAAATATTTATTTATATATATAAAAGGAATTGAAAATGACGCGGTAGTTCGATAATTCGATTTCAATTTTCAAATGAATGTACCGGGTGTAAAATAAACCGGATTTTAGTGAAACCAAAAATATTTGAATCTAATTGAGAATATCTTTCCAACGAATCCAAAAAATCAAAATTTCATAGCGGGAATCAAAAGATATGCTCAGTTGAAAATTCAGAATAGTCGCTATGGAATTCAGGCCCTTAAAAATGGAAATTTTGCAAACGACCTCGGTTTTTGACGAAACCACTTTTGTTGGATCCGTGATGTCAATTTATTGCTAGGTTTCAAAATTCAAAAAATTTCGAATAAATATGTGAGCGTAGCAAAGTTAAATGTGTTTTGACTAGTTTTAGTTGAATTCGATCGACTGGAAAATGGCCATTTTTCAAACGGTCTCGGAATTTGATGAAATTAGTTTTTTTTAGGACCATATCATCAATACGAAGCTGGAAAATATTTTTCGGGAATTTTTGGGGTCCGTATATGACCCCAGTAAATTGAAATGTACGTTTAAAATTGAATATATAGATTTATATTTTAATTTAAACTGAAACTGATCGAAACGATCGAATTGGCTTGCGATACATACCCCATTGTGTTCGGAATGGGGGTAATTAGCTACGGGTGACAGTCGTTGGGTTTGATTTGGAGTTTGGATCAATAAATAACAAATTATTGAGTATAAATAATATAAATATAAATATAAATATATATATATATATAAACCCTTGGTCAAAAAAAAATATGGTCAAACCCTATCTCTAATACATTTCATGGTCAACCCGCATAACCTCCATTTCGTTTCAGAAAGAAAACCCCAAATCGAGTTTCCCTGTCGCGCTCATCTTCCACGACCACCGCCCCTTTCAACGTCGCCTCCTCCTCCTTAGCCCGTCGCCTTCACCAATAGGCTTTGTCGCTGCACTGTGCGATGCTTCTGGGGTGTCACAACCACTTGCAGGCCCCATCGCGAGTCGAGCCACTGATGGCGACGTGCAGGAGCTCCAAGTGGTCACCGAAGATGGCGCTCCGATGCCACAGTAAACGTGCGCCAATAGAAAGTGGGATCGCAGGTTTCAAGAGCAGAAGATGGAGTAGGTAATTTAAATTAATAAATTCATTAATTATATTATACAATGTTAATTATATAGGATTGTATAAAAATCTGTATTTTTTTATATAAATTAACATCATTTTAAAATCAGTTTTCTTTTTTATAAAAGCATTATTTTTAAATATGATTTTTCATTGTTTGAAGAGAAGATTTTTCATTGTTTAAAGTTTATATTTTTAATGGAAAGGGCAAGATTTTATTTTTGAAACTAAAAAGCTTTGATTTTTATTTTATAAAGCACTATATAAAAATTTGATTTTTATTTTACAAAGAACAATATAAAAATTTGATTTTTATATATGTGGACATCGATTAAAAGAATTGATTTTTATAGTTAGAAAGGTTAAAAATATAATATTTGTATTATAGAAAGGTTAAAAATATAATCTTTATATTATAGAAAGGTTAAAAATATAATTTTTATATGTGTAGTAAAGTAAAAATTCGATTTTTATATATATGAAGTGAAAGTAAAAATTCGATTTTTATATAAGTAACGGATTGAAAATAGAATTTTTGTATAACGTAGAATTTTTATATAACATAGAATATAAAAATATAATTTTTATTTATGTAGCGATATAAAAATCTGTTTATATATATATATATATATATATATATAGTGAAATAAAAATGTGATTTTTATTTATGAATAGCGTGGAATGTGAGAGTTGGGATTTCAGAAAAATCCAACCCGTTCAGAAATAGAGAATGGAGGAGTGGAACCCTCGGTGGGAACTCCTCACTTTTAAATTTATTTCTAGTTGAATTATATACTAGGATGCAGACGGTGCTTAACAACACCCGACACCTGTCATCCACAAACCATGGATGACTTATTTGTTTGATTGCTGTGTTGTGAAATTTGATTGTGTGATGTGGAATAAAATAAAATATTTTATAGTGGAAAATATTTTATAGTTAAAAATATAATTTTTAACGTGTATATAAAATAAATATTTATAAACAAATCGGCCGATTTGTTTATATACATTGATTTGACTGATATTGATTGGGACGATAAATTTTACACATCGCCCAACTGCACAAATAAAATATGTGTTTGTTGATTTGAAACCCCACACGAGTATTGGGATGAGATTTGATGTACACTAATCCCGATTGTTTAGTTGTATGTCAATCGATGGATTGAAAGACTGTGTAAGCGTTAATTAGCAATATTTAATGCTCGTGCAGTTGTGTGGTGCACTCTGGATGATGGTTGATGATTTATCATTGCTATTATATACATGTGTTGTAGAAAATCCATATAATTAACATTATATGATTATTGATTGGGCCTTATTCCAATTTAGAAAATAAATTCTTGTGTTGAATAGAAAATAAATTCATGTGTTGAATTGAAAACATTTATGTGTTGAATAAAGCCGTGTTGATTAGATTGACGCTAATTTGACGTGAACGATATTTATATCGATTTTATTCATTTTTATAATGAATATAGAAAAGAAAGTGATTTCAAAATATAACGTTTTGAAAATATTATCATTTGTATATCGATGGTGTGAAATATTCAATTTTGATTCGAAATTGAATATGAAGTTGAAATCATTTCGAAAACGAATTTAAAACGATTTATAAAGTATGTTTTAGAAGGAAATCGACGAAATATATATAATATATATATTATATATATATAATGGCCTGAATAGAACGCGCCGCGCCGCGGCAGTTCGCGAATTTCGACCATTGACTTCGAATGGATATTACGGGAGATCCGACCATCCGATTCTCCTAAAACCGGAACCGTTGGGCTCGTATCGAAAAGAGCTTTCTAATGAATATTATAAATTAGAAATCTAATGGTTGGATTTGGAATTATGTCCAAATCAAATTTCGAAAAGGTCGCTGTAAGTGCAGTTCGATGGATGTCGATGGAAATCGTTTGTACGGGCCTTGATAAAATTATTAAAAATAGTAATAATTTGTGTAAAATCATAAGAAATGATTTGTGAAGAATTGGGATGAAAAACACCATATTTGAAAAGATAAAAATAGATTTTTATCGAAATGAACTAGTTTTGAACTAGAATTATAATTCTATTTATTTTTAAAATAAATAAATTGAATTTGTAAAGGGTTTTAAAAGTAACCAAAATTTCCAATAATTGAATTGGAATGGATTTGAATCGAAATTGTCTTTGGAATATTTCGATGTTGGATTTCGTGATTATATAGATATTGTTATGGAAATTTGAAAGATATATTTATATCGTTATTTCCAATATGATATTTGTTGGTCGTAGATTTTGATATTGAATATAAGCCGATATATTTTCTATTCAGAGCCGTGGATTTAATATCAAATGTGATTTGGGTTTGTCGTGAATGGTGTCTTCATTAACACTGTTCTTAAACCCAGTTGAGAAAAAGATTAAATCTTTTTTTTAGGTTTAATGAAGTGTACCAATTAAATGGTATTTAATTGGAATTAAATTTGAATTGATTTTTGGGTTTATCGTAAACGGTGTTTTAAATAACACTTATTCTTTAACCCGATAATTAATGAATGTGATTTTTGGTTTATCGTGAGCCGTGTTTTAAATGACATTGGTTCTTTAACCCAGTTAAAGCCAGGATGTGATTTCCCAAATTAAATAATCATTGTTAGTGATTATTGGGAAGATTAAAACCAAGTGGAGTTTTAATGAATCTTTAACTAGATCGAAATAATCGAGAATGGAGTATCACCAGTTTTGCTCCAGGCGATAGTTAAATCTTTAATCAGATTTGAACGTGAAATGGTAATTGAATTTACCGATAACACCGTGGTGTTATATATGAAGTATGACCAGTTTTACTTCATGGGATGAATAGGTTGGGATTGGGAAATAAAATAAATGATTACTTCGGTGTGGTTCGCTAATCCCGACTAGTTTGAATTGATATTCAAAAGAAGATTAAAGAATAAATTTAAAGAATTTATCTTTGATAAAATTAATGGGAACCATTCCCAAAGTATAAGAATATTTGAATAAAAGAATATTCTGAATTGGAATGAGGCGTATGTTGTGTTTTTGTAGCACTTGTTTATTATATAAGCGAGTTATTCAGAAAAACCGGGTTTATCCCATTCTGAATAACTGATTCGACGTGGTGTCGAGGATGAAGACGGTAGTCGAAGACCAGAGGTCTTCACGTCGTTTAGGTGATTACTGATGATCTTGATTGGGCCGTACACCCAAGAGGAGGGAATCAGTTAGTGATCGTCCAGACGTACTTGGAGATTGATGGATATGCGGGGTACTAGGTGCCTCCGGTTTCGTTCAGACCCAGGACGAACTTGTAAATGGACTGTGTGTCTGACATTGGATTTTATTCTATGTGATTGATTTCTATTAAATATATATCTGTTTGGCGGCGGAGAATTTATTCTCTTGCTTAACGCCTTTCTCTAAGACGTACGAGCTCAGGGGTTATATATTGATGGATATCAAACGCATGGAGTGAATTGCCTGTATGGCATGCCTAAGTGGCAATATGATCACGGCTTCTGTTGAGAAGCAGAGTCTTGTGGTTAACGATTAAAGCACGGCCTGTGTGGCATAGCTTTGTGTAGCGTTGATTCGCGAGCCTCACACCCCGGTTGTGAACCAGAAACGGGAGAAGGATCCAGGGAGGGCATGCATCTCTTTCTAGCTAGAAGTGGCATCAGTGGTTTTATACGCCCTGACGAGTTTGACTTATGTGGTTGTTGCTGTTGCGAGGCGCCTCGGATATATCGGTGACTGTGTGGAGCCGATGGAGTCATTTGGTTCATTTACGCCCCATAGGGCGAGGAGACGTAGTGTTTAGGGTTTCGTCTAATCCACATCGAGTGGACCGGCCCTGTGGCTCCTAAGGGACGATGCGTTCTGTTCCTGAGACTCGGGCTAGACAGTCTCGAATTGGCGACGACTATCTTTCGCCTCGGTTCACAGATGGAAATCCAACTTCCAATACGTGACTTTGCGGTTTTAATTGTAGAACTAGTATGGCGACATGTTATATGGTACCCATGCCGTCTATGATTGATATTTATGATTGAAATTATTTTGACACTATACACTTATAGTAATAAAAGATGAAATTTAGCGTATCAAGCATTCTTTGGCTATTATAAGATAAAACCCTATCCTCCGGCTTATGTTGCATTGTGTGATGGGACCTGGGTCTTATAATAGCTTCAATTTTCTTTATTTAGCATTGCGCTGTTGTTTTATGCACTGGTGTTCTTGGGAGGAAAACCTTCTTGGGAGGAAACCCGTTCCGTGTTAAACGGCGTGGTCCCTTGATTTTCCAAACTTTAAAATAAAGATTAATTTAGTTCTCACACCAGTCACATGACTGACCTGGAGTTTATTGTTTTAACCTAAACTCTGGGTGCCCCTATTTTCCGCACGGGCAGCTAGTAGTTTTGGTTTTGCAGATTTATATTCACAGGAACCTGGTTTACAGCTGGAATGATACCCGGAAAGCTCTGTATCCTTATATCTCTTTCAGTTGTGTATTATATTATTTTTCCGTTGTAGTAATGTATTGTAATCTCTGATATTTAGTGAATGTGTAAAAATCGATTTATACTCTGTATATTCTTGTATTCTAATGGAATTGTTGTAATTAAAAATGAAATGTTCTTCCGTTAGCGTTCCAATTTGTCGTGTTCTCAAAACAGTCAGGGGTTTCGAACGGTCTTGGTCGGTTTAGCGATCGATTCGGATCGAGCGAAATTCCCGATCGTTACATTAAGCATATATATATATTTGTATATATATGTATTGATAGTTTGCTAACTGATAGCATTAACTGTCATATATAAACATTTCATAAGTTTTATGAATGTGCTTTATACACTGATGATTGGATTACACTAGAATGAAATGGACACGGATTGATAGAACCTTTTTTAATCAAATCTACTTATATTCCTCTTATACTTATGTAAGCTGTAATCCTAACACGTGGTCTATGGATTTTGCAGTACAACAGTTGAACTGTATTTTAATTTTGAAATGTTCAAAAGAAAGTAGACACAATACCTATGTATATACATATATATCATTGAACTTAAATACATATATATTGTAATATATAATTTGTTTAGATCCAATTGATGTAATGGATATATAATACAAGTATTTTGATACATGTATGTAAAAACTAATATTGTTTGCCACTACGAATTATGAATTACCTTTAAAGCAATATGTTGTTATATTAAGTCATGGTGAAGTCTTCTAATAGTACACTCATCAATGTCCAATCTCATTGGATGTAGGTAACGCCAAAGCGTTGTGTATCCTTTTATTTTGGTTATATGCGGTTGGAGTAATTGTGGTGCTTCGACTGTATTATTGGGTCTGATTTAACTAAGCCTGCATAATAGTATTTATGGCCTTAGAGACAATAGCATAAATTATTCTATATTATGAGCAAATGAATAATACTGAACAAAATGTTCATCATGCGATCCAAGAGTTATATAAACAATATAATTGAAATAAGATGTCTACCTAAAATGTTGTGTTTTGGGTTTAGCCAAAGCTTGGTCAAGGCATGACTAAATATGGATCTTGGAACACCATTATATATATATATATATATATGTACTGATATATTTATATAAATAGAGGGATGTTAGTTTGAGTGGGAGCGTATTTTAGTTTAAATTACACATTTATGTTAATATAAAACTTTGATTGTCAAAGTTTATATTAAATAAATATTAAAGAAACAGATATTATTTATTATCTACTGTAGATATTAAATAATAAATAACTCCGATAATTTAAATTAATGCTTAAGAAGGATAAATTGAATTAAAATCAAAATTCTTGACTGACATTGAAATTTGAGGATTGTCCTCAAACAATTTAAACGTTATTGTTTTAGAAATAAATAGAGGATCTAAAATAAGTTAAAGTATGACTTCAAACAATTAAGACATAAATGTAATAAAATCTACTTATACATTTCTAATATTAAATATTAGATATAAATCACATAAATGTATGTTGATTTATAGAAATTACAAAAATAAGTAGAAATCAGATAAAAGGACAAGTGGACTTACGATTGAAAATGAAGCAAATGTTGTTGGACTATCCATAGGAAGCAGATTCTTGTTCAATATACTGGCTTAATTAAATAAAATAATTATTATTATGAAATTCCATATAAAATAAAATTATTATAGATCGTGTGCAGACAAGTTTAAATTTCATTTGTAATAAAAGGAATAATTGTTATTCATATTATTTACATGAAATATCTATGGAATTTCACAGATAGTTAATGAACTTTAACTATAATGTACTTGGCATGAATAATTATTGGATTAAATTTAGTGATTTAAATCCAACATACCTTTAGCATTAACAATCAGCCCGTATAAGCAAGAGAGTATATCAAAACTCCATAATGATGGAATTTTGAGACCATTTGATTTTGAATCATATGTAAATCTTGTCTATTAGGCAAAATAACTGAATCATCTTTCACTTGAGATAGTGAATGAGCAATATGTATTGGGTCTCGTACATAATGATGTATATGGAGTAATGAATACATAAACTAGAGGTAGGTTTTATTACTTCATTATGTTTACTGATGATATCAGTAGATACAGATATGTGTATCTTATGAAACACATATTAGAATCCTTTGTAAAGTTCAAAGAATTCAAAGTGGAGATAGAAACCAAATTTTAATTGAAAATATACACTTTTCTGAATGGATCGAAAAAGAGTTAAGCCAACTATTTAATGACTATCCATATGAGCTTGAAATTGTTTCACAACTCCCTCCATCTAGAACACCATAATGAAATGGTTTGTCTGAAAGGATAAATTGCGCCATATAAGATATATATATAATACGATTAATGATAAGTCATATATATTCTCCAACAAATTAAATTTAGAACAACTGCATTTAGTCCTACTAAAATGGTTTTGAAGACACCACGTATGGACTAGGAATTATCCTAGTGTGTCTAATACGATAATTTGGGATGTAAAGACGTTTGTTAAATGTCCTTCCTCTGATAAATTCGGACCAAAATCAAATAACTGTTTTGTGAATATAAATTCTCTGAAAATAAAATGTTTATTGCTTGATTTGGTATCCTTTTGAAGGAGAGCCAGTCTCTAAGACAACGATGGGAATAAAATAGATTTCGAAATGTCTCGAAAACCACAAAATACCATTGAATCTTGTATAGACAAAAAATTGAGTGGGAGTGACACAATAATTCTGATGTTATTTGATAACACAATAATTATTGTAAATGATGTTAGTTTAAAACAAGAAATAAATACTGATTCTAACAAAGAAAATGTTTGGATTAAGAAGTTCATGATTAAAATTAATTCATTGTTGATTGAATGATATACATTGCGATAACAATATGGCTATTGCTCAGGCCTAAAATGTTAAACTCATCATCAATCCAAACATGTATTTTAAGAAATATAATTCTTATGTTAAGATGTTCACAAAAGAAATAAACATATTTGCAAAGTTACAAAAGTTGTAATGTTGCAGACCTACTGAATTAAACTCTGTCGCAGCAGAAGCTTAATAGTCACACTAGTTTCATGAGTATACGATATGTAAATGATTGAATGTAGTGCAAGTGGGATATTGTTAGAGTTTATGCCCTAAAGGAAATCCATTTGATGAGATTGATAACAATGTTGTTGTTGTTATTTCATTTGGAATAAATAATATTCTATTATATTATATTTACTGCATAGTGTAAAGATTAATATAACAGATGTCCTTATAACTATAATAAGGAATTATATAATTCGAATAAGACTTGAATTTGAGATTATATAATATGATAAGCATTATAATTCTTAAATGCCCCTAGTCAAGTTTTATTGTATATATAGGACAACATTTGCAACACCTCGTATTTTCTGTGAACATAAAAGTAACAAAAACAAAGTATACTTAATTTTTAAGAGAAGAATTAAGGGAAACGAGTTACGCCATTGCGTTCGTCTCGGAATTATGCTTGAGATAGAGTCCGAGTTTGCGTAAATCGGACTTCGTATGAAGAAGTTATAGCCTCAGAAGTTTCAGGAATTTAAATAAATTAAAACAGCTCAGATTTAAATTTGAAATTTGAACCACACACCCGAGCTGGGCGGAAAATTTCCCATCTAGGACCCAGTTCGACCAAGGGGTCGACCTGGGGGTCGACCTCCACCCATTTCCAGATCCAAGGACTGGTTTGTTTTTCTGCATTTGGATGCCCGTTCTGACCAGATTTGTTGATCCCTATGCTATTTAAACACCCCCAAACCCCACTTTCTCTCCACACCAAACCATTGTAATTATATGCTGCCTCAATTCTAATTAAAATAAATTAATGGCGTCTCTACTCTACTGAAACCTAAGCTAGAACTAGTGCTTCTTCTTCTTCCAATCTGAATAGGATTACAAGAAAACAACTACAACCCTTTTCCTTTTAGAATTCAACCAAGGTGAGTACAGTTATTTTCAGATATGAAATCTAATTATCATCTTGACATGGCTATAAATCTGAATTTGAGATTATGCACATTCTTGTTTATCAGGTCTGTTTTTCTGTGTAGATATATCTTATTAATATTATAGTAATTATTTTGTATCTCTTCTTTCCTTCTGTTCTATAGCCAGGCTACCATGAGCCTGAGCCAAATCTCATAAGAGATTGACGCACGAATGCTAAATTTGGGAAAAATAGTGAATAATGAATAATTAGACATGACTGATTTGTGACTGATTTGAGGAAAGAACATATGTTGTAATTTAAGATCTGGATCTGGGCATACTATATATGATAGTCTGTGATTCTGAAGAAGGATAATTATTGTGTATATGACTTAGGCGCGAAGATCTATATTATAATAGGATAACTATTAAATGTGAATAGGCCTAAATGGGGATTTTGGATATTTGGCATACACTGAAATCAAAGGCTATAATTTGGCATAATTCGTATTTTATATCATGATTTGGGGTTTTAGAGAATATTCTGTACTGTGTAAATTTAACTAAAATTTGGGGCATATGTTATATTGTGAATTATGACCATAATTTGGGCATGTAAAATTAGGCTTAATTTTATGATTAGGCGAGGTATGTCAATGGAATTTTAAGGGATGATTAAATATGTTAAATTGCCTAATCTGCTGAAACTGAATGCGGTAATTTGGGGTATGAAAATCTGTACGCTCGATCTAAAATTGAGCAAAACAAGCTAATAGAACTTTGACTAATCTGCTGTAGCTTGTATAGATGTTTAATTTGTTGAATTGGCATAATTAGTCTGATATTGGCATAATCTGTGAATGAATACTTTAGCTAAAAATAGAATGCTGAGACACGAGGTTAGACTCTGTTTGCAGTAGAATCCTTCCCAGACCCAACCGGCTTAACCAGCAACCGCAAATTGTCAGTCTAATATGAGAGGTCATAGGCATAGCTAAAAGATGCTTAGACACAAGGTTAGGTCTGGCTTGTGGCAGAAGTCTGCCCGGAACCGCCCGGCACATCCAGTGGCCACAAGCTACCAACCTAATGTGAGAGGTCTGTGCATTAGTAATTAATTAATGCAAATCTAGGATAAATATGATGCCTAAAACATGTTGGGTGGATAAGGTTAAATCAACTGGGCGGATGAATCTAATAAACCCGTTTCGTAAATCTGTAGGCCCAATACAAGGTTAGGTGAAACAATCTGTAAGTCTGTTGTAACGACCCGCATTTTTCAATGATATAATTAATTTATTTAATTATTTCAATAATGGTTTGGTTATTTAAAATGACTATAATTAAATGATATTGAATATTTAATTAAAATAAATAATATATTCAGATTCTGAAATAATCAGAAATAGTGGAATTCACAAATGGTGTGAATTGGATCATTGGTGATATTTAATTCAGTTTAGAATTGAATTAGAATAACGAATATATTATTCGAATGGCAGTTTGAACGTATAATTACAATATAATTATAATCGAGCTCGAAATGGCGCGGCAGTTCGCTATTTGGCGATTTGAACTTCAACTGAATATACAGGGTTTGTTTTAAATCGGATTTCTGTGAAACAAGAAACGTATGGAGCTGGTGAAGTATATTTTTCTGATGGAAGAGAAAAATCGAGATTTCGTCGTATAGATTTTTATTTGTGTCCAAATCAAATTTTAGAAAAGTCGCTATGGGGTTCCTTTATAATTTATATCGATTTATTTATATTTTAAAAGGATTTTTGAATATAAATCGAATATCGATGTAACACTGGATTTGAAATATCCAGTTATAAATCCCAGTGTAGCAGTATGATATTCTATTGTGAATATATACGATAATATTTATTTTTAAATATTAAAATTAATTGTTTTTAAATATATTTATATATTTAAATGGGCTATTTTGAGCTTTAAAAATAGCCAGTTTTTCAAACGACCTCAGAATTCGACAAAACTATTTTTGTTGGTTCCGCAACATCAAATTATTGTTAGATTCCGAGTTCCGTGGTTTTTAGAGTCAGTGTGTGATCGTACGGATTTTTAGAATGAAAAACAGTCAGTATTTCGATGGTTAAAAATACGCTGTGTGAGCAAACGGAGTCGGAATTCGATGAAACCAGTCTCGTTGGGACCGTAATTTCGAACTGAAGGTGCATGTCCAGTTTCATAATTGTTGAATGTCGTATGTGATCAAAGGAATTTTAGAGGACGAATACAAACAGCGATTGCTTAAAAATAAAATAGAATAATCAAATAAAAAAATATTAAAACTCTCCTATAAATATCTCCTAACTTTTCTAACCCTAGTCTTCTAATTCTCTGGTAAAAAACGAATGCGCCGCAGCCTCTAACAAATATATATAGTAAAAATGAGAGGTTGAAAATCAAAATCAAATTGGATAAAATTCCATAAATCATAATTCACATATATTCGGCTCCCTGCAAGTATGCTCTTCCTTTTGGTATGTTTTTATGAAGTTTGATATGTGTTCCGTTGATGTCGTGGGTTCGCGGAGGATCTAGGGTTTGGGTTTATTGGATTTTGGGGCATCGATTCAAACTATTGATATTGGTTTTGGGTTTGTGGTTTGATTTAGTTTCGATTTCGGGTTTTTGAGGAATTTCCGTGCTAAAAGGTGTCGTTCCTTTTTACTGTGTGCGCGCGAAATGTGAGAACAACGGATGGGTTGGGAGGAGATCAAGCTGTCAATGAAGGGTATGGTATTGTTGAGACTTGGATGAGGAGTTTAATGATGAAGCTGGTTTGGGTTTCGGTTGTGGGAATGGTCGAAGGAAGAGGAGTTGAAATGCTCCGCTATAGGTTTCTTACGCGAGGAGCAGGATTGTTTGAGGTATCGGGAAGAAGAAGGATGGTTTGCACAGTACACGTGGATCCAAAGATTTGGACGACGGGCTGGGTAACAGAAAGTCTAGGCCCAATAATTTAAAAAGAAAAAAAATGAAGAGAAAGCCATAAAAATAGTGAGGGAATTTACTGAAGCTTACGGGTATGATTTCCTTGAGGAGAAGAAGCACTGTTCAAATTAGAAAACGGGTGGAGTAAGGCTTACGTGGCCGATGCTTTTGAGGTTATTGAATTAACGTTTATTTATATAATCTCGTTGTAAAATTAATTTGAAAGGACACATTCTTATACACGTATAAAAACCCCAAATGAACACTTTTAGCGTTAGATAACCCAAATTCCTACTGGAGCAATAGAGGAGAACAATTTAAGGAATGGGTTAAGGTTTAAATTTTGTACTTAAGGTTAGGTAAATTAATGACCATTATTTTAATTTGAACGTGTAAAATTGATAACCTCTTCATACGTGATCAGAACTTGATGAAACAAGATTCATTGGAATCGTATGGACGAGAGCTACAACATGGAACCGAATGGGAGTGGATTCAAGCTCGTTATAATTTATAGCAAAATAAATTGTCCATCTGAATCAACAGACGCAAATCGTTATTTAACGGTTAACGCGAAATGTGAGTAAACTCACTAACTCTTCTCAGTTATATTTTTCTAAAGTATTTTTAGAAATGATAAATAATGGTTGTTGCTGTGTGTTGGCTGTTTGGTTGAACTGCTAGTCAGTTGATTGAAAATATAGATAACGATATAAATATAAATCGTTAATCGAATATTGATTCTGTTTAGCAGAATATTTCATAGTAAAATGAAATTGATGTTAATTTATTGTCTAACATCTGTGGATGCAGGGAAACAGGTCGGAGGGACCCAACTGGGTTCCTCAACATTTATTTTACTGTTTTTCATATATTGTGTTATATGATGTGATATGAACTCTGTTGTTGATTTTATATGTTAGAATGATATCGATCATTGTTGTATGGTACGTTAAATACCATAAAGAATACTGGAATGTTAAAAAAAGAAATTTTCAATGTTGTATTGAAAAGAAATATTTATACAGTCAAAAGATTTTAAAAAAAGGGATATTCATTTGAAAATGAATAGAATAGAAAGGGGAAATATTTGTAAAATAAATAGAAAAAGAATAGTTAGATTATCAAAGGGATTATTTATAAAATCAATGGATTTTATAAATAGAAAATATTTTATAAATAAATAGAATTATCAAAAGGGATTTATTTTGTAAACAAATAGATTATAAAAAGGAAATACTTGAAAAAGTGACAAGAATGGTATAAAAGGTGAATTTTACATATGAAAGGTTTAAACCCGTGCTTTGCACACGGGTATAACGTGTTATGGATTTGAAGCAAAGTTTTTAAACAAGAATCTATTCTGACCGATAGATTGAGAAGAATAATTTATAAATAATAATTTATAAATTAAATAAGATATTTATCATTGGATAAATAGAATATATAAGTCGGGACTTATATAGGAAAGTAAGAATCGATTTCAACATCGATAATTGAAACTGAATAGGGACGTGGAGTTAATCAATTAGAGTTAATCAGTTAGAGTAAATCGATTAGATTTAAAATTAATCGAATTAAAATTAACTGAACATAGTTAATCGAATTAGGATTTTATTAAATGTTTGTTATTCAATTAGAGTTGATCAAATATAGTTATTAGAGATAGAGTTAGTCAAATATAGTTATTTAGGATGTGTTGCCATTTCGTACGACTGCTAGCGTATTTCGCAGGGCTGTAGATAGCCTACGGCGGTCGGATGTTTCCTGAGAGAATCAGGTGTAACCATTGTGATCGCTGCAATCTAGAGTCAAGCGAATGGAGTTAAATCGAATATTAGTTATTCGAAATAAAGTTAAAACAGACATAGTTATTCGAATATAAGTTAATCGAATATTAGTTATTCGATAGGAATTAAATAAGTTGAGTTAATCAAGTAAGTTAATTAGGTTAAGTTAATCGAGTTGAGTTAGTCAAGATGAGTTAACCAAACCGAGTTAATCCAAATGACTTAATCCAAAGGAGTTATTCGAAATAGTTTATTCGAATAGAATTGAAGGAGTTAATCGAATATAGTTTATTCGAAAGGAGATAAATCGAATGTAAATCATTCGTAGAGAGTTAATCGAATGTAAATCATTTGAGGAGAGATTATCAAATATAGTTATTCGAAGAAAGTGTTATCGAATATAGTTTATTTGAAAAGGAGTTATCGAATAGAGATTATTCGAAAAGAGAATTATACATTGAATTCGATTATATCGAAATTCGGGAAAGTAATATTTACTTTTTGGTTTTAATCAAGATTTACTTATTTATTTATAAATTAGTGGTTTAGTATTTAGTTAAATCGAGGAATAAAAGTTATATTTTGAAATTTGATATTTAAGAAGAAGGGATTATAACGCTATAGTTATAACCAATGTTTTAAAATAAAGAAGGGGGTTCCTAAATAGAATCCGAGTGTATAAGGAAGTGTTAAAGGTTTGAAAGGTGAACTTTGTCTATTTCGAGGTTAGAAATGTTGTCCAATTAAGGTCTGAGAGGTAATTATACCCCAACTTGATTGACTTCGTTTTTAACTAAGGAATGGGTAAGGTTCGATAGTGAAAATTGATTTAGTGAATTTAGTTAATGGTTTAAATTGGCTTAGTGATGTTTTATTTAAACATCTGTTTTGAAATCAAATGTATAAATTTTGGAAACGTATTCCAAATATTATCAGAGATATTTTCTAATTATAGAAAATGACATGTTGATGAGAAAGAATACTTGAATGACAGTAATACGTGAAGCAGGAATGGAAATGTTTTCCAATGATTGATGACGTATATTTCATAAATTTAGGGAATAAGAGATGTTGAGTATATAGAAAGGGGAAATGAATGAATTAATGATAGATTAAATTAAAAGGATGAATATTGAATGTTGATTGATCGATAGAATTTCCATTTGGAAATAATATCGTTGGTTGCACACCGGTTTTTCTTTGATAGTTAAATCACCGACTATCGAAGTTTTGACCATTTTATCGTCGTCAATACGGAGAGATCAGAATCAGATGCATTATCTGAAAACCACTCTGTATGGACGTTAGCGTTGCGATCAAATATTGAAGACAGAGTTATGCAAGGGCTATCCTATTTACAGAATAGTGCCTTCGGTTTGTCCAGTTCAAGGACAAACGTGAGTGGACGAATGTCTGACAGAGTATATCTAACAGATTGTGTAAGTTGATCTCTTCAAACGTACTTACCTTTGGTGGCGGAGGAATTCGTTTCTCTTAGCTTTATACCTATTGTATTTTTAAGGAAATCAATTTGTGATTTGGCTGGTATGACGATGTGGCATTCAAAGTGAATTGTGGTCAGATATTCCAAAAGATACGTTTTGACCTCAAGCCTCATCAACCAGGAAATGACAGAAATCGGGCAGGCAGCACGGCTAAGTGGGTCGCTCCCATTAGGGTGTATATCACCTATCTAGAGAAAATCCAATTCATTCTTTTGTCTATTCGATGCTATCCCTTTTCGGGAGACGGTGGGTAGCTCCCAACCGTTGGTGATATACATTCGATACACTCAAGTGAAATGAGGGGTCGGTCATGTGTGGGCCGGGTTGCAAGACGTTCTTGTTGAACCCAGTGTATTCGCCTCTAGAGATACACTATCGGTAGGTGGTCCCATACCGTGTCATAGTTGTAACCCAATCTCCAATAAGCGCCCGTGGTTTTGTTTGTATACCATATATGTGGAACGTGAGATGCAAGCGTTCTGCTAGATTGTTAATTACTTGTGATTAGACATTATTATAATATCAGAGAAGTAGTGATTTCCAAAACTGTTTTGGGTTATCGTAAGGTAAAAACCGTCCGTGTTTATGTGTGGATCGGTCTTATGATTATCTTTTCTTTTGAAAAGGATTTTGAAAAGTTAAACCAAATGATTTGAGTTTACTCACACCAGTCCCATGACTGACCCAGAGTTTATCTTGTTTTGTTTTCCCTAAACTCTTGGGTGCCTAAATTTGTACGAGCAGTCAAGTAGTTCAGGTCTTTACAGATATACTTGGAGGAGCTTGAAGCAGGAGGCTTCAGGATTATATAGCTATTGTTATTTCCGCTGTATGTAAGTGTTGTACTCTGATAATGTTATTATACTGTTTTATTGCAAAGTTATGTTATATATTATATTTTGTTTGTTCCGCTGTGAGATTCGTGTTTACTCTGATTGTGTTCTTCTTCTTCTTCTATTCTAATTTTCTATCTTATCTATTCTCACCATCTAACTTCTTTCTATTAATGATCTGGAATGTTCGATGTCTAAATAGTCAACATGGTAGTTTTGTGTTGATTTTCTGGGTCGAAAATCCCAGTTCGTTACATCTGTTTATCTGTAAATCTGATCCGTTAGTCTGAAAACTTGTTAACCTATATGTCTGGTATGAGAACTAGTTAATCTGAACTTTGTACATATGAAATCTATAAGCAAGTTAATCTGAAATCTGTTAGTCTAGGGACACAAGGTTAGGAGGGGTAATTACTTGGGTCATTTGTTGTGTGGAACCCATATTAGTCAGTAACCCTTTTCTGGTATCAAAACTATGACCCAACACTAGGAAGGGTCCGGGCATTCTTACTGAACTAATTGTAAGAGGTTCACTCTGATAATGGAGAGTGGTGTCGATGGCGCATTCCAACTGGGTCATGTGCGTGCATGGATCCGGTCTGCTCTGAGGATGTAAGACACCGTGACATCTGTAAATTGGTCTGTGTCTATAGGGTGCCACTTTAGGGAATGATACACCCTTCTGTGGGGCCGGCACAGGGTATTTATGTATTAGGGAGCTAATTGCTTGGGGTAGAATTTAGGGTACACCTAGTTCTGTCTATTTCTGTTAGTGTACCTTCTGTATCTGTTGGGGTGGTAAAGGCCCATTAGTTGGGATGGTAAAGGCCCATTATTAGCATTCTGTTTCTATACCTTCTGTCTCTGTTGGGGTGGTAAAGGCCCATTAGTTGGGGTGTAAAGGCCCAATATTAGCATTCTGTTTCTGTACCTTCTGTCTCAGTTGGGGTGGCAAAAGCCCATTACTAGCATTCTGTTTCTGTAGAGATTATTTTGTTTCTATTTCTATTTAGACAGTAGGGTAATACCTAATCCTGTTATACTAAGTATTAGTGCCGAGAAGTACGATATAGGTAAGAAGCATATCTTGGTCTATATCATTCTGTTTCTTCTGTTTAACTTAAGCATACCTGCTACTCTTATTGTTGTAATCTCTCATCCAGCTTTATTTACATGTCATGATACTACTATCTGTTTATATGCTAAAAGTTATTGGACTCGCCATACTTTATGTCTGACCTCGTTTGTTTTCGCCTCTTTTGCTTTCCGTTCACCCCGCCCCCTGGGTGGAAACATAGGAGCTTGATTTATATTCTCTCTACTTGAAGTGCCTAAAGTATTTCTTGGCTTTGACTCTACCTTCTTATGGCAGTTTATGTTGGGGATTATGGTTTCAAAAATTGTGCATTCTGAAGGATTTTGGTATAAGACTGATACTTGTGTAACACCCCGTAATTTTATAACATTAAAATTCACAAATTAAAGTATACTTAATTTTTAGAAAAGAATTAAGTGAAATGGGTTGCGCAGAGAAGTATATATATTGATATATATATATATATATATATATATATAAATTAAAAATTAAATAAATAAATATGCGAAAAAGTTCAAAACAGCAAATTGGGAGGGGGAATAACCAAACTGATCCATTTTTGAGGTCGACCCAAGCCCTGCTGGGTCGACTAGGGGTTAATCCAGGGTGTTTGTTGTCAACCCGTGGCCCGATTCGCTCAAATGCAGATTTTGCATTTGATTGGTTCTCATGGTTCAGGGTTAATCTCATGTTCCTAAATAACTTCCTACACCTATAAATACATCCTAATGCTAACCCTAAACCTAATTAAAATAGAATAGTTACCGTCATACCGTCGCCATGGAAATCAATGGAGCCACCGCCAACTAAGAAAGAAGAAAAGCAAATTCAATTCTAATTCTCTCAACTCTAAAGCAAAGCAAAACTCTCTCTTTTCTTCTCTAAATTGTGAGTATGATGATCTTAACAAGATTATTATCATTTTAATTAGGTTGAGTTATGAATGGATTATGAGTAGATGATGTGAATTATCATATATGTTGTTGTAAACCCCTTTTGCTATCATGTATATTGTAAATCCAATGTTATGTGATGATGATATCATATATGTTGTAAATCATGCTATGATGATGTTATGTATGTTGATAGTTTCTATGCTAAGTTGTGATGAATCATACATGTTAAAAAGGCCATGATATTACCATCTATGCTATTTAGTTCATATTAATTAAATCATCATGTTTGGGTTATGTTGATCTATATGACAAGTCACATATGCAAGTTAGATTGATTAGAAAAGTTATGAACATATACGAAGACATCTATTTTGACATCTAGAATTATGCTATGACATATGTGATATCTTATGCTAGTTCACACCATCATTAGGTTGCCTAAAAACCCCATATGCAAGTTTATGTATAGATTTGGGCTATGATCATATCATATAAATTGAGACATTTAACAAGTTGACACCTTTTGATCCTTAACATGTGTAGTTTATGCAAGTTTCACCCCTATTATGATTAGATTTATTTTAATTGTCTATATGTTGTGATAATTTATCTTTGTGCTAGGTGTTAGACTATACAAGTCTAGCCTATATTATGTGTTGAATAAGCGAACGTATAAATGTGGGGTAGGGGTAATATTAAGGATTTAATATTAAAAAGTTGGGGTGCAATTGATATGATTTTGCATGCCATAAGTGGATGGCCATAATTGAGTAAATTATGGACATCATTAAAAGTTGACTTAATTAATAATTTGAATAGGGAATTATTAAAACTGGGGTAAAAGATTTTAAGTGTTAATCAATGCTTAGGACACGAGGTTGGACTCGTTTGTGACGTAAACCTGCCCGAACCCGCCCGGCAAATCCAGTGGTCACAAATGTCAGCCCAATGTGAGAGGTCCTAGGCCTAAACTAAAGCATAACGGTTGTAAAGACACGAGGTTAGACTCTTTTATGGTGTAAGACTGCCCGGACCCACCCAGCAAATCCAGCTGCCATAAATGCCAGTCTAATGTGAGAGGTCTTTATGAGGTTATGGCCTGAATGAATTAAGAAATACTTAACCAGATAAACATGTAAGGTGGGACATGGGGGTTAAGTAGGTGCCTTGGGTGGCATGAGGAATCTAGGGGGTGCCCTTAGTGGCATGTTAAATACGATTAGTAAGACTTAACCAAACACACATGTAAATGAACATGACTAAGAGGGTTAAGTGGGATATACTAGTGACAAGCTTAGGTGGGTAGCTTGTAGGGGCCCATTTCGACCAGTATCCCAAACGTATCTTTGTGGCTCGACCCAAGTCGAGGACGGGACACACATGCTGGGTTCGACTGTAAGAGGCCAAAACGGGGAGCGGTGGCAACGCAAGTCCAACGGGTTTCGTATGCGTGTGTGGACCCGGGCTGGTAGGTAAGACGTTGTTGCATCGTGTAGGTATAAGCCGTGCATTCTCAAGTTGTATCGGGTTGCCACTTTAGGGGAGTGATACACCCCACTATAGGGCCAACACGGGTATCTACGAGTAGGGAGCCGATCGAAAGTGGGTAGTGGGGTACACCTAGTGGAGATAGGGGCAGACGACACCTATGTAGTTAGCTAGGGGTACGTAAGGCTATTTATAAAGTTTCTGTGTGAAGCAAGTGGGATCAAACAATAGGGTGACTGGTGTGGTGCAGTGTAGTAATGTGTGGTGCAGTGTAGTAATGTGCGGTGCAGTATAGTAATCATTCGTTAGTAATTAGGTGTGCCTTTACCGTTATCTTTAACGTTATCTTAAACGCTATCTTTATCTTCCTAAGAGTTCATAGACATTTACTTGTCTTCCAGCTTATGCCTTAGTCTAGTTATTTTGATAATAGTATTGTTAGAATTATCATACTCGCCAGACTTTATGTCTGACCCCCTCTATTTCTATCCTTTTTCCCCCTCCAGGTCCTCAGGTTGGGCCCAGCTCTAGTGGAGTTTGATTGAATTGCTTCATCTCTCTTTGGAAAGATTGGACCATTGAAGTAAAGTCCAGCTTGTTACCTTTTTAATGTCTATTTATGTAATGGGATTATGTATTTTGTTTTTATGAAGATGGATATTGTACTTGGTTATGATCTATGGTTTTATGATGTAACAAACATGTTTAATTTCCGCTGCAATAAAATGAATTTTTAGATTTCCAAGTACTATTTATTATCTGTCTTGTTGTAATTTTTCTGTTCTATATTCACTTATAACCTCCATGGAAGTTAATGCATTCCCTTTGGGAGTGACATTAATGGACGTAGGGTGTTACAACTTGTGTACTTGGGTTTTGGTATTGTAATTTTGAAGGATGTAACCAAACTTATTTCTGTTTTTGCTGTAATAAAGTTATAAATTTTTCAAGTACTATTTTACATATCTATCTTGTAATATTCTGTTTTGTTTACTTATAATGCTTCATGGAAGTTAATGCATTCCCTTTGTGAATGACATTAACGGACATGGGGTGTTTCACTTGGTATCAGAGCTGAAGGTTACCAGATTTGGTGAAAAGTTTTTGAAAACTATTTTCAAAAAGGTTTTAAAAAGGAAGTATTTTCAAAAGTAAAGTTTATTTTAAAAAAACATAATCCCCAAAAGCCATATATCTGTCTTTTGATTCTCCGTTTTGAATCTCTTCCCTTTTCTTTTCAGCATGTCTGGGGTACCCGAGATACCTGAGGCCATACCGATACCAACCTAGTTCAGAAGGTATCTGGAGGCTAGGGCCACCACCGCAGGCCCAGCAGACGTTCCTCCTCCCCTAGCTGCAGCCGCTCCTCCTCCTCCCCCTCCCCGCGTTGATACTTTTTCGAAGATATGCAAAGACTTTCGGGCAATGGGCGGGAAACCTTTTCACAGATCAGAGACGTTTATTGAAGCTCGAAATTGGCTTAAGGAGGTGGAAGATTAGTTTGGTATCTTCGAGATAGAAGGTGGAAGGAAGGTCCAATTAGCTGCTTGGTTAATGAAGGGCGAAGCCTCGTTTTGGTGGGAGGTCACGAATGGAGAGCGTCCAGTGGAGACATGGATGGATTTCAGGCATAGGTTCGAGATGAAATTTCTCTCACGAGCAGAAGAGAATTTATACACGGAGAGATTCTTGGCGTTGAAGCAGGGGAATTTATCAGTAAAGAAGTACGTTAACAAGTTCAATCAGTTGGCGAGATTTGGCTTAGACTTGGTGAACACACCTGAAAAGAAGGCCTTGAGATTCGTTAAAGGTTAGAATGAGCCGCTACACGGGTTGGCCATGACCTACATTCCTATGGGGGCTACCATCGAGAAATTGGTTGACATGGCATTGATGCATGAAGAGGAAGACAAAAGTGAGAAAAAAGAGTAAAAGCTTGAAGGACAACAGAACAAGAAAGCGTGACACAAAAAGGAAACACAAAAGAAGGATGAAAATTCTGAAGATAAGAAGGAGAAAAAGTGCTTTACTTGTGGAAGCTTGACTCATCTAAACAAAGATTGCAGAAAGAGGAAGGGCATTTGCTTCAACTATGGTGAGATGGGACACTTCACTAGGGACTGCCCAAAGAAACGAGGGCAAGGGCAGAGGACAAGACCTACTTTTGAAGGGCAGGTGAATGCTCACATGACTGGTGGATAGGATAGAGATAGGAAAATTTATGTAGAAGGTTTAAATTTCCTTATCTGATTTTTGAGTTAAAACTCTTTTTGATTGTGACATTTTGATTCTGTAATTAAGACTCTGCACTTTAATGCTAGGCTTGTTAACGATCCCGCTATAGTCTCAAACCCCGTAAGGATTATGACTCACCTGTTTGTGATAGGTTGGGTTTTCGGGGTATCTGTGTTGGGCGTTAAGTTGACTATGATGCATACATTATGGGTTTTGTGGGATATGGTGGGGTTTTATTATGCTTATTTTCCTAAGAATCATTTGATAATCTAATCTGTACCAGTAGTCTATAAGTATCTGAATATTTCTGAAAAGGATAGGTTTTTTTTTACTCAAAGCGTGAAGTAGATTTCTAGTTTTGACATTGTTTAATGTGAGTAATTCTCTGAGTGCCAATTTGATGTTGATTTCGGTCTTCGGAGTTGATACTTAGGGATTTATTCTATTAACCAATGTCTAATGGGAACATAACTTTTCTTTTAATTGTACTTGCTTCTATCACTCGGCTGTATCCTATCGATCGAGTCTTCAACCTTTAGGTATAAACTAATGGGTGTAAACATGTGTTTGAGACATGTTATGTTTGATGGTTGCAAGTGGATGCAGGTGGTTGCTCGTGGATGCATACAACACACTAGGCACTAGATCGGCTCAAAAACACTCTCATACTGCATATGGATGTGTGCGCATTTTTCAATTTTTGTGGATGCAAAATGATTGACTCATCACATGGATGTTGCATTTGGATGAATGGTTATGCACTCTTATAGAAATAATGTGTATCAAATAGGATTTCTTGCATACATAATTGGACTCATGGCACTAACATAATTTGCATTAAGGAGATCAACTGAATCAGTAGACCGCCTGATCTTTGCATTAGATAAGAGACATATACACACACTTTTGCATATGTTCATACAACATTAGAAGTTTTCTAAGGACAGTGGATGCTTGTGGATGATGGTTGAGTAGATGGGTGATTGGATGGTAGGACACATTCTTCTTAACTTGAAGAGTAACAAAACAAAGTATACATAATTTTTAAGAGGATAATTAAGGGAAACGGGTTACGCCATTGTGTTCGTCTCAGAATTCTGCTTGAGATAGAGTCCGATTTTGCATAAATCAGACACTGTATGAAGAAGTTATGGCCCTCAGAAGTTTCAGGAATTTAAATAAATTAAAACAACTCAGACTTAAGTTTGAAATTCAAACCACACACCCGGACTGGGCGGGAAATTTCCCTCCTAGGACCCAGGTCGACCAGGGGGTCGAGCTCCCCTCCATTTCCAGATCCAAGGACTGGTTCGTTTTTCTGCATTTGGACGCCCGTTCTGACCAGATTCATTGATCCTACGCTATTTAAACAACCCCAAACCCCACTTTCTCTCTACACCAAACCATTGTAACGCTATGCTGCCTCAATTCTAATTAAAATAAATCAATGGCATCTCTACTCTGTTGAAACCTAAGCTAGAACTAGTGATTCTTCTTCTTCCAATCTGAATAGGATTAAAAGAGAACAACTACAACTCTTTTTCTTTTAAAATCCAACTAAGGTGAGTACAGTTATTTTCAGATATGAAATTTAATTATGATCTTGACATGGCTATAAATCTGAATTTGAGGTTATGCACATTCTTGTTTATCAGATCTGTTTTTCTGTGTAGATCTATCTTATTAATATTATAGTAACTATTTTGTATCTCTTCCGTCCTTCTGTTCTATAGCCAGGCTACCACGAGCCTGATCCAAATCTCATAAGAGATTGACGCACGAATGATAAATTTGGGAAAAATAGTGAATGATGCATAATTAGACATGACTGATTTGTGACTGATTTGAGGAAAGAACATATGTTGTAATTTAAGATCTGAATCTGGGCATACTATATATGATAGTCTGTGATTTGGAAGAAGGAGAATTATTGTGTATATGACTTAGGCGCAAAGATCTATATTATAATAGGATAACTATTTTATGTGAACACGCCTAAATGGGGATTTTGGATATTTGGCATACACTGAAATCAAAGGCTATAATTTGACATAATTCGTATTTTATATCATGATTTGGGGTTTTTAGATAATATTCTATACCGTGTAAATTTAACTAAAATTTGGGGCATATGTTATATTGTGAATTATGACTATAACTTGGGCATGTAAAATTAGGCTTAATTTTATGATTAGGCGAGGTATGCCAATGGAATTTTAAGGGATGATTAAACCTATTAAATTTCCTAATCTGCTAAATCTGTTGTAACTGAATACGGTAATTTGGGGTATGAAAATCTCTAGACTCGATCTAAAATTGAGCAAACAAGCTAATAGAACTTTGAATAATTTGTTGTAACTTATAAAGAAGTTTAATTTGTTGAATTAGCATAATTAGTCTGATATTGGCATAATTTGTGAATGAATACTTTAGCTAAAAATAAGAATGTTGAGATACGAGGTCAGACTCTGTTTGCGGAAAAAGCCTGCCCGGACCCAACCGGAACCAGCAACTGCAAATAGTCAGTCTAATGTGAGAGGTCGTAGGCATAGCTAAAAGATGCTTAGACATGAGGTCAGGTCTGGCTTGTGGAAGAAGTCTGCCCGGAACCACCCGACACATCCAGCGACCACAAGCTACCAACCTAATGTGAGAGGTCTATGCATAAGTAATTAATTAATGCAAATCTAGGATAAATATGATGCCTAAAACGTGTTGGGTGGATAAGGTTAAATCAACTTGGCGAATGAATCTAATAAACCCGTTTCGTAAATGTGTAGGCCTAATACAAGGTTAGGCGAAAGAATCTGTAAGTCTGCTAATCTGTATATCTGATCCGTTAGTCTGAAAACTTGTTAACCTATATGTCTTATCTAAGAACTAGTTAATTTGAACTTTTTACATCTGAAATCTGTAAGCAAGTTGATCTGAAATCTGTTAGTCTGGGGACACAAGGTTAGGAGGGATAATTACTTGTGTCATCTGTTGTGTTGAACCCATATTAGTCAACAACCCTTTTCTGGTATCAAAACTATGACCCAACACTAGGAGGGGTCCGGGCACGCTTACTGAACTAATTGTAAGAGGTTCACTCTGATAATGGCGAGGGGTGTCGATGGCGCATTCCAACCGGGTCATGTGCGTGCATGGATCAGGTATGTTCTGAGGATGTAAGACACCGTGACATCTATAAATAGGTCTGTGTCTATAGGTTGCCACTTTAGGGAATGATACACCCTTCTGTGGGGCCGACACAGGGTATTTATGTATTAGGGAGCCGATCGCTGGGGGTAGAATTTAGGGTACACCTAGTTCTGTCTGTTTCTGTTGGTGGACCTTCTATCTCTATTAGGGTGGTAAAGGCGCATTAGTTGGGGTAGTAAAGGCCCAGTATTAGCATTCTGTTTCTGTACCCTCTATCTCTGTTGGGGTGGTAAAGGCCCATTAGTTAGGGTGGTAAAGGCCAAGTATTATCATTCTGTTTCTGTACCTTTTGTCTCTGTTGGGGTGGTAAAGTCCCATTACTAGCATTCAATTTTTGTAGAGATTATTCTATTTCTGTTTAGACAGTAGGATAATACCTAATCTTGTTATACTAAGTATTAGTGCTGAGAAGTAAGATATAGTTAAGAAGCATATCTTGGTCTATATCATTCTGTTTCTTCTGTTTAACTTAAGCATCCTGCTACTCCTATTGCTGTAATCTCTCATCCAGCTTTATTTACATGTCATGATACTACTATCTGTTTATATGCTAAAAGTTACTAGACTCGCCAGACTTTATGTATGACCTCGTTTGTTTTTGCCTCTTTTTCTTTCCGTTCCCCCTAGGTGCTCAGGGTGGAAACATAGGAGCTTGATTCATATTCTCTTTTCTTGAAGTGCTTGAAATATTGCTTGGCTTTGACTCTACCTTCTTATGGCAGTTTATGTTGGGGATTATGGTTTTAAAAATTATGCATTCTGAAGGATTTTGGTATAAGACTGATATTTATGTACTTGGGTTTTGGTATTGTAATTTTGAAGGATCTATCCAAACTTCTGTTTCTGCTGTAATAAAGTTATAAAATTTTCAAGTACTACTTTATGTATCTGTCTTGTAATATTATGTTCTATTTACTTATAATGCTTCATGGAAGTTAATGCATTCCCTTTGTGAATGACATTAACAGGCATGGGGTGTTTCAACAATAAAGCGTTGAGACTAGTATATTGATTGACTGATGATCACATCTCATTTATCATTAATATACATGATTTTAAAGTCAAGATATAAATACATATTGGAGAATAGCGTATTGGGGTGACCCACCATGAAATAACTACATGGAATATAATTAACATTATTATAAGTTATTCTCATAGTGATAGTGATGTAATGGCCCTCAGACCTGAAATCATTATAATTTTATTTGAGGATTTTTGTGTTTTGATGTCAATCTAAAGTTATCCGTAACAGAGTAACGATAACGGTGATTATTGGATACATCTTGAATCGAATGAAAATTATGAATGATCTAGATGGAATTTAACCCTACGATATATTCGTAGTGATATCCATGGGCCTCTTGATTGAGTAAGACTGTGAAATGCATGGCCGTGCTCAAATATTAATTTGTTTTAAATCGTCTACTCATCGATCAAGAAAAACGGATTAAATTATAAAGAGGGTGATATGATCCATGCCTTGAGTTTAATCCTGGATATAACGGTTGAAAGGATTAAATTACAATGATACACTAGTCACGGAAAAGTTGTATCGAATCGATAATTTTATTATAACTTGGGTAGTAGCGACATATTGCCAGATGCCAATCACTGTTTATGGTTTTAAATACGATCAGAAACCATTGCCAACGTTGTACTAACCTATAAGGTCACACAAAGGAACGTTACAAAGGAGAAACTAATTTGAACAAATAAAATATCAATTTTTGGATATTTTGTTTGGGATTGGAATGGATACTGGGATGGATCCTATTTTAAGGTTAACACTTGTATTTTAAAAGGGGTTTTCTTTCTTATAAAATATATGACTTAACCTAAGCAAGAGTGGGTTAGATCAGATCGCTCCACTCATATTTTTATTCCTTTCCAAAACCCTAAAATTGGTCATGGCGGCTAGCACCGCATTCATTGACCTCTTTTTCAATTTGATTGATGATAGGGACGTTCCAGTGGACTTCTCTAGAGGCTCTACACTTGGAGGGCTCCAGATTTGATTCCTCCATCTCTTCTCTATTTCGAAGACGATATGGTTTCTGTCGGTTCAGTGCATTTGCTTCGTGAATTTTAATCCAAGATTTATATAAGTTTTGATTTAATTTCTTGCTAAGAAGTTGTTAAAATATAGTAGTGCAACCCGATTTGATCGGATTTTCCCAACAGTAATTCCCAGATTGTATGGATATTTTCTCTAATTGTTCTAAGGGTTTAAGTTTCTGCTCAAATGTGCTTCATTATTATTACCTGTTGTTCTATTATATTTTATCCTTGCGCTGTGACTTATATGACAGGTTCGTTTGGGTTTACTTCCCTTGATGATCTTCCACAGATGCCTGACAAGTCGTTCAATGCATCATTCCTCTCTTTTAGTGCAGGGGTTGTGGGCGGTTGTCACATACACACACAAACGTATAAAATCTGTAATGACCTGCATTGGCAGAGGTATTATAATTAATTAATTTAATTATATTAATAGTGATATAGTGAATTAAATGGTCTGGAATTAAATAATGATGAATATTTAATTAAAATAATAAATTAAATAATATATTTAATTCTGAAATAATCAGAATTGGCTGAAATGATGATATGGTGTGAACCGGATCATTTGTGATATTTAATTCAGCTTGGAATTGAATTTGAATAACGAATATATTATATAAATGACAGTTTGAACATGGAATTATAGTACAATTAAAATCGAGCTCGAAATGGCGCTGCAGTTCGTTATTTGGCGATTCGAACTTCAAGTGAATATACAGAAGCCGTTTTAACTCGGATTTCTGTGAAACAAGAAACGTATGGAGCTGGTGGAGTATATCTTTCTAGTGGAAGAGAAAAATCGGGATTTCGTCGTGTAGATTTTGATTTATGTCCAAATCAAATTTTAGAAAAGTCACTGTGGAATTCTTTTATAATTTATAAAGGAGTTATTTATATTTTAAAAAGGAATTTCCATATAAAATGAATATCGGGTTGACCCAGAAGTGAATATCAAGTTAGAAATTCATATAGGAATATTCTAGAGCTGAACGATATCATATGTGGATATATACGATAATAGTTATTTATTTATATTTAATTTAATTATATTTAAATATATTTATATATTTAAATGGGTCATCCAGAGCTTTAAAAATAGCCAGTTTTGCAAACTAAGTCGGAATTCGACGTAACTAATTTTGTTGGATTCATAATGTCAAATTATTGTTAGATTTCCAGTTTCGTGATTTTTAGAGTCACTGTGTGGTCGTACGGATTTTTAGAGTGAGAAACTGTCAGTATTTCGACAGTTAAAAATACGCTATGTGAGCATACGAAGTCGGAATTCGACGAAACCAGTTTCATTGGGACCGTAATGTTGAACTGTAGCTGCATGTCAATTTTGGTGATTTTTGGGTATCGTATGTGGTCACATGAATTTTAGAGGACAACTAAAAATAGCGTTTGTTTTAAATTCAATATAATATTCAATAAAAATATATTATATATTTCCTATATAATACCCTCATTCACCCTAAACCTAATTTTCCCATTTCGATAGTCAACCAGAGAAAACCGCCGTCATATTTCTTCCAGTAATTTTTCTTCCAGTAATTTTTCTTCCTCTTCACAAATTCATATCAAATAGGATAAAATCCTATAAATTAGCAAACGTGTATAAATGAGTTGCAGAAATCAATAGCTTCAAAGCCGTATGAGTATTACATGGTTGGATCAGTTTTTCCGTTCACTGGAAATAGAAATGGCAAGCTAGGGTTCACGTGTTCCAGTGATTCGAACTTCAAATCGCGATTTGAAGGTTGGATTAGTGCTCAGAAATTGAATAGCAGCTTGTTGGAATTGTTTTGAAGGATTCCATTCTGAGTTATGTCGCTGGAAAATACTGTACGGGTGTGGTGAGATCTGAAGTCGCGATGCGGAATGGAGATCAAATGAGGGAGGGTTGGCGAGGTCTTGTGGAGCTTGAGAGGAGAGGAAGCAAGGCGATTTCAGTTGTTGATTTCGTCGAGAGAGGGAGGAGCGATGTGGGTTTGAAATTGTGGAAATGGTGAGCGAAAAATCCAGGAGCTGAGTTGTGCGATTGGGGGAGATGGAGTTTTACGGGTCTGGTAAATTTAAAAGAGGTAATGGGCCATGGAAAAAGGTTAAAGCCCGATTAATTATACAAGGGAATTTCTTTCATTTTAAATAACATTGTTCAAACTTATAAATTCAATAACTTCTCCATGCGGTATCGAAATTCAGCGAAACAAGATCCGACAGGATCGTATGGACGGACACTACATGATGGAACTGACTGGAAGTCCATCGAAGCTCGTTACAATTTATAACAAAATAAATTGTCCGTCTGAATCAAGCGATGGTTATCGTTATCAACGATGATCGTCCAATGTGAGTAAATATCACTAACTCTGAACAGTTTATAATTTCATGTTGTATTTTTAGAACTGTTAAATATTGGCTGATTGACTGTGTGTTGACTGTTTGATTGAACTGCTAGTCAGTTAGTTGAAATTCTAAATTTGATTCTGTTTAAACAGAATATATCATATGGAACTGAAAGTGATGTTATCTATATTGTTTAACATCTGTGATGCAGGGAAACAGGTTGGAGGAACCCAACGGGGTTCCTCAACATTTATTTTACTATTATTCATATATTGTGATATATAATATGTTGTCGATTATATGTGTTTGGACGATACTGATCATCGTGATTTGATATGTTGAATACCATAACATACTGAAATATTGATAAGGGAATATTCTCAAAGTGATATTTGAAAATAAAATATTTATAAATGGAATATTTATAAATAAGGAATATTTATAAATTGGAATATTTATAAATAGGAGATATTTAAAAAAGAATTATTTCAATGTATATTGAAATAAAGAGATTTTTATAAAATCAATAGATTTTATAAAAGGAAATATTTCGAAAGTAAATAAAAGGGGAAATGTTAATAAAACGAATAGAGTTTTATAAAAGGGAAAAATGTTAATAAAACGAATAGAATAGAAAAAAGGAAATAACTAGAGTAGAATAAATAAAGATATACAAGGAAATATTTGTAAACCATTTACAAATAGGATTGAAAAGGAAATAGTGTAAAACCATTAGCAAATAGATTAGAACGAGGAAGGTTTGTAAACCATTTAAAAATCAATCAGAAAGAGAAATGTTTGTAAACCATTTACAAATGAGATTGAATAGGGGATATTTGTAAAACCATTTACGAAAAGAATTAAAAAAGGGGAATCATTTGTAAAGTGAAGAACCGTTACTAAAAGTAAATCTTTATAAATGAATAGTTTAATCGAGTTAAAAGGAGTTAATCGATGTTAGTTTAATCGATTTGAGTTAAAGCAAATGAGTTAATCGAATATAGTTTATTCGAATAAAAGCAAATGAGTTAATCGAATATAGTTTATTCGAATAGATAATAAAAGGAGTCAATCGATGTTAGTTTAATCGATTTGAATAGAAGCAAATGAGTTAATCGAATATAGTTTATTCGAATAGAAGCAAATGAGTTAATCGAATATAGTTTATTCGAATAGATAGTAAAAGGAGTTAATCGAATATAGTTTATTCAAATAGAATAAAGGAGTTAATCGAATATATAGTTTATTCAGATAGAATTAAAAGAGTTATCTAATATAGTTTATTCGATAGGAGTTAAGTGAATAGAGTTAAAGTCAAATCATAGGAGTTAAGTAAATAGAATAAATTGAATAGAGTTATCGAATATACCTTATCGAAGGAAAGAATTATCGAATAGAAAAGATTTGAAAGAGAGTTACATAAGGAAGTGTTAAAGAATTAGAAGGGTGAAAATTTTCTATTTCAAGGTTAGAAACGTTGTTCAGTTAAGGTCTGAGAGGTAGTATTACCCCAAATTGATTGACTTCAATTTTAACTAAGGAGTGGTTAAGGTTCGATAGTAAAAGATGGTTAAGTGAATTTAGTAATTAAAGGAAATGGTTTGAGTTGGCATCGTGATGGTTTGTTTAAACGTCTGTCTAAGTCCAATGAAGAAGCTTTGGAAATGTTTTCCAAATAAGAAACCAGAAATGTTTTCTAATAAAGAAAACAAGAAATGGAAATGTTTTCCATTGTTAATAACGTATATTTTCCAAATTTAGAAAATAAGAAATATTGAATATAGGGAAACAGGAGATAAGTAAATTAATGAAATAAAGATATAAATGTTGAATGATGTTTGATCGATATAAATTTCCATTTGGAAATAATATCGTTGTTTGCACACCTGTTTTTCTTCGATAGTTAAATCACAGACTATCGAAGTTTTGACCATTTTAACGTTGTTAATATGGAGAGACTGGTTGGATTATTATCCAAAGAACCACTCTGTATTGGCATAAGCGTTGCGAATCATATATGCCAAAGGAAATTGAAGACGGAATTATGCAAGGGCTATCCTGTTTACAGAATAGTGCCTTCGGTTCATCCTGTTCCTGGATGACTTGTATGGACGGATGTCTGACGAAGTATTTCCAGACGATCACATATATTGATTTCCCCAACCATACCAAGAGTGGAAGCGGAGAAGGAAACTTCTTTTAGCTAACACATAATGTATGGTTGAGGGCATCAATCGGTGATTTGATGGATTTGACGATGTGGCATTCAAAGTGAATCTGGTGTGATGATAAAGCGTAGCTTCTAGCCTCACATCCGATAAATGACAGAAATCGGGCAGGCAGCATGGCTAAGTCGGTCGCACCGAAGTAGGGTGTATAATCACCTGATCTAGAGTTTCATTTACTTCTAAAAATCTATTGTTGATGATATCCCATTTTGGAAACGGTTGCTGATCCCAACCGTTGGTGATATACATTCGATACACTCAAGCGAAATGAGTGGTCGGTCATGTGTGGCCGGGTTGCAAGATGTTCTTGTTGAACCCAGTGTATTCCTTTCTAGAGGTACACTAGTGAAAGGTGGTTCCATACCTTGTCATAGTTGGAAATCTATTACCCAATACATGCTTGCGGTTTTGATTGTATACTATATATGTAGAACGTGAGATGAAAGCATTTATTCTAGATGATTATTTTATTGTGTTTGATAGACATTATTATAATATCAAAAGGTTTTTGATATAAAGATATTTGGATTATCATAAGGGAAAAACCCATTTCGTTATACGGCGTGGTCTTGTGAGATATCGATTACTTGTTCGAACTATTTTAACTGTTTTACTCATACCAGTCCCATGACTGACCCAGAGTTTATTTTGTTTTGCTTTCCCTAAACTCTTGGGTGCCTAATTTTGTACGGGCAGTCAAGTAGTCGGGATTTACAAATACTTGAAGAGCTGGAGCAGGAGGCTTCAGAATCATATAGCTATAGTTATTTACGCTGTGTTGTAAGTGTTGTACTCTGATAATGTTATTGTGTACATATAATGATTTTATTTCGAGGATATATTATCTATTATATGTTGTTCGTTCCGCTATGAGATTCGTGTTACTCTGATGTTGTGTTCTTCTTCTTCTATTCTATGTTTCTATCTTATCTATCCTCACCCTCTAATTTCTTTCACTAATGACTAGTATTTTTCGATGTTTGGTTAGTCATCATTGAGTTTATGGCGATAACCAAAGTCGTCAAAGTCCCGGGTCATTACAGTTGGTATCAGAGCTTAAGTTAAGTGATTTGCCTTGGCTCTGTGGCGTGACTCAGTAGAGATGGGGTTAGTAATACCCTAGATTGAGTTGAGTGTATATATACGAGTGAACGTATTTGTTATTGATATAAAAGTTGTTTTATATTGTGGAGATTCATTGGTTGAGTCGGTTATGAGTTCTGGTCGATCAGTTTGATCCACTGTATCGGTAGGAGTTTATAAACACTCGAATACGATGGGTCGTCACGATATGTTTTGAAAAGAGGGTAAATTAAAATAAGTTTACCCAGGGTATATCTTGATATAGAGAAGATATATATACCAAAATTATAATATTGGATATATTGGTTGTTATTATAACCGAGTAAGATTATAAAGAAAAATAGTTATGCAAATAACCAATAAGAATTCATATAAGTGAAATACGTGAAATCAGATGAGTTAAATTTGAAATTTTAACCAAAAATTGAATTAAATTTTTTGGAAAATTGGATAAGTGTTTGTAGATGGATTTGGATTAAAAGTAAGGAAAATTTAAGATCCTGGGAGATTTTAAATTATTTTACAAGCAGTGTGAATTATAATTTGAAATGAATTTCAAAGTGGCAATGTTTAGAAATGGTTTTATAGTATTGAACTCACTTCGATCGCTGGAAAATAGTTTCTGATGATGACAGCTGCATCATCAGTATTCAGTTTCGAGTTGTAAGTGACGAGTTACTACCAGAGATACTGTTTTGAATTTGTTTTGGGAAAGACAAGTTGTGTTGAATTTCAAAATGGGATTTAAAATATAGAATTTGAATTTTTAAATAGATTTGAAATATTAACTTGTTTAAAAGAAATAAAACAAAAAGTTCCTTTATAAACGAAGTTTATAAATAGTTCTTTTATAAACGAAGTTTATAAATGAAGTGAAAAGAATTATTATTGGATAATTCAGAAATAAAAATACAAGTGCGAAATTGAAAGGGAAATCTATTTTCCAAAGGTAGAAATATCGATTTCAAAAGAAATTGAAATCGAGACTTATTTAAAGGAATTTGAATAAAGGAAGTTCAAACATAGAATTTAAATAAGAAAATTCAAAGGGGATTTGAATATAGAAATTCAGAGGGAGTTTGAATATATGAAATTCAATGGAAGTGATATAGAATTTGAATATAGAAATTCAAATGGGATTTGAATATAGAAATTCAAATGGAATTCAAATAGAGAATTTGAATATAGAAAATATAAAGGAATTTAAACTATAGGATTTGAAATATAAAAGTGAAATGGAATTTGAATATAGAAATTCAAATGGAATATGAATATAGAATTCAAATGGAATTAAAATATAGAATTTGAATATATATAATTTGAATATAGAATTCAAATGGAATTTAAACTATAGGATTTGAATATATAGAATTTGAATATAGAAATTCAAATGGGATTAGTGATATAAAATTTGAATAGAAATTAAATAGAATTAACTAAGTCGAAGAGGAATTAGTTAATCAAGTTTTGAATTTGAAGTTGAACTTTGAAAGGTGAATTGGATTTGTAAATGGATATTCGAAATCGAATATAGAACTAAAATTTGAAATTTGGATTCAAATTAGTTAACAAGCAAGTTAAAATATATTTGAACATGTCATGTTCAAATATAAAAGTGAAATAGACTAAAGAGTTAATTAACAAATTAATTAACGAATTGAGTTAAAACGATCAGGTATAGTTAAAATAGATTGGGCAAGTATAAATATACATGAGATAGGAATGGATAAGGTATGAAGGTATATAAATAGAATGCTTGACAAAAAGGTATGTATTTAATTCGTATATGAGATTTTATGCGCCGTATCGGCTAGCCGCTTGGCTTTTTCTTTTTCTTTTGGACTGGTGAGGGCCATGGGAGGCTAGTCGAAATATCCCGATGCTCCTGGTACAAAGGAGGTTATGGCAAATTTTTCTAGGAATTTAAGGAGTTAGGATATTTTTTAGATAATTTTATAGTTAGAAATCAACGTATCGATATATATATATATATATATATATATAGAAGTCGATAAGGAAACGAACTTAGAAATAGAATAGTAAAATCAAAAAGGAAGACTAAGAATAAAATCTAGTAAGAATAGAAAGAGGAAGCGTATACGTGTTTAAAAGTGAATAAGTAGTTGTATGGTATTGATTATTCGAGTAAGTAGTCATATTTGTTTTGACGTTATAAATGTTATTCAGTCAAGGTCTGAGAGGTAGTTATACCCCAACTTGATTGATTTCATTATTAACAAATAAATAGTAAGATTTCAGGCTCGAAGATCAATGCTGAATAAGAGTAGTTGAATTTGGTATTTGGGTTGTCGTAACGATGTTTTACACAACATCCATTTTAACCCAAATAAGTGTAAGCTTGGAAATATAATAAAGAATATTTCCTAAGTATAGAAATAAATGAGATTAGAAAAGAGATAAGTAATTGGAATATTTTCCAATTATAAATAGCATATATTTTCTAAAGTTTAGAAAATAAAGGAAGGTGATATTCGGAAATGTTTTCCAAATAACATAAAAGGCCAATATGGTTATAGAAAATATTTGGTTAACAAATATTGATAAAGAAATAGAGAAGTGATTAAACTAATGGAATATTAATTAAGGGCTCAGTGCATGTTCAAAAGGAAATTTTGATTTTTGAAAAGAGTAAACTGTTTAAAAACTCCCAGGGATAGACTGTTTGAATTAAAAACAAATTTAACAGAAATTTGTGAAAGCAAATTTAAATTAAAGTAAAGCCAGTAAAGTGGCAACTGAGATTGAATTATAATGATATCTAGACAAATGGGATTATGAGATTCAAATTTGAAGTGTAAATGTGACAATCAAGTTAAGAGTTGGTAATCGAGAAGAACTCGAGTTGAAATGATATATGGCTCCGATATAAGTGAAGGGTTGAGTTGTGGATAAAAGCAGATTGGGATTTGATTGGGATATCCCTTGTATCTGCTGAATTGATAACAGAGGGAAAGGATATAATGATATGCCAACAAAAGGTACAAGTTTAAATTTCATATTGGATATAAGATTTATGAACCGAATTAGCAAGCCGCTTGGCTGTTTGATTATCTTTTGGGTTGGAGATGGCCCAGAGAGGCAAGTTGGAGTTGGATCGATTGACCAGTACAAAGGAGGTCCTGGCGAAATTTTTCGAAGAGTTAAGGCGTTAGAAAATTTCAGGATTTTTGAAAATTTTCGTTGATAAGAAGTAATTAATAATTTAATAGAAATTAAATTGGTTCAGTTGAAACTGAAGTTAAGAAGTGAAAAAATATGTTCTAACCAGTCGATAGGGTCGTTCTCTACCTTAGCAATTTCGAGGACGAAATTATTTTAAGTGGGAAAGATTGTAATGACCCGCATTGGAAGAGGTATTATAATTAATTTATTTAATTATATTAATAGTGATATAGTGAATTAAATGGTCGTGGAATTAAATAATGATGAATATTTAATTAAAATAATAAATTAAATAATATATTTAATTCTGAAATAATCAGAATTGGCTGAAATGACGATATGGTGTGAAACGGATCATCTGTGATATTTAATTCAGCTTGGAATTGAATTTAAATAACGAATATATTATATAAACGACAGTTTGAACAAGGAATTATAATATAATTAAAATCGAGCTCGAAATGGCGCTGCAGTTCGTTATTTGGCGATTCGAACTTCAAGTGAATATACAGAAGCCGTTTTAACTCGGATTTCTATGAAACAAGAAACGTATGGAGCTGGTGGAGTATATCTTTCTAGTGGAAGAGAAAAATCGGGATTTCGTCATGTAGATTTCGATTTACGTCCAAATCAAATTTTAGAAAAGTCGCTGTGGAATTCCTTTATAATTTATAAAGGAATTATTTATATTTTAAAAAGGAATTTCCATATAAAATGAATATCGGGTTGACCCAGAAGTGAATATCAAGTTAGAAATTCATATAGGAATATTCTAGAGCTGAACGATATCGTATGTGGATATATACGATAATATTTATTTATTTATATTTAATTTAATTATATTTAAATATATTTATATATTTAAATGGGTCATCTAGAGCTTTAAAAATAGCCAGTTTTGCAAACGAAGTCGAAATTCGACGAAACTAATTTTGTTGGATTCGAAATGTCAAATTATTGTTAGATTTCCAGTTTCGTGATTTTTAGAGTCACTGTGTGGTCGTACGGATTTTTAGAGTGAGAAACAGTCAGTATTTCGACAGTTAAAAATACGTTGTGTGAGCATATGAAGTCGGAATTCGACGAAACCAGTTTCATTGGCACCGTAATGTCGAACTGTAGCTGCATATCAATTTTGGTGATTTTTGGGTATCGTATGTGGTCACATGAATTTTAGAGGACAAATAAAAATAGCGTTTGTTTTAAATTCAATATAATATTCAATAAAAATATATTATATATTTCCTATATAATACCCTCATTCACCCTAAACCTAATTTTCCCATTTCAATAGTCAACCAGAGAAAACCGCCGTCATATTTCTTCCAGTAATTTTTCTTCCTCTTCACAAATTCATATCAAATAGGATAAAATCCTATAAATTAGCAAACTTGTATAAATGAGTTGCTGAAATCAATAGCTTCAAAGCGGTATGAGTATTGCATGGTTGGATCAGTTTTTCCATTCACTGGAAATAGAAATGGCAAGCTAGGGTTCACATGTTTCAGTGATTCGAACTTCAAATCGCGATTTGAAGGTTGGATTAGTGCTCAGAAATTGAATAGCAGCTTGTTGGAATTGTTTTGAAGGATTCCGTTCTGAGTTATGTTGCTGGAAAATACTGTACGGGTGTGGTGAGCTCTGAAGTCGCGATGCGGAATGGAGATCGAACGAGGGAGGGTTGGCGAGGTCTTGTGGAGCTTGTGAGGAGAAGAAGCAAGGCGATTTCAGTTGTTGATTTCGTTGAGAGAGGGAGGTGCGATGTGGGTTTGAAATTGTGGAAATGGTAAGCGGAAAATCCTGGAGCTGAGTTGTGCGATTGGGGGAGATGGAGTTTTGCGGGTCTGGTAAATTTAAAAGAGGTAATGGGCCATGGAAAAAGGTTAAAGCCCGATTAATTATACAAGGGAATTTCTTTCATTTTAAATAACATTGTTCAAACTTGTAAATTAAATAACTTCTCCATGCGGTATCGAAATTTAGCGAAATAAGATCCGACAGGATCGTATGGACGGACACTACATGATGGAACTGACTGGAAGTCCATCGAAGCTCGTTACAATTTATAACAAAATAAATTGTTCGTTTGAATCAAGCGATGGTTATCGTTATCAACGATGATTGTCCAATGTGAGTAAATCTCACTAACTCTGAACAGTTTATAATTTCATGTTGTATTTTTAGAACTGTTAAATATTGGCTGATTGACTGTGTGTTGACTGTTTGATTGAACTGCTAGTCAGTTAGTTGAATTTCTATATTTGATTCTGTTTAAACAGAATATATCATATGGAACTGAAAGTGATGTTATCTATATTGTTTAACATCTGTGATGCAGGGAAACAGGTTGGAGGAACCCAACGGAGTTCCTCAACATTTATTTTACTGTTATTCATATATTTTGAAATATGATGTGATATATAATCTGTTGCCGATTATATGTGTTTGGACGATACTGATCATCGTGATTTGATATGTTGAATACCATAACGTACCGAAATATTGATAAGGGAATATTTTCAAAGTGATATTTGAAAATAAAATATTTATAAATGGAATATTTATAAATGGAATATTTATAAATTGGAATATTTATAAATAGGAGATATTTAAAAAAGAATTATTTCAATGTATATTGAAATAAAGAGATTTTTATAAAATCAATAGATTTTATAAAAGGAAATATTTCGAAAGTAAATAAAAGGGGAAATGTTTATAAAACGAATAGAGTTTTATAAAAGGGAAAAATGTTGATAAAACGAATAGAATAGAAAAAAGGAAATAACTAGAGTAGAATAAAGATATACAAGGAAATGTTTGTAAACTATTTACAAATAGGATTGAAAAGAAAATAGTGTAAAACCATTAGCAAATAGATTAGAACGAGGAAGGTTTGTAAACCATTTACAAATCAATCAGAAAGAGAAATGTTTGTAAACCATTTACAAATGAGATTGAATAGGGGATATTTGTAAAACCATTTACGAATAGAATTGAAAAAGGGAAATTATTTGTAAAGTGAAGAACCGTTACTAAAAGTAAATCTTTATAAATGAATATTTTAATCAAGTTAAAAGGAGTTAATCGATTTGAGTTAAAGCAAATGAGTTAATCGAATATATTCATTCGAATAGAAGCAAATGAGTTAATCAAATATAGTTTATTCGAATAGATAGTAAACGGAGTTAATCGATGTTAGTTTAATCGATTTGAATAGAAGCAAATCAGTTAATCGAATATAGTTTATTCGAATAGAAGAAAATGAGTTAATCGAATATAGTTTATTCAAATAGATAGTAAAAGGAGTTAATTGAATATAGTTTATTAAAATAGATTAAAGGAGTTAATCGAATATATAGTTTATTCAAATAGAATTAAAAGAATTATCGAATATAGTTTATTCGATAGGAGTTAAGTGAATAGATTTAAAGTTAAATCATAGGAGTTAAGTAAATAGAATAAATTGAATAGAGTTATCGAATATACCTTATCGAAGGAAAGAATTATCGAATAGAAAAGATTTGAAAGAGAGTTACATAAGGAAGTGTTAAAGAATTAGAAGGGTGAACTTTGTCTATTTCAAGGTTAGAAACGTTGTTCAGTTAAGGTCTGAGAGGTAGTATTACCCCAACTTGATTGACTTCAATTTTAACTAAGGAGTGGTTAAGGTTCGATTGTAAAGGATGGTTAAGTGAATTTAGTAATTAAAGGAAATGGTTTGAGTTGGCATCGCGATGGTTTGTTTAAACATCTGTCTAAGTCCAATGAAGAAGCTTTGGAAATGTTTTCCAAATAAGAAACCAGAAATGTTTTCTAATAAAGAAAACAAGAAATGGAAATGTTTTCCATTATTAATAACGTATATTTTTCCAAATTTAGAAAATAAGAAATATTGAATATAGGGAAACATGAGATAAGTAAATTAATGAAATAAAGAGATAAATGTTGAATGATGTTTGATCGATATTAATTTCCATTTGGAAATAATATCGTTGTTTGCACTCCTGTTTTTCTTCGATAGTTAAATCACAGACTATCGAAGTTTTGACCATTTTAACGTTGTTAATATGGAGAGACCGGTTGGATTATTATCCAAAGAACCACTCTGTATTGGCATAAGCGTTGCGAATCATATATGCCAAAGGAAATTGAAGACGGAATTATGCAAGGGCTATCATGTTTACAGAATAGTGCCTTCGGTTCATCCTGTTCCTGGATGACTTGTATGGACGGATGTCTGACGGATTATTTCCAGACGATCACGTATATTGATTTCTCCAACCATACCAAGAGTGGAAGCGGAGAAGGAAACTTCTTTTAGCTAACACATAATGTATGGTTGAGGGCGTCAATCAGTGATTTGATGGATTTGACGATGTGGCATTCAAAGTGAATCTGATGTGATGATAAAGCGTAGCTTCTAGCCTCACATCCGGTAAATGACAGAAATCGGGCAGGCAGCATGGCTAAGTCGGTCGCACCGAAGTAGGGTGTATAATCACCTGATCTAGAGTTTCATTTACTTCCAAAAATCTATTGTTGATGCTGTCCCATTCGGGAAACGGTTGCTGATCCCAACCGTTGGTGATATACATTCGATACACTCAAGCGAAATGAGTGGTCGGTCATGTGTGGCCGGGTTGTAGGATGTTCTTGTTGAACACAGTGTATTCCTTTCTAGAGGTACACTAGCGAAAGGTGGTTCCATATCTTGTTATAGTTGGAAATCCATTACCCAATACGTGCTTGCGGTTTTGATTGTATATTATATATGTAGAATGTGAGATGAAAGTGTTTCTGCTAGATGATTATTATATTGTGTTTGATAGACCTTATTATAATATCAAAAGGTTTTTGATATAAAGATATTTGGATTATCATAAGGGAAAAACCCGTTCCTTTATACGGCGTGGTCTTATGAGATATCGATTACTTGTTCGAACTATTTTAACTGTTTTACTCATACCAGTCCCATGACTGACCCGGAGTTTATTTTGTTTTGTTTTCCCTAAACTCTTGGGTGCCCAATTTTGTACGGGCAGTCAAGTAGTCGGGATTTACATATACTTGAAGAGCTAGAGCAGGAGGCTTCAGAGTCATATAGCTATAGTTATTTCCGCTGTGTTGTAAGTGTTGTACTCTGATAATGTTATTGTATACATATAATGATTTTATTTCAAGGATATATTATCTATTATATGTTATTCGTTCCACTATGAGATTTGTGTTACTCTGATGTTGTGTTCTTCTTCTTCTATTCTAAGTTTCTATCTTATCTATCCTCACCCTCTAATTTCTTTCACTAATGTTTGGTATTTTTCGATGTTTGGTTAGTCATCATTGAGTTTATGGCGATAACCAAAGTTGTCAAAATCCCGGGTCATTACAAAACCTGTGTATATAACATAATATAATATATAGCCATATATAGATAATATATATTATAATATATATAATATAATATATTATATCATATTTTGTTAATATGTATATATAACCATAAATTGAATAAATTTATATCTAGTGCGAATTATTATGTTACACATGTAAAATAATCTACACCCCTTAACGTCACTCATATGAGGATGCGTTAAGGTTTATGAAGTGCCCAGGTAATAAGTAACAAAACAGAGACTAAAATTCACAAGACAGAAATATAAAACACAGTGAAAACTTTAAAAGCGTTATTTAAATAAACAAGTCAAATCATAATGCTTGTTACATTTTATAAATACTAAATAGTCATCAACATAAAACTGTAATGGCCCGAGAGATTTTCGACCCTGAAAATCGACATAAACACCATGTCAACTTATGCAAGTATCAAAAATACCAAAACATTAATAGAAAGACGTTAGAGAGTGAGAAATAGAAAGAAAGTTAGAATAAAAGAAGAAGCAAATCACATTAGAATCAGAGTAAAAACGAATCTCATAACGGAATGAATAAAATATATTATACAACAAATTTTGGAATACAAAACTGTATTTGTACTTACATACATCATCGTAGTACATCACATATATATCACAGCGGAAAGAAACTCTATGTATATTGTAACAACCTGGGGAATTTGCGACCTTGGATACTCGACATATAACCCAACGTCGACTATTCAAGCATCGAAAACACCGGGTAGTCCACGAAAGAAATTAGAGGGAGAGAATAGGTAAGATAGAAACTTAGAATAAAAGAAGAAGAAGAACATACAACATCAGAGTAACACGAATCTCACAGCCGAACGAAACAATATATAATAGATACATAACTTTGAAATAAAGCTAGTATATGTATACGGTAACATTATCAGAGTACAACACTTACAACACAGCAGAAATAATTATAGCTATATAATCCTGAAGCCTTCTGCTCCAAGCTCTCCTGGTATATCTGTAACATCCTGACTATTTGACTGCCCGTACAAATTTGGGCACCCAAAAGTTTAGGGAAAACAAAACAAACAAACTCCGAGTTAGTCATGGGACTGGTATGAGTAAACAATTTAAAACAGTTTGAGAAAATAACCATATCTCACAAGACCACGCCGTATAACGGAATGGGTTTTTCCCTTATGAGAATCCAAATCAATTTGATTTAACTTTCAAATCATTTTGAAAGAAACAATGATTTTATATCAAAACTCTTTTGATATTATAATAATGTCTATCAACCACAATATAATCATCATCTTGCAGAACGCTTTCATCTTACGTTCCACATATATAGTATACAATCAAAACCGCGAGCACTTATTAGGTAATGGATTTCCAACTATGACAAGGTATGGAACCACCTTCCGATAGTGTACCTCTGGAGAGGAATACACTTGGTTCAACAAGAACATCTTGCAACCCGGCCACACATGACCGACCACTCATTTCGCTTGAGTGTATCGAATGTATATCACCAACGGCTGGGATCAGCAACCATTTCACGAATGGGACAACATCAAATAGATCATAGAATGAAATGAATATCTCTAGATATATAGGTGATAATACACCCTAATTGGCAGCCAACCACTTAGCCATGCTGCCTGCCCAATTTTTGTCATTTCCTGGTTGTGAGGCTAGAGGCCACGCTTATCTCTGACAGATCACACAATTTTTCGCTTTGAATGTCACATCATCGTACCCGCCAAATCACAAATTGATTTCCCTAAAAATACAATGGGTGTACAACTAAGAGAAACAAATTCCTCCGCCACCAAACGTAAATACGTTTGAAGAGATCAACTTATGCGATCTATTAAATATACTCTATCAGACATTCTCCCATATAGGTCGTCCTGCGACTGGACAAACCGAAGGCACTATTATGTAAACATGATAGCCCTTGCATAACTCCGTCTTCAATTATCGTCATCATATTTGATTGAAACGCTAATGCCCATACAAAGTGGTTTTCAAGTAATGATTCTGATCCCGGTCTCTCCGTATTGACAACGGAAATGGTCAAAAACTTCGATAGTCGGTGAGTTAACTATAAAAAAACACATGTGCAAACAACAATATTATTTCCAGATGGTAATTCTATCGATCAATCATCATTTAACGAATATCTCTTTAGTTCACTAATTTGTTTATTTCATGTTTCCATATATTCAACATTTCTTATTTTCTAAATTTAGAAAATATATGTTATTAATCATTGGAAAACATTTCTATCTCTTTTCAGGTATCACTGTCATTAAAGTATTCTTTATCATCAAACATTTCATTTTCTGTGATTAGAAAATATCTCTAATTATATTTGGAAGATGTTTCCAAATTCATTCGTTGGATTTAAACAGATGTTTAAGTAAATCATCGTTATGCCAACTTAAATCATTACCTCATTAACTAAATCCACTTAACCAACCTTCACTATCGAACCTTAACCATTCCTACATTAAAAACAAATCCAATCAAGTTGGGGTATAACTACCTCTCAGACCTTAACTGAACAGCATTTCTAACTTCGAAATAGACAAAGTTCACCTCCTAAATCTTTAACAAACTTCCTTACGAAACTCTCGGATTCTATTTACGAATCCACTTCTTTATTGAAAACACCGATTATAACTATAGCGTTAAAATCCCTACTTCTGAAATATCTTACTCCAAAATATAACTCGCCAGCACATCCTGGTGTATCATTTTAAATTCCAAATTCTGATTTAAATTCTGATTTAATTCATTTCGATTTCATATATTTCACTTATATGAATTCTGATTGGTTATATGTAACCATTTCAATTATAATCTTGCTCGATTATAACGATAACCAACACACCAAATATACTATAATCATTACAGTATAAATACTCTCTTTATATCAAAATATAATTTGGGTAAAATTATTTCATTTACCCTCTTTTCAAAACATACTGTGTCGGTTCATGGTATTCAAGTGTTTAGAAACTCCTATCGATTCAGTAAACTGATCGACCCGAATTCAGAAACAACTCAACCGATAAATAACCACAATACAAAAGAATTTTATATTGAATAATAAATGCGCGCTCATATATATACACTTAACTCAATCTAGGATATTGCTAACCCCATCTCTACTGAGTCACGCCACAGAGCCAAGGTGATTACTTAACCTTCAACTCTGATACCACCGTAACGATTTGGGGAATTTGCGACCTTGGATACTCGACATATAACCTAGTGTCGACTATTCAAGCATCGAAAATACCGGATAGTCCAAGAAAGAAATTAAAGGGTGAGAATAGATAAGACAAAAACTTAGAATAGAAGAAAAAAGCATACAACATCAGAGTAACACGAATCTCACAGCGGAACGAAACAACATATAATAGATATATAACTTTGAAATAAAACTAGTATATGTATACAGTAACATTATCAGAGTACAACACTTACAACACATCGGAAATAACTATAGCTATATAATCCTGAAGCCTCCTGCTCTAAGCTCTCCTGGTATATCTGTAAAACACTGACTACTTGACTGCCCGTACAAATTTGGGCACCCAAAAGTTTAGGGTAAACAAAACAAAACAAACTCTGGGTCAGTCATGGGACTGGTATGAGTAAACAATTTAAAACAGTTTGAGAAAATAACCATATCTCATATGACCATGCCGTATAACGGAACGGGTTTTTCCCTTATGAGAATCCAAATTAATTTGATTTAACTTTCAAATCATTTTGAAAGAAACAATGATCTTTTATATCAAAACTCTTTTGATATTATAATAGTGTATATCAACCACAATATAATAATCATCTAGCAGAATGCTTTCATCTCACGTTCCACATATATAGTATACAATCAAAACCGCGAGCACTTATTGGGTAATGGATTTCCAACTATGACAAGGTATGGAACCACCTTCCGATAGTGTACCTCTAGAGAGGAATACACTGAGTTCAACAAGAACATCTTGCAACCCGGCCACACATGACTGATCACCCATTTCGCTTGAGTGTATCAAATGTATATCACCAACGGTTGGGATCAACAACCGTTTCTCGAATGGGACAGCATCGAATAGATTATAGAATGAAATGAATATCTCAAGATAGGTGATAATACACCCTAATTGGCAGCCAACCACTTAGCCATGTTGTCTGCCCAATTTTTGTCGTTTCCCGGTTGTGAGGCTAGAGGCCACGCTTATCTCTGACATATCACACAATTTTTAACTTTGAATGTCACATCGTCATACCCGCCAAATCACAAATTGAATTCCCAAAAAATACAACGGGTATACAGCTAAGAGAAACAAATTCCTCCGCCACCAAACGTAAATACGTTTGAAGAGATCAACTTACGCGATCTATTAAATATACTCTATCAGACATTCTCCCATATAGGTTGTCCTGGGACTGGACAAACCGAAGGCACTATTATGTAAACAGGACAGCCCTTGCATAACTCCGTCCTCAATTATCTTCATCATATTTGATCGCAACGCTAATGCCCATACAGAGTGGTTTTCAGGTAATGAATCTGATCCCGGTCTCTCCGTATTGACAACGGAAATGGTCAAAAACTTCGATAGTTAGTGAGTTAACTATAAAAAAAACACGTGTGCAAACAACAATATTATTTCCAGATGGTAATTCTATCGATCAATCTTCATTTAACGAATATCTTTTTAGTTCATTAATTTGTTTATTTCCTGTTTCCATATATTCAACATTTCTTATTTTCTAACTTTAGAAAATATACGTTATTAATCATTGGAAAACATTTCTATCTCTTTTCAGGTATCATTGTCATAAAAGTATTCTTTATCATCAAACATTTCATTTTCTATGATTAGAAAATATCTCTAATTATATTTGGAAGATGTTTGCAAACTCGTTCGTTGGATTTAAACAGATGTTTAAATAAATCATCGCTATGCCAACTCAAACCATTACCTCATTAACTAAATCCACTTAAGCAACCTTCACTATCGAACCTTAACCATTCCTACATTAAAAATGAAGCCAATCAAGTTGGGGTATAACTACCTCTCAGACCTTAACTGAACAGCATTTCTAACTTCGAAATAGACAAAGTTCACCTTCAAAATCTTTAACAAACTTCCTTACGAAACTCTTGGATTCTATTTACGAATCCACTTCTTTATTGAAAACACCGATTATAACTATAGCGTTAAAATCCCTACTTCTGAAATATCTTACTCCCAAATATAACTCGATTAACTCAAATCAAATTAACCCTAACTCCATTAACAGTAACTCGATTAACTTTAATTCATTAACTCTTATCACTTAACTTGAAGCGACCCGAAACTTCCCCGGTCTCCGAAGAGATGAGAAAGAACGAATTACTGTGAGGACAAGACAAATCAGAACACAAACAGAAGAACATTTCACTGTTATTACAACAATGCATCAGATTACAAGAATATACAAAGTATAAATGAATATTACACAGAAATATCAGAGATTTAAATTACATTTAAATACATCGCAGCGGAAAATAATACAATACACAACTAGAAGAGATATACGGATACAAAGCTTTCCGGATATCATTCCAGCTGTAAACCAGGATCCTGTGAATATAAATCTGCAAAACCAAAACTACTAGCTGCCCGTGTGGATAATAAGGGCACCCAGAGTTTAGGTTGAAACAATAAACTCCAGGTCAGTCATGGGACTGGTGTGAGAACTAAAACAGTTATTTAAAACTTTACTTTAAAAGAGAGTAATTCAAGGGACCACGCCGTATAACACGGAACGGGTTTCCTCCCAAGAATACTAGTGCATAGAATAAACAGCGCAATGCTTTTTCGAAAAATGAAGCTATTATAAGACCCAGGTCCCATCACACAATGCAACGCAAGCCGGAGGATAGGGTTTTACCTTATAACAGCCAAACATGCTTGATACGTTTAAAACAAATCATTTGATACTATAATAAGTGTATAGTGTCAAGAACAATTTCAATCATAAATATAAATCATAGACGGCATGAGTGCCCCATCCCACTATGTCGCCATACTAGGCTCTACAAATAAAGCCGAAATACACGTATTGGAAATTGGATTTCCATCATGGTGGCTCCTGATTCGAAAGATCGATCGCGTAGTACAAATCACCGCGGCTTATGTCTCAGCGAGAGAAAACACCGCTATGCACATCCGCACTTTTGGGACTCAAGTATCACCGCGGCTTACGTCCCAGCAAGAGAAAACACCGCTTACTCTATCCCTCCGAGCACGAAGCTCAATATTGGTCGACCGAATCCACTACACTAAAAATGTATACTGATCAAACCATCAGTTTACCACCATTCCGGGCTGTGAGGCTCGCGGATCAACGCTATACACAAAGCCATGCTATATCAGCTGCGCTTTGATCATCAACCACCAAACTTTGCTTTTCAACAAAAGTCTGGATCACTGCATCTCAGTATGCCACACTATCAATCCATATCGTACCACTTATTTCTGCCAATATATAACCTCTGAGCTCATATGTCTCAGAGAAGGGCGTTAAGCAAGAGAATAAATTCTCCGCCGCCAAACAGATATATATTTAGCAGAGATCAACAAATACAATATAAAGGAATACAATGTCAGACACACCATCCATTTACAAGTCCGTTCTAGGTCTGAACGAAACCGGAGGCACTTTCCTCGCATATCCATCCATCTCCAAGTACGTCTGGACGACCGCCAACTATTTCCATCCTCTTGGGTGTACAGCCCAATCAGGATCGTCAGTAATTATCCAAACGATGTGAAGACTTCCGGTCTTCAACCACCGTCTTCATCTTCGACATCTCGTCGAATCGGTTATTCAGAATGGGTGTAAACCCGGCCTTTCTGAATAACCCACGTATATGATAAACAAATGTTACACAAACACATCAAACGCCTCATTCCAATTCAGAATATTCTTTTATTCACAAAATCACATTTTTAGGGAAAGGTTCCCATTAATTTTATCCAAGATAAATTCTTCTAAATTTATTCTTTAATCTTCCTTTGGATATCATTTCAAACCATATTATGGTTTTCCAAACTAGTCGGGATTAGCGAACCACACCGAAGTAATTATTATTTTATTTCCCAATCCCAACCTATATATCCCATGGAGAAAACTGGTAATACTCCACATCTAACACCACTGTGTTATCGGTAAAATTAATTACCATTTCACGTTCAAATCTAATTAAAGATTTAACTATCGCTTTGGAGCAAAACTGGTGGTACTCCATTCTCGATCACCTTTCAGATTTGATAATTTAAATAATCAATTCATTTTTCAATCTAATTAAAGATTCATTAAAACTCCACTTAGTTTTAATCTTCTCAAAAATCGATATCTTGCCTTTAACTGGGTTAAAGAACCAATGTCTTCTAAAACACGATTCACGATAAACCCAAATCACATTTGATATTAAATACAAGGCTCTGAATAGAAAATATATCGGCTTACATTCAATATCAAATTCTGAAACCAACATATATCGTATTGGAAATAGCGATATAAAATATATCTTTCAAATCCCCATAACAATATTTTTCTAGTCACGAAATCCAACATCGAAATATCCCGAAGATAATTTCGATTCAACTCCAGTCCAATCCACGTATTGGGAGTATTGATATTTTTTAAAATCACTTTCAAATTCAATTTATTTATTTCAAAAATAAATTGATTTTAATTCTAGTTCAAAACTAGTTTATTTCGATAAAAATCTATTTTTATCTTTTCAAATGTGGAATTTTCCAGCTCAACTCTTTCCAATCCATATATTATGATTTTACACAAATTATAGATATTTTTAATAATTTTACCAAGGCCCGTACAGTCGATTGCCAACAATGGCCATCGAACTGCACTTACAGCGACCTTTTTCGAATTTGATTTGGACATAACTCCAAATCCAACTGTTAGATTTCAAATTTCTAATATTCATTGGAAAGCTCTTTTCGATACGAACCCAACGGTTCCGGTTTTAGGAGAATCCGACGGTCGGATCTCCCGCAATGTCCGTTTGGAATAAATGGTCGAAATTCACGAACTGCCGCGGCGCGGCGCGTTCTATTCAGGCCATTATATATATAATATATATATATATTATATATATTTCGTCGATTTCCTTTTAAAACGAATTTTATAAATATTTCTACATCCGTTTCAAAACAATTTCAACTTCCATTTCAATTCAAATCAAAATTGAATTCTTCTTTATAAATTCGTTTTAAAATTCATTTCTATTCAATTCAATTTGAATTCATTTGAATTCGCTTTCAATTCAATTCATTTCGAAATCGTTTTCAATTCAATTTATTTCGAAATCGTTTTCTATTCAATTCATTTCGAAATCGTTTTCAATTCAATTCATTTCGAAATCGTTTTCAATTCAATTCATTTCGAAATCGTTTTCAATTCAATTCATTTCGAAATCGTTTTCAATTCAATTCATTTCGAAATCGTTTTCAATTCAATTCATTTCGAAATCGTTTTCAATTCAATTCATTTCGAAATCGTTTTCAATTCAATTTATTTCGAAATCGTTTTCAATTCATTTCGTAATCGTTTTCAATTCATTTCGAAATCGTTTTCAATTCAATTCATTTCGAAATCGTTTTCAATTCAATTTATTTCGAAATCGTTTTCAATTCATTTCGTAATCGTTTTCAATTCAATTCATTTCGAAATCGTTTTCAATTCAATTTATTTCGAAATCGTTTTCAATTCATTTCGTAATCGTTTTCAATTCAATTCATTTCGAAATCGTTTTCAATTCAATTCATTTCGAAATCGTTTCCAATTCAATTCATTTCGAAATGAATAAAATCGATATAAATATCGTTTACGTCAAAATGGCGTCAATCTAATCAACACGACTTTATATTTTCAAAACTTCTTTATTCTATCCAACAAATGAATATTTATCCCATTCAACACATGAATCTATATTTATTTCAACACACGACTAATCTCAACACATGAGTACTTTCAACACATCACTATTTTTATATTCAACACATGAATTTTCTTTTATAATATTCATTACTTTCCCGATTGGAATGAGGCCCAATCAATCACCATATAACGTTAATTATATGGATTCCATATAACACATGTATATAATAGCAATAATAAACAATCAACCATCAACCAAAGTGCACTACACTGTATAAGCATCAAATATAGATATCTTACGCTTATAACAGCCTGTCAATCAATCGATCGACATATTTAATCAATCAGGATGAGTGAACTTCAAATTTCATCCCAACACCCGTGTGGGGTTTCAAACAATCAAACACAGATTTTTAGTTGTGCAGTTGGGCGATGTGTAAAATTTATCGACCCATTCAATATCAGTCAAATCAGTGTATATAAACAAATCGGCCGATTTGTTTATAAATATTTATTTATTCACTTTCACGTTAAAACTATATTTTTAATGATAATATATTTTATTTTAACACATGAATTTCTATTCGTTTCATTTACACAATAAAAAGGATATTTTTCTTTTTCTAACATATTTTAGAAAATTTCGGCGGCATAACGGCACGATACTAGAAACGGGACGAGGCCTAGCCTTATCCCCGGTCTAGTGAAGGCCCACGCCATTCACACATCAATCAAATCAATTTCATTTCACCAAACAATTTCCATTCAATCAAATATTCTAACTAACTACTCAACCAAACAATTTAACAAACAAGCCATCCATGGTCTGTGGATGACGGGTGTCGGGTGCTACTAAGCACCGTCTGCATCCTAGTATATATATATATAACTAGAAAAAGAATTTTGAGTAAGAAGTTCTCACCGATAGCTATCCAACTTCACGACACTTCATCTATAGAAATCTTCGCCATTCTCGCCTTTTGTCGCTTTCGTTGTCCGCTTTCACTACATATGTAAAAATCACACATTTTTATATTTCGATGTCTTTAAAATAAAAATCACATTTTTATTTATTTACTTTCAATTTAGAAATCATATTTCTATAATCACCTCATATATATAAAAATCGAATTTTTACTATGCGGTTCAATATTAAAAATCGAATTTTTACTATGCGATTCAATATTAAAAATCGAATTTTTACTATGCGATTCAATATTAAAAATCGAATTTTTACTATGCGATTCCATCCCTATAGAAATCTCGCCTTTTCTATTTTTAAAATCTAATCTTTTCTATTTTAAAAATATCGTCTTTTCGTCGATAAAGATTTTACCTTTTCAATTCCATCCCTATAGAAATCGCAATTTATTTTGCTACCTATAAAAAGATGATATTTTTAATATTCCTAACATGTAAAAATTATATTTTTAATTCCTTAAAATATAAAAATCACATTTTTACATCTTATATATATTAAAGATTATATTTTTAATGCTTTAAAAATATAAAAATCATATTTTTATTATCTAAACATTTCATATGTAAAAACCATGTTTTTATTTCACACATTTTTAATTTTATTTTATTTTCCAAAATCAAATTCTCGTTTATCTTTTTCATATCAAATTATAGTTTATCCTTTTCATAAACAAAGTGACATACATTTGAAAACAAGGAGATATACATTTGAAAAACAAGGTAAATGCTATTTTTAATTTCTAAAACTGAAATAAAAATCATCGTTATTTATTTTTAAATGACACTGATTTTTCAATGTATGTAAATCAAATAAACTCTCACCTTTTCTGCTCCCGCTCACCGCCGACATGCCTTCAACGGCTAGGGTTCCTCCTTGCTCGCGCCACGGTGGTCAGAACAACCATCCGACCGTACTACGTGCAGTGCCACGGTGTACCGCTCCTCCGCCCTCGCCTATGCCATGTCCGGTTGCCCCACCTGGTCGGAAACCCGACCTGAACGATGCGACATCGACCCAGGAGTTCGTCGCGAGGTAGGGTGAAGCAATGGGGGGGGGGGGTCGATCGCCGGAGTGAGGAGGCAGTCTGATCGTAGGCGGCGACGATGGCCCCTGGGCGGCGACGAAATCGATGGTTTGTTTTTTTTTCTCTGTTGAAAGTCGGATCTGAACAATGGATTGGGGGGTAAGGGCATTGACCGGTCCTATAGAAGAGAAGGGCTTTGACCCAAATTATATTATTTAATTAATTGAATTTCAAAAAGTAACTTTTAATTCCGAACTCGAAATCGAACCCACCAACTGTCGTCCCTAGCGTTTTACCCCCATTCCGAACACAATGGGATATGTATCGCAAGCTGATTTGATCGTTACAATCAGTTTCCGTTAAATTTACATTTAAATCATTATATTGAATTTTAAACGTACATTTCAAATTACCGGGGCCACATACGAACACGAAAAATTCCAGAAAAATATTTTCTAGCTTCGTATTGACGATACGGTCCTAATAAAACTGGTTTCGTCGAAATCCGAGGTCGTTTGCAAAATGTCTATTTTTAAGGGCCTGAATTCCATAGCGACTATTCAGAATTTTCAACTGGACATATCTTTTGCTTCCCGCTATGAAATCTCAATTCTTCGGATTCATTGGAAAGATATTATCAATTTGATTCTAATATTTTTGGTTTCACTAAAATCCGGATTGTTTTGCACCCGGTACATTCAATTGAAGTTTGAAATCGAATTATCGAACTACCGCGCCATTTTCAATTCTATTTATAATTATATATAAATATTATATATTCTAACGACGACGTATATAATATATACGTCGAATTATATTCAAAATAAATTTCCCATCGATATTATTTAAAATAATCTATTTTAAATATCCAAAATTCACTAAAATTGCCAAAATAAAAATTTTAAATTGGCCCAGATTTTCCGGGTCGTTACAATCTCCCCCACTTAAAACTTTTCGTCCCCGAAAAGGAACAAAGTCGAAAGTGGTTTGATTAATCAACTCTACGCTCGATCTGGCTTCCATTCTCCAACCTTTCAGTTTCTGAGAATTTTCAAAAATTTCAAAAATTTGGCTAACACCCTAAATTTTTGAAAAATTTCGCCATAACCTCCCCTGCACCGGTAGCATCGGGGAATTTCAAATAGCTTCCCCGGTCCTTCAGATCTCAAAAAGAAAAAGAAAAAGCCAAGCGGCTAGCCAATAGGCTCATGAAATCATCATCACCCAAACAAAATAGTAAATTATGTAGTAAACATGTACCTATTTGTCGGGCAAACAAATTTTATTCTCTGCTCTAGCCTCCTTGCTATGACCTGTTCAATGATATATATGTATATGCAAGCAAATGCGACCAAATTTCAATTATAACTCAATATTTGATTCAATTAGGCTAAATGGTTCAAAATTAGCAAACAAATTAACAAACAACACAAACATCAATCAATTAGTGAATTAGAGTTTCAAATTCATAATTTTGATACATATACAAAAATCAGATTTTTGGTGCCAAATCACAACAATAGATCCTATATAGTTTTTGGTTCTCACACCAGTCAATAGGAAATATATAGATATCACACCTTCGACACTCGAATGTAAATGCTGATGATGATGCACCATCATCAATATCATCTTCGGGCGACTAGAGTGCGATGCTATATCTATCCAATATATTAAAAATTTGAATATACGTTTGCAAGGCGTATATGCAAAATCTTTATATACTGGACTGTCCTAATCAATATAGAATAAATAATTATATACGAGTAAATAATTATATAGAATAAATAATTATATACGACTAGAAAAGGGGATGTTTCACAAATATTCCCTTTTCTACATCCCAGTATTTCTTACGGTATTTAAAATACCAAATAATAATGATCGATATCATTCAACGCACGTAATCAACATAGATTATATATCACATCGTATATTACAATATATGAAAAACAGTAAAATAAATGTTGAGGAATCCAGTTGGATTCCTCCGACCTGTTTCCCTACATCATTGATGTTTAAACAATATAATTAACATCGATTTCATTTCACTATGAAGTATTCTGCTAAACAGAATCAATTTATATATATATATATATATATATATATAACCTGATCTATTATTTCAATCAATTACTTGGTAATTCAACCAAACAGTCAATACACAGCAATCAAACATCATTTATCAGTTCTAAATATACGTTATCAAAATATGAACTGATAGAGTTGGTGAGTTTTACTCACATTGGACGATCATCGCTAAATAACGATAACTGTCTTTGATTTGATTCAGATCCAACGATTTCTTTCGCTATAAATTGTAACGAGCTTCGATTCGCTCCTAGTTAGTTCCATGTTGAGCCACCGTCCATACGATCCTGACGGATCTTGTTTCGCTGAATTTCGATATCGTATGACGAAGTTATGAATTTACAAAGTTAGTGTACACTTTTAAATAATTAAAAAACGGATTTAATTTAAATACATAGGCTTTACCCATACATTTCTGGCCCAAATCCAATTAAATACCCAGCCCGCAAAACCCCCACTCTTCTTCCCCGATTGATACTTCCGTGACTTCCTCTATGAAAAATTCCACCCATTTCCACTTATTTCAACTCACGCTTCTGCTCCACAAACCCGCGGTTCCCCAACCCAAGATCATCGTTGAACTCCCTATCACTTCCTCCATCACCTCGTCACACTCTCGTTCAACCCTCAACCACCCAGTGAAACGTGTCCTCGAGCCAACGTCGACCTCTACAGTAGCAGGTCCGAACCTTTTTGATACCGCTCCCCCACAAAAACTACACGCAAGACCCAATTCAACTCCTGAACTCGAATCCGAACTTAGATTCAACTATTGCTCAACAAATCTTCGAAAATACCGAACCCTAGCTTCTATTGTCGAAAACTGAACCCAATCAATTTCATCGCACCAAATGAAATAAGTATAGAGTGGAAGGAATTTCTCTAAGGAGTTCAAATAACTTGGTTTCGTGATCTATAAAATTTTGTTTGAATTGATATGATTTTTGAAAGAAGGAGTTTGCTCGTGTTTTTAGAAGAAGTTGACGGCGGAAAATCTGTTGACTAAGAAGGGAATGAATTAGGTTTAGGAATTGTCGTTAATTATAGGAGAGTTTAAATAATTTTATATTGATTATTTAATTTATTTTTACTCCTACGCTGTCTATATTTGTCCTTTAAAACTCCTGTGATCACATACGATACCCAAAAATCATGAAAATGGACATGCAGCTACAGTTCGACATTACGAACCCAACGAAACTGGTTTTGTCGAATTCCAACTTCGTTTGCTCACACAGTGTATTTTAACCGTCAAAATACTGACTGTTCTTCACATTAAAAATACTTCAAAAATTACAAAATTTGAAATCTAGCAATAATATAATATTGCGGATCCAACAAAATTAGTTTCGTTGAAAATGGAGGTCGTTTGCAAAACTGGCTATTTTTAAAGCTCTAAATAACCCATTTAAATATATAAATATATTTAAAAATAATTAATTTATTTATTTATAGATAAATATTATCGTATATATTCACACTAGAATACCATATAGCTCCAATTGGATTTATAACTCGATATTCAAATCCCAGTTAAATCGATATTCAATTTATATTGAAAAATCCATTTATAATATAAATAAATCGTTATAAATTATGAAGGAATTCCATAGTGACTTTTTGAAATTTTGATTTGGACATAACTCAAATTCTATACAATGAAATCCCGAATTTTCTCTTCCATTAGAAAAATATACTTCACCAGCTCCGAACGTTTCTTATTTCACGGAAATCCGATTTAAAACGGACCCTGTATATTCAGTTGAAATTCAAATCGCCAAATAGCGAACTGTCACGTCATTTCGAGCTCGATTATAATTATAATATAATTATACGTTCAACCGTCATTCAAATAATATATTTGTTAATATGATTCAACTCTAAACTGAATTATATATTTTGAATTATCCAATTCACATGATATTGTCAATTCACTATTTCCGACTATTTCAGAATTAATTATTATATCGATAAAATACGGGACGTTACATTCTTCCCCCCTTAAAATAATTTCGTCCTCGAAATTGCTAAGGTAGAAAACAAATCCTACTCACTGATTAAAAATTATTTGTTTAATTCTTTTTTAGTTTCACTGAACCAATTTAATTTCAATTAAATATTAATTAATTCTTACTAACGAAAATTTCCCTAAACTCTGAAAATTTTCTAACACCTGAATTTTCTGGAGAATTTTGCCAGCACCACCTTTGTACTGGTCAATCGGTACAACTACAACTCACCTCTTTGGGCCTTTTCTAACCCAAAAGAAAATCAAATAGCCAAGCGGCTTGCCAATTCGGCTCATCAAAATCTCAAACCCATATATAATATAAACTGGTACCTTTTTGTCGGGCATATAATTATATCCTTCCATCTATTACCAATTCTACATATACAAACGCCATCCCAATCAAACTCAAATCACTTTTATCTCCAACACAACCATTCGCTTATATCTAAGCCAAATATCATTTCAAACTCGAGTTTCATTCTCGATTTTCAAATTCTTAACTCATTAATCCCATACCATTTCGGATTCCTATGTCCCAAATCCAATTTTCTCGATATCATTCTAATCTTATTCAATTTCCACTTAACTGGTTTTCAATTCAATTGGGTTTTAAATCAAACAATCTCTCCTTGGGAATTGTAAATAACTTTTCTTTTCCAAAATCAAATATCCCTTTTCGAAATTCAAAACAACTTGTTTTTCTCAAAACAATTCAAAAATCAACTCTTTGGTAGTAATCCGTCACTTACACATTCAAAAATGAACACCGATGATGCTGCACAGTCATCTTCGGAATTTATTTTCCAGTGATCGAAGTGAATTCAGTACTATTTCACTTTTAAAATCATTTAAAATACCTCGATTTTGAAATCATTTCAAAATACCCTTTTTAATGCTTGTAAAAAGTTTAAAATCTCCCAGGATTTTAAAATTCACATATATTCAATCTAGATTCATTTACAAACACCTTTCCAATTTCCAGGGTTTGAAATTTTAAATTCTGATTTAAATTCAGATTTAATTCATTTCGATTTCATATATTTCACTTATATGAATTCTGATTGGTTATATATAACCATTTCAATTATAATCTTGCTCGATTATAATGATAACCAACACACCAAATATACTATAATCATTCCAGTATAAATACTCTCTTTATGTCAAAATATAATTTGGGTAAAATTATTTCATTTACCCCCTTTCAAAACATACTGTGTCGGTTCATGGTATTCAAGTGTTTAGAAACTCCTACCGATTCAGTTGATCAAACTGATTGACTCGAATTCATAAACAACTCGACCGATAATTCTCCACAATATAACAATTTTATACTGAATAATAAACATGCGCTCATATATATCCAGTCAACTCAATCTAGGGAGTTGCTAACCCCATCTCTACTGAATCACGCCACAGAGCCAAGGTAATTACTTAACCTTCAGCTCTGATACCACTGTAACAACCCGAGGAATTTGCGACCTTGGATACTCGACATATAACCCAATGTCGACTATTCAAGCATCAAAAACACCGGATAGTCCATGAAAGAATTTAGAGGGTGAGAATAGATAAGATAGAAACTTAGAATAGAAGAAGAAGAACATACAATATCAGAGTAACACGAATCTCACAACGGAACGAAACAACATATAATAGATACATAACTTTGAAATAAAACTATTATATGTATACAATAACAATATCAAAGTACAACACTTACAACACAGCGGAAATAACTATAGCTATATAATCCTGAAGCCTCCTTCTCCAAGCTCTCCTGGTATATCTGTAAAATCCTGACTACTTGACTGCCCGTACAAATTTGGACACCCAAGAGTTTAGGGAAAACAAAACAAAACAAACTCCGGGTCAATCAGGGGACTGGTATGAGTAAACAATTTAAAACAGTTTGAGAAAATAAATATATCTCATAAGACCACGCCGTATAACGGAATGGGTTTTTCTCTTATGAGAATCCAAATCAATTTAATTTAACTTTCAAATCATTTTGGAAGAAACAATGATCTTTTATATCAAAACTCTTTTGATATTATAATAGTGTCTATCAACCACAATATAATAATCATCTTGCAGAAAGCTTTCATCTCACGTTCGACATATATAGTATACAATCAAAACCGCGAGCACTTATTGGTTAATGGATTTCCAACTATGACAAGGTATGGAACCACCTTCCGATAATGTACCTCTAGAGAAAAATACACTGGGTTCAACAAGAACATCTTGCAACCCGGCCACATATGACCGACCACTCATTTCGCTTGAGTGTATCGAATGTATATCACCAACGGTTGGGATCAGCACCCGTTTCCCGAATGGGGCAACATCGAATAGATTATAGAATGAAATGAATATCTCTAGATAGATGATAATACACCCTAATTGGCAGCCAACCACTTAGCCATGCTACCTGCCCGATTTTGTTCATTTCCCGATTGTGAGGCTAGAGGCCATGCTTATCTCTGACAGATCACACAATTTTTCACTTTGAATGTTACATCGTCATACCCGTCAAATCACAAATTGATTTCCCCAAAAATACAACGGGTATACAGCTAAGAGAAATGAATTCCTCCGCCACCAAACGTAAATATGTTTGAAGAGATCAACTTACGCTATCTATTAAATATACTCTGTCGGACATTCTTCCATACAGGTCGTCCTGGGACTGGACAAACCAAAGGCACTATTCTGTAAACAAGACAGCCCTCGCATAACTTTGTCTTTAATTATCTTCATCATATTTGATCGCAACACTAATTGTAACGACCCGCCTTTTTGCTCGGTTCTTGCCGGTAATTAAACCAACTTAAACCGTTCAGAAAGACGAATTGTTATGGGTACATACATACATTGAACAAAATAACAGAAACTTTCATTGAAAAATCCAATATTATATCAGAGCTACATGAATATCAGAGTTACAACATAAACGTATATAGCGGAAGAAAGAAAATATACTCTCAGCGGAAGATCAAAATGATACAGCGGAAGCTTCAAACTCTTGCGTGAACTCCAACTCTAAAAGTGCTCTGAATCCAGCTCCAACGATCTATAACTGCAAAACTAAACTACTAGTTGCCCGTGTAAAAAAAATTTGGGCACCTAGAGTTTAGGAAGGAACAATAAACTCCAAGTCAGTCATGGGACTGGTGTGAGAACTCAAAACAGTTGTTATTTAGGATTCATTTTAAAGTTGGGTAATTCAACGGACCACGCCGCTAACGCGGAACGGGTTAACTCCATATGAATTCTCATGCATAGAAATTCGCTATGACTTTTGAAAATGATGCTCTCATAAGCCCGTCCCACATCACACAATGCAAGCGCACACCAGATGGGCAAGTTTTATCTTATGATAACCAACATGCTTTCATACGTGAAAATTCTCTTTTAATATTATCATATAGTGCGGAAAACAATTTCACAGATAAATGTATTAATCCTAGACGGCATAATACCCATAATATTATGTCGCCATGTATATATATACAATCGAAATCGTATGGCTCATATTGGAGATTTGGGTTTCCAACTTGACGATTCCTGACACGAAAGATCAATCAGGGATACAAAACGAAGTGCCTCAATGGCTTTTTCATCCATACGCGGACACCAACTACACATCGTCAGGGCAAATCAACGGTTTTCGACCAGACGCGGCCCCCCGAACATACCCAACTTCCCCAGGTTCATAAGTGGTTTCCCACTTGATGTTCTAAGAAATTGAAGTTTATAGCATATATTAACACTGGAAATTTTTGGTTTGTTACACTAACGCCCATATGGAGTGGTTTTCAGGTAATGAATCCGATCCCGGTCTCTCCGTATTGACAACGGAAATGGTCAAAAACTTCGATAATCGGTGAGTTAACTATCAAAGGCAAAAAAGGGTGCAAACAACAATATTATTTCCACATGGAAATTCTATCGATCAATCATCATTTAACGATTATCTCCTTAGTTCATTAATTTGTTTATTTCCTGTTTCCATTTATTCAACGTTTCTTATTTTCAAAATTTAGAAAACATACGTTACTAATCATTGGAAAAAATTTCCACCTCTATTCACATATCACTGTCATTCCAGTATTCTTTATCATCAAACATTTCATTTTCTATGATTAGAAATTATCTCTAATTATATTTGGAAGATGTTTCCAAACTCATTCATTGGATTTAAATAGTGACGACCCCAAACCCCGATGAGACGGTGCAAGGGTAATGTTTGGAATATAACACATAAACAGATAACAACAGAATAGAAATAATTAAATACACCAGATAATGTACAATAGAATACACTGGATAAACATAATCATCAGAGTTACACAATATACAGGATCATACTTAGTACAAAATACAGTTCAGCTATGCATAAATGTCTACAGCGGAAAACAAAACATAATATGTACAACAAGAGCTGAACAACATAAAAAGAGATAAATGATAGAATCCATCTTCAGCTCCAGCTTTCCAAAAAGAGTCTGCTAAAACCTGAATACAAGGCTACCCATGTAGAAATAGGGGCACCCGAGTTTGCAAGTGAAACAAACTACGAGTCAGTCATGGGACTGGTATGAGAAATCTACTTAACACATTTTCAAATATGACTAATCACAGGACCACGCCACTTTTGCGGAACGAGTTTACTCCATTGGATTGCCAGTGCTTTAAAACAAATAAATCTTTTAAACATCGCAATGCTTTTTATAAAGATGAAGCCATTATAAGACTTAGTTCCCATCACACAATGCAACACAAACCGGAGGATAGAGTTTTACCTTATAATGGCCAAATATGCTTGATATGAGGAAAACAAATCATTTGAAATGTAAATTTTATCATTTAATTCTTAATTAGACTCCAACCGTAAATTAGTAAGAGAACAATTCCCTAAGTATTAACCCCGAAGGCCGAAACCAACATCAGACCAATACCCAGGAAACCATCCGTCCTAGCTCGTTTCCAGTTAGTTTCTAATTTTAGATACAATCATAAATATCAATCATAGACAGCATAAGTGCCCCATACCACTATGTCGCCATATATAGGTATACAATCAAAACCGCACGATGTCGTATTTGGAAATTGGATTTCCGTCATGAACCGAGGCCAGGGATCGTCCTCACCGCTTCGAGACAATCTAGCCTACCATGTCACAGACAAGTACTCAGTCAAGCCTTGGAGCAACAGGGCCGGTCCACTTGATGTGGATTGAACTTAAACCCTGAACACTACGTTTCCCCGCCCTTTGGGGCGCAAATGAGCCAACGAATGACTCCATCGGCTTCACATAGTCACCGATATATCCGAGGCGCCTCGCAACAGAAACAATAACACAGGTGAAAATAATATATATGTCAGCCAGTTTAAGCACTGACACCACCTCTAGCTAGAAAGAAACGCGTGTCCTCCCTGAAGTCCTCTCCCGTTTCTGGTCCATACCGAGGTGTGAGGCTCGCGAATTTACGTTATACACAAAGCTATGCCATATAGGTAGTGCTTTGATCATCCACCACAAAGCTCTGCTTTTCAACAAAAGCTTTGATCATTGCATCTCAGCATGCCATACAGGCAATTCATGCCATGCAACTGACATCTATCAATCACACAGAATGAAATCCAATGTCAGACACACAGTCCATTTACAAGTCCGTTCTGGGTCTAAACGGAACCAGAGGATCTTTATTCCTCTCATATCCGTACAACCAACATGTACGTCCGGACGGCTACTACTTCAACACCTTCTACGTAGATACTCCTATCATGAGCATCAGTAGCACCCCTCCATTCGACGTGAAGATCATCGGTCTTGCATCGTCTTCATATCTTCGACTTTCAATCGTCGATCAATTATTTGAAATGAGAATTTACTCGGTCTTTTCAAATAATTCACGTATATTTAGAATTTCAAATCAATTCATTTCAATGGTTAAATTATTCGATATCACTAATTTTGTTCTTTAGTGTAATTTTCACGCCAAGCACATTCAACCATCAAATATCACATAAACCGAGCAAATTCGGTTTATTTCCGTTCCGTATCGTTTATAATATTTTATCACGATTTTTCGCTATTTTTATTTATTTAAAAATAGCCAATTTATTCAAAACAACGCTTCAGGCCATAACGCGGCCGTGGCGCTGTTTTTCTCCCGATTTGATATACACATATCTGAAAATCTAACCGTTGGATCTTCACAAATTTTATATTATTAGAAAGATCTTTTCAAAACGAATCCAATGGTTCCAGTTTTGGGAAAATCCGACGGTCGGATCTCCCGCACTAATCGTTTGAAGTTACGATTTCAAAATACGAACTGTAGCGTCGTTATTCGATTTAATTTAATTATATATATATATATATATATAAATATAATCAATTCTGGCGCTGTTTTTTTTAGATTTGAATTAAACATTCCAGACAATCCAACCGTTGGATCTTTACAAAGTTGGTGTCGTTGGAAAGATATTTCCAAGGAGAACCCAACGGTTGTGGTTTCGGGAAAATCCAATGGTTGGATCTCCCGCACTAATCGTTTGAAATCACGGTTTCAAAACACGAACTGCAGCTTCGTTATTCGATTTATTTTAATTATATATATATATAAATATAATCCTCTTCGATTTCAAAACCATATTCATTTCATACATTTGATAAAAATGATATTTTTATCCCACAAACATTTATTTCAACACTTCACTATTTTTAACAATTCATGTATATAATAAAAATGTGATTTTTATTGTAAAACAATTTATTTCAAAACACGACTATTTTATATAGTTCATATAGATGATAAAAATATGATTTTTATTATAAAACAATTTATTTCAAAACACGACTATTTTATATAGTTCAAATAGATGATAAAAATATGGTTTTTATTATAAAACAATTTGTTTAAAACACGAATACCATTCAACACATGAATTTCTATTGAACGAATGAATTTCTACTCAACACACGAAGGTTTTCTATAGTTCATATATATAATAAAAATATGATTTTTATTGTTAAAGAAATTTATTTAAAACACGAATACCATTCAACACATGAATTTCTATTCAACGAATGAATTTCTATTCAACACATGAATGGGGTTTCAACATATGAAAATAATTTCAACAAATGAAAATAATTTTAACACACGAATATTATTATAAATTTCGGCAGCATAATGGCAGGATAGTTAAAACCGGGGTCGTCCCTAGCACGGCTTCTCGCTCTACCTTAAAGCCTCGCAGATTTTGACAATGGGGATTTCATGGATCTAGTTCGCACGCAGGCGGGATGTTTTTTTTTATTTCTTTTCCATAAACTAATCCTATGTGGTTTCAACCAAATAATTCTCAACCACAATCAATCAATTTCAACCACAAACAATTCTAATCAATCATTCGCTATCAACCAATTTTCACACCAATCACAACTAATAAATATCGTCCATGGTCTGTGGACGAGGGGAGTATATATATATATATTGGTATATAAATATATTTCAATTCACTTCAATTCATTTCAATGTCATTTCATCGCATATATAATTTTTACAACACATATATGACTTATACATTGAACATACAACTTATACAATGCTTATACATGAGGTGTACAACGCTTATATAACTCATAGATCGACTATATAATTTATACATCATTGATTTCCATATCGTTTATAAGTTAGAAATCTCACATTGGGTTCCACTCCTCCAAAAATAGCAGAAGGCTCAAAAAAATATGCGGTCTCTTCTAAAATGTAGAAGACGTCCTCACGGTCCCAGCGTCTCTTGTTTCACTGGATTTCGACAACATAGCAAAAAGATATTCAATTCAACGCATTAATCACTTAAGGAGATAATTAATTTAAATAATTAATTTTAAATTAAGCCCCTACTTCATCTCCCCTCTTCATCAACGCAGGCCGATAACCAGAACCCATCGTCCTTGCCACCTAGGGCTTGATTTCCCAACCACCAGAAACCGCCGGAGGTAGATCAGACACCTCCACGTTGACGGCCTAGTTGAGCCGCGCCTCCCCTTATCACCGTGGCGAACTCGATCAGCCCTCGACGGCTGAAATTGGCAATGAACGACGACCCTTTCTGGCTAGAAATCGTGACGGATTCAACATCAGAGAAGATCAAAGTCGTACGAAATTGAGGAGCTTGAGTTGGTCTACAATTTTCGCTTAAGAACCATAAATCGATTTGAAGCAGATTGGAAGAAAATTGGGATAATTGGATCGAAGAATATCGTTCGTTCCTTGCTGAGTGGCGGCGGATTCCTTGGGGTTAGGGTTTAGAAATAAATGGGCTATCTATAATAAAATTTTTATTATTTATTTATTTCTAAAAATCAATTTTCGTAGACGAACCCCAAATGGAACCCAACGACTGTTGCCCCTAACTAAATACCCCCATTCCGAACACAGTGGGATATGTTTCGTAGGTCCATTCGACTGTTTCAGTCAGTTTCCCATCAAATTAAAATATAAAACATTTAATATTTGATTTGAACGTATATTTCAATTTGCTAGGGCCGCATATTGATTCGAAAAATTCCAGAAAAATAAATCCAGCTATGTTTTGACGATACAGTCCCAACAAAACTAGTTTCGTCGAATTCTGAGACCGTTTGAATGGCCATTTCCTGGTCGATACAATTTAACTGTAATTGACCAAAACACATTTTTCTTCGCCATGCTCACATATTAGCTTCAAAAATTATGAAATTTGAAACCTAGAAATAATTTGACATCCCGGATCCAACAAAAGTGGTTTCGTCGAATTCCGAGGTCGTTTGCAAAATGTCAATTTTCACGGGCTATATATTCTCTATAGCGACCTTACTGAAAATTCATTTGGCCAAAACTTTTTACTCCCGCTACGAAACTTCGATTTTTCAGATTCGTTAGAAAGATATTCACTAACAGATTTAAATATTTTTGGTTTCACTAAAATCCGTTTTATTTTGCACCCGGTACAGTCAGTCGAAGTTTGAATTGAAATTTCGAAACTGCCGCGCCATTTCAGGCCTTGTTTATAATTCAAAATAATTATATTTATTTTCAAACGTCGATTCAAACATACTTTTCGTCATTATTATTTAAAATATTTATTTTAAATACTTAAAACTCACTATTTTAGCCAATTTAAAAATTTTAAATTGGTTCAGATTTTATGGTTTGTTACAATCTCCGCCACTTAAAACTTTTCGTCCCCGAAAAGGAATAAAGTCGAAAGTGGTTTGAATAACTAACTTTACTCTCGATCTGGCTTCCATTCCTCAACTTTTCAGTTTCTAAGAAATTTCAAATTCTTCAAAAATTTGGCTAACAACCTAAATTTTCGAAAAATTTCGCCATAACCTCCTTTGTACGGGGAGGGGTTTGGAAATTTATTGGGCCGTATTAGGTACCCAATAAATCCTAATAAGCATGCACATATTTATAGTGATATATTCCAGTGTCCACAGGGGAGTGTGTATAGATCATAACTCCAGAGAATAAATTCTCGTCACCCTATAAATGGTTTTTGTGCCTTAATGACCAAAGAGACGTGTCTATTGTCATCTCCAGACCCGTGTGGGGTTTTTATTAATCTGTCAATTTACTGTTATATTTTATATGGTCCATATTAGTCATCGGTTCAATCTGTAAAATATAATCATCGTCATACAAGCCTCTCGCTCGTATGGTAAATCTTCAACCTCGTAACACAAGCTCCAAATGCTTATGTGGTATATGATGAAGTATGCCTATCTTCAAGAAGTATGTCATGTAGTGCAGTTCAAAATTAATTGTTACTATCCTATGGCGACATTTATTATTACACACAGAACAACCAGCACTCCGCATCCAATGGCATTCACAGGAGTTGATATAATAATAAAATTGTGCATCCAACTCATTAAGGTTTACCTATTTGTCGGGCACGCAAATAAAATCTTTACTCAACAGCTAATCCATTTACCAATTCAAACATATATAATGCACATGTATATATTTTTATCTATTCTCTAATCAGTTCAATGTGTGATTTAATCGAATAAATTCTACCATTCATCCTCTTATTGATTAAATTAACTATCGTTCTAATAATTTAATTAATCAAATCCACTATCACACAAAACAAACAACAATCAATTTTATTTTTAACTTTTCAAAATCATACTAATTAATTCATATACTCTTTTACTTTTCAAATATATATCTTTTATATATTCAAAAATTATATTTCTAAAACCAGACTATATATATAATCACAAATACGTTATTTATAAACATATATCTCTCAACTCGTTTTGGGGCACTTCTGACCCCATCTCTAACGAGTTATTCTTATTCTGCTATACTCATACTAGGATATTGCTGATCCTATATATAATGAGTTATTCATCCTAGAACACTACTGGTTCCATTTCTGACGAGTTCGTTCATATGTTATATTCCAGAACTAAGCTTAACCCCGCTTGTGACGACCCCAAACCCCGATGACACGGTGCAAGGGTAATCTTTGGAATATAACAAATAAACAGATAACAACATAACAGAAATAATTAAATACACCAGATAATGTACAATAGAATACACTGGATAAACATAATCATCAGAGTTACACAGTATACAGGATCATACTTAGTACAAAATACAGTTCAGCTATACATAAATGTCTACAGCGGAAAACAAAACATAATATGTACAACAGGAGCTGAACAACATAAAAAGAGATAAATGATAGAATCCATCTTCAGCTCCAGCTATCCAGAAAGATAAAACCTGAATACAAGGCTGCCCGTGTAGAAATAGGGGCACCCGAGTTTGCAAGTGAAACAAACTACGAGTCAGTCATGGGACTGGTATGAGAAATCTACTTAACACATTTTCAAATATGGCTAATCACAGGACCACGCCACTTTTGTGGAACGAGTTTACTCCATTGGATTTCCAGTGCTTTAAAACAAATAGATCATTTAAACATTGCAATGCTTTTTATAAAGATGAAGCCATTATAAGACTCAGTTCCCATCACACAATGCAACACAAACCGGAGGATAGAGTTTTACCTTATAATGGCCAAATATGCTTGATACAAGGAAAACAAATCATTTGAAATGTAAATTTTTTCATTTAATTCTTAATCAGTGTAACGACCCGTATTCTACACATCATAGGATTGTAGAGAATTTATTTCTCTCCCGTATGAAGTCGTATGGTCATGTAACTTTGGGAAACATCTATTAAAGTCATTTCCCATGTTCATGATTTTTGTCGATTTTTAAATGACCATTTTGCCCCTAGTTGGTACTATTTTGGCCATAACTTTTGATTGGAAAGGAATTTTGACCTAAAACCACTTCCATTTGATTCGTTTGATGGTTTACCTTTCCGTAGAGTGGTCATAATAGCCAAACGGACTTACTGTTTGGGAGATATGGCTGAAACAAGGTTTGGAGGATGAAAAACTGCTTAACCGGGCCAAATCGGGTGATTAGTGAGTAGGCCCATAACCCATTTCGGGATTAGGGTTATGGGAGGGCTGAAATGAGATGGAGAATCATTCCATTTCAGTTTTCTAGCCTCCACTTATCACAAAGGAACCCTAAAAATGGCCTCCAACCTCTAAATCACCTCCAAATCACCTTTTGGTCAAGGATTTGGCTTAGCAACCCCTAATCAAGGAAGATCTACACCAAATCAACATAGGAGCTGCTGTTTGGCATTGAGATTCACATCAAATCAGAGAATTATTTCAGATCTTAGTTTATTTTGTGGCTAAGGTGAGTGATTTGCATAGTTTTACACTAATTATGGCTAGTTAAGGGTGACTAGTGTTAATTAGCGAATTCAAGCATGATAAAATTCGGGAAAAATGTTCATAAATTCCTAAATGATGTTTTAAACCTCTGATATGAATTTGGGTTAATTTGGTTAAGTTTTGCTAATCCTATCATTAGTTTCACCTAAACATGCTTAAAGGGAAATATGGGATTTTGGGTATGTTTGATCCATTTTAACCTATCATATTGATGTTTTGATGTTTGTGGTTGATCATGTATGTTGCTATGACTGTATGGTGTGCTTTGTGATTTATTAGAATAGTTAGAATGGTCGAAAACGCCGTCGAATGGCGTAAACTGCTCGCTGGAAGAATTGCAGGAAATTGCAGGCAGGATCGGATCGGACCCCCTTTACCCGACCCGAACCGATCGTGGGCACATGTCACGATCCGACTCGAGGACATGATCCGATGGGAAGAAGAACACGAGTCCAAACCGCACCAGCAGCCCCGACCCGATCCATCCATAAAGGGTGAGCACGATCCGTCGACCTGGAGAAGTGCTTTCCGACCCGAACCGTTTGAAGGACCACGACCCGATCCGAAGGAGCTTGTCACGAACCGATCCGTGGCGATGGACTTGGAGACCCCGACCCGATCCGCTGAGGGGTACTCGAACCGATCCGATGGAGCTGGAGGACCACGAGTTGATGGCGTGACCCGATCCGAATGTAGGAACCCGATCCGAACCGTGGTGACGAGGAAACGGGACTCCGAACCGATCCGATCTGAAGACTACGACCCGATCCGATCTGGTGATGACCAATAACCCGAGATGCAAAGGTAGTTCAAATGGAATTTAGAGCTCAGGATCCCGGAACCAGTTGGGAACCAATGAGTTCACTTCATGGTTGGACTTTGTTGCGGGACGTGTGCTAAGGAGTTGTCGACGTTCATAACTTTGATTCACCACTGAAAGAAAATGATGAGCTACTTATCAGTGCAGTAGGGTCACTATGACCTGAGGGGCAAGGTGATGGTAGCAAGGCTACGTTATCAGTGCAGTAGGGTCATTACGACCCGAGGGGCAAGGTGATGCGTAGTAAGACTATGAGCTAGTGCAGTGGGGTTATTGCAACTCCATGGAGCAGAGTGGACATAGTAAGGATTGGAAAGGCTATGAGCCACTGCAGTGGGGTTCTTGTGACTCCATGGGGCAAAGTGGACATAGCAAAGGATTTGTGGCTACGTTATCAGTGCAGTGAAGCCATTTATGACTTCATGGGGCAAAGTGATCGTAGCAAAGTATGTTGGGTGATCGAAGTGGTGAATATCGTACGCTTTACGCACTGAGTGAGAGATGTGAGGATGGATGCTATGTTTGATTGTTTGCCATCATTATGACATGTACACCTCCCCCACCTCCGTATCTTTACACCGTTTGATGTAGTACCTTGGAGTGTTGTACCGTATGTAGTGCTAACTCTTTGGTTGCAGGCCCAGGTTCAGGTATGTTTTAGTCTACCTGTTATTGTTCACTTTAGATGCTTATCGCTCATACCAGGCTTTATGTCTGACCCAGATTTTTATGTCTCCTCTTATTACTCTGGGTGCTCACACGAGCAGACTAGAGACAGGTTAGCTGGTGATGCGCGAGTAGCTGATTCGGAGGCGGGCAGGAGGCTTCCACGTATGATATATATATATATATATATATATATATATATACACATTCTCCCTGTGTCGTTGGTGGTCGCTACTTGGGCATTAGTAGTGTTCCTCATTTATCTTACTTTTGCTTTGAGACAGTTGAAAAGTTGTAATAAGCTGTATATTGGATTTCCGCTGCTATGATGTTTAGTTCTGATTTTCAGCTTATACACTGTCTCTCCTATTTTATGTCAAGTATGTTATTATTATATTTTGTTCTATGCGCTGTGAGACATTCTACAGGTTCTTGATTAGTTCATTTCCTTCCTTTTCCTTCTGACGACCCGTTCCGTGCTAACTGGACATGTGTACAGCGCACTTTTGGAGTAAATGTTGGTTGGTGCGGGGCGGGCCGTCACACTTGGTATCAGAGCTCTAGGTTGCGTAGTTAACCTAGGGAAAGACACCAGGGAGAGATAGTACGTATATGAGAGCACGTATTTGTGATTATTTTGGTTTTCAAAAACTATGTATATATATACTATTAGTAGTATAAAAATGAAGTCGCACTGCACTAGCACCACTATGGGGGTCGTTAATCGTTTCCTTTTTACAGATTAACGATGAGCCGAGACACGAGGGGTGCTGGTAGAGGGACCAACCAAGGGAATGCCGCTGACATGAGGGCAATGTTTACTAACCTCATGAGAGACATGCTTAGAGAAGTGCAAGGGGCAGTTCCCAATCCCGGAGTTGGTGTTGGCCCAGTAGTGCAGGCGCCTAGGGTCGATTTCGCCAAGTTGTGCAAGGATTACACTAATCTTGGTGGAAAGCCGTTCCACGGAACGGAGTCGGCCACAGATGTTCAAGATTGGATGGATAGCTGTGACCGTATCTTCGATGACTTGGGTCTTGAGGATGTGATGAAGAGAAGGCTAGCGTCTCGTCAGCTGCAAGGGCGAGCAATGAATTGGTGGAATGCCATTAGAACCGCTACTCCAGAGGATCAGGTTACTTGGGATCAGTTCAAGGCTCGCTTTAGCGAGACGTTCATTCCAGCTGCCCAGAAGTCAGTATTGTTTAAGAGGTTCTTGGAACTCAAGCAGAATGGAAGGGCAGTTTCTGATTATATTGTTGAGTTCGACACTTTGTCGAAGTACGGACTGTCTCTCATTGATACTCCTGAGAAGAAGAATGAGAAGTTCATTACTGGTTTGGATGGGTACTTGGGGGAAAGGCTTATCAACCACATCGATGAGACTTTTGAGTCGATTGTGGGGAAGGCTTTGAGATCAGAGAGTCTTTACCCTAAGTCAAAGACTGAGGCTGCATCTGCAGAAGGGCCAAAGCCACAAGCAGGCGGTGGAGGCAAGAATAACTCTCAAAATAAGAGGAAGCGGGACCAATCTAAGGGTGGCCAGAAAAAGAGCAAGAAGGATGTTGAGTGCTTCAGCCGTGGAAAGAAGGGCCATTATGCTAAAGAATGTCGGGCCAAGCCAGCGGAAAGGAAGTGCTACAACTGTGGCCAAATGGGACATCAGAAGGATAAGTGTCCGCAACCTCTTAAGGAGAAGCAGATTGTGAAGGCATATGCTATTGATGCTGTTCCTTCTTCGTCGAATGCCCCAACTGCGGCGGAGAAAGGAAAGAATGTTGTTATTCAAGGTATGCTTTCTATTTATGATATACCAGTTCGAGTTTTGTTTGATACTGGGGCTTCCCGTTCCTTCATATCTAGTGACCTGGTAGATAGGTTGGGACTGGAACCCGAGATAGTCGATAGACCATTGGTTGTGACGAACCCGATTGGTGGTTCGACTAGCCTTAGTATGATTTGCAGGAATTTGGTCTTATCGAGTCATGGATGTATGTTTGGATGTGATTGCTTTGTTTTGGGCTTTACTGGGTATGGCATTATATTGGGAGTCGATTGGCTCCAAAGATACGGGGTGGTGGTAGACTGTGAGGGCTTTTTGGTGACAGTAAGGGCGGATGATGGGCGGAGGGTAGTGTTTGGTAGTCTACCTAGTGATGGGGTTATGGCTAGTTTTGTAAATTCCCTCGACATCCCGCAGGATGAGTTGTCAGAGGTGCCCGTGGTTGGCCAGTATCCGGACGTCTTCGAGGAGGTGACCGGGCTTCCACCACACCGAGAGATTGAGTTCCGTATTGATTTAGTGAAAGATGCAAGAACTATAGTGATGCCACTTCGTCGTATGGCACCAAAGGAGCAGCGAGAGCTCGGGGTGCAAGTCAGCAATCTTTTGAAGAAGGGATTTATTAGAAGGAGTGTCTCCGAGTGGGGAGCACCAGTTGTGTTTGCCACTAAGGCAGATGGTTCCCTTCGTTTGTGTGTGGAATATCGCGAGTTGAATAAGGTAACGAGGAAGAATAAGTATCCTCTACCGCGGATAGATGATTTGTTCGATCAGCTGGAAGGAGCTAGAGTGTTATCCCAGTTGGACCTCGCGACAGGATTTAATCAACTACGAGTGGCGGATGAGAGTGTTCTGAAAACGGCATTTAGGACGCCGTCTGGATTTTATGAGTGGTTGGTCATGCCATTTGGGTTGACCAATGCACCAGCCTACTTTGTGGATCTTATGAATCGAGTATTCAGGGATCAGTTGAATAAGTTTGTTCTTGTGTTCATGGATGATATCCTTGTTTACTCAAGGACAGAGGAGGAACACAAGGGACACTTGAGGATAGTGATGGAGGTGTTGAGGAAACACCAATTGAAAGCGAAATTCTCTAAGTGTCACTTTTGGAGAAGGGAAGTGAGATTCTTGGGTCATGTGGTTTCAGAGAATGGTATTGCCGTGGACCCTGCGAAGGTGGCTACGGTACAGGATTGGCCTACACCCAAGAATGCTACAGATGTAAGAAGTTTCTTGGGATTAGCTGGATATTATCGTAAGTTTATCCGGGACTTCTCCAAGATAGCAGCCCTGTTGACTCAGTTGACTAAGAAGAATCAGTCCTTCGTCTGGGACGGAGTGTATGAGGATGCCTTCAAGAGTCTAAAAGAGAGGTTGACGCGTGCGCCAGTGTTAGTCATTCAGAAAGGGAATGAAGAGAATACGGTATGCACAGATGCTTGTGGTACCGGACTGGGTGCAGTATTGATGCAAGGAGGTAGGGTTGTGGCTTATGCCAGTCGACAGCTAAAGCCGCATGAGAAGAAGTATCCTACCCATGATTTGGAATTGGCAGCAATTGTATTTGCATTGAAGATGTGGAGACACTATCTTTTGGGAGAAAGATTTGAGTTGTTTACCGATCATAAATCGTTAAAGTATCTTTTCTCTCAGAAAGATCTGAATCTCCGTCAGCAGAGATGGTTAGAGTTCTTGGCTTTGTATGATTTTGATATCGCATACACACCTGGGAAAGGTAATGTGGTAGCCGATGCCTTGAGTAGGAGACATGCCAGCTTAGGGGCAATGTTTCTGGAGTGGAAGCAACTGGAGTATATCGCGGGGTTTGATTTCAGACCAAGGTGCGAATTGGATCCAGTTATGCTAGCTAGTTTAGCGATCAGACCCACTTTGATAGAGCGGATTGGTTCCAGCCAGAGGGACGATCCTAACATAGTGGAAATCATCTCCAAGTTAGAGATGGGTATCGATGAGGAGATGAATGTGTATGGGCTTGATCGAGATGGATGGCTTCGAAAGAATGGAAGACTAGTTGTGCCCAACGTGAATGGTTTGAGAGATGAAGTGCTTAGAGAATGTCATCACTCAAAACTGACTATACATCCCGGTGGTAATAAGATGTATTGAGACATGAAGCGAACCTACTACTGGGAAGGGATGAAAAGAGACGTTGGGAAGTTTGTATCCAAATGCATGAATTGCCAACTAGTTAAAGCCGAGCAAAAGAAGCCTAGTGGTTTGTTGCAACCATTAGAAATTCCCGAGTGGAAATGGGAGCAAGTTTCGATGGATTTCATCGATGGTTTACCAAGGACTAGATCGGGATATGATAGCATTTGGGTAATTGTGGATCGATTGACTAAAAGTGCAAGATTTATACCAGTCAAATCGACCAGGACGACAGCCAAGTTGGCAGAATTGTATATGAAGTGGGTAGTGAGATTTCATGGAGTACCCAAAAGCATTGTGAGTGACCGAGACCCGTTGTTTACTAGTGGGTTTTGGAAGAGCTTACAAGAGACTCTAGGGTCAGGATTACATCTCAGTACCACATATCATCCTCAGACCGACAGTCAGACGGAGAGGGTGAATCGTATATTGGAAGATCTCTTGAGAGCTTGTACATTGGATTTTGGTAGATCATGGGATGACCATTTGCATCTAGTAGAGTTTGCATATAATAATAGCTACCAATCCAGTATCGGTATGGCTCCATATGAAGCTTTGTATGGAAGACCGTGCAACTCACCATCATGTTGGATAGAGACTGGCGAGAAGTTTGTGCTTGGACCAGATGTGGTGAGAGAAACTTCCGATAAGATTAAGGTCATTCAGCAACGAATGAAAGCTGCTCAAGATAGACAGAAGAGTTATGCCGATAAGAGGAGAAGAGACTTGAAATTCTCCGTTGGTGACTTGGCGTTTGTCATGATCTCTCCGTTGAAGAGCGTGATACGATTTGGCAGGAGAGGCAAGTTGGCACCAAGATTTGTTGGCCCATTCCCTATTCTTGAACTAGTCGGAAATTTGGCATATAGAGTTGGCTTACCAGAGAAAATGGCGGGAGTTCACAATGTGTTTCATGTTTCCCAACTAAGGAAGTTCGTTCACGACTCAGATACGACTATTTCACCTGATCAGTTAGAGGACTTCGAAGTAGAACCCGAGGCGGTTGGGAACCGCAAGCCGATTCGTATTGTGGGGCACGATACGAAGCAACTTCAAAGGAAGGCGGTGAAGCTAGTCAAGGTTCAGTGGGGCGAGAACGAGAATGATTGTACTTGGGAGACAGAGGAGAACATTAGGAAGGCATATCCAGAACTCTTTGCCTGGTAAGATCTACTTTGCGATTTAGTTATTCCGCATGCTAGGATAGACTTATTTTACTTGCTTTGCATGTTTGATTGTTGTTTTATGATTGATAGGCATGCGGGACCTTTGTATGTGTTTGGATTAGGGAATTTCGGGGGCGAAATTTCTTAAGGGGAGGAGAGTGTAACGACCCGTATTCTACACATCATAGGATTGTAGAATATTTATTTCTCTCCCGTATGAAGTCGTATGGTCATGTAACTTTGGGAAACATCTACTAGAGTCATTTCCCATGTTCATGATTTTTGTCGATTTTTCAATGACCATTTTGCCCCTAGTTGGTACTGTTTTGGCCATAACTTTTGATTGGAAAGGAATTTTGACCTGAAACCACATCCATTTGATTCGTTTGATGGTTTACCTTTCCGTAGAGTGGTCATAATAGCCAAACGGACTTACCGTTTGGGAGATATGGCTGAAACAAGGTTTGGAGGATGAAAAACTACTTAACCGGGCCAAATCGGGTGATTAGTGAGTAGGCCCATAACCCATTTCGGGATTAGGGTTATGGGAGGGCTGAAATGAGATGGAGAATCATTCCATTTCAGTTTTCTAGCATCCACTTATCACCAAGGAACCCTAAAAATGGCCTCCAACCTCTAAATCACCTCCAAATCACCTTTTGGTCAAGGATTTGGCTTAGCAACCCCTAATCAAGGAAGATCTACACCAAATCAACATAGGAGCTGCTGTTTGGCATTGAGATTCACATCAAATCAGAGAATTATTTCAGATCTTAGTTTATTTTGTGGCTAAGGTGAGTGATTTGCATAGTTTTACACTAATTATGGCTAGTTAAGGGTGATTAGTGTTAATTAGCGAATTTAAGCATGATAAAATTCAGGAAAAATGTTCATAAATTCCTAAATGATGTTTTAAACCTCTGATATGAATTTGGGTTAATTTGGTTAAGTTTTGCTAATCATATCATTAGTTTCACCTAAACATGCTTAAGGGGAAATATGGGATTTTGGGTATGTTTGATCCATTTTAACCTATCATATTGATGTTTTGATGTTTGTGGTTGATCATGTATGTTGCTATGACTATATGGTATGCTTTGTGATTTATTAGAATAGTTAGAATGGTCGAAAACGCTGTCGAATGGCGTAAACTGCTCGCTGGAAGAACTGCAGGAAATTGCAGGCAGGATCGGATCGGACCCCCTTTACCCGACCCGAACCGATCGTGGGCACATGTCACGATCCGACTCGAGGACACGATCCGATGGGAAGAAGAACACGAGTCCGAACCGCACCAGCGGCCCCGACCCGATCCGTCCATAAAGGGTGAGCACGATCCCTCGACCTGGAGAAGTGCTTTTCGACCTGAACCGTTTGAAGGACCACGACCCGATCCGAAGGAGCTTGTCACGAACCGATCCGTGGCGATGGACTTGGAGACCCCGACCCGATCCGCTGAGGGATACTCAAACCGATCCGATGGAGCTGGAGGACCACGAGTTGATGGCGTGACCCGATCCGAATGAAGGAACCCGATCCGAACCGTGGTGACGAGGAAACGGGACTCCGAACCGATCCGATCTGAAGACTACGACCCGATCTGATCTGGTGATGACCAATAACCCGAGATGCAAAGGTAGTTCAAATGGAAGTTAGAGCTCAGGATCCCGGAACCAGTTGGGAACCAATGATTTCACTTCATGGTTGGACTTTGCTGCGGGATGCGTGCTAAGGAGTTGTCGACGTTCATAACTTCGATTCACCACTGAAAGAAAATGATGAGCTACTTATCAGTGCAGTAGGGTCACTATGACCTGAGAGGCAAGGTGATGGTAGCAAGGCTACGTTATCAGTGCAGTAGGGTCATTACGACCCGAGGGGCAAGGTGATGCGTAGTAAGACTATGAGCCAGTGCAGTGGGGTCATTGCAACTCCATGGGGCAGAGTGGACATAGTAAGGATTGGAAAGGCTATGAGCCAGTGCAGTGGGGTTCTTGTGACTCCATGGGGCAAAGTGGATATAGCAAAGGATTTGTGGCTATGTTATTAGTGCAGTGAAGCCATTTATGACTTCATGGGGCAAAGTGATCGTAGCAAAGTATGTTGGGTGATCGAAGTGGTGAATATCGTACGCTTTACGCACTGAGTGAGAGATGTGAGGATGGATGCTATGTTTGATTGTTTGCCATCATTATGACATGTACACCTCCCCCACCTCCGTATCTTTACACCGTTTGATGTAGTACCTTGGAGTGTTGTACAGTATGTAGTGCTAACTCTTTGGTTGCAGGCCCAGGTTCAGGTATGTTTTAGTCTACCTGTTATTGTTCACTTTAGATGCTTATCGCTCATACCAGGCTTTATGTTTGACCCAGATTTTTATGTCTCCTCTTATTACTCTGGGTGCTCACACGAGCAGACTAGAGACAGGTTAGCTGGTGATGTGCGAGTAGCTGATCCGGAGGCGGGCAGGAGGCTTCCACGTATTATACATATATACACATTCTCCCTGTGTCGTTGGTGGTCGCTACTTGGGCATTAGTAGTGTACCTCCTTTATATTGTTTTGCTTTGAGACAGTTTGAATGTTGTAATAAGCTGTATTCTGAATTTCCGCTGCTATGATGTTTAGTTCTGATTTTCAGCATATGCACTGTCTCTCCTGTTTTATGTCAAGTATGTTATTATTATATTTTGTTCGATGCGTTGTGAGACATTCTACAGGTTCCTTGTATGTTCATTTCCTTCTTCCTTTTTCTCCTTCTGATGACCCGTTCCGTGCCAATTGGACATGTGTACATTGGAGTAAATGTCGGTTGGTGCGGGGCAGGCCGTCACACTGGGTTTACACAAATTTCTTATGATTTTACACAAATTATTATTATTTTTAATAATTTTATAAAGGCCCGTACAGTCGATTTCCATCAACGGCCATCGAACTGCACTTACAGCGACCTTTTCCAAATTTGATTTGGACATAATTCCAAATCCAACCGTTAGATTTCAAATTTCTAATATTCGTTAGAAATCTCTTTTCGATACGAACCCAACAGTTCCGGTTTTAGGAGAATCCGACGGTCGGATCTCCCGCAATGTCTGTTCGAAGTAAATGGTCGAAATTCACAAACTGCCGCGGCACGGCGCGTTCTATTCAGGCCATTATATATATAACATATATATTATATATATTTCGTCGATTTCCTTTTTAAAACGAATTTTATAAATCCTTTCAAATTTGTTTCAAAAACAATTTCAACCTTTATTTCAAATTCAAATCAAAATTGAATTTTCCCTTATAAATTCTTTCTACATTCACTTCTATTTGATTTCAATTCAAATCGATTACAATTCTATTTGAATTCATTTTCTATTCAATTCAATTTGAATTCGTTTTCTATTCAATTCAATTCAAATTCGTTTTCTATTCAATTCAAATTCGTTTTCTATTCAATTCAATTCGAATTCGTTTTCTATTCAATTCAATTCGAATTCGTTTTCTATTCAATTCGAATTTGTTTTCTATTCAATTCAATTCGAATTCGTTTTCTATTCAATTCAAATCGAATTCGTTTTCTATTCAATTCAAATTCGAATTCGTTTTCTATTCAATTCAAATTCGTTTCAATTCAATTCAAATTCGTTTTCTATTCAATTCAATTCAAATTCGTTTTCTATTCAATTCAATTCGAATTCGTTTTCTATTAATTTCAATTCGAATTCAGTTTGAATTTCAATTCTTTTCAAAATATCAGATTTTGAAATCACTTTCAATATTCATTATAAAATGAATAAAATCGATATTCATTATAAAATGAATAAAATCGATATAAATATCGTTCACGTCAAAATGGCGTCAATCTAATCAACACGGCTTCATATATTTCTGTTTTCAAATATTCCATTTCAAATATTTCTTTTTCAAATATTTCTATTCAAATATTTCTTTTCAAATATTTTTATTCAAATATTTCTATTTCAAATATTGAATGAAGCCCAATCAATTACCATATAATGTTAATTATATGGATTTTCTACAACACATGTATACAATAACAACGATGTATAATCAACCATCATCTAAAGTGCACTCTATACTGTATAAGCATCGAATATCAATATTTAACGCTTATAACAGTCTGTCAATCAATCGATCGACATACAACTAAACAATCGGGATTAATGTACGTCAAATATCATCCCAATACCCGTGTGGGGTTTCAAACAATCAAATACAGATTTTATTTGTGCAGTTGGGCGATGTGTAAAATTTATCATCCCAATCAATATCAGTCAAATGTGTGTATATAAACAAATCGTCCGATTTGTTTATTTCTATTTCCTTTCATATATACGTTAAAAATTCTATTGTTAACTATAAAATATTTTCCACTATAAAATAATTTATTTCGTTTCACATCACATCACACAATCAACTACACATCAAAATCAAACAAACAAGCATACAAGCCGTCCATGGTCTGTGGACGACGGGTGTCGGGTGCTACTAAACACCGTCTGCATCCTAGTATATATTTCAACTAGAAATAAAATTAAAAAGTGAGAAATTCTCACCCTTTCGCTAAAGTGAATGACGCAATTCTTCATGGGTAGGAAATCTTCACCGTGCTTTTCTTTTGTCTATTTCGTTGCCCGTATTCACTACGTATATAAAAATCACATTTTTACTTCGCTATTCAATACATAAAAATCAAAATTTTACTTTGCTATTCAATATATAAAAATCGAATTTTTACTTCGCTATTCAATATATAAAAATCGAATTTTCACTTCGCTATTCAATATATAAAAATCGAATTTTTACTATGATATTCAATATATAAAAATCCAATTTTTTCTTCGCTATTCAATATATAGAAATCGAATTTTCACTTCGCTATTCAATATATAAAAATCGAACTTTTTCTTCGCTATTCTATATATAAAAATCGAATTTTCACTTCGCTATTCAATATATAAAAATCGAATTTTTGCTTCGCTATTCAATATATAAAAATCGAAATTTTACTTCGCTATTCAATATATAAAAATCGAATTTTTTTCTATTGCTCGCTATAATCATGCTATTTTTATTGTAAAAACAAAGCTTTATTGTGTTAAAAATCATATTTTTAGCGAGGTTATTAAAATAAAAATCACATTTTTAATATCATATTTAAATAAAATAACAAAAGAAACTTACAGGAGGTGCTAGGGGGGTCAGGGATGCGCGACGGCTGTCCAGGTGGCGACGACAAACCTTTGGTGGCCGGAGCTTGGAGTTTTGGGCTGGGGTGGTTTTAAACGAGGAGAGGGTGGTCGTGGGAAAGAAAGGAGGCGGTGTAACGTCGGAGGCGATCGGCAGAGGCCACGGCGGTCGGAGCACCAGGTGGAGACGGCGGATTCTGGCGGGTTTGGGTGGTGCGGATTCGTACAGCGGAGGGGAAGGCTGGAGGGCTCGCGTCTGTCAGAGGGAGAGAGTCGGAGAAGGGCAGGCGGCACTCCGAGGTGAGGTGGCGGCGACGGCAGCGCTCCGATGAGGTGGCGCAATGAACAGGGAGGTGTCGGTCGATCGATTTAGGGATTTCCCCCTTTTTATTTTATTTTATGACGGGGAGAGAGAGTCCAGAGAGAGGGAGTAGGGGTGTGTTATTATATATTATTTAAATTTTATTTTTAATTCTTAAAAAGGTATCTTTTCCATACGAACCCCAAATCCAAGCCACCGACTGTCGTCCCTAGCTAATTACCCCCATTCCGAACACAATGGGATATGTATCGTAAGCTGATTCGACTGTTTCAATCAGTTTTCGTCAAAATCAACATATAACTCTATACATTGAATTTGAACGCGCATTTCAATCAACTGGGGTCACATACTAACTCGAAAAATTCCAGAAAAATATTTTCTAACTTCGTATTGACTATACGGTCCTAACAAAACTAGTTTCGTCAAATTCTGAGACCGCTGGAAAAATGGTCATTTTCCAGTCGATTAAAATCAACTAAAACTGGTCAAATTCGTTTTCCTTTGCAACACTCACATATTGATTCGAAAAATTATGAAATTTGAAACCTAGCAATAATCTGACATCGCGGATCCAACAAAAGTAGTTTCGTCGAAATCCGAGGTCGTTTGCAAAATTCCCATTTTTAAGGGCCTGGATTTTATAGCGACTATTCAGAATTTTCAACTGGACATATCTTTTGATTCCCGCTATGAAATTTCAATTTTTCGGATTCGTTGGAAATATATTCTCTATTAAATTCTATTATTTTTGGTTTCACTAAAATCCGGTTTATTCTGCACCCGGTATGTTCATTTGAATTTTGAAATCGAATTATCGAACTACCGCGCCATTTTCAATTCCCTTTATAATTATAAATAATTATTTATATTCTAACGACGATCTATATAATATATACGTTCGAATTCTATTCAAAATAAATTTCTCATCGATATTATTTAAAATAATTCATTTTAAATAATCAAAATTCATTAAAATTGCCAAAATAAAAAATTTAAACTGGCCCAGATTTTCGGGTTGTTACAATCTCCCCCACTTAAAACTTTTCGTCCCCGAAAAGGAACAAAGTCGAAAGTGGTTTGATTAATCAACTCTACGTTCGATCTGGCTTCCATTCTCCAACTTTTCAGTTTCTGAGAATTTTCAAATTCTTCAAAAATTTGGCTAACACCCGGAATTTTCGAAAAATTTCGCCATGACCTCCCCTGCACCGGGAGGCACTGGAAAATCCCAAAATTGCCATATAGGCCTTCTGATCTCAAAAAGAAAAAGAAAAAGCCAAGCGGCTAGCCAATAGGCTCATAAAATCATCATCACCCAAACAAAACAGTAAATTATAGTAAACATGTACCTATTTGTCGGGCAAACAAATTTTATTCTTCTGCTCTAGCCTCCTTGCTATGACCTGTTCAATGTAAGTACATGTATATGCATGCAATTTCAATCAAATTTCAAAACAGTCTAATATGCGGTGCTAAATTCGCCTTAGTTCAATCATTCTTCTTACACTAGCTATATTATATAATATCGATACATTTTTAAAACAAAAGCATACTTAAGTTCATACAAGCATCATACACATCCATACATATATCCAAAATGCTAGTTCATTACATTAAAACCCAACTTTCTAGGAAGTCGTGCCTTCTTCTTGCATAATTTCCAAAGTAGATATCTCCTTTCCTTTGGATTTCTTATCACCCTTCTTTAACGGGCAATTTCGGGCTAGATGCCCTATATCTTTGCATCGGAAGCACTTCTTTTCTTTTCCTAATTTTCTGGATTTTTTCTTAACATTTGGGCACTAATCCACAAAATGTCCCGTTTCTTTGCACTTAAAACAAAGTATGTCCATTCTTATCTCTTTCTCCTTGCTTTTCTTTCTCTCCGGGCACTGAACCGCATAATGCCCTTCTTCTCTGCATATACGACAATAAACACCCACGTATGTTCCTAAGTTCAACTTCCTTTCTTTTTCTGTTTTCTGGTGGGCCCTCCTTGTTTGTTTTGGAGTCATACAGAAGTCAGCATTAGATAAGCCATAGAGAACCATCTCCTACATTATATTTGAGGATTTTATCAAGAGAGTTTGCATTACTTTTCACTTAACAAAAATCTTGATTTATGCTTTACATATCATTCCAGTATTTCTATTAGTTGAATTAATAATCATCACAGCTAGCAATCAATGTGTTGGTTAACTTTCAAACGTATAATTTTTTTTATACATATACTAAAAATCATGTTTTTGATGCCAAATCACAACAATAAACCTATCTAGCTTGGTTGTCATACCAGTCGATTGGAAATATATAAATATCCCACTTTCGAAACTCGAACATAAACACTGATGATGAGATCTCAATCATCAGTATCCTCTCCGGGCGACTAGAGTGTGATTCTATATCTATTCAATATATTAAAACTTCGAATACACGTTTGCAAGGCGTATATGCAAAATCTTTATATATTGGATTGTCCAAATTCAATATAAAATAATTGTTCAAATACGTATAAAATGGCTTAAACTTTCAAAACAAAGTTTGTCTTAATGTTTATTTTAAAAATAACACTCTTTCGACTCGTTCAAGGATACTACTGATCCCATCTCTAACGAGTCATTCTTATTGGATGTTACTAATCCAATCTTTGATGAATTCTTTCCTTTGGTTCTAACGTATCTTGTTCTCGAGATTTGTAAACCAAAGCTCTGATACCACGCTGAAACGACCCGAACTTCCCCGGTCTCCGAAGAGAAGAGAAAGAACGAATTGTTTTGAGAACACAACAAAATAGAACGCAGACGGAAGAACATTTCATTGTATATTACAACAATGCATCAGATTACAAGAATACACAGAGTATATATGAATATTACACAGAAATATCAGAGATTTAAATTACATTTAAATACATAGCAACGGAAAATAATACAATACAGACCTAGAAGGGATATACGGATACAAAGCTTTCCAGATATCATTCCAGCTGTAAACCAGGATCCTGTGAATATAAATCTGCAAAACCAAAACTACCAGCTGCCCGTGTCGAATATAAGGGCACCTAGAGTTTAGGTTAAAACAATAAACTCCAGGTCAGTCATGTGACTGGTGTGAGAACTAAAACAGTTATTTATCTTTATTTTCAAGGTAAGGTAAATCAAGGGACCACGCCGTACAACACGGAACGGGTTTCCTCCCAAGAATACCAGTGCATATAAGTAAACAGCGCAATGCTTTTCTAAAAATGAAGCTATTATAAGACCCAGGTCCCATCACACAATGCAACGCAGCCGGAGGACAGGGTTTTCCCTTATAATACCCAAACATGCTTGGCACGTTTTAAAAATCAAATCATTTGATACTATAATAAGTGTATAGTGTCAAAACAATTTCAATCATAAATATCAATCATAGACGGCATGGGTACCATATACCACGTCGCCATACTAGTTCTACAATTAAAACCGCAATATTGCGTATTGGAAATTGGATTTCCGTCATGGTGGCTCCTGATTCGAAAGATCGATCGCGTAATGCAATTCCCCACGGCTTACGTCCCAACAAGAGAAAACACCGTTTGCACATCCGCACTTTTGGGACCAGAGTATCACCGCGGCTTACGTCCCAGCGAGAGAAAACACCGCTTACTCTATATATCCCTGAGCACTAAGCCCATCTCGGTCGACCAAATCCACGACACCACTAAGGTGCCCATCCACTAAAAAGCATACTGATCAAATCATCAGTTTACCACCATACCGGGGTGTGAGGCTCGCGAATCAACGCTAAACACAAAGCCATGCTATATTAAAGCTGCTCTTTGATCATCATCCACCAAACTCTGCTTTTCAACAAAAGTCTGGATCACTGCATCTCAGCATGCCACACTATCAATCCATATCGTACCACTGGTTTCTGCCAATATATAACCTCTGAGCTCGTATGTCTCAGAGAAGGGCACTAAGCAAGAGAATAAATTCCCGCCGCCAAACAGATATATATTTAGCAGAGATCAACGAATACAATATAAAGGAATACAATGTCAGACACACCATCCATTTACAAGTCCGTTCTAGGTCTGAATGAAACCGGAGGCACTTTCCTCGCATATCCGTCGATCTCCAAGTACGTCTGGACGACCACCAACTGATTCCCTCATCTTGGGTGTACAGCCCAATCAAGATCATCAGTAATCACCTAACGATGTGAAGACTTTCGGTCTTCGACCACCGTCATCATCTTCGACTTATCGTCGAATCGGTTATTCAGAATGGGTATAAACCCTGCCTTTCCGAACAACCCGCGTATATTATAAACAAATGTTACACAAACACAACATACGCCCCATTCCAATTCAGCAGTCACTAACCGTAAATTAGAAAGAGAACAATTCCCCAAATATTAACCCCGAAGGCCGAAACCAACATCAGATCAATACCCAGGAAACCATCCTTCTTAGCTAACCTACAGTTAGTCTCTAAATTTCACGTTCTTAGGGAAAGGTTCCCATTAATTTTATCAAAGATAAATTCTTTAAAATTTATTCTTTAATCTTCCTTTAGATATCATTTCAAACCAAATTATGGTTTTTCAAACTAGTCGGGATTAGCGAACCACACCGAAGTAATTATTTATTTTATTTCCCAATCCCAACCTATTCATCCCATGAAGCAAAATTGGTAATACTTCATATCTAACACCACGTGTTATCGGTAAATTCAATTGCCATTTCACGTTCAAATCTAATTAAAGATTTAATTATCGCTTGGAGCAAAACTGGTGATACTCCATTCTCGATCTTTTCAATCTAACTAAAGATTCATTAAAACTTCACTTAGTTTTAATCTTTAACCGGGTTAAAGAATCAGTGTCATTTAAAACACGGTTCACTATAAACCCAAAATCACATTACATTTCAATCAGACCCTAACCATAAATTAGCAAGTGAGCAATTCCTTAAGTATTAACCCCGAAGGCCGAAACCAACATCAGATCAATACCCCCAAAACCATTCAACTTAACTAACCTCCAGTTAGTTTCTGATTTTCTTAACTCCTTTGGATCTAAGAACAGTATTATTGAAGATATCGTTCACGACAACCAAAAATCACATTCTACTAACTATCGGATTAAAGAACAAGTGTTATTTAAAACACTGTTCACGATAAACCAAAAAATCAATACCAATTCAATTCCAATTAAATATTATTTAATTGGTGCACTTCATTAACTCTAAATAAAAAGATTTAATCTTTCCCTCAATTGGGTTTAACAACAGCGTTAATGAAGACGCCATTCACGACAAACCCAAAATCCCATTTGATATTAAATACAAGGCTCTGAATAGAAAATATATCGGCTTATATTCAATATCAAATTCTACGACTAACAAATATCGTATTGGAAATAACGATATAAATATATCTTTCAAATTTCCCATAACAATACCTATATAATCACAAAATCCCACATCGAAATATTCCGAAGACAATTTTGATTCAAATCCATTTGCAATCTATATATTGGAAATCCTGGTTATTTTCAAAACCATTTCAAATCCACTTTATTTATTTTAAAAATAAATAGAATTATAATTCTAGTTCAAAACTAGTTCATTTCGACAAAAATCTATTTTTATCCTTTCAGATATGGAGTTTTTCATCCTAATTCTTCCCAAATCATTTCTTATGATTTTACACAAATTATTATTATTTTTAATAATTTTATCAAGGCCCGTACAGTCGATTTCCATCAACGGCCATCGAACTGCACTTACAGCGACCTTTTCCAAATTTGATTTGGACATAATTCCAAATCCAACTGTTAGATTTCAAATTTCTAATATTCGTTAGAATGCTCTTTTCGATACGAACCCAACGGTTCCGGTTTTAGGAGAATCCGACGGTCGGATCTTCCGCAATGTCCGTTCGAAGTCAATGGTCGAAATTCACGAACTGTCGCGGCGCGGCGCGTTCTATTCAGGCCATTATATATATAATATATATATTATATATATTTCGTCGATTTCCTTTTTAAAATGAATTTTATAAATCCTTTCAAATTTGTTTCAAAAACAATTTCAACCTTTATTTCAAATTCAAATCAAAATTGAATTTTCCCTTATAAATTCTTTCTACATTCACTTCTATTTGATTTCAATTCAAATCGATTTCAATTCTATTTGAATTCATTTTCTATTCAATCCAATTCAAATTCGTTTTCTATTCAATTCAATTCAAATTCGTTTTCTATTCAATTCAATTCGAATTCGCTTTCTATTCAATTCAATTCGAATTCGTTTTCTATTCAATTCAAATTCGTTTTCTATTCAATTCAATTCGAATTCGTTTTCTATTCAATTCAAATCGAATTCGTTTTCTATTCAATTCGAATTCGAATTCGTTTTCTATTCAATTCAAATTCAAATTCGTTTCAATTCAATTCAAATTCGTTTTCTATTCAATTCAATTCGAATTCGTTTTCTATTCAATTCAATTCGAATTCATTTTCTATTAATTTCAATTCGAATTCGGTTTGAATTTCAATTCTTTTCAAAATATCAGATTTTGAAATCACTTTCGATATTCATTATAAAATGAATAAAATCGATATTCATTATAAAATGAATAAAATCGATATAAATATCGTTCACGTCAAAATGGCGTCAATCTAATCAACACGGCTTCATATATTTCTGTTTTCAAATATTCCATTTCAAATATTTCTTTTTCAAATATTTCTATTCAAATATTTCTTTTCAAATATTTTTATTCAAATATTTCTATTTCAAATATTGAATGAAGCCCAATCAATTACCATATAATGTTAATTATATGGATTTTCTACAACACATGTATACAATAACAACGATGTATAATCAACCATCATCTAAAGTGCACTCTATACTGTATAAGCATCGAATATCAATATTTAACGCTTATAACAGTCTGTCAATCAATCGATCGACATACAACTAAACAATCGGGATTAATGTACGTCAAATATCATCCCAATACCCGTGTGGGGTTTCAAACAATCAAATACAGATTTTATTTGTGCAGTTGGGCGATGTGTAAAATTTATCATCCCAATCAATATCAGTCAAATGTGTGTATATAAACAAATCGTCCGATTTGTTTATTTCTATTTCCTTTCATATATACGTTAAAAATTCTATTGTTAACTATAAAATATTTTCCACTATAAAATAATTTATTTCGTTTCACATCACATCACACAATCAACTACACATCAAAATCAAACAAACAAGCATACAAGCCGTCCATGGTCTGTGGACGACGGGTGTCGGGTGCTACTAAACACCGTCTGCATCCTAGTATATATTTCAACTAGAAAAAAATTAAAAAGTGAGAAATTCTCACCCTTTCGCTAAACTGAATGACGCAATTCTTCATGGGTAGGAAATCTTCACCGTGCTTTTCTTTTGTCTATTTCGTTGCCCGTATTCACTACATATATAAAAATCACATTTTTACTTCGCTATTCAATATATAAAAATCGAATTTTTTTTACTTCGCTATTCAATATATAAAAATCGAATTTTTACTTCGCTATTCAATATATAAAAATCGAATTTTTACTTCGCTATTCAATATATAAAAATCGAATTTTTACTTCGCTATTCAATATATAAAAATCGAATTTTCACTTCGCTATTCAATATATAAAAATCGAATTTTTACTATGCTATTTAATATATAAAAATCGAATTTTCACTTCGCTATTCAATATATAAAAATCGAATTTTTTCTTCGCTATTCAATATATAAAAATCGAATTTTCACTTCGCTATTCAATATATAAAAATCGAATTTTTACTTCGCTATTCAATATATAAAAATCGAATTTTTACTTCACTATTCAATATATTAAAATCGAATTTTTTTTCTATTGCTCGCTATAATCATGCTATTTTTATTGTAAAAACAAAGCTTTACTGTGTTAAAAATCATATTTTTAGCGAGGTTATTAAAATAAAAATCACATTATTAATATCATATTTAAATAAAATAACAAAAGAAACTTACAGTAGGTGCTAGGGGGGTCAGGGATGCGCGGCGGCTGTCCAGGTGGCGGCGACAAACCTTTGGTGGCCAGAGCTTGGAGTTTTGGACTGGGGTGGTTTTAAACGAGGAGAGGGTGGTCGTGGGAAATAAAGGTGGCGGGGTAACGTCGGAGGCGATCGGCAGAGGCCACGGCGGTCGGAGCACCAGGCGGAGACGGCGAATTCTGGCGGGTTTGGGTGGTGCGGATTCGTACAGCGGAGGGGAAGGCTGGAGGGCTCGCGTCTGTCATAGGGAGAGAGTCGGAGAAGGGCAGGCGGAACTCCGAGGTGAGGTGGCGGCGACGGCAGCGCTCCGATGAGGTGGCGCAATGAACAGGGGGGTGTCGGTCGATCGATTTAGGGATTTCCCCCTTTTTATTTTATTTTATGACGGGGGGAGAGAGTCCAGAGAGAGGGAGTAGAGGTGTGTTATTATATATTATTTAAATTTTATTTTTAATTCTTAAAAAGGTATCTTTTCCATACGAACCCCAAATCCAAGCCACCGACTGTCGTCCCTAGCTAATTACCCCCATTCCGAACACAATGGGATATGTATCGTAAGCTGATTCGACTGTTTCAATCAGTTTTCATCAAAATCAACATATAACTCTATACATTGAATTTGAACGCGCATTTCAATCTACTGGGGTCACATACTAACTCGAAAAATTACAGAAAAATATTTTCTAACTTCGTATTGACTATACGGTCCTAACAAAACTAGTTTCGTCAAATTCTGAGACCGCTGGAAAAATGGTCATTTTCCAGTCGATTAAAATCAACTAAAACTGATCAAACGCGTTTTCCTTTGCCATGCTCACATATTGATTCGAAAAATTATGAAATTTGAAACCTAGCAATAATATGACATCGCGGATCCAACAAAAGTAGTTTCGTCGAAATCCGAGGTCGTTTGCAAAATTCCCATTTTTAAGGGCCTGAATTCTATAGCGACTATTCAGAATTTTCAACTGGACATATCTTTTGATTCCCGCTATGAAATTTCAATTTTTCGGATTCGTTGGAAATATATTCTCTATTAGATTCTATTATTTTTAGTTTCACTAAAATCCGGTTTATTCTGCACCCGGTATGTTCATTTGAATTTTGAAATCGAATTATCGAACTACCGCGCCATTTTCAATTCCTTTTATAATTATAAATAATTATTTATATTCTAACGACGATCTATATAATATATACGTTCGAATTCTATTCAAAATAAATTTCTCGTCGATATTATTTAAAATAATTCATTTTAAATAATCAAAATTCATTAAAATTGCCAAAATAAAGATTTTAAACTGGCCCAGATTTTCAGGTTGTTACAATCAATCATAGACGACATAAGTGCCCCATACCACTATGTCGCCATATATAGGTATACAATAAAAACCGCATGATGTCGTATTTGGAAATTGGATTTCCGTCATGAACCGAGGCCAGGGATCATCCTCACCGCTTCGAGATAATCTAGCCAACCATGTCTCAGGAAAGTACTCAGTCAAGCCTTGGAGCAACAGGGGCCGATCCACTCGATGTGGATTGAACTTAAACCCTAAACACTACGTTTCCCCGCCCATTGGGGCGCAAATGAGCCAACGAATGACTCCATCGGCTTCACATAGTCACCGATATATCCAAGGCGCATCGCAACAGCAACAACCACACAGGTGAAAATAATATATATATCAGCCAGTTTAAGCACTGACACCACCTCTAGCTACAAAGAAACTCATGTCCTCCCTGAAGTCCTCTCCCGTTTCTGGTCCATACCGGGGTGTGAGGCTCGCGAATTTACGTTATACACAAAGCTATGCCACACAGGCAGTGCTTTGATCATCCACCACAAAGCTCTGCTTTTCAACAAAAGCTTTGATCAATGCATCTCAGCATGTGTAACAACCCGCAAAAATCAGGACCAATTTAAAATTTTTATTTTAGAAAATTTTAATGAATTTTGACAATATAAAATAATTTATTTAAATAATAATGATCACAAATTTGATTTAAATCGAAGTTAGAATGAATGATTTAATTTTAATTAACAAAAGAGTTAGAAATAGCGCAGTAGTTTGAAAAGTCAAACTTGAACTTTGACTGACCGTACAGGATGCAAAATTTAACGGATTTTAGTGAAACCAAAAATATTAGAATCTATTTAAAAATATCTTTCCAATGAATCCGAAAAATTGAAATTTCATAGCGGAAATCAAAAGTTATGGCCAATTCAATATTTAGAAAGGTCGCTATGAAATTTATAAAGGTCAAAATGCTACTTTTTGCATACGAAGGAATTTGAACTCGAAACCACTTCCATTGAGTTCAGAATGATGTTTCTACATTGAAAAACATTAAACACTTATATATTTTGAGTTTCGGGATTTATTTGTTTAAAAATATATTTTTAATATTAAATATATTGGCCTTAAAAATAATCATTTTTCAAACGACCTCGGTTTTCGATGAAATCACTTTTGTTGGAACCGGAATGTCAAATTATTGCTAGGTTCCAATTTTCAGAATTTTTCGAATTAATATGTGAGCGTGGCGAAATAAAATGTGTTTTGACTATTTATAGTTAAATTTGGTGAAAATTAGGCTCACATCCTTAAAACTAAACTTAATTAGGCTCACATCCTCCCCTTTAGAAACATATAAATTTCATCCCTATTTTCAAATAGCGGCTGTTTTTTTACAGAATTGCCCTTTCTCACTTAATTATCGCCTTAATTCATGTAATATGAAACCCGTATTACGGTTTTATTTTTTCCAGCATCATATAATTCTGTGTAATGGCGGCTCCTCCATCTTTCTCAATTTCTGCCTTCCGTCAATCTGAAATATACAGCGCTCGGAAATCATATAGTCCTATGATATGGCGGCGCCTCCATCTTTCTCAATTTATGCCTTCTGTCGATCTGAAATTTACGGTGCTTGGAATTATTCCAGTGTTTTGATTAGATCCATCCTTGATTTATATGTTGATTGTTTATTCTTCAAGGTAACTTATGCTTTTTATTAATTTTTAATTTCTACAGGTATCATTTTTTGATCGATATTTGTTAATTGATTAATCTGATCTTATGTATTTTTTAGGCTTGTCGATTCACAATATTGTATACAGTTTTAATGTTATTATAGATCGTACAGATCTATTTGTTTAGTTCGGCAATACTTTTCTTCATATATTCTGAATATGTGTATATAAATATGCATATTTTGTTAATATTTGCATACGGTTATGCCACTATTGTTATAACTGGTTTATAGGGCTATGCATATATTCTTTTTTATAATATTATTTTGTATATATGCTTTTAATTATGCATATTTTGGTTTATAATAGTATGCAATAATGCAGAAATTGTAAACGTGTGCATACAATTGTTCGGAATATTGAATTAAATGCATAAAGGTATGCATTTAATATGGATACATGCATACTTGAATGCAATTATTATGTCTATACAGATTGTTTTCAACTGTTATAGTTATGTGCATTTATGTATGCAAATATATTTTAGAATTTGAATGCTTTTGTGCAAATTTGATTAAATATGGAAAAATAAAACATAATTGTATGTATAAATGTGATTTTACTGCAAATTTGTGATGTAGTATACTAATTATTTGTTCCAGTTTTACTTCTTTTTTGTACTATGTGTTCATGTAATTTATTTTCTTCTTTTATTTTTTTTTAATTTTTTTCATAGGTTTTTTCCATGTAGCAATTATTATTGTGTCTGGAGAAGATGAAGACAATTGGATTTGGAATTTTCAGCAACTCAAAAATTTCCTGAATGATGATCATAGAAGATGACGGGTTCTGCAAAAGGCTATTAGATGTTTTTTTGTAATTTTTTTCTTTTAAAAAGGTTATACTGTATAGTGTTGTGAGCATTTACATTCTGGTTTAAATTTAGGTCAGTATTTTAATGTTAAATTGTGTTGTTTTTATAGTTATTTTTTTAGGCTTATATATATGCAATTATTCAGTATTGTTGCATACATGTATGAAATTATACTGAATACTTGCATCATTTTTCCGTATCATCTTACATTTCTGCATATATGTATGAAACAATTCGTCGTAGTTACATATAGGTGCGAAAGTATCTTTATAAACAGTTCGTCGTGTTTATTTTGATAGTTCTGTATATATGAAGTTTGGGAATGATTGGTGTATTTTTTTTTTTTTAATCTATCCTTAAATATTATGCAGTTATCTTTGTACAATATGCATTTGAAAAAACAATGGCAGCATTGCTTGTTCGATTAATACTGCAATTATTGGAAGAAAATTATGATATTATCTGGAAAAATTGCATAAATGTATGCAAGTACTCATATTAAGTTCTCACAGCAAAAAAATTAAAGCATTTTCATATACTAATGAAACTAATAAGAATACTTTCATAGATGTGCGAAATTATTCTGAATAATTTGGCATTTCAAATAAGTAAATTCCATAGTATTTTCATATAAGTGTGCAAGTATTATGAATATGTGTACACAAATAAGCAACATTTTATAACATGATATAAAGTCAGAAGAACTTGAATTTACAACATAAATTGTACAGTAATTCAGTTTTCAACCTTCATAATAATTTCCCAGTTGTTTGAAAACAAAATATCAGTCAACATATTTACAAGATATGTAAACATCAACTTTCCTAAATTTTGATCTTTCAATTTTGCATTTGGTAGAAGGTACTTTTGTGTTAGGTTATCCAATGGTATCCAACTATGTTCAACTATCTTCTGCATCAGTTCTTCCACCATAGATCTCTGCAATAAGAAGTATAAGATTTTAAAACAAGTTGGACAAAATGCATATAACTGTGAAACAATCAACTAACAAATGCACATCCGGTGCAACACTTCATAATACATGCATGTAATCATGCAACATTCAGCTGATAACTGCACATTTGCATGCAACAGTTGCTAATACATGCATATAATCTTACAAAATTTAGGTGACAACTGCACACTTGCATGTACCAAATTTGAATAAATGCGTACAAGACTTCAATAATTCTGATAAACTTCATTGTTTATGAAACTATTTTTTATGCATTTAAGGATGTATGCAAATGTGTTGAATATATGCATTCATATATGCAAATGTAATGAATACATGCGTGCATACGTGAAATTTTCTGAATATATTCAAATGTATCCAAATGTACTCCGGTGATAAATGCAATAGTATTCTCAATACATGAATACAAATAACAGCTGATAAATTCAAACAAATGTGGAAACATTAGGAATAGATCAAGCATACAACTAATCAAGTTTTCTTAATAAATGAACTCATATGTGCAAATATCCTTAAAATATGCACACATTTGTGCATATATTCTTAATAGATGCACACAATGGTTCAAATTTTCTGTACATATTCACTCAAGTGTCCAAATACTTTAAATATTTGCAAAGAAATATACATATATTTTCAACATAAAAACGCAGGTTTTCAAACATCTTTAATTGCTGGAAACATGTTTGCATATATTCTTATCAGAAGCATACAAGTTTGCACGTATTCTAAATATATGCACACTTTTTTTGCACCAAATTTGAATTGATGCTCTCAAATGGATAAATATTCTGAATATATGCAACAATTATCTAAGTTTACTGGATAGATTCACAAATTTGAGCAAATATTGTTATTAATAGCAACCTGGTGCGCAAAATTTCTTAATAACAGCACAATTGTTTGCATCAAATTATATTAATAGCATACAAGTATGAAACAGTTCTTCAAACTTTCATATAAGCATGCAAGAATTCGTAATAGCATATAATCTTGCATTAAAATTTAATTACAGAGTATAAGTGTGCAAGTATTCTGAGTAATAGCATACAATCAAATAACTATTCATAAAATTAACATTTTGCTTACTAGCATACATTTATATACTTATTCATAACATCAGCATAAAATAATGCAATTATTCTTAACAATTATTTAATAACACTCAATATCTCTTACTAATATCTAACAATCTTTTTCATCTACTCTTAATACACTATAAATTATGCGGGGCTTAGTAACAGCAGTAGAAGAAATACAGAATTACATGCAACAATTGTGATTAAATGCATACATTTATGCATGAACCTGCTGATAGTTGCATACTTGCATGAAACAACTCTAAATAAATGAAAACTATTTTTAATATATGATTGTGTGTTTGCATACGTAACAAATATATGCATACACCTATGAAAATAATGTAAATACATGCATATTTTCATTCAGAATTTCTTCATATACTCATTTATGCAAATCAAATAATTTTGCAACATTCAGGATTAAAATCACATCGTCAACAAAAAATTTTGACTACAAAAAATTCAACCATATTACTATTCAAGCATATTTCATAACAAAGTCTTTCTACAATGTCTCAATTCTGAAGAAAAAAAAGATAGTATGGCATTTTTTTTCAACCAAAAACAATTTTTCAACCAAATTCGAATTAATATTTGTATGTAATCATATAATAATGCAACAATTCCAAGTTAATCCATATTTTAATATAAAATATGGCTCGATTTACTATTGTTTGACAGAAAAATAAAAAAAATCAAATTTTTACCTTCATTCTCGCCCTATCGATGAAATTTTCTGATCAAATCGCCATCGACTTTAGCCATTTTCACTCGATCGAGACTACAAAAATGTAAATCGGCTGAAAAAAATTAATTTTCTTCTTCAAGCGTATGCCCTAATTATGCGCCGCAAAAAATGAAATGATAATTGGTGGAACGACGGATTTTAGGGCTAGAAAGGATATATTCGGAATTTTATTGCCTGGTTTTCAAAAATAGGGATGTAATTTATATTCTTTTTACGACCGGACTTTTTTTATGTTTTAAACGTTAATAGGGACCTGTAAAAAACGCACCCTTAAATTTGAACGCCTTAAAAATAGCCATTTTTCAAACAGTCTCAGAATTCAACGAAAATAATTTTGTTGGATTCATATCGTCAAAAGAAAGCTAAAAATATTTTTTTTAGAATTTTCTGAGGTTGTATGTGACCCCGGCATATTTAAATGTACGGTAGAAATTAAATAATTAATTTAATATTGTATTTTCAAGTAAAACCGAAATAAAACTATTGTATATTTCGGAATTGGACCTTGGGACATAGCTCATCGCGTTCAGAAGGCCTCAAAATGTTAAGATCGACAGTAAGCAAGCCCAAATCCGAGAAAGACCAAAAATCCACTTTATTTCATGAAATTCGGAATTAAATATTAAAATATTATTAAATCCGAAAACCCTAACCCTAATTTGGCCAGCCGCCATGTCCAAACCGAAGGCCAGAAATCACCCAAATTCAAACGCTAATATCTCTCAATCCGTTCGACGAAAATTGACGTATGACCTACCAAATCGAAGAGAATTAAGAGAGCTACAAATCTATACGGTTAAGATCGGATTTTGGTGCACGGATTTCGCGAATTTCGTCCGAGAAGGGGCTGCGGTTTTTATTGGTTTGTGGGCCCTAGGAGAGGTCGAGTTCGACGGGGTTGATGGTGTAGGTGGCTCTTGGCATGGCGGTCGCGGTGGTGGTGTTGGATCGGCGAACGGTGGCTTAGAGGGTGGTGCGTGCAGAAGAGGAAGAGGCCGACGATGGGTTTCATGTACAGAGAACGGCCAATGCAGAACAAGGAAGAGAAGGTCCGATTTTTTTATATTATTTTATTAATTAAATATTTAAATTGTCCAATCTTTGAAATTCAATAACTTCTTCATACGAGGTCCGTTTGACAAACCGTAAATTGCGTTGGAATCACAAAATTAAGAGCTTCGCGATGGCGCAGATCGCAGCTGAAAAGGAGACAGTCGAATTTCAGCCAAATTTCAAAGTGAGAATTCTAATTTTAATCATTTAATTAATTATTAATTATTTTCTCGCATTAAAGAAAATTGTATTGTCATATAAATTCAGATCTGGATGTCATGTGTGGTTTGGATTGATAATTGTCGCTTGTTGAATGCTTGTTGTTCATGATATGTTAAATCCGCTTTGAATTGTATATATTTTATCTGCGGTTGGAAATGGGATCTAAAATTAGATCAAAACATATTTTATTCAAAAGAAAAAAAAACATTTATTCAGATTTAGTTGGAAAAGTTTATTTTATGTTATTAAAATAATATTTTTATTATTCTGAATTTAACAATAGAAATTGATCGACAAATAAATATTTATTTTTATTCGTTGATTTAACAATGGAATTTGGTCGACAATATTTTTTTTTATTTGTTGATTTTATAATAGAAATTGGCACAACGAATAAAATATATCTTTATGGGTTTACATTAAAGAGAATGTTTTTCTTTTTGATATGAGGTTGTTTCATCAAAAAGAATGAAAACAAAGGATTTCATTTTTTCTATATAAAAATGGTTTTCAATCAAAAGTCATAATTTATTTGTCACTTTGATGTTCAATAAAAGTTGCAACATTATAAATCTCATTTTTATGTTATATTCTTTTCAATAAATGTAGTAACATTAAAATTTCATTTTAAATGTAATAAGCGTTTTCAATAAAAAGAAGCAACGTAAAAAGATCATATTTGTATGTGTCCATTGTTTTCAATAGAAAGACTTTGCATAAAAAAAAATCACATTTTTAATGTGATTTAGATTTCATTGTAAAGATGAAGATAAAATGGGTTTTATTTTTATTTTCAATTTTAGCAATGGAAAGTTCATAAATTAAAATTGCATTTTTATTGAAATTTTGTTCATTGTAATGAATAGGAAAGATCTCATCCATATGTGTAATGAGGAAAAAAAAAATTACATTTATATGTAATGAAAAATGAACAGAAAATGATTACATTTTTAATGTAATCAAAGATTAAGAATCACATTTTGGTTTACATATCATATGTAAATTAAAATTCATTTTAGAAGTAAAACTTTTGTTTACCTTTTTATGTAAATAAAAAAAAGACATGTTTTGGAAATCACAATGTTTGTTTACATTTTTATATGTAAATAAGAAATTATTTTCAGAAGTTACATTATATTTGTAAATATATTTTGTAAATAAAAAGTTGTTCTTTTATTTGCATCCACCAATGCAAAGGTATATTGAAAATAAAATTATTCTTTTATTTGCATTTACCAATGTAAATTTACATTAAAAATAAACTTGTTCTTTTGTTTGCATCTAAAAATGCAAATATATATTTAAAAATGAAACTTGTTCTCTTATTTGTATTTACGAATACAAATATATATTTTAAAGTAAAATTTATTCTTTTATTTGCATTCACTTATGCAAATACATTTTGAAAATGAACGAACCTTTTTATTTGTGTTACCAAACACAAATACATTATAGAAAATGAATGATCCATTATGTTTGTGTTCTCAAACACAAATATAACATAGAAAATTAAAATGGTCTTTTTATTCGTGTCCTTAAACACAAATAAAACATTAAAAATAAAAGAACATTTTTTTTTGTGTTCTCCAACACAAATATAACATGATTTTAAAGTAGTACATTTTTGTTTTTATTTGCATTTTCAATGCAAATATTTCATGAAATCAAAAATTCACATTTTTGTTAACATTTCATAATGTAAACAATACAAAAAAAAATTACATTTTTGTTTGCATTCTACAATGCAAACGAAATGTAGAAAATAGAATATGCATTCTTATTTGCATTCTATCATGCAAATAAAACAAAGGAGATAAAATTACATTTTTGTTTGCAACTTCAGTTGCAAACAAACAAGAAATAAAATTACATTTTGTTGCAAATTTAGATGCAAACAAATTTATTAAAAACAAAAGATACATTTTTGTTGCATGTTTTAAATGTGAACAAAGCATTTAAATAAAAGTTACATTTTTAATTATTTATTTACTTCACTTGATGTAAATAAACATAAAATAAAGAGTTGTTCTTTATTTACATTTCTTGATGTAAATAAAACTAGAAATTTAATAATACACTTTTATTTGCTTTATTCAACGCAAATAAAACAGGAGAATAAAAGAAATATTTTCATTTGCAATCCTTAATGCAAATAAATTATGAAATGAAAAAGTTACAAATTTTTTTATTTACATTCCTCTATGTAAATAAACATCAAATAAAAAGGTTGAATCTTTATTTGCATTCTCTACTGCAAATAAAGCATGAAATGAATAGTTATATTTTGTGTTATTATTTATATCCCCTATTACGAATGGAATTAAAAGATTACATTTTTCTTTTCATTTATTTACAATGAAAGGAATTGAAATAAAGATTATATTTTTATCATCATTTTTGATGCGATAAAAGAATAGAAATAAAGATTACATTTTTATTGACATTTTACATGCGATAAAAAGAACAGGAATAAAAGAGATATTTTTATCATCGTGTTATATATTGTGTATTACACTGCCATAGGCAAATTACCTGACTTGTTTATGTGATTGGGTCGATAATTTTCACACATCGCCCAAGTGCACAAATAATTTATTATTTGTTTGTTGGTTGAAACCCCACACGGGTGTTAGGATGAAATTAACATACACTAATCCCAATATTTAGTTGTATGTTGATCGTTAGATCGACAGGCTGCGATGAGCTTTATTATTTAATTTTAACGCTTACGCAGTGGAATTTACACTTTGGATGAAATGGATGATTTGATGATTATATTGTTATTGTCATATATATGATGTGTGTGAAATCCATATAATCCAAATTATATGGTAAATGATTGAGTCGCATTTCGATTCAGATGATCTTTTAAATAAGAATATTCTTACACTAGAAATTCTTTTTATAAAGGACATATTTTCATAAAAAGGATATTTTAGTTAAATATATTTTTAAGATAAAGAATATGTGTAAAAGATAAGAATATGTAATATGAAGAATACTTTCCAATTAGAATCTTTTGTATAAAGAGTATTTTAATGATTATTTTAAAATATATTTTTTTATAATGAATTAATATTTAAAGGGAAATCCTTTAATTAAGATTATTGGAATTTGCAATTATATTTCATGATATGAGATACATTGAGATGTGAAGTGGATTTATCGTGGACGGTGCTTTTAAATGACATTTGTCCTTTAATCCAATTTACATCAAAATTATTATTTGGAATTTATTAATCTATTCATAGATTTAACAAAAGCATTTTGTAAAAATCTAGTTTTCCAATTTAATATATATTAAATTGGAATTAAGTGGAAATTCTATTGGTAATAAACGAGATGGGCTTCTGTAATAGAAGACCGATATTATATATGGAATTTAAGAGGCTTTGCCGTTATTCCATGAATATTGTTAGTCCGATACAGAAATTTATATCGATTATGTACTGATTGATTTCTGTGGAATTCCATATTTAGGAAATTGATTTGTGGGTTTATCGTGAACTGTGTTTTAAATGACACGAGTTCTTTAACCCGTTTAAAAGAATATTTATTCTTTAAAATAAATGATCTATGAAAATGATTTTTGATATTAAATCAAATTCAGAATTTTTAATAATTTTTTTAAGGAAGATTTATGATTTAATTTATTAATTTATCTTTGATAAAATTTATGAAAATCTTTTAATATGAATATCTTATTAAAAGAATATTCGGGGTCGGAATGTGACATAATGTGTGATTTTCCAATATTTGATTTTTAATCACAAAATACGCGAGTTATTCAGAAAGACCGGGTTTAACCCATTCTGAATAATCATCACGACGATCAAGAGTCAAAGATGAAGACGGTGGTAGAAGACCGAAGGTTTTCACATCGTTGGGATGATGATGACTGGTATCTTGAATTGGGACAGTACATTCCAAGGCAAGGTATTTGGTAATGATCGTCCAAACGTATTTGGAGATCGACGGACATGTTGTTTCGCTCAGACCCAGAGCGGACTTGTAAATGGATTGCGTGTCTGACATTGTATTCTTTTCTACTGTATTTGTTGAACGCTACTGATTATATATTTCTGTTTGGTGGTGGAGAATTTATTCTTCACTTAACCCCCTTCTCTAAGACGTATGAGCTTAGAGGTTATATATATATTGGTAGATGATCAATGATATGGTAGAGTCTGACAATGTGGCATGCTAAGATGCAATCGATCAAGGCTTTGTTGAAAAGCAGGCCTTGTGGTTGATGATCAAAGCACAGTCTATTTAGGCATAGCTTTGTGTATATCGTGACTTCGCGAGCCTCACAGCCCGGTAGAGTCTAAAACGGGAGAAGGGAACGCAGGGAGTGCACACGTTTCTCTCTAGCTAGAGTGGTGCCAGGGACCTACCAGCGCTGGCATTTATTCATTGTGGTTGTTGGATTTTTCGAGGCCTCGGTTTATGCGGTCGCCACTGGTCGTATTATAGGTCCAAAAGGACCGGGGAGCGTGTGTTCAGGAATTGCCAATCCATTAAGCGTTAACGTATGGACCGGCCCTGCAAGATCCAAGGGTTGGACAGAGTACTAATCCTGGGGCATTTGCTAGAGTGTCTCGAATCGGTAAGGATCTCCTCTCTAGCCTTGACTCAGATGGAAACCCAAATTTCCAATACGACATCACGCGGTTTTGATTGTATACCTATATATGGCGACATAGTGGGATGGGGCACTCATGCCGTCTAGGATTAATACATTTACTTTGATGTATTTCAAATTGGTTGCACACTATTATTATTTAATACCGTGTTTATCGTATCAAGCATCTTTTGATCATTATAAGGTAAAACCCTATCCTCCGGTTTGCGTTGCATTGTGTGATGGGACTTGGGTCTTATAATGGTTTCATTTTTCTAAAAAGCATTGCATTATTTTGACGATTTACTTTAGTCATGCACTGGCAATCCATAGGAGAAAACCTGTTCCGCGAAAGTGGCATGGTCCTGTGATTAGCCTTATTATATTTTATTGCTTAGGTAGAATTCTCACACCAGTCCCATGACTGATCTGTAGTTTGTCCACTGGCAAACTCGGGTGCCCATATTTTCCACACGGGCAGTCGAGTAGCTATTTTTGCAGATATATTAAGCAAGATTCTGGGTTGAAGCTTAAAGCTGTGTCCAGAGATAGAGAGTCTTCCGCTGTGTTCTTTCGTTGCAGTATATTATATTTTTTGTATTTATCTTCCGCTGTAATTACATTCCAATGTACTCTGATATGTATATTCTGTACTCTGATGTAACATTTATTATAGTGTTATAAAAGTCTTCTGTTATCTGTTGTAATGTGTTGTATGCCCAAAGTTAAAGTATTCGTAGGTTTCCACTTTTTGGATCAGACCTGTGTGGTTTATGGTCGATTCAAAGGGTGGGGATTTGCGGGTCTTTACAGTTGGTATCAGAGCCAGGTTAGCTCAAATCTTTGGGGTACAACTCGTTAGAACTGAATGGAAGACTCATCAGAGATTGGATTAGTAATGTCCAATAAGAATACTCATTAGAGATAGGATCAGCAGTATCCTAGAATGAGTAAACTCGTTAGAGATGGGGTTAGTAATGCCCTAGAACGAGTTAAGAGTTACGAATTTATAATTAAGTATTTTTGATATTTATAATCTATTCTTTGAAATATGATTTTTATATATTTTGAAAAGATAATTAAAATTTAAAATTAAGATAGTTAATTTTACAATTTTTAGCTACGTTCCTTTTCGAGGACGAAAAGTTTTTAAGTGGGGGCGATTGTAACAACCCGCAAAAATCAGGACCAATTTAAAAAGTTTATTTTAGAAAATTTTAATGAATTTTGACAATATAAAATAATTTATTTAAATAATAATGATCACAAATTTGATTTAAATCGAAGTTAGAATGAACGATTTAATTTTAATTAACAAAAGAGTTAGAAATAGCGCAGTAGTTTGAAAAGTCAAACTTGAACTTTGACTGACCGTACAGGATGCAAAATTTAACGGATTTTAGTGAAACCAAAAATATTAGAATCTATTTAAAAATATATTTCCAACGAATCCGAAAAATTGAAATTTCATAGCGGAAATCAAAAGTTATGGCCAATTCAATATTTAGAAAGGTCGCTATGAAATTTATAAAGGTCAAAATGCTACTTTTTGCATACGAAGGAATTTGAACTCGAAACCACTTCCATTGAGTTCAGAATGATGTTTCTACATTGAAAAACGGTAAACACTTATATATTTTGAGTTTCGGGATTTATTTGTTTAAAAATATATTTTTAATATTAAATATATTGGCCTTAAAAATAGTCATTTTTCAAACGACCTCGGTTTTCGACGAAATCACTTTTGTTGGAACCGGAATGTCAAATTATTGCTAGGTTTCAATTTTCAGAATTTTTCGAATTAATATGTGAGCGTGGCGAAATAAAATGTGTTTTGACTATTTATAGTTAAATTTGAACGCCTTAAAAATAGCCATTTTTCAAACAGTCTCAGAATTCGACGAAAATAATTTTGTTGGATTCGTATCATCATAAGAAAGCTAAAAATATTTTTTTTAGAATTTTCTGAGGTCATATGTGACCCCGGCATATTTAAATGTACGGTAGAAATTAAATAATTAATTTAATATTGTATTTTCAAGTAAAACCGAAATAAAACTGCTGTATATTTCGGAATTGGACCTTGGGACATAGCTCATCGCGTTCAGAAGGCCTCAAAACGTTAAGATCGACAGTAAGCAGGCCCAAATCCGAGAAAGTCCAAAAATCCACTTTATTTCATGAAATTCGGAATTAAATATTAAAATATTATTAAATCCGAAAACCCTAACCATAATTTGGCCAGCCGCCATGTCCAAACCGACGGCCAGAAATCACCCAAATTCAAACGCTAATATCTCTCAATCCGTTCGACGAAAATTGACGTATGACCTACCAAATCGAAGAGAATTAAGAGAGCTACAAATCTATACGGTTAAGATCGGATTTTGGTGCACGGATTTCGCGAATTTCGTCCGAGAAGGGGCTGCGGTTTTTATTGGTTTGCGGGCCCTAGGAGAGGTCGAGTTCGACGGGGTTGATGGTGTAGGTGGCTCTTGGCATGGCGGTCGCGGTGGTGGTGTTGGATCGGCGAACGGTGGCTTAGAGGGTGGTGCGTGCAGAAGAGGAAGAGGCCGACGATGGGTTTCATGTACAGAGAACGGCCAACGTAGAACAAGGAAGAGAAGGTCCGATTTTTTTATATTATTTTATTAATTAAATATTTAAATTGTCCAATCTTTGAAATTCAATAACTTCTTCATACGAGGTCCGTTTGACAAACCGTAAATTGCGTTGGAATCACAAAATTAAGAGCTTCGCGATGGCGCAGACCACAGCTAAAAAGGAGACAGTCGAATTTCAGCCAAATTTCAAAGTGAGAATTCTAATTTTAATCATTTAATTAATTATTAATTATTTTCTCGCATTAAAGAAAATTGTATTGTCATATAAATTCAGATCTGGATGTCATGTGTGGTTTGGATTGATAATTGTCGCTTGTTGAATGCTTGTTGTTCATGATATGTTAAATCCGCTTTGAATTGTATATATATTATCTGCGGTTGGAAATGGGATCTAAAATTAGATCAAAACATATTTTATTCAAAAGAAAAAAAAACAATTATTCAGATCTAATTGGAAAAGTTTATTTTATGTTATTAAAATAATATTTTTATTATTCTGAATTTAACAATAGAAATTGATCGACAAATAAATATTTATTTTTATTTGTTGATTTAACAATGGAATTTGGTTGACAATAATTTTTTTTTATTTGTTGATTTTATAATAGAAATTGGCACAACGAATAAAATATATCTTTACGGGTTTACATTAAAGAGAATGTTTTTCTTTTTGATATGAGGTTGTTTCATTAAAAAGAATGAAAACAAAGGATTTCATTTTTTCTGTATAAAAATGGTTTTCAATCAAAAGTCATAATTTATTTGTCACTTTGATGTTCAATAAAAGTTGCAACATTATAAATCTCATTTTTATGTTATATTGTTTTCAATAAATGTAGTAACATTAAAATTTCATTTTTAATGTAATAAGCGTTTTCAATAAAAAGAAGCAACGTAAAAAGATTATATTTGTATGCGTCCATTGTTTTCAATAGAAAGACTTTGCATAAAAAAAAATCACATTTTTAATGTGATTTAGATTTCATTGTAAAGATGAAGATAAAATGGGTTTTATTTTTATTTTAATTTTTGGCAATGGAAAGTTTATAAATTAAAATTGCATTTTTATTGAAATTTTGTTCATTGTAATGAATAGGAAAGATCGCATCCATATGTGTAATGAGGAAAAAAAATTACATTTATATGTAATGAAAAATGAACAGAAAAGGATTACATTTTTAATGTAATCAAAGATTAAGAATCACATTTTGGTTTACATATCATATGTAAATTAAAATTCATTTTAGAAGTAAAACTTTTGTTTACCTTTTTATGTAAATAAAAAAAAGACATGTTTTGGAAATCACAATGTTTGTTTACATTTTTATATGTAAATAAGAAATTATTTTCAGAAGTTACATTATATTTGTAAATATATTTTGTAAATAAAAAGTTGTTCTTTTATTTGCATCCACCAATGCAAAGGTATATTGAAAATAAAATTATTCTTTTATTTGCATTTACCAATGTAAATTTACATTAAAAATAAACTTGTTCTTTTGTTTGCATCTAAAAATGCAAATATATATTTAAAAATGAAACTTGTTCTCTTATTTGTATTTACGAATACAAATATATATATTAAAGAAAAATTTATTCTTTTATTTGCATTCACTTATGCAAATACATTTTGAAAATGAACGAACCTTTTTATTTGTGTTACCAAACACAAATACATTATAGAAAATGAATGATCCTTTATGTTTGTGTTCTCAAACACAAATATAACATAGAAAATTAAAATGGTCTTTTTATTCGTGTCCTTAAACACAAATAAAACATTAAAAATAAAAGAACATTTTTTTTGTGTTCTCCAACACAAATATAACATGATTTTAAAGTAGTACATTTTTGTTTTTATTTGCATTTTCAATGCAAATATTTCATGAAATCAAAAATTCACATTTTTGTTAACATTTCATAAGGTAAACAATACAAGAAAAAAAATTACATTTTTGTTTGCATTCTACAATGCAAACGAAATGTAGAAAATGGAATATGCATTTTTATTTGCATTCTATCATGCAAATAAAACAAAGGAGATAAAATTACATTTTTGTTTGCAACTTCAGTTGCAAACAAACAAGAAATAAAAATTACATTTTGTTGCAAATTTAGATGCAAACAAATTTATTAAAAACAAAAGATACATTTTTGTTGCATGTTTTAAATGTGAACAAAGCATTAAAATAAAAGTTACATTTTTAATTATTTATTTACTTCACTTGATGTAAATAAACATAAAATAAAGAGTTGTTCTTTATTTACATTTCTTGATGTAAATAAAACTAGAAATTTAATAATACACTTTTATTTGCTTTATTCAACGCAAATAAAACAGGAGAATAAAAGAAATATTTTCATTTGCAATCCTTAATGCAAATAAATTATGAAATGAAAAAGTTACAATTTTTTTTATTTACATTCCTCTATGTAAATAAACATCAAATAAAAAGGTTGAATCTTTATTTGCATTCTCTATTGCAAATAAAGCATGAAATGAATAGTTATATTTTTTGTTATTATTTATATCCCCTATTACGAATGGAATTAAAAGATTACATTTTTCTTTTCATTTATTTACAATGAAAGGAATTGAAATAAAGATTATATTTTTATCATCATTTTTGATGCGATAAAAGAATAGAAATAAAGATTACATTTTTATTGACATTTTACATGCGGTAAAAAGAACAGGAATAAAAGAGATATTTTTATCATCGTGTTATATATTGTGTATTACACTGTCATAGGCAAGTTACCTGACTTGTTTATGTGATTGGGTCGATAAATTTCACACATCGCCCAAGTGCACAAATAATTTATTATTTGTTTGTTGGTTGAAACCCCACACGGGTGTTGGGATGAAAATTAACATACACTAATCCCAATATTTAGTTGTATGTTGATCGTTAGATCGACAGGCTGCGATGAGCGTTATTATTTAATTTTAACGCTTACGCAGTGGAATTTACACTTTGGATGAAATGGATGATTTGATGATTATATTGTTATTGTCATATATATGATGTGTGTGAAATCCATATAATCCAAATTATATGGTAAATGATTGAGTCGCATTTCGATTCAGATGATCTTTTAAATAAGAATATTCTTACACTAGAAATTCTTTTTATAAAGGACATATTTTCATAAAAAGGATATTTTAGTTAAATATATTTTTAAGATAAAGAATATGTGTAAAAGATAAGAATATGTAATATGAAGAATACTTTCCAATTAGAATCTTTTGTATAAAGAGTATTTTAATGATTATTTTAAAATATATTTTTTTTATAACGAATTAATATTTAAAGGGAAATCCTTTAATTAAGATTATTGGAATTTGCAATTATATTTCATGATATGAGATACATTGAGATGTGAAGTGGATTTATCGTGGACGTTGCTTTTAAATGACATTTGTCCTTTAATCCAATTTACATCGAAATTATTATTTGGAATTTATAAATCTATTCATAGATTTAACAAAAGCATTTTCTAAAAATCTAGTTTTCCAATTTAATATATATTAAATTGGAATTAAGTGGAAATTCTATTGGTAATAATCGAGATGGGCTTCTGTAATAGAAGACCGATATTATATATGGAATTTAAGAGGCTTTGCCGTTATTCCATGTATATTGTTAGTCCGATACAGAAATTTATATCGATTATGTACTGATTGATTTCTTTGGAATTCCATATTTAGGAAATTGATTTGTGGTTTTATCGTGAATTGTGTTTTAAATGACACGAGTTCTTTAACCCGTTTAAAAGAAGATTTATTCTTTAAAATAAATGATCTGTGAAAATGATTTTTGATATTAAATCAAATTCAGAATTTTTAATAAATCTTTTAAGGAAGATTTATGATTTAATTTATTAATTTATCTTTGATAAAATTTATGAAAATCTTTTAATATGAATATCTTATTAAAAGAATATTCGGGGTTGGAATGTGACATAATGTGTGATTTTCCAATATTTGATTTTTAATCACAAAATACGTGAGTTATTCAGAAAGACCGGGTTTAACCCATTCTGAATAATCATCACGACGATCAAGAGTCGAAGATGAAGACGGTGGTAGAAGACCGAAGGTTTTCACATCGTTGGGATGATGATGACTGGTATCTTGAATTGGGACAGTACATTCCAAGGCAAGGTATTTGGTAATGATCGTCCAAACGTATTTGGAGATCGACGGACACGTTGTTTCGCTCAGACTCAGAGCGGACTTGTAAATGGATTGCGTGTCTGACATTGTATTCTTTTCTACTGTATTTGTTGAACGCTACTGATTATATATTTCTGTTTGGTGGTGGAGAATTTATTCTTCACTTAACCCCCTTCTCTAAGACGTATGAGCTTAGAGGTTATATATATATTGGTAGATGATCAATGATATGGTAGAGTCTGACAATGTGGCATGCTAAGATGCAATCGATCAAGGCTTTGTTGAAAAGCAGGCCTTGTGGTTGATGATCAAAGCACAGTCTATTTAGGCATAGTTTTTTGTATATCGTGACTTCGCGAGCCTCACAGTCCGGTAGAGTCTAAAACGGGAGAAGGGAACGCAGGGAGTGCACACGTTTCTCTCTAGCTAGAGTGGTGCCAGGGACCTACCAGCGCTGGCATTTATTCATTGTGGTTGTTGGATTTTTCGAGGCCTCGGTTTATGTGGTCGCCACTGGCCGTATTATAGGTCCAAAAGAACCGGGGAGCGTGTGTTCAGGAATTGCCAATCCATTAAGCGTTAACGTATGGACCGGCCCTGCAGGATCCAAGGGTTGGACAGAGTACCAATCCTGGGGCATTTGCTAGAGTGTCTCGAATCGGTAAGGATCTCCTCCCTAGCCTTGACTCAGATGGAAACCCAAATTTCCAATATGACATCACGCGGTTTTGATTGTATACCTATATATGGCGACATAGTGGGATGGGGCACTCATGCCGTCTAGGATTAATACATTTACTTTGATGTATTTCAAATTGGTTGCACACTATTATTATTTAATATCGTGTTTATCGTATCAAGTATCTTTTGATCATTATAAGGTAAAACCCTATCCTCCGGTTTGCGTTGCATTGTGTGATGGGACTTGGGTCTTATAATGGTTTCATTTTTCTAAAAAGCATTGCGTTATTTTGACGATTTACTTTTGTCATGCACTGGCAATCCATAGGAGAAAACCTGTTCCGCGAAAGTGGCGTGGTCCTGTGATTAGCCTTATTATATTTTATTGGTTAGGTAGAATTCTCACACCAGTCCCATGACTGACCTGTAGTTTGTCCACTGGCAAACTCGGGTGCCCATATTTTCCACACGGGCAGTCGAGTAGCTATTATTGCAGATATATTAAGCAGGATTTTGGGTTGAAGCTTAAAGCTGTGTCCAGAGATAGAGAGTCTTCCGCTGTGTTCTTCCGTTGCAATATATTATATTTTTTGTATTTATCTTCCGCTGTAATTACATTCCAATGTACTCTGATATGTATATTCTGTACTCTGATGTAACATTTATTATAGTGTTATAAAAGTCTTCTGTTATCTGTTGTAATGTGTTGTATGCCCAAAGTTAAAGTATTCGTAGGTTTCCACTTTTTGGATCAGACCTGTGTGGTTTATGGTCGATTCAAAGGGCGTGGATTTGTGGGTCTTTACAGCATGCTACACAGGCAATTCACGCCATGCAACTGACATCTATCAATCACACAGAATGAAATCCAATGTCAAACACACAGTCCATTTACAAGTCTGTTCTAGGTCTGAACGAAACCGGAGGATCTTTATTCCTCACATATCCGTATAGCCAACATGTACGTCCGGACGGCTACTACTTCAACCCCTTCTAGGTAGCTACTCCTATCATGAGCATCAGTAGCACCCCTCTATTCGACGTGAAGACCATCGGTCTTGCTTCGTCTTCATATCTTCGACTTTCAATCGTCGATCAATTATTTGAAATGAGAATTAACTTGGCCTTTTCAAATAATTCACGTATATTTAGAATTTCAAATCAATTCATTTCAATGGTTAAATTATTCGGTATCACTAATTCTGTTCTTTAGTGTAATTTTCACACTAAACACATTCAACCATCAAATATCACATAAACCGAGCAAATTCGGTTTATTTCCATTCCATATCGTTTATAATATTTTATCACGATTTATCGCTATTTTTATTTGTTTAAAAATAGCCAATTTATTCAAAACAACGCTTCAGGCCATAACGCGGCCGTGGCGCTGTTTTTCTCCAGATTTGATATATACATATCTGAAAATCTAACCGTTGGATCTTCACAAATTTTATATCATTAGAAAGATCTTTTCAAAACGAATCCAATGGTTCCAGTTTCGGGAAAATCCGACGGTCGGATCTCCCGCACTAATTGTTTGAAGTTACGATTTCAAAATACGAACTGCAGCATCGTTATTCGATTTAATTTAATTAATTAATTATATATATATATATATAATCGATTCTAGCGCTATTTTTCTTCAGATTTGAATTAAACATTCCAGACAATCCAACCATTGGATCTTTACAAAGTTGGTGTAGTTGGAAAGATATTTCCAAGGCGAACCCAACGGTTGTGGTTTCGGGAAAATCCGATGGTCGGATCTCCCGCACTAATCGTTTGAAATCACGGTTTCAAAACACGAACTGCAGCTTCGTTATTCGATTTATTTTAATTAATTATATATATATATATATATATAATCCTCTTCGATTTCAAAACCATATTCATTTCATACATTTGATAAAAATGATATTTTTATCCCACAAACATTTATTTCAACACTTCACTATTTTTAACAATTCATGTATATAATTAAAATGTGATTTTTATTGTAAAGTAACTTATTTCAAAACACGACTATTTTATATAGTTCAAATATATGATAAAAATATGATTTTTATTATAAAACAATTTATTTCAAAACACGACTATTTTATATAGTTCAAATAGATGATAAAAATATGATTTTATTATAAAACAATTTGTTTAAAACACGAATACCATTCAACACATGAATTTCTATTCAACAATGAATTTCTATTCAACACATGAAGGTTTTCTATAGTTCGTATATATAATAAAAATGTGATTTTTATTGTTAAAGAAATTTATTTAAAACACGAATACCATTCAACACATGAATTTCTATTCAAGGAATGAATTTCTATTCAACACATGAATGGGGTTTCAACATGTGAAAATAATTTCAACAAATGAAAATAATTCTAACACATGAATATTATTGAAAATTTCGGCAGCATAACGGCAGGGTAGTTAAAACTGGGGCCGCCCCTAGTACGACTCCTCGCTCTACCTTAAAGCCTTGCAGCTTTTGGCAATGGGGATTTCATGCATCTAGTTTGCACGCAGGCGGCATGTTTATTTTTATTTATTTTCCACAAACTAATCCTATGTGGTTTCAACCAAATAATTCTCAACCACAAATGGGTATTTTTCAACCACAATCAATCAATTTCAATCACAAACAATTCCAATCAACCATTCGCTATCATCCAATTTTCACACCAATCACAACTAATAAATATCGTCCATGGTCTGTGGACGAGGGGAGTATATATATTCGTATATAAATATATTTCAATTCACTTCAATTCATTTCAATGTCATTTCATCGCATATATAATTTTTACAACCCATATATTACTTATACATCGAACATACAACTTATACAACCCTTATACATGAGGTGTACGACGCTTATATAACTCATACATCGACTATATAATTTATACATTGTTGTTTTCCATATCGTTTATAAGTTAGAAATCTCACATTGGGAACCACTCCTCCAAAAATAGCAGAAGGCTCAGAAAAATATGCGGTCTCTTCTAAAATTTTCACTGGATTTCGACAACATAGCAAAAAGATATTCAATTCAACGCGTTAATCAGTTAAGGAGATAATTAATTTAAATAATTTTAAATTAAGCCTCTGCTTCATCTCCCCTCTTCATCAACGCAGGCCGATAACCAGAACCCATCGTCCTTGCCACTTTGGGCTTGATTTCCCAACCACCAGAGACCGCCGGAGGTAGATCAGACACCTCCACGTTGATGGCCTAGGTGAACCACGCCTCCCCCTATCACCAGTGGCGAACTCGATCAGCCCTCGACGGCTGAAATTGGCAATGAACGGCGGCCCTTTCTGGCTAGAAATTGTGATGGATTCAACACCAGAGAGGATCAAAGTCGTACGAAATTGAGGGGCTTGAGTTGGTCTACAATTTTCGCTTAAGAACCATAAATCGATTTGAAGCAGATTGGAAGAAAATTGGGGGAATCAGATCGAAGAATATCGTCCGTTCCTTACTGAGTGGCGACGGATTCTTTGGGGGTTAGGATTTAGAAATAAATGGGCTATCTATAATAAATATTTTATTATTTATTTATTTCTAAAAATAAATTTTCGTAGACGAACCCCAAATGGAACCCAATGACTGTCGCCCCTAACCAAATACCCCCATTCCGAACACAATGAGATATGTTTCGTATGCCCATTCGACTGTTTCACTCAGTTTCCCATCAAATTAAAATATAAAACATTCAATATTTGATTTGAACGTATATTTCAATTTGCTGGGGCCACATACTAATTCAAAAAATTCCAGAAAAATAAATCCAGCTATATTTTGACGATACGGTCCCAACAAAACTAGTTTCGTCGAATTCTGAGACCGTTTGAAAAATGGCCATTTTCTGGTCGATCCAATTTAATTGTAATTGACCAAAACACATTTTTCTTCGCCACGCTCACATATTAGCTTCAAAAATTATGAAATTTGAAACCTAGCAATAATTTGACATCCCGGATCCAACAAAATTGGTTTCGTCGAATTCCGAGGTCGTTTGCAAAATGTCTATTTTCACGGGCTATATATTCTCTATAGCGACCTTTCTGAAAATTCATTTGGCCATAACTTTTGACTCCCGCTATGAAACTACGACTTTTCAGATTCGTTAGAAAGATATTCACTAACAGATTTAAATATGTTTGGTTTCACTAAAATCCGTTTTATTTTGCACCCGGTACAGTCAGTCGAAGTTTGAATTGAAATTTCGAAACTGCCGCGCCATTTCAGGCCTTATTTATAATTCAAAATAATTATATTTATTTTCAAACGTCGATTCAAACATAATTTTCGTCATTATTATTTAAAATATTTATTTTAAATACTTAAAACTCACTATTTTAGCCAATTTATATTTTTTTAGTTGGTTCAGATTTTCCGGGTTGTTACGGATGTTTAAATAAAACATCGCTCTTCCAACTCAAACCATTACCTCATTAACTAAATTCACTTAACCTACCTTCACTATCGAACCTTAACCATTCCTTCATTAAAAACGAAGCCAATCAAGTTGGGGTATAACTACCTCTCAGACCATAACTGAACAACATTTCTAACTTCGAAATAGACAAAGTTCACCTCCTAAATCTTTAACAAACTTCCTTACGAAACTCTCGGATTCTATTTACGAATCCACTTCTTTATTGAAAACACCGATTATAACTATAGCGTTAAAATCCCTACTTCTGAAATATCTAACTCCAAAATATAACTCGATTAACCCAAATCAATTAACCCTAACTCCATGAACAGTAAGTCGATTAACTTTAATTCATTATATCTTATCGCTTAACTCCTTTCGAATAAACTATATTCGATTAACTCCTTTCGAATAAACTATATTCGATAATAATTTAACTCTATTTGAATAAACTATATTTGATTAACTCCTTTAACTCTATTCGAATAAACTATATTCGATTAACTCCTATTCGATTAACTAATATTCGACTAACTCTTATTCGAATAACTAACATTCGATTAACTCTTTTCGTATAACTAATATTCCATTAACTCTCTTTCAAATAACTAATATTCGATAACTCTTCTTCGAATAACCAATATTTGATTAACTCTCTTTCAAATAACTAATATTCAATAACTCTTCTCTGAATAACCAATATTCGATTAACTCTCTTTCGAATAACCAATATTCGATAACTCTTCTTCGAATAACCCATATTCAATTAACTCTCTTTCGAATAACCAATATTCGACAACTCTTTTAATTCTATTCGAATAAACTATAATCGATTAACTCCTTTAAATCTATTCGAATAAACTATATTCTATAACTCCTTTAACTCTATTTGAATAAACTATATTCGATAATTCCTTTCGAATAAACAATATTCGATAACCTCTTTTCGAATAAACTATCTTCGATTAATTTTAATCCAACTAACTCTAATTCAATTAACTCTATTCGAATAACTAATTTTCGACTAACTCTTGTTTGATTAACTCTATTTGAATAACTATAGTTCAATTTAACTTTATCCAATTAACTCTAACTGATTAAATCTAACTGATTAACTCTAACTATTTAACTCTAACTGGTTAACTCTAAATGGTTAGCTCTAACTGATTAACTCTAGCTGATTAACTCTAACTGATTAACCCTATCCAATTTACTCTTTGTCCATATTCAGTTTCAAATATCGGTGTTGAAATCGATTCTTACTTCTCTATATAAGTCCTGACTTATATATTCTATTTATCCAATGATAAATATTTTACTTAATTTATAAAACCTTATTAATAATTAAATCCTCTTACTTTATCTATTAAAACAGATTTCTCTTAATTGTTCACTTTGAATTCATATTCTGTTATACGCGTGTGCGAAGTACGGGTCTACACCTTCCTAGTGCAAAATTATCTTTTTGCACAATTCTATTCATTTTCCAAGTGTTTCCTTTTATAATCTATTTATTTTCTAAATAAATGTTTCCTTTATAATTCTATTTATTTTCTAAATAAATATTGCTTTTCAATTCTATTTGTAAATGTTTCACAAATATTTCCTTTTCAATTCTTTTTGTAAATGTTTCACAAATATTTCCTTTTCAATTATGTAAATGTTTCACAAATATTTCATTTTCAATTCTATTTGTAAATGTTTCACAAATATTTCTTTCCTATTTGTTTCACAAATATTTTCATTTTATATTTGTTCTACAATTATTTTCCTTTTCTATTTGTTTCACAAATATTTTCCTTTTCTATTTGTTTCACAAATATTTTCCTTTTCTATTTGTTTTACAAATATTTTCCTTTTCTATTTGTTTTACAAATATTTTCCTTTCTATATAAAATCCATTTATTTTATATAAATAATTCATTTTCAAAATACACTTTGAAAATCCCCTTTTCTACATCCCAATATTTTTACGGTATTTAAAATACCAAATAACAATGATCGATGTCATTCAACACACGTAGTCAACACAGATTATATATCACATCATATATTACAATATATGAAAAACAGTAAAATAAATGTTGAGGAATCCAGTTGGATTCCTCCGACCTGTTTCCCTGCCTCACAGATGTTTGAACAATATAATTAACATCGATTTCATTTCACTATGAAGTATTCTGCTAAAGAAAATCAATATATATATATATATATATATATATATATATATACATATATAACCAGATCTATAATTTCAACCAATTACTTAGCAATTCAATCAAATAGTCAATACACAGTAATCAATCATCATTTATCAGTTCTAAATATACGTTATAAAAATATGAACTGATAGAGTGGTGAGTTTTATTCACATTGAACGATCATCGCTAAATAACTATAACTGTCTTTGATTTGATTCAGATCCGACCGTTTATTTCGCTATAAATTGTATCGAGCTCCGATTCGCTCCCAGTCAGTTCCATTATGGAGCCACCGTCCATAGGATCCTGAGGGATCTTGTTTCGCTGAATTTCGATATTATATGACGAAGTTATGAATTTACGAAGTTAGTGTACACTTTTAAATAATTAAAACATGGATTTAATTTAAATTCATGGGCTTTACCCATACATTTCTGGCCTAACTCCAATTGAATACCCAGCCTGCCAAACCCCAACCCTTCTTCCTCGATTGATACTGCCGTGGCTTCCTGTACGAAAAATTCCACCCATTTCCACTTACTTCAACTCACGCTTCTCCTCTACAAACCCGCGGTTCCCCAACCCAAGACCACCGTTGAACTCCCCATTACCTCCTCCATCACCTCATCACACACTCGTTCAACCCGCAACCACCCAGTGAAAAGCGTCCTCGAGCCAACGTCAACCTGTACAGCAGCAGGCCCAAACCTTTTTGATACCGCTCCCCCTCAAAAACTACACGCAAGACCCAATTCAACTCCTGAACTCAAATCCGAACTTAGATTCAACTATTTCTCAACGAATCTTCGGAAATACCGAACCCTAGCTTCTACTGTCAAAAACTGAACCCAACCAATGTTCATCGCACCAAATTAAATAAGTATAGAGTGGAAGGAATTTCTCTGAGGAGTTCAAATAACTTCGTTTCGTGATTTATGGAATTTTGTTTGAATTGCTATGATTTCTGAAAGAAGGAGTTTGCTCGTATTTTTAGCGGAAGATGACAGCTGAAAATCTGTTGACTAAGAAGGGAATGAATTAGGTTTAGGAATTGTTGCTATTCATAGGAGAGTTTAAATAATTTTATATTGATTATTTAATTTATTTTTACTCCTACACTGTCTATATTTGTCCTTTAAAATTCCTATGATCACATACGATACTCAAAAATCATGAAAATGGAAATGCGGCTACATTTCGACATCACGAACCCAACAAAACTAGTTTCGTCGAATTCCGACTTCGTTTGCTCACACAGCGTATTTTTAAGCGATAAAATACTAATTGTTCTTCACATTAAAAGTCCGTACGACAACATACTGACTTCAAAAATTACAAAAGTTGAAACCTAGCAATATTTAGTATTGCGGATCCAACAAAATTAGTTTTGTTGAAAACTGAGGTCGTTTGCAAAACTGGCTATTTTTAAAGCTCTAAATAACCTATTTAATTATATAAATATATTTAAAAATAATTAAATTAATTATTTATAAAAAAATATTATCGTATATATTCACACTAGAATACCATACAACTCCAATTGGATTTATAACTCGATATTCAAATCCCAGTTAAATCGATATTCAATTTATATTGAAAAATCCATTTATAATATAAATAAATCGTTATAAATTATAAAGGAATTCCATAGCGACTTTTCGAAATTTTGATTTGGACATAACTCAAAATCTATACAATGAAATCTCGATTTTTCTCTTCCATTAGAAAAATATACTTCACCAGCTCCAAACATTTCTTGTTTCACAGAAATCTGATTTAAAACGGACCCTGTATATTCAGTTGAAGTTCAAACCGCCAAATAGCGAGCTGTCACGTCATTTCGATCTCGATTATAATTATAATATAATTATACGCTCAACTGTCGTTCAAATAATATATTTGCTAATATAATTCAACTCTAAACTGAATTATATATTTTGAATTGTCCTGTTCACACGATATTGTCAATTCACTATTTCCGACTATTTCAGAATTAAATATATTACTCTATTCTTTATTTTAATTAAATATTCAATATAATTTAATTAAACAACTATTTAAATCTATATCTCGCTATTTAAATAATTAAATAAATTAATTATTATATTAATAAAATACAGGACATTACATTCTTCCCTCCTTAAAATAATTTCATCCTCGAAATTGCTAAGGTAGAAAACAAACCCTACTCACTAATTAAAAATTATTTGTTTAATTCTTTTTCAGTTTCATTGAACTAATTTAATTTCAATTGAATATTAATTAATTCTTACTAACAAAAATTTACATAAACTCTAAAAAAATTCTAACACCCGAATTTTCTGAAAAATTTCGCCAGCACCTCCTTTGTACTGGTCAATCGATACAACTACAACTCGCCTCTCTGGGCCTTCTCTAACCCAAAAAAAATCAAACAGTTAAGCAGCTTGCCAATTCGGCACATTAAAATCTCAAACCCATATATAATATAAACTGGTACCTTTTTGTCGGGCATATAATTATATCCTTCTATCTGTTACCAATTCTACATATACAAATGCCATCCCAATCAAACTCAAATCACTTTTATCTCCAACACAACCATTCGCTTATATCCAAGCCAAATATCATTTAAAACTCGAGTTTCATTCTCGATTTTCAAATTCTTAACTCATCAATCCCATACCATTTCGGATTCCTATGTCACAAATTCAATTTTCTCGATATCATTCTAATCCAATTCAGTTTCCACTTAATTGGTTTTCAATTCAATTTGGTTTTACATCAAATAATCTCTTGTAACACCCCGCCTCCGCTAGGGTCACTCGCAAAGGAATGCACTAGCTTTAGAGGGGCATTATTGGTAAACATGCACAGAAATATCACAAGACAGAACATATAAAATAGCGGAAGTAAAATCAAACTTTCATAACAAGAATAAGTAAGGTCTAAAGCCTTTTACATCAGAGTACATCAAAACCTGTCTTGCAATAGTAAATAAGCATAAAGACATTTTCGAAAATTATTCCCCAAGTAAAACAGTAAAGTAGCCATAGCCAAGAAAAGTCCAAGCCATCCATGATGACCTTCAAGCAGAAGAAGTCCGAATTAAACAACAGTATTTCCTTCCTGTAACCTGGGGGGGGGGGGGAATGGAAGACAATAAGCGAAACAAAACGGGTCAGTCAAAAAGACTGAGTAAGCCCTATCTACTATCACCATAAAAACTCGTAAAGTTAACTGACATGAGAAACTGAGATGAACATAAGCATGATGACAAGATAGATAAGCTAAATCAAAATAACAGGATGAACTACTGAACTCAGATAAACTAAGGTGTCATGATAAATTACGATGTCAAGATAAAACAAGGTATCCCATCGTCAGGTTCCTATCAAGTATAATATCCCCAAGATATCTATCACGTATAACGTCCCATGGTATCTATCCTGTATTTTAGCTCTGCACCTACCATACTAGTATCCCCACCGTATCATGTGTTAACCATGAATGACCCTTACTCAAAAGTCGTGTAATGGTTCATGTCAACCTAATATATCGCATTTATAGGTTACTCAACTCGTATGTTTCTTTCCATGTAAATGTTCAGTTCCTTGCCGTAGACCGTACGGGCTTTCCCATGAGGTTCTATACTACTCCAATGTAATTCCATGATCCTTAAGCTCGTTTGGACTATTACCCTAGACCTAGCTAGGCTTTCCCAACATGAACCATCGTTTGTGCAACTAGGACTTATGCTACCTAGGACCACTAGTGATTATGCTTACCTATTGCACGTTTTCGTATTTCGGTTTGGGTTCAACCACCCAGGGCCACTAGGAATTACGCTAACCGTCAACCGCGCCCTTTTTCCCACGCATTCATCGTGAATCGTTTTTCCATTACTGTATGCACATGTATCACATCGTGCCATCCGAGTCCTGTCATAGGGCAGATCAAGAAATACAGGACTCGGTCGGGAGCTTTCGATTTATCTGCCGATGCAGATGCTAAGGTCTGTTTTTCCTATACGTGGCTATGGTCCCACGAGACCACTCCCTCAACTAGTGAAAGACAAGACAGGATAAATCCTGTATGAGAACACACTACTGGCCAACCCACAATCCTAGCCTTACCGCAACCATAATTAGATAGCAATTATGGTCTTTTGGGTGTTCTCTGCCTTTCCGTACGTACACGCTTGACCAAAGATGGTAGGTAGCCTGACGAAATGCTATCTAGGGCACGACCGTGTATCGTCGACTATCCCCTATCCATCCCCGTCTTTAGGTCGCTCGTATAGCAACCAAGGCATACTCTTGGTTCTTCTAACGCAGACCTTAACCTCTCATGAGCCTAGTATGATCACCTGGCAGCTCACAGAGGGATACCAAGAATATCCTCACGTTCCCCGAAGCCGCTGCTTCGTTACCTAGTTCGCTGGAGCCTTTATCTAAATCAGATAACTTGCTCCTACTCGTGTGCTTAAACGATGACCTACCGTATCGGGTTACTCATCCAATCTATGAACTGGTCCAAAATTCCTTGACTAAGAATTATTACTTAGCTATTCTCCAACTAAGGTTTACCACTTAGCTTATTCCCGTTATTCTTGTTAATTACGGTTATCCACCTAATTCTCTGAACTAGGGTTTATATAATGGATTAAGTGTCACTTAAGTTCATGACTTAATCCGTCTACAAATCATGTCAAAATTGGCTAAGTATCCAAGTTCAAGACTTAACCCTACAAACCATGTGTCAAGTTGGTTAAGTATATTAAGCAATTCACGACTTAACCTCGTCCAATTATCATTCTAGATTGGTTAAGTATATATTAACTTGACCCTATCAATTTACTTAGTCAAATCGGTCAAGTGTATTCAAGTGATTCGTGACTTAGCCTTATCATGATTTCACGTTATATTGGTTAAGTATTGGTTAACTTAACCTTATCAAATAACCGAGTTGGAGTGTTTAAGTATAGGTTACTTAATCACTTCAAAATTACCGAGTTAGATAGGTTAAGTGTTGGTTAACTTAACCACTTCAAAATCACCGAATTGGATGGGTTAAGTCTAGGTTAACTTAACCACATCCCCTAACTGTATTATACGGTTAAGTGTGATTAGGAAAGCTTAATTAACCGTATCAAATTCACGTGTTGGTTTAGTTAAGTGTTGGTTAACTTAACCCCGTCCACTAGTCGTATAAAAATGGTTAAGTGTCATTAGGCAAATCAAGTTACTTAACCTACCCAACCTTGTCATGTTTTGTTAAGTATCGTTAGCCTAATCAAATTACTTAATCCATTTGTCCATGTCATATCTGGTTAAGAGTCATTAATCAAATTAACTTAACCCTATCATGTGGCATTAATTACTTAATGCACCTTAACCTCTCACATTAGACTTTGTTGTGGTTACTAGTTAAGCCGGTCGGTTCCGGGTAGCTTTACACCACAACTTGGTCTAACCTCGGATTCAAGCACAACATGACCAACTTCTCACATTGGGTCCTATTGTTTGCAACTACTAGTTAGGCCGGTCGGTTCCGGGTAGTTTTACGTTGCAAACTCAACCCAACCTCGAGTTGGTCACTTTCATGTTTAGTCTAGTGTCACGTTCATATTCAAGTTTTTAAGAATATGGGTAGACCTAACTCAATAGGTAAATTCCCAATTCCATAGTATGGGTAGACCTAACTTAATAGGTAAATTCCCAATTTCATATTTTCAAGCATACTTACATGTCAACTTCCATGTTATATTTTAAGTCATGTTTTTAAGTTATATTTTCATGTCATTAGAAATTACCCATAACATAACCCAACACTTTTAAACTCGCATATACGTTCGCAACAACGTAATGGATTAAAAGAAGAGACTTGGCAAAGGCATGACAAAAATGGATATTAAGCCACAAGTTAATCATGGTGGCAAATGAGGCACAAATGTGTTCATTAACTTGCATGTTACATTCTTAAGCCTCAAAAACATGCATAAACCCAAACTTGGCACATAAGCGAATCATGGTGACAAAAGACATGGAATGATGACTAGTAACTCGCATATATCATCATATAAGGGTTATGACTTCATATGCAAGTTGACATAAAGGTTATGAGGGTTCTCATGTTGCATAATGCAACATTTCAACATAAAGGTTGTAGCTTTTAGCCCACAAGATCAAGATAATGACTTCATAAACTTGCATGACATGATAGCATGTATCATACTTAATGATCAAACCCAAACTTGTAACATGAACATTTAACTTCATAGTTAATATCTAAGAGTAGGGAAAGGGCTTACATTGCTATGAAGGCGCAAATCGAAATGCAAAACAAAGATTGAGACGAAGCTCTTATGCAATCAAATAAACCCAATATGAAAGCTCCAAATCAATAAAAACCCTTGCTTTGAAATAGAAATGTTGCAACTTGACTTGAATGCAAGCTTACAACATCCATTCATGCTTGAAAACACTTGAATGAACATGAATCTCTCATAGGAATTTACTTAGGAATTTTAGAATGAGAGTGGAGGCCATGAGAGTAATAATTTTGCCATAGTTTAGTTGCATGAATGAATAATGAGGATTTAGGGGTAGGTTAGGGGCTTATTTATAGAGATTAGGAGTGATTAGGACCTTAGGATTAACCCTAGGATCAACCTGAACCATCAGATTTCGAACCAGGCCCAAAAACCTAGCCAAAACAGAAAACAGGTGCACCAGGCAAAACTGCCTGGCCACCATAAGTCGACACCCAAGTCGACAGGGCTGTCGACTTGGGTCATGCCATGTCGACTCCTAAGTCGACAGCCCTGTCGACTTGGGGTGGCTGGCGAGAATTTTCCCGCCTAGCCTTCTAGGCCAAATTTTTGAAATTAGAACTCGTTTTTGAACTTGAATTTTCTGAAAACTTCGTCGGACCATAACTTGGTCATACGGACTCCGATTCTCGAAAACTCAGACTCTATTTCGCGTATTTTTCTGAGACGAACGCAACGGCATAGCCCATTTTACTTGATTCAGAATTTAAAATTAAATTCTGCCTTGATTCTCGTCTTAACATGTTATCGAAATACGGGTTGTTACATTCTCCCCACCTTTTAGGATTTCGTCCCCGAAATCTCCAAGTTAGGAAGAACATATCGTACCATCCATCATTCATCTACTCAAAACATCATCCACAAGCAACCATTGTCCTTAGATGATTTCTAATGCTGTATGAATACATGCAAAACGTGTGTGTACATGTTCCTTAGCTAATGCTAATGATCAGGCCTGAATAATCTTTCTAATGCAAAATATGTATAGTGCCATGAATCCAACATGTATGCAAATAGTCCTAGTCATATAGATACTATATGCGTGCACAATCATTCATTCATATGCAACAACCGCATGATAATACATTCGATTTCATCCATAAACAAGTATAAATACTCGTGCATAAGCAATATGAAATGTGACCGAGTCGAGCTAGTATCTAATGTGTATTCGGGCATCCACGAGCAACCACTTGCAACCATATCAATCATAACATGTTTCAAATACATGTTTACATCCATAGGGTCCTACCTAGGATTCCCTGGAACAGGGTCGAGAAGATAAACAAGACAAACTCCTTACGGGGTTTGTAACAGAAAATAGGACCGAGAGGATGTCCACAAAAGATAGCCTACAAGTAAGCTCTACAGAAAACAGGGATCAAGGATATACTCCCAAAAAGAGATATCATGCGCGTATCTAGTCTTTGACCATCAAAGTCGTATTTCCTTGAGCTTAATTCCATTGTGCCTTGACCGTCTTTTAACTTCGCGATTTCGTAGCTTCTTATTTCCTGTTTCCATAACATGAGCTGGAACTCATTTCTTCGTCGCCTCTCGTTCCACTTGCACTTATCCTTTTTCTAGAATACTTGGCGCAAACATGACTGCGTACTCATGATCTCATGCAAGCTTTCCAAAATTCACTAGTGAATCTTGGATCTCGTTTATATACTATAAGGTATTCCATGTAGAAGAACTTTCTCTTGAAAGTAAACAAATGTCAACCAGGTTATCAAGCGCACTTACTAGGGTGATCTCTATAACCCATGCATAAATGAAGTAAACCATCCGTCTTATCGGCGAACACCACGCGATCGGGCTTCAAATTTCCAATAAAGGCATCAAGGGATTCTAAGTAACTAGTCATGACAGAACCTCAAAAAGGTTACACGATACTTCGAGGGTATTACCAAGGCTAGTCAAAAGGTCTAACTACCCTCCTATCAAAACCGAGAGTGGCACCCCCTACTGGATAACCACTTCATCCCTAGAATCCATCCATAGCTTATAAACATAAGCATTATTTCCAAACTCAACACTTGGTATAGACATTCTCAAATCCAAACAAGTCATGTATAAATGGACTGATTCTCCAATAGGACTTTGAGACAAAAATGGGATTCTCTATTACGCTAGTACTTAAGGTGCAGAGACTCAACTATCGAAGCAGACTTAAATGATACGAAAAACGAAGTCCTAACAGGATGATAGAGAAGAAAAGCTAAACCTTTAACAAGATCGTTACCCTCCTTCCGAGGTACCCTAAAAATGAGAGCATACTATTGCCCTCCCGATGATCTTGTCCTTGTCCCATAATACTTAACTATCCGCCCCGTTTTATTATGCCAAAGGTACTCTCTCGTCATGGGTTTCATTGTTCATCTTTCTCCCTCCTTTGAGGACTAAGCCATACCAACAAGTTGCTCATCCTTAAGCTCGTATCCTTTATCCTCTTTCTCACTATCCTTTCTTATAACGCGGCCACTGGTCTCTCGAGAACCACCTCCATCGTATGGAAAGCACTTTCGTAGATAGAAAAGACTAGTCGCAGTTAAAACCACTATGACTACAGATGGAGGAAAGAAAGGAAAAGAGATTCAATTAAGGAAACAAGGATAGTGCTAATGGCCTTTGGGGAATAGCCTTTTTCTTTTAAAAGAAAATTTTCTTGAAAAATGCTTCTATGTAAACGATTTTCAAATAGTTTTCAGAAGGTCTTTAAAAACTTTTGCCCAGTCTGGTAACCTTCTGCTCTGATACCACGTGTAACACCCCGCCTCCGCTAGGGTCACTCGCAAAGGAATGCACTAGCTTTAGAGGGGCATTATTGGTAAACATGCACAGAAATATCACAAGACAGAACATATAAAATAGAGGAAGTAAAATCAAACTTTCATAACATGAATAAGTAAGGTCTAAAGCCTTTTACATCAGAGTACATCAAAACCTGTCTTGCAATAGTAAAGAAGCATAAAGACATTTTCGAAAATTATTCCCCAAGTAAAACAGTAAAGTAGCCATAGCCAAGAAAAGTCCAAGCCATCCATGATGACCTTCAAGCAGAAGAAGTCCGAATTAAACAACAGTATTTCCTTCCTGTAACCTAGGGGGGGGGAACGGAAGACAAGAAGCGAAACAAAAAGGTCAGTCAAAAAGACTGAGTAAGCCCTATCTACTATCATCATAAAAACTAGTAAAGTTAACTGACATGAGAAACTGAGATGAACATATGCATGATGACAAGATAGATAAGCTAAATCAAAATAACAGGATGAACTACTGAACTCAGATAAACTAAGGTGTCATGATAAATTACGATGTCAAGATAAAACAAGGTATCCCATCGTCAGGTTCCTATCAAGTATAATATCCCCAAGATATCTATCATGTATAACGTCCCATGGTATCTATCCAGTATTTTAGCTCTGCACCTACCATACTAGTATCCCCACCATATCATGTGTTAACCATGAATGACCCTTACTCAAAAGTCGTGTAATGGTTCATGTCAACCTAATATATCGCATTTATAGGTTACTCAACTCGTATGTTTCTTTCCATGTAAATGTTCAGTTCCTTGCCGTAGACCGTACGGGCTTTCCCATGAGGTTCTATACTACTCCAATGTAATTCCATGATCCTTAAGCTCGTTTGGACCGTTACCCTAGACCTAGCTAGGCTTTCCCAACATGAACCATCGTTTGTGCAACTAGGACTTATGCCACCTAGGACCACTAGTGATTATGCTTACCTATTGCACGTTTTCGTATTTCGGTTTGGGTTCAACCACCCAGGGCCACTAGGAATTACGTTAACCGTCAACCGCGCCCTTTTTCCCACGCATTCATCGTGAATCGTTTTTCCATGACTGTATGCACATGTATCACATCGTGCCATCCGAGTCCTGTCACAGGGCAGATCAAGAAATACAGGACTCGGTCGGGAGCTTTCGATTTATCTGCCGATGCAGATGCTAAGGTCTGTTTTTCCTATACGTGGCTATGGTCCCACGAGACCACTCCCTCAACTAGTGAAAGACAAGACAGGATAAATCCTGTATGAGAACACACTACTGGCCAACCCACAATCCTAGCCTTACCGCAACCATAATTAGATAGCAATTATGGTCTTTTGGGTGTTCTCTGCCTTTCCGTACGTACACGCTTGACCAAAGATGGTAGGTAGCCTGACGAAATGCTATCTAGGGCACGACCGTGTATCGTTGACTATCCCCTATCCATCCCCGTCTTTAGGTCGCTCGTATAGCAACCAAGGCATACTGTTGGTTCTTCTAACGCATACCTTAACCTCTCATGAGCCTAGTATGATCACCTGGCAGCTCACAGAGGGATACCAAGAATATCCTCACGTTCCCCGAAGCCGCTGCTTCGTTACCTAGTTTGCTGGAGCCTTTATCTAAATCAGATAACTTGCTCCTACTTGTGTGCTTAAACGATGACCTACCGTATCGGGTTACTCATCCAATCTATGAACTGGTCCAAAATTCCTTGACTAAGAATTATTACTTAGCTATTCTCCAACTAAGGTTTACCACTTAGCTTATTCCCGTTATTCTTGTTAATTACGGTTATCCACCTAATTCTCTGAACTAGGGTTTATATAATGGATTAAGTGTCACTTAAGTTCATGACTTAATCCATCTACAAATCATGTCAAAATTGGCTAAGTATCCAAGTTCAAGACTTAACCCTACAAACCATGTGTCAAGTTGGTTAAGTATATTAAGCAATTCACGACTTAACCTCGTCCAATTATCATTCTAGATTGGTTAAGTATATATTAACTTGACCCTATCAATTTACTTAGTCAAATCGGTCAAGTGTATTCAAGCGATTCGTGACTTAGCCTTATCATGATTTCACGTTATATTGGTTAAGTATTGGTTAACTTAACCTTATCAAATAACCGAGTTGGAGTGTTTAAGTATAGGTTACTTAATCACTTCAAAATTACCGAGTTAGATAGGTTAAGTGTTGGTTAACTTAACCACTTCAAAATCACCGAATTGGATGGGTTAAGTCTAGGTTAACTTAACCACATCCCCTAACTGTATTATACGGTTAAGTGTGATTAGGAAAGCTTAATTAACCGTATCAAATTCACGTGTTGGTTTAGTTAAGTGTTGGTTAACTTAACCCCGTCCACTAGTCGTATAAAAATGGTTAAGTGTCATTAGGCAAATCAAGTTACTTAACCTACCCAACCTTGTCATGTTTTGTTAAGTATCGTTAGCCTAATCAAATTACTTAATCCATTTGTCCATGTCATATCTGGTTAAGAGTCATTAATCAAATTAACTTAACCCTATCATGTGGCATTAATTACTTAATGCACCTTAACCTCTCACATTAGACTTTGTTGTGGTTACTAGTTAAGCCTGTCGGTTCCGGGTAGCTTTACACCACAACTTGGTCTAACCTCGGGTTCAAGCACAACATGACCAACTTCTCACATTGGGTCCTATTGTTTGCAACTACTAGTTAGGCCGGTCGGTTCCGGGTAGTTTTACGTTGCAAACTCAACCCAACCTCGAGTTGGTCACTTTCATGTTTAGTCTAGTGTCACGTTCATATTCAAGTTTTTAAGAATATGGGTAGACCTAACTCAATAGGTAAATTCCCAATTCCATAGTATGGGTAGACCTAACTTAATAGGTAAAATCCCAATTTCATATTTTCAAGCATACTTACATGTCAACTTCCATGTTATATTTTAAGTCATGTTTTTAAGTTATATTTTCATGTCATTAGAAATTACCCATAACATAACCCAACGCTTTTAAACTCGCATATACGTTCGCAACAACGTAATGGATTAAAAGAAGAGACTTGGCAAAGGCATGACAAAAATGGATATTAAGCCACAAGTTAATCATGGTGGCAAATGAGGCACAAATGTGTTCATTAACTTGCATGTTACATTCTTAAGCCTCAAAAACATGCATAAACCCAAACTTGGCACATAAGCGAATCATGGTGACAAAAGACATGGAATGATGACTAGTAACTCGCATATATCATCATATAAGGGTTATGACTTCATATGCAAGTTGACATAAAGGTTATGAGGGTTCTCATGTTGCATAATGCAACATTTCAACATAAAGGTTGTAGCTTTTAGCCCACAAGATCAAGATAATGACTTCATAAACTTGCATGACATGATAGCATGTATCATACTTAATGATCAAACCCAAACTTGCAACATGAACATTTAACTTCATAGTTAATATCTAAGAGTAGGGAAAGGGCTTACATTGCTATGAAGGCACAAATCGAAATGCAAAACAAAGATTGAGACGAAGCTCTTATGCAATCAAATAAACACAATATGAAAGCTCCAAATCAATAAAAACCCTTGCTTTGAAATAGAAATGTTGCAACTTGACTTGAATGCAAGCTTACAACATCCATTCATGCTTGAAAACACTTGAATGAACATGAATCTCTCATAGGAATTTACTTAGGAATTTTAGAATGAGAGTGGAAGCCATGAGAGTAATAATTTTTCCATAGTTTAGTTGCATGAATGAATAATGAGGATTTAGGGGTAGGTTAGGGGCTTATTTATAGAGATTAGGAGTGATTAGGACCTTAGGATTAACCCTAGGATCAACCTGAACCATCAGATTTCAAACCAGGCCCAAAAACCTAGCCAAAACAGAAAACAGGTGCACCAGGCAAAACTGCCCGGCCACCATAAGTCGACACCCAAGTCGACAGGGCTGTCGACTTGGGTCATGCCATGTCGACTCCCAAGTCGACAGCCCTGTCGACTTGGGGTGGCTGGTGGGAATTTTCCCGCCTAGCCTTCTAGGCCAAATTTTCGAAATTAGAACTCGTTTTTGAACTTGAATTTTCTGAAAACTTCGTCGGACCATAACTTGGTCATACGGACTCCGATTCTCGAAAACTCAGACTCTATTTCGCGTATTTTTCCGAGACGAACGCAATGGCATAGCCCGTTTTACTTGATTCAGAATTTAAAATTAAATTCTGCCTTTATTCTCGTCTTAACATGTTATCGAAATACGGGTTGTTACATCTCTCCTTGGGAATTGCAAATAACTTTGCTTTTCCAAAATCAAATATCCCTTTTTGAAATTCAAAACAACTTGTTTTTATCAAAACAATTCAAAAATCATCTCTTTGGTAATAATCCGTCACTTACACAGTCGAAAATGAACACCGATGATGATGCGCAGTCATCTTCGGAATTTATTTTCCAGCGATCGATGTGAGTTTAATACTATTTCACTTTCAAAATCATTTAAAATACCTCGACTTTGAAATCATTTCAAAATACCCTTTTTAATGCTTGTAACAAGTTTAAAATCTCCCAGGATTTTAAAATTCGCATATATTTAATCCAAATTCATTTACAAACACCTTTCCAATTTCCAAGGTTTTAAATTTCAAATTCTGATTTAAATTCAGATTTAACCCATTTCAATTTCAAATATTCCAATTATATGAATTCTGATTGGTTATATATAACCATTTCAATTATAATCTTGCTCGATTATAATGATTACCAACACACCAAATATACTATAATCATTCCAGTATAAATACTCTCATTATATCAAAATATAATTTGGGTAAAATTATTTCATTTACCCTCTTTTCAAAACATACTGTGTCGGTATATGGTATTCAAGTGTTTAGAAACTCCTACCGATTTAGTTGATCAAACTGATCGACCCGAATTCATAAACAACTTAACCGATAAATGACCACAATACAAAACAATTTTATACTGAATAATAAATACGTGCTCATATATAAACACTCAACTCAATCTAGGGTATTGCTAACCCCATCTCTACCGAGTCACGCCACTGGGCCAAGGTAATTACTTAACCTTCAGCTCTGATACCACTGTAATGACCCGGGGAATTTGCGACCTTGGATACTCGACATATAACCCAATGTCGACTATTCAAGCATCGAAAACACCGGATAGTCCATGAAAGAAATTAGAGGGTGAGAATAGATAAGATAGAAACTTGGAATATAAGAAGAAGAACATACAACTTCAGAGTAACATGAATCTCACATCGGAACGAAACAACATATAATAGATACATAACTTTGAAATAAAACTAGTATACGTATACAGTAACATTATCAGAGTACAACACTAACAACATAGCGGAAATAACTATAGCCATATAATCTTGAAGCCTCCTGCTCCAAGCTCTCCTGGTATATCTGTAATATCCTGACTACTTGACTGCCCGTACAAATTTGGGTACCCAAGAGTTTAGGGAAAACAAAACAAACTTCGGGTCAGTTATGGGACTGGTATGAGTAAATAATTTAGAACAGTTTGAGAAAAGAACCATATCTCATAAGACCACGCCGTATAACGGAACGGGTTTTTCCCTTATGAGAATCCAAATTAATTTGATTTAACTTTCAAATCATTTTGAAAGAAATAATGATCATTTATATCAAAACTCTTTTGATATTATAATAGTGTCTATCAACTACAATATAGTAATCATCTTGTAGAACGCTTTCATCTCACGTTCCACATATATAGTATACAATCAAAACCGAGCACTTATTGGGTAATGGATTTCCAACTATGACAAGGTATGGAACCACATTCCGATAGTGTACCTCTAGAGAGGAATACACTGGGTTCAACAAGAACATCTTGCAAACCGACCACACATGACCGACCACCCATTTCGCTTGAGTGTGTCGAATGTATATCACCAACGGTTGGGATCAGTAACCGTTTCCCAAATGGGACAGCATCAAATAGATTATAGAATGAAATGAGTATCTCTAGATAGGTGATAATACACCCTAATTGGCAGCCAACCACTTAGCCATGCTGCCTGCCCGATTTTTGTCATTTCTCGGTTGTGAGGCTAGAGGCCACGCTTACACTACAAGAAAAATTGCATGTAGCAGCGGCATAATCCGCTTCTAATCCGTCGTTAAACAGGCCTTAGCGACGGATTTCCTACATAACAGTGTGGTCGGTAAAAACCATGATGGTATTCATGTCTGATTTTGCGACGGAATTTAGCATCAATTTTCCGATATTTTTCCGTCATTTTGCTAATTTTATAATAAAAATAAAATTTTATTTATTAATTTTATTTTAATTTATATACCGACCATTTACCGACAGATAATTAATTTATAATAAAATATTATTTATAAAAAACGTTGGTAAATCCTTACTAATTACGAAGGGATTAGCGACAAAAATTAAATTGGGGTAGGTTTACCCTCTCTGCTTTTGTTGGTAATTCGTTGCTATTCCCCTTCTGATATATATATATATATATATATATACACACACACACACACACACACACACACAGTACGGAAGCACGTCCGTTGGACGTGTGCATAGACTTTCCGAATTAAAGTTATTTTTGTGCATAAGTAGGTGTAAATTTAATGGCTGAACATACTTTCCTATAAATTCAAATGTCATAGAGATACATATATTCTTGTTCAAATTCTATGATCACCTAAACTGCGTTGTATTCAAAACTTCTGCAAATGGATTATATTAACCGTCTGTCATATAACCACAAATAAGTTTATACATATAGAAGTGTTTATACATATAGCAGTGTGTGATACACACAATATAGTAAAGAATATCAATGTGACATGTATTCAATGCAGCTTGCAGAAACACATTCCCTCTGCAGCACATTCCATCAAGAGCCACGCCCAACCGTTGTGCGATGCCACTGATGGATTGCTTCAAGGTCAAAGAAACCTTTGCGAGCTACATACACCCACTAATATAACCCAATATTCATATACGAAAACACCTTGGCATGCTGCAGTTCAACATGAAATATATAAGATTTAAAGTCCTGCATATTTATGAACAGATTGATTAGCAAACTGCTCTTTAAGAAAATGCAGCAAGATCGTTGAGCATCAAGCAAGGCACAATAGCTATTAAAGGTAACTGATGCATCAATGTTCGAAACTGAGAATTTGAATACCTCTGCTAAACTATTACATATACAATATAATATTGTAAATATATCACATACCTGGCATGGGAAATGTATCATTAATCGCACTTTAAAGCTTACAAAATCCTTGAGCTGCACTAATATTGGCTGAGAGAATTCAAGCAACTTCATTACTTTTTAGAACAGATATTGGAATCATTGCAGATGTGTAAAATATGGGTTTAGAGTTTACCAATATTTGCTTGTATGAAATCCCTGAATCCTCAACCTGTAACTTCAATGCGTTATCCTATATAAAAGGAACATAACATGTGAGTTTTACCATCTACAAATGGCCAAGTTTAGGAGAGCATATAAATTGTTGACCTGAGTGAAGGCACCAAAGTGTAAAATTTTACATACTCCTCGGTATGTAACCCCAAATGAGGCTGGTTTTGACGAAAAACTGAAAAGAAGATTAAGATTACCTCTACAATCATCATTGCATAGGTACATAAGAAAGTAGATGGACAAAATTTGTGAACTTGTAGCTAGAAAATATAAAAAAATTTCAGCTGAAAATAAATAACTAAAAATTGAAAGAAGAAAAACAGAATCAAAATGTAGTTAATCAAAAGTCAACCATTGGCTGTACTTGTATACATTTGATATTTCAGACTGCCTGTTCATTTAGACTATCATTAATGTTCTTCTGTTGATGCAAGTTGTCTTCTTGTTGGATTTGTATCCAGATCAAGCAACCAATTTTCAGCAGCACAGAAAACTACATAAACAATATAAAATGCCAAATTAGCTAAGCATGAATTGTTCTATGGTGTTGATGTTTAGGTGCAGCGGTTTTACTTGGACTCACTGCATTGCAACATGCAGAACAATGCTGGTTTAAAAGTAAGTTTGTTCACTGACCATATTGCCAATTTTTGAAAAAAATAACAAATAATATATTGCATACTAAGTGATCTACTATCAGAGAAGATAGGTAATAGAGGAAATCAAGTATGTCATTCAAAAAAATGTATTAAAATCGTTATTTTGAAGAAAAAAATGATTTATTCTCAGCCAATATGGCATTAAAATAGTAGAAATGTATCCAATCAGCCAATATTGCATACTAAGTGATCGTCTAGGCATGGCCAAAGTTCTGAAATTTGTAAAGAAATCAATAGGAAACTGTCCATGATTTTACTATTTTCAACTGTATGTGCTAGATAAATATCTAAGTGCAGATGTTAGAACCCAGTAACAGGTATAAATCATGCCCAGAAAGTACATTTACTACTATTTATTTTTAAGGAAAAAAAACAATACATGTGCAGTTAGAAAAGAATGTATGAATAATGATCAATACACAGCAAAACATTAAGTCTAGAATTTGAATCAATAAGGTGTGTTCTAAGTTACAAGATAGTTACACATTCAACAATAAGGTTGCGTCATTCACCAAGTCGCAGTTCGATTCCGTCATTTTCCCTTTTCCAGATATTAGGGTTTTCTCTCCACTCGCGGTTTTTGCACACTCGAGGTAGGAGCTTATGTCGGGCGGTTCGGCGGAGTAGTAGGAGGTAGAAGAGAAGTTGAAGGTGCTGGGAAAGGGGGCTGAAAGGTAGGGAGGGAGGGCAGATGGGTTTGACAGGAGAATCTCCTGGTCTCCATCGCTATGTCAGCCTGTATAAATAAATTTAAAAAAGTGAGTGGGGGCGGAAGCCCCCACTGGGCCTGTTATAGGTCCGTAACTGCAAAAGCTCACCCCGTCTATAAATTGAGTTCTATTTCTACTCACAAAACTTACTTTTGCAACTCCTGAACTGAACTCCAGATCTCCAAACGACATGTAATACCTTGTTTTTGTGTTTTTCGATATATACATTTCAATACTAGCTTCTCTTTTCATGTACGTGTTCTGGTTTAGATTGGAAGAATTTGTATATTGTTGGATGCTTTGTTTTTTATACTTTCATTTGTTATTTTGATTGGAAGAAATAGTTTACACATAAAATTTTGCATATTCATGATCGTCTGACCATGCTGCCAAAGAGGTTTTTAAGACCTGTTATCACTTTGTTTTGGCTTTGTCTGATATGTTTTACAACTTCAACAAAATTTAATTTGATTGCTTAAAAATAAACTAAATGTATGTCACAAAACCAAAACACGGACGTTTTAACCATATACAGAAACCTCATTACTGCAATTTGGAAAATGGGAAAGTGAAGGGAATCAACCCTACACCCACTACTTCAATGTTGCTGGAAAAGTGAAGATAGAAGGAAAGATAATAATGAACCCAAATTACCCTGAACAGAACCCAACATCATTCGAGCAGGAACAATGTCCAAAGCAAAAGAATGTTAATATCTGCGTACAATCCTGTTATCCTCCTATGTCAAACCCTCAGCATAAGGCAAGTAGAGACAACATATCTTCAGAGAGCCACTCTCAACAATTGCCTTACCACGACTTTGATCAAGCAAAGCAGCATGGAGAAAGTAGAGATTCTCTGAGATCGGTCTCAAATACTCCAGCCAGATCTGGAGCACTGGTATCTCCCTTTTCTCTACTATGTTTTGTAAGCAAATGATATACTCATACAATTTATTTCTCCTAACCGTTGTCTATTAGATTTATATAGTTTTCTGTATGTATTTTGTTTACTTATTTTTTTCATTAAATTGGTATCCTGTAAATTTGAATTATCATGTAGTGAACATATTTGTCAAACAAATTCTAAAATGTATAAGCATAACTCAAATAGTGGTATAATTTTTAGTAAAATAGTGAATTTTTTTTACGAAATAAGGTATACCATTCCTAAACTGCACTGAAATTGAATTAGCAGCCACGGTCATAGGTCAGGGAGTTATATACATGATCAAACTATATTTTTGATATGCTTTGTGCATGTATGCTTAATTTATTTTATGATCCACCTTACGGTATGAGATTAATATAACTGTGGCCCTTAATCGGCACTAACTTTTGCCTGCAATTTTAAGAAAATCCATATTCCAAGCTTATATCATAATTCACCGACTGTAGTCAAAAAAGTAATTAGCAATGGGATCATTCTAAACAACTTAAACGAGAAATTATCAATGTGCTAGTATATAATAGCATTATCCATTAGCATTCCAAGAGCGAATTCTAGCGATCATGGATTGTGTAAAAATAAGAAATTAAAAAGATTCAAGTATACTCAGCCATACCTGACTACAACACTAAACCAATCTGAATGAGTTTAAGCGAGCACAAGATTTCATCATTTTCCATGTCAATACATCTTTCTGCATTTCAAAAAATAGTAATAATTTTTATAAGCATTTAATTATATAATCATTTGCCATGTCAACATAGCTATCCATCCGAGCATGACATCAAAAAATTTGCAAACCATATACTTGGTCAAAGCATTGCTATTAGCATTAAAATTTTATAAAAGTCTAAAGAGCGTTTTTTGATAATCTTAATTTCAAGTAACTGTAATAATTTTTTTCCCCAACCTAATCATATAACTTCGATGATTGATGAAAAAAACAAACTTTTAGTGCTAATTTCATAACAACAGTACAAATCGAAAACATGGATTATGACATTAATATCAATACCTGCGAGAAGAAAGGAAGATTAAGCCGCTCTTAATAAAAACAAAATTCGCTTTTAGATTACTGCTTCGGTTCCGATACTAGCTTGAATTGTGAAATCAAATTGACTTTAGAATCAAATTGAATTGGGGGTGAGCAGGAATTAGGGTTCGATGAAAATAAATGTTAATAAAAAATTGAGGCGATAGCTGTGCGAGAATAGTCGGTGGAGTTTTCTCTAATGCGCGTGGATGCCAAAGATCGTGAGTTGGGTTAAAAATCCAATGGAGCAGGATTCTTAGACTATTAGGATGCAGATTGATAAAAAGATCGGGAGTTGGGTTAAATATCCAACGGAGCAGGATTCTTATAGCATTAGGATGCAGATTGATACGGTTTTAATGAGTTTATGAAGGATTTTCTACCAACAGTTACGAAAAAGAACAAGGCGTAGATATGATGTAACTTTTACAACAGGGAAATATAAATCAAACCGGTAGACGTGAAAAAATTATTTAAAAATTTGTAAATCTATGAACAAAATTACATTTAACTACATAGTGGTTTGATTAATTAAAATTTTGTTAACTTTTATGATTCAATGATTAGCTTAAATATTTTTGCTTTAATAATTAACACCCTATAAAAAAATTAAGCTTTAATAAATTCAGTTTGATTTTAAAATTTAATTTATACTAAAAAATTCATTAAATAGGGATAAAAAAAAGATTTCCTTTTTCGTATACTTATCTCTTCGGTAGTGTTTTTTTTTTTAAAAAAAGCTTTATATCTAAATAATACGATTTAATATTCATAAACAAATAAAAAAACATCATTGCTTTCAAAGCTCTTATTTTTTTCATTTTGTAATTTACTTTTTTTTTTAAAAAGACTAATAATTTTTTGGGAGATGCAAATCGTTTACGATTTCACTTAGATATTTTTATGTTAGTATTGTATTTGAGAACAAATTAAAAATTTATTGTGAGCTAAATAAATTATATTTTTCATATAAATGATTTTTATAATGACACACAACTTTTATATTAAATAATCCAATTTCATGATGCAAGGAGAGTGTTACTAAACCCTAGAACTCACAATCGCTTCTAAATGTTGTAAATAGTTGAAGTTCTACAATGGTCTGAAAACGTACTTGTGTTGCACATTAGGGTACTAAAGACTATTAAATAATCACTAATTATCAAAACAAATTTAATAAACATCGAACAACAATGTATTTTATTAATTACTATTACCTCTTATTTATATTATATAGTAATTAATAATTAATTAGCATTAATTTTCAAAAAAAATTTAATCAGCATTAACTATTGAATTTTATTTACTTCTAATAGTTATTATTTATTATTAATTACTAATGTATTATTAACATTAATTATTTAAAATTTAAGTTTACTAATTAATTACTAAGTAATAACACAAATTTAAAACATTTGATAAATAATAAATATAAGAGTTCGTTTCAAGGAAAACTACAGGAAAATAGCTTCAAAATTATGTCGATGGTAATCCGACTCTATTAGCAACGGAATTTAGCGTTAAATATTATATGACGGTAAAGAGCTGCAATTTCCATTGATTTAGCGACAGAATTAGTATTCTACGGTAATAACTTATAATAAGATGACATATAAAATCCAAAATATTTTCTCTTACAAAGCCTACGGAAATCCGCCGCTAATTAGCGATGGAATTTTCTGCTGCTAAAAATATGTCGCTAATCTTGGTTTTTCTTGTAGTGTTATCTCTGACAGATCACACAATTTTTCACTTTGAATGTCACATCGTCATACCCACCAAATCACAAATTGATTTCCCTAAAAATATAACGGGTATATAGGTAAGAGAAACGAATTCCTCCGCCACCAAACGTAAATACGTTTGAAGAGATTAACTTACGCGATCTTTTAAATATACACTATCAGACATTCTTCCATATAGGTCGTCCTGTGACTGGAAAAACCGACGGCACTATTCTGTAAATAGGACAGCCCTTGCATAACTTCATCTTCAATTATCTTCATCATATTTGATCGCAACGCTAATGCCCATACAGAGTGGTTTTCAGGTAATGAATCTGATCCCGGTGTCTCCATATTGACAGCGGAAATGGTCAAAAACTTCGATAGTCGGTGAGTTAACTATCAAAGAAAAATGCATGTGCAAACAACAATATTATTACTAGATGGAAATTCTATCGATCAATCATCATTTAACGATTATCTCTTTAGTTCATTAATTTGTTTATTTCCTATTTCCAAATATTCAACATTTCTTATTTTCCAAATTTAGAAAATATACGTTTCTAATCATTGGAAAACATTTCCATCTCTCTTCACGTATCACTGTCATTCCAGTATTCTTTATCATCAAACATTTCAATTTCTATGATTAGAAAATATCTCTAATTATATTTGGAAGATGTTTCCAAACTCATTCATTGGATTTAAACAGATGTTTAAATAAAACATCGCTATGCCAACTCAAACCATTACCATTAACTAAATCCACTTAACCAACCTTCACTATCGAACCATAACCATTCCTTCATTAAAAACAAAGCCAATCAAGTTTTGGTATAACTACCTCTCGGGCCTTAACTGAACAACATTTCTAACTTCGAAATAGACAAAGTTCACCTCCTAAATCTTTAACAAACTTCCTTACGAAACTCTCAGATTCTATTTACGAATCCACTTCTTTATTGAAAACACCGATTATAACTATAGCGTTAAAATCCCTACTTCTGAAATATCTAACTCCAAAATATAACTCGATTAACTCAAATCAAATTAGCCCTAACTCCATTAGCAGTAACTCGATCAACTTTAATTCATTAACTCTTATCACTTAACTCCTTTCGAATAAACTATATTCGATTAACTCCTTTTAAATAAGCTATGTTCGATAAATAATTTAACTCTATTTGAATAAAATGTATTTGATTAACTCCTTTAACTCTATTTGAATAAACTATATTCGATTAACTCCTATTCGATTAACTAATATTCGACTAACTCTTATTCGAATAACTAACATTTGATTTACTCTTTTCGAATAACCAATATTCGATTAACTCTCTTTGGAATAACTAACATTCGATAACACCTCTTCGAATAACCAATATTCAATTAACTCTCTTTCGAATAACTAATATTCGATAACTCTTCTTCGAATAAACAATATTCGATTAACTCTCTTTCGAATAACCAATATTTGATAACTCTTCTTCGAATAACCAATATTCGATTGACTCTTTTTCGAATAACCAATATTCGATAACTCTTTTAATTTTATTCGAATAAATTATACTCAATTAACTCCTTTAACTCTATTCGAATAAACTATATTTGATAACTCCTTTAACTCTATTCGAATAAACTATATTCGATAATTCCTTTCGAATAAACAATATTCGATAACCTCTTTTCAAATAAACTATATTTGATTAATTTTAATCCGACTAACTCTAGTTCAACTAACTCTATTCGAATAACTAATGTTCGACTAACTCTTGTTCGATCAACTCTATTTGAATAACTCTAATTCGATTTTACTTTATTCGATTAACTTTAACTGATTAACTCTAACTGATTAACTCTAACTGATTAACTCTAACTGGTTAACTCGAACTGGTTAACTCTAACTGATTAACTCTAATTGATTAACTCTAACTGATTAACCCTATCCAATTTACTCTTTGTCCATATTCAGTTTCAAATATCGGTGTTGAAATCGATTCTTACTTCTCTATATAAGTCCTGACTTATATATTCTATTTATCCAATGATAAATATTTTACTTAATTTATAAAACCTTATTTATAAATAAATCTTCTTACTTTATCTGTTAAAACAAATTTCTCTTAAATGTTCACTTTGAATTCATATTTTGTTATACCCGTGTGCGAAGCACGGGTCTAAACCTTCCTAGTGTAAAATTTTCTTTTTATACAATTCTATTCATTTTCCAAGTATTTCCTTTTATAATCTATTTATTTCTAAATAAATGTTTCCTTTGTAATTCTATTTATATTCTAAATAATTATTTCTTTTCAATTCTATTTGTAAATGTTCCACAAATATTTCCTTTTCAATTCTATTTGTGAATGTTTCACAAATATTTCCTTTCCTATTTGTTTCACAAATATTTTCCTTTTATATTCATTCTACAAATATTTTCCTTTTCCCTTTGTTTCACAAATACTTTCCTTTTCTATTTGTTTCACAAATATTTTCATTTTCTATTTGTTTTACAAATATTTTCCTTTTCTCTATAAAATCCATTTATTTTATATAAATAATTCATTTTCAAAATGCACTTTGAAAATCCTCTTTTCTACATCCCAGTATTTCTTACGGTATTTAAAATACCAAATAACAACGATCGATATCATTCAACAAACGTAATCAACACAGATTATATTTTACATCATATATTACAATAAATGAAAAACAGTAAAATAAATGTTGAGGAATCCAGTTGGATTCCTCCGACCTCTTTCCCTGCATAACAGATGTTTAAACAATACAATTAACATCAATTTCATTTCACTATGAAGTATTCTGCTAAACAGAATCAATTTATATATATATAACCAGATCTATAATTTCAACCAATTACTTAGCAGTTCAACCAAATAGTCAATAAACAACAATCAATCATCATTTATCAGTTCTAAATATATGTTATAAAAATATGAACTGATAGAGTTGGTGAGTTTTGCTCACATTGGACGAACATCGCTAAATAACGATAATTGTCTTTGATTTGATTCAGATCCAACGATTTATATTGCTATAAATTGTAATGAGCTCTGATTCGCTCCCAGTCAGTTCCATTGTGGAGCTACCGTCAATACGATCCTGACGGATCTTTTTTCGCTGAATTTCGATATCGTATGACGAAGTCATGAATTTACGAAGTTAGTGTACACTTTTAAATAATTAAAGCATGAATTTAATTTAAATACATGGGCTTTACCCATACATTTCTGTCCCAACTCCAATTGAATACCCAGCCCGCCAAACCCCCACTCTTCTTCCCCCATTGATACTGTTGTGACTTCTTGTATGAAAAATTCCACCCATTTCCACTTACTTCAACTCACGCTTCTCCTTCATAAGCCCGCGGTTCCCTAACCTAAGACCACCGTTGAACTCCCCATCACTCCTCCATCACCTTATCACACTCTCGTTCAACCCGCAACCACCCAGTGAAACGCGTCCTCGAGCCAACGTCGACCTGTACAGCAGCAGGTCCGAACCTTTTTGATACCACTCCCCCTCAAAATCTATATGCAAGACCCAATTCAACTCCTGAACTCAAATCTGAACTTAGATTCAACTATTTCTCAACAAATCTTCGGAATTACCAAACCCTAGCTTCTACTGTCAAAAACTGAACCCAACCAATGTTCATCGCACCAAATGAAATAATTACACAGTGGAATGAATTTCTTTGAGGAGTTCAAATAACTTGGTTTCGTGATTTATGGAATTTTGTTTGAATTGCTTTGATTTTTGAAAGAAGGAGTTTGCTCGGGTTTTTAGCAAAAGATGACGGCGGAAAATCTGTTGACTAAGTAGGGAATGAATTAGGTTTAGGAATTGTCGCTATTTATAAGAGAGTTTAAATAATTTTATATTGATTATTTAATTTATTTTTACTCCTATGCTATCTATATTTGTCCTTTAAAATTTCTGTGATCACATACAATACCCAAAAATCATGAAAATGGATATGCAGCTACAGTTCGTCATTACGAACCCAACGAAACTGGTTTCGTCGAATTCCGACTTCGTTCGCTCACACAGCGTATTTTTAACCGTCAAAATACTGAATGTTCTTCACACTAAAAATACGTACAACCACATACTGACTTCAAAAAAATACAACAATTGAAATCTAGCAATAATTTAATATTGCGGATCCAACAAAATTAGTTTCATTGAAAACGGAGGTCGTTTGCAAAACTGGTTATTTTTAAAGCTCTAAATAACCCATTTAAATATATAAATATATTTAAAAATAATTAAATTAATTATTTATAAATAAATATTATCGTTTATATTCACATTAGAATACCATACGGCTCCAATTGGATTTATAACTCGATATTCAAATCCTTGTTAAATCGATATTCAATTTATATTGAAAAATCCATTTATAATATAAACAAAACGTTATAAATTATAAAGGAATTCCATAGCGACTTTTCGAAATTTTGATTTGGACATAACTCAAAATCTATACAATGAAATCCCGAATTTTCTCTTCCATTAGAAAAATATACTTCACCAGGTTTCTTGTTTCACAGAAATCCGATTTAAAACGGACCTTGTATATTCAGTTGAAGTTCAAATAGCCAAATAGCGAACTATCGCATCATTTCGAGCTCGATTATAATCATAATATAATTATACATTCAGTTGTTGTTCAAATAATATATTCGTTAATATAATTCAACTCTAAACTGAATTATATATTTTGAATTGTCCAGTTCACACGATATTGTCAATTCACTATTTCCAACTATTTCGGCATTAAAGATATTATTCTATTCTTTATTTTAGTTAAATATTCAATTTAATTCAATCAAACAACTATTTAAATCTATATATATCACTATTTAAATAATTAAATAAATTAATTATTATATCGATAAAATACGGGACATTACATATATCTAACACTGAAGTCTACTGCTCCAATCTCCTCCAAATAAATCTGTAAAATCCCGACTACGTGACTGCCCGTACAAATTCGGGCACCCAAAAATTTAGGATAAAATAAAACAAAATAAACTCTAGGCCAGTCATGGGACTGTTGTGAATGAACTTCAACCACTTCGTTTAATATTCCAATGTCCTTTTTAAAAGAAAGGATAATCGTACGATCAATCCGCGCATAGATACGGATGAGTTTTACCTTACAATAACCCAAAACATTCTTTAAAACAATATTATTATGATATTACAATAGTGTCTAAATCAAGTAAATAACAATCTAGCAGAACGCTTGCATCACATGCTCCACATACACAGTATATAATCAAAACCGCGGGCTCTTATTGAAGAATTGATTTCCAATTATGAAAAGTTATGGGACCACCTTCTGACAGTGTACCTCTAGAGAACATCTTGCAACCCTGGCTAAACATGACCGAACATTCATATCGCTTAAATGTTCTAAATATATTGTTACCCTACGTTTGGGCCACCATATTCCCGGGAGATACAGAAACGAAAGAAGAACAAATAGAAATTTCTCTAGATAGTGACTATATGCCCTAATTGGGAGTGACCCACTTAGCCGTGCGACCTACCCGATTTTATATTATTTCCCGGTTAAAGAGGCTTGAGGTAATAATTACCTTTTTAGAATATCTGGTAACCATTCACTTTGAATGCCACATTGTAAAACCTGTTGAATCACAAATTGATTTCCACAAAATTATCATGGGTATAAAGCTAAGAGAAACGAATTCCTCCGCCACCAACGTAAACACATTTGAAGAGATCAACTTACGAGATTTCCTAGGTATGCTTTGTCAGGCATTTGTCCATACAAGTTTTCCTGGGACTGAACAAACCAAAGGCACTATTCTATAAATCCATCGTAGGCAATTTCTACCTAGGATCGCCAAAACAGCCCTTGCATAAACTCTGTTTTCAATTGTATTCAGCATATTTGATTCACAATGCTAATGCCCATACGGAGTGGTTTTCAGGTAATAAACCTTATCCCGGTCTCTCTGTATTGACAACGAAAAAATGGCCAAAAACTTTGATAGCCGGTTATTTAACTATCAAAGGGAAACATCCATACAACCAACGATCCAATTTCCAAAAGGAAATTTTACCGATCAATCATCAATCAACACTGAACCCTTTAAATTAATTTAACGTTAATTTATTCGTTTTCCCAATTTACCGTTTTCCATTTTTCTAGTTATTTCTTAAAGCCCATTTAGCCTTTCACGATTCTCAGAAAAACATTTCCATATATCCATAACTTCTTTTTTTCTAAATTTAGAAAATATACGTCATGTAACATTGGAAAAACATTTCATTTCTTATTCAGGCATCACTATTTTTCTACATCCATCAGTCTCTAATCGTAGCATAGTAAGAGAACAACTCCCTAAGTATCAACCCCGAAGGCCGAAACCAACATCAGATCGACACTCAGGAAGACATGTGACTTAACTAATCCCTAGTCAGTTTCTAATTCCCTTAACTCCATTCCTTAACTTCTTATTAACAAAATCATTGCTTACACAACTCTTGGATTCAGTTTACGAATCTTCTCCTTTAACGAAAATCATTGGTTATAAATAACGTTATAATCCTTACTTTCGAAATATTTAACTTCAAAATATAACCTTTATTCATTAATTTTAGTTAATAAATACATGATTAATTAATTAAATAAATAATAAATCTTGATTAAAAGTCAAAGAGTAAATAGTATTTTCCTGAATTCGATATATTCGAATTTCAATGATAAAATTCTCTTTCGAATAATCTCTATACGACTATGTTCCGAACATTGGAATAAATTCAACATTTCAACTCAACTCAATTTCTAAATTCATATTTGAATTTATCATTTCCAAAACATTATTAATTTCCTTTATTACAAATTTAATCAACCAAACGTTTACTTTTAAATCATTATCCACTTTAAATGTGAATACTATTTCTTTACAGAAAAGTTGGACTCATTATATCAATCTAATCTTGGTTTTTGTTTATAAATACCATTATCGGTTAAAATTCCAATTATCAGGTTATTTTATAAATTCATGCACCGTAAACTCCGTTTATAAGTCAACTTCTTGTTAGTTATATTATGTTATAACTTAATCTCATTCAAATATTCGATTATAAATTATTGATTTCAAACCCAATATTATCTATCTTGTCAAATTCTGAATTATATATTATATAATTTCTAAAAATAAATTATTTTTATAACATTCGACATAGTTGAATTCTAATTATAAATCTTTATGGATTTATTTTAACTCTATTTAAATTTCGAACTTTGAAATAATTTCATCGTTTCCTTTTTAAACGATTTCCCATTTCCCTTTTAAATTCATTCTTTAATTTACATTTTCAACTTATTTAATAATAATTATTTCATTTTATTTATAACCATTTTTTATAAATTAAACTACTTGTTTTATTAAAAACAAGTTATCATAATGTAGCCTAATCAAAATTCAATTTCTATTTAAAAATAGTTTTTTTTCCTTTATAAAACTCGAATTCTTTTTCATTTCATTCGAATAGATTTTCACGCTATTTTAATACCAATTATTTTCGGGTCAATGTTATTCAAACATCCCAAAAATAGATAATTTGTCACATTATACAATGCAATATATAAAAAACAATACTATAATTGTTGAGGAATCCAGTTGGATCCCTCCAACCTATTTCCTTACATCCACTGATCTTAATAACCATTAATAACACCAATTTCATATCAATATGAAATATTATAATAAATAGAATCAGTATTCGACAATTTATATATATAATTATATATAAGGGTTAGTTTGTCTCAGGTCCCTAATAAGTTTCGAAAATAAGCTCACATCCCTCCCAAACTTTCGATATAAATTAGGTCCCTTTTTTTCGTAAAACATAAAAATAAATAAAAAAATCATGTAAATTCATAATTAAATACAACAATTAATCGTCATCAAATTCGGACGTTAAAACCACAAAAAAAAAACAACTCAAAAACCAAAAAAACAACGAATCACCAGTGTTATGCATCAAATGAGGCACTTATTTATTATAGTTGCATAAATTTCTGCATATATTTCAGTAATGCATCAAACTGCATTATAAATGCGGAAATGTATGCATTAATACTACAATAAATGCATCATTTGATGCATTAATTCAATCCTCGCCTGTTTTTCAAGCATACATAGTTTTTAAACATTGTTGCATACATTTTTGCATTTATAAGTAATAAATGCATACATTTCTGTGAATATTCATAAGCCTTCATCCGTTTTAACCTTTTTGCAAACATTTCTGCACTTATATGAAATATATGCGTACATTTCTATAACAATTCGTGGCCCATGCAGATTACTTCATCTTTATATGCATATATCGCTGCACACATTACCAATATATACAAATACGTCTGCATATATTCATCCAGATTTTCAATATAAACCCTGGATGAATATATGCATAAAAGTATGCGTATATTGAGCATTAATGCAGAGATGTATGCAACATTTTTTTCAGGTTTCTTCTATGAATATTTGCGATTTTTTGAATTTTTTTATGTTGTACCGCCTAAATTTCTTTGCAAAACACATAACATGGCAAAATAGGGACCCGCTTTCAATTTGAAAGTTGGGGAGGATGCCGTTTACATTTTGAAATTTTTTAGGGATGTCATGCTTATTTTCAATATATATAATTTTCCAACCAATTTATTAGCAATTCGTCCAAACTATCATCACACAACATCCAATCTTCATTATCAGTTTTAACGTATGTTTATAATATTTTAGCATCGTATAGATTTAGTGAGTTTACTCACCTCGGTCGGTAATCGTTGAAAAACGATTAATGTTCCATAGATCTAGTTAGGCGTTTTATTTTTCCTAAAATTGTAATGAGCTCCAAACTGTTCCAGACTAGTTCCAGTACCGTAGTCTGCGACCATATGATCCTAACGGATCCAATTTGTTAGATTCGAATAACGTATGAAAATGTTATGTATTTAGCAAGTTATACGTTATTTAATTTTAAAACTAAACTAAAATAATAAATATAGTTTTAGGCCTTACATTAAATATATCAGCCCACATTCAACCCATACTAAACTGCAATAAACAGTACTTATCTTTTCCTCCTGATCAAAGAATGCTGCTCTCTTCCCATTGACAACACCATTAACGAAAATTGCATGTCACCTATCCTAACAAATACTCCACCATTCGAGCAACCCTTGCCTCCATCGCTCGTCTCTTCCCAAACGCCCCTACCCTAACAACACTTTGATGCACTCGCACACATCATCTTTGTTGCGATTTCCATACCAGACTCACAACTCATGGACATTTTTTTCATGAGTTTATCCTAAAATTCGATTACAAGTGCTACTTGTCATGACAAGCCTAAATCCATGCTCAAGTTTCTCTCTGATCATCTCTAGTTCTCGCGCACCCAAGCTCTAGGCTACTGCCATGGGTTTCGACTTACATAAACACATGTTAAAATCTCCAAAAATTATCCTAGATTGAAGATCATCACCTCAAGAGTTCATATATGTATGGTTTGGATTATTTTGAGGAGTGTGGTATTTGTTTGAATTTTTAGAAAGCCATAAGTCTTTAAGGCCATGAATCTTTTCTTCGCGTGAGATAGGAAGTTGTTGTGTTTAAATAGATGTAGGAAGCTTAAGTATCAAGGTGTTAGAGTAAGCAGGCTATGGTCAGCATTTCTTGGCTCTGATAGGTAGATTAACATGTGTAAAACAGTGTATATGCACAAAATGCATGTGCCTTATCAAAATATAGTTCTATGGTTCCTTTCTTTGGTAGTTGTTTTTCTTAGCCATGCGTTTCTTCTAGTATAGCGTAGGTTTATGCTCAGCCATGAAGTTTAGATTTTAGGGTAGCTAGTTTCTGCTTTTAGGTTTCAAATCATAGGTAGGCATGGTACAAATCCTTGGTATGCACGTTATCTTGGGCGTGAAGATTAAAAATGTAGGTCTGTATATGTATTAATCTTCGTGAAACTTATGCATGAAGTATCATGCAAAAACTACCACATATGAGCTCTGTTTGTGGTGAAACTTATAATCCAGCAATAATTAAATATTTCAGACATAATGGAACTGGTTTCATTGAATTCCAAGTCCATTTGTAAAAATGCATTTTTAATTACAAACGGTTCAAAAATATGTGTTTAAACAGCGCAAATTACAAAATAAATCCAATTGACGTGAAACTAAAAATCTTACAATATTTAATCACCACGGTTTTAATAAAATTAGTTTCGTCAAAAATGAAAGTCGTTTGAAAATTGGTTGTTCTATAATTCCATATTAAATCGATATAATATAAATCAATTAAAATAATTTAATATAATAATAATAAATTATTATTATTGCATATATATATTCAAACAGAATTTATATAGTTACAAATATAAACATATACGGATTTATACTCGACATTTCAATTTCACATTAAAACGACATTCAATTTATATTAAAATCCCTTTTTATTAATTAAATAAATCGTTATAATTTAAAAACGATTACATAGTGATTTTCTAAAAATTTAGTTTGGATATAACTAACAATTTATCATATGAAATCTCAATTTTTTACTTCCACTGGAAGCTAGTTTAATTGATTCAAATGTTTCTTGTTTCAATGTATTTCTACTTGTAACGAATCTTGCACACTCAGTTGAAGTTCAAAACATAAAATTACGAACTACTGCGTTGTTACGACTCAATTATAATTTTTCATAATTAATACGTTCAAACGTTGCTTATATAATAAACTCGTTATAATAATTCAATTCTAAACTAGATTAAATCAATTAAATTATCCAATTCACACAATAATGCAAATTCAACTATTTCGAAAAGAAACATATTATTATCCCATTATTTATGTTAATTAAATAATCAAAATTATTTAATTCAAGTCATTTAAATAGCCAAATCACTATATAAATAATTAAATAAATTATTCAATGCTTAAAAATTTGGGACATTACAAAAACTATCTCGTGGAAATCCATAATATAAGAGTACATAAGCAAAACTATAAAAAAAACCATCTCATACAACATTAGAAAACAAGTAGTGTACCAAAACATAAATTTGGAAAGAGTCTGAGTCCAAGCTGAACCGAACAATCAAAAATCACAGTTGAGACCCTCCACCCTACAGACCTAGGGGAAAGGAAGAGAGAAGGGGAAAACAAACTAGGTTAGACACGCGTCTGGGAGTTCTAGTAATTTCTAGCATGAGTATAAGTTAAGGAAGCATTAAGAAAGATGAATAGTTCTAAGAGAAATAAACATAAAAGCATAAATGAAATAGCAGAAAAGATCATCACGAATAAAGATAGGATTCTCGTTCATATCCTAAAATTGCTACACCAACTACCAAGATTTCACAATTAGGCTTTACCTAATTTCTACAAATCAATCGGCTCTTATACCCATAATATGATAACCTATATCAGCTATGGTACTCAGGGTTATCAATCCCGAGCCTATCCACTAAAAGGACATAGCTGTTAAACCCAAGTGTTATAGCAGCTTATCTCCCCCAATCGGCACGATGCACGCTCATCATCCCGTTGGAACGTGCCAGTACCTACCTTGGACTCTTACTATCCAATGCAGTAAAGCATTCCCTTGCCTCTACCTAGTACGGGGCCTTTATGATAACAGGGATACTGACTGATTGTAACGACTCAGATTTTATTAAGAAATATTTTGTTGATATTAAATATTTAAAATGATTTTTTTAGAATTAACAACTTGAAATTTATTTAATTTATATTTTGAACATAAAATTTATAATATAATTAAAAACGAGCTCGCAGCGGCGTGGTAGTTCGTAATATTACATATTGAACTTTGAATATACAAAAGTCAATATATGTCAGAATTCGTTGAAACAAGAATTGTTAGAATCTATTTAACTATGTCTTTCTAATGGTAGTGTAGAATCGAGATTTCATCGTGTAAATTTAAAGTTATATCTAAATCAAATTTCAAAATAGTTGCTATGGAATCGTTTATAAAACATAACGATTTATTTAATATAATAAAAAAATTATTATAAAATGAATATCTATTTAACTACAAAATTGAGATATTGAGTTTTAAATCCACTATATCTATTCTGAATCCATATGATATTCTATTTGGATATATATATGATGGTAATTAGTTTATTATTAAATTTAATAGTTTTGGAATCAAATAATATTACATAGGCCTTTAAAATAGCCATTTTGTAAATGACCTCCATTTTCGACGAAACTAATTTCATTGGATCCGGAATTGCGAATTATTGTAAGTCTCCATTCGCTCCAATTGGAGTTATTTTGTGGTCGTGCGTAATGAAGATGTGAATAGATCAATAATTTCAGGTCGAAGTAGAGCTATTTGAGCAAAAGAACTTCGAATTCGATGAAAAAAGTTTCATTAGGACCGTGATGACAAACCATAGCTACATGTCAATTTTCACCTTGAACTGAGTATGTGTTTGCCCGTGTGAATTTTTAAACGACAATCGGAGATAGCAGTTGAATAAAAACTAATAAGATAACAAACGAAACTTCATCGACAATCCAAACTCTATCCTATAAGTACACCCCATCTCTACCCCAAACCCAAACCCATTTTCATCCTTGCATATTTTTAAATAAACCCCTCCTTGCATTTTAATTTTATCTCCAAATTGGTTAGGAATTAGTCAAAGGTCATAGCAAGAAAGTTGTAGTGTATGTTGAGAGCTACTTCCTTGAAAATTTGGTGGAGAACGGGTAATGGAGTTCGCTGCTATCTGGCCATGACCATGAATGTGTTACTTTTGGTTTTGGGCATACTATGAGAAAACGATCGAGAGTTAGATGAAGTGGACAACTAAGAAGTTGGAGAGGGGATACATGGCTACAACTTTATAACTGGGGGTTTAGCCTGAAAGTGATCATGGTAGTGGTGGTTTCGAGTTCAATATAGATGGGCAGTTTTTGGGTGGTGCGAACGGTTTTGAGTTGTTCTAGTCGACGTGGCCACTTTCAGGTTGAGGCTCCAAGTGGAGAAATGTCGAGGAGGTCAAGAGCAAGCTGCATGTTAAATTTGGTGGGGGTATAGTTGACTGTGGCACTGGATTTTTTCTATGAAGTGGCACGTTTCGAGGGTGATTTGATGGCCGACGGTGGCATTTGGGGGTGGCGACGCTCCTAGCGAAGGTGCGGTGTGGGATGGGGGTTCTGATGGTCAAGGGATCGTGGGATCTGGTGCACTCCTATGGCAGTGCGAGATGGAGATGTGGGAGGAATGATGGTGGAGACGGTTTGGGGAAGATGAGTTAACTTATTTGATATTTTAATTATTTAATTAGTATAATCAATGTTTGAATGCATATATCTCTTTCATATGAATTCAGAATCAAACGAAACAAGAAACGTTGGGATCGTGGAGTTGAGAGCTTCACAACAAAATTGATTTGGTTAAATTTGGAGCAAGTTGGAATTTTAGGTTAAATTTAACCTACGCTTAATTTAACCCAAAAAGCAATCGTTATTATAATGATCAAAAACCAAAGTGAGAACTCCTTGAACTAGTTTAAAAGTTATTATAATCTTATCTGATTATATATTTATTGCTTGTGGTTGCAATGGTTGTTTCGTGGATGATGGATGTTTATTTACAGTTATTAATATACTGTCAATGTACATTTAAGCTTTAAAAATTATACACTTATCTTATGAGGATTGTTTGATGGATGATGAGCTCTTATGGGTGTTATTATAATTGTTCACACAATTCACACGAAGAATATGAAAATATTTGGGAATTGACTGAATCTGGTTTCATTGGAGTAATAAATAAATATTATATCCATTTAATTGAATTAAGGCGTAAAAAAGGAAGTTGGATTTTTAAACCCGAAACAATTCGGAAATGAATTTAATATGATTTCAAACAACTATTGAAAAGGTTGGAATTGATTAGAAAGAGATTTGAATTAAAAATTGCTTGTTTTAATTCAAATTAGAATTTGAATAGTAAATTCAAAAAGTGAATTCGAGTAAGATACATAAACGACATTTTAACTCGAATGGATTGTTCTAGTGATCTTTTTTTAATGGATTACAGCAAAGTTTGGATTTCAAAATATTATATTTTGAAAAATATTATTATTTTAATATTATAATAACATAAAATATTCAATTTTAATATATAACTGAATTTGAAGTTTAAATCATTTCTAAAAAAGTTTATAAACATTTTATAAAATACGTTTGAAATGAATCGATGAATTTTATTTTAAATACTAATATGATTTTGATAGGATGTGGCGCGCAGCGACAATTTACAAATTTCAACCAATGACTTCAAATTGACATACGGTAGACCTGACCGTTGGATTTTCCCGAAAAGAAAAACATTTGGTTCAAAATGAAAAGAGCATTCCAATGATATGTAAAGATTTAAAATCCGATGGTTAGATTTCGAAATAAATTCAAATTAAATTTGAATAAAAATAGCGCTAGTGTCATTAATGACCCGAAAACGGATTTTAATGAAATGGGATATTTTTAAATTATTAAATATATGTTAAAATTACGATAAATCATAATAAATAATTTTATAATGATTTGGAAAAGAAATATGAAGTTTCAAATTATATTTTGGATATTGGTGTATTCAGCCAAACCGGTTTAAAATAATAAAATGACGTTTTGGGAATTCAAGTTAGATAAACTAAAGATGTCAAAATATTGATTTATTGGATTTGAAATATGAGTTTTAAGAAATTTTTTAATCAAGACTAATTGGAATATTGATTTGGATAGAAATGATCTTTGCATATTTAGTATCGATTACCGTTGTGTGGCGACCCAAACTTCCCCAATCTCCGAAGGGAAGAGAAAGGATGAATTACCGTGAGGACAAGACGAATCAGAACGCAAACAGAAGAACATTTCATTGCTTATTACAACAGTTTACATTAGAGTACAAGAATATACAGAGTATGAATAAATATTACACATAAAATATCAGAGATTTAAATTACATTTAAATACATAGCAGTGGAAAAATAATACAAAACATAACTGAAAAAAATACGCGAATACAGTGCTTTCCGAATATCACTTTAGCTATAAACCAGGATCCTGTGAATATAAATTTGCAAAACCAAAACTACTAGCTGCCCGTGTGGAAAATAGGGGCACCCAGAGTTTAGGTTAAAACAATAAACTCCAGGTCAATCATGTGACTCGTGTGAGAACTAAAACAATTATTATTCTTTATTTTTAAAGTTAGGTAAATCAAGGGACGACGCCGTATAACATGGAATGGGTTTCCTCCCAAGAATACCAGTGCATAGAATAAATAACGCAATGCCTTTTGGAAAAATGAAGCTATTATAAGACCCAGGTCCCATCACACAATGCAACGCAAGACAAAGGATAGGGTTTTCCATTATAATAGCCAAATAATTCTTTATACGTTTTAAAACAAATCATTTGATACTATTATAAGTGTATAGTGTCAAAACAACTTCGAACATAAATGTATCAATCCTAGACGCCATAGCATCCCATGCTACTATGTCGCCAATACTAGGCTCTACAAATAAAACCGAAATGTCACATATTGGAAATTGGATTTCCGTCATGAGTCGAGGCAAGGCGAAAGCTCCTCTCCGTTTGAGACACTCTAGAAAATGTCTCAGGACCACACACAGCGATCCTGGATCTTCAGGGCTGGTCCTCTCTTACTTTTGAGGATTAGTATTCCTGAACACACGTTTCCCAGTCCTTTCATACCTATATCTGAGGCGCCTCACATCCAACAACCACATAGGTAAAAAGTATATAAATGTCAGGGCTGGTAGGTCACTGACATCACCCGTAGCTAGAAAGAAACATCGTGCTCTCCCCGCCGTCACTATCCCATTTTTGATTCATACCGAGGTGTAAGGCTCGCGAATTAATGCTATACACAAAGTTGTGCCACATAGGCCGTGCTTTGATCATCAACCACAGGACTTTGCTTTTCAACAGAAGCCTTGATCATTTGCCACTTAGACATGCCACACAGGCAATTCATGCCATGCGATTGTTATCCATCAATATATAACCTCTGAGCTCGTACGTCTCAGAGAAGGGCGTTAAGCAAGAGAATAAATTCTCCGCCGCGAAACAGATGTATATTTAATAGAAATCAATCACACAGAATAAAATCCAATGTCAGATACATAGTCCATTTACAATTTCGTTCTGGGTATGAACAAAACTGGAGGAACCTTATTCCTCGCATATCTATCGATCTCCAAGTACGTCTGGAGAATCACCAACTAATTCCCTCCTCTTGGGTGTACAACCCAATCAAGATCATCAATAATCATCCAAACGATGTGAAGACCTCCGATCTTCAACCACCGTCTTCATCTTCGACTTATCGTCGAACCAGTTATTTAGAATGGATATAAACCCGGCCTTTCCGAATAACCCGCGTATATAATAAACAAGTGTTACACAAACACGACATACGCCTCATTCCAATTCAGAATATTCTTTATTCAAATATTCACATTCTTAGGGAAAGGTTCCCATTAAATTTATCAAAGATAAATTCTTCTAAATTTATTCTTTAATCTTCCTTTGGATATCATTTCAAACCATGTTAAGGTTTTCCAAACTGGTCGGGATTAGCGAACCACACCGAAGTAATCATTTATTTTATTTCCCAATCCCAACCTATTCATCCCATGGAGCAAAACTGTTAATACTCCACATCTAACACCACAGTGTTATCGGTAAATATTAATTACCATTTCACGTTCAAATATAATTAAAGATTTAACTATCACTTTGGAGCAAAACTTGTGATACTTCATTCTCGATCACTTCAATCTACTTAAAGATTCATTAAAACTCCACTTAGTTTTAATCTTCCCGAAAATCAATTTCCTGTCTTTAACTGGGTTAAAGAACCAATATCATCTAAAACACGATTCACGATAAACCCAAAATAACATTCCATTGTAAATTGGGTTAAAGAACAGGTGTTATTCAAAACATCGCTCACGATAAACCCCAAAAACCAATTTAAATTCAATTCCAATTAAATACTAATTAACTGGAAAATTTCACTAAATCTTAATTAAAAGATTTATTCTTTTCTAAACTGGGTTCAAGAACAGTGTTATTTAAGACACCATTCACGAAGAACCCAAAATCCCATTTGATATTTAATACAAGACTCTGAATAGAAAATATATCGGCTTCTATTCAATATCAAATTCTGAAACCAACAAATATCGTATTGGAAATAACGATATAAATATGTCTTTCAAATTTCCACAACCATATCTGTATAATCATGAAATCCAATATCGAAATATTCCGAAGATAATTTCGATTCAAATCCATTCCAATTCTCATATTGGAAATTCTGATTATATTAAAACCACCTCAAATCCACTTTATTTATTCAAAAACATTGGATTATAATTCTAGTTCATAACTAATTTATTTCGATAAAAATACATTTTTATCCTTTTTAAATATGGGATTTTTCACCCCAATTCTTTCAAAATCATTTATTATGATTTTAAACAAGTTATTGATATTTTTAATAATTTTATCAAGGCCCGTACAGTCGATTTCCAGTAACGGTCGTCGAACTGCACTTACATTGACCTATTCCAAATTTAATTTGGACATAATTCCAAATCCAACCGTTAGATTTCAAATTTCTAATATTCGTTGGAAAGCTCTTTTCGATGCGAACCCAACGGTTTCGGTTTTAGGAGAATCCGACGGTCAGATCTCTCGTAACGTCAATTCGAAGTCAATGGTCGAAATTCGCGAAATGCCACGGCGCGGCGCGTTCTATTCAGGTCATTTAATATATATATTATATATATTTCATCGATTTCAATTCTAAACGTATTTTATAAATCATTTTAAATTCGTTTTCAAAATGATTTCAACTTCATATTCAATTTTAAATCAAAATTGAATATTTCATAACATTAATATATAAATGATAATATTTTCAAAACGTTATATTCTGAAATCACTTCCTTTTCTATATTCATTATAAAAACGAATATAATCGATATAAACATCGTTCGCATCAAAATGGCACAAATCTAATCAACACGGCTTTATATACTTCAATAACTTTGTTATTCTATTCAACAAATGAATATTTTCTTCAATACATGAATATTCTCAACACATGAGTATCGTCAACACATGACTATTTTTGTTATTTAATATATTTTGTAAAATTATGATTTCTATCGTTTAATTCTTAATCAGACTCCAACCATAAATTAGTAAGAGAACGATTCCCTAAGTATTATCCCCGAAGGCCGAAACCAACATCGAACAATACCCAGGAAACCACTCATCTTAACTAGTTTCCAGCTAGTTTCTAATTTTATATATGATAAAAATGTGAATTTTATTGTTAAAATATTTCGTTCAACACATGATAAGTTTCAACGCATGAATATTCTCAACACATGAGTAACGTCAACACATGACTATTTGTTCTATTCAGCACATGAATCTTTATTTTATAATATTCTTTATTTTCCATATTGGAATGAGGCCCACTCAATAACCATATAATGTTAGTTATATGGATTCCATACAACACATGTATATAATAGCAATGATAAATAATCAATCATCATCCAAAGTGCACTACACAACTGTCTGTCAACCTATCGATTGACATATAACTAAATAATTGGGATTAGTGTACATCAAATATCATCCCAATACCCATGTGGGGTTTCAGTCAACAAACACAGATTTTTATTTGTGCAGTTGGGCGATGTGTAAAATTTATCGTCCCAATCAATATCCTTCAAATGGGTGTACATAAACAAATCATTCGATTTGTAAATGAATATTTATTTATTCACATTCACGTTAAATTTATATTTTTAATGATAAATAATTTATTTCAACACATGAATATATTTCCATCTATTCCACGTCACAATCAATTTTCACAACACAACAAAATCAAACAAGTCGTCCATGGTCTATAGATGACGGATGTCGGGTGCTGCTAAGCACTGTCTGCATCCTAGTATATATTTTAACTAGAAAACAAGAATTAAAATGAGAAGTTCTAACCGAGGGTTCCACTACTCCATTCTTTATTTCTGAATGGTATGAATTCTGTTTTGCTTCAAGTCAGTTCCATCGCAATCTGTTTCACACGGTTTACGTTAAAAATCAACGATCTTTATAAATAAAAGTCACATTTTCTTTCGACGATTATATATATATAAATCACATTTTTATTTCATTTTCTAGAGAATAGAAATCATATTTTTATTTCGCCGCTATGTATATAAAAATTGTATTTTTATATTCTCTATTATATAAAAATTCTATTTTTAATCCGCTACTCATATAAAAATCTAATCTTTATCCTCACTACTTCATGATAAAAATAAAGTTCATATTTTTATTTCACTTCATATACTATAAAGATTATATTTTTATTTCACTTCTCATATACTAAAAATTATATTTTTATTATACTACATATATAAAAATTGTATTTTTATTTTCTTTACCTTATAAAAATTATTTTTTTATTATCTATACTATATAAAAATCATATTTTTATTCTCTAAACTATATAAAAATCATATATTTATTCTTGCTACTTCATAATAAAGATCTTATTTTTTATTTAAGAAAATCAAATCCTTTTACCTATAAAAATCAACCCTTTTGCATATAAAAATCCAACCCTTTACATATAAAAATCAACTAATCTTCTTATTTATTAAAATAAAAACCGAATTTAAAACAATGTATTTAAATTAAAACTGAATTTAAAATAAAAAGGGGCTCACTTTTTCAGTGTCGACTGCGGAGGAGGGTGTCTTCGTCGGACGGAGGTGGAGGGGGCTGAAGGGGCTGACGTCATTTGCGGCGGCTAGGACATCGGCTGGTTGAGGTGAAGGGAGGGTGGCGGGTTTTAGGGAGGTTTGGGCATGGTAGGTTTTAACGGTGGAGAGAGGGCTGGGTGGGGGTTATGTGGAGGAGGCGTGGAGGATGGGAGGGGTCCGGCGGTGGAGCACCCCCCCTGGCGGCGGCGGCGAGGCCCCCTTGCGATCGTGATTTACGCTTCTCCTTTTTTTCTTACTTTTTCTTACTGAATCGGGTTCTGAAGAGAGAGAGAGGGGTAGTGAGAGTTTTATTTATTGTATTATTTTATTTTATTCTCCTACAAAGTTAACTTTTAATTCGAACACCAAACGAGACCCAAGGATTGTTGCCCCTAGCTAATTGTCCCCATTCTGAACACAATGGGATTTGTATCGTAAGCCAATTTTATCATTACGATCATATTTCATCAATTTTAAAATATGAATTAGTATATATTCAATTTGAACACACGTTTTAATTTACCGGGGCTACATACGGACTCTAAAAATTCCCGAAAAATATATCCTAGCTTCGTATTAACGATACGATCCTAACAAAACTAATTTTGTCGAATTCTGAGACCGTTTGAAAAATGGTCATTTTTAAAGGCTAGAATTCCACAATGACTATTCTGAATTTTCAACTGGACGTAACTTTTGATTCCCGCTATGGAATTTTGATTTTTCGGATTCGTTGGAAAGATATTTTCAAATAAATTCAAATATTTTTGGTTTCTCCAAAATCCGGTTTATTTTGAATCCTACACATTCATGTGAAATTCGAAATCAAAATTTCAAATTACCACGCCATTTTCAATTCCTTTTATAATTAAAGATAAATATTTATATTCTAACGACGACCTATATAAATATATACTTTCTAATTCCATTCAAAACAAGTTTCTCGTCAGTATTATTCAAAATAAATCATTTTAAATATTCAAAATTCACTAAAATCACCAAAATAAAAATTTTAAATTGGCTCGGATTTTCCGGGTTGTTACACATTGTGTAGACGCTTACTATTTTGTGGAATTTTGAAGATGTTCACATCTTTATTCCACTTATAGTATTCATTGATTACGAGAACTGGCATTGAATATAAGTTGATTTAATTCAATTTGAATTTTTATATTTAATAACAATTGGTTTGGGGTTTATCGTGAATGGTGTCTTTAATAACACAGTTTTTTAACCCGGTTAAAGATGAAGAAATGGAATAAATATTTTATTAAGATTAATGAATTTTTCAAATTAATAAATTAAATTGGAATTAGATAGGAATCGATTAGGAGATAATCAAAATGGGTCCCGATAGATGAAGACCTTTACCATTTAAGGAATTTAAAAGGTTGTTATTCCGTTTATAGTATTAGTCCAATACGGGAATTTATATCAATTATAAGTTGATATGATTTCCATGACGATTTCATTTAAAAATAAAAATATGAACTTGAGTTTATCGTGAATGATGTTTCAAATAACATTTGTTCTTTAAACCATGCAAAGGAAAATCTAATTTTCCAAGGTTGTTCAAAAAGAAATCTTTATTTAAATTGAATATAAAGATTTAAAGAAAGATGTTGTAACTCGATGGTTTATCATTGAGTTGGGTGATCTTTTGGATGTTTTGATATGATGTTGGTTTAGGCATTTGGGGTCATACACTAATAGATTATCCTCTTGGCATTGTGCAATCGAGAACCAATTCTGGTTAACGAATGGTTTTCCCTAATTATATGAATAAGAAATTGTAAGTGCGATTTTGCACCAAAGATATGATTTCGAAAAGTTAAAAATGATTTACCATTATGATGGTTAATGAATGATTTGGATTTAGATAATCGTGTTTTCACGTAATGACAAGATTTAATCTTTAATTAGATTTGAAATTTAAGAAGGTAATTAAACTTACCAAAACATAAGGGGTGTTAGAATTGGGGTACCACCAATTTTGCTCCATGGGATGAATAGAATGGGATTGGGATAACGATTTGAGAAATTACCTTTTTGTAAGGTTTGATAATCATGATATAGCTTATAAATTTTGCAATGAGTAAAATCGGCAAAATAAGTTTTTATAATATTTTGAAAGTATTTCCAAGGAAAGATTTAAACAATGGTTTAAAAAATGTAAATCTTTGATAAGATTTAAGGGAGTAATTCCCGATGGAAAGAATGGTTTGAGTAAATGAATATTCCAAAATAGAATGAGACTCATGATATGTTAATATATCATAATTGGTTTTAAAGAGGCGCTAGTTATTTCAGAAAGACAAGGTTTTGACCCATTCCGAATAATTATACGATGAGTATTGAAAGTACTGGAGACAGTGGTTGAAGACCGGGTACCTTCACATTGTTTGGATTATCGTTGATGTCTCGAATGGGAGGTACACCCAAGATAAGGTTATAAGTGGAAGTCATTTAGACGTATTTGGAGACTGTCCGGATATAAAAGAGCCTCTCTCCTTAATTGTATGAGGAATAAGATGCCTTTAGTTCCGTTCAGACCCAAAACGGACCTGGACATGGATGTGTGTCTCACTTTGTATTTTACAGCAAACCAGTTGATTTCTATTGATGTTATATCGGTTGGTGGCAGAGAATTTATTATCTTAGCTTAACATCCTTTTCTGAGACTTATGTACTCAGAGGGTTATATATTAATAGACACTGATTATATGTTGTGAATTGAAAATGCAGCATGCTAAATGCTGAGCTGATCAAAGCTTTTTTTGAAAAGCAGAGCTTTGTGGATGATGATCAAAGCATGGTTGATATAGCATAGCTTTATGTTGAAACGTGACTGTAGCGCCTCACAACCTGTGAATGGTCAAAAACAGAATGATGGATCATAGAGTAAGGACATACGTTTCCTATTCTAAAAAGCGATGCCACGGTATGAAGCCTAAGCAAGTTTACTTATGTAGAAGATGGATCGAGGCACCTCGGATGATGGTCGAATACGACGGTCAAATACGACCGTGGGAACGTTATGTTCGGGAGTAACTCGAAGTCATCGGGAATTGTTGGGTCAGCTCTGCTGCTATGTAGGATCACATGCATGTGAGTCCTGAACATCTTGCCACAGATGGTCCGAGCGGTTAAGGAAGATCCTTTGCCTTGGTCATTAATGGAATCCAACTTCCAATACGAGCTTTGCATTTTCAGATGTAATCTGATAGCCAATATAATGGGATGGGGAATTATGCAAGCTAAGATTTATACATTTAATTTCAAAAGTGATTTCGACACTATGCACTAGTAATAATAAAAGAGAATTTCATGTATCAAGCATGTTTTATTATTATAAGGTAAAACTTTTTCCTCTGGTATGCATTGCATTGTGTGATTGAGCTTGAGTCTTATAACAGCTTCAATTCTCAAAAAGCATTGCGAGTAGTTTATGATTGGTATTCATGTGGAGAAAACCTATTCTGTGCTATACAGCGTGATCCTGTGATTTACCTGACTTTAAAATAAAGATTAATAATTGTTTTAGTACTCACACCAGTCCCATGACTGACTCGGAGTTTATTGTTTCCCACCTAAACTCTAGGTGCCTATAATTTTCCACATGGGAAGCCAGTAGTTTTAATTGGTTTGTAGATATTTTATAGAGAAGGTGTCGGATTGAAGCTACAGCTGATTCCAAAGAATTTTATTTCTTCCGTTGAGTTTATGTTTTCCACTATATACATGTTATACTCTGATATAGCTATTCCTGCCGTGCATTGTATTTGTTGTTGTACTCTGATGTAAGCTGTACTCTGATGTAAAAGTTATTGTAATGATAATGAAAAAGCTATTTTGTTCAGTTCTTATTAGTTGTAATCCCAAGCAATATGTCTTGTCGATTGGTTTAAGTCGGTTGGAATATCGGTTTGAATCGGGCGGTGGGACGGATTGTCACACTGATACGGGTCCCCAATCAAATATGTAATTGACATAAGTCCTCCCTAAACTTGGTCCCCATTCATTATTTTACCAGGCCAATTAGTTTCCCCAATTAGCTTTGCGCTGCCAGAACAGATCTAAACTAGGATTTCATTAATTTTTTAGGCCTTTATCTTCTCTAATATTCCCCACGCTACTAGAACAGACATAATCTTCTAGCCACTTATCTTCCTTTATCAGCCCCACACTGCCGGAACAGACTCCCTCTATCTTAGCTTATTAATTTTACCCTCAATTTAAGTTAACACAGTCTAAGTTTATTAGTAAGCCCAATATAAACTCATTTATATCCCTAGGTTTTATTAACATTCATAATTAATGTTATCTTTTTATACAACCCATTCCCATGTTACTTAATGTTCAATCAAGTTCCATTTATTCAAATTTACATGTTCACCAATTACATGTTAAGTTTTTATCCCCAGTTGTTTGCGAACAAATTGAACAATTGTAAACAATTATAAAAATCGTTCGGCTTTCCTAAACAACAAGGGTTGTTGTAAAGGGTATCGAACTTTAGGACCAAAATTATTTTATTTAATAAATCCAATCAGATTATTCCGAAATTTTGATTGTTTTATAATAACTGAAAATAAACAAAAAGAGGGTTTTTAATAATAAATGAAAAAAATTAAGGAGCAACGACATAATCTAGATTAATACGAATTAATAACCAACGTATTAATACAGATCTAATTCATGTTTCTATCACAAACAATAATCAATGATAACTAGGTTTCTAGAAACAAACAGATGAATAATGACGAGTATAGCCTATGCAGGAGCTAAGCTCTTAAACAACCATAGTCTATCAGGACAAATTCACTATTTTATTTCTAAAACACTAAAAGTTAGATCTAAATCTGATAAGCGTTAGATCGAACTCGAATATAACCCGTAAAAGAGCATAGCTCTTAAACGACACAAAGTATAAAGGTTCAGATCTAACCCTTGGTTTAGATCTAGATCTATATAAATAAAGTCCTAATCTTTTTGACTATGTGATTCATATTGAATCTAGTCTAAGCGTCATCATCCCCTAATTAAAGGGGATTAGCTAGACATAGCTAAATAAGAAAAAGGAAAAAAGAAACGAAACAACATAAATAAAATAAACAAAAACTTAGAAGAGAAGGGGAAGAAGAATTTTATTCCAAGCAAAGAATTACAGAATGAAACCTAAGATTGAATGAATCCAAATAAAAGAAATACAAGTGTATTTATAGTTGCTATGGCCAAGACTAAGTGGCCAATTACAACATGTGGGACAAAAGCCCTTTTCCCAATTAACAAATAAACAAATAGCTAAATGTGAATGCATGTGAATGGACATGCAAATGTCATAGCTTGCAGGCATCAAATGGCATCAACTTCAATTGTTTTGAGCATGAATATGAACTCCATAACATCTGAGACAAGCGATCTTTATGAAAAGGCATTGAATCTTTAAAATATGCGGAAGAAGGTGGTTGAATAGCAACATTTCTTCTGGTCTTCAAGCTTTAATCCAGCTCTAAAAATCAACACTCTTCTTGCACCAATTCTTCAAGCTTTTCAACAATTAAGTGCATCAATCCATTTATGTTAAATAATATGAAAACACAACTATAAATACACAGTGTCAATTATTTTGAATAGAACACAAGATAATTAAGAGGATAAAATATATACATTTACGTGTATATCACCATTTTAAGTCCAATTCTGATTATAATACCTAATTAGTTTCAATATGCCCAAAAATCCCTTTTTATTCATTTCTAACATTGTTTCAATTTAACGCGAAAATGATGATAAAGGCCCAGGTTCTCTTCAGTCCTTAGCTCAGCACTAAAAGAAAAAGGGAAACAGTCTTGGCTACTTGCAAGGCCTAGACTCGAAAATAAACAAAATAAAAAAATAGGGCATAAGCATAATTGTAAATAAACAAGAACAAAGAAGCTGATAGAAGAAGGAGAATTACTTATAAATAATAAACAACTGGAAACAAATAGGCATGGACAGTAAATAAACTACAGTAAGTTACAGGAAAAATAAACATATAAATACTATAAAAACTATAAATATAAAACTTGCAAATTGAAACTATTTAACTGTTTAAAATTTCCTATGAAAATAGCTAATCTGGATGTCACATAAAAACTTACTGACCTAACGATCAAAGCTTCCCCTGTGGCCTTCTTCTTAGATCTAGCAGAACCTATGCCCTCAAAAGTATTTATTACAATAAATATTTAAAACTAAATAACTTCTTCACCCCCGTAAAAATTTAATTATTTGGACTTCATAATTTTGAGGATAGGCCTAAGGAAGAAGAAGGAGAAGAGAATAAGAATAGATGTGTATAAATGAGAGAGACTCTGGTAGCTATTTATAGGGTTTGCAAGATGCCCTCAGCCTCCAAATCTAAAATTAGATATAGTCCAGCCATATCATTAGACCAATAAGAAAGTTCCATGTCAGCCCATAGTTCATAGTAAACCAATAAAACCTTGCTAATTCAGAAAATTAACGCTGAAATAATAAGAAACTGCCTTGCGTGCAGACCAAGGCATGCTCAAATCACGTCCTAGGTCGACCCATCTGCCTCCTTGGGTCGACACATGGGTTGACCCAATTTGGCTTGGGTCGACCCAAGTGGGTTGGGTCACCCCGTGACTGCTTGTTCCATATATATTTATTTTAATTTTATGGATTCTTCTTTAATTCATTTTAACTCCGATTTTAGGAAACCAAGTATCCATTTTCATCAAAAATTACAACAAATTCAATTTTGCTAGTCCCATTGTCTAATTCTGAATATTATTCTAATTAACATTTAGTTTATTAATCTTTTACATTTAATTATTGCTTATTTGAATTCAGGGTGTTCCATTCTCCCCTCAGTAAAGGATTTCATCACCGCAATATCCAAGGCTAGAAGAATGATATAAATGTTATCAAACATTATCTACACCCATTTACTCAACCATCAAACACTGACATCCATTGTCCTTAGATTTTCTAATGCTTTTAATGAACATATGCAAAGTTTTTGTGTACATGTCCATAGCTAATGCAAAAATAAGGCGGTCCACTAATTCAGTTGACCTCCTTAACGCAATTCATGTATGTGTCATGCATGCAATATGTATGAAAAGGAGCCCTAACTGTAACAACCTGTATTTTCAGAACCAATTTAAAATTTATTTTTAGTTGATTTTAAGAGAAATAAATTATTTTATATGATTTATTTTGAGAATAAACGAATTAAAATTTAATTAATTCAAAGTTAGAACATATAAATTTATATTTATTATAAAACGAGCTTGAAATAGCGCGGTAGTTTGAAAATTTGATTTTAAATTTCAATTACATGTATAGAATTCAAAATAAGTCGGATTTCAACAAAACAAGAAATGTTAGAATCTATTTAATTATATCTTTCTAACGAATGTGAAAAACTTAGATTTTACTTTATAGATTGTAAGTTATGTCCAATTTAAAATTTAGAATAGTTCCTATAGATTTTTTATATTATATATAGCCCTTGAAAATAGCCATTTTGCAAACGACCTCCATTTTCGACGAAACCACTTTTGTTGGATCTATAACGTCAAATTATTGTCACACTTAAAATTTCAAGTCAACTGGAGTTAATGTGTGAGCGTGGTAAATTTAAACACGTATTGAATTTGAGTTTAAATTTAATAAGCTAGAATAAAGGCCATTTTTCAAACCATCTCCAAATTCGAAGAAATTAGTTTTTGTTAGGACCATATCGTCAAAAAATAACTAGATTTCAATTTTCGTAATTTTGGAGTCAGTATGTGGCCTGGTAAATTAAAATGTACATTCAAATTCAATATTGAACGTTATATTAATTTAAATTTTAATTTTGATGAAAACTAATCGAAACAGTCGAATTGGCTTACGAAACATATCCCATTGTGTCAGGAATGGGGGTATATGTCTAGGGTGGTAGTCGTTGGGATTCGTTTGGAGTTTGAAGGTTAAACAAGTAATATTATAATTAAATAATATTATAAAGGGGTATAAATGTCCTTAAAAATCTAAAACCCAAGTTCCTTTCATTATTGCCACCGCCAGTAGAAATGAATGGCCACCACTACTACAGATTTCTTCACCAATCCTTGCTCTATCCGATCACTAAATTTATAAACTTACTACACGAAAAAGGGGGAAATTTCCATGACCTTTAAATCTATACCGAAGTGATGAATTTTCATTAACTAATTTGAGAGATCCTGGGGTTCAAAGTCAGTGAGTTCGTGGCGGTTTCTGACCTAGGAGGGGAGTTCAAATCAACCGTCGTGGCCGGTGTTGGAGGATCTTGGCATGACGCTTCTCGTGGTGGGTGATGATCTCGGTTTGGTCAACCCCAAGGCAGTGCGATTTCAGATTGGGGGAGGGAGCTTTGTGCAGTGCGTTGTCTGGAGATACACGGTGAAGAGGAAACGATGAAGAAAGGATTTACTTAATTTAATTAAGCTATTAATTATATTAATTAATTCTAATAATGTAATTAATGTATTAAATATCATATCGTTCTCATATGAGATCGGAATTGAACGATTTCAGTTGCTTTGCATTCATGACAACGAACACTACAACATGGAACTGACGAGAACAGAAATGGAGCAAGTTAAATTTTTGAGCTAAATTAAATGCCTTTTAATTTAGTTTGAAAATAAAATCATCAATTAAAGACTGACGGAGTGGAAATCAAAGTGAGAACTCTCTCACTCAATTTATTTGCACAGTCTTTATTTTTGTAACCGCATATGTATTTATTGTCTGTGATTGCAATGTTTGTTTGGTGGTTGATGATTGTTTACAATTTTAATGTTATCATTATTAAACTGTGATTATAATTTTTTATAAATAATAAATAAATTCAGCATGGACTGTGATGTAAACCCCATACGGGTATTGGGACGATAATTTTACACATTGGCCAACTATAAAAATTATTATTATTATTATTATTATTATTGATGGTTGAAAACCCCACATGGGCCTGTGGATGATAATTAATTCACATCCCCTTGTATTTAATTGTATGTCAACTGATTGACTGACAGACAATCATAAGCGTTATTAAATTATTTAATGCTTATACAGTTGTATATTGCACTCTGGATGTGAACTGGTCATTTAATAGTTGTTTATCACTATTTTTGAATACATGAGATGTATGGAATCCATATAAATAAAATTATATGGTAATTGATTGAGTCTAATTCCAGTTCAGAAATAACGAATATTTTAAATATAATATTCAGGGAAGAATCAAAATATGATTTTGATATCCGAATTTGGATGGACTCGAAAAAATTGAAATATGGAAGCCGAGTTAAGTATATATGCCATTTTAACGCGAACAGATTTGTTTATCGATTTTATTCATTTTATATTGAATATCAAAAAGATTTGATTTCAAAATCAGATATTTTGAAAAAATTATTATTTTTGATATTATAATAATATAGATTATTGTTTTTTGGCAAGGCCGACCTGTTTTTATAGTGATCGTAACACTCTTTTATTTATTCCAAAATAAAAAATACATGAAAGGATTAGGTGATATGCATTGTACATATCAACTATTCTACCTTCTACACTAGGAAGTACCAAACCCAACTGCAAAGACTACCATATGACATGAACACAAGAAGAAAAAAAGCACTGTCCCTTTAACCCTTATCATCATCGAGCCCTTTTAATAGCTCGGTTTTCTTACTCCTCATTATAGGCGTGCAACCCAGCTTACGTCCAGAAGTCGAGACCTCTATAGGCGCATTAATGATAGTATTAGGTGGTGCTTTATAGCCTAGAGGAGGTGGTATATATTCGTACGGGTTTGCTTTAGATTATTCAATTTTGATTAAAAATTGAAATGTAAGTTGGAATCGTTTTTAAAATAAATTTATAAATGATTTATAAATTACATTTTAAAAAGAAAATCAACAAAATATATTATATATATTTAAATGGCATGAATATAACGTATCGCGCAGCGGCCGTTCGCGAATTTCAACCATTGACTTTGAATGGGCGTAACGGGAGAACCGACTGTCGGATTCTTCTGAAACTGGAACCTTTGGGTTCATATCAAAAAGAACTTTCAAATGATAATAAGAGATTTGAGATCTAATGTTTAGATTTTGAGAAATGTTTAATTTAAATTTGAATAAAAACAGAGCGCAGCTAAATGACCTGAAACGCCATTTAACTGAAAGGGGACATTTTTAAAGAAATTAAAATAGGGAAAAATTATGTAAAATCATAATAAATGATTCGAAATCAATTTGGATGAAATATTACAAGTTCGTAAAGATAAAATATATTTTTATCTGAATATGTTGTTTATCAACTTGAGTAAAGAACTAAAAGAAATTCTATGGTTTAAATATAACCAGAATTTTCCAATGTATGAATTGGAAAGGATATGAATGGAAATAATCTTCAAAATATTTCGATATTGGAATCCGTGATTATACGGATATTGTTGAGGAATTTGGAAGATATAGACATCGTTATTTAGAATACGATATTTGTTGGTCTCACAATTTGATATTGAATATAAGCCGATATGACTTCTATTCGGAGCCTTGTAATTAATATCAAACTGGATTTTAGGTTTGTTGTGAATGGTGTCTTAAATAACACTGTTCTTAAAACTAGTTGAGACAGGAATAAATCTTTTCATTAAGATTTAATGAGGTTTTCTAATTAATAAACATAATTGGAATTAAATGGAAGTTGATTTTGGGTTCATTGTGAACTGTGTTTGTAACAACAAGGAATTTCGCTCGATCCGAATCAGTCGTTAAACCGATCTAGACCGCTCGGAACCCCTGATCGTTTTGAGAACAGGACAAAATAGAACGCAGACGGAAGAACATTTCGTTGTTATTACAACAATTCCATCAGATACAAGAATATACAGAGTATAAATAAATAAATTACATTCGACAAATATCAGAGATTACAATAAATCACATAGCAGCGGAAAAATAATACAAAGCACAACTGAAGGTGATATACGGATACAGAGCTTTCCGGATATCATTCCATCTATAAACCAGGATCCTGTGAATATAAATCTGCAAAACGAAAACTACTAGCTGCCCGTGTCGAAAATAGGGGCACCCAGAGTTTAGGTTAAAACAATAAACACCAGGTCAGTCATGTGACTGGTGTGAGAACTAAAACAGTTATTTAAAGCTTTACTTTACAAGAGAGTGATTCAAGGGACCACGCCGTATAACACGGAACGGGTTTCCTCCCAAGAATACCAGTGCATAGAAAAGATAACGCAATGCTTTTTCGAAAAATGAAGCTATTATAAGACCCAGGTCCCATCACACAATGCAACGCAAGCCGGAAGATAGGGTTTTCCCTTATAATAGCCAAACATGCTTGATACGTTTAAAACAAATCACTTGATACTATAATAAGTGTATAGTGTCAAAACAATTTCAATCATAAATATAAATCATAGGCGGCATGAATGCCCCATACCACTATGTCGCCATACTAGTTCTACAATTAAAACCGAATTACACGTATTGGAAATTGGGTTTCCGTCATGAGTCGAGGCAAGGGGCAAGCTCCTCTCCGCTTTCGAGACACTCTAGCAAATGTCTCAGGACTACACACTCTGGGCAATCCTGGATCTTCAGGGCCGGTCCTCACTTACGTTAAAGGATTAATTATGCCTGAACACACGTTTCCCGGTCCTTACAGACCTAAAATCGAGGTGCCTCATCCAACAACCACATAGGTGAAAAGTATATAAATGTCAGGGCTGGTAAGTCGCTGACACCACCAAAGCTAGAAAGAAACGTCGTGCTCTCCCTGCTGTCTGTATCCCGTTTTTAACCCATACCGAGGTGTGAGGCTCGCGAATTCACGTTATACACAAAGCTACGCCACAAAGGCCGTGCTTTGATCATCAACCACAAGACTTTGCTTTTCAACAGAAGCCTTGATCTATGCAACTCAGCATGCCACACAGGCAATTCATGCCATGCGATTGATATCTATCGATATATAACCTCTAAGCTCGTATGTCTCAGAGAAGGGCGTTAAGCAAAAGAATAAATTCTCCGCCGCCAAACAGATATATATTTAACAAAAATCAATCAACACAGAATAAAATTCAATGTTAGACACACAATCCATTTACAAGTTCGTTCTGGGTCTGAACGAAACCGGAGGCACTTTCCTCGCATATCTATCGATCTCCAAGTACGTCTGGACGACTACCAGCTATTTCCATCCTCTTGGGTGTACAGCCCAATCATGATCATCAGTAATTATCCAAACGATGTGAAAACTTCCGGTCTTCAACCACCGTCTTCATCTTCGATATATCGTCGAATCGGTTATTCAGAATGGGTATAAACCCGGCCTTTCCGAACAACCCGCGTATATTAAAAACACATGTTACACAAACACAACATACGCCCCATTCCAATTCATTAGTCACTAACCGTAAATTAGCAAGAGAACAATTTCTCAAATATTAACCCCGAAGGCCGAAACCAACATCAGATCCATATCCAGGAAACCATTCTTCTTAACTAACCTACAACTAGTTTCTAAATTCCACATTCTTAGGGAAAGGTTCCCATTAATTTTATCCAAGATAAATTCTTTAAAATTTATCCTTTAATCTTCCTTTGGATGTCATTTCAAACCAAATTATGGTTTTTCAAACTAGTCGAGATTTGCGAACCACACCGAAGTAATTATTTATTTTATTTCAAAATCCCAACCTATTCATCCCATGAAGCAAAACTGGTAATACTCCATATCTAACACCAGGGTTTTATTGGTAAAATTAATTACCATTTCACGTTCAAATCTAATTAAAATTTTAACTATCGCTTTGGAGCAAAACTGGTGATACTCCATCCTCGCTCACTTTCTAAATTTGGTAATTTAAATTATCAATTCACATTTCAATCTAATTGAATATTCATTAAAACTCCTTTTATTAGGTTAAAGAACTAATGTCATTTAAAACACAGTTCACGACAAACCCAAATCACATTCTATTTATTTATCGGGTTAAAGAACAAATGTTATTTAAAAACACCGTACACGATAAACCCACAAATCAATTCTATTTAAAACCCGTTTCAAATACAATTTATTTATTTTAAAAATAAATGGGTTTTAATCTCAGTTCAAAACTAGTTCATTTCGATAAAAATCTATTTTTATCTTTTCAAACATGGAGTTTTTCATCCCAATTTTTCCCAAATCATTTCTTATGATTTTACACAAATTATTGATATTTTTAATAATTTTATCAAGGCCTGTACAGTCAATTTCTATCAACGGCCATCGAACTGCACTTACATCGACCTTTTTCAAATTTAATTTGGACGTATCTCCAAATCCAACCGTTAGATTTAGAATTTCTAATATTTGTTAGAAAGCTCTTTTCGATACGAACCCAACGGCTCCGGTTTTAGGAGAATCCGACGGTCGGATCTCTTGTAATGTCCGTTTGAAATAAATGGTCGAAATTCACGAACTGCCGCGGCGTGGCGCGTTCTATTCAGGCCATTATATTATATATATAATATATATAATATATATTTCGTCGATTTCTATTTAAAACGAATTTTATAAATCATTTTAATTTCGTTTTCAAAACGAATTCAACTTCCTATTCAATTTCGAATCAAAATTGAATATTCCATATAATTCGCTTTAAATTCACTTCAAATTGATTTCAATTCGAATTCATTTCTATTCAATTCAAATTTAAATCTCGATTCATTCTATATTCAATTCAATTCGACTTTGGTTTATATTCAGTTCAATTTGAAATTGTTTTCAATTCAAATCAAATTCGTTATCTATTCAAATCAAATTCGTTATCTATTCAATTCAATTCGAATTCATTTTCTATTCAATTCAATTCGAATTCATTTTCTATTCAATTCAAATTCGATTTCTTTTCAATTCAATTCGAAATTGGTTTTCTATTTGATTCAATTCAAATTGGTTTTCTTTCAATTCAATTCAAATTGGTTTTCTATTCGATTCAATTCAAATTGGTTTTCTATTCGATTCAATTCAAATTGGTTTTCTATTCGATTCAATTCTAATTGGTTTTCTTTTCGATTCAATTCAAATTGGTTTTCATTTCAATTCCATTTGGACTTCATTTCAAAATATTACATTTTGAAATCACTTTTCAATATTCATTGTAAAACGAATAAAATCGATACAAATATCGTTCACGTCAAAATAGCGCAACTCTAATCAACATGGCTTTATATATTTCAATAATTCCGTTATTCTATTCAACAAATGAATATTTATTTTTGTTCAACACATGACTAATCTTAATGGATGAGTACAGTCAACACATGAACCTTTATTTTATAATATAAAGATGTAAATTTTATTGTTAAAATATTTCGTTCAACACATGACTAATCTCAACGGATGAGTACAGTCAACACATGAACTTTTATTTTATAATATAAAGATGTAAATTTTATTGTTAAAATATTTCGTTTAACACATGACTAATCTCAACGGATGAGTACAGACAACACATGAACCTTTATTTTATAATATAAAGATGTAAATTTTATTGTTAAAATATTTCGTTCAACACATGACTAATCTCAACGGATGAGTACAGTCAACACATGAACCTTTATTTTATAATATAAAGATGTAAATTTTATTGTTAAAATATTTCGTTCAACACATGACTAATCTCAACGGATGAGTACAGTCAACACATGAACCTTTATTGTTATTTAATATATTTCATAAAAATTTCGTTCAACACATGACTAATCTCAACGGATGAGTACGGTCAACACATGAACCTTTATTTTATAATATTCTTTATTTTTCAAATTGGAATGAGGCCCAATCAATTACCATATAGCGTTAACTATATGGATTCCATACCACACATGCATATAATAGCAACTATAAATAATCAACCATCATCCAAAGTGCACTACACTGTATAAGCATCAAATATAGATATCTAACGCTTATAACAGTCTGTCAATCAATCGATTGACATACAACTAATTATAGGGATTAGTGTATGCCGTATTTTATCCCAATACCCGTGTGGGGTTTCAAACAATCAAACACAGATTTTATTTGTGCAGTTGGGCGATGTGTAAAATTTATCGTCCCAATCAATGTCCTTCAAATAAGTGTACATAAACAAACCGTCCGGTTTGTAAATGAATATTTATTTATTCACATTCACGTTAAAAATTATATTTTTAACGATAAAATATTATTTTAACACATGAATTTTTATTTAGTTCATTTACAAAATAAAATTGATATTTTTATTTTTCTAACTTATTTTAGAAAATTTCGGCGGCATAACGGCATGATACTAGAAACGGGACGAGGCCTAGCCTTATCCCCGGTCTAGTGAAGGCCCACGCCATTCACACATCAATCAAATCAATTTCATTTCTCCAAACAATTCAATTCAACCCAAATATTCTAACTAACTACACAACCAAACAAACAAGTTCATGGTCTGTGGACGATTGTGTCGGGTGCTACTAAACACTGTCTGCATCCTAGTATATATATATATAACTAGAAAAAAAGGAAATTTGAGTGAGAAGTTCTCACCGATAGCTATCCAATACCACGACTCTTCATTGATAGAAATCTTCACCTTTATCGCATCTTTGTCATCTTCGTTGCCCGTAGCCACTACATATATAAAAATCGAATTTTTACTTTGCTATTCAATATATAAAAATCGAATTTTTACTTTGCTATTCAATATATAAAAATCGAATTTTTACTTTGCTATTCAATATATAAAAATCTCGCCTTTTCAACTATAAAGATTTCTCCTTTTCAAATTTATCATTATAAAAATCACATTTTTATTTTGCTATACATATAAAGATGATATTTCTAATACTCCTATCATGCAAAAATTATATTTTTAATTCTCTACCTAAACAGAAAATCATATTTTTACATCTTCTACTTAATAAAGATTATATTTTTAATACTTTAAAAATATAAAAATCATATTTTTAATTCTTTTTATAATATAAAAATCCTATCCTTAGCTGAATAAAATCTTTTCTACCCTTACCTCATATAAAAATCATATTTTTATAAATAAAAATATAATTTTTTTTTTCAATTCAAAAATCACTAAACATAAAATTGAAAATTAAAACCAATTTCTTTAAACAAACAAAAATAAATAGTGTAGTAAAATAAATGAATGGACTTACAGTCAGAGTGGAAAAGGGGAAAGGGGTCTACAGTCGGAGGTACGACCAACGGGAGGCAGCGCTTGGGTCTTGGCGGCGGTTGGAGGTGCTGCGTTCTCCGAGGTAGAGGGGGGTGCGAACAGGGGGAGGGGGTAGCTCGCGTCGGTTTTTTGTGGCGGGGGGGCTGTGGCGCGAGGGCGGGGGTGGGGGGTCTACGATTGCGGCGGGAGGAAGTTCGGGGGGGGGGGGGGGGTTCGGAGGTGGCGCGCCACCACCTGGGGCACGACGGTGGGCGACGCTACCCTAGGGGGGCGCGATGGCGGTTCTTCCGCCTCCGTCCTCCCTCCATTTTCCTTTTTTTTCTTCTGATTTGGAAAATCGAATGAGGGAGGGGGGGGGGGGCAGAGAGAAGTTAAGGGGAGAGGAAAGAGGTTTTTTAATTTTTAATTTATTTAATTATTTTATTTTCACCAAAAAGCAACTTTTATTTTCGACCTCAAAACGAGACCCACCGCCTGTCGTCCATAGCGTTTTACCCCCATTCCAAAAGCAATGGGATATGTATCGCAAGATGATTTGATCGTTTCGATCAGTTTTCGTCAAAATCAACATATAACTCTATATATTGAATTTAAACGCGCATTTCAATTTACCGGGGTCACATACTAACTCGAAAAATTCCAGAAAAATATTTTCTAGCTTCGTATTGACGATACAGTCCTAACAAAACTAGTTTCGTCGAATTCTGAGACCATTGGAAAAATGGCCATTTTCCCGTCGATTAAAATCAACTGAAACTGGTCAAACGCGTTTTCCTTTGCCACGCTCACATATTGATTCGAAAAATTATGAAATTTGGAATCTAGCAATAACTTTACATCCCGGATCCAGCAAAAGTGGTTTCTTCAAAATCCGAGGTCGTTTGCAAAATTCCCATTTTTAAGGCCCTGAATTCCATAGCGACTATTCAGAATTTTCAACTGGACATATCTTTTGATTCCCGCTATGAAATTTCAATTTTTCTGATTCGTTGGAAAGATATTCTCAAATAGATCCTAATGTTTTTCGTTACACTAAAATCCGGGTTGTTTTGCACCCGGTACATTCAATTAAAGTTTGAAATCGAATTATCGAACTACCGCGCCATTTCAATTCTATTTATAATTATATACAATTAATTATATTCTAACGATGGCGTATATAAATATATACATTCTAAATATATTCAAAATAAATTTCTCGTCGATATTATTTAAAATAATCTATTTTAAATGTTCAAAATTCATTAAAATTGCCAAAATAAAAAATTTAAACTGGCTCAGAATTTCCGGGTTATTACAATCTCCCCCACTTAAAAGTTTTCGTCCCCGAAAGGAACAAAGTCGAAAGTGGTTTGATCAATCAACTCTACGTTCAATCTGGCTTCCATTCTCCAACTTTTCAGTTTCTGAGAATTTTCAAATTTTCAAAAATTTGGCTAACACCCTAAATTTTTGAAAAATTTCGCAATAACCTCCCCTGCACCGAGAGCCACGGGAAAATCCCGAAATTGCCATACAGGCCTTTTGATCTCAAAAAGAAAAAGCCAAGCGGCTAGCCAATAGGCTCATAAAATCATCATCACCCAAACAAAACGGTAAATTATAGTAAACATGTACCTATTTGTTGGGCAAACAAATTTTATTCTCTGCTCTAGCCTCCTTGCTATGACCTGTTCAATGTAAGTATATGTATATGCAAGCAAATGCGACCAAATTTCAATATAATTTAATATTTGGTTCAATTAGGCTAAATGGTTCAAAAATTATTAAACAAATAAACAAACAACACAAACATCAATCCATTAGTGAATTTAAAGTTTCAAATTCATAATTTTGATATATATATATATATATATATACTGAAAATCTTGTTTTTGATGCCAATTCACAACAATAAATCTAGCAATATAAGTTTTGGTCCTCACACCAGTCTAATGGAAATATATAGATATCTCACCTTTGAAACACGAACATAAATACTGATGATGCACGTGCTATCATCAGTACCATCTCCGGCCGACTAGAATGTGATTCTATATCTATCTAATATATTAAAACTTTGAATATACGTTCATGACGCGTATATGCAAAATCTTTATATACTCGATTGTCCAAATTCAAAATAAATAAATAATCAAATACGTTTTAAAACGATTTAAATTTTCAAAACAAAATTGTTTTCATTTGAAAAATATACTCTTCACATTCGTTCTAGGATACTACTGATCCTGTCTCTAACAAGTCATTCTAATTGGATATTACTAATCCAATATCTGATGAATTCTTTCGTACGGTTCTAATGTGTCTTGTTCTCGAGCTCTGTAAACCAAAGCTCTGACCAAATGTAACGGCAAGGATTTTCGCTCGATCCGAATCAGTCGTTAAACCGATCTAGACCGCTCAAAACCCCTGATCGTTTTGAGAACAGGACAAAATAGAACGCAGACGGAAGAACATTTCATTGTTATTACAACAATTCCATCAGATACAAGAATATACAGAGTATAAATGAATAAATTACAGTCTACAAATATCAGAGATTACAATAAATCACATAGCAGCGGAAAAATAATACAAAGCACAACTGAAGGTGATATACGGATACAGAGCTTTCCGGATATCATTCCAGCTGTAAACCAGGATCCTGTGAATATAAATCTGCAAAACCAAAACTACTAGCTGTCCGTCTCGAAAATAGCGGCACCTAGAGTTTAGGTTAAAACAATAAACACCAGGTCAGTCATGTGACTGGTGTGAGAACTAAAACAGTTATTTAAAGCTTTACTTTACAAGAGAGTGATTCAAGGGACCACGCCGTATAACACGGAACGGGTTTCCTCCCAAGAATACCTGTGCATAGAAAAGATAACGCAATGCTTTTTTGAAAAATGAAGCTATTATAAGACCCAGGTCCCATCACACAATGCAACACAAGTCGGAGGATAGGGTTTTCCCTTATAATAGCCAAACATGCTTGATACGTTTAAAACAAATCACTTGATACTATAATAAGTGTATAGTGTCAAAACAATTTCAATCATAAATATAAATCATAGGCAGCATGAATGCCCCATACCACTATGTCGCCATACTAGTTCTACAATTAAAACCGAATTACATGTATTGGAAATTGGGTTTCCGTCATGAGTCGAGGCAAGGGGAAAGCTCCTCTCCGCTTTCGAGACACTCTAGCAAATGTCTCAGGACTACACACTCTGGGCAATCCTGGATCTTCAGGGCCGGTCCTCACTTACGTTAGAGGATTAATTATGCCTGAACACACGTTTCCCGGTCCTTACAGACCTAAAATCGAGGCGCCTCATCCAACAACCACATAGGTGAAAAGTATATAAATGTCAGGGGTGGTAAGTCACTGACACCACCAAAGCTAGAAAGAAACGTCGTGCTCTCCCTGCAGTCCATATCCCGTTTTTAACTCATACCGAGGTGTGAGGATCGCGAATTCACGTTATACACAAAGCTACGCCATAAAGGCCGTGCTTTGATCATCAACCACAAGACTTTGCTTTTCAACAGAAGCCTTGACCTATGCAACTCAGCATGCCACACAGGCAATTCATGCCATGTGATTGATATCTATTGATATATAACCTCTAAGCTCGTACGTCTCAGAGAAGGGTGTTAGGCAAAAGAATAAATTCTCCGCCGCCAAACAGATATATATTTAACAGAAATCAATCAACACAGAATAAAATCCAATGTTAGACACACAATCCATTTACAAGTTTGTTCTGGGTCTGAACGAAACCGGAGGCACTTTCCTCGCATATCCATCGATCTCCAAGTACGTCTGGACGACTACCAACTATTTCCATCCTCTTGGGTGTACATCCCAATCAGGATCATCAGTAATTATCCAAACTATGTGAAGACTTCCGGTCTTCAACCACTGTCTTCATCTTCGACATATCGCCGAATCGGTTATTCAGAATGGGTATAAACCCGTCCTTTCCGAACAACCCGCGTATATTAAAAACACATGTTACACAAACACAACATACGCCTCATTCCAATTCATTAGTCACTAACCGTAAATTAGCAAGAGAACAATTTCTCAAATATTAACCCCGAAGGCCGAAACCAACATCAGATCAATATCCAGGAAACTATTCTTCTTAACTAACCTACAGCTAGTTTCTAAATTCCACATTCTTAGGGAAAGGTTCCCATTAATTTTATCCAAGATAAATTCTTTAAAATTTATCCTTTAATCTTCCTTTGGATGTCATTTCAAACCAAATTATGGTTTTTCAAACTAGTCGAGATTAGCGAACCACACCGAAGTAATTATTTATTTTATTTCAAAATCCCAAACTATTCATCCCATGAAGCAAAACTGGTAATACTCCATATCTAACACCAGGGTGTTATTGGTAAAATTAATTACCATTTCACGTTCAAATCTAATTAAAAATTTAACTATCGCTTTGGAGAAAAACTGGTGATACTCCATCCTTGCTCACTTTCTAAATTTGGTAATTTAAATTATCAATTCACATTTCAATCTAATTAAAGATTCATTAAAACTCCTTTTACTGGGTTAAAGAACTAATGTCATTTAAAACACAGTTCACGAAAAACCCAAATCACATTCTATTTATTTATCGGGTTAAAGAACAAATGTTATTTAAAAACAACATTCACGATAAACCCACAAATCAATTCTATTTAAAACCCGTTTTAAATCCAATTTATTTATTTTAAAAATAAATGGGTTTTAATCTCAGTTCAAAACTAGTTCATTTCGATAAAAAACTATTTTTATCTTTTCAAACTTGGAGTTTTTCATCCCAATTTTTCCCAAATCATTTCGTATGATTGTACACAAATTATTGATATTTTTAATAATTTTATCAAGGCCTGTACAGTCGATTTCCATCAACGGCCATCGAACTGCACTAACAGCGACCTTTTTCAAATTTGATTTGGACGTATCTCCAAATCCAACCATTAGATTTCGAATTTCTAATATTCATTAGAAAGCTCTTTTCGATACGAACCCAACGGTTCCGGTTTTAGGAGAATCCGACGGTCGGATCTCCCGTAATGTCCGTTTGAAATAAATGGTCGAAATTCACGAACTACCGCGGTGCGGCGTGTTCTATTCAGGCCATTATATTATATATATAATATGTATTTCGTCGATTTCTATTTAAAATGAATTTTATAAATCATTTTAATTTCGTTTTCAAAACAAATTCAACTTCCTATTCAATTTCGAATCAAAATTGAATATTCCATATAATTCGCTTTAAATTCACTTCAAATTGATTTCAATTCGAATTCATTTCTATTCAATTCAAATTTAAATCTCGATTCATTCTATATTCAATTCAATTCGACTTTGGTTTATATTCAATTTGAAATTGTTTTCAATTCAAATCAAATTCGTTATCTATTCAAATCAAATTCGTTATCTATTCAATTCAATTCGAATTCATTTTCTATTCAATTCAATTCGAATTCATTTTCTATTCAGTTCAATTCGAATTCGATTTCTTTTCAATTCAATTCGAAATTGGTTTTCTATTCGATTCCATTCAAATTGGTTTTCTATTCGATTCAATTCAAATTGGTTTTCTTTCAATTCAATTCAAATTGGTTTTGTATTCGATTCAATTCAAATTGGTTTTCTATTCGATTCAATTCAAATTGGTTTTCTGTTCGATTCAATTCAAATTGGTTTTCTTTTCGATTCAATTCAGATTGGTTTTCATTTCAATTCCATTTGGACTTCATTTCAAAATATTACATTTTGAAATCACTTTTCAATATTCATTGTAAAACGAATAAAATCGATACAAATATCGTTCACGTCAAAATAGCGCAACTCTAATCAACACGGCTTTATATATTTCAATAATTCCGTTATTCTATTCAACAAATGAATATTTATTTTTGTCCAACACATGACTAATCTCAAAGGATGAGTACGGTCAACACATGAACCTTTATTTTATAATATAAAGATGTAAATTTTATTGTTAAAATATTTCGTTCAACACATGACTAATCTCAACGGATGAGTACAGTCAACACATGAACCTTTATTTTATAATATAAAGATGTAAATTTTTTTGTTAAAATATTTCGTTCAACACATGACTAATCTCAACGGATGAGTACAGTCAACACATGAACCTTTTTTTTATAATATAAAGATGTAAATTTTATTGTTAAAATATTTCGTTCAACACATGACTAATCTCAACGGATGAGTACAGTCAACACATGAACCTTTATTTTATAATATAAAGATGTAAATTTTATTGTTAAAATATCTCGTTCAACACATGACTAATCTCAACGGATGAGTACAGTCAACACATGAACCTTTATTGTTATTTAATATATTTTATAAAAATTTCGTTCAACACATGACTAATCTCAACGGATGAGTACGGTCAACACATGAACCTTTATTTTATAATATTCTTTATTTTTCAAATTGGAATGAGGCACAATCAATTACCATATAGCGTTAACTATATGGATTCCATACCACACATGCATATAATAGCAACGATAAATAATCAACCATCATCCAAAGTGCACTACACTGTATAAGCATCAAATATAGATATTTAACGCTTATAACAGTCTGTTAATCAATCGATCGACACACAACTAATTATTGGGATTAGTGTATGCCGTATTTTATCCCAATACCCGTGTGGGGTTTCAAACAATCAAACACAGATTTTATTTGTGCAGTTGGGCGATGTGTAAAATTTATCGTCCCAACCAATGTCCTTCAAATAGGTGTACATAAACAAACCGTCCGGTTTGTAAATGAATATTTATTTATTCACATTCACGTTAAAAATTATATTTTTAACGATAAAATATTTTATTTTAACACATGAATTTTTATTCAGTTCATTTACAAAATAAAAATGATATTTTTATTTTTCTAACTTATTTTAGAAAATTTCGGCGGCATAACGGCACGATACTAGAAACGGGACGAGGCCTAGCCTTATCCCCAGTCTAGTGAAGGCCCACGCCATTCACACATCAATCAAATCAATTTCATTTCACCAAACAATTCAATTCAACCCAAATATTCTAACTAACTACACAACCAAACAAACAAGTCCATGGTCTGTGGACGATTGTGTCGGGTGCTACTAAACACCGTCTGCATCCTAGTATATATATATAACTAGAAAAAAAGGAAATTTGAGTGAGAATTTCTCACCGATAGCTATCCAATACCACGACTCTTCATTGATAGAAATCTTCACCTTTATCGCATCTTTGTCATCTTCGTTGCCCGTAGCCACAACATATATAAAAATCGAATTTTTACTTTGCTATTCAATATATAAAAATCGAATTTTTACTTTGCTATTCAATATATAAAAATCGAATTTTTACTTTGCTATTCAATATATAAAAATCGAATTTTTACTTTGCTATTCAATATTTAAAAATCTCGCCTTTTCAACTATAAAGATTTCTCCTTTTCAAATTTATCATTATAAAAATCACATTTTTATTTTGCTATACATATAAAGATGATATTTCTAATATTCCTATCATGCAAAAATTATATTTTTAATTCTCTACCTAAACAAAAAATCATATTTTTACATCTTCTACTTAATAAAGATTATATTTTTAATACTTTAAAAATATAAAAATCATATTTTTTAATTCTTTTTATAATATAAAAATCCTATCCTTAACTGAATAAAATCTTTTCTACCCTTACCTCATATAAAAATCATATTTTTATAAATAAAAATATAATTTTTTTTCAATTCAAAAATCACTAAACATAAAACTGAAAATTAAAACCAATTTCTTTAAACAAACAAAAATAAATAGTGCAGTAAAATAAATGAATGGACTTACAGTCAGAGTGGAAAAAGGGAAAGGGGTCTACAATCGGAGGTACGGCCAAGGGGAGGCAGCGCTTGGGTCTTGGCGGCGGTTGGAGGTGCGGCGTTCTCCGAGGTAGGGGGTGCGAACAGGGGGAGGGGGTAGCTCGCATTGGTTTTTGATGGCGGGGGGTGGGGGGTGTCGCAAGGGCAAGGGGTGGGGGGTCTTCGATCGCGGCGGGAGGAGGGGGGTTCGGAGGTGGCGCGCCGCCACCTAGGGCCCGGCGGTGGGCGGTGCTGCCCTAGGGGGGCGCGATGGCGGTTCTTCCGCCTCCGTTCTCCCTCCATTTTCCTTTTTTTCTCTTCTGATTTGGAAAATCGAATGAGGGGGTGGGGGGCAGAGAGAAGTTAAGGGGAGAGGAAAGAGGTTTTTTAATTTTTAATTTATTTAATTATTTTATTTTCACCAAAAAGCAACTTTTATTTTCGACCTCAAAACGAGGCCCACCGCCTGTCGTCCATAGCGTTTTACCCCCATTCCGAACACAATGGGATATGTATCGCAAGCTGATTTGATCATTTCGATCAGTTTTCGTCAAAATCAACATATAACTCTATATATTGAATTTAAACGCGCATTTCAATTTACCGGGGTCACATACTAACTCGAAAAATTCTAGAAAAATATTTTCTAGCTTCGTATTGACGATACGGTCCTAACAAAACTAGTTTCGTCGAATTCTGAGACCGTTGGAAAAATGGCCATTTTCCAGTCGATTAAAATCAACTAAAACTGGTCAAACGCGTTTTCCTTTGCCACGCTCACATATTGATTCGAAAAATTATGAAATTTGGAATCTAGCAATTACTTTACATCCCGGATCCAATAAAAGTGGTTTCGTCGAAATCCGAGGTCGTTTGCAAAATTCCCATTTTAATTGCCTGAATTCCATAGCGACTATTCAGAATTTTCAACTGGACATAACTTTTGATTCCCGCTATGAAATTTCAATTTTTTTGATTCGTTGGAAAGATATTATCAAATAGATCCTAATGTTTTTGGTTACACTAAAATCCGGATTGTTTTGCACCCGGAACATTCAATTGAAGTTTGAAATCGAATTATCGAACTACCGCGCCATTTCAATTCTATTTATAATTATATATAATTAATTATATTCTAACGACGGCGTATATAAATATATACATTCTAAATATATTCAAAATAATTTTCTCGTCGATATTATTTAAAATAATCTATTTTAAATGTTCAAAATTCATTAAAATTGCCAAAACAAAAATTTTAAACTGGCTCAGAATTTCCGGGTTATTACAGTGTTTTAAATAACATTAGTTCTTAAACCCAATTATCAGTGAAGTTATGATTTGGAATTTATAAATCTTTTAAATAAGATTTAATGGAATTTTCCAAACTAAAGTTTTCTAATTTAATATATCAAATTGGAATTGATTGGAATTCGATTTACTAATAATCGAGATAAGCTTCTGTGAAGAAAGACCGTTACTATTTATGGAATTTAAAAGGCTTTGCCGTTATTCCATTTATAGTATTTGTCTGGTATGGAAATTTATATCAATTATATACTGATCAAATTTCCGTGAAGATTCCATTTTGATGGAAGAGGATTTTGGGTTTATTGTGAATGGTGTTTTTACATGACATTTGTTATTTAACCCAAGTAAAGACAAGATTGATTTTCAAGGGTTGAATAATCATTAAATAATGATTTTTGAGATTAAAACCAAGTTGGAGTTTTAATGATTCTTTAATTAGATTGGAATGTGAATAAGGTAATTAAATTTACCTAATTCGAGAAATGTTCGAGAATGGGGTACCACCAGTTTTACTCTATGTGATAGTTAAATCTTTAATTAGATTTAAAATATTGAATGGTAATTGAATTTACCAGTAACACAACGGGTGTCAGATATGGAGTACTACTAGTTTTGCTCCATGGGATGAATTAGTTGGGATTGGGATAATAAAATAAATGATTACTTCGGTAAGGCTCGATAATTCCGACTAGTTGATAAACCTTATTTTGGCTTAAGATTGTTAAAAGATAATACAAAATCTTTTGCAATGGTTTTCAAAGAAAGATTCAAATAAGTGGTTTAAACGAATTAAATCTTTGATGAGATTTATGGGAATGATTCCCAATGTAATGGATATTCGAATAAAAGAATATTATGGATTGGAATGAGGCATATGATGTGTTTTTATAGCACTTGATTATAAGATATGCGAGTTATTCAGAAAGACCTGGTTTAACCCATTCTGAATAACTGATACGACGATTAAAAGTCAAAGATGAAGACGATGGTTGAAGACCGGAGATCTTCACATCGAATGGATGATTACTGATATCTTGATTAGGATGTACACCCAAGACGAGATAGTAAGAGGTGATCGTCCAGACATACTTGGAGATCGACCGGATATGCGAGGGCCTCTATCCTGTATTGGATATATGGGACGACGATAAGGGGCCTCCGGTTTCGTTCAGACCCAGAACGGACTTGCAAATGGATTGCATGTCTGACAATGTGGCATGCTGAGTTGCATGGATCAAGGCTTTTGTTGAAAAGCAGAGCCTTGTGGTTGATGATCAAAGCACAGCTTTTGTAACTTCCCAGATTTTTCGGCCATTTTAAATTCGAATATTTAAATTGTTAATATAATGGATTTTTAATCAAATTTATTTATTTTTAAATAGATTTCGAATATATATTTATATATTAATGAAAACGAACTCGAAACGACGCGATAGTTCAAAATTTTCGATTTGAACTTTGATTGGATATACAGGATCCGATATAACTCAGATTTCCGTTAAACTAGACACATTTAAACCGATTCGATTATATTTTTCTAAGGGAAGAGAAAAATCGAAATTTCGGCTTATAGATTTCAAGTTACGTCCAATTCAAATTTTCAAATAGTCGTTGTGAAATCGTTTTTAAATTATAACGATTTAATTTTTTAAATTAAACGATTTTTATATAAATGGAATATTATTTAAAATCAATTTTTTTAATATTGGGTCTGAAATTCTATACTATTTGAAATAGGAAATGTTGTTTTAAATAAATACGAATTCTTGTCATATTGATACATCAATTGTTAATAGTACCACTGTAAATCCGATAGTAATTATGGTAGATTGTCACTTGCTATTGCACCACAGCTAAATACCAAGCTGTTTGCTTTGTAAATCATATGTTTGTTTTGCTTGGTAAATTGAGCACCAAGTGGTAAATTACTAGCCACATGAGTGGATTGGTATCATTGTTTTCTTTACTATAGACTAATACAAGATTTATAATTCTAATTACTTGTATCTAAAAAGAAAAAATCATGAACAACATCACATTCTTTCGGCATAAGAACAACTAAGAGAGAACAAATTTATGGATATATTTACAAACAAATCGAAACAGTTATATACATACAGCTAAATGAACGGTTGAATCCACCACTGGTCTCATACATTTAAAATCTAAACAAAATCCATATCACAGTTCATATCTTCTAATGAAATAAATAACTAAATATACATAGACAAGATAATACAGATGGCTTCATAGCACTACCTAATCTAAGATACAAACAGTTCGATCTGCTCATGTAAGTATGAGCAGAATTGGTACACAAAATCATTCATATTTTACTGCTAAGCAAAGTGGCCATCGAAGTCTTCATCATAGTACAATACAGCTCAATCCTGTACCCCATATACAGCTGTTAGAAGAAAAAGAAGAAAAACCCATAAGGGATGATTTCATAACAACAACGTACAGCAAAGGAAAAATAAAAGAAATAATAATAAAATAAAATAAATAAAATCATGAAACAACTAAATCAAGAAAACAGTGAGATGAACAGCTAAGGAAACAGTATAATGTGTAGCTGGTAAAAACAGATATGTATGTGCATTCATACATCAAATTCTAGCAGTACAATGAACATGCTAGAGAGAGGCAAATCTATACTTGTACAATGCAAAACAGAGAAGACAAGACAATTCATTCTAACTTTGATTTTCTTCCCAGCAAACCAACATGAAAACAGTAAAATGAAAATTTTCCAAGTATAGATCATGAACAGGAAAAGGAAAAGGACTGTGCACGTCTAGGGAAAATAAGCAAACAGCTAAGGGTAAATCAATCTTGAACAACTAGAAATATAGGTATATATTTTACATCAATTCAATACAGTGAACAAATAAGGGATTGATAACCCATTTCCACAATCGAATGTTATTCATACAAGGCTGTGTTTTCTTTTCAAATCTGAACACAGAACCTATGGATCTAGAGTGTAGATTCAATCTCTGAAATTAATAAACAAGTCATAGCTTAAGATCCACCAAATCTATACGGGTTCAGTCACTGTTTTCGAACAGATCAACAAGTGCTGGGAAAAGCCTAGACTAAAATCCTATACCAAAATCCGAACACAAAATCTAAGTATAGATTCAAATACTGATTGGAAGAACAATTCGTGGATGTTGATAGACGTTCATCTTATCCCAATCAAATCGCAACTATAAATACGCTATCACACAGTGTGTTTTATCACCCATTCGAACCACAGTAAACTAAAGAAGAAAATCACATTCGAAACAGTAGAAAAAAAATCAAATCAAAATAATTTAGTCAAAGAAAACTTAGCTTAATAGGGAGGAAGCCGCTTCGTTCTGGGGGGGGGGGTTTGGGGTTGACGGTCGAAGCCGCTCCGTTCCTGGAAGGTTTTAGTTTCGATCAGTGAAGAGGGGTTACTGAAGGGGTAGATAACGGGGAGTGGACGAGGCAGTGGTGACGTAAGGAGGAGGAGGGCGACGCCATACAGCTCGGAGTGGTTAATGAAGGAAAAGGGGATTTAGGATTTCGGTGAGCAAATTTTTGAGGTGGCTGATCAAATGAGAATAAGGATCGAAGGGGGGGGGGGGGTTTAAGGATGAAGCGGGTCGGGTTCTTTTGGGATGAACAATTAAGTTAAAGCCCGATTTAAATTATATAAGCAAACCATGTTTTTAAAATTTAACTACTTTATAAAATTGTTCATACGATATCTTGTACGTACAGTATCAGATTTACGCACGGTCAGTTTCGTTGGGACCATAAAGACAAGAACTTCGAGATGGAGCAAGGTTGATCAGTGTCTGGAGCAGCTGAAAATTTTAGTCGAATTAAACGTCAGTTTAATTTGATTAAAACCGACTGTTTATCGACAGATTTAAATCCAAGTGAGTTAAACTCACTCAGCTCTTCCCATTTATATTTTATACAAATTGGGTTTTTATTTTTCGTGTTTTGATTGTTAGTGATTGACTATTTGCTTGTTATATAATAATTGATTGAATTACTGGAAATTTAATGGTCATTTAATTTCAGTAAAACACCAGTCATTTTGATTTGATCCAAATAAAGTAAATTTCCCTTCATTGGTCACGTTTATAAATGTGTTTGGAATTGTTTTAATTGACTGTTGATTGATTAGTGATCGTCATAGAAATTTTCAGTAAAAAAAAATGATTGATTGCTGTTGATTATTGAACCATGTTTCAATATTTGTTCTGATGGGTAGTGGGGCATCACCTAGCTTATAAATCAGTCGATTTATAAAATATGGGTTTATCGACAGTGGATCGATAGCATTTGAGTTATAAACATATTTTATAACGAAAATAGGTTTTTGAAAGTTATTACATCGAAGAGTTATTTAAAAAGGAAATAAATATTTAAAGTTTATAAGTAATTACGAAATTTGTTTTATTAGACAATTTCTTATGTTGATAAGAAATATAAAACAAATGAGGTAACCCAGAGGTTAAGTATTTTATTAATCGTGAACGATTAAATAAAGTTATTTAAATTAAATATATTTAAAAAAAATTAAATAGAATTGGTTAGAAGTGTAGTTATGTTTTGTGAGTCGACCCTTTAAACTTGGGTAGACTTTAAATTAGTGAGATAACTAAATGAATAATTGGTTAATCCTAGTAAGGTTTTAAAAAGGAAATTTATTATTTATTCCAGTTAATATTGGAGTTAATTGATTTGAAATGATTAATGCTGAAATGAATGAGTTGTTAGAGTAATCACTAATGAAATACACTTAAGTAACCAAGTTTGAAAAGAAATGAAATCGAATGTTGGAAAGAAGCTAGGGATGAGGTTTATTATTTGAGCTGAGTTTTATAGTGAAGCGATAAAAGGATTTAAGCAAATATATAGCTTAAATGAAAGGTCAACCTGGCGTTTTAATGAAGTAAAGAGAGATGGAGATATAAAGGTTTTATATTAAACCTGGAATTTATAAACAAGATGGAATGTGAATTAAAACATTTTTTAAATTGGAAATAATTAATGATGGTATTAAGTCGAATCAATGGATTTAAAAGCGGTTTCCCGAAAGGAAAGGAAATGGGAAAAAGGGGGTTTGTTTTGAGCTTGGTAAACCGGGTTAGAAATGGGATTTGTAATTCAGTTGTGAAACGAAGTCATTTGGATAAGTCGAGATTAAATAAAGTAATGTTCAATAAGGAATTATTTAAAATAACAAATTTAGCAATATTAATTACATTTTAAAAGAAATTTCCAAAAGATAAAGAGTACTGTAAAGCGATATTTTAAATAATAGGATGTGTTGAATATAGGTTCTTGAATTGCAACTCGTATTTATCTGAAGGTAGGAACGTTGTTGATCAAGGTCTAAGAGGTAATTAAAATACCCCAACTTGAACGACTTCGGGACTCTCTAAGGATGATACTAGTTGGTAATGTCAAGAATGTGTGATAAGAATTCCAAAGTAAAGGACATGATACGAAATTATATTTTCCATAGTAACGGAATTAAATGGAGATTGGGCGATAAATTTTTAAAAGCTAAGTGATGCTGAGTACTAGACCTGTGAATCTATTTTTATGATTTCATGGATGTTTACTTGATAGTTAAATAACCGACTACCAAGTCTGACCTTTACGATTGTTGGTACGGAAAGACCGGGATCGAATATATATTCGAAAACCATTCCAACCAACGAATACGAAATATATAGAAGATATCGGGAGACGATCGAGATGGAGCATGTGAAGAACATAGATCCTCATAAAACGGAAGAACCACTTAAAATCTCTGATTCAACCCTAAGATATACTGGGGTTCTGTCGTGGTTGAAATCTGTGGATTGCAAGGACGATCGCTATTGATCCATGGGGTGATTCCTATATTGGATGCAGTAGGAGAGTACCTTCGGTTCATCCTGTTCCTGGATGACTTGTATGGACGAATGTCTGACAGAGTATTTCTTAAGAGTCACGTACGTTGATTTTTACAAACGTATCTCTGTTAGTGGCGGAGAGGGGCACCTCTCTAGCTTAACGACCAGAATATTTTTGTGGACGTCAATTAGTGATTTGGCGGATCTGACGATGTGGCATTCAAAGTGTACGATGACCAGATGTGTTCTGACCTCAAGCCTCATCAACCAGGAGATGACAAAAATCGGGCAGGCAGCATGGCTATGTGGGTCGCTCCCACTAGGGTGTATAATCAACTATCTAGAGAAAATCCATTTCATTATTAAATCTATTTCGATGCTATCCCTTATCGGGAAACGGTGGTTTGAGTCCAACCGTTGGTGATATACATTCGATACACTCAAGCGAAATGAGTGGTCGGTCATGTGAGGGCCGGGTTGCAAGACGTTCTTGTTGAACCCAGTGTATTCGCCTCTAGAGATACACGATCGGAAGGTGGTCCAATACCTTATCATGGTGGGAATCCAATCTCCAATAAGCGCCGCGGTTTTGTTTGCATATACGTGGAGCGTGAGATGCAAGCGTTCCACTCGATTGATATTTACTTGTATTTAGACATTATTATAATACCAGAAAAATATTGATTTTGAAAACTGTTTGGGTTATCGTAAGGTAAAAACCGTCTGTATTTATGTGTGGATTTGGTCTTATGATTATCCTTTTCTTTCGAAAGGATTTTAACTTAAAAATCAATTTGTGTGATACCCTTAATGCTGTGCGAGTTTTTCTCACTTTGGTTCACCAGACTGACCCAGTGTTTTGTAAATGCTTGGGTTAGCCCAGGGTGTACAGGTTCAGGTTATCAGGTACTGTGAAGTCCAGAGACGAGCCAGGGATGTTCAAACATCTTGTATGTATTTCGCTGTGTGATTATATATGAGGACAGATTATTATAACTGTCCAAAAATGTTGATGTACTATGATATTGTAAGTATTTTCAAAAGCTCTCAGTAAAGATTTATTTCTGTATTATATTTTGTTCCGCTGCGACGTGAGACTCTGTGTTGTGTTATACTTCTTCTTCTTTTATTCTAATATTTCTTTCTCTCTTATCTCACCCTCTAATTTCTTTCTATAAACGTTCTAGTGTTTTCGATGTTTAGGAGGTCGGCATAAGTCATGGTAAGGGTATTTATGTCGATTCTCGGGGCCGAAAAACCCTGGGTCGTTACAGCTTTAAGTAGCACAGCTTTGTGTAGCGTTAATTCGTGAACCTCACACCCCGTTGTTGTAACAACCCGCAATTTTAATGAAATTAAAAATGTGGAAATATGTATATATATTATATACATAGATATATTTAAGAGAAAAATTAAATAATGACAATAAAATTTCATGTAATAAGTTCATGCAATGAAATGAAGGAAAAAGATTAATAAAAGAAATTAAATGCAATACATGAAATGCGAAGCGAACAATTGAGTAGAAATAAAAAGGTAAATTTGAAAAGCTTCAGGAATTTAGTCACGAAATTAGCATCATTGAGTTCGTGGTGATTTACTAGTCAATTTAGACCTATGGTTTGTAGAAAACCGATTTAGGATGAAAAAGATATCTTTAAATTGAATATTGCAACAAAACATGAAAAAAAAGAAATGAAAAAGAATAATGGATACCATTGTTCTAAGGTTTGTAAATAAAAGACTAATGTAACAATCGGGAATTTCGCTCGATCCGAATCGATCGCTAAACCGACCAAGACCGTTCAAAACCCCTGATTGTTTTGAGAACACGACAAACTAGAACGCAGACAGAAGAACATTTCATTGTATATTACAACAATTCCATCAGAATACAAGAATATATAGAGTACGAATAAATATTACACAGAAAATATCAAAGATTAAAATTACATTTAAATATATCGCAGTGGAAAATAATACAAAACACAACTAGAAGTAATACACGGATACAGAGCTTTTCGAGTATCGTTCCAGCTGTAAATCAGGATCCTGTGAATATAAATCTGCAAAACCAAAATTACTAGCTGCCCGTGCGGAAAATGAGGGCACCCAGATTTTAGGTTAAAACAATAAACTCTAGGTCTGTCATGTGACTGGTGTGAGAACTAAAACAGTTATTAATCTTTATTTTAAAGTTAGGTAAATCAAGGGACCATGCCATATAACACGGAACGGGTTTCCTCCCAAGAATACTAGTGCATAAAACAACAGCGCAATGCTAAATAAAGAACAATGAAGCTATTATATGACCCAAGTCCCATCACACAATGCAACACAAGCCGGAGGATAGGGTTTTTACCTTATAATAGCCAAGAATGCTTGATACGTTTAAAACAAATCATTTGATACTATTATAAGTGCATAGTGTATAAAACAACTTCAAATCATAAGTATCAATCATAGACGACATAAGTGCCCCATACCACTATGTCGCCGTACTAGGCTTTACAATCAAAACCGCAAAGTCACGTATTGGAAGTTGGATTTCCATCTATGATCCGAGGCAAAAGATAGTCGTCTAGCGATTCGAGACGCTCTAGCTCGTGTCTTAGGACAAGTACTCAGTCAAGCCCTTGGAGCGACAGGGCCGGTCCACCGATGTGGATTAAAATGCCTTAACACTGCGTTTCCCCTCCCTTTGGGGCGTAAATGAGCCAAATGACTCCATCGGCTCCACACAGTCACCGATATATCTGAGGCGCCTCGCAACAGCAATAACTACACAGGTGAAAATAATATAAATGTTAGGGCTGCTAGGTCACTGACACCACCCTAGCTAGAAGGAAACGCATGCCCTCCCTGAGGTCCTCTCCCATTTTTGGTTCACAACCGGGGTGCGAGGCTCGCGAATCTACGCTACACAAAGCTATGCTACACAGGCCGTGCTTTGATCATCAACCACAAGACTTTGTTTTTCAACAGAAGCCTTGATCATATTGCCATTAGGCTTGCCACACAGGAAATTCACTCCATGCGATTGATATCCGTCAATATATAACCCCTGTGCTCGTACGTCTCAGAGAAGGGCGTTAAGCAAGAGAATAAATTCTCCGCGGCCGAACAGATATATATTTAATAGAAATCAATTACACAGAATAAAATCCAATGTCAGACACACAGTCCATTTACAAGTCCGTTCTGTGCCTGAATGAAACCGGAGGCACCTTGTACCTCGCATAACCATCAATCTCCAAGTACATCTGGACGATCACCAACTGATTCCCTCCTCTTGGGTGTACAACCCAATCAAGATCATCAGTAATCACCCAAACGATGTGAAGACCTCCGGTCTTCAACCACCGTCTTCATCCTCGACACCACGTCGAATCATTTATTGAGAATGGGATACACCCGGTTTTTCTGAATAACTCGCGTATATAATAAACAAGTGTTACACAAACACAACATACGCCTCATTCCAATTCAGAATATTCTTACACTTTGGGAAAGGTTCCCATTAATTTTATCAAAGATAAATTCTTTAAATTTATTCTTTAATCTTCCTTTGAATATCAATTCAAACTAGTCGGGATTAGCGAACCACACCGAAGTAATCATTTATTTTATTTCCCAATCCCAACCTATTCATCACTGGTCATACTCATATCTAACACCACGGTGTTATCGATAAATTCAATTACCATTTCACATTCAAATCTAATTAAAGATTTAACTATCGCCTGGAGCAAAACTTGTGATACCCCATTCTCGATCATTTCAATCTAAGTAAAGATTCATTAAAACTCCACTTAGTTTTAATCTTCCCAAAAGTCAATATTAATGATTGTTTAAATTGGGAAAACATATCATGTCTTTAACTGGGTTAAAGAACCAATGTCTTTTAAAACACGGTTCACTATAAACCCAAAATCACATTCCATTAATTATCGGGTTAAAGAACAAGTGTTATTTAAAACACGGTTCACGATAAACCCAAAAATCAATTCAAATTCAATTCCAATTAAATACCATTTAATTGGTACACTTCATTAAATCTAAATAAAAAGATTTAATCTTTTTCCTCAACTGGGCTTAGGAATAGTGTTAATGAAGACACCATTCACGACAAGGCTCTGAATAGAAAATATATCGGCTTATATTCAATATCAAATTCTACGATCAACAAATATCGTATTGGAAATAACGATGTAAATATATCTTTCAAATTTCCATAACAATATCTGTATAATCACGAAATCCAACATCGAAATATTCCGAAGACAAATTCGATTCAAATGCATTCCAATTCAATTATTGGAAATCCTGGTTACTTTTAAAACCCCTTTCAAATTCAATTTATTTATTTCAAAAATAAATTGATTTTAATTCTAGTCCAAAACTAGTTCATTTCGATAAAAATCTATTTTTATCTTTTCAAATAGGGTGTTTTTTCATCCCAATTCTTCCCAAATCATTTCTTATGATTTTACACAAATTATTACTATTTTTTAATAATTTTATCAAGGCCCGTGCAATCGATTTCCATCAACGGCCATCGAACTGCACTTATAGCAACCTTTTCCAAATTTGATTTGGAAATAATTCCAAATCCAACCATTAGATTTCAAATCTCTAATATTCGTTAGAAAGCTCTTTTCGATACGAACCCAACGGTTCCAGTTTTAGGAGAATCCGACGGTCGGATCTCCCATAATATCCATTCGAAGTCAATGGTCAAAATTCGCGAACTACCGCGGCGCGGCGCGTTCTATTCAGGCCATTCTACATATATAATATATATATTATATATATTTTGTCGATTTCCTTTTAAAACGTATTTTATAAATCGTTTTAACTTCGTTTTCGAAACGATTTCAACTTCATATTCGATTTCGAATCAAAATTGAATATTCCACATCATCGATATACAAATGATAATATTTTCAAAACGTTAAAATCACTTTCTTTTATATATTCATTATAAAAATGAATAAAATCGATATAAATATCGTTCACGTCAAAATGGCGTCAAGCTAATCAACACGAATTTTATTCAACACATGAATGTTTATTCTATTCAACACATGAATTTATTTTCAATTCAACACATGAATTTATTTTCCATTCAACACATGTATTTATTTTCTATTCAACAAATGAATTTATTTTCTAAATTGGAATGAGGCCCAATCAATTACCATATAATGTTAATTATACGGATTTTCTACAATGCATGCATATAATAGCAATGATAAATCATCTACCATCATCCAGAGTGCACCACACAAGTGCATATGCATTATATATAAATAATTAACACTTACACAGTCCGTTGACCAATCGATGGACATACAGCTAAATAATTGGGATTAATATATGCCAAATATTATCCCAGTACCCGTGTTGGGTTTCAAATCAACAAACACATATTTTTATTTGTGCGGTTGGGCGATGTGTAAAATTTATCGTCCCAATCAATATCAGTCAAATCAGTGTATATAGCAAATCTCCGATTTGTTTATTACTATTTATTTTATATACACGTTAAAAATCATATTTTTAACTATAAAATATTTTCCACTATAAAATATTTTATTTCATTTCACATCACACAATCAAATTTCACAACACAGCAATCAAACAAACAAGTCATTCATGGTCTTTGGACGACGAGTGTCGGGTGTTGCTAAGCAATGTCTGCATCCTAGTATATATTTCAACTAGAAATTAAAATAAAAGTGAGGAGTTCTCACCAATAGCTAAACCAAACGCCGCGACTCTTCATATGTAGGTAATCTTCACCTTGCTCGCCTTTTGTCACTTTCGTCGTCCGCCTTCGCTACATATATAAAAACCACATTTTTACATTGTTGCCATGTATATAAAAATCACATTTTTATACCGCTATTATATAGATAAAAATTCTATTTTTATACCACTACTATATAAATAAAAATTCTATTTTTCTTCTTTCTATAATATAAAAATCATATTTTCTTCTTTCGATAATATAAAAATCATATTTTTCTATCGCTACGTATAAAATGAAGTTTATATATTTTTTCTAATGACTTCATACCGATAAAGATTATATTTTTATAATTCTAAAAGTCATAACTTTGTTTATATAAAATCATTCCTTTATTTTTTCAAAAACTATATCTTTTCTATGCGAAAATCTTATCTTTTCTAGTTATAAAAATCCCAACTTTCATGAAGTAGAAATCATACTTTCATGAATTAAAAAAATCATCACTTCACGAAGTAAAAATCTTATCTTTTCCTAAATAAAATATTATCTTTACCTAATTAAAAATATAATCTTTATGAAGTAAAAAATCAAATCTTTTATGTAAATAAAAATATAATCTTTACCGTATTAGAAATATATATATATATATATATAAACTAAAAATTCACATTTATAAAATACAGGTAAGTTTATAAAATAGGAACCTTACTATTTTCGGTGTAGACGATGGGGGGGTCTGCTGCACAGCTTGAGGAGGACGTCGGAGGTTTGCAGGCGGCGGGGGCTTCTGGGTGGAGGTCGCGGTGGTTCTGGGTGGAAAGGGGGTGCGGGTTCGAGGTCTCGAAGGTTCGATGTGGGTGCGAGGGGAGCGAGGAGATCGGAGGCGGAAGGCCCGGGGGGGGGTGCCTCACGCTGGCGGCATGGAGAGCTGTGCGGTGGAGAATAGGGGGAGACGATGTCTGGACATTGGGTCTTCTTTTCTTTTCTTTTTTGACTGAGTCAAGGAGAGAGGGATGGGAGGGGTGAGTGTATAAATATATATTATTTAATTTAACTTAATTTTATTTTTGGCAAAGCCAGCCAGTTTTTATAGTGGACTGTACCACTTTTTCATTATAGAAAGTAATGAGTACAAAATAAGACAGGAGATAAGCAAATCGCTTATCTGCTACAGACATACTAACACAATTACGATATAATAACTGTAATCAAGCACCACGCAGGGTGTGATCAGCTACTATACAGATACATTCAGATACATAATACCCAGAATATTACAAGACTAAATATATCTCAAAGGGCAGATGCATGAAGACTTCAAATATTTGCAAACCAGCAGCAGCGCAAGTTGAAACATATTACTTTATGAAACCAAGCCAGAAGGAGAAAAGAGGCATACACCAGCAAAAATGGAAGTCTTATATACCAAGCAGAAATAGGAAGCAGCTAGAATTTCAAGCACAAGAACATATGCAGATGATTGAATAATTGCAGAAATTGAATGGTGCTAAGAAGGAAGCTGGAAGCAGAGTGAAGAAACATAGTATACCAGAACTGGTGAGTATGGCAATCTCAAAATAAACAGAACTACAGGAATTCATTGGAATTCTTCATTATATACTTTCATTCAGATCCAGAAAAAAGAAGACAACCAAACCTCAGATAAAAACCACCAACACCACCTAACTCCAAGACGAGACACAAGGAATAATTGACACTGCTCACAAACACCAAGACTCAAAACTACATCCCCAACTCAAAAACCTAAACCAACAAAAATCCCAAGCCAAACCCAAACTAGCTAAAAAACTAGAGATCCAATAGCCTCAATGCAAAAGCAAAACTCAGAACAAAAAAGAACTACACAGATACGATCATCAGTGCCAAAACCCGATCTATCTTATCATACATCTCCACCGCAATACAAACCCAAAAAATAAACCAATTACATACCAGATTCAACAAACTATCATCCCCCATTGAAGCAGCTTACTATAAAAATGGAATGACAAAAGGGAAAGTATGGCTAGCCAGGAGGAGGAGGAAACAACCAGACACAATCAAGATAAGGCGGGACGAAAATCAAGCGTAGACTTTAAGGGGATAACTAAGCTTATGAGAAGCGGAAGCGGAGGGCGGAGGCCAAAGATCTAAGACAGAGAAGATAACAGAGTGGAGGAAGGTTAAGACGAGGGTACGGAGGGAAGATAGAAAGGTAAGCAGCGTCGATGCTGCTAGAAAGGAGATGGGGGTAGACAGTGGCAAAGAAGCTGGGGAAGATTGATAGAAAGGGTACGGAGAGTCTAGATCTGAGGAGGAGCAAAATTAGTTCCACAAGGAGAAAGCTAGATTAGTAGGAAGGCAGGAGGAAGATGCGACGAAGGAATCGGAAGTGGAGGTGGTTAGAGAGGAGCGATAGGAAGGGAGGAAAGAAACAGAAAGGAGAATCTGCCGGCCCTAGTCACCATTGAAGAAAAAATAATGCTCCTCGAAAATGATAAACTTTGGGGACAAGAAGACTATGTCTACAATGCCCTTTGGTTCAGCCGGTTTAAAGTGGCCGTGCACTATGTCTCGGTATTGTAGCCGTGGGGGATCGAACCTGTGCCACTGCAAACTACATGCAGCAACTCATGGTGTTCGTAAACCACTGGACCACTAGACTTTGACAAAACTTTGGGGGCACGAAGACTATGTCTACCATGCCCTTTGGTTAATGCCAGTTTTAAGTGGCTGTGCACTATGTCTCCGTATTGTGGCCGCGGGGGATCGAACCTGTGCCACTGCAAATACATGTAGCAACTCATGGTGTTCATAAACCACTAGACCACTAGACTTTGACAAGTAACTTTTTATTATGAACTCAAAATGAAACCCACCGACTGTCGTCCCCAGCTAATTACCCCCATTCCGAACACAATGGGATATGTATCATAAGCCAATTCGATCATTTCGATCAGTTTTCATCAAAATCAAAATATAAATCTATATATTGATTTTGAACGCACATTTCAATTTATCGGGGCCACATACGGACTCTAAAAATTCCCAAAAAATATTTTCTAGCTTCATATAGACAATACGGTCTAAACAAAACTAATTTCGTCGAATTCTGAGACCGTTTGAAAAATGGCCATTTTCCAGCCGATTAGAATCAACTGAAACTGGTCAAACGCGTTTTCCTTTACCACGCTCACATATTGATTCGAAAAATTATAAATTTTGGAATATAGCAATAACTTGACATCACGGATCCAACAAAAGTGGTTTCGTCGAAAACCGAGGTCATTTGCAAAATTCACATTTTAAGGGCCAGAATTCCATAGCGACTATTCTGAATTTTCAACTGGACATAACTTTTTACCCCCGCTATGAAATTTCAATTTTTCGGATTCGTTGGGAAGATGTTCTCACATAGATTCTATTACTTTTGGTTTCGCTAAAATCTGGTTTATTTTGAATCATGTACATCCGTTTGAATTTTGAAATCGAATTTTCGAACTACCGCGCCATTTTCAATTCCTTTTATAATTATAAATAATTATTTATATTCTAACGACGATCTATATAAATATATATGTTCTAATTCTATTCAAAATAAATTTCACGTTGGTATTATTTAAAATAAGTCATTTTAAATACTCAAAATTCATCAAACTTGCCAAAATAAAATTTTTAAATTGGCTCGGATTTCCGGGTTATTACAATCGCCCCCACTTAAAACATTATGTCCCCGAAAAGAAACGAAGCCGAAAGTTGTTTAACTAATCAACTCAACTTTCATTATTTTCATTACGGCTTTAGTTCTTCAACCTTTCAGTTTCTAAGAACTTTTCAAATTTTTCAAAAATTTGGCTAACACCCTAAATTTTCGATTTTTTTTGACATAACCTCCCCTGCACTGGGAGCTTCGGGATATTTCGAATAGCCTCCTATGGCCCTCACCAATCCAAAAAGAAAAAAACAACTAATCGGCTCATAAAATCATCCAAAACCCAATAAATTAGTAAACTTGTACCTCTTTGTCGGGCAAACAATTTTATTCTTCTGCTCTAGCCTCCTTGCTATGACCTGTTCAATGTAAGTACGTGTATATGCATGCAATTTCAAACAATTTTCAATTCGGTTCAATATTTGGTTCAATTTGGCAAAAGGTTCAACATTTAATTAATTCAAACAATAATTAAACAATAAAACCAGCAATCAATTAGTTGATTATCTTTTCAATCACATAACTTTGATACATATCTAAAAAATCAGATTTTTGATGCCAAATCACAACAATAGACACTATCTAATTTTGGTTCTCACACCAGTCAATTGGAAATATATAAATATCACACTTTCGGCACTCGAATATAAATACTAATGATGCAGCCGCATCATCTAAATTATCCCCGGGCAACTAGAGTGTGACTCTATATCTATCCAGTACATTAAAACTTCGAATACACGTGTGCATGGCGTATATGCAAAATCTTTATATACTGGATTATCCAAATTCAATACAAATAATTATTCAAATACGTTGAATTGAATTAAATTTTCAAAATAAAATTCGTTTTCATTTTAAAAATATACTCTTCATACTCGTCCTAGGATACTACTGATCCCATCTCTAACGATCGTTCCCGTTGGACATTACTAATCCAATTTCTGATGAATTCTTTTGTTCGGTTCTAACGTGTCTTGTTCTCAAGGTTTGTAAACCAAAGCTCTGATACCACAATGTAACAATCGGGAATTTCGCTCGATCCGAATCGATCGCTAAACCGACCAAGACCGTTAGAAACCCCTGATTGTTTTGAGAACACGACAAACCAGAACGCAGATCGAAGAACATTTCATTGTATATTACAACAATTCCATCAGAATACAGGAATATACAGAGTATGAATAAATATTACACAGAAAATATCAGAGATTTAAATTACATTTAAATACATCGCAGCAGAAAATAATACAAAACTCAACTAGAAGTAATACATGGATACAGAGCTTTCCGAGTATCGTTCCAGCTGTAAATCGGGATCCTGTGAATATAAATCTGCAAAACCAAAACTACTAGCTGCCCGTGCGGAAAATGAGGGCACTGAGAGTTTAGGTTAAAACAATAAACTCCAGGTCAGTCATGTGACTGGTGTGAGAACTAAAACAGTTATTAATATTTATTTTAAAGTTAGGTAAATCAAGGGACCACGCCGTATAACACGGAATGTGCTTCCTCCCAAGAATACCAGTGCATAAAACAACAGCGTAATGCTAAATAAGGAAAAATAAAGCTATTATAAGACCCAGGCCCCATCACACAATGCAATGCAAGCCGGAGGATAGGGTTTTTACCTTATAATAGTCAAGAATGCTTGATATGTTTAAAAGATATCATTTGATACTATTATAAGTGCATAGTGTATAAAACAACTTCAAATCATAAGTATCAATCATAAACGGCATAAGTCTCCCATACCACTATGTCGCCATACTAGGCTCTACAATCAAAACCGCAAAGTCACGTATTAGAAGTTGGATTTCCATCTGTGAACCGAGGCAAAAGATAGTCCTCTACCGATTCGAGATGCTCTAGCCATTGTCTCAGAACAAGTACTCAGTCAAGCCCTTGGAGCGATAGGGCCGGTCCACCGATGTGGATTAAAATGCCTGAACACTGCGTTTCCCCTCCTTTTAGGGCGTAAATGAGCCAAATGACTCCAACGGCTCCACACAGTCACTGATATATCTGAGGCGCCTCGCAACAGCAACAACCATACAGGTGAAAATAATATAAATGTCAGGGCTGGTAGGTCATTGACACCACCCTAGCTAGAAGGAAACGCATGCCCTCCCTGAGGATCTCTCCCGTTTTTGGTTCACAATCGGGGTGCGAGGCTCGCGAATCTACGCTACACAAAGTTATGCCACACAGGCCATGCTTTGATCATCAACCACAAGACTCTATTTTTCAACAGAAGCCTTGATCATATTGCCACTTAGGCATGCCACACAGGCAATTCACTCCATGCGATTGATATCCATCAATATATAACCCCTGAGCTCATACGTCTCAGAGAAAGGCGTTAAGCAAGAGAATAAATTCTCCGCCGCCAAATAGATATATATTTAATAGAAATCAATCACAAAGAATAAAATCCAATGTCAGACACACAGTCCATTTACAAGTCCGTTCTGTGCCTGAACGAAACCGGAGGCACCTTGTACCTCGCATAACCATCGATCTCCTAGTATGTCTGGACGATCACCAACTGATTCCCTCCTCTTGGGTGTACAGCCCAATCAAGATCATCAGTAATCACCCAAACGATGTGAAGACCTCCGATCTTCAACCACCGTCTTCATCCTCGACACTACGTCGAATCAATTATTCAGAATGGGATAAACCCGGTCTTTCTGAATAACTCGCGTACATAATAAACAATTGTTACACAAACACAACATATGCCTCATTCCAATTCAGAATATTCTTTTATTCAAATATTCTTACACTTTGGGAAAGGTTCCCATTTATTTTATCAAAGATAAATTCTTTAAATTTATTCTTTAATCTTCCTTTGAATATCAATTCAAACTAGTCGAGATTAGCGAACCACACTGAAGTAATCATTTATTTTATTTCCCAATCCCAACCTATTCATCCCATGAAGTAAAATTGATCATACTTCATATCTAACACCATGGTGTTATCGGTAAATTCAATTACCATTTCACGTTCAAATCTAATTAAAGATTTAACTATCACCTGGAGCAAAATTGGTGATACCCCATTCTCGATCATTTCAATCTAATTAAAGATTCATTAAAACTCCACTTAGTTTTAATCTTCCCAAAAGTCAATATTAGTGATTGTTTAACTTGGGAAACCATATCATGTCTTTAACTGGGTTAAAGAACCAATGTCTTTTAAAACACGGTTCACTATAAACCGAAAATCACATTCCATTAATTATCGGGTTAAAGAACAAGTGTTTTTTAAAACATGGTTCACGATAAACCCAAAAATCAATTCAAATTCAATTCCAATTAAATACCATTTAATTGGTTCACTTCATTAAATCTAAATAAAAAGATTTAATCTTTTTCCTCAACTGGGTTTAAGAACAGTGTTAATGAAGACACCATTCACAACAAACCCAAATCACGTTTTATATTAAATACAAGGCTCTGAATAGAAAATATATCGACTTATATTCAATATCAAATTCTACGACCAACAAATATTTTATTGGAAATAACGATATAAATATATCTTTCAAATTTCCATAACAATATCTGTATAATTTCGAAATCCAACTTCGAAATATTCCAAAGACAATTTCGATTCAAATGCATTCCAATTCAATTATTGGAAATCCTGGTTACTTTTAAAACCCCTTTCAAATTCAATTTACTTATTTCAAAAATAAATTGATTTTAATTCTAGTTCAAAACTAGTTCATTTCGATAAAAATCTATTTTTATCTTTCCAAATTGGGAGTTTTCATCCCAATTCTTCCCAAATCAGTTCTTATGATTTTACACAAGTTATTACTATTTTTAATAATTTTATCAATGCCCGTACAATCGATTTCCATCAACGGCCATCGAACTGCACTTACTTCGACCTTTTCCAAATTTGATTTGGACATAATTCCAAATCCAATCGTTAGATTTCAAATCTCTAATATTCGTTAGAAAGCTCTTTTCGATACGAACCCAACGGTTCTGGTTTTAGGAGAATCCGACGGTCAGATCTCCCGTATTATCCATTCGAAGTCAATGGCCGAAATTCGCGAACTACCGCGCCGCAGCGCGTTCTATTTAGGCCATTCTATATATATAGTATATATATTATATATATTTTGTCGATTTCCTTTTAAAACATATTTTATAAATCATTTTAAATTCGTTTTCGAAACGATTTCAACTTAATTTTCAAATTCGAATCAAAATTGAATATTCCACATCATCAATATACAAATGATAATATTTTCAAAACGTTAAAATTTGAAATCACTTTCTTTTCTATATTCATTATAAAAATGAATAAAATCGATATAAAAATCGTTCACGTCAAAATGGCGTCAATCTAATCAACACGGATTTTATTCAACACATGAATGTTTATTCTATTCAACACATGAATTTATTTTCAATTCAACACATGAATTTATTTTCTATTCTGCACATGAATTTATTTTCTAAATTGGAATGAGGCCCAATCAATTAACATATAATGTTAATTATATGGATTTTCTACAACGCATGTATATAATAGAAACGATAAATCATCAACCATCATCCAGAGTGCACTACACAACTGCACAAGCATTAAATACAAATAATTAACGCTTACACAGTCTATCGACCAATCGATCGACATACAGCTAAATAATTGGGATTAGTATATGCCAAATATCATCCCAATACCCATATGGGGTTTCAAATCAACAAACACATATTTTTATTTGTGTCGTTGGGCGATGTGTAAAATTTATCGTCCCAATCAATATCAGTCAAATCAGTGTATATAAGCAAATCTCCGATTTGTTTATTACTATTTATTTTATATACACGTTAAAAATCATATTTTTAACTATAAAATATTTTCTAGTATAAAATATTTTATTTCATTTCACATCACACAATCAAATTTCACAACACAGCAATCAAACAAACAAGTCATCCAGGTCTGTCGACGACGGGTGTCGGGTGCTGCTAAGCACCGTCTGCATCCTAGTTTATATTTCAACTAGACATTAAAATAAAAGTGAGGAGTTCTCACCAATAGCTAAACCAAACGCCGCGACTCTTCATATGTAGGAAATCTTCGCCTTGCTCGCCTTTTGTCACTTTCGTCGTCCGCCTTCGCTACATATATAAAAATCACAATTTTACATTGTTGCTATGTATATAAAAATCACATTTTTATGCCGCTACTATATAGACAAAAATTCTATTTTTATACCACTACTATATAGATAAAAATTCTATTTTTCTTCTTTCTATAATATAAAAATCATATTTTCTTCTTTCTATAATATGAAAATCATATTTTTCAATTGCTACATATAAAATGAAGTTTATATATTTTTTCTAATGACTTCATATTGATAAAGATTATATTTTTATAATTCTAAAAGTCATAACTTTGTTTATATAAAATCATTCATTTATGTGTTTAAAAACATATCTTTTCTATGTTGAAAATCTTATCTTTTCTAATTATAAAAATCCCAACTTTCATGAGATAGAAATCATACTTTCATGAATTAAAAAATCATCACTTCACGATGTAAAAATCTTATCTTTTCCTAAATAAAAATATTATCTTTACCTAATTAAAAATATAATCTTTATGAAGTAAAAAAATCAAATCTTTCATGTAAATAAAAATATAATCTTTACCGTATTAGAAATCTATATTTTATTTATGAATTTATTAAAAAAAACTAAAAATTCACATTTATAAAATACAGGTAAGTTTATAAAATAGGAACCTTACTGTTTTCGGTGTAGACGAGGGGGGTCTCTGCTGCGCAGCTCAAGGAGGACGTCGGAGGTTTGCAGGCGGCGGGGCCTTCTGGGTGGAGGTCGCGGTGGTTCTGGGTAGAAAGGGGGTTCAGGTTCGAGGTCTCGAGGGTTTGAAGTGCGTGCGAGGGGAGCGAGGAGATCGGAGGTGGAGGGGGAAGGTCTGGGGCGAGGGGGGCGCCTCACGCTGGCAGCGTGGAGAGCGGTGCGGTAGAGAATAGGGGGGAGACGAGGTCTGGACATCGGGTCTTTTTTTTTGACCGAGTCAAAGAGAAAGGGATGGGAGGGGTGAGTGTATAAATATATATTATTTCATTTTAATTTTAAAATTCAAAAAGTAACTTTTTATTATGAACTCGAAATGAAACCCACCGACTGTCGTCCCTAGCTAACTACCCATATTCCGAACACAATGGGATATGTATCGTAAGCTGATTCGATCCTTTCGATCAGTTTTCATCAAAATCAAAATATAAATCTTTATATTGATTTTGAACACACATTTCAATTTACCAGGGCCACATTCGGACTCTAAAAATTCCCGAAAAATATTTTCTAGCTTCGTATCGACGATACGGTCCTAATAAAACTAATTTCGTCGAATTCTGAGACCGTTTGAAAAATGGCCATTTTCCAGTCGTTTAAAATCAATTGAAACTGGTCAAACGCGTTTTCCTTTACCACGCTCACATATTGATTCGAAAAATTACGAATTTTGGAATCTAGCAATAACTTGACATCACAGATCCAACAAAAGTGGTTTCATCGAAAACCGAGGTCATTCGGAAAATTCCCATTTTTAAGGGCCAGAATTCCATAGCGACTATTCTGAATTTTCAACTGGACATAACTTTTTACCCCCGCTATGAAATTTCAATTTTTCGGATTCTTGGAAAGATATTCTCACATAGATTCTATTATTTTTGGTTTCGCTAAAATCCGGTTTATTTTGAATCCTGTACATCCATTTGAATTTTGAAATCGAATTTTCGAACTACCGCGCCATTTTCAATTCCTTTTATAATTATAAATAATTATTTATATTCTAACGACGATCTATATAAATATATATAATCTAATTCTATTCAAAATAAATTTCTCGTCGTTATTATTTAAAATAAGTCATTTTAAATACTCAAAATTCATCAAACTTGCCAAAATAAAAAAATTAAATTGGCTCGGATTTCTGGGTTATTACAACTAAGTAGCCCAGTTGGTTAGAGCATGTGACTTGCATATAGGAGTTATAGAGTTCAATCCCCGCCAGCGCCATATTTTGGTTTTAGGGGAATGGCTAAAATGTGGCTTAGTGTGAACGCAGTTCAATTAAAAAGCAGTTTAGTGTGAAAATTGTCAATTGGAGGATTAGTCGGAAAAATGGTTAAAAAGAATATATATATATATATATGTGTGTGTGTGTGTGTGTATGTGATGTGTGGCTGTCAACACCCTGCTGTTGCGCATCATGTTGCACACATGGCGCATTTTTATTGGTTAATGATCGTTTTTTTCCGCAATATGGCTATTTTCTATTGGTCGGATGACGTGAACGATTCCTATGGCTCCTGACCTAATCTAATGCCCTAATTAACTCACTACACCTATATAAACACACCTATACCTAAACCTTATTTCATTGCACTAATTCATGGAGACTCCATGCTGCCTCAACCTAAACTAGTCGTTCTTCTTCAACAAATCAAAGTAAAGGAATTCTGTAAAGGGGATCGAATCTACAACAACTACAGCGCCTAATTCTCTTAATCCAATCTTTGTGAGTTCATCGATTATTTTTAGATAAAAATAATGCTAAAGCAATTCTGACATGTTGTAAATTGGATTTGGGAATTACACATGATATTAAGATTGAATCTCATCAATTCTATCTTAGCCTATAAAATCAGATTCATGATTCGTATATGCCTATGTTGATATTATCATCAGTTTTATCAATTTTATCATATCTTTATGATCAGTTCATACTTATGCCTATTGTTATTATTATGCCTGTTGTTTATCTTATCCCTTCCTCCTTCCCTTTTTTGGTTTTTATAGCCGTGCTACTTCGAGCCTAGGCCAAATCTCATAGAGATGAACGTACGAACGGTAATTTAGGGAATGATAGGAAATTTGCATAATATACGTTGGGTTGGTTCGGGCATGACAAATGTTAAATTTGGCATAGTATATGTTAATTGTTGGGCATGATATGAAATTAGGAATTTTGGGTAATTGACATAATTAGCCTAAAATTGGCATAAACTGCAAATGAATAAATTGGCTAAGATAAGCATGATGAGACACGAGGTTAGACTCTGTTTGCGGTAAAAGCCTGCCTGGAACCAACCGGCCTAACCAGCAACCGCAAACGGCCAATCTAATGTGAGAGGTCATAGGCATAACTAAACGATGCTTAGACACGAGGTTAAGTTTGGCTTGTTGTAGACGTCTGCCCGGAACCGCACGACACATCCAACGGCCACATGTCATCAACTTAATGTAAGAGATCTGTGCATTAATAACCAATTAATGCTGATCAAAGATGAATATGATTCCTAAAACATGTTAGGTGGGTGGGGTTAAGTTAACCTGTGTAAGATGACAACTTAACCAATAATACATGAGCAAAGTGGGTAGGGTTAAGGCAAGATTAACCAATAATGCATATTGATTAGATAAGTGGATGGGGTTAAGTCAACTAGGTTGATACACAACACTTAACCAATATAAGTTTGGGTTAGGATAAACTCTAGGGAAAAACCTAGTAGATGTAGGGATCCATTTCAGATAGTAACCCACTTAGTGGTATCGGGAACCCTGAGCTAGGCAGGTTTGGGGCACGCTTACTGGACAGATTAAAAGCGGTCAAATAAGAGCGAGGGTGTAGCAGTGCAGGTTCCGACGGGTTCGTTAAGTGTGCACAAGGTGTTCCCGGCATTGAAAGATTTAGCCACTGTACATCAATAGGTATAAAGCTGTGCACCCACGGATTGCCACTTAGGGAGTGATACACCATAAGCTGGGACCCACATAGATATCTACAAGTTAGGGAGCCGATCGATTAGGGGTAGTTTGGGGACATCTAGTATCTATTATGGGCAAGTGGAGTTTCAAGGATTGTATGGGGGCAGATACCACTTATTAGATGTTACACCTGAGTGCTACCAATTGTGGGGTTAGGATCATTTCGTTAAGAGTTACTAGTAGGTGGTGCAGAGAATTAAATTGAGTAAGAAAATTTGGGAAGCGCACTAGACATCCCTTTATATTCATCCTATTATCCAGCTTTACCTTATGTCATGGCTATACTTTCCATCCTGTTTATTCATGTCATATGGCTTTACTTATTTTCATGCTAAAAGTAGATGGACTCGCCAGGCTTTATGTTTGACCATTTTATTTCGCCTCTTTTTCTTCCATTCCCCCCAGGTTCTCAGGGAGGAAACACTGAAACTTGACTTGGATTTCTTTCTTCTTGAAGAGCTTGGAAGTGTTGAGAGTAATGCTCAGCTTTATCTCTTTTCATTATGGCTATTTGGAGTGGGATTATGATTTTACTATTATGTACTTTGATAATAATTTTGTTCAAGATAGATATTTATGTACTTGATTCTAGTATGTGGTTTTGATGTTGTAACCAAACATGTTTTGGTTTTCCGCTGCAATGAATAAAGTTTGAATTTTCTTAAGTACCATCTATATATCTGTCTTGTGATATTCTGTTCTATACTCTTATAATACTCCCTGGAAGTTAATGCATTCTTCAAAAGCATTTTTCTAAAAAGTATTTTTAAAAAAACATGTTTTAAAGAGGATATTTTCAAGAGAAAGGTTTTTCATGAAAAATATAATCCCTAAAAGGCATATATCTATCTTTTGATTCTCTACTTGAATCTCTTTTTCCTTTCTTTTCGCCATAGTTCTATAGGCATGTTAAAACTAAGGCATATGTCGGAGGGCAAAGAAGTGCCCAAGCTCCATCTGTAGCCGCAGTACTTTCACCTGCGACTAATCTTCTTTCAAGCTTCGTGGTGTTTTCCGTGCGATGGAAGCAGCTTTTGAGAGACTTGTTAACATGTTACACAAGGATGGTAGAAATGTGCAACGACCCGGAAAATCTGAACCAATATAAAAATTTTAAATTGGCTAAAATAGTGGATTTTAAATATTTAAAATAAATATTTTAAATAATAGCAATGAAAAGAGAGTTTGAATCGACGTTTGAAAACGAATATAATTAATTCTAATTATAAACAAGGCCTGAAATGGCGCTGCAGTTTCAAAAATTGAATTCAAACTTTTTCGGACTGTACCGGGTGCCAAACAAAACGGATTTGAGTGAAACCAAAAACATTTAAATCTGTTAGTGAACATCTTTCTGACGAATCTGAAAAATCCAAGTTTCATAGTGGAAAGCAAAAGTTATGGCCAAATGAATTTTCATAAAGGTTGCTATGGAATTTATATAGCCCGTGAAATTGGCCATTTTGCATACGACCTCGAAATTCGACGAAACCACTTTTGTTGGATCCGGGATGTGAAGTTATTGCTAGGTTTCAAATTTCATAATTTTTGAAGCTAGTATGTGAGCGTGGCAAAGGAAAACGTGTTTTGGTCAATTATAGTTAAATTGGATCGACTAAAAATGGGCCTTTTTGCAAACGGTCTCAGAATTCGATGAAACTAGTTTTGTTGGGACTGTAACGTCAAAACATAGCCAGATTTATTTTTCTAGAATTTTTCGAATCAGTTTGTGGCCCTGGCAAATTGAAATGTACGTTTAAATCGAATATTGAATGTTATATATTTTAAATTGAATGAAAACTGACTGAAACAGTCAAATGGGCCTATGAAACATATCCCATTGTGTTCGGAATGGGGGTGAAACGCTAGGGGCGACAGTCGTTGGGTTTGAATTGGTGTTCATGGGTGAAAGAGGGTATTTTTGGATTTTAAAAATTTATAAATATAAAAAAAATATCAATGGCCCAGATATTTTACTCTCTCTCCGATAATATCGCGATCGACGACGGAAAGGTGTTCATCACTTCCCGTTCATTTTCTGATCAATCCACGCAAAATTAGCCCCTCCTCTAGTTGAAGATTTTGTAGAGCTCCTCGAGATCTTCAAATCCATATAAAGTTTGGAATTTTTCGTGGCCTGTGGAGTGAGAATCGAGCTCGGGAAGTTCAGGTGTTTTCGCTGCCGCCCCGCCTGCCACAGGCGATCGAACGCCTCCCCCCTCCAGGCGCCAGCACGCCTCTCCTCCCACTTCGACGCTGCGAAGGCTGATCGATGAATAGCTACACGGATTCGAAGAAAAATCCAAACCTAGTTTTGAACGGAACAGTTGAGGTATAGCCTTGTTTATTTTCAACTGTTTTAACACTTTTAAACCGTTGCAAACTTGTAAAAATCATATCTTTTTCGTTTCTTGACGAAATTCAGTGAAACAAGAGACAGTGGACTCATGTGGACGTCTTCTACATTCCAGAAGAGACCGCATATTTTTCTGAGCCTTCTGCTATTTTTGGTGGAGTGGAACCCAATGTGAGATTTCTAATTTATAAACGATATGGAAAACGACGATGTATAAATTATATAGTCGATGTATGAGTTATATAAGCGTTGTACACCTCTTGTATAAGCGTCGTATAAGTTGTACGTTCGATGTATAAGTTATATATGCGTTGTAAAAATTATATATGTGTTGAAATAGAAGTGAAATGCTATATATATATATATATATATATATATATATATATATATATATATATATATACGTCCCTCGTCCACAAACCATGGACGATATTTATTGGTTGTGATTGGTGTGAAAATTGATTGATAGCGAATGGTTGATTGGAATTGTTTGTGGTTGATATTGATTGATTGTGGTTGAAAAATACCCGTTTGTGGTTGAGAAATATTTGGTTGAAAACACATAGGATTAGTTTGTGGAAATGAGTAAATATACATGCCGCCTACGTGCGAACTAGATGCATGAATCCCCATTGTCAAAAACCGCGAGGTTTTAAGGTAGAGCGAGGAGCCTTACTAGGGACGGTCCCGGTTTTAACTACCCTGCCGTTATGCTGCCGAAATTTTGAATAATATTCATGTGTTTGAATTATTTTCATTTGTTGAAACTATATTTATTCGTTGAATTAGAAAACCTTCATGTGTTGAATTGAAACTCATTCGTTGAATAGAAATTCATGTGTTGAATGGTATTCGTGTTTTAAATATAAAAATCACATTTTTACTCTATATATATAAACTATAGAAAACCTTCATGTGTTGAATCGATATTCATTCGTTGAATTGAAATTCATGTGTTGATTGGTATTCGTGTTTTAAATATAAAAATCACATTTTTACTATATATATATAAACTATAGAAAACCTTCATGTGTTGAATCGATATTCATTCGTTGAATTGAAATTCATGTGTTGAATGGTATTCGTGTTTTAAATATAAAAATCACCTTTTTATCTATATATATAAACTATAGTAAACCTTCATGTGTTGAATCGATATTCATTCATTGAATTGAAATTCATGTGTTGAATGGTATTCGTGTTTTAAATATAAAAATCACCTTTTTATCTATATATATAAACTATAGAAAACCTTCATGTGTTGAATCGATATTCATTCGTTGAATTGAAATTCATGTGTTGAATGGTATTCGTGTTTTAAATATAAAAATCACCTTTTTATCTATATATATAAACTATAGAAAACCTTCATGTGTTGAATCGATATTCATTCGTTGAATTGAAATTCATGTGTTGAATGGCATTCATATTTTGAAAGAAATTGTTTTATAATAAAAATCCCATTTTTATCATCGATATGAGATATATAAAATAATCTTGTTTTGAAATAAATTGTTTTATAATAAAAATCCTATTTTTATCATCAATATGAACTGTATAAAATAATCTTGTTTTGAAATATATTGTTTTATAATGAAAATCCTATTTCTATCAACTATAATAACTATGTAAAATAGTCGAGTTTTGAAATAAATTGTTTTACATTAAAAATCACAATTTTATTATATACATGAATTGTTAAAAATAGTGAAGTGTTGAAATAGAAGACAGTTAGATAAAAATATAATTTTTATCAAACGTATGAAAAGAATATAGCTTTGAAATCGAAGAATCGATATATATATATATATATATATATATATAGTATTAAAATATACCAAATAACGAAGCTGCAGTTCGTATTTTGAAACCGTGATTTCAAACGATTAGTGCGGGAGATCTGACCATCGGATTTTCCCGAAACCGCAACCGTTGGGTTCGCCTTGGAAATATCTTTCCAACGGCACCAACTTTGTAAAAATCCAACGGTTGGATTGTCTGGAATGTTTAGTTAAAATCTAAAGAAAAACAACGCCAGAATCGATTATATATATATATATATATATATATATAATTATATTAAATCGAATAACGGCGCTGCAGTTCGTATTTTGAAATCGAAACTTCAAACGATTATATCGGGAGATCTGACCGTCGGATTTTCCCGAAACTGGAAACGTTGGATTCGTTTTGAAAAGATCTTTCTAATGATGTAAATTTTAAGAAGATCCAACGGTTATATTTTCAGATATGTGTAAATCAAATCTGGAGAAAAACAGCGCCACGGCCGCGTTATGGCCCGAAGCGTCATTTGAATAAATTGGCTATTTTAAAATAAATAAAAATAGCGATAAATCGTTATAAAATATTATAAACGATATGGATGTGAAATTTAGAAACTAACTGAAGGTTGGCTAAGTCGAATGGTTTCTGGGATATTGATCTGATGTTGGTTTCGGCCTTCGGGGTTAATATTCGGGAAATCGTTCTCTTACTGATTTACGGTTAGCGACTAATGAATTGAAATGATGCGTATGTGTATTTGTGCTGCACTTGTTTATCATATATGCGAGTTGATCAAAAAGACCGGGTTTATCCCATTCTGAATAACTGAATCGACGATAAGAAATCGAAGATAAAGACGGTGGTCAAAGACCGGAGATCTTCACCTCGTTTGGATGGTAACCGAGGTCTTGATTAGGAGGCATCCCGAAATATGGATAATGAGTGGTGATCGTCCAGACGTACGTGGTGATCGATGGGTTTGTGAGGTATATAGTGCCTTCGGTTTCGTTCAGACCCAGAACGGACTTGCAAATGGATAGTGTGTCTGACATTGGAATTTATTCTGTGTGATTGATAACTATCAGTTGCGCAGTGTGAATTGCCTGTGTGGCATGCTAAGATGCAGTGATCAAGGATTCTGTTGAAAAGCAAAGTTTTGTGGTGATGATTAAAGCACCGCATGTGTGGCGTAGCTTTGTGTATAACGTGAATTCGCGAGCCTCACACCCCGGAATGAACCAGAAACGGGAAAGGACCTCAGGGAGGACATGTGTTTCTTTCTAGTTAGAAGTGGCGTTAGTGGTTTTACATGCCCTGACGAGTTTGACTTATGTGGTTTTTACTGTTGCGAGGCGCCTCGGTTTGATCGGACGATCCGGGTCCGATGGAGTCATTCGTTGGCTCACTTACGCCCCATAGGACGGGGAAACGCATTGTTCAGTAATTTTAATCCACATCGGTGGACTGGCCCTGACGATCCAAGGGCCCACCTGAGTCTGGGTCCTGAGGCTCGGGACAGAGAGTCTCGAAGTCGGTAAGGACTATCTTTTGCCTTGGTTCATGATGGAAATCCGATTTCCAAATACGACATCATGCGGTTTTGATTGTATATATATATGGCGACATGATATATGGTACCCATGTCGTCTATGATTGATAGTTATGATTCGAAATTGTTTTTGAAACATGTAAACACTAGTAATAATATCAAATGCTTTTTTTATTCATATCAAGCATATTTTGGCCATTATAAGGTAAAACTCTATCCTCCGGTTTGCGTTGCATTGTGTGATGGGAACTGAGTCTTATAATGGCTTCATTTTTATAAAAAGCATTGCGATGTTTAAAAGGATGATTTTTTTAAAGCACTGGCAATCCAATGGAGTAAACCTGTTCCACGAAAGTGGCGTGGTCCTGTGATTAGCCATATTTTAAATGTGTTGAGTAGATTTCTCATACCAGTCCCATGACTGACTCGTAGTTTATTTCACTTTCAAACTCGGGTGCCCCTTTTTCTACACGGGCAGCCTTGTATTCAGGTTTAGCAGGCTTTATCCGGATAGCTGGAGCTGAAGATGGATTCTATCATTTATCTCTTTTTATGCTATTCAACTCCTGTTGTACATATTATGCTTGTTTCCGCTGTAGACATTTATGTATAGCTGAACTGTATTTGTACTAAGTATGATCCTGTATACTGTGTAACTCTGATGATTACGTTTATCCAGTATATTTTATTGTGCATTATCTGGTGTATTTATTTAATTCTGTTCTGTTGTTATCTGTTTATGTGTTATATTCCAAAGATTACCCTTGCCACCGTCAGTACGGGGTTTGGGGTCGTCACATCGTGGTATCAGAGCTTTGGTTAAGCTTAGTGTTGGAATATAACGTATTACCGAACTCGTCAGAGATAGAACCAGTAGTGTTCTAGGACCAGTAACTCATTACAGATAGGGTCAGCAATATCCTAGTATGGGTATAGCAGCATCAGAACAACTCGTTAGAGATGGGGTCAGAAGTGCCCCAGAACGAGTCGAGAGTAATATGTTTTTAAATAACGTATTTGTGATTATATATATGTAGTTGGGTTTTAGAAATATAATTTTTGAATATATAAAAAAAAGTATATTTTTGAAAAGTTAAAAACAATTTGATTGGTTGTTTGTGTTATGTGATTGAAAATTTGATTAACTGAATTATTAAAACGATAGTTAATTTAATCAATAATAGAATAATGGTAGAATTTATTCGATTGAATCACACATTGAACTGATTTAAAAATAGATAGAAATATATATACTTGTGCATTATATATGTTTGAACAGGTAAATGGATTAGCTATTGAGTAAAGATTTTATTTGCGTGCCCGACAAATAGGTAAACCTTAATGAGTTGGATGCGAAATATTATTATCAACTCCTGTGAATGCCATTGGATGCGGAGTGCTGGTTGTTCTGCGTGAAATAAAAAATATCGCCATAGGATAGTAACAATTAATTTTGAACTACACTGCATGGCATACTTCTGAATATAGGCATACTTCATCATATACCACATAAGCATTTGGAGCTCGTGTGATGAGGTGGAAGATCTACCATACGAGCGAGAGGCTTGTATGGCGATGACTATATTTTACAGGTTGAACTGATAACTGATATGGACTATTTAAATTGTAACGATAAAATTGCCAGATTAATAAAAACCCCACACGGGTCTAGAGCTGACAATAATCACGTCTCTCTAGTTATTAGATACGGCACATGGACTATTTATTTCTCACACGGGACGAGGTGACGAGGATTTATCCTCTGGAGCAATTAAAATACACAATCCCTCAGGCTTTGACAAGGTGACGAGAATTTATTCTCTGGAGTTATTATCAATACACGCTCCCTTGTAAACACCAGAATATATCACTATAAATATGTGTATGCTTATTAGGATTTATTGGGTACCTAATACGGCCCAATAAATTTCCAAATCTCTCCCCGTACAAAGGAGGTTATGGCAAAAAATTTCGAAAATTTCGGTTGTTAGCCAAATTTTTGAAGAATTCGAGAATTCTCAGAAACTGAAAAGTTGAAGAATGGAAGCCGGATTGAATGAAGAGTTGATAAATAAAACCACTTTTGACTTTGTTCCTTTTCGGGGACGAAAAGTTTTAAGTGGGGGAGATTGTAACGACTCGGAAAATCTGAACCAATTTAAAATTTTAAAATTGGCTAAAATAGTGGATATTAAATATTTAAAATAAATATTTTAAATAATATCAATGAAAAGTGAGTTTGAATCGACGTTTGAAAACGAATATAATTAATTCTAATTATAAACAAGGGCTGAAATGGCGCTGTAGTTTCAAAAATTGAATTCAAACTTTGTTGGACTGTACCGGGTGCAAAACAAAACGGATTTGAGTAAAACCAAAAATATTTAAATCTGTTAGTGAATACCTTTCTAACGAATCTGAAAATCGAAGTTTCATATCGGATAGCAAAAGTTATGGCCAAATGAATTTTCAGAAAGGTCACTATGGAATTTATATAGCCCGTGAAATTGGCCATTTTGCATAGGACCTCAAAATTCGACGAAACCACTTTTGTTGGATCCGGGATGTGAAGTTATTGCTAGGTTTCAAATTTCATAATTTTTGAAGCTAGTATGTGAGCATGGCAAAGGAAAACGTGTTTTGGTCAATTATAGTTAAATTGGATCGACCAGAAATGGGCCTTTTTGCAAACAGTCTCAAAATTCGACCAAACTAGTTTTATTGGGACCGTATCGTCAAAACATAGCCAGATTTATTTTTCTGGAATTTTTCGAATCAGTTTATGGCCCTGGCAAATTGAAATGTACGTTCAAATCGAATATTGAGTGTTATATATTTTAAATTGAATGAAAACTGACTGAAACAGTCGAATGGGCCTACGAAACATATCCCATTGTGTTCGGAATGGGGGTAAAATGCTAGGGACGACAGTCGTTGGGTTTGAATTGTTGTTCGTGGGTGAAAGAGGATATTTTTGGATTGGTTTGCAAAATTAGCCCCTCCTCTAGTTGAAGATTTTGTAGAGCTCCTCGAGATCTTCAAATACATATAAAGTTTGGAATTTTTCGTGGCTTGTGGAGTGAGAATCGAGCTTGGGAAGTTCGGGTTTTTTTCGCCGCTGCCCCGCCTGCCACAGGCGATCGAACGCCACCCCCTCCAGGCGCCATCGCGCCTCTCCTCGCCCTTCGACGTTGCGAAGGCTGATCGACGAATAGCTACACGGATTCGAAGAAAAATCCAAACCTAGTTTTGAACGAAATAGCTGAGGTACGGCCTTGTTTATTTTCAACTGTTTTAACACTTTTAAACCGTTGCAAACTTCTAAAAATCATATCTTTTTCGTCTCTTGACGAAATTCAGTGAAACAAGAGACAGTGGACTCATGTGGACGTCTTCTACATTCCAGAAGAGACCGCATATTTTTCTGAGCCTTCTGCTATTTTTGATGGAGTGGAACCCAATGTGAGATTTCTAATTTATAAACGATACGGAAAACGACGATATATAAATTATATAGTCGATGCATGAGTTATATAAGCGTTGTACACCTCTTGTATAAGCGTTGTATAAGTTGTACGTTCGATGTATAAGTTATATATGCGTTGTAAAAATTATATATGTGTTGAAATAGAAGTGAAATGCTATATATATATATATATATATATATATATATATATACGTCCCTCATCCACAAACCATGGACGATATTTATTGGTTGTGATTGGTGTGAAAATTGATTGATAGCGAATGGTTGATTGGAATTGTTTGTGGTTGATATTGATAGATTGTGGTTGAAAAATACCCGTTTGTGGTTGAGAAATATTTGGTTGAAACCACATAGGATTAGTTTGTGGAAATGAAATAAATATACATGTCGCCTGCGTGCGAACTAGATGCATGAATCCCCATTGTCAAAAACCGCGAGGTTTTAAGGTAGAGCGAGGAGCCGTACTAGGGACGGTCCCGGTTTTAACTACCCTGCCGTTATGCTGCCGAAATTTTGAATAATATTCATGTGTTTGAATTATTTTAATTTGTTGAAACTATATTTATTCGTTGAATAGAAAACCTTCATGTGTTGAACTGAAACTCATTCGTTGAATAGAAATTCATGTGTTGAATGGTATTCGTGTTTTAAATATAAAAATCACATTTTTACTCTATATATATAAACTATAGAAAACCTTCATGTGTTCAATCGATATTCATTCGTTGAATTGAAATTCATGTGTTGAATGGTATTCGTGTTTTAAATATAAAAATCACATGTGTTGAATTGAAATTCATTTATTGAATGGTATTCATTGAATAGAAATGAGAATGAGGGACTTTAGGCTAAGGAGCATAACCTAAGGATGAGAAACTTGTTGATATGGCTTTAATCCACGAAGAAGGTAATGGTGAAAAGAAAAGGGTGAAAGCGGAAGAATCACAGAACAAGAAAGTAGAACCTAAGAGGGGTGGAAAGAGTAATAAACCCCGTGACAAGAGGAAGTGTCTTCATTGTGGTATAACGGACCATGTAGTTAAGGACTGTAGAAGAAGAAGGAGCATGGTTTTTTTCATTGCGGTAAGGCAACACATATGATTAAAGACTGCTCAAGGAGGCAAGGACAAGGGCAAGATAGAGGACATGATCTACTTCTGGAGGGCAGGTTCATGCTTTTATGGTAGCTATGCAAGGGAGAGGTAGAAACATTTCTGCTGAAAGTTTGATTTTCCTTTTCGATCATCCTATACGTACTTCGTTTGATTCTAGTGCATTTGCATTCATTTATATCTAGTTCTGTAGTTGAATCTCTGCACTTAATTACTAGTATGGTAGTGGATCCCATCGTTGTCTCAAACGCCATTGGTGGTTCGGCTCATTTATCCATGATTTGTCAAGGTTTAAGAATATCTGTGTTAGGCGAGTTTGAGTGCGACACACATCTTGTTTCATGGACTAGGGGTTAATTCTAGGGATGGGTTGGCTTACCATATATGGTGCCATTCTGCGCGGTGAGAGGAGGGTCGTTAAGCTTCTAACTTGTAATGGGGGAACCCTCAAAATTTCTTGTGACCCACAAGGGTCGGTTATGCTTATTTTCCTAGAATCTCTTGATGCATCTATCGATGATTTGCAATCTATTCCAGTAGTCCGAGGTTATTCTGATGTTTTTGATGAGGTTCGGGGTTTACCCAAAGGCACGAGATTGGTTTTCGAATATACTTGGTGGATAATGCAAATCCAATTGCATTGCCTGTACGACATGTAACTCCTAAAAAAAATAGGGAACTTGATAAGCAAGTAGGGGAGCTACTTGGGAAGAGGTTTGATAGGTGAATCATATCAGGAAGGGAAACCTATTAAAGATAGTCCTTGAGGAAGCCCATCATTCTAAGATGACTATTCATGCAAGTGGCAATAAAATGTATAAAGTTCGAGGAAGTGGAGCCAAACTTGTGGAAGGAAGTAAAAGTAGAGAAGATAGCATGGTTGCGACTTGGGAGACTGAAAATAAAGATCACGCTTCATTCCCTTTCCTTTTAGGACTATGTTCTTAACTTCTTTTTCCAAAGCTTTTTATTCGTACTTGTTTCTATCATTCGTTTGTATCCTATCGATCGAATCTTCGACCTTTAGATTGGAATCCTACGGATGTAACATGTGTTTGAGACATGTTATGCTTGATGGATGCAAGTGTTTGCTAGTGGTTGCCTGTGGATTCATATACACACATTAGGCACTAGATCAGCTCAATCACTCTCATACTACATATGGATGTGTGTGCATTTTTCTTTTTCCTCATGGATGAAAATGGATGTATCATCATATGGATGTTGTATTTGGACGAATGAGTGTGCACACATATAGAACTTACATGTTATAATAGGATTATTTGCATACATGTTGGATTCATGGCACTAACATACATTGCATTAAAGAGATCAACTGAATCAGTAGACCGCTTGATCTTCGCATTAGTATTGGGACATATACACACACCTCTGCATATATTCATAGGAGCATTAGAAATATTTTAAGGACAATGGATGTTTGTGGATGATGGATGAGTAGATGGATGATGGATGGTAGGATGCATTCTTCTTAACTTAAAGATTTCGGGGACGAAATCCTTGAGTATGGGAGAATGTAACACCCCGCATTTTTAATGAAATTAAAAATGTGAAAATATGTATATATATTATATACATATATATTAAAGAGACAAACTAAATAATAATAATAAAATTGCATGTAATAAGTTCATGCACTGAAATGAAGGAAAAAGATTAATAAAAGAAATTAAATGCCATATATGAAATGCGAAGAAATGCATGTGAACAATTAAATAGAAATAAAAAGGAAAATTTGAAAATCTTCAGGAATTTGGTCACGAAATTAGCGTCATTGCATTCGTGGCGATTTTCTAGTCAATTTAGACCTATGGTTTGCAGAAAACCGATTTAGGATGAAAAAGATATTTTTAAATTAAATATTGCAACAAAACATGAAAAAAGAGGAATGAGAAAAGAATAATGGATACCATTGTTCTAAGGTTTGTAAACAAAAGACTAAGTTGCCCAGTTAGAGCTACAGAGTTCGATCCCTGCCAATGCCATATTTTTGTTTTAGGGGAATGGCCAAAAAGTGGCTTAGTGTGAACGCAGTTTAGTGTGAAAAGGGTTAATTGGAGGATTAATTGGAAAAATGGTTAAAAAGAATATATATATATGTATGTATGTATGTATGTATGTATGTATGTATGTATGTATGTATGACGTGTGGGTGTCAACACCCTGCTGTTGCGCATCATATTGCACACATGGCGCATTTTTATTGGTTAATGATTGTTTTTTCGCAACATGGCTATTTTCTATTGGTCGGATGACGTGGACGATTCCTATGGCTCCTGATCTAATCTAATGGCCCTAATTAACTCACTACACCTACATAAACACACCTAGATCTAAACCTAATTTCACTACACTAATTCATGGCGCCTCCATGGTACCTCAACCTAAACTAGTCCTTCTTCTTCAACAAATCAAAATAAAGGAATTCTGTAAAGGGGATCGAATCTACAACAACTACAACGCCTAATTCTCTTCCTTAATCCAATCATTGTAAGTTCATTAATTGTTTTTAGATTAAAAAAAGGCTAAAACAATTTTGAAATGTTGTAAATTAGATTTGGGAATTAAACATGATAATAATATTGAATCTCATCAATTCAATCTTAGCCTATAGTACCAGATTCATGATTCTTGTAAGCCCATGTTAATATTATCATAATTTTTATCAGTTTTATCATATATTTTTGATCAATTCATACTTATGCCTATTTTTATTATTATGCATGTTCTATATCTTATCCCTTCCTCCTTCCCATTTTTGGATTTTATAGTCGGGCTACTTCGAGCCTAGGCCAAATCTCATAGAGATGAATGTACGAACAGTAATTTAGGGAACGATGGGAAATTTGGCATAATATACGTTGGATTGGTTTGGTCACGACAAATGTTAAATTTTGCATAATATATGTTAATTGTTGGGCATGATATGAAATTGGGAATTTTGGGTACTGACATAATTAGCCTAAAATTGGCATAAACTGCAAATGAATAAATTGGCTAAGATAAGCATGTCGAGACACGAGGTTAGACTCTGTTTACGGTAGAAGCCTGCCCAAAACAAACTGGCCTAACCAGCAACCGCAAATGGCCAGTCTAATGTGAGAGGTTGTAGGCATAACTAAAAGATGCTTAGACAGGAGGTTAAGTCTGGCTTGTGGCAGAAGTCTGCCCGGAACTGCCCGACACATCCAACGGCCACAAGCCATCGACTTAATGTGAGAGCTCTATGCATTATTAACTAACTAATGATGATCAAAGATGAATATGATACCTAAAACATGTTAGGTGGGCAGGGTTAAGTTAACCTGTGTAAGATAACAAATTAATCGATAATACATGAACAAAGTGGATAAGGTTAAGGCAAGCTTAACCAATAATGCATATTGATTAGATAAGTAGATCGGGTTAAGTCAACTAGGTTGATAGACAACACTTAACCAATATAAGTTTGGGTTAGGATAAAACCTGGGGAAAACCTAGTAGCAGTAGGGACCCATTTCAGACAGTAACCCACTTAGTGGTATCGGGAACCCCGAGCTAGGCAGGGTTGGGGCACGCTTACTGGACTGATTATATGCGGTCAAATAAGAATGAGGGTGTAGCAGTACAAGTTCCGACAGGTTCGTTAAGCGTGCATAAGATGTTCCCAGCATTGGAAGATTTAGCCACTGCACATCAGTAGGTATAAAGCTGTGCACCCACGGGTTGCCACTTAGGGAGTGAAACACCATAAGCTGGGACTATCCACAAGTTATGGAGCCGATCGATTAGGGGTAGTGTGGGGACATCTAGTATCTATTATGGGCAAGTGGACTTTCGAGGATTGTATGGGGCAGATACCTCTTACTAGATGTTACACCTGAGTGCTACCAATTGCGGGGTTGGGATCATTTCGTTAAGAATTACTAGTAGGTGGAGAAGAGAATTAAATTAAGTAAGAAAATCTGGGAAACGCACTAGACATCCCTTTATATTCATCCTATTATCCAGTTTACCTAATGTCGTGGTTATACTTTCCATCCTGTTTATTCTTGTCGTATTTCTTTACTTATTTTCATGCTAAAAGTAGCTGGACTCGTCAGGCTTTATGTCTGACCTTTTTGTTTACGCCTCTTTTTCTTCCGTCCCCCCCCCAGGTTCTCAGGGAGGAAACACTGAAGCTTGACTTGGATTTATTTCTTCTTGAAGCGCTTGGAAGTGTTGAAAGTAATGCTCAGATTTATCTCTTTTCATTATGGCTATTTGGAGTGGGATTATGATTTTACTTTTATGTACTCTGATAATAATTTTGTTCAAGATGGATATTTATGCTCTTGATTCTAGTATGTGGTTTTGATGTTGTAACCAAACATGTTTTTCTTTTCCGCTACAATGAATAAAGTTTGAATTTTCTTAAGTACCATCTATATATCTGTCTTGTGACATTCTATTCTATACTGTTATAATACTCCATGGAAGTTAATGTATTCCCTTAGTGAATGACATTAATGGACATGGGGTGTTACAGGTGTGAACCAAAAACGGGATAGTGACTGCAAGGAAATGGACATACGTTAGCTTCTAACTAGAAGTGATGTCATCGAATGTGTAACAATTGGGAATTTCGCTCGATCCTAATCGATCGCTAAACCGACCAAGACCGTTCGAAACCCCTGATTGTTTTGAGAACATGACAAATCGGAACACAAACAGAAGAACGTTTCATTGTTAATTTCAACAATTCCATCAGAATACAAGAATATATAGAGTATGAATAAATATTATACATCAGAGAAATATCAGAGATTTAAATACATTATTGCAGTGGAAAAATAATACATTACACAACTGAAAGAGATATACGGGTACAGAGCTTTCCGGAATATAAATCTGCAAAACCAAAACTACTAGCTGCAAATGGAAAATAGGGGCACCCAGAGTTTAGGTTAAAACAATAAAATCCAGGTCAGTCATGTGACTGGTGTGAGAACTAAAACAAGTATTAATATTTATTTTAAAGTTAGGTAAATCAAGGGACCACGCCGTATAACATGGAACGGGTTTCCTCCCAAGAATACTAGTGCATAAAACAACAGCGCAATGCTAAATAAAGAACAACGAAGCTATTATAAGACCCAGGTCTCATCACACAAAGCAACACAAGCTGGAGGATAGGGTTTTACCTTATAATAGCCAAAGAATGCTTGATACGCTAAATTTCATCTTTTGTTATTACTATAAGTGTATAGTGTCAAAACAATTTCAATCATAGACAACATAAGTGCCCCATACCACTACGTCACCATACCTGGCTCTACAATCAAAATCGCAAAGTCATGTATTGGAAGTTGGATTTCCATCTATGAACCGAGGCAAAAGATAGACGTCACCGATTCGAAACTCTCTAGCACGAGCCTCAGGACCCAGACACAGGTGATCCCTTGGATCGTCAGGGCCGGCCCACTGATGTGGATTAAAATGCCTGAACACTGCGTTTCCCTACCCTTTGGGGCGTAAATGAGTCCTATGAATCCATCGGCTCCACATAGTCACCGATATATCCGAGGCGCCTCGCAATCCAACAACCAAACAGGTGAAAATAATATAAATGTCAGGGCTGGTAGGTCACTGACACCACCCTAGCTAGAAGGAAACGCATGTCCTCCCTGAGGTCCTCTCTCGTTTTTGGTTCACAACCGGGGTGTGAGGCTCGTGAATTTACGCTACACAAAGCTATGCCACACAGACGGTGCTTTGATCATCAATCGCAAGACTTTGCTTTTCAACAAAATCCTTGATCACTTGCATCTTAGCATGGCACACAGGCAAACCACTTCATGCAACCGATATCCATCAATCACACAGAATGATATCCAATGTCAGATACACAGTCCATTCTGGGTGAAAGAAATCGGAGGCACCTTGTACCTCGCACATCCATCGATCTCCAAGTACGTATGGACGTTCACCAACTAATTCCCTCCTCTTGGGTGTACAACCCAATCAAGATCATCAGTAATTATCCTAACGATGTGAAGAACTCTGATCTTTGACCACCATCTTCATCCTCGACACATCGTTGAATCAGTTATTCAGAATGGGATAAACCCGGTCTTTCTGAATAACTCACGTATATAATCAACAAGTGTTACACAAACACAACATACGCATCATTCCAATTCAGAATATTCTTTTATTCAAATATTCTTATACTTTGGGAAAGGTTCCCATTAATTTTATCAAAAATAAATTCTTTAAATTTATTCTTTAATCTTCTTTTGAATATCAATTCAAACAAAATTATGGTTTATCCAAACTAGTCGGGATTAGCGAACCTTACCGAAGTAATCACTTGTTAAATTTCCCAACCCCAACCTATTCATCCCATGAAGTACAACTGGTCATACTTCGTATCTTAAACCACGATGTTATCGGTAAATTCAATTACCATTTCACGTTCAAATCTAATTAAAGATTTAACTATCGCCTAGAGTAAAACTGGTGATACTCCATTCTCGATCATTTAAATCTAATTAAAGATTCATTAAAACTCCACTTGGATTTAATCTTCCCAAAAATCAATATTAATGATTGTTTAACATGGGAAATCAAATCCTGTCTTTAACTGGGTTAAAGAATCAATGTCATTTAAAACACGGTTCACTATAAACCCAAATTCACATTCCATTCCATCCGCCTTTAACCGTAAATTAGCAAGTGAACAATTCCCTAAGTATTAACCCTGAAGGCCGAAACCAACATCAAATCAATACCCAAGAAACCAATCAACTTAACTAATCTCCAGTTAGTTTCTGATTTTCTTAACTCCGTTAGGTCTAAGAATAGTATTACTAAATATACCATTCACGACAACCCAAAATCACATTCCATTAATGATGGAATCTTCATGGAAAACAAGTTGATATATAATCGATATAAACTTCCATATCCGACTAATAATATAAATGGAATAACGGCAACGCCTTTTAAATTTTAGATATATTAGCAGTCTTCCTCCACACAAATTCACTTCGATTATTACCAAATCGAATTCCATTCCATTCCAATTTATTTTATTAAATTGGAAAACTTGACTTTGGAAAATATTCTTTAAATCTTATCAAAAAGATTTATAAATTCCAAATCCCATTTCACTTAAAATCGGGTTAAAGAACGAATGTCGTTAAAACACAGTTCACGATAAATCCAATTCACATTCCATTAATTATCGAGTTAAAGAACAAGGGTTATTTAAAACACCTTTCACGATAAACCCAAAAATCAATTCAAATTCAGTTCCAATTAAATACCATTTAATTGGTATACTTCATTAAATCTAAATAAAAAGATTTAATCTTTTTCTCAACTGGGTTTAAGAACAGTGTTAATGAAGACACCATTCACGACAAACCCAAATCCCATTTGATATTAAATACAAGGCTCTGAATAGAAAATATATCGGCTTATATTCAATATCAAATTCTACGATCAACAAATATCGTATTGGAAACAACGATATAAATATATCTTTCGAATTTTCATAACAATATCTATATAATCACGAAATCCAATATCGAAATATTCCAAAGACAATTTCGTTTCAAATCCATTCCAATTCAATTATTGGAAATTCTGGTTACTTTTAACACCATTTCAAAGCCAATTTATTTATTTTAAAAATAACTGAATTATAATTCTAGTTCAAAACTAGTTCATTTAAATAAAAATCTATTTTTGTTTTTTCAAATATGGGATTTTTCATCCCAACTCTTTCCAAACCATTTCTTATGATTTTACACTAATTATTGATATTTTTAATAATTTTATCAAGGCCCGTACAGTCGATTTCCATCAACGGCCATCGAACTGCACTTACAGCGACCTTTCCAAATTTGATTTGGACATAATTCCAAATCCAACCGTTAGATTTCTAATTTCTCATTTTTCATTAGAAAGCTTCTTTCGATACGAACCCAACGGTTCTGGATTTAGGAGAATCCGACGGTCCGATCTCCCATAATATCCATTCGAAGTCAATGGTCGAAATTCGCGAACTGCCGCAGCGCGGCGCGTTCTATCCAGGCCATTATATATATATATATAATATATTTCATCGATTTCCATTTAAAACTTATTTTGTAAATTGTTTTAAATTCGTTTTCAAAACGATATCAACTTCATATTCAATTTCTAATCAAAATTGAATATTCCATATCATCGATATATAAATGATAGCATTTTCTAACCATAATATTTCGAAATCAATTCCTTTTCAATATTCATTATAAAAATGAATAACATCGATATAAATATCGTTCGCATCAAAATGGCGCATATCTAATCAACACGGCTTAATATATTTCAATAACTTCATTATTCTATTCAACAAATGAATATTTTCTTCAACACATGAATATATATATTTTATTCAACACATGAATAATTATTAATTCTTACTTACAATAAAAATGTAAACTTTATTGTATAAATATTTCGTTCAACACATGAATTTTCTTTTATTCAACACATGAATATATATATTTTATTCAACACATGAAGTTTCTTTTATTCAACACATGAATATATATTTTATTCAACACATGAATTTTCTTTTATTCAATACATGAATTTTCTTTTTATTCAACACATGAATTTTCATTTATTCAACACATGAATATTCTTTTTATTCAACACATCAATTTTCATTTTATAATATTCTTTGTTTTCCAAATTGGAATGAGGCCCAATCAGTTACAATATAATGTTAATTATATGGATTCCCTACAACACATGTATATAATAGCAACGATAAATAATCAACCATCATCCAGATGCACCTCACAACTGCATAAGCATTAAATATAAATAATTAACACTTACACAGTCTGTCAACCAATTGATCGACATACATCTAAATAATTGTGATTAATGTACGCAAAATATCATCCCAGCACCCGTATGGGGTTTCAAATCAACAAACACAGATTTTTATTTCTGCAGTTGGATGATGTGTAAAATTTATCGTCCCAATCAATATCAATCAAATGGGTGTACATAAACAAACCGTCCTATTTGTTTATAATTATTTATTTTATATACACGTTAAAAATTATTTTTTTAACTATAAAATATTTTATTCCATTCCACATCACACAATCAACTTTCACAACACATCAATTAAACAAACAAGTCATCCATGGTCTGTGGACGATGGGTGTCGGGTGCTACTTAGCACCGTCTGCATCCTAGTATATACTTCAAACTAGAAATTAAAACAAAAGTGAGGAGTTCTCACCGAGAAGCTAAACCAAACGCCACGACTCTTATTATATAGGAAATCTTCATCGTGCTCGCCCTTTATCACTTTCGTCGTGTTTCCAACGAGACCTGTTTCACGCTGTTCATAGTAAAAATCATATTTTTTTTATCGCTTCATCCCAATAAATAAAAATCATATTTTTATTTCTACTTCATATATTTTTACAACGCTTCTTCCTATATAAAAATTATATTTTTAAATTTCTACTTCTTATATAAAGATCGAATTTTTATATCGTTATTCAAATAATAAAAATCATATTTTTATCTCTTCACTATATATATATAAATAAGATTTTTACCTCTCCACACATATAAAAATTGTATTTTTACTTCTCTACTGATATAAAAATCACAATTTTATTTTCTCTATGATATAAAAGTCATATTTTTATTATCTCTATAATATTAAAATCATATCTTTATGCTTGCTAAAATCATGTTGTTTATATTTTAAAAACAACGTATATTTTTATCTATAAAAACCATGTATATTTTTATATTTTCAAAACAAATTCTATTTTATATTTTCAAAAACTAAGTATATATATTTTCAAAACGAAGTATATTTATATTTTCAAAACGAAGTATATTTATATGAAATTAGATTTATATTTTTAAACAACGATAAAAAACTGCTTTTAAAACTAGGCTTTTTAATTTAAATGAAATCAGAAAACTCGCTGCTTTGGGTTCAAAACATATAACCAAGGTTGACAAAAACTAGGGTCCCAGATTGCCTCCCCTACGACCATCGTAACGTTGATCCACGCACCCCACATCGAAGACCTCGCCATGCTCCACCATCGCCCAGTAGTGGGCCCAGCTCGAACACCTCAGGCACGCGGATTTTGAGGCAGAACGACAGAGGTTAGGGTGCGTGAATCGAAGGCAATCCGCCACTAACTCGATCTGGTTTACATGGATTCGTAGCTGGGAGAAAGTGCTTCCATTTTGCCTTTGGAAGGAGTTGATTTCATTGAGTAGATTAAGAGAAAAATAAGGGAGAAATTTGGAGCTATCTTCCGTCGTGCGTTCAAGGGAGGGAGGCACGATACAGTCGTTGACCGCGGGTTGAAACCAAATGAAGGTTTGACCAATAGAAAATAGGGTTACTATATATATAATATTATTTATTTAGGAAAAATGGGGTTTTTGCACACAAACTCTAAATCAAACCTAACGCTTGTCGTCCCTAGCGTAATACCCCCATTCTGAATGCAAGGTGATATGTTTCGTAACCCATTTCGGCTATTACGACTAGTTTCTCTTTAAATTAAAATATAAATCATTATATATTCAAATTAAATGTACATTCCAATTTACCAGGGCCACATACTGACTCTGAAAATTTCAGAAAAATTATTTCTTACTTCGTATTGACGATATGGTCCTAACAAAACTAATTTCGTCAAATTATGAGACCGTTTGAAAAATGGCCAATTTCTAGTGGATCGAAATTGATTAAAACTGTCAAAATACATTTTACTTCGCCACGCTCACATATTGATTCAGAAAATTACGAATTTTGAAATCTAGCAATAACTTGACCTCCCGGATCCAACAAAAGTGGTTTCGTCGAAAACCGAGGTCGTTTACAAAATTTCCATTTTTAAGGCCCAAAATTCCATAGCGACTATTCTGAAATTTCAACTGGACATAGCTTTATTCCTGCTATGAAATTTTGATTTTTCGGATTCGTTGGAGAGATATTCTCAAATAGATTCTAAAATTTTTGGTTTCGCTAAAATCCGGTTTATTTTGAATCATGTACATTCATTTGAAATTTGAAATTCGAAATCGAATTTTCAAACTACCGCGCCATTTTCAATTCCTTTTATAAATAAAAATAAACATTTATATTCTAACGTCAATTCAAATAAATATATTCATTCTAATTCAATCCAAAATAAATTTCTCGTTGTCATTATTTAAAATAATTCATTTTAAATTTTCAAAATTCATAAAAATTGCCAAAATAAATTTTTTTTAATTCGTTCGGATTTCCGGGTTATTACAATCTCCCCCACTTAAAACTTTTCGTCCCCGAAAAGGAACGAAGTTGAAAGTTGTTTTACAAATCAATTCAACTTTCTTGTTTTTCATTATGGCTTAAGTTCTTCAACTTTTCAGTTTCTAAGAACTTTTCAAAATTTTCAAAAAATTGGCTAACACCTTAAATTTTCGAAAAATTTTGCCATAACCACCCCTGCACGGAAGCACTGGGAAAATCCTGAAATTGCCATACAGGTCTCACCTGTCCAAAAAGAAAAAGAAATAGCCAATCGGCTCATAAAATCATCCAAAACCCAAGATTTACAATAAACATGTACCTATTTGTCGGGCAAACAATTTTATTCCTCTTCTCTAGCCTCCTTGCTATGACCTGTTCAATGTAAGTACATGTATACATATGCAAATGCGACTAAATTTTCAATACAACTAACTATTTGGTTCAATTTGGCTAAAGGTTCAACATTTAATTAATCGAACAATAATCATACAACACAATCAGCAATCAATTAGTTGATTATCTTTTCAAATTCATAATTTTGATACATAAAAAAAATCATGTTTTTGATGCCAAGTCACAACAATATATTCTAACTATATTTTGGTTCTCACACCAGTCAAATGGAAATATATAGAAATCCCACTTTCAAAACTCGAGCATAAACACTGATGATGCCCGGGCATCACCAGAATCATGTCCGGGCGACTAAAATGTGATTCTATATCTACCCAATATATTAAAACTTCGAGTACCTATGGATCAGATGTATATGAAAATTCTTTATATATTGGATTGCCCAAATTCAATACAAATAATATTCAAATACGAATAATCGATTTAAATTTTCAAAACAAAACTTGTTTTCAATTTTTATTTTAAAAACATTACTCTTCACACTCGTTCTTGGATATTACTGATCCTATCTCTAACGAGTCATTCTCATTGGAGATTACTAATCCAATCTCTGATGAATTCTTTCGTTTGATTCTAATATGTCTTGTTCTCGAGCTATGTAAACCAATGCTCTGATACCAGATGAAACAATTGGGAATTTCGCTCGATCCGAATCGGTCGCTAAATCGACCAAGATCGTTTGAAACCCGTGATTGTTTTGAGAACACGACAAATCGGAACACAAATAGAAGAACATTTCATTGTTAATTACAAAAATTCCATCAGAATAAAAGAATATACAGGGTATAAATAAATATTATACATTAGAGAAATATCAGAGATTTAAATACATTACTGCAGCAGAAAAATAATACAATACACAACTGATAGAGATATACGGATACAGAGCTTTCCGGATATCATTCCAGTTGTAAACCAGGTTCCTGTGAATACAAATCTGCAAAACCAAAACTACTAGCTGCCCATGGAAAATAGGGGCACCCAGAGTTTAGGTTAAAACAATAAACTCCAGGTTAGTCATGTAACTGGCGTGAGAACTAAAATAGTTATTAATCTTTATTTTAAAGTTAGGTAAACCAAGGGACCACGCCGTATAACACGGAACAAGTTTCCTCCCAAGAATACCAGTGCATAAAACAACAACACAATGCTAAATAAAGAACAATGAAGCTATTATAAGATCCAGGTCCCGTCACACAATGCAACACAAGCCGAAGGATAGGGTTTCACCTTATAATAGCCAAAGAATGCTTGATACTCTAAATTTCATAGTTTATTATTACTATAAGTGTATAATGTCAAAACAATTTCAATCATGGACGGCATAAGTGCCCCATACCACTATGTCACCATACTAGGCTCTACAATCAAAACCGCAAAGTCACGTATTGGAAGTTTGATTTCCATATATGAACCGAGGCAAAAGATAGTCCTCACCGATTCGAGACTCTCTAGCCCGAGCCTCAGGACCCAGACACAGGTGAGCCCTTGGATCGTCAGGGCTGGTCCACCGATGTGGATTAAAATGCCTGAACACTGCGTTTCCCCGCCCTTTGGGGCTTAAATGAGTCCTATGACTCCATCGTCTCCACATAGTCACCGATATATCTGAGGCGCCCCGCAATCCAACAACCACACAGGTGAAAATAATATAAATGTCAGGGCTGGTAGGTCACTGACACCACCCTAGCTAGAAGGAAACGCATGTCCTCCCTGAGGTCCTCTCCCGTTTATGGTTCACAACCGGGGTGTGAGGCTCGCGAATTAACGCTACACAAAGCTATGACACACAGGCGGTGCTTTAATCATCAAGCACAAGACTTTGCTTTTCAACAAAAGCCTTGATCATTTGCATCTTAGCATGCCACACAGGCAAACCACTCTATGCAACCGATATCCATCAATCACACAGAATGATATCCAATGTCAGACACACAGTCCATTTATAAGTCCGTTCTGGGTTTGAACGAAACCGGTGGCACCTTGTGCCTCGCATATCCATCGATCTCCAAGTACGTTTGAACGATCACCAAGTGATTCCCTCCTCTTGGGTGCACAACCCAATCAAGATCATCAATAATTATCCAAACAATGTGAAGACCTCCGATCTTCGACCACCGTCTTCATCCTCGACACATCGTTGAATCAGTTATTCAGAATGGGATAAACCTGGTCTTTCTGAATAACTCGCGTATATAATCAACAAGTGTTACACAAACACAACATATGCCTCATTCCAATTCAGAATATTCTTTTATTCAAATATTCTTATACTTTGGGAAAGGTTCCCATTAATTTTATCAAAGATAAATTCTTTAAATTTATTCTTTAATCTTCTTTTGAGTATCAATTCAAACCAAATTATGGTTTATCCAAACTAGTCGGGATTAGCGAACCTTACCGAAATAATCATCTGCTAAATTTTCCAACCCCAACCTATTCATCCCATGGAGTAAAACTGGTCATACTTCATATCTAACACCACGGTGTTATCGGTAAATTCAATTACCAATTCACATTCAAATCTAATTAAAGATTTAACTATCACCTGGAGTAAAACTGGTGATACTCCATTCTCGATCATTTAAATCTAATTAAAGATTCATTAAAAATCCACTTGTTTTAATCTTCCTAAAAATCAATATTAATGATTGTTTAACTTGGGAATGTTGTATATAACGGTGTTGTATAAACAATTATATGATTTTTGTTTGATGATAACAACCAAATATATATTATTTTAAATGTGTTTGTTATTGTACTATTATATCACATTACAGACAGGAATATAATATTTATATTTAAATAGAATTCGATTGTACAGACATTCATATATTTATACAGTATTTTATTTAAATTGGATATTATATTTCAAACATTCAAACAGTACAATTATTTACAACTCCACTATTTAATCACTTCACAGAATATTTACTTGTAAATAAACTGAATAAAATAGACAAGTTTGTTTGACAACAATAATATAATATTTTATTTCAAACAATTTTGTTTATTATAAACTTCAGTACAATTCATATATATATATATATATATATAGCTTCTCACTGCAACACTCATACATTCACTCAGTTTACATTTCAGTATATAGATTTTTTTATTGACACATTCATACAGACTTTTATACTTTCACCAACACTGTCCCCTCTGCCTTCTGTCTTCTATCTTCACAGCATTCGGTCCAGTCTCATGCTCTTACCTATCACATGAAACAGAAACACACAGTACACTACAATAGAAATAAAACTGAATACCTGTGTATATAAATTTAATTTTTAAAATTTTATTTGCCTCAGTTTTCTGGTGTGTTTCTCATTATTTTTCATGACTTGATCTGATTCATCTGTGTCTAGGCAGACAGTTTGTATATCTACAGGGACGTGAAATTTTCTGAATGGCTGCATATACACAAGTGTATAAATATACACATGTGCACTGCCTCGCCAATCAGCACGCAACTGAGGAGTAGCCGCATGGACCAACTCAACTCAGTGCATATGAATATGGTCGAGAGCTCAAACAATTTTCAAAGCAAAACTCAAGTGTTAGCAAAATGGTCGAGGATGCATGAATACTTTCTAACCAGCCAAGAAGCATGGTGGTACAAGCAAGGTACATCTTAGCATGGTACAACATGGATAATGAAAGTGGTGCAAGTTCATTATGGACGAGGATGTTAGCCCAAATGCAAGAATAAATGGAGAGATGTACAAGGAGCCAACATACATGCATGAATTAGTAAATAGGTGTACACAGAAATATACAAAAATGTATGGGAGCATTTTTACAATGGTTCAGCAGCATTAAATATGGTCGAAACAACAATAACAAACAAGACATCATGCACAAGATAGTGCATAAACAGGAGAAATATGCACAGTGAGCAACAAGACATGGTGCAATACAATCCGGGTAGTTATCAAGCAGCATAAGCAAACAAACAATTGGTGGTGCAATTCAACTACACAACATCATATACATGGTAACAGCATGTACAAGCAGTGTACAAGCATGTGAACAAGTATATAAAGCCTGGAGCAGCTGTTCAAAAAAGTGGTGCAACATGTTTTCAAGTCAGCCTCATGTTCAAGCAAGATTGTCCAGAACAACAAAGAAGATTAGATGTATACATGGAAGGCATAGCAGTTTTTAATACAAATGAATGAAGACAGTATAATGCATGGCATGTTCTCAAGAACAAGTGGAATAATGTCAGACCAGTCATGTAGTGAAATTGTGGCTGCAAAATGGATAGCAACTTAATCATGCACGAGGAAAGAAACAAATCAGAAATTATCAAGCTAAATGGGGAAAGTAGCAATGGCATTTTTGAACCAGAAATTCAATCAAATCAGTTTCATGGATTATGTGGGCAACAAATCATTTCAAATGTGGAAAATCTTTTAAGTCCAGGCCATATTGTAAAATTCATTTGGATTTCTGGAAATCAATCAATAAATTACGCAGGGATCAAATTAAGCAAGAATATCAAAGCAAAGGAATTCAAACAAGGCAAGGAGAAACTGTTTGTTTCATTTCAGGAAGTCTCGGCAATTTAACAATCAATAATTCATCAATCAAGCAAGGGGCTGTTGGAAACTAATTTTTTGTTTCTAGATTTAAAATTATCATTCAAGTTTCACAATCATGTATTTCAGCAAAGACCAAGTCAAGAAATCATTTTCTTTTTCACGCAACCAAAAGAGGAAACACAGGCAAATCAAGGCCAAATCATATATGCAAAATCAGAGTGTGATTTAGGATTTATATAATCCTATTTAACACCAATTTCATCACTGGCATTATAATTGAAAAACCCACAAAATCAATTCAAGCATTGTCAAAAGCAGAAAATTCAGAAAGCTCACAGTTTTGATCGAACCAGAGAGCAATCCCAAATCGGACGAGTAAAGCCACAAACAATCGAGCATCAGAGAAGCCATTCAATCAATTCCAGAAATCCATCGAAGTTGAAATCGATTTGGGAGGCGATTCCATTGAAACCCTAGAGAGCCGCCGCTATTTCTGTATTTCCTCAAAAGGAAAGTGAACGGGATCAAATGAACAAAAGGGTGGAACCAATTCAAAAGGGGGCCGACCTATTTTTATGGGCTAAGCTTTCCTTTTAAAATTAAAAGGGGATGACCCCTTTTTATTTTAACTCCTAAAGGGTTTTTTGAGTTTGGTTTTAAATTCGTATTGTTTTATTTGCTTTGTAAAATCATCTGAACTGTTTTCTAGTGTCTGTATAAACTAGAGTGAATCAGTCAGGGTATTGAGTGTCAGTTTCAGATTCTGTAAAATCTGGGTTACGGATTACAGGGTTGTAATTCGGGAAAATCTGATCGAGGGGATATCGACCAGTCTAGAGTTTTGAGCATAGGGTTAGAATAGGAGTAGGGTTTTCAAGGGTACATGGTCTTGTATGCGGGATCTATTCTATCACCTAGTAGGAACCTTAGAAATGCAGCAGTAGGCAGGGTTTTGCCGAAGCTGGGTATATCTGTATGTGATTTATTTTCTGCATTTCTGTTTCTGCTATATTCTATGATCTGTTTATTATTATATATATCTCGTTAGATTTTTAATTTGATTAAAACTGTGATAAACCCTATTCACCCCCTCCCTCCTCTAGGGTTATTCTAGATCCAACAAGTGGTATCAGAGCCTGGTAATTTCATTAACCCTAGAATCATGGATCCTAATTGTCAACCGATAGAGAGTCAGTCCAGTTCATTTCCAACTATTTTCAATGGAACAGATTTTTCAAATTGGAAATCCAAAGTGGAATTTTATTTAAAATCTGTTAATATTAAATGTTGGAATGTTGTTATCCATGGATTTGATAGTGTAGATATTACTTTCAATACTCGTGCTATGAAAATTATATTTGATTATCTTAGTACTGAACAATTTAATCTTATCTGTCATTGTTTATCTGCACAGGAAATCCGGGATACTCTCAATACAAAGTATGGAAAATCTGACAATAGCTCAAAACCCTAGAATGTCAACTCAGATTCAGATCTTTGCTTAACAAGTCATGTAGATGAAACTTCAGAAGAATCAGATGATGAAGAATCAACAAATGCTGAAACATAAAATCTCTCATATGAAGATTTGGTTTACATGTGTCTTGATTTAATGAAATCTGTTGATAAACTCCAACTGAAAAATAAGTCTCTGAAATCTAAGAATTTTGAGTTGACCAGCAAAATTGATAATTTGGAATCACAACTGGAATATGTTAATAATTCTTCAAATTCAGTTTGCAAAAATTGTTTGAAATCGAAAACCAATCTTGTTCATCTTAATAAAAATATTCAAAAGTTTGAAAATGAAATTCTGATCTTAAATGTGAATAAGACCGAGTTATCAAATTTGAATAACCTTCTGCAAAAAGAATTTGAAAATTTTAAAATAGATATAAATTCCAAATTTGAAATTGTTGAAAAGGAGAACTTGTTAAAATCAAATTTGATTTTAGAAGAACTTAAAAATGAGATTGAGAAATCCAAGAAATTTGAGTCTGAAAAGAAAAAACGATTTGAACTTGGAATTTCTGAATCCCAAGCCAAAATTAAATTGCTTGAAAATGAGAATTTGGTTTTGAAATAGTTCAATGTTGAACAGAAGATCGCTATAAATAATTCCTCAAATTTATTAAAAGAAAATAGCGATCTAAAATCCAAAATTCAACGATTAGAATCAAATTTGGATAAATTTTCTAATGGGGAAAAATCGTTGAATATGCTATTACAAAACCAAGTTTCTATTGGAAATAAATCTGCTCTTGGCTTTGAGAATATCAATCGTTTTGATAGGATGAATTCAAATGATTTTAAAGACACTTCAAATTATCTTGGAAAAGATTGTTTTGAATTTTTAAACTCTGGCAATTCAAAAGATTTTTTGAAACATAAACAAAATAAGAATTTGTTTTATAACAAACCATTCTATCATTCTTGGACCTCAAAAAGAAGTAAAGTGAATTTGTCTAATTTCAAACAGATCTGGGTCCCTAAAGGTACTTTGGTAAATTATGATGGATTGTTGTATAAACAAGTCATGGTACCAAAATGTGTAAATAAAATTGTGAGTGGTTTTGCAAATTTTGTTATACCCCTCGATCCTATAAATTCTTAGGTACCAAAGGATGGCTGAGGAAGTACTGTGCTGAAAAGAAATTTGAAATCAAGCTGGTTTATACTTCTGTATCATTTTCAGTTCCTTCAACCAAGATCTGCTGAGTTAGAGATTCTGTTTTACATTGAATTCTGGTATGATCTCTAAACTCACCTTTGTATATTCCTCCTATTTTTTATTTTCTGTGTTTATTCCTTCCTCTACCCCATCTATTTTTCTTTAGTTTTTTTTATTTTATCACTGCCATATTTTTTTCTAGGCTTTATTAACTTCCAATTGCAGAAGTCATATTTTTTTCTGGAAGTTTGCTTCTCTTGAATAAAACTCTAATGTTTTTAATCCTTTCCAGATCTTGAACTTAATCCTGTAAATCCCTGCAATTGTTTTGAAGTTTGCTTTCTGATTCTCTGAATTCATAATAGTGTTGATGCATTTATATCATATCTTGAACACTATCATTTCGAATTCTAAATTTTTGAAGATCTGAATAATTAATGAAATTTCACACACTTATTTTGTTTTTGAGTTTCTTCAAATTCATTTTGGAAACGCTTAAAATATTATACTCATTATAGTACACTGCTTCTTATCATTCATGATAATTTCATTGATTTTCTGATTGGCTTGAGTGATACTTCTTGTAATTATTGCTATATTCATGATCAGTATGGTTAAATTTTGGTTGTTTGAAATCATCTGAAATTCTTGATATTTTGAACTTCACACACCTCCTGAATTTGAAATTATCAACCTTGTGTGAATAATTCATTATATCTCAAAATTGACATTGATTCAAGTGATTTCAAATAAATTATTTTTAATTTTTTTTAATCATGAATACCTCTCAAACTTGATGTAAATATTCTGAGAAATTACTCTTGTACTTGTCTGTATTACTTGTGAAAAGTTCTTTGAAAATCCAGTCTTAAAACTCTCTGTTATATCATTATTGTTTGATTTGAATATCTGTTTGTTTAAAATCATTTGAAATTATTGATTTATTGAATCTCACACATATCTCGAATCAAAAATTTATAATTTGGTGTGATTGAATCATTAAATTCTAATATTTTCATATTCCTTCAAATGATTTAAAATAAACAATATTTTTAAATCTGGGATCATGAATCATCTTTTGTGACCATCTGAAACTTCTGTGAAACATTTTCTGACAAGTCTGATTCATGACTGATGTCTTGTGCTAATTTGATATTGTTTTTGAAAATATGTTGGAAATTGCTTGTTTATGATTTGATTGCTGCTCTGATACTGTTCTTCAAATAACTGTTTGTTCTTATCTGCTGCTCTAATAAATGTGCTAAATTTGTCTGGCTGGGTTTGTGTTTAAATGTCTTTGGTCTGAGATATCCATGATAGTCCATTAGGGTGTAATTAAATTCCTCGATAAAGGTGACTACAATTGGTATCAGCTTTTTCACTTATCTGTTTTTTGAATTATCACCGTATATAGATTCAATTTTTTTGTATAAATCTGTTTAATTTCCTCTCGTAATTGATTTTCAATTTTTAAAATTATTTATTAACTATTCATTCAGAAATTGAAATAAATATCCAAATTGAACTGTATTTATAATTCATCAAAATTATTAACAGATTTTGAAATTGTGATGAATTATGACTGCAGTATATTTCACAACAAGAGTAGATTTTATTTAAGTTTTCATGATGGTTGAACATTTATTATAATATCTTTGAATTGGGAATTCTTTCACGACCACCTCCTTTATTTATCATCTTTCTTCCATCCATAATAATTCTATATTAATGTGGAGAGTTTGATATTGTTTTTTTTTTTAAAAAAAATCATCTTGAATAAACAATGAAAATATTTGTGATGGAATTGTGGCTATGTTATTATTCAGAATTAGTGATAATTGAAAATTTTCAATAATCCCGGTACAGTCGAGCTTATTTCATAATATAATTAATTTAGAAATTTATTTCACAGACCATTTCTGTACCTACCACATTTCTATCATTCATATTGGTTGTATATACCGAGGAGTTTTTCTATTTAAAGCTGAAAATGATAACATATATAATTAATACATAAGTGTGTCTCTAATCTCATTTAAAAATCCAAGCTCTGGTTATGCATGGTTATGAGACAACTTATAATTTAAGTTGCGACTGACCTTATTTAAAAATCCAAGCTCTGGTTATGCGTGGTCAGTGTGCTCTTAAATAAAATAAAAGAAAAAGGAAATAATGTGCCATAAATTAAAATTAATATGAAATTCTCCTTGGTGTTTAAAAACCAGCATATCAATCCATCTTTCTAATCTGTGAAATGTGTTGAAATCTTATGACATATTATGATTTGTTGATTGATAGATATTGGGATTTAAGATTATTTGATTTTGTCACTTAAATTGAATTATTAATTATAGTCCAAAATCCATCACTGTTCTTGAACTTCATTATTATAAAATCTTTTGAAAATAATTGAAATTCATATTTATATAACTCTCCCCATTTTATATTAAATTCATCGTAAATCCGTCATTATCTACAATGTGAGATATGCCACCTGTTCTCAGAATATTATGATTTTTGTTTGACTGATTGAGATTTATAACTGTTCTTCCTCTTAATCAGATATTGTGTTTGTTAGTCATTCTTCATCTATATTTTAAATTCTGTATCCTTTTGATGATAACAAAAGGGGGAGAAGGGATTGAGATTTTGATTTATGAGTGAATGTTTTATAAATATTCTTAATTTTGAAAATCCATTAAATTTACATGTTTCTTCACTCATGCACAGTTATAGGGGGAGTTTCTGTTGTAGGGGGGGCTTTCAAATAGGGGAAGTTCAGCTCTTCACTCTCAAACACATTTATTATATTCAAAATCTTCATATCTGTTTGTCATCATCAAAAGGGGGAGATTGTTTTATATAACGGTGTTGTATACGCAATTATATGATTTTTGTTTGATGATAACAACCAAATATATATTATTTTAAATGTGTTTGTTATTGTACTATTATATCACATTACAGACAAGAATATAATATTTATATTTAAATAGATTACGACTGTACAGACATTCATATATTTATACAGTATTTTATTTAAATTAGATATTATATTTCAAACATTCAAACAATACAATTATTTACAACTCCACTATTTAAACACTTCACAGAATATTTACTTGTAAATAAACTGAATAAAATAGACAAGTTTGTTTGACAACAATAATATAATATTTTATTTCAAACAATTTTGTTTATTACAAACTTCAGTACAATTCATATATATATATATATATATATATACAGCTTCTCACTGCAACACTCATACATTCACTCAGTTTACATTTCAGTATATAGATATTTTTCATTGGCACATTCATACAGACTTTTATACTTTCACCAACACTGTCCCCTCTGCCTTCTGTCTTCTTTCTTCACAGCTTTCAATCCAGTCTCTTGCTCTTACCAGTCACATGAAACAGAAACACACAGTACACTACAATAGAAATAAAACTGAATACCTGTGTATATAAATTTTATTTTTAAAATTTTATTTGCCTCGGTTTTCTGGTGTGTTTCTCATCATTTTTCATGACTTGATCTGATTCATCTATGTCTAGGCAGACAGTTTGTATATGTACAGGGCATGAAATTTTCTGAATGGCTGCATATACACACGTGTATAAATATATACACGTGTGCACTGCCTCGTCAATCAGCGCGCAACTGAGGAGTAGCCGCGTGGACCAACTCAACTCAGTGCATATGAATATGGTCGAGAGCTCAAACAATTTTCAAAGCAAAACTCAAGTGTTAGCAAAATGGTCGAGCATGCATGAATACTTTCAAACCAGTCAAGAAGCATGGTGGTACAAGCATGGTACTACTCAGCATGTACAACATGGATAATGAAAGTGGTGCAAGTTCATTATGGACGAGGATGCTAGCCCAAATACAAGCATAAATGGAGAGATGAACAAGGAGCCAACATACATGCATGAATTAGTAAATAGGTGTGCACAGAAATATACAAAAATGTATTGGGGCATTTTACAATGGTTCAGCAGCATTAAATATGGTCGAAACAACAATAACAAACAAGACAGCATGCACAAGATAGTGCATAAATAGGAGAAATATGCACAGTGAGCAACAAGACATGGTGCAATACAATCTGGGGAGTTATCAAGCAGCATAAGCACATAAACAATTGGTGGTGAGTTCAACTACACAACATCATATACATGGTGATAGCATGTGCAAGCAGTGTACAAGCATGTGAACAAGTATATGATACATGGAGCAGCTATTCAACAAAGTGGTGAAACATGTTTTCAAGTCATCCTCATGTTCAAACAAGATTGTCCAGAACAACAAAGAAGATTAGATGTATACATGGAAGGCATAGCAGTTTTTAATACAAATGAATGAAGACAGTATAATGCATAGCATGTTCTCAAGAACAAGTGGAATAATGTCAGACCAGTCATGTAGTGAAATTGTGGCGGCAAAATGGATAGCAACTTAATCATGCACAAGGAAAGAAACAAATCAGAAAATATCAAGCTAAATGGGGAAAGTAGCAATGGCATTTTGAACCAGAAATTCAATCAAATCAGTTTCACAAATTATGTGGGCAACAAATCATTTCAAATGTGGAAAATCTTTTTAGTCCAGGCCATATTGTAAAATTCATTTGGATTTCTGGAAATCAATCAATAAATTACGCAGGGATCAAATTAAGCAAGAATATCAAAGCTAAGGAATTCAAACAAGGCAAGGAGAAACTGTTTGTTTCATTTTAGGAAGTCTCGGCAATTTAACAATCAATAATTCATCAATCAAGTAAGGGGCTGTAAGAAACTAATTTTTTGTTTCCAGATTTAAAATTATCATTCAAGTTTCACAATCACGTATTTCATCTAAGACCAAGTCAAGAAATCATTTCTTTTTCACGCAACCAAAAGAGGAAACACAGGCAAATCAAGGCCAAGTCCTATATGTGAAATCAGAGTGTGATTTAGGATTTATATAATCCTATTTAACACCAATTTCATCACTGGCATTAGAATTGAAAAACCCACAAAATCAATTCAAGCGTTTTCAAAAGAAGAAAATTCAGAAAGCTCACAGTTTTGATCGAACCAGAGAGCAATCCCAAATCAGACGAGCAAAGCCACAAACAATCGAGCATCAGAGAAGCCATTCAATCAATTCCAGAAAGCCATCGAAGTTGAAATCGATTTGGGGGGCGATTCCATTGAAACCCTAGAGAGTTGCCGCCATTTCTGTATTTCCTCAAAAGGAAAGTGAACGGGATCAAATGAACAAAAGGGTGGAACCAATTCAAAATGGGGCCGACTTATTTTTATGGGCTAAGCTTTCCTTTTAAAATTAAAAGGGGATGACCCCTTTTTATTTTAACTCCTAAAGGGTTTTTTGAGTTTGGTTTTAAATTTGAATTGTTTTATTTGCTTTGTAAAAATCATCTGAACAGTTTTCTAGGTCTATATAAACTAGAGTGAATCAGTCAGGGTATTGACTGTCAGTTTCAGAGTCTGTAAAATCTGGGTTACGGATTACAGGGTTGTAATTCAGGAAAATCTGATCGAGGGGATATCGACCAGTCTAGAGTTTTGACCATAGGGTTAGAATAGGAGCAGGGCTTGCAAGTGTACATGGTCTTGTATGCGGAATCTGTTCTATCACCTAGTAGAAACCTTAGAAATGCAGCATTAGGCAGGGTTTTGCCAAAGCTGGGTATATCTGTGTGTTATTTTCTGAATTTTTGTTTCTTCTATATTCTGTGATCTGTTTATTATTATATATATCTCGTTAGATTTTTAATTTGATTAAAAACTGTGATAAACCCTATTCACCCCCCCCCCCCCTCTAGGGTTATTCTAGATCCAACAGGGAAATCATATCCTGTCTTTAACTGGGTTAAAGAACCAATGTCACTTAAAACATGGTTCACTATAAACCCAAAATCACATTCCATTCCATCAGCCTTTAACCGTAAATTAGCAAGTGAATAATTCCCTAAGTATTAACCCCGAAGGCCGAAACCAACATTAGATCAATACCCAAGAAACCATTCAACTTAACTAATCTCCAGTTAGTTTCTGATTTTCTTAACTCCGTTGGGTCTAGGAACAGTATTATTAAAGATACCATTCACGACAACCAAAATCACATTCCATTAATGGTGGAATCTTCATGGAAAACAAATCGATATATAATCAATATAAACTTCCATATCCGACTAATAATATAAATGGAATAATGGCAATACCTTGTAAATTCCAGATACATTAGCAGTCTTCCTCCACAGAATTTCACTTCGATTATTACCGAATCGAATTCCATTCCATTCCAATTTATTTTATTAAATTGGAAAACTTTACTTTGGAAAATCTTCTTTAAATCTTATCAAAAGGATTTATAAATTCCAAATCCCATTTCAGTGTAAATCGGGTTAAAGAATGAATGTAGTTAAAACACTGTTCACAATAAACCCAATTCACATTCCATTAATTATCGGGTTAAAGAACAAGTGTTATTTAAAACACCGTTCACGATAAACCCAAAAATCAATTCAAATTCAATTCCAGTTAAATACCATTCAATTGGTATACTTCATTAAATATAAATAAAAAGATTTTATCTTTTTCTCAACTAGGTTTAAGAACAATGTTAATGAAGACACCACTCACGACAAATCCAAATCCCATTTGATATTAAATACAAGGCTCTGAATAGAAAATATATCGGCTTATATTCAATATCAAATTCTACGACCAACAAATATCGTATTGGAAATAACGATATAAATATATCTTTTAAATTTTCATAACAATATCTGTATAATCACAAAATCCAATATCGAAATATTCCAAAGACAATTTCGATTCAAATCCATTCTAATTCAATTATTGGAAATTCTCCTTTTAACAACATTTCAAATTCAATTTTTTTTTTAAAAAATAATTGAATTATAATTCTAGTTCAAAACTAGTTCATTTCGTTAAAAATCTATTTTTACCCTTTCAAATATAGGATTTTTCATCCCAACTCTTTCCAAATCATTTCTTATGATTTTACACTAGTTATTGATATTTTTAATAATTTTATCAAGCCCCGTACAGTCGATTTCCATCAACGGCCATCGAACTGCACTTACAGCGACCTTTTCCAAATTTGATTTGGACATAATTCCAAATCCAACCGTTAGATCTAGTTTCTCATATTCGTTAGAAAGCTCTTTTCGATATGAACCTAACTGTTTTAGTTTTAGGAAAATCGGACGGTCGGATCTCCCGTAATATCCATTCGAAGTCAATGGTCGAAATTCGCGAACTGCCGCAGCATGGCACGTTCTATTTAGGCCATTATATATATATATATATATATATATATATATATATATATATATATATTTCATCAATTTCCTTTTAAAACGTATTTTGTAAATCGTTTTAAATTCATTTTCAAAACGATTTCAACTTCATATTCATTTTCTAATCAAACTTGAATATTCCATATCATCGATATATAAATGATAGTATTTTCAAACCATTATATTTCGAAATCAATTCCTTTTTGATATTCATTATAAAAATGAATAAAATCGATATAAATATCGTTCGCGTCAAAATGGCGCATATCTAATCAACACGGCTTTATATATTTCAATAACTTCGTTATTCTATTCAACAAATGAATATTTTCTTCAACACATGAATATATATTTTATTCAACACATGAATATTTATTAATTCTCACTTACAATAAAAATGTGAACTTTATTGTATAAATAGTTCGTTCAACACATGAATTTTCTTTTATTCAACACATGAATATATATTTTATTCAACACATGAATTTTCTTTTATTCAACACATGAATATATATATTTTATTCAACATATGAATTTTCTTTTATTCAACACATGAATATTCTTTTTATTCAACACATGAATTTTCATTTATTCAACACATGAATATTCTTTTTATTCAACACATGAATTTTCATTTTATAATATTCTTTATTTTCCAAATTGGAATGAGGCCCAATCAGTTACCATATAATGTTAATTATATGGATTCCCTACAACACATGTATATAATAGCAACGATAAATAATCAAGCATCATCCAGAGTGCACCACACAACTGCATAAGCATTAAATATAAATAATCAACGCTTACACGGTCTGTCAACCAATCGATCAACAAATATCTAAATAATTGGGATTATTTTGCGCCAAATATCATGCGAACACCCGCGTGGGGTTTCAAATCAACAAACACATATTTTTAATTGTGCAGTTGGACGATGTGTAAAATTTATCGTCCCAATCAATATCAGTTAAATTGTTGTACATAAACAAACCGTCCGATTTGTTTATAATTATTTATTTTATATACATGTTAAAAATTATATTTTTAACTATAAAATATTTTATTCCATTCCGCATCACACAATCAACTTTCACAACTCATCAATTAAACAAACAAGTCATCCATAGTCTGTGGACGACGGGTGTCGGGTGCTACTAAGCATCGTCTGCATCCTCGTATATACTTCAAAATAGAAATTAAAATAAAAGTGAGGAGTTCTTACCGAGAAGCTAAACCAAACGCCACGACTCTTCTTATGTAGGAAATCTTCGTCGTGCTCGCCCTTTATCACTTTCGTCATGTTTCGAACGAGACCTGTTTCACGCTGTTAATAGTAAAAATCATTTTTTTATTGCTTCATCCCAATAAATAAAAATCATATTTTTATTTCTACTTCATATATTTTTACAACGCTTCTTCCTATATAAAAATAATATTTTTATATTTCTACTTCTTATATGAATATCGAATTTTTATTTCGTTATTCAAATAATAAAAATCATTTTTTATCTCTTCGCTATATATATATAAAAATCAGATTTTTACCTGTCCACACATGTAAAAATTGTATTTTTACTTCTCTACTGATATAAAAATCACAATTTTATTTTCTCTATGATATAAAAATCATATTTTTATGCTTGCTAAAATCTTGTTGTTTATATTTTTAAAAACAACATATATTTTTATCTACGAAAACCATGTATATTTTTATATTTTCAAAACAAATTCTGTTTTATATTTTCAAAAACTAAGTATATCAATATTTTCAAAATGAAGTATATTTATATTTTCGAAACGAAGTATATTTATATGAAATCAGATTTATATTTTTGAATAACGATAAAAAAAACTGCTTTTCAAACTAGGCTTTTTAATTTAAATAAAATCAGAAAACTCACTGCTTTGGGTTCAGAACATATACCCGACGTTGACCAAAAAATAGGGTCCCAGATTGCTGCCCCTACGACCATCGTGACGCTGATCCAAGCACCCCACATCGAAGACCTCGCCACGCTCCACCATCGCCCAGAAGTGGGCCTAGCTAAAACACCTCAGACGCACCGATTTTGAGGCAAAACGACGGAGTTTAGGGTGTGCAAATCGAGGGCAATCCACCACCATACTCGATCTGCTTTACATGGATTCGTAGCTGGAAGAAAGTGCTTCCATTTTGCCTTTGGAAGGAGCTTATTTCATTGAGTAGATTAAGAGAAAAATAAGCGAGAAATTTGGAGCTATCTTCCGCCGTGCGTTCAAGGGAGGGAGGCGCGATACAGTCATTGACCACGGGTTGAAACCAAATGAGGGTTTGACCAATAGAAAATAGGGTTATATGTATATATATAATATTATTTATTTCAGAAAAACGGAATTTTTGCACACAAACTCTAAATCAAACCCAATGCCTATCGTCTCTAGCGTAATACCCCCATTCTGAACGCAATGGGATATGTTGCGTAACCCATTTCGGCTGTTACGACCAGTTTCTCTTTAAATTAAAATATGAATCATTATATATTCAGTTTAAACGTACATTCCAATTTACTGGGGCTACATACTGACTCTAAAAATTTCAGAAAAATTATTTCTAGCTTCGTATTGACAATAGGGTCCTAACAAAACTAATTTCGTCAAATTCTGAGACCGTTTGAAAAATGGCCAATTTCTGGTCGATCGAAATTGACTAAAACTGTCAAAACACGTTTTACTTCGCCACGCTCACATATTGATTCAGAAAATTACGAATTTTGGAATCTAGCAATAACTTGACCTCCCAGAACCAACAAAAGTGGTTTCGTCGAAAACTGAGGTCATTTGCAAAATTTCCATTTTTAAAGGCCAAAAATCCTTAGCGACTATTCTGAAATTTCAGTTGGACATAGCTTTTTATTCCCACTATGAAATTTTGATTTTTCGGATTCATTGGAAAGATATTCTCATATAGATTCTAATATTTTTGGTTTTGCTAAAATCAGGTTTATTTTGAATCCTGTACATTCATTTGAAATTTGAAATCGAATTTTCAAACTACCACGCCATTTTCAATTCCTTTTATAAATAAAAATAAATATTTATATTCTAACGTCGATTCAAATAAATATATTCATTCTAATTCTATCCAAAATAAATTTTTCGTCGTCATTATTTAAAATAATTCATTTTAAATATTCGAAATTCATCAAAATTGCCAAAATAAATTTTTTAAATTTGTTCGGATTTCCGGGTTATTACAGTATGGAGCCCAGACATTTACATATGTGGATGTTGGATATTATTTGATGGATAGCGAGGTACTTCTGATTTGATTTGAGTCTCCAATGGCTCTTGATTGGTCGAAAACTGATAGGTGACGTACTGACCATTGTGATGGTTCGATAGAACCAACTAACGTACTATTTATGGTATTGCCAATCAGTGATGACTGACCGACCTTAGAGATCCAAGGGTTGCCCAGAGGCGTGATCCTGAGGTAATTGCTAGAGTGTCTCGAAATCGGTGAGGAAGATCCCTTGCCTCCTTTCATTGATGGAAATTCAATTTCCAATATACGACTTTCGATTTTAGTTGTAAACCTATATGGCGACATAGTAGGATGAGGTATTATGCCATCTATTATTGATATATTTATATTTGAAATTGATTTCTATACTTATAATAATAAAAGATAAATTTCGCGTACCAAGCATTTTGGCTATTGCAACGTAAAACTCTATCCTCTGGTTTGTGTTGCATTGTGTGATGGGACCTGAGTCTTATAATGGCTTCATTTTTCCTTTTTAGCATTGTGTTGTTTGTTTTATGGTATTCTTGGGAGAAAACCCATTCCATGTCATACGGCATGGTCCCTTGATCTAACAAACATTAAAACAAAGTTAATAACTCTTTTATTTCTCACATCAGTCCCATGACTGACTCAGAGTTTATTGTTTCCACCTAAACACTGGGTGCCTATATTTTTCACACGACCAGCTAATAGTTTTGGTTTTCGCAGATATTTCTTTTAACTGGATCTTGGATTACAGTTGGAGCTATATTCAGAATGCTTTGTATTCGTTTATTTCTTTCAGTTGTGGAAGTTGATGTTATCTGCTACACATTATGTTTATGTATTTAAATGTAATTTAAATCTCTGATATTTTTCCGCTGTATGTTATTCATTTGTACTCTGATATCTTGTACTCTGATGTAAATTGTTGTAATAGCAATGAAATATTCTTACGTTTGTGTTTTGATGCGTTGTATTCTCAAAACAGTCCGCCTTCTTGTTCGGTTTAGGCCGGCCGGGAAGTTTGGGTCGTCTCAGGTGGTATCAGAGCTTTGGTTTACAAATATCGAGGATAAGACACATTGGAACCGAATGAAAGAATTCATCAGAGAGGACTAGTAATATCCTATAATTATAACTTGTTAGAGAAAGGGTTAGTCATGTCCTAGAATGAGTTTGAAGAGTATTGTTTATATAAAAAAACGAATTTAGTTTTGAAAATTATATCTTATTATACATATTAAAGTATTTATTTGATTTTGAATTTGGACAATCGAATATAAGAAGATTTTGGATATACGCGTCATGAACGTATATTCGAAGTCTCAAATATACTGGATAGATATAGAATCACACTCTAGTCTCTCGGGGATGATTCTGATGATTGAGATCTCATCATCAGTATTTAGTTCGAGTTTCGAAAGTGGGATATCTATATATTTCCAATTAACAGGTGTGAGAACCAAAACTTAGTTAAAATTTATTGTTTGTGATTTGCATTAAAATAGATTCTTGAATATATATAACTTACATATATTTGAAAAGTTAATCAACTAATTGATTGTTGGTTGTGATGTACGATTATTAGTTTAACTAATAAAAATATTGAAATAATAAAACCAATACGAAAATGAAGGGTAATTTAAATACAATTGTATTTAATATTGAACTGAGTTAAAATTAGTTCGAAATTGTAACGACCTGCATTCTATGCATCGAAGGGTCATAGAATATTTATTTTTTTCACATATGAAGTCGTATGGTCATGTAACTTTGGGAGATGACTATAGGAGTCATTTCCCATGCTCATGAATTTTCCCGATTATTAAATGACCATTTTTCCCCTAGCTGATCTTGTTTTGGCCATAACTTTTGATTGGAAAGGAGTTTTGACCTAAAACCACTTCCCTTAGCTCTGGATGATGGTTTACCTTTCCGTAGAGTAGTCACATGTGAAAAACAGACTTACCGTTTGGGAGATATGGCTGAAACAAGGTTTGTAAGGCGAAAAACTGCTTAACCGGGACTAATTTGGGTGGTTAGTGAGTGGACCCATAACCAATTTCGGGATTAGGGATGTATCGGGGCTGATTAGGGTTAGAAAAAATTTCTTTCAGCTACCACTTTCATTCTTGGAACCCTAGTAATGGCCTTCAACATCTAAAACACCTCTAAACCACTATCTAATTGAAGATTAGGCTTAGCAACATCAAATTAAGGAGAGATAGCACCAAAGTAAGGTTAGAGCTGCTGTTATACATCAGTATTCGTGCCAAACATAGACTCATCTTAGATCTGAGTTTTATATGTGGCCAAGGCGAGTGATTAGTATTGTTTTGACACTAATTACAGTTAATTAGGGTGATTGGTGATAATTAGCGAATTTATACATTAATAAATTCTGGAAAAATATTTATAAACCCTGAAATATTGTTTTATACCTCTGTTATAAATTTGGGTGGATTTGGTTAAGTTTTGTTAATCCTATGATTAGTTTTGTCTAACCATGCTTAAGGGAAAATATGGTGTTTGATCCGGTTTAACCTATCAAATTGTTGTTTTGGTGTTTGTTGTCAGTTCTATATGTTGCTATGACTGTATGGTATGCTTTATGATTGATTAGAAAAGTTAGATTGATCGAGAACGCCGTCGTATGGCGTAAAACAGTCGCTGGAAAGAAGTGCAGGAAATTGGCTGAACCGGATCGGATCACCCCTCTCTCTCCACTACCCGACCTTGGCACGATGGCACGACCTGACTCGCTCACCTGGAGAAGCACCGAACCTCTTCCATGATCAGAGGATGGAGCCACGACCCGAGTCGATGCACCACGAGTGGATTTGAGGAACTCGCCCCGACCTAAGCGCTTGGGAAGGAGGACGGGATCAGAGGAGCTCATCACGACCCGACCACGACCCTGTTGGGTGACCACGACCCGACCCGAGGAGGATGGTGGAACTAGTTGAGGGCTCACGAACCAAAGAGGCACCACGACCTGAAGTACACCGATCCGAATGGAGGAACTCGACCCGAACCAGTATGGTGACTGCGGACTGAACCAGGAAGCTTGAACGCGAGATATGATCTATGAACTGAATGAAGACTGATCCGGAGGAGGAGACCAAAACCCGAGATGCAAAGGTAGTCCAGGTGGGAAGTTTGTACTCAGGATCCAGTTAGGAACCAACGAGTCGACTTCATGAGTTGGGCTTTGCTGCGGGACGCATGCTAAGGGGTTGTCGATGTCTATAACATTGGATCACTATGTGTAGGGAGTACCTGAACGGATTCAGGGCCACAGTGGCCTAGGTATGACTAAAGAGCTATAGACCAATGAAGTGGGGTCATTTGTAAAGATTTGGTCATGACTCCATGGAGTGAGCTTGGTAGTAGCAGTAGTTGTACAAGTCGAACTCTGTCACTACTTCGATGGGTCTAGTGATTGACAGTGGTGGACATCGTATGCTTTACGCATTGAGTGAGAGATGTGAGGATGGTTGCTTTGTTTGATTTGTTTTCCATCATTATGACATGCACACCCCCACCGCCCGTTATCTTTACATCATCTATTCAGTGGCACCTTAGAGTATTTTACGGTATGTAGTGCTAACTCTTTGCTTGCAGGTCCAGGTTCAGGTATGGTTTAGTATACATATTATTGTTCTGTTTAGCTGTTTATCGCTCATACCAGACTTTTTGTCTGACCCAGAGTTTTATGTCTCTTCTTATTACTCTGGGTGCTCTCACCAGCAGACTAGAGACAGGTTAGCTGGTGATGCACGAGTAGCGGTACCGGAGACGAGCAGGAGGCTTCCACGTATGATATATATAGATATTCTCCCCGTGTCGCTGCTGGTCACTACTTTGGGCATTAGTAGTGCACCCTCCCTTTCTTTTACTTTAGAGATAGTTTTAAAGTTGTAATAATAATGATGTGGAACATAAGCTGTATCTGGATTTTCCGCTGCTATGATGTTTAGTTTTCAGCTATTGCACTGTCTCGCCTATTTTATGTCAATTATGTTGTCATTATATTTTATCCCATGCGCTGTGAGACATTCTACAGGTTTATGATTAGTTCATTCTCTTCTTTCCTTTCTTTGGCGACCGTTCCATGCTAGTCGGTCATGTGTACAGTGCACTTTCGGAAGAAATGTCGGCTGGTGCGAGGCGGGCCGTCACACTTGGTATCAGAGCTCTAGGTTGCGTAGTTAACCTAGGGAAAGACACCAGGGAGGGATAATACGTATATGAGAGCGCGTATTTGTGATTATTTTGGTTTTCAAAAGCTATATATATATATACTATTAGTATAGCTAAGGATGAAGTCGCACTTCACTGGCACCACTATGGAGATGGTTAATCGTTTTCTCTTTATAGATTGAACGGTGAGCCAATACGCAAGGGGTACCGGTAGAGGAGCAAATAATGGGAATGCTGCTGATATGAGGACGATGTTTACTGACCTCATGAGAGAGATGCTTAGGGATGTGCAGAGGGCAGCTCCCAATGCTGGTAATGGTGGTGGTCCAATAGTGTAGGCGCCTAGGGCCGATTTCGCCAAGCTATGCAAGGATTACACTAGTCTTGGTGGGAAGCCGTTCCAAGGAACAGAATCGGCCATGGATGTTCAAGATTGGTTGGATAGCTAAAAGCGTATCTTCGAAGACTTGGGTATCGAGGATGCGATGAAAAGAAAGCTAGCGTCGCGTCAGTTGCAAGGACGGGCAATGAATTGGTGGAACGATATAAAGGCAGCTACTCCCGAGGATCAGATTACTTGGGATCAGTTTAAGGTTCGCTTTAGCGATAAGTTCATTCTAGCAGCTCAAAGGTCAGTGTTGTTTAAGAAATTCTTGGAACTCAAGCAGAATGGCAGAGCTGTCTCGGAGTATACTGCCGAATTCGACACTTTGTCGAAATATGGGTTATCACTAATAAATACTGCCAAGAAGAAGAACGAGAAGTTCATAACAGGCTTGGATGGATATTTGGGGGAAAATCTTATTAACCACATCGATGAGACATTTGAATCGGTTGTAGGGAAAGCATTGAGGTCAGAGAGTCTTTACCCTAAGTCGAAGACTGAGGTTGCATCTGCAGAGGGGCCAAAGCCGCAAGCAAGCGGTAGAGGCAAGACTGGTTCTCAGAATAAGAGGAAGAAGAACCAGAATAAGGATGGCCAGAAAAAGAATAAGAAAGATGTTGAGTGCTTCAGCTGTGGTAAGAAGGGCCATTATGCTAGTAATTGTCGGGCCAAGCCAGCGGATAGGAAGTGCTTCAACTGTGGCCAAGTGGGACATCACAAGGACAAGTGTCCGCAACCCCCCAAAGAAAAGCAGATGGTGAAAGCATATGCCCTTAATGCTGTTCCTTCTTCGTCGAATGCCCCAACTGCGGCGGAGAAGGGAAAGAATGTCGTTATTCAAGGTATGCTTTCTGTTTATGATGTTCCTGTTAGAGTTTTGTTTGATACCGGGGTTTCCAGTTCTTTCATATCTAGTGACCTGGTAGGTATGTTGGGATTGGAGCCCGAGATCGTCGATAGACCTTTAGTAGTGATGAACCCGATTGGTGGTTCGACTAACCTTAACATGATTTGTCGTAATGTGGTTTATCGAGTCATAGATGCATGTTTGTTTGTGATTGCTTTGTTTTGGGCTTTACTAGGTTTGGCGTTATTTTGGGAGTCGATTGGCTCCAAAGATATGGGGTAGTGGTAGGCTGTGAGGGATTTTTGGTGACATCTAGAGCGGATGATGGGCAGAGGATAGTGTTCGGTGGTCTACATAGTGATGGGGTAATGGCTAGTTTTCTAAATTCCCTCGACATCCTGCATGTGAGTTGTCAGGTTTGCCTATGGTTGGCTAGTATCCGGACGTCTTCGAGGAAGTGACCGGGCTTCCACCACACCGAGAGATTGAGTTCCGTATTGATTTAGTGAAAGATGCCGACCTATAGTGATGCCACTTCGTCGTATGACACCAAGGGAGCAGCGAGAGCTCGGGGTGCAAGTCAACGATCTTTTGAAGAAGCGATTTATCAGAAGGAGTGTTTCTGAATGGGGAGCACCAATTGTGTTTGCTACCAAGGCGGATGGTTCCCTTCATTTGTGTGTAGACTACCGCGAATTCAATAAAGTGACGAGGAAGAACAAGTATCCTCTACCGCAGATAGATGATTTGTTTGATCAGTTGAGTGGCGCGAGAGTATTATCTCAGTTGGATCTCGCGATAGGTTTTCATCAGCTTAGAGTGGAAGCTGAGAGTATAGCTAAAACGGCATTTCGGACGCCGTCTGGATTTTATGAGTGGTTGGTCATGCCATTCGGGCTGACCAATGCCCCAACAAATTTTGTGGATCTTATGAATAGGGTATTTAGAGATCAGTTGAATAAGTTTGTCCTTATGTTCGTGGATGATATTTGGTCTACTCGAGGACAGAGGAAGAACACAAGGAACATTTAAGAATAGTGATGGAGGTGTTGAGAAAACACCAATTGAAAGCAAAGTTTTCTAAGTGTCACTTCTGGAGAAGGGAAGTGAGATTCTTGGGCCATGTTGTTTTAGAGAATGGTATTGTCATGGATCCTGCAAAGGTGGCTATGGTACAAGATTGGTCTATGCCCTAGAATGCAACAGACATACAAAGTTTCTTGGGATTAGCTGGATATTATCGTAAGTTTATCCAAGGCTTTCCAAGATAGCAGCATCATTGACTCAGTTGACCAAGAAGAATCAAGCTTTTGTCTGGGACGAAAAGTGCGAGAATGCATTCAAGAGTCTAAAGGAAAAGTTGACATGTGCACCAGTATTAGTCATTCCTAAGGGGAATGAAGAGATGACGGTATATACGGATGCATGTGGTACCAGACTAGGTGTTGTACTTATGCAAGGAGGTAGGGTTGTAGCTTATGCAAGTCGGCAACTGAAACCGCATGAGAAAAGATACCCTACCCATGATTTGGAATTGGCAGCGATCGTGTTTGCACTGAAGATGTGGTGACATTATCTCTTGGGAGAAAGATTCGAGTTGTTTACCAATCATAAATCGTTAAAGTATCTTTTCTCTCAAAAGGATCTAAATCTCCAACAACAAAGATGGTTAGAATTCTTAGCTTCCTATGATTTCGACATCGCATATACGCCAGGAAAGGGCAATGCGGTGGCTGATGCATTGAGTTGAAGACATGCCAGTTTAGGGGCTATGTTTCTAGAATGGAAGCAACTGGAGTACATCGCTGGGTATGATTTCAGACCAAAGTTCGAATTGGATCCAAAAATGTTAGCAAGTTTGATGATCAGACCCACTTTGATGGAGCGGATTGGTTCCAGTCAGAGTAACGATCCTATCCTATTGGAAATCATCTCAAAGTTAGAGATGAGAATCGACGAAGAGATGAACAACTATGGGCTTGATCGAGATGGATGGCTTATGAAGAATGGAAGACTAGTTGTACCCAGTGTCAATGGATTAAGAGATGAAGTGCTTAGAGAATGTCATCACTCAAAACTGAATATACACCCCGGTGGTAACAAGATGTACAAGACATGGAGCGGACCTACTACTGGGAAGGGATGAAAAGAGACGTTGGGAAGTTTATATCCAAATGCATGTATTGCCAAGCTAGTTAAAGCTGAGCAAAAGAAGCCTAGTGGTTTTTTGCAACCGTTAGAAATTCCAGAATGGAAATAGGAACGAGTCTCAATGGATTTTATTGATGGGTTACCAAGAACTAGGTCGGGCCATGATAGCATTTGGGTGATTGTGGACTGATTGACTAAGAGTGCAAGGTTTATACCTGTCAAGTCAAACAGGACAACAGCTAAGTTAGCTGAACTATATGTAAAGTAGGTATTGAGATTTCATGGATACCCAAAGGCATTGTGAGTGACTGAGATCCGTTGTTCACTAGTGGATTTTGGAAGAGCTTACAAGATGCGTTAGGATCATAACTACATCTCAGTACTGCGTATCATCCTCAAACCGATGGTCAAACAGAGAGGGTGAATCGTATATTAGAGGATCTCTTGAGAGCTTTCATATTAGACTTTGGTGGGTCATGGGATGACCATCTACACCTAGTAGAGTTTGCATATAATAATAGTTATCAATCCAGTATTGGTATGGCTCCATTTGAAGCTTTGTACGGAAGCCCGTGCAACTCACCGTCATGTTAGTTAGAGACGGGTGAGAAATATGTGCTTGGACCAGAAGTAATAAGAGAAACATCAGATAAGATTAAGGTTATCGAACATCGAATGAAGGTTGCCCAGGATAGGAAGAAGAGTTATGCCGATAAGAGGAGAAGAGATTTAAAGTTGTACATTGGCGACTTGGTGTTTATCAAGATTTCTCCGTTGAAGAGCGTGATACGATTTGGCAAGAGAGGCAAGTTAGCACCAAGATTTGTTGGTCCATTCCCGGTTCTGGAGAAAATTGGGAATTTGGCATACAAAGTTGAATTACCAGACAAGATGGCAGGAGTTCACAACGTGTTTCATGTTTCCCAGTTAAGGAAGTTCGTACACGACCCAGATGTGACTATTTCACCTGATCAGTTGAATGATATCGAAGTTGAACCCGAGGCGGTTGGGAACCGCAGGCCTATGCGTATTGTTGGGAATGATACGAAGCAGGTTCGAAGGAAGGCGGTGAAATTAGTCAATGTTCAGTGGGGGCGAGAATGAGAATGACTGTACTTGGTAGACAAAGGAGAGCATTAGGAAAACGTATCCAGAACACTTCGCCTGGTAAGATTACAGTTTCAATTTAGTCTTTCAGCATGCTAGGATAGGTTTGTTTTGTTTGTTTTGCATGTTTGATTGTTGTATATGGATGGTAGGCATGCAGGATCCTTTGTATGTTTCGGGTTAACGAATTTCGAGGACGAAATTTCTTAAGGGGGGAGAGTGTAACGACCCGCATTCTACGCATCGAAGGATCGTAGAATATTTATTTCTTTCACATACGAAGTCATATGGTCATGTAACTTTGGGAGATGACTATTGGAGTCATTTCCCATGCTCATGATTTTTCCCGATTTTTAAATGACCGTTTTGCCCCAAGCTGATCTTGATTTGGCCATAACTTTTGATTGGAAAGGTGTTTTGACCTGAAAGCACTTCCATTGGCTCCGGATGATGGTTTATCTTTCCGTACAGTGGTCACATGTGAAAAACAGACTTACCGTTTGGGAGATATGGCTGAAACAAGTTTTGTAAGGCGAAAAACTGCTTAACCGTGCCTAATTTGGGTGGTTAGCGAGTGGACCCATAACCCATTTCGGGATTAGGGATGTATAGGGGCTGATTAGGGTTAGAAAACATTTCTTTCAGCCGCTACTTTCATTCTTGGAACCCTAGTAATGGCCTCCAACATCTAAAACACCTCTAAACCACTTTCTAATTGAAGATTAGGCCTAGCAGCATCAAATTAAGGAGACATAGCACCAAAGCAAGGTTAGAGCTGCTGTTAGACATCAGTATTCGTGCCAAACAGAGATTCATTTCAGATCTGAGTTTTATTTGTGGCCAAGGTGAGTGATTAGCATTGTTTTGACACTAATTACAGTTAATTAGGGTGATTAGTGATAATTAGCGAATTTATACATTAATAAATTTTGGAAAAATATTTATAAACCCTGAAATACTGTTTTATACCTCTGTTAGAAATTTGGGTTGATTTGGTTAAATTTTGTTAATCCTATGATTAGTTTTGCCTAACCATGCTTGAGGGAAAATATGGTGTTTGATCCGTTTTAACCTATCAAATTGTTGTTTTGGTGTTTGTGGTCAGTTCTGTATGTTGCTATAACTGTATGGTATGCTTTACGATTTATTAGAAAAGGTAGATTGGTCAAGAACATCGTCGTATGGCGTAAAACAGTCGTTGGAAAGAAGTGCAGGAAATTGGCTGAATCGGATCAGATCACCCCTCTCTCTCCACAACCCGATCTTGGCACAATGGCACGACCTGACTCGCTCACCTGGAGAAGCACCGAACCTCTTCCACGATCCGGGGATGGAGCCACAACCGAGCCGATTCGCCACGAGTGGATTTGAGGAACTCGACCTGAAGCGCTTGGGAAGGAGGACGGGATCGGAGGAGCTCATCACGACCCGACCACGACCCTGTTGGGTGACCACGACGCGACCCGAGGAGGATGGTGGAACTAGTTGAGGGCTCACGAACCAAAGAGGCACCACAACCTGAAGTACACCGATCCGAATGGAGGAACTCGACCCGAACCAGTATGGTGACTGCGGACTGAACCAGGAAGCTTGAACGCGAGATATGAGCTATGAACTGAATAAAGACCAATCCGGAGGAGGAGACCAAAACCCGAGATGCAAAGGTAGTCCAAGTGGGAAGTTTGTACTCAGGATCCAGTTGGGAACCAACGAGTCGACTTCATGAGTTGGGCTTTGCTGCAGGACGCGTGCTAAGGCTTTATCGATGTCTATAACTTTTGATCACTATGTGTAGGGAGTACGTGAACGGATTCAGGGCCATAGTGGCCTAGGTACGACTAAAGAGATATAAGCCAATGAAGTGGGGTCATTTGTAAAGATATGTTCATGACTCCATGGGGTGAGCTTGGTAGTAGAAGTAGTTTTACAAGTCGAACTTCGTCACTACTTTGATGGGTCTAGTGATCAACAGTGGTGGACATTGTTTGCTTTACGCACTGAGTGAGAGATGTGAGGATGGTTGCTTTGTTTGATTTGTTTGCCATCAATATGACATGCACACCCCCACCGCCCGTTATCTTTACACCATCTATTCAGTGGCACCTTAGAGTATTGTACAGTATGCAGTGCTAACTCTTTGCTTGCATGTCCAGGTTCAGGTATGGTTTATTATACCTATAATGTTCTGTTTAGCTGCTTATCGCTCATACCAGACTTTTTGTCTGACCCATAGTTTTATGTCTCTTCTTATTACTCTGGGTGCTCTCACCAGCAGACTAGAGATAGGTTAGCTGGTGATGCATGAGTAGCGGTACCGAAGACGAGCTGGAGGCTTCCACATATGATATATATAGATATTCTCCCTGTGTCACTGCTGATCACTACTTTGGGCATTAGTAGTGCACCCTCCCTTTCTTTTACTGTAGAGACAGTTTTAAAGTTGTAATAATAATGATGTGGAACATAAGCTGTATCTGGATTTTCCGCTGCTGTTTAGTTTTCAGCTTATGCACCGTCTCGCCTGTTTTATGTCAAGTATGTTGTCATTATATTTTATCCCATGCACTGTGAGACATTCTACAGGTTTTTTATTAGTTCATTCTCTTATTTCCTTTCTTTGGCGACCGTTCCATGCTAGTCGAGCATGTGTACAGCGCGCTTTCGGAAGAAATGCCGGTTGGTGCGGGGCGGGCCGTCACAGAATTTGATTTATGTACATGGATATATACATATATTTGTTAAGCAAGTTATGGATTTACTATTGATTAGAGAATTAAATTGCATGCCCGACAAACAGGTGCACCTTAATGAGTTGGTTGCGCAATTTTATTAATATATTAAACTACTGTGAATGATATGAATGCGCTGTGATGGTTGTTCCATGTGAAATTTGAACATACGCCATAGGATAGTAACAAATAAATTATGGATCACATCGCATAACATACAACTGAAGATAGCATAGCGCAGCATATTCCATATAAGCATTTGGTGCTTATAATACAAGGTTTGGATTACCATACGAGCGAGATGCTTGTATGGCGAGGACTGAATTACAGGCTGAACAGAAGACTGATTATGGACATAATAACCTATAACGGAAATCTGCAGGATTTAATAACAAACCCAACACAGGTCTTGAGATGACAAAACTGTACACATTTCTCTTGTTTTAAATACGGCACATGTTTTCTGACTAATTCCCATCACTGGGTCAAGGAATGATTTTTTTTTCACATCTCCCTTGAGCATATAACTCACATTTGATTTGTATGAGATATATTGATTTATTGGGTGCATAATACGCCCAAGTGAATTTTATCAGACCATCCCGTACAAAGGAGGTTTTGGCGAAATTTTTCAGAAATTTAGGGTGTTAGCCAAATTTTAGAGAAATTTGAAAGTTATTAGAAACCTAAAAGTTGAAGAACTGAAGCCAGAATGAAAGTTGAGTTAGTTAGTTAAACAACTTTCAGCTCTGTTCTTTTTCGCGAACGAAAAAGCTTTAAGTGCGGGAGGTTGTAACAACCCGTATTTCCAGAACCGATTTAAAAATGATTTTTAGTTGATTTTGATAGAAATAAAATATTTTATATGATTTATTTTGAGAATAAACGAATTAAAATTTAATTAATTTGAAGTTAGGACATATAAATTTATATTTATTATAAAACGAGCTTAACATTGCGTAGTAGTTTGAAAATTCGATTTTAAATTTTAACTGAATGTATAGAATTCAAAATAAGTCGAATTACAATAAAACAAGAAATGTTAGAATCTGTTTAGTTATATCTTTCTAATGAATGTGAAAAACTAAGATATTACTTTATAAGTTGTAAGTTATGCCCAGTTTAAAATTTAAAATAATCGCTATAGATGTTTTTTTATATATTATATATAGCCCTTGAAAATAGCCATTTTGCAAACGACCTCCATTTTCAAGGAAACCACTTTTTTTGGATCCGAAATGTCAAATTATTGTCAGGTTTAAAATTTCAAGTCAACTAGAGTTAATATGTTAGCGTGGTAAATTTAAACGCGTATTGAATTTTAGTTTAAATTTAATAAGCTAGAATAAAGGCCATTTTTCAAACCATCTCCAAATTCGACGAAATTATTTTTTTAGGATCGTATCATCAAAACACAACTAGATTTCAATTTTCGTAATTTTTGGAGTCAGTATGTGGCCGTGGTAAATTAAAATGTACGTTCAAATTCGATATTAAACGTTATATTTATTTATATTTTAATTTTGATGAAAATTGATCGAAACAGTCAAATTGGCATACGAAACATATCTCATTGTGTCCGGAATGGGGGTATTTGTCTAAGGTGACTATTGTTGGGATTCGTTTGGAGTTCGAAGGTTAAACAAGTAATATTAGAATTAAATAGTATTATAAAAGGGGTATAAATATCCTTAAAAATCTAAAACCCTAGTTCCTTTCATTATTGCCGCCGCCAGCAGAAATGAATGGCCACCGCTACTCCGGATTTCTTCCCTAATCCTTGCACAATTCGATCACTAAATTTATAAACTTATTACACGAAAAAGGCAGAGATTTCAATGACCTTTAAATTTATACGAAGCGATGAATTTTCATTAACTAATTTGAGAGATCCTGGGGTTCAAAGTCAGCGAGTTCGTGGTGGTTTCTGACCTAGGAGGGGCGTTTGAATCAACCAACGTGGCCGGTGTTGAATGATCTTGGCACGACGCTTCTCGTGGTGGGTGACGATCTCGGTTTGGTCAACCCTAGGGCAGTGCGATTTTAGATTCGGGGAGGAAGCTTTGTGCGGTGCGTTGTCTGGAGATACATGGTGAAGAGTAAACAACGAAGAAAGGATTTACTTAATGTAATTAAGCTATTAATTATATTAATTAATTTTAATAATGTAATTAATGTATTAAATATCATATCTTTTTCATATGAGATCGGAATTGAACGATTTCAGTTGCGTTGCACTCATGACAACGAACACTACAACATGGAACTAACTGGAATGGAAATGAAGCAAGTTGAATTTTTGAGCTAAATTAAATGTCTGTTTAATTTACTTTGAAAATAAAATCTTTAATTAAAGATTGACGGGGTGGAAATCAAAGTGAGAACTCTCTCACTCAATTTATTTGTATAGTTATTTATTTTTATAACTGCATATGTATTTATTGTCTATGATTGCAATGTTTGTTTGGTGGTTGATGATTGTTTACAGTTTTAATGTTATCATTATTAAACTGTGATTATAATTGTTTATAAATAATAAATAAATTCACATGGACTGTGATTAAACCCCATATGGGTATTGGGACAATAATGTTACACATTGCCAAGTGTACAGTAAATTATTATTATTATTTATGGTTGAAAACCCCACATGGGTCTGGAGATGATAGTTAATTCACATCTCCCTTGGATACATATTATATGTCATCCGATTGATTGACAGACTGGTATAAGCGTTATTTAATTATTTAATGCTTGTAAGTTGTATATTGCACTGTGGATGTGAATTGGTCGTTTAATAGTTGTTTATCACTATTTTTGAATACATGCGATGTACGGAATCCATATAAACAAAATTATATGGTAATTGATTGAGTGTTATTTCAGTTCAGAAATAATGAATATTTTAAATATAATATTCAGAGAAGAATAAGAATTTGATTCTGATGTCCGATTTTGGATGGACACGAAAATATTGAAGTATGGAAGCCGAGTTAAGTATATACGCCATTTTAACTTGAACAGATTTGTTTATCGATTTTATTCATTTTATAATGAATATTGAAAAGATTTGATTTCAAAATCAGATATTCTAAAATTATTATTATTTTTGATATTATAATAATATAGATTATTCAATTTTGATTAAAAATTGAAATGTAAGTTGGAATCTTTTTTTAAAACGAATTTATAAATGATTTATAAATTATGTTTTACAAAGGAAATTGATGAAATATATTATATATATTTAAATGGCCTGAATAGAACGTATTGTGCAGCGGCCATTCGCGAATTTCGACCATTGATTTTGAATGGACGTAATGGGAGATCCAACCATCAGAGTCTCCTGAAAAAGGAACTGTTGGTTTCTTATCGAAAAGAGCTTTCAAATGATAACAAGATATTTGAAATCTAATGGTTAGATTTTGAGAAATGTTTGATTCAAATTTGAATAAAAACGGCATCAACGTAGCTAAATGACCTGAAACACCATTTAACTGAAAGATGATATTTTTAAAGGAATAAAAATAAGAAAAAATTATGTAAAATCATAATAAATGATTTGAAATGAATTTGGATGAAATATTCCAAGTTTGTACAGATAAATTATAATTTTTCCGAATAAGTTGTTTATTAACTTAAGTAAAGAACTAAAAGAAATTCTATGGTTTTAATATAACCAGAATTTTCAAACATATGAATTAGAAAGGATTTAAATGGAAATAATCTTCGAAATATTTTGATATTGGATTCCATGATTATACAGATATTGTTGAGTAATTTGAAAGATATAGATATCATTATTCCTAATACGATATTTGTTGGTCTCATGATTTGATATTGAATATAAGTAGATATGACTTCTATTCAAAGCCTTGTATTTAATATCAAACAGGATTTTGGGTTTGTCGTGAGTGGTGCCTTAAATAACACTGTTCTTAAAACCAGTTGAGAAAGGAATAAATCTTTTCATTAAGATTTAATGAAGTTTTCCAATTAATAAATATAATTAGAATTAAATGGAAGTTGATTTTGGGTTCATTGTGAACTGTGTTTTAAATAACATTAGTTCTTAAAACTAATTAACAGTGAAGTTATGATTTGGAATTTATAAATCTTTTAACCAAGATTTAATCGAATTTTCCAAAGTAAAGTTTTCTAATTTAATATATTAAATTGGAATTCAGTGGAATTCGATTTACTAATAATTGAGATAAGCTTCTGTGAAGGAAGACCGTTACTATTTATGGAATTTAAAAGGATTTGTTGTTATTCCATTTATAGTATTAGTCTGATATGGAAATTTATATCAATTATATACTAATCAGATTTCCGTGAAGATTCCATTTTGATGGACGAGGATTTTGGGTTTATTGTGAACGATGTTTTTACATGACATTTGTTCTTTAACCTAAGTAAAGTCAAGATCGATTTTCAAGGGTTGAATAATCATTAAATAATGATTTTTGAGATTAAAACTAAGTTTGAGTTTTAGTGAATCATTAGTTAGATTGGAATGGGAATAAGGTAATTAAATTTACCGAATTTGAGAAATGTTCGAGAATGGGGTACCACCACTTTTACTCCATGTGATGGTTAAGTCTTCAATTAGATTCAAAACGTTGAATGGTAATTGAATTTACTAGTAACACAATGGGTGTTAGATATGAAGTACTACCAGTTCTGTTCCATGGGATGAATAAGTTGTGATTGGATAATAAAATAAATGATTACTTCGGTAAGGCTCAATAATTCCAACTTGTTTGATAAAACTTAATTTGGTTTAATCAAAATCTTTCGCAATGGTTTTTTAAGAAAGGTTGAAACCAGAGGCTTAAATGAATTATATCTTTGATAAGATTTATGGGGATGATTCCCAATGTAATGGATATTTGAATAAAAAAATATTCTGGATTGGAATGAGGCATATGATGTGTTTTTATAGCACTTGATTATAAGATACGCGAGTTATTCGGAAAGACCGGGTCTAACCCATTCTGAATAACTGATACGACGATTTAAAGTCGACGATGAAGACAGTAGTTGAAGACTGGAGATCTTCACATCGAATGGATGATTATTGATGTCTTGATTGGGTTGTACACCCAAGACGAGGTAATAAGTGGTGATCGTCTAGACGTAGTTGGAGATCGATCGGATATGCGAGGGCCTCTCTCCTGTATTGGACATATGGGACGAGGAATAAGGTGCCTCCGGTTTCGTTTAGACCCCAAACGGACTTGCAAATGGATTGCATGTCCGACAATGTGGCATGCTGAGTTGCATGGATCAAGGCTTTTCTTGAAAAGCAAAGCCTTGTGGTTGATGATCAAAGCACAGCTTTAAGTAGCGCGGCTTTGTGTAGCGTTAAATCGCGAACCTCACACCCTGGTGTGAACCAAAAATGGGATAGTGACTGCAGAGAAACGGACATACGTTAGCTTCTAGCTAGTAGTGATGTCATGGTATGGAGCCTAGACATTTACTTATGTGGATGTTGGATATTATTTGATGGATAGCGAGGTACTTCGGATTTTATTTGAGTCTCCAATGGCTCTTGATTGGTCGAAAATTGACAAACTCCGTACTGACCATTGTGATGATTCGATAGAACCGGCTAACGTATTGTTTATGGTTTTGCCCATCAGTGATGACTGACCGGCCTTGAAGATCCAAGGGTTTACCAGAGGAGTGATCCTGAGGCAATTGCTAGAGTGTATCGAAATCAGTGAGGAAGATCCCTTGCCTGGGTTCATAGATGGAAATCCAATTTCCAATACGCGACTTTTGATTTTAGTTGTAAACCTATATGGCGACATAGTAGGATGGAGTATGTAACACCCCACGTCCGTTAGTGTCACTCACAAAAGGGAATGCACTAAGTTCTGTGGAGCATTTAGGGTAAAAGATGCAGATAAATTACAAGGCAGACAGAAATTAAACAGCGGAAAATAAAACTTTGCTTTATTGATAAAATAGTTTGTACAAAGATTTCTTTACAATATCAGAGTGTCATCTGTCTTACAAAATAAAGAAGCATAAAAATACATTTATATTCCCCAATGTAGCAAGAACCAGCCATAGCATCTGAAAAGAGAATCCAAGAAAAACTTCGACAAATCTTCAAGTTGGGAAAGAGTGATAGTCCGACTTAACCTGAGCTTTACTATTCCCTCCTTTACTACCGGGGGGGAACGGAAGAAAAGAAGACGAAAGAAAAACAGAGTCAAACATAAAGCCTGAGTAAGTTCAGTAACTTCTAGCATGTGAACATGGAAAAACAAAACGACATGAATTAACTGAATACAAGATTACACCATGACGATAGGGTCAACAAGATTAGACAAGATAATCACAAGATATTCTAAGATAAGATAAACTGGATATGCTCTAATACTTTCGCCGCTTCGCTATTACCTTTATACTGGTTTCTATATATCTGCACCGCCTATCTAGTGTCCCAACAAGTAACGATAACGTGATCCCAATCCCTGTATTTTCCATTGTCTTCCGGCATACATTAATTATTTATTACCTAGATCAAATCTAGGGTTTTCTATCAAGTGCTTTCTAGATTTAACTAGAGTTTATGCTATTTGCTGAACGCTTCTTGGATTCGGGATTTATGCCACCTAGTCCAACTAGGGATTATGCTACCTGTCGAATGATGCCCCTAAGTCTAGGACACACTACCTAGAGTGGTATATGTTCCTATACTTCCCCACGCATGTATCGCGAATCGTTATCGCTTGTCTAGATGCACATGTCCTGTAATGTGCGGTCCGAGTCCTGTGACAGGGCAAATCAAGTAATACAGAACTCGATCGGGAGCTTTCAAATATCTGCCGATGCAGATGCTAAGGTCTGTTTTTATTCCAGTGGCTATAGTCCCATTTGACCCCTCCTTCAACTAATGAAAGGCACACCTTGTAAAATGAGAACTATACGCCGGCCCCCGGTGCCCCTCTATCCTATGGCAATCCTCACCCATAAATAGATAGCAAGTATATGGTCTTTTGGAGTTCTCCGCCTTTTCGCTTCACGTATCTCGATTGACTCAAGATGGATGGTAGACGACGAGTTGCTATCACAGGGCTACCGTTTTCTCGCCGAATCACGCCGGTCCATCCTGGTCTTTAGGTTGCCATGTATTGCAACCAAGGCATACCCCTGGTTCTTCTACGCAGACCTTAACCTCTGTGAGCCCAGGAGGATCATCTGCAGCCTCACAGAGGGATACCAAGAGTACCCTCACGTCCCCTCGAAGCCTCGGGCTTCGTAACCCAATTCGTTGGAGCCTTCTTTCTACTCAAACGGACATTCGCTCCTTCCCATGTTATACTAAGAATTACTACTTAGTTTCACTAACTAAGATTTACCACTTAGTTTCTAGAATCGTTGTTTTCTTAACTAAGGTTTACTACTTAGTTCCCTTTCCCGTCAATTTGGATTGGTTAAGTGTCATTAGTCAATTCAAGCCGACTTAACCCTCTTCATTTATCCTGTCAAACTGGTTAAGTGTTATCAGTAATTCATGTTGACTTAACCCCACCACAAACCAAGTTATATTGGTTAAGTATTTCTTATTACTTAACCCTACCCATTCACCCTGTATTGGTTCAGTGTTCCTTTTTAACTTAACCTTGCCCGTCTGTTTTAACTAACATGTTATTAACGGTTAAGTATTATCCCTTCATGTTTTAGACTTAACCCTATTCCTTTATCACAATCTGATGGTTAAGTGTTCAAGTTTACTTAACCCTACGGTTTAGCCCAGCTAACATATAAAATTGGCTAAGTGTATTAAATCTTACTTAACCCCAACCTCTAGTCTAGTTAACATGTTAATTTGGCTAAGTGTATTAACTTTACTTAACCCCACTTTCTAGACTAGTTAACATGTTAATTTGGCTAAGTGTTTTCTTAGTTACTTAACCTCTACAAATCTTGTCTTGTTACCATGAGTTTGGTTAAGTGTCCCTATGGACTTAGCCCTCCGTTCTAGCTTAACTGTGCTAAGTTGGTTAAGTGTTCCTATGGACTTAACCCTCCCATTCTAGCTTAACTGTATGAACCTAACCCCACCTACCAGTCTTGTTATCATGTTGAGTTGGTTAAGTGTCTTAATTAACTTAACCCTAGCATTCTTGTTCTAGCTTTAACTAAATAAATTAAAGCCGCTACCACTCACATTAGACAGATATTGTTCCGATTACCGGATGTGCTGGTTGGTTCCGGGCAGGTTTACATCGCAACTCAGTCTAACCTCGGGTTAGGCATATTCGTGTTTTCTAAGTTCAAAAGGGTTTTGGTTAATTTTCAAATCAGGTTTTGAAAGTAACCATCCAGTCCGTTGGATCAGTTAGGGATAGCCAGGGAGAGCAGGAAACTTGTATTTTCCAAACCAAAGCCTAGACACTATCCTCTCTTTCACCCTATAACTTTCTAGTGTGTTATTAAAAAAATGTCGTTAATAAACCTTTAATTTGTCTAAATTTACATTTCCTCATTTAGGCGAAATTCTATAAGTAAATTATTCCTAATTTACTTATTTCCTAATTACACTTTTAATGTAAACTGTCAACATTTATTCTTATGGCCCATTTTCCCCTTTATATCATATTTATGCCTTTTGGTATATAAACTGTACCAATTAAGTGTCACTAACCATGATTTTGCTAAACCTGACGGTTATTCCCAATTATGGCCAGTTTCAAATTTATACCAATATACTTATTACGCCAAATTAGCTAATCCAATCCTGATTTAACATTCTAATTACAGTTCACGTCAAACTAGACTTATTTATTCTAGTTCACAACTCATGTAAATGCTAGATTTACAAGTCAATACTAGATTCAAATTACACATCCTATAATTCATGTTAAATTTATCCAATTTGTATTTCTATGAACATGCCATAATTCATATTCCCAATTTATGCCAAATTCCAAGTTTATAACTACGTTTTTAGTACATTTCACATTATGCCCAAATCGTATTCCCACCGTTCGTATAATTGCGATTCAATCTAGATTATGGATAAATCTAGACTCGTAGAAAATTGGGAATGAACCAAAGATGCTATGAAAAAGGATGGACATAATAACTGGCATAAAAGGTTTAAATAACGATATAGGTTCAAGAACATGGGTAGACCTAACTTAATAGGTAGATTCCCAAGGTCTAAAACCAAGGATAGACAAAATAGAGACGCAGGTTCAAGAACATGGGTAGACCTAACTTAATAGGTAAATTCCCATGGTCTAAAACCAAAGAAAACCAAGGACAGGCAGAATAAATAATCGAGTTTAGACCCAATCTCATAATCACAGAACTTAAGCAGCACTTTCCTAGTCATGAATCATAGGTGTTTAATCACAGATGTCCTTGTTATGTCATAGGCAATAGTTTATGTTTTCTAATCAAGGGCATAGGTTTAGTCAAGGAAATAATCCTCATAGTGACAGTCACAGTCATAGCAATGTTCGTAGTCATAGGCAATGTCCATAGTCATAGGCAATTTTCATAGTCATAGGCAATGTTCATAGTCATAGGCAATGTTCATAGTCATAGGCAATGCCTAATTGGTCATCGAATCATAACAGTTCTTAATTAGGTCCAAAGATATAGGCACAGGTTCGAATAGAAAGATTTGGCATATTCTTTTATTCCTTTAATTTCATGTCACGAACAGAGAGAAACGTTCAAATCTAAAAATAACTGACTTACAAAGATTAGAATAGAAAGAAAGATGGCGTTGCTATGATTCGTGCGACGTTAGCCTTTGATCCTTATCTTGAAGCTTTAATCTTGATTTGAATCTCTTCTGAACAATTTGAGCAGCATAACCTTGTCTTGGATTTTCGTAGTATTTTCTTATATTTATTTATTTATATATATTTTCTCAGAGGCAGCATAAGGATAGAAAAGAATTGTGAATAGAGAAGGAGACTAGGGCTGTTTATATAGTGTAGAAGTCAATGAATCTGGTCAGAATGGCGTCCGGATACAGAGAAACGAATCAGGTTCAGAAAGCTGGGAAAAGCGGGGGAGGGGGGTCGACTACCCAGTCGACTCCCCAATCGACCTGGAGGGGGGGTCGACTACCCAGTCGACGTGGTGGGGGGGTCGACTACCCAGTCGACCTGGGTCCTGGGCGGGAAATTTCCCGCCCAGCCCGCTTCTGAGTCTGTTTTGAAATTTGAACTTTGCTGAAACTTCCGGAGGCTATATCATCCTCATACGGACTCCGATTTACGCAAACTCGGACTCGTTTTCATGCAGAATTCCTAGTCGAACGCAATGGCGCAGCTCGTTTCCCTTGATTTTGAATTTAACTTTTAATTCTGCCTTGATTTGTGAATCTTAGAGTTACAGAATTACGGGGTGTTACATTCTCCCCCACTTAAAAGGATTTCGTCCTCGAAATCTCCAAGTTAGGAAGAATGTGTCCTACCATCCAATCACCCATCTACTCAACCATTCACTCACAGACATCCATTGTCCTTAAAAGATTTCTAATGCTTTCATGTTCATATGCATAGTGTGTGTATATGTCTTTATCTACTGTAAAATCAGGCGGTCTACTTATTTAGTCGACCTCCTTAATGCGAGTCATGTCAGTGCCATGCGTCCAACCATGTATGCAAGCATCCCTAGTTATGTAAATACTATATGCGTGCACGGCCATTCATCCATATGCAACACCCATATGATAACATATCAAGTTCAATTTACAAACAAATACATATCTGTAAATGCAATATGAAAGCGTCTGAACTGGTCTAGTGCCTAATACGTATGCATATGCATTCACAAGCAACCATTAGCAACCACTTGCAACCATCAACCATAACATGTTTCAAATACATGTTTACATCCATTGGCTTCTACCTAAGGATCGAAGATACGACCTAGGTGATATACTTTGGAAAGAGCAAAACAATTATGCGTAAAGCTCCTAAAACAAAGAAATCAAGGATGCACCCTCAAGGAAAAGGGTATGATGCTAGTATCTAGCCTTCTTGAGCTTTAATCCACTGTATCTTAACTAATTTAACTTCACGATTGTGAAGTTCCGGATCTCCATTTCCAAAATAAACAGATGTCAATCACAGTACCAAGTATATGTACTAAGATGATTAGAGGTTTCCCTCTTATCCGCCATGCCATAACTATAAGAGTTGAAAGGTCACTACGTGCTCTTTGGAGTGTCTGCCACAACTATTCATCTCTCATGCAAACCATCCAAACCGAACTCGACATTCCTCAAGTACAAGCCCCAAAGGCCTAAACCAATATAAGACAAGCACCCAAGGAATATCACCTCTAAATTTAGACGATCTACGTGAGATGATATAAGCAAACTCTATAGCTATTCTCAAATCCCTACTAACCAAAAATAAACTGGTCGGACCACCAATTGGATTTGAGACTCTAGTGGGATTTTTCTACTATACAAGTACTATGGTGCAGAGACCCAACTATGGAAGTGGATATGAACAAACGAGAAGCACTAGAACCTAAGGAAATAGTACGAACAGAAAACTAGACTCTTCCAACCGGACTACCTTTCTCCTAGGTACGCTTGGTGGCGAAAGCATGTACTTGTCCTTCTGAAAATCTCGTCCTCGTTCTTGCCCTTGTCCTTAAGTATATGCCCTATCATACCCTAGTAAAGATACTTCCTCTTGTCTTAGGTTTTATAATTTCTTCCTCCTTCGTGTGCTAAGTCTACATCCATTGTAACACCCCGCCTCCGCTAGGGTCACTCGCAAAGGAATGCACTAGCTTTAGAGGGGCATTATTGGTAAACATGCACAGAAATATCACAAGACAGAACATATATAAAGAGCGGAAGTAAAATCAAACTTTCATAACATGAATAAATAAGGTCTAAAGCCTTTTACATCAGAGTACATCAAAACCTGTCTTGCAATAGTAAAGAAGCATAAAGACTTTTTTATAAATTATTCCCCAAGTAAAACAGTAAAGTAGCCATAGCCAAGAGAAGTCCAAGCCATCCATGATGACCTTCAAGCAGAAGAAGTCCGAACTAAACAGCATTGTTTCCTCCCTGAAACCTGGGGGGGAAACGGAAGAAAAGAGGCGAAACAAAACGGGTCAGTCAAAAAGACTGAGTAAGTCCTATCTACTTCCAGTATAAAAACAGGTAAAGGTAACATGACATGCATAAACTGAAAGTAAACATAAGGATAACTACAAGCTAGATAAACCAGGGTAGCCGGTTGAACTACTGCGGCAAGGTAAACTAAGGTATCATGATATACTACGGTGTTATGATAAGTCAAGGTATCACATCGTCAGATTTCTATCGAGTACGTTATCCCAAGGTATCTACCCCGTCTAACATCCCACGGTATCTATTATGTATATCCTTCCTAGTTCTAACATGTATATTTGCTCTGCACCTCTCGTACTAGTATCCCTACCCGCGTCATGTGTTAACCATGAATGTCCCTTGCCCAAAGTCGTGTAATGGTCCATGTCAACCTAATATACCGCATATATAGGTTACTCAAATCATATGTTTCTTTCCATGTATATAAGTTCAGTCCTTTGCCGTACCTCGTATGGGCTTCCTCATATCGTATTATCCTTGAAACCGTTTGGACTGTCACCCTTGTTCTAGCTAGGCTCTTCCATATGAATCATCGTTTGAACTACTAAGACTTACGCCACCTAGCACCACTAGGGATTACGCTTACCTATTGCGCGCTTCCGTATTTCGGTTTGGGTTAAACCACCTAGGCCACTAGGGATTACGCTAACCCTCAACCGCGCCCTTTTTCCCACGCATTCATCGTGAATCGTTTTTCTATAACTGTATGCACATGTATCACATCGTGCCATCCGAGTCCTGTCGCAGGGCAAACCAAGAAATACAGGACTCGGTCGGGAGCTTTAGATTTATCTGCCGATGCAGATACTAAGGTCTGCTTTTCTACACGTGGCTATGGTCCCACGAGACCCCTCCCTCAACTAGTGAAAGGCAACACAAGAGAAAATCTTGCATGAGAACTACACTCCGGCCAGCCCACATCCTACGGCCTACCTCACCCATAATTAGATAGCAAATTATGGTCTGTTGGGTGTTCCCTGCCTTTCCGTACGTACACGCTTGACTCAAGATGGTAGATGATCAACGAACTTGCTATCTCGGGCACCTTATGTATTCGCCGACTCACTGCTATCCACCCCTGTCTTTAGGTCGCTCGCATAGCAACCAAGGCATATTCTTGGTTCTTCTACCGCAGACCTCAACCTCTCGTGAGCCTAGTATAATGACCTGACAGCTCACAGAGGGATCCCAAGAATATCCTCACGTTCCCCGAAGCTGCTGCTTCGTTACCCAGTTCGTTGGAGCCTTTATCTAAATCAGATAGCCTGCTCCTACACGCATACTTAAACGTTGACCTAACGTATCGGGTTACTACTCTATCTAAGAAAGGGTCCAAATTTCCTTGACTAAGAATTATTACTTAGTTTTCCTTAACTAAGGTTTACCACTTAGCCCTATTTCCATAATCCTTGTTAACTATGGTTATTTACCCAATCCTCCGAATTAGGGTTTATCTAATGGGTTAAGTGTCACTTAAGTCCATAACTTAGCCCGTCTACAAACCATGTCAAAATTGGCTAAGTATCCAAGTCCAAGACTTAACCCTACAGACCATGTGTCAAGTTGGCTAAGTATATTAAGCAATCCATAACTTAACCTCATCTAATTATCATTTTAGATTGGTTAATTATATAAATTAACTTGACCTTGTCAAATTACCGAGTCAAATCGGTCAAGCGTATTCAAGTGATTCGTGACTTAGCCTTATCATGTTTTCACGTTAGATTGGTTAAGTATAGATTAACTTAACCTCATCAAATTAACGAGTTAGATTGGTTAAGTTTAGTTCACTTAACCACATCAAATCTTCATGTATAATTGGTTAAGTATAAGTTGCTTAACCCCATTAAATTATCACGTTAAGTTGGTTAAGTATTGGTTACTTAACCTCATTGAACTACCAGTTTAAATTGGTTAAGTGTTTAACTTAACCCCGTCGAATTACCGTGTTTAGATTAGTTAAGTGTGGATTACTTAACCCCATCTAATTACCGTGGTTAGGTTAGTTAAGTCTTAATTACTTAACCTCATCTAATTACCCAGTCGGATTAGTTAAGTGTAAATTACTTAACCCCATCTCCTAATCATCTTGCACGGTTAAGTGTCATTAAGGAAATCAAGCCCGGTCCCACTTAACCTACCCATTCGTGTCATATCGGTTAAGTGTCATTAGTCAAATTTACTTAACCTTATCATGTGGCATTAATTTAATTAATGCACTCTTAACCTCTCACATTAGACCTTGTTGTGGTTACTAGTTAAGCCGGGCGGGTCCGGGTAGATTTACACCACAACCTAGTCTAACCTCGGGTCTTAAGCGCGACATGACCAACTTCTCACATTGGGTCCTATTGTTTGCAACTACTAGTTAGGCCGGTCGGTTCCGGGTAGTTTTACGTTGCAAACTCAACCCAACCTCGAGTTGGCCACACTCATATTATCTAAGTTCATCATGTTTCCAAAACATGTTACTAGTTTTTCAAGCATTTGGGTAGACCTAACTTAATAGGTAAATTCCCAAAGGGTAGACCTAACTTAATAGGTAAATTCCCAAGCTCATGTTTTTATGCATACTTACATGTCATCTTCCATGTTATCTTTCAAGTCATATTTTCAAGTATAAACACATGTCATATTCAAGTTAAGATTTTGCGACATGTTCATGTTTATCTAACTACCCAAAATCGTGTTTTCCCAACGCAAGCAAAGCAAGTCAACATAGTAAGGATACTATGTCACATATTGGTCTCAAAACATGCATGATGCCAAAAAGGGCTTGGCTTCCACATGCATAACATCATAATGGGATTGGCCATAAACATGCATAGTGTCATAAGGTAATTTGGCCACAAACATGCATATTATCAAAAGGGATTTGGCCATAAACATGCACAACTTAAAAGAGGGGATTGGCCACGAGCATGCATAATCTCATAAAGGATTTGGCCACAAACTTGCATGTTAGCATAAGGGGTTTGGGTTCATAAACATGCATAAGCCAATGTTTCACAAGTAAAGTGGTTCCTAAAGGTTCATGCTAGCATTTCATGCATAAAGATCCAAACTTGCAAGTTAAACTAGGTTATGCATAGCATGAGAGGCATGATTAAGTCACTCACATGGCCTAAAATCATAATCATGAACACAAGAGGCAAGGTAAAGTTCATATAGGTTCGCATAATCATGTTTAGCCTCATTTTATCCCATGTCAACATTAAAAATACCGTTTTGATCCAAAAGTAGCTAGAACTTACATAGTTAGGCCTAGGGAAAGGAGCATAAATCATCTTGGCTAAGAAAGGTGCCTACTTTGTTGAAGAATCGCCATGGAACTTGCATAGGAATGTTGATTTGGCCTTGATTTGGTGTAGCAAGCTTGCACCTTTTGATTTGAACTTGATTTGAGTGCATAGGCTCTAGGGATTGGAGATGGAGGCCATGATCAAAATTAATTTTGGCAGCACTTAGTTGCTAGGTTTGATTTTTAGGGATTTAGGTTAGGTTTAGGGTCTTTTTATAGAGATTAGGATAGTTTTAGGCCCTTAGATTAACCCTAGGATAGATTAGGACCATCAGATCTCGGAAGCTTCCAGACCCAGCCCAAGAACAAGACCAGGTGAGACAAACAGGTGCGCCAGGCTATTTGCCCCGGCCACCCCCTGTCGACAGGCAAGTCGACAGGGCTATCGACTTGGTCTGGGCCCAAGTCGACAGGCCTGTCGACAGCCCTGTCGACATGGCCTAGGCGGGAAACTACCCGCCTAGCCCCAGATCTGATTTCCAAAACTGTTTCCGAAATTCAAATTTCTAGAAATCTTCTTTGGGCCTTTAACGGGTCATACGTACTCCGATTTTCGAAAACTCGGACTCTATTTCGCGTATTTTTCCGAGACGAACGCAATGGCATAGCCCGTTTCACTTGATTCAGAATTTAAAATTAAATTCTGCCTTGATTCTCGTTTTAACATGTTATTGAAATACGGGTTGTTACATTCTCCCCACCTTTTAGGATTTCGTCCCCGAAATCTCTAAGTTAGGAAGAACATATCCTACCATCCATCATCCATCTACTCAAAACATCATCCACAAGCAACCATTGTCCTTAGATGATTTCTAATGCTGTATGAATACATGCAAAATGTGTGTGTACATGTTCCTTAGCTAATGCTAATGATCAGGCCTGGATAATCTTCCTAATGCAAAAATATGTATAGTGCCATGAATCCAACATGTATGCAAATAGTCCTAGTCATATATATACACTATATGCGTGCACAAACATTCATCCATATGCAACGTCCACATGGTAACACATTCAATTTCATCCATAAACAAGTATAAATACTCGTGTATATGCAACATGAAATGTGATCGCGTCAATCTAGCATCTAACGTGTATTCGCGCATCCACGAGCAACCACTTGCAATCATTTGCAACCATATCAATCATAACATGTTTCAAATACATGTTTACATCCATAGGGTTCTACCTAAGATTCCCTAAAATAAGATCGAGAAGATAAACAAAACAAACTCCTTACGGGGTTTGTAACAGAAACAGGACCGAGAGGATATCCATAAAAGATAGCCTACAAGCAAGCTCAACAGAAAACAGGGATCGAGGATATATTCCCAAAAGAGATATCATGCACGTATTTAGTCTTCAGTCTCCTGCGTCGCATTACCTTGAGATTAGTTCCATCGTGCCTTGACCGCCCCTTTTACTTCCCGATTTCGCAGCTCCTTACTTCCTGTTTCCATAACATGAGTTGGAACTCATTTCCTCGTCGCCTCTCGTTCCACTTGCACTTATTCTTTCCCTAGTATACTTGGCTCAACCATATCTACGTACTCAAGCCAGCTCTCCAAAATTCACTAGTGAATTCTAGATCTCGTTTTCCGATGCCAATCCCAATTACCAAGAGTCCTTACTAGGGTGATTCCCATAACTCATACATAATCGAAACGAACCATCCGCCTTAGCGGCGAATTCTATTCAAATGGATTACCAACAACTGCATCCTGAGATTCTAGGTAACTAGCCATGACAGAACCCAAAAGGTTACACGAGACTTCGAGGGTATTACCAAAGCAAGCCAAGAGTCTAACTACCCTCCTTCTAAAACCGAGAGTGGCACCCCTTACTGGATAACCACTTCATCCCTAGAATCCATCCACAACTTATAAACATGAGCATTATTTCCAAGCTCAACACTTGATATAGACATTCTCAAATCCAAACAAGCCATGAATAAATGGACCGATCTCCCAATAGGACTTGAGACAAAAACGGGATTCTCTACTACGCTAGTACTTAAGGTGCAGAGACTCAACTACCGAAGTAGACTTAAATGATACGAACAACGAAGTCCTAACGGGATGATAGAGAAGAAAAGCTAAACCTTTGACAAGATCGTTACCCTCCTTCCGAGGTACTCTAGAAATGAGAGCATACTACTGCCCTCCCGATGATCTTGTCCTTGTCCCATAATACTTAACTATCCGCCCCGTTTTACCATGCCAAAGGTACTCTCTCGTCATGGGTTTCATTGTTCATCTTTCTTCCTCCTTTTAGGACTCAGCCATACCAACATGTTGCTTATCCCTGAGCTCATATCCTTTATCCTTGTTCTTACTATCCTTTCATGCATAACTCTGCAACGGTCTCTCAAGAACCACCTCCATCGTACGGGAAACACTTACGCAGCTAGAAAGACTAGTCGCAGTCAAAACCACTGTGACTACAGATGAAGGAAAGAAAGGAAAAGAGATTAAATCAAGGAAACAAGGATGATGCTAATGGCCTTTGGGGAATAGCCTTTTTCTTTTTAAAAGAAAATTTTCTTGAAAAATGCTTCTTTGTAAACGGTTTTTCAAATAATTTTCAGAAGGTCTTTAAAAACTTTTGCCCAGTCTGGTAACCTTCTGCTCTGATACCAAATGTAACACCCCGCCTCCGCTAGGGTCACTCGCAAAGGAATGCACTAGCTTTAGAGGGGCATTATTGGTAAACATGCACAGAAATATCACAAGACAGAACATATATAAATAGCGGAAGTAAAATCAAACTTTCATAACATGAATAAATAAGGTCTAAAGCCTTTTACATCAGAGTACATCAAAACCTGTCTTGCAATAGTAAAGAAGCATAAAGACTTTTTAATAAATTATTCCCCAAGTAAAACAGTAAAGTAGCCATAGCCAAGAGAAGTCCAAGCCATCCATGATGACCTTCAAGCAGAAGAAGTCCGAACTAAACAGCATTGTTTCCTCCCTGAAACCTGGGGGGGGAAACGGAAGAAAAGAGGCGAAACAAAACGGGTCAGTCAAAAAGACTGAGTAAGTCCTATCTACTTCCAGTATAAAAACAGGTAAAGGTAACATGACATGCATAAACTGAAAGTAAACATAAGGATAACTACAAGCTAGATAAACCAGGGTAGCCGGTTGAACTACTGCGGCAAGGTAAACTAAGGTATCATGATATACTACGGTGTTATGATAAGTCAAGGTATCACATCGTCAGATTTCTATCGAGTACATTATCCCAAGGTATCTACCCCGTCTAACATCCCACGGTATCTATTATGTATATCCTTCCTAGTTCTAACATGTATATTTGCTCTGCACCTCTCGTACTAGTATCCCTACCCGCGTCATGTGTTAACCATGAATGTCCCTTGCCCAAAGTCGTGTAATGGTCCATGTCAACCTAATATACCGCATATATAGGTTACTCAAATCATATGTTTCTTTCCATGTATATAAGTTCAGTCCTTTGCCGTACCTCGTACGGGCTTCCTCATATCGTATTATCCTTGAAACCGTTTGGACTGTCACCCTTGTTCTAGCTAGGCTCTTCCATATGAATCATCGTTTGAACTACTAAGACTTACGCCACCTAGCACCACTAGGGATTACGCTTACCTATTGCGCGCTTCCGTATTTTGGTTTGGGTTAAACCACCTAGGCCACTAGGGATTACGCTAACCCTCAACCGCGCCCTTTTTCCCACGCATTCATCGTGAATCGTTTTTCTATAACTGTATGCACATGTATCACATCGTGCCATCCGAGTCCTGTCGCAGGGCAAACCAAGAAATACAGGACTCGGTCGGGAGCTTTAGATTTATCTGCCGATGCAGATACTAAGGTCCGCTTTTCTACACGTGGATATGGTCCCACGAGACCCCTCCCTCAACTAGTGAAAGGCAGCACAAGAGAAAATCTTGCATGAGAACTACACTCCGGCCAGCCCACATCCTACGGCCTACCTCACCCATAATTAGATAGCAAATTATGGTCTGTTGGGTGTTCCCTGCCTTTCCGTACGTACACGCTTGACTCAAGATGGTAGATGATCGACGAACTTGCTATCTCGGGCACCTTATGTATTCGCCGACTTACTGCTATCCACCCCTGTCTTTAGGTCGCTCGCATAGCAAACAAGGCATATTCTTGGTTCTTTTACCGCAGACCTCAACCTCTCGTGAGCCTAGTATAATGACCTGACAGCTCACAGAGGGATCCCAAGAATATCCTCACGTTCCCCGAAGCCGCTGCTTCGTTACCCAGTTCGTTGGAGCCTTTATCTAAATCAGATAGCCTGGTCCTACACGCATACTTAAACGTTGACCTAACGTATCGGGTTACTACTCTATCTAAGAAAGGGTCCAAATTTCCTTGACTAAGAATTATTACTTAGTTTTCCTTAACTAAGGTTTACCACTTAGCCCTATTTCCATAATCCTTGTTAACTATGGTTATTTACCCAATCCTCCGAATTAGGGTTTATCTAATGGGTTAAGTGTCACTTAAGTCCATAACTTAGCCCGTCTACAAACCATGTCAAAATTGGCTAAGTATCCAAGTCCAAGACTTAACCCTATAGACCATGTGTCGAGTTGGCTAAGTATATTAAGCAATCCATAACTTAACCTCGTCTAATTATCATTTTAGATTGGTTAATTATATAAATTAACTTGACCTTGTCAAATTACCGAGTCAAATCGGTCAAGCGTATTCAAGTGATTCGTGACTTAGCCTTATCATGTTTTCACGTTAGATTAGTTAAGTATAGATTAACTTAACCTCATCAAATTAACGAGTTAGATTGGTTAAGTTTAGTTCACTTAACCACATCAAATCTTCATGTATAATTGGTTAAGTATAAGTTGCTTAACCCCATTAAATTATCACGTTAAGTTGGTTAAGTATTGGTTACTTAACCTCATTGAACTACCAGTTTAAATTGGTTAAGTGTTTAACTTAACCCCGTCGAATTACCGTGTTTAGATTAGTTAAGTGTGGATTACTTAACCCCATCTAATTACCGTGGTTAGGTTAGTTAAGTCTTAATTACTTAACCTCATCTAATTACCCAGTCGGATTAGTTAAGTGTAAATTACTTAACCCCATCTCCTAATCATCTTGCACGGTAAAGTGTCATTAAGGAAATCAAGCCCGGCCCCACTTAACCTACCCATTCGTGTCATATCGGTTAATTGTCATTAGTCAAATTTACTTAACCTTATCATGTGGCATTAATTTAATTAATGCACTCTTAACCTCTCACATTAGACCTTGTTGTGGTTACTAGTTAAGCCGGGCGGGTCCGGGTAGATTTACACCACAACCTAGTCTAACCTCGGGTCTTAAGCGCGACATGACCAACTTCTCACATTGGGTCCTATTGTTTGCAACTACTAGTTAGGCCGGTCGGTTCCGGGTAGTTTTACGTTGCAAACTCAACCCAATCTCGAGTTGGCCACACTCATACTATCTAAGTTCATCATGTTTCCAAAACATGTTACAAGTTTTTCAAGCATTTGGGTAGACCTAACTTAATAGGTAAATTCCCAAAGGGTAGACCTAACTTAATAGGTAAATTCCCAAGCTCATGTTTTTATGCATACTTACATGTCATCTTCCATGTTATCTTTCAAGTCATATTTTCAAGTATAAACACATGTCATATTCAAGTTAAGATTTTGCGACATGTTCATGTTTATCTAACTACCCAAAATCGTGTTTTCCCAACGCAAGCAAAGCGAGTCAACATAGTAAGGATACTATGTCACATATTGGTCTCAAAACATGCATGATGCCAAAAAGGGCTTGGCTTCCACATGCATAACATCATAAAGGGATTGGCCATAAACATGCATAGTGTCATAAGGTAATTTGGCCACAAACATGCATATTATCAAAAGGGATTTGGCCATAAACATGCACAACTTAAAAGAGGGGATTGGCCACGAGCATGCATAATCTCATAAAGGATTTGGCCACAAACTTGCATGTTAGCATAAGGGGTTTGGGTTCATAAACATGCATAAGCCAATGTTTCACAAGTAAAGTGGTTCCTAAAGGTTCATGCTAGCATTTCATGCATAAAGATCCAAACTTGCAAGTTAAACTAGGTTATGCATAGCATGAGAGGCATGATTAAGTCACTCACATGGCCTAAAATCATAATCATGAACACAAGAGGCAAGGTAAGGTTCATATAGGTTCGCATAATCATGTTTAGCCTCGTTTTATCCCATGTCAACATTAAAAATACCGTTTTGATCCAAAAGTAGCTAGAACTTACATAGTTAGGCCTAGGGAAAGGAGCATAAATCATCTTGGCTAAGAAAGGTGCCTCCTTTGTTGAAGAATCGCCATGGAACTCGCATAGGAATGTTGATTTGGCCTTGATTTGGTGTAGCAAGCTTGCACCTTTTGATTTGAACTTGATTTGAGTGCATAGGCTCCAGGGATTGGAGATGGAGGCCATGATCAAAATTAATTTTGGCAGCACTTAGTTGCTAGGTTTGATTTTTAGGGATTTAGGTTAGGTTTAGGGTCTTTTTATAGAGATTAGGATAGTTTTAGGCCCTTAGATTAACCCTAGGATAGATTAGGACCATCAGATCTCGGAAGCTTCCAGACCCAGCCCAAGAACAAGACCAGGTGAGACAAACAGGTGCGCCAGGCTATTTGCCCCGGCCACCCCCTGTCGACAGGCAAGTCGACAGGGCTATCGACTTGGTCTGGGCCCAAGTCGACAGGCCTGTCGACAGCCCTGTCGACAGCCCTGTCGACATGGCCTAGGCGGGAAACTACCCGCCTAGCCCCAGATCTGATTTCCAAAACTGTTTCCGAAATTCAAATTTCCAGAAATCTTCTTTGGGCCTTTAACGGGTCATACAGACTCCGATTTTCGAAAACTCGGACTCTATTTCGCGTATTTTTCCGAGACGAACGCAATGGCATAGCCCGTTTCACTTGATTCAGAATTTAAAATTAAATTCTGCCTTGATTCTCGTTTTAACATGTTATTGAAATACGGGTTGTTACATCCATGAATTTCTCATCCTAGGGTTATGCTCCTTAGCCAAACTCCTCATCCCCTTCCGTGTGTAGTCATGTTGACAAATCTCTCGAAAACTACCTCCATCGTTTGGAAAACCCTATAAGCTTCGAAAGAAAACTGCCCGTAGATGAAACAACTACGGCTATGGATGGAAGCCGGGCACCACTTTGCCCTTCGATGAGGTTACCTCCCAGAAAGCCAGGAGCCCCAGAGACTCAAGAAAGAAGGAGACAAGAATTTAAACAGAGGAAGAGAAGATAGTGCGTATGGCTTTGGGGAATATGTCTTTAAAACAAATCTTTTCTCTTGAAAATGCTTCTTTAAAAACCATTTTGAAAATAATTTTTCAAATCCTTTATCTGATCTGGTAACCTTCAGCTCTGATACCACGTGTAATACCCCACGTCCGTTAGTGTCACTCACAAAAGGGCATGCACTAAGTTCTGTGGAGCATTTAGGGTAAAAGATGCAGATAAATTACAAGACAGACACAAATTAAACAGCGGAAAATAAAACTTTTCTTTATTGATAAAATAGTTTGTACAAAGATTTCTTTACAATATCAGAGTGTCATCTGTCTTACAAAATAAAGAAGCATAAAAATACATTTATATTCCCCAATGTAGCCAGAACCAGCCATAGCATCTGAAAAGAGAATCCAAGCAAAACTTCGACAAATCTTCAAATTAGGAAAGAGTGACAGTCCGACTTAACCTGAGCTATACTATTCCCTCCTTTACTACCTGGGGGGAACGGAAGAAAAGAAGACGAAAGAAAAACAGAGTCAGACATAAAGCCAGAGTAAGTTCAGTAACTTCTAGCATGTGAACATGGAAAAACAAAACGACATGAATTAACTGAATACAAGATTACACCAAAACGATAGGGTCAAAAAGATTAGACAAGATAATCACAAGATATGCTAAGATAAGATAAACTGGATATGCTCTAATACTTTCGCCGCTTCGCTATTACCTTTATACTGGTTTCTATATCTCTGCACCGCCTACCTAGTGTCCCAACTAGTAACGATAACGTGATCCCAATCCCTGTATTTTCCATTGCCTTCCGGCATACATTCATTATTTATTACCTAGATCTAATCTAGGGTTTTCTATCAAGTGCTTTCTAGATTTAACTAGAGTTTATGCTATTTGCTGAACGCTTCTCGGATTCAGGATTTATGCCACCTAGTCCAACTAGGGATTATGCTACCTGTCGAACGATGCCCCCAAGTCTAGGACACACTACCTAGAGTGGTATATGTTCCAATACTTCCCCACGCATGTATCGCGAATCGTTATCGCTTGTCTAGATGCACATGACCTGTAATGTGCAGTCTGAGTCCTGTGACAGGGAAAATCAAGGAATACAGAACTCGGTCGGGAGCTTTCAGATATCTGCTGATGCAGATGCTAAGTTCTGTTTTTATTCCAGTGGCTATGGTCCCAGTTGACCCCTCCCTCAACTAATGAAAGGCACACCTTGTAAAATGAGAACTATACGCCGGCCCCCGGTGCCCCTCTATCCTATGTCCATCCTCACCCATAACTAGATAGCAAGTATATGGTCTTTTGGAGTTCTCCGCCTTTCCGCTTCACGTATCTCGATTGACTCAAGATAGATGGTAGACGACGAGTTGCTATCACAGGGATACCGTTTTCTCGCCGAATCACGCCGGTCCATCCTGGTTTTTAGGTTTCCATGTATTGCAACCAAGGCGTACCCCTGGTTCTTCTACGCAGACCTTAACCTCTGTGAGCCCATGAGGATCATCTGCAGCCTCACAGAGGGATACCAAGAGTACCCTCACGTTCCCTCGAAGCCTCGGGCTTCGTAATCCAATTCGTTGGAGCCTTCTTTCTACTCAGACGGACATTCGCTCCTTCCCGTGTTATACTAAGAATTACTACTTAGTTTTACTAACTAAGATTTACCACTTAGTTTCCAGGATCATTGTTTTCTTAACTAAGGTTTACTACTTAGTTCCCTTTCCCGTCAATTTGGATTGGTTAAGTGTCATTAGTCAATTCAAGCCAACTTAACCCTCTTCATTTATCATGTCAAACTGGTTAAGTGTTATCAGTAATTCATGTTGACTTAACCCCACCACAAACCAAGTTATATTGGTTAAGTATTTCTTATTACTTAACCCTACCCATTCACCCTGTATTGGTTCAGTGTTCCTTTTTAACTTAACCTTGCCCGTCTGTTTTAACTAACATGTTATTAACGGTTAAGTATTATCCCTTCATGTTTTAGACTTAACCCTATTCCTTTATCACAATCTGATGTAACATATCAAATTGGCTAAGTGTATTAAATCTTACTTAACCCCAACCTCTAGTCTAGTTAACATGTTAATTTGGCTAAGTGTATTAACTTTACTTAACCCCACTTTCTAGACTAGTTAACATGTTAATTTGGCTAAGTGTTTTCTTAGTTACTTAACCTCTACAAATCTTGTCTTGTTACCATGAGTTTGGTTAAGTGTCCCTACGGACTTAGCCCTCCGTTCTAGCTTAATTGTGCTAAGTTGGTTAAGTGTTCCTATGGACTTAACCCTCCCATTCTAGCTTAACTGTATGAACCTAACCCCACCTACCAGTCTTGTTATCATGTTGAGTTGGTTAAGTGTCTTCGTTAACTTAACCCTAGCATTCTTGGTCTAGCTTTAACTAAATAAATTAAAGCTGCTACCACTCACATTAGACAGATATTGTTGCGATTACTGGATGTGCCGGTTGGTTCCGGGCAGGTTTACATCGCAACTCAGTCTAACCTCGGGTTAGGCATATTCGTGTTTTCTAAGCTAAAAAGGATTTTGGTTAATTTTCTAATCAGGTTTTGAAAGTAACTATCCCGTCCGTCGGATCAGTTAGGGATAGCTAGGGAGAGCAGGAAACTTGTATCTTCCAAACCCAAGCCTAGACACTATCCTCTCTGTCACCCTAGAACTTTCTGGTGTGTTATTAAAAAAAATGTCGTTAATAAACCTTTAATTTGTCTAAATTTACATTTCCTCATTTAGGCGAAATTCTATAAGTAAATTATTCCTAATTTACTTATTTCCTAATTACCCTTTTAATGAAAACTGTCAACAGTTATTCTTATGGCCCATTTTCCACTTTATATCATATTTATGCCTTTTGGTATGTAAACTATACCAATTAAGTGTCACTAACCATGATTTTGCTAAACCTGACGGTTATTCCCAATTATGGCCAATTTCAAATTTATACCAATATACTTATTACGCCAAATTAGTCAATCCAATCCTGGTTTAACATTCTAATTACAGTTCACGTCAAACTAGACTTATTATTCTAGTTCACAACTCATGTAAATGCTAGATTTACAAGTCAATACTAGATTCAAATTACACATCCTATAATTCATGTTAAATTTATCCAATTTGTATTTCTATGAACATGCCATAATTCATGTTCCCAATTTATGCCAAATTCCAAGTTTATAACCACGTTTTTAGTACATTTCACATTATGCCCAAATCGAATTCCCACCGTTCGTATAATTGCGATTCAATCTAGATTATGGATAAATCTAGACTCGTAGAAAATAGGGAATGAACCAAAGATGCTATGAAAAAGGATAGACATAATAACTGGCATAAAAGGTTTGAATAACGACGTAGGTTCAAGAACATGGGTAGACCTAACTTAATAGGTAGATTCCCAAGGTCTAAAACCAAGGATAGACAGAATAGAGACGCAAGTTCAAGAACATGGGTAGACCTAACTTAATAGGTAAATTCCCATGGTCTAAAACCAAAGAAAACCAAGGACAGGCAGAATAAATAATCGGGTTTAGACCCAGTCTCATAATCACAGAACTTAAGCAACACTTTCCTAGTCATGAATCATAGGTGTTTAATCACAGATGCCCTTGTTATGTCATAGGCAATAATCTATGTTTTCTAATCAAAGGCATAGGTTTAGTCAAGGAAATAATCCTCATAGTCACAGTCACAGTCATAGGCAATGTTCGTAGTCATAGGCAATGTCCATAGTCATAGGCAATGTTCATAGTCATAGGCAATGTTCATAGTCATAGGCAATGTTCATAGTCATAGGCAATGCCTAATTGGTCATCGAATCATAACAGTTCTTAATTAGGTCCAAAGATATAGGCACAGGTTCGAATAGAAAGATTTGGCATATTCTTTTATTCCTTTAATTTCATGTCACGAACAGAGAGAAGAGTTCAAATCTAAAAATAACTGGCTTACAGAGATTAGAATAGAAAGAAAGATGTCGTTGCTATGATTCGTGCGACGTTAGCCTTTGATCCTTATCTTGAAGCTTTAATCTTGATTTGAATCTCTTCTGGACAATTTGAGCAGCATAACCTTGTCTTGGATTATCATAGTATTTTCTTATATTTATTTATTTATATATATTTTCTCAGAGGCAGCATAAGGATAGAAAAGAATTGTGAATAGAGAAGGAGACTAGGGCTGTTTATACAGTGTAGAAGTCAACGAATCTGGTCAGAATGGCGTCCGGATACAAAGAAACGAATCAGGTTCAGAAAGCTGGGAAAAGGGGGGGTCGACTACCCAGTCGACTCCCCAGTCGACCTAGGGGGGTCGACTACCCAGTCGACCGGGGGGGGGGTCGACTTCCCAGTCAACTCCTCAGTCGACCTGGGTCCTGGGCGGAAATTTCCCGCCCAGCCCGCTTCTGAGTCTGTTTTGAAATTTGAACTTTGCTGAAACTTCCGGAGGCCATATCTTCCTCATACGGACTCCGATTTACGCAAACTCGGACTAGTTTTCATGCAGAATTCCGAGACGAACGCAATGGCGCAGCCCGTTTCCCTTGATTTTGATTTTAACTTTTAATTCTGCCTTGATTTGTGAATCTTAGCGTTAAAGAATTACGGGGTGTTACAGAGTACTATGCCATCTATGATTGATACATTTGTATTTGAAGTTGATTTCTTCACCTATAATAATAAAAGATAAATTTCGCATACCAAGCATTTTTTGCCATTATAAGATAAAACTCTATCCTCTGGTTTGTGTTGCATTGTCTGATGGGACCTGAGTCTTATAATTACTTCATTTTTCCTTTTTATCATTGCGTTGTTTGTTTTATGGTATTCTTAGGAGAAAACCCGTTACGTGTCATACGGCGTGGTCCCTTGATCTACCCAACATTAAAATAAAGTTTATAATTGTTTTAGTTCTCACATCAGTCCCATGACTGACTCGGAGTTTATTGTTTCCACCTAAACTCTGGGTGCCCATATTTTCCACACGAGCAGCTAGTAGTTTTGGTTTTCACAGATACTTCTTTTCACCAGATCGTGGATTACAGCTAAATTTATATTCGGAATGCTTTGTATCCGTGTATTTCTTTTAGTTGTGGAAGTTGATGTTTTCCACTGCATATTATGTTTATTTATTTAAATGTAATTTAAATCTCTGATATTTTTTCACTTTATATTATTCATTTGTACTCTGATATCTTGTACTCTGATGTAAATTGTTGTAATAGCAAAGAAATGTTCTCATGTTTGTTCTGATGTGTTGTGTTCTCAAAGTAGTCCGCCTTGTTGCTCACTTTAGGCCGGCCAAGAATCAGGTTGTCTCACCAACAATACATATAAAATCCTATATGTGTGCTAGAACCACTCATCAAAATGCAATATTTAAGTAATGATTCAACCATTTTCATCCATATAAAATTAAAAAATGCACACACATCCATATGCATTTATGTAAGTGTCCCAGTTTTGTCGATCTCTAACTAGTGTGTGTATATGCGTCCAATGCATCCACCAGCAAACACTTGCATCCACGTGAATCCATTCAACCATAACATGTTTAATTAACATGTTTTAAACCATTTCCTACCATCTATAGGCATTTACCTAAGACTTATGATTCAAACGATAGGAAAAATAGATTCAAATTTAAAGCTTAGGAAATGATTAAGGGCATACTCTCAAAGAGAAACGGAAAAGAAGCATAAATCCTGTCTTTTAGTCCCCAACTCGCGTCATCGCTGTCCTCTCCACACTGAATCTTAACAAGCTTGATCTCTTTATTTCGTAATTTCTTCAACTCAAATCCTAGTATCCAAGTAGGAATTCACCTGGCTGATGCCTCCTTCTCTACCTCGATATCCTTTAGGGTACTCGGCTCTACTGCTACCGCGTGCGAAACATGGAATACATCTTAAACTTCTGCCAGTATCTCCAGTAGTCTAATCAAGTAGACCATGTGACCTATCCTCTTTATTTTAACGAATGGCCCTACGAACCTCGGCACCAACTTCCCCACTGAGCCGAACCGAGCAACACTCCTTAAGCATGAAACCTTAACAAAAACCATGTGTCCAACTTAGAATTTTAGATCTATCCTCCATAGATTTGCAAATGACTTCTGTCAAACATGAGCTGCCTTCATCTGCCTCCGAATCAAATCTATCTTCTCTGAGCTCTCTCTAACCATCTCAGGTTCAAGTAGAGGTCTATCCGTGGACTCCTGCCAACATATAGGTGATCTACAGGGTCGTCCATATAATTCCTTGAAGAAAGCCATACCTATATTCGTCTATTAGTTGTTATTATATGCGAACTATACCAACGGAAGATGCTTCCCCAAGTTCCTATGAATTCTAGGATACACAGCCATAATAAATCCTCAAGAATCCTATTAACCCTCTACGTCGGTCCATCTATCTGAGGGTGATAGGCAGCATAAAGTCATAGTTGTATCCCCAATGCCTCCTGTAGGGTCCTCCAAAAATCGCACGTAAAGATGGGTCTCGATCACTAACAATACTAGAGGAAGTCGGACGATCCTTCTAAGATACACTAATGCTAACCAAGCTATCATCCGTTTGCTCTTGACCGGGATAAAGTGAGCGCTCTTAGTCAACCTATCGACTATAACACAAATACTAATGTTGCCCTTCCTCGATCTGGGCAAGCCATCAAGACGCTCCCCCACTTCCATAGTGGTACATCTAAAGACTGAAGTAATCCACTAGGCTTCTTCTACTCAGCCTTTACTCTCTGACAAGTCATACATCTAGCCACGTCTGCCACATCCTTCTTCATCCCTATCCAATGAAAAACCTTTCTCATATCTCTGTACATCTTATCACCACCTGGATGGATGGTCATCTAGGAGTGATGAGCCTCCTCTAAAATCGATCTCGGCAAATCTTCAACTCGAGGAACACACAACCTCCCATCATGATGTAGCTACCCTCTATCATCCACAGAATACCTAGAAAGGTGTCTAGAGGCCTCTTCTCTACTGTGTCGGTCCATCATATCCGTTAACTGCTAATCCTCGCGCTAACTGGATCAAGTGCGCTCTAAAAGAGTAGGTCGCACACCGAACGATGCCAATACTCCTGGTGCTTAGTCCGTAGATGGTATAAATTCAAAAAATGAGATGAATTCCAAACTCTTCCAATTTATTAACAATGGACTCAAAGTCATTCTCTGCTTACACAATGCTTTTGCTACTACATTCCCTTCCCTAGGGTATATGTTATCTCAAAATCTTAAGATGCAAGGAACTCCATCTAGCGCTGTTTTCATAAATTAATATCTTTTTGCGAGAACAAGTGCTTGGGAAACTTATGGTCTGTATAAAGCTTAAACCTATCAACTAATAAATAGTGTCTCCAAGACTTAAGCGGAAAACCGCTTCTAGCTCCAAATCATAGGTTGGGTAGTTCTTCTCACATACCTCAACTGGCTACTCCTATTGTAGACAACCCGACCCTCTTGCATAAGCACCACACCTAAATCCGTGCCACAAGCATTTGTGCATATAATAAACATCTTCGTACCATTTAGAAGAGTCAATACTGGAGTTGATGTAAGTGGCTTCTTCAATCTCAAGAATGCATCATCGCAACCCACATCCCAAGCAAAAACTAGGTTTTTCTTTGTAAGCAGATAAGAGGAACGGAGATTCGCGTAAAATCCTTAATGAACTTCCGCTTGTGTCCCACCAAACCTAAAAAGCTCTTTACCTCTATCGCACTCTTGTGGTTTCCATTCTTGTATTACGAAAACCTTAGCGGGATCCACCACTATACCATCACTAAGGACAATATGCCCTAAGAACCTTAACTCCTTCTGCCAAAAGTGGAATTTAGTAAACTTCGCCTTCTACTGATGTATACAGAGAGTACGGAGGACCTCTCTCAAGTGCAGGGCTTGCTCCTCCTCGCTGCTCGAGAATACCAAGATATCATCAGTGAATACCACCAAGAACTTATTCAGGTACTCCCTAAGTACCTGGCTCATTAAATCCATAAAATATGTTGGTGCATTAGTTAGCCTAAACGGCATAACCAACCACTCGAAGAATCTGTCTGAATACCTAAAAGTAGTTTTGTCTATGCTATCATTCTCCATCCTAAGCTGATGAAAACATGTAACTAAATCCAACTATGAGAAAATTGAAGTGCCCACCAACTGGTCAACATCTGTTCGTGTAGTGGGTGTCTATTCTTTTTCGTGAGCTTGTTCCATTCTCTGTAATCCAGATTCAGATGGAGAGAGTCATCCACCTTAGTGTAGAAGGCGACTGGTGCTCCCCACTTAGTAATACTCCGTCTAATAAACCCTTTCTTGAACAATTCACCCATTTTCTTACTAAGCCCCCTTCTCTCTCTCGGAGCCATGTGGCGCACTGGCAACGCAACATGCTTAGCATTCTCCACTAAGTATATCCGGAAATCTATCTCGCGCCTAGGAGGTCTCCCTCTTACCACCTCGAATATGCCTAGAAAGTCTCTAACCATGAGAACTAAACTAAGATCGTCGACAGAAGCATCTAGGGAATCCAAGAAACTGAGCATGACTAACCCTCGCGGGTCGCAGAAAATCTCCAGAGTCCTACCACGACACTCAAAAGCCTTACAACTCTACTCTTACAATCAAGGATGACGCTATACGTGGCTAGCCAATCCATTCCTAGAATAATCTCGTAATCCATGAAACCAAGTACAAATGCATCACACTGAAATTCGACTCCAAGAATAGAAATCTTCAAACTTGTACACATCATAGATAGATTAATCGTACCTCTTATGGAGTTTGAGACAACTACTGGATCAAAACCTATAGAAGTATCTAGGTGCAGACTATTAACAATAGAACTGGATATGAAAGAATAAGAAGCACCAGAATCGAACAAGGTCCTAATAAGAAAGTTGAAAAGAGAGATAAAATATTCTACACTGACCTTCCTACCTCTGTCCTAACTGCTACCACCAGTCTGAGTCACTTCAAGTGCATGAACCTATGCTCCAGATGTACCTGCTCCCTGTCCTTACCTCTGAGGCACTCCCTGCTATAATTTCCCATTTTTCCGCACGGAAAACAAGCACCCTTCGTAGCCATCTTCTTACAATCTTTGATGAAGTGTCCCATCATATCATACCCATCACACTTCACTTCCTTCTTCATATGTACTTTATTTGGCATCTCTCCCTTTTTTATTGCAGCTTTCTTGGGCCACCACATTTTCTTCCCAATAGCCATCTTGTCCACCTCAGTCTTATCCACTTGTTTACTCTCCTATCCATCCTCTTTCATAAGAGCCATATCCACATGCCTCTCAAATGTAGCTCTCATCAGAATATGCGTCATTGCTTATCCTAAGAGGGCTTAGTTTAGGCCCCTCGCAAACCTTAAAACCTTCTTATGCACACTATTAAAAAGATTTAAGCCAAATCTCGCCAACTCGTTGAAGCTATTTACAAGCTCCTTAACCGATATATTATCCTGTCTCAAACTCAAGAAAATTTCCAACTTCATCCCTTCTTTATCTTGTGATAAAAAACTTTTTCTTGAATTTATTCTAGAACTCATCCCATATCTCTACGGCCTGTTCTGTCTCACCTATTTCCCACCAATGTGACACCATTCCTTTCAGTTGCCAAGTGACAAATTGAATCCTCCTCCTGTCATCAAGCTCTAATGATCCAAACACATGATCAGTCTCCCTAAGCCAATTATGATCATCAACAGAACTCTCCAATCTAAGAAATGGCTTTCCGCCCATAACAGAAAAAGCCTTACAGAGCTTAGAGAAATTAACCACTTGATTTGGTGCAACTATCGCGGCTACAGCTAAAGTAGCGAATTTCCTTGCACTTCGGCAGGCATCATAGCTTCAACATACGTAACGACCCGGAAAATCTGAACCAATTTGAATTTTTTTTAAATTGGCTATTTTGGTATATTTTAAATATTTATATTTTAAATAATAACAACGAAAAGTAAGTTTGAATCGACGTTTGAAAATAAATATAATTAATTCTAATTATAAACAAGGCCTGAAATGGCGTTGTAGTTTCAAAATTTGAATTCAAACTTTGACTGACTGTACTGGGTGCAAAACAAAACGGATTTGAGTGAAACCAAAAATATTTAAATCTGTTAGTGAATACCTTTCTAACAAATCTGAAAAATTGAAGTTTCATAGCAGGAAGCAAAAGTTATAGCCAAACAAATTTTCAGAAAGGTCGCTATAGAGTTTATATAGCCCGGGAAAATGACCATTTTGCAAACAACCTCGGAATTCGACGAAACCACTTTTGTTGGATCCGGGATGCTAAATTATTGCTAGGTTTCAAATTTCATAATTTTTGAAGCTAGTAGCGTGGCAAAGGAAAATTTGTTTGGTCGATTTCTATTAAATTGGATCGACCAGAAAAGGGCCATTTTTCAAACGGCCTCAGAATTCGACGAAACTAGTTTTGTTGGGACTGTATCATCAAAACATAGCTAGATTTATTTTTTGGGAATTTTTAGAATTAGTATGTGGCCCCGGCAAATTGAAATGTCCGTTCAAATCAAATATTGAATGTTTTATATTTTAATTTGAAAGAAAACTGACTGAAACATTCGAATGGGCCTTCGAAACATATCCCATTGTGTTCGGAATGGGGGTAAAACGCTAGGGACGACAGTCGTTGGGTTTGGATCGGAGTTCATGGTAGGCAAGGGGTATTTTTGGATTTTTAAAACTTTATAAATAAAAAAACGATTGGTCCACATCAGAACCCCCCCTGTTATTCACGTTCGACGGCGGAAAGTTGCTCCTTCGTTCCAGGCCTGTATCTGGTGTCCACGATCCTTGTTGACCCCCGCCACCACCCAATCTCGAAAGCCCTCCCTCCCCTCTTTAAATCCAGACCAGAACCACCCCTCCTCGTCGAGTATCGAAGCTGAATCGACCTCTCAAAGTGGCGTCGTTCGGAGCGCCGCCGCCACTCCCTCAGGCCATCGAACTGGCCAAGACCCCCATCGCCGGAATGCCCTCTCCAAGGCCGACGAGGTGGTACCCTCTGATCGTCTCCACGGTGCTTGGTTTTCGCGGAAACTACAAACCTAGTTTTGAACAAATTAGTGAGGTAACGGCTGAAACTATTTTAAACTATTTAATAGCAGTTTAAAGCGCTCTGGTTTTTGATTTCACTGTAAAATTCATATCTTTTTCATTTCTTGATGAAATTTAGTGAAATAAGAGACAGTGGACTCGTGAGGGCATCTTTTACATCCTAGAAGAGCATATTTTTCTGAGCCTTCTGCTATTTTTGGTGGAGTGGAACCCAATGTGAGATTTCTAAATTATAAATGATATGGAAAACGATGATGTATAAATTATATAGTCGATGTATGAGTTATATAAGCATTGTACACCACATGTATAAGCATTGTATAAGTTGTACGGTCGATGTATAAGCTATATATGCGTTGTAAAAATTATATATGTGTTGAAATAGAAGTGAAATGCTTATATAAATATATATACATATATATATATATATATATATATATATATATATACGCCCCTCGTCCACAAACCATAGACGATATTTATTGGTTGTGATTGGTGTGAAATTTGGTTGATAGCGAATGGTTGGTTAGAATTGCTTGTGGTTGAAATTGATTGATTGTGGTTGAAAAATACCCGTTTGTGGTTGAGAATTATTTGGTTGAAATCACAAAGGATTAGTTTGTGGAAATGAAAAAAAAAAATACATGTCGCCTGCGTGCGAACTAGATGCATGAAATCCCCATTGTCAAAAGTTGTGAGGCTTTAAGGTAGAGCGAGGAGCCGTACTAGGGACGACCCTGGTTTTAACTACCCTGCCGTTATGCTGCCGAAATTTTGAATGATATTCATGTGTTAGAAGTATTTTCATGTGTTGAAACTATATTCATGTGTTGAAACTATATTCATGTGTTGAACAGAAATTCATTCATTGAATTGAAATTCATTCATTGAATAGAAATTCATGTGTTTAATGGTATTCGTGTTTGAAATAAATTGTTTTATAATAAAAATCCTATTTTTATCACCTATATGAACTATATAAAATAGTCGTGTTTTGAAATAAATTGTTTTATAATAAAAATCATATTTTTATCATCTATATGAACTATATAAAAAAGTCGTGTTTTGAAATAAATTGTTTTATAATAAAAATCATATTTTTATCATTTATATGAACTATATAAAATAGTCGTGTTTTGAAATGAATTGTTTTGCAATAAAAATCAAATTTTTATTATATACATGAATTGTTAAAAATAGTGAAATGTTGAAATAAATGTCTGTTGGATAAAAATATCATTTTTATCAAATGTATGAAAAGCATATAGTTTTGAAATCGAAGAATCGATTATATTTATATATATATATAATTAAAATAAACTGAATAATGAAGCTGTAGTTCATATTTTGAAACCCGTGATTTCAGACGACCAGTGCGGGAGATCCGACCATCGGATTTTCTCGAAACCGAAACCATTGGGTTCGCATTGGAAATATCTTTCCAACGACACCAACTTTGTAAAGATCCAACGGTTGGATTGTCTGGAATGTTTAATTCAAATCTAAAGAAAAACAGCGCCAGAATCGATTATGTTTATATGTATATATATATATATATATATGTATATATAATTAAATTAAATCGAATAACGACGCTGTAGTTCGTATTTTGAAAACGAAATTTCAAACGAGTGTACCGGAAGATCCAACCATCGGATTTTCTCGAAACTGGAACCGTTGGATTTGTTTTGAAAAGATATTTCTAATGATATAAATTTTGTGAAGATCCAACTGTTAGATTTTCAGATATGTGTAAATAAAATCTGAAGAAAAACAACGCCAGTGCCGCGTTATGGCCTGAAGCGTCGTTTGAATAAATAGGCTATTTTTAAATAAATAAAAATAGCGATAAATCGTTATAAAATATTATAAACGATATGGAATGTGAAATTTAGAAATTAACTGAAGGTTAGCTGAGTCGAATGGTTTTCTGGTTTTTGATCTGATGTTGGTTTCGGCCTTTAATATGTGGGAAATCGTTCTCTTACTAATTTACGATTAGTGACTAATAAATTTGAATAAGGCGTATGTGTGTTTGTGTAGCACTTGTTTATTATATACGTGAGTTGCTCAGAAAGACCGGGTTTATCCCATTCTGAATAACTGAATCGACGATAAGAAATCGAAGATGAAGACGGTGGTCGAAGACCAGAGATCTTCACCTCGTTTGGATGGTAACTGATGTCCTGATTGGGAGGCATCCAAAAATATGGATAATGAGTGGTGATCTTCCAGACGTACGTGGAGATCGATGGGTTTGCGACGTATATAGTGCCTCTGGTTTCGTTTTAACCCAGAACGGACTTGTAAATGGACTGTGTGTCTAACATTAGAATTCATTCTGTGTGATTGATAGCCATAAGTTGCATGGTGTGAATTGCCTGTGTAGCATGCTAAGATGCAGTGATCAGGGCTTCTGTTGAAAAGTAAAGTCTTGTGATTGATGATCAAAGCACCGCTTGTGTGGCGTAGCTTTGTGTATAACGTGAATTCGTGAGCCTCACACCCTGGTATGAACCAGAAACGGGAGAGGACCTCAGGGAGGGCATGCATTCCTTCTAGCTAGAGGTGGTGTCAGTGCTTGAACTGGCTGACATTTATATTATTTTCACCTATGTGGTTGTTGCTGTTGCGAGGCGCCTCGGAAATATCGGTCGATCCGGGACCGATGGAGTCATACGTTGGCTCATTTACGCCCCAAGGGGCGGGGAAACATAGTGTTCATGCATAATAATCCACATCGGTGGACCGACCCTGACGATCCAAAGGGTTGATGCATTCTGATCTTGAGGCTCGGGCTAGAGAGTGTCGAATTCGGTAAGGACTATCTTTTGTCTTGGTTCATGACGGAAATCCAATTTCTAAATACGTGACTGTGCGGTTTGGATTGTATACCTATATATGGCGACATAGTGGTATGGGGCATTAATGTCGTCTATGATTGATACTTCTGATTTGAAATTGTTTTTGAAACATATAAAAAACAGTAATAATATCAAATGCTTTTGTTTTATTTGTATCAAGCATATTTTGGCCATTATAAGGTAAAATTTCTATCCTCCGGTTTGCATTGCATTGTGTGATGGGAACTGAGTCTTATAATGGCTTCATTTTTATAAAAAGCATTGCGATGTTTAAATGAATTATTTGTTTTAAAGTACTGGCAATCCAATGGAGTAAACCCGTTCCACGAAAGTGGCATGGTCCTGTGATCAGCCATACTATAAAATGTGTTAAGTAGATTTCTCATACCAGTCCCATGACTGACTCGTAGTTTGTTTCACTTGCAAACTCGGGTGCCCTTTTTTCTACACGGGCAGCCTTGTGTTCAGGTTTAAGCAGGCTCTTTCTGGATAGCTGGAGCTGAAGATGGATTCTATCATTTATCTCTTTTTTATGCTGTTCAGCTCCTATTGTACATATTATGTTTATTTTCCGCTGTAGACATTTATGTATAGTTGAACTGTATTTGTACTAAGTATGATCCTGTATACTGCGTAGCTCTGATGATTATTTTTATCCAGTGTATTATTTGTACATTATCTGGTGTATTTATTTATTTTTGTTCTGCTATTATCTGTTTATGTGTTATATTCCAAAGATTACCCTTTCCACCGTCAGTATGGGGTATGGGGTCGTCACATCATATCTACGAAACTATGCCGAAATGGGAACACCCTCAAGAAAATTAGGAGCCCCAGACATGCTGAAAAGAGAAGAGACAAAAATTCACAAAGGGACCAAGGAAATATTGTAGTTGACTTGAGGGGATATTATTCTAAAACAGTTTCTCTGCTCTTGTAACCTTAGGCTCTAATACTAAATGAAACACCCCATGCATTAAGGTTTTGAAGCGTCAAGGTAATAAGTAACAACACAGAGAGTAAATTTCACAAGACAAAAATATAAATCATAACGGAAACTTTAAAAATATGATTCTGATAAGCAAGTTAAATCACAGTGCTTGTTACATTTCATAAATACTAAATAGTCATCAACATAAAATTGTCTTGTGGAAATCCAAAATATCAGAGTACATAAGTAAAACAATAAAAACTATCCCTCTCAAATATCAATACAATGATTAGAAAACAAGAAGTGAACCAATACGTGAATCTGGAAAGAGTCTGATTCCAAGATGAACCAAACAATCAAGAATCACTGCTGAGACCCTCTATCCTACGGACTAGGAGGAAAGGGGAAGGAAAAGATGAGAAAACAAACAAGGTCAGATATACGCTTGGTGAGTTCTAGTAATTACTAGCATGAGCATAAGTTAAGAAAGCATTTAGACAGATGAATAGTTCTAAGAGTGATAGACATAAAAGCATAAATGAAATAATAGGGAAGATAAACACAAATAAAGATAGGCTTCTCATTCATATCCGAAAATTGCTGCACCAACTACCAAGATTTCAAAATTAGGCTTTACCTAATTTTACCCGTCAATCGGCTCCTATACCCATAATGTGATAACCTATGCTAGCTATGGTACTCAGGGTTATCAATCCCATGCCCATTAACTAAAATGACATAGTTGTTAATCAAATTTTTACAGTGGTTTATCTTCCCTAATCCGGACAATGCACGGTCATTGTCCCAAACGCGCATATACCTTCCTCATTTAGACCTCTTACTACAAAGTACAGTAAAGAATGCCCTCACCTTTACCTAGTGTGAGACCTTCATGATAATAGGGATACTAATCGATACGGTCCCCAACCAAATATGCAATTGACATAAGTCACCCCTAGACTTGGTCCGCATTCATTATTTTATTAGGCCAGTTAGTTTTCCTAATCACCCCCGCACTTCTAGAATGGACTTAAACTAGGATTTCATTATTTTATTAGGCATCTTATCTTCCCCAATCAGCACCTCGCTGCCGGAACAAAGCTAATCTACGAGCCACTTATCTTCCCCAATCAGCCTCACGGTACAAGAATGGACTCCCTCTATCTTAGCTTATTAATTTTACCCTCAACTTAACACAATTTAAGTTTATTAATAAGCCCAATATAACCTCATGTTATATCCTTAGATTGTGTTATTGTTCCTAATTAATGTTATCTTTTTATAAAACCCATTCCCATGTTACTTAATGTTCGATTTAGTTCGATTTAGTTCAATTTATTCCAATTTACATTTTCTCTAATTACATGTTAAGTTTTTATCCTCGATATATAGTCCAATTCTGATTATAATACCTAATCAGTTTCAATATGCCTAAAAATCCCTTTTTATTCATTTCTAATATTATTTCAATTTAACGCAAAAATAACGATAGAGGCATAGGCTCTCTTCAGGCCTAGGCTCAGCCTAAAAGAAAAAGGGAAACGGTCTAGGCTACCCACAAGGCCTTGACTCAAAAATAAATGAAACAAATAAAAAAGGGCATAAGCATAACTGCAAATAAACTACAACAAAGTAGGTGATAGAAGAAGGAGAATTACTTACAAATAATAAACAACTGGAAAGAAATAGGCATAGACAGTAAATAACCTACAGTAACTTATAGAAAAACTAAACATATAAATAATATAAATAATTGTAAATATAAAACTTGCAAATTGGAACGGCTTAACTATCTAAACTATCCTATGAAAATAATTAATCCAAAAATTAAATAAAAACTCATTGATCTGATGATCAAAGCTTCCCATGTGGCCTTCTTCTTAGATCCATTAGAACCTCCACCTCCAGAAGTATTTATAAAAATAAATATTTAAAACTTAAGAACTTCTTGATCCTCGTAAAAATTTAATTATTTGTCCTTTACTAATTTTGAGGATAGGCCTAGGGAAGAAGAAGGAGAACAGAAATAGAATGGATGTGTATAAATGAGAGAGACCCGCTAGTCTATTTATAGGGTATATTGGATGTCCCCAGCCGTCCAAACCTAAGATTAGATCTGGTCCAGCCATGTCATTGGACCAATAAGAAAGCGCCACATCAGCCTTTATGTAATGACCCGCCTTTTTGCTCGATTCCAGTCGGTAATTAAACAGACTCAGACCGCTCATATAGACGGATTGATATGGGCACTTACACATTTGAACCAAACAAAATGAAAATTTATTCGTATCTCAATAATATTACATTAGAGTTACAAGAGGTACATCAGAGTACATCGATTATACATCAGAACAAAACTCAACGGAAGCATGATGATCTAAGATATAGCTCCAACTGCAATTCTGAATCCTACTTAACTCCAAGGCTAAATCGACAAACCAAACCACTAACTACCCATATGGAAAATTATAGGCACCCAGAGTTTAAGTGAAGGAACAATAAGCTCCAGGCCAGTCATGAGACTAGTGTGAGAACTCAAAACAGTTATCTTTAAGTTTACTTTAAAGCTGGTAAATCATATGACCATGTCATATAATATGGAACCTGTTTTCTCCACATGAATACCAATGCATAAAAATTAGCAATGTTTTTTAGAAAATGAAGCCATCATAAGGCTCATCCCACATCACATAATACAAGCTCACACCAATGAGCGAGTTTTGTCCTTATGATAACCAAAAATGCTTGATGCGCAAAAATCCTCTGATATTATTATTATTATTAGTGCATAGTGTGGAAAACCATTTTGCAAGTAAATCTATCAATCTTAGCCAATATAATACCCCATCTTATTATGTTGACATATAGGTATACAATCAAATCAGTACAGGCTCGTAGTGGAAAATTGGATGCCAACCATGACCAAGACAAAGAATCTTCCCTACCGAAGGAAACACCTCTAGAGGGATGTTTCTGGAGAAACAAGTGACGAATCTCCTACCAACACAAGGCCGAACCATCTCTGTATGCCAAATCCTCTTCCTAAATATGACATTCCTCGGTCGTAACCAACCTTTAACCAAGCACTCATTTCCAACATCCACATAAAGTAGATTTCCATATAAGTAAATATCTGGGCTCCATACCATAGTATCACTTTTTATCTAGAAGGGAATGACCATGCCCTAATGGGAATGACCCCACATAACCTTGTTGCATTCATCCTATTTTAGGCCATTTACTAAAGTGTGAGGCTTGTCGAAGTTATAATATACACAAAGCTGTGCTTCAGTAAGTCACAATATGTGGAATAACCATATAAATATCTTCCAAGTTCATCGACTAGTATATGTTTACACCACGGAATTTCCTATCAAATATCCGAAGATTATTTCTATCCAACTTATGTCAATCTAATCGGGAAACCCTTATCATAGTTTGAAAGTTTATCAAATGTAACACCCCGCAATTTTAAATCGGGACATAAGATATAATCAAAGAATAATTAATTTCAAATGCAAGAACTAAGGGAAATGGGTTAAGGCATTGCGCTCGTCTCAGAATTCTGCTTGAGATAGAGTCCGAGTTAGCGTAAATCGGACAACATATGAAGAAGATATGGATGAACGAAGTTAGGCAGAGAACCAGAAGAAGAAAAAAAATTGCACTGGCACACTTGGAAAGTGCGCCGGTACAAAAATTGCATTGGCGCACCTGCCAAGTGTGCCCAGGTCGGGCTGAAAGCCTGCACATCTTTCTGGTTTGTTCTGATCCGTACTGTGACTCATTGCTGAGTCATTCAAACTCCGTGCTGAGTCATTAGGGCTTAGGTGTCACCCTATCCTGATTGAATGGTTGTGGTTAACTCTAGGTTCATCCAACGGCTCTAATTGAATTGAAATTCTATATAAACAACCTAACACTCAACCCTAAAATCACACTAATTTATTCCAAGAGCCGCCATAACGCCATACTCAACCTAGGATAGCCGCCATTCTCTTTCAACTAAAAAGAAAACTAAAAAGCTATGAAGTGAATCAAATCTGAATTATAAGAACAACGATCTACATCAAAGGCGAGTATTCCAACTTCAGAATTCAGATTCCAGAAATCAAGAATTCCTTCTTTGTAAGTTCGGTTATTCCTTAAATTTGAACATGTAATTGGAATCGTGAATGTAATAAATCAAAATATAGAACTGTACCTATTTGCAAGTTAATTATCTTTGATTCATGCTTATGTCAAATCTAAAGTTATCTATGCCTTTGGATTTGATTTACGACTATGACTATGAGACTTTTGCCTAAAACTATGACTATGAAACTGTTGCCTATGAAGCTATTGCCTATGACTATGACTATGACTATGAGACCTTTGCCTAAGACGATGGCCATGAACTGTTGCCTATGAAATTATTGCCTATGACTATGAGACTGTTGCCCACGACTATGATTCATAACTATGAGACTGTTGCCTAAGACATTGATTAAGAAATTATTGTGATTAGTCGCCCATGACTATTGTGGTTAATTGCGTATAACTATTGTAGTTAGTTGCTTATTCCCATTCCCATTGTTATAATTAACCGATCATGTTGTACCTTGAACTGGCATTATGTTGGACCAAATCACATATGCATATTCCCTTGATTATGTTGGATCTCATATTTAGTGTGTAACTTGGCTAGTTTATTCCTATTCACTATTATGTACATCGAACCTGTTGGAGCCATTATTTTTGCATGCCTATTCTTTCATATCAATTCTTGTGTTTATCCCTTATTCCTTTTGTTAGTGCCATTTCATGAGTACTTAGAAAACTTGTGAAATCATGTTATACGTATGATTATGATACGGGGATTGGGCGTAGCTTAATTAAGTCAATTCGGCATAATAAATATGTTGGCATAAATCTAAGTTGGCTATAATAGTGAATGATTTACATGCATATTAGACTTGGGCATAAATTGATAAATTTTAATTGGCCGCAAAGTATGTAATTGGCATGTTAACCAAGTTTTGGACGAAAACGGTAAAAATAGAATATTAAATCTAGTTTTGACATAAACTGTAAATTTGAATATTAATCTAGATTGGGCATGAACTGTAAAAGGGGAATATTAAATCTAAATTGGTATAAACGGCAAGTTGGGTTAATTGATTGGTAAATCAAGTTTTGGGCATTGAATATAAGTATGCAAACATGACAAATGAATATGATCTAGGCTAAATTGATTTACGAAAAATTTACATAAATATGTAAATTTAGTAAAAGACGAATATGCCTAACCCGAGGTTAGACTGAGTTGTGGTGTAAAACTGCCCGGAACCGACCGGCACATCCAGTGACCACAACAATACATGTCTAATGTGAGAGGTTCGTGCATCAAGCCCAGCAAGACCCGAAGTTAGACTGAGTTGTGGTGTAAAACTACACGGAACTGACCGGCACATCCAGTAACCACAACAATACTTGTCTAATGTGAGTGGTTGGTGCTTTAATTAATTAATTAAAGCTCATGAACAATCAAGCTAGAAATAGTGAGGTTATGTAATTAAGGGAACACTTAACAAACTTAACATGTTAACAAAGACAAGAAGGGTAGGGTTAAGTAATTGAGAAAAAACTTAGTGTAACAACCCACCTCCATTAAGGTCACTCACAAAGGGAATGCTTTAACTTCAATGGAGCGATTTTGGTAAACAGACACAGAATATCACAAGACAGATATAAAAATTTTGCAGTGGAAAATAAACAACTTTATTAAATCACCAAAATACTTTGTTACCTAATACCATGAATCATAAAACGATTACAACAGAACACTTCTGTCTACATCATCAGAGTACATAGGTATTTAAAAGAAAAACATCATTCCCCATATTAAAGAGCAAGCCATATAAGAGACAGAGACTCGAGCCATACTTCAGAAGTAGCTCCTAGAAGATGATATCCAAATCCTGACTAAACCTAGGTGTTTCCTCCCTGAGAACCTGAGGGAACGGAAGAAAAGAGGCGAAACAAACTAGGTCAGACATACGTCTGGTGAGTCCAGTAACTTTTAGCCAGTAAATAAATAAAGGTAAACATGAAAGGCATACAAAGAGGATAAGAGGAATCACGGTACAGATGGCAGGTATGACAGGACAAATAAGGTAAGATGTATGCTTCACTACAAACTACTTTGCACTTATACTAGTAAAATCAAGATGGGATGATCCCTTCTGCTAACCATAATAATGATAATGATGGTGGTAGTTTCGTATATTCATAGGTGTCGCCTGCTTCTATCTCAACTAGTCGTACCCACTACCCTCCTACTATAAATTGGTAGACGTAGGGCATACGTCCGGGTATACCCTAACCACTACCCTAATCGGTCGGCTCCCTATTCTGTAGATACCTTGTGCTAGTCCCACAACTAAAGGGTATCACTTCTCTAAAGTGGCAACCCAAGGTGTGCACAGTTATACCTACTGGTGTCACGGTCGTCTTGTCCCCCTCTGCCGGGCCCATGCACGCACATGTCCCCAGTCGGTTTGCGCCGCCCACACCATCTGTCTTGTTTTAGATCTCTTACAATCAATCAGTAAGCGTGCCCCTTCCCCGCCTAGTACGGAGTTCTTTACTTTGATACCCCTCCGGGTTACTGATTGAAATGGGTCCCATATAACATAATACAAGCTCTCCCCTATGTCTTGTATCCCCACTAGGTTTTCTACTGACTATGTATACCCTAAGGTGTCTTTAATTACATATCCCTCAATCAGTTATGCGTACCTATAGGTGTCTTTAATACGTAACCCTTAATCTACCTATCGGTTATGCTTACTTATAGGTGTTTTTAATACATAACTCTATCTATTCCCATTAGTTATGTGTACCCCTAAGGGTGTCTTTAATACATAACTTTACTATTTTGCCCCGGTTATGTATACCATTAGGTGTCTTTAATTACATAACCCTTTTTATCCGGTTAAGTTTGTGGGCCTATGTATATTAATATTACCCACCTACCCTTCAGTTGTACTTAACCCTCCCACTAATTTAATCCTATTTATTTAATGGTTCCTATATATATTAATATTACCCACCTACCCATCAGTTGTACTTAACCCACCCACAATCCAACTCATTTTACTTAACCCTAACTTATGTCTATCATCATACAGTCCACATGTATTAAGTTAGGTTAAGTAGTCTTTTCTTGTTACCATGTCCAATTATGCTTATATTAGGCTAGACCTCCCACATTAGGCCTACAACATGTGGATGCTGGATATGCCGGTCGGGTCCGGGCAGTCTTATTCCACAGTTGGGTATAACCTCGTGTCTTAGCCCGAGTTATATTCACACACTTAGACCTTTCACATTAGGTTCAACATTAGTGGCTGTTGGATATGCCGGTCGGGTCTGGGTAGACTTCCACCATTAATGTAACCTAACCTCGTGTCATAAGTGTTAATTAAAATTTCAGACTTTAATTGCTTAAACATTCCTCTTTGGTTAATTAAGTTAATTAATTAATCCTTTCCTTTTTATAGGTGTCAATACCTATTTTATTAACAATTTGAATTTCCTATCCATAAATGGTCAAATTCAAATTATACCATTTTTACTCAACTTTACCTATGTCATAATGGGTAATTATTTATATGTTTCCCTACTAGAATCATGTGTCCAATTTACATAATCACTGTATAAATTATGCCAATTATAAATTCCCCTTTTTACCCATTTCTTAACTAGCGTAATCGCGTGCATTTTGGCGTAATCGAGGCTACAAAGTAGCCTCGCCATAATAATAAAATAAAGGGAATGACAAGATGATTGTTTCAGTACAATTTTTGGCATAAGCATGACAACTAGGGAAAATGACATGATAACTTCGCATATAATTATGATTCACCACATAATTAACAACTTGCATAGATTCATGATTTTGCAACATAACAACTTGCATAGGTTCATGATTTTCAACATAACAACTTGCATAGGTTCATGAATTAACAACAAAATTAACACCTCACATAGGTTCATGATTCACAACATAACAACTTGCATAGGTGACTTGCATAGGTTCATGATTCACAACATAACAACTTGCATAGGTGACTTGTATGATCACATAACAACTTGCATAGGTTCATGATAACAACTTGCATAGATTCATGAATTCGCAACATAATAACTTGCATAGGTTTATGAATTTCACTTGCATAATTTCATGATTCACCACAACAATAAACTTGTATAATTTCATGATTCACAACAACAATAAACATGTATAATTTCATGATCCACAACAACAATAAAATTGCATAACTACAAACAAAATATACCCAAATCATAGTCTACCACAATTCACTTTTATCTATTTAAACCTAAAAGTGACTAGAACTCACAGAAAAAGAGGGTCTTGAGTTCTGGGATCTGAATTATGTAATCGATTAGCGTTTCGTTGTTGTATACAATTTCGTTGTTTATATTAGACTTTGATTTGAATAGAATTGAGTTGCTTTACTTTTCTTCTAGTTGGTGGCGGCTACTCTAGGTTTTGGAGAGACAGTATGAGGACCATGGTTCTAATTTTTATTTGGTTTTAGGGTTTGAGTCTACATGTGTTTATATAGAATTTCAATTTAATTCGAGCCTTCGAATGCTCTTAGGGTTAATCAAAACCACTCAGTCAGGATAGGGTGACACCTCAGCCCTAATGACTAAGCAAGGAGTCAGAAAGGGCTCAGCAATGAATCACAGTGTGGATCAGATCACACCGGAAAGTTGTGCAGGCTTTCTGCTCGACCTGGGCGCACTTGGGAAGTGCGCCAGTATATTTTTGTATTGGCACACTTCCCAAGTGCGCTAGTGCATTTTTTCTTCTTCTGGTTTTTCTGCCTAACTTCGTTTGTCCATATCTCCATCATATGGTGTCCGTTTTACGCAAATTCGGGCTCTATCTCAAGAAGAATTCCAAGACGAATGCAATGGCGCAACCCGTTTCCCTTAATTCCCACATTTTAAATTAATTATTCTTAAATTTAGTTAATTTGATTATTCAAAAATTCAGGGTGTTACATTCTCCTCTACTTAAAGGATTTCGTCCCTGAAATCTTCAAGTTAAAAAGAATGTGTCCTACCATCCAATCACCCGTCTACTGAAGCATCATCCACAAGCATCCATTGTCCTTAGAAGACTTCTAATGTTGTATGAACATATGCAAAAGTGTGTGTATATGTTCCTTATCTAATGCAAAGATTAGGCAGTCTACTGATTCAGTTGACCTCCTTAATGCGAATTATATCAGTGCCATGAGTCCAACATGTATGCAATTTTCCTATTTGATACATATTATCTCTTCATGTGTGCACAACCATTCATCAAAATGCAGCATCCATATGATAACACAACCGTTATACATCCATTACCCTAAATACGCACACATTCAAATTTTTGATGCCTAACACAGGTAATTTCAACCCCTTACAAATCACCAATAAATGAGCCGAACCACCAAAGGGGTTTGAAACAACTACGGGATCAGAAACAAGACTAATATTAAAGTGCAGAGTCTCAATTATAAAATCAAAATGCCAGAATCCAAAAGAGTCTTAACTTCATTAGGAAATTAAACCTTTTACATAAATTTTTCCTATCTCTATCCTATCCATCTGCCACGAGAGCATTCGCCTGCCCTCCAGAAGTCCCTTGTGATCCCTGCGCCTTCGAGCATTCCTTGGAGAAGTGTCCGACCTCTCCGCACTTAAAGCAATTGAACTTCCTCCTTTTACATTCTTTGACTAGGTGACCTTCTTTCCCACAATAGTGGAATTTCCTCTTATCCTTTCCCTTGTCATCCTTCTCGCCTTTCTTCTGTTGTTGATGTCCTTTCTTGGGTCCCGCCTTCTCATTTTTCAATGTCCCATCAACTTTTTCCTCTTTCTTTGCTCCTTCGTCCTCTTCATGCATTAGAGCCATATCCACCAACTTTTCAAAAGTGGACCCCATAGGAACGTGAGTCATAGCCAATCCGTGTAGCGGCTCATTCAAGCCTTTAACAAATCTCAGAGCCTTCTTCTCAGGTGTGTTCACCAAGACTAAGCCAAACCGCGCAAACTGATTAAACTTGTTGACGTACTCTTTTACTGACAGATTCCCCTACTTCAATGCTAAGAACCTTTCCATGTATAGATTTTCTTCTGCTCGTGAGAGAAATTTCGCCTCAAACCTACGCCTAAAATTCGACCATGTATCAACTGGTCGCTCTCCATTAGTGACCTCCCACCAAAACGAGGCATCATCCTTCATTAACCAGGCAACTAACTAGACCTTTCTTCCATCTTCTACCTCAAAGATTCCAAATAATTCTTTCACCTCCTTTAGCCAATTTCGAGCTTCAACAAACGTCTCTGACCCGTGAAAAGGTGTCCCGCCCATTTCCCGAAAGTCCTTACATATCTTTGCAAAAGTATCAACATGAGGAGGGGGAGGAGGAGGAACGGGTGCAGTTGGGGGAGGTGGAACATTTGCTCGACCTGCGGCGGTGGCCCTAGCTTCCAAATACCTCCTAAACCATCTTGGTATCGGTACACCCTCTGGAAGGTTAAGACCGTCAGACATGCTAAGAAGAAAAAGGGAGAGATTTTAGAAAAAGGACCGAAGGATACTACATATGGCTTTTCGGGGATTTTTTTTTCAAAACAGGCTTTCCTTTTTGAAAATACTTTCTTTTAAAACCTTTTTGAAAAATATTTTCAAAACTTTTATCTAATCTGGTAACCTTCAGCTTTGATACCAAGTGTAACACCCCACCTCCATTAAGGTCACTCACAAAGGGAATGCCTTAACTTCAGTGGAGCATTTTTGGTAAAACTGACACAGAATATCACAAGACAGATATAAAATTTTTGCAGCGGAAAATAAACAACTTTATTAAATCACCAAAATACTTTGTTACATAATATCATGAGTCATTAAACCATTACAACAAAACACTTCTGTCTTACATCATCAGAGTACATAGGTATTTAAAAGAAAAACATCATTCCACATATTAAAGAGCAAGCCAAATAAGAGACAGAGACTCGAGCCATACTTCAGAAGTAGCTCCTAGAAGATGATATCCAAATCCTTGTTTCCTCCCTGAGAACGTGGGGGGGGGGGACGGAAGAAAAGAGGCGAAACAAACAAGGTCAGACATACGTCTGGTTAGTCCAGTAACTTTTAGCCAGTAAATAAATAAAGGTAAACATGACAGGCATACAAAATGGATAAGAGGATTCATGGTACAGATGGCAGGTATGACAGGACAAATAAGGTAAGATGTATGCTTCACTACAAACTACCTTGCACTTAAAAATCAATATGGGATGATCCCTTCTGCTAACCATAATAACGATAACAATGTGGTAGTTTTGTGTATTCATAGGTGCCGCCTGCTCCTATCTCAACTAGTCGTACCCACTACCCACCTACTATAAATTGGTAGACTTAGGGCATACGTCTAGGTATACCCTAACCACTACCCTAATCGATCGGCTCCCAATTTTGTAGATACCCTGTGCTGGTCCCACAATTAGGGGGTATCACTTCCCTAAAGTGGCAACCCAAGGTGTGCACAGTTATACCTACAGGTGTCACGGTAATCTTGTCCCCCTCTGCCCGGCCCATGCACGCACATGTCCCCGGTCGGTTTGTACCGCCCACACCATCCGTCTCATTTTGGATCTCTTACAATCAATCAGTAAGCGTGCCCCTTCCCCGCCTAGTACGGAGTTCTTTACTTTGATACCCCTCCAGGTTACTGGCTGAAATGGGTCCTACACACCATGATACAAGCTCTTCCCTATGTCTTGTATCCCTACTAGATTTTCTACTGGCTATGTATACCCTAAGGTGTCTTTAATTACATAGCCCTTAATCAGTTATGTGTACCTATAGATGTCTTTAATACATAACCCTTAATCTACCTATCGGTTATGCTTACTTATAGGTGTCTTTAATACATAACTCAATCTATTCCCATCATTTATGCGTACCATTAAGGGTGTCTTTAATACATAACTTTACTATTTTGCCCTGGTTATGTATACCATTAGGTGTCTTTTATTACATAACCCTTTTTATCTGGTTAAGTTTGTGGGCCTATAAATATTAATATTACCCACCTACCCTTCAGTTGTACTTAACCCTCCCACTGATTTAATCCTATTTATTTAATGGTTAAGTTTGTGGGCCTATCTATTAATATTACCCACCTACCCATCAGTTGTACTTAACCCACCCACAATCCAACTCATTTTACTTAACCCTAACTTATGTCTATCATCATACAGTCCACATGTATTAAGTTAGGTTAAGCAGTCTTTACTTATTACCATGTCCAATTATGCTTATATTGGGCTAGACCTCCCACATTAGGCCTACAACATGTGGATGCTGGATATGCCGGTCGGGTCCGGGCAGTCTTATTCCACAGTTGGTTCTAACCTCGTGTCTTAGCCCGAGTCATATTCACACACTTAGACCTCTTACATTAAGTTCAAAATTAGTGGCTGCTGGATATGTCGGTCGGGTCCGGGCAGACTTCCACCACTAATGTAACCTAACCTCGTGTCATAAGTGTTAATTAAAATTTCAGACTTTAATTGCTTAAACATTCCTCTTTTGATTAACTAAGTTAATTAATTAATCCTTTCCTTTTTTAGGTGTCAATACCTATTTTATAAACAATTTAAATTTCCTATCCATATGGTCATATTCAAATTATACCATTTTTACTCAACTTTACCTATGTCATAACGGGTAATTATTTATATGTTTCCCTACTAGAATCATGTGTCCAATTTACATAATCATTCTATAAATTATGCCTATTACAAATTCCCCTTTTCCCCGTTTCTTAACTAGCGTAATCGCATGCATTTTGGTGTTATCGAGGCTATAAAGTAGCCTCGCCATAATAATAAAATAAAGGGAATGACAAGGTGATTGTTTCAGTACAATTTTTGGCATAAGCATGACAACTAGGGAAAATGACATGATAACTTCGCATATAATTATGATTCACCACATAATTAACAACTTGCATAAATTCATGATTTTGCACATAACAACTTACATAGGTTCATGATTTTCAACATAACAACTTGCATAGGTTCATGAATTAACAACATAATTAACACCTCACATAGGTTCATGATTCACAACATAACAACTTACATAGGTGACTTGCATAGGTTCACGATTCACAACATAACAACTTGCATAGGTTACTTGCATGATGTCATAACAACTTGCATAGGTTCGTGATAACAACTTGCATAGATTCATGAATTCGCAACATAATAACTTGCATAGGTAACTTGCATAGGTTTATGAATTTCACTTGCATAATTTCATGATCCACAACAACAATAAACTTGTATAATTTCATGATCCACAACAACAATAAACTTGTATAATTTCATGATCCACAACAACAGTAAACTTGCATAACTACAAACAACATATACCCAAATCATAGTCTACTACAATTCACTTTTATCTATTTAAACCTAAAAGTGACTAGAACTCATAGAAAAAGAGGGTCTTGAGTTCTGGGATCTGAATTCTATAATTGATTAACGTTCCCTTGTTGTACACAATTTCGTTGTTGAGATTAGACTTTGATTTGAATAGAATTGAGTTGCTTTACTTTGCTTCTAGTTGGTGGCGGCTACTTTAGGTTTTGGAGAGACAATATGACGGCCATAGTTCTAATTTTTATTTGGTTTTAGGGTTTGAGTCTACATGTGTTTATATAGAATTACAATTTAATTTGAGTCGTCGGATGCTCTTACGGTTAATCAAAACCACTCAGTCAGGATAGGGTGGCACCTCAGCCCTAATGACTCAGCAAGGGGTCAGAAAGGACTCAGCAATGAATCACAGTGTGGATCAGATCACATTTGAAAGCTATGCAAGCTTTCTGCTCGGCCTGGGCGCACTTGGGAAGTGCGCCAGTGTATTTTTGTACTGGCGCACTTCTCAAGTGCGCCAGTACATTTTTTCTGTTCTTTTTTTTCTTCTTCTGGTTTTTCCGCCTAACTTCGTTCGTCCATATCTCCATTGTATGGTGTCCGTTTTATGCAAACTCAGATTTTATCTCAAGAAGAATTCCGAGACAAACGCAATGGCGTAACCCGTTTCCCTTAATTCCCACATTTTAAATTAAGTATTCTTAAATTTAGTTAATTTGATTATTCAAAAATTCGGGGTGTTACACTTAGCCAATTCAACATGTTAACTAGACAAGATTGATAGGGGTTAGGTTAATTTGGACACTTAACCAACTAACATGTTAACAAGGCAAGATTTGTGGGGGTTAAGTAACTAAGGAAACACTTAACAAATATAACATGTAAACTAGACAAGTGGGTAAGGTTAAGTAAATGTTTGACCGTTTTAACATGCTAACTAAACTAGATGGTGGGATTAAGTAAACTTAGAACACTTAGCCGTTATAGTATGATAAATAAACAGGGTTAAGTTAATGAGAGACACTTAACCAGTATAACCTGAAATGAGTAAGGTTAAGGAACACTTAACCAATTTAACATGATATATGGGTATGTTAAGTCAACGTAAACTGCTTGATAACACTTAACCAACCCAACATGATGAGGAAGAGAACTAAGTAGTAAACCTTAGTTAAGAGAACTAAGTTGTAGGCCTTAGTTAAGAAAATGAACGACTCAGGAAACTAAGTAGTAAACCTTAGTTAAGAGAACTAAGTAGTAAACCTTAGTCAAGAAAACCAAGGAGAATACGAGGAGGAGCGAACATCCATCTGATCATGAAGAAGGCTCCAACAAACTGGGTTACGAAGCACGCAGCTTCGAGGGGACATGAGGGTACTCTTGGTATCCCTCTGTGAGGCTGCAGATGATCCTCCTGGGCTCACAGAGGTTAAGGTCTGTGCTAGAAGAGCCAAGGTTATGCCTTGCTTGCAATAATAAGGCAACCTAAAGATTAGGATGGACCAGCGTGATTCGGCGAGACCAGGTTTTGCCCTGTGATAGCAACTCGTCGTCTACCTACCATCTTGAGTCAGTCGAGATATGGAAAGGCGGAAAACTCCAACAGACCATATACTTGCTATCTAGTTATGGGTGAGGTTGAACCATAGGTTGGTGGGGCGTAGGGGGGCTGCGTACAGTTCTCATTCTTGATTTTCCTGGGTTCCTTTCATTTGTTAGTCGATGGAGGCGTCTAGTGGGACCATAGCCACTGTAAAAGCAGACCTTAGCATCTGCAATCGGTAGATATCTGAAAGCTCCCAACCGAGTTCCGTGTTTCTTGACGTGCCCTGCCACGGGACTAAGGTCGCACATATAGAGGACATGTGCATCTAGATATCGATAACGATTCACAACACATACGTGGGAAAAATCTATGTAATGACCCGTATTTTCTCCCTATTTATTTGGATTATTTTAATTATTTTAATTATTTAAAATATGGGTTTGGATTTAAATAATCGAATTTAACGATTTATTTGGAATATATTATTTAAATAAATAATAAAAAAATAATATTTTAATTTCTAGAATATTTAGGAAAATATAGAATTTGAAATATATTGTGACCGAGCAGTTTAAAGTGGTCAAATATTGGTTATATTGAAAATATAGGGACGATTTTGATTCGAAAGCGACGGTTGAGCGATATGGTTTATAATTTAATTAAATAACGAGCTGCAGCGGCACGGTAGTTCGCAATGTGGTGTTTTGAACTTCAATTGGTCGTACCGGGTTCGAAATAAGTCGGATTTTCTCGAAACAAGAAACGTCGGGACCGGTTTGACGATATCTTTCCAATGTCAGAGGAAAATCCAGTTTTCATCATGTAGATTTTACTTTATGTCCAAATCAAATTTTGAAAAAAATGTTATGGAACTTCCTTTATATATATAACGCTGTGTTTATATAAAATAAAGGGTTTTTAAATATTTTTAATATCGATTTGTCTTCAAACTCAACCCGGGATATTTTATTATGGTAATATACGATATTCTGATCATGTATGGCCAATTTCAATATTTTAATATTATTATATTGAGGTATTTTCAAATTAGCTTATTTTATCTGAATTGGCCAGTTATAAAAGGGCCATTTTTCAAACGATCTCTGTTTTCGACGAAACAAATTATTTTGGGACCGCAACAGTAAATTATTGCTAGATTTCAAGTGGTGCGTCAATCGGGGTTAATTTGTGAGCGCAGCAAAATAAAATGCAAATATAGACGACCACTTAAAAGTAAACGAGGGCCATTTGAGCAAACGGACTCGGAATTCGACGAAACAAGTTTCATTAGGACCGTATCGTCAAATTATACTATGCCGTCCATTCGCATCTCGAACGGGGTTCGTATGTGAGCACAGGAACGAATAAACAACGTTCGAAAATGCGATAGGTACAAAATAAAATATCGTTTGTCACATCGAGATAAATAAATATTATTTCCTTTTATAAATATGAACCCCCTCAGCCTGTATTTCAGTTCATTCCACCCAAAACAATTTTCAGCCAAGCATATTTTTGCAGAAAAGCCCCTCTTTACAAAATAAATTATATCTTCCAATCTGTTGAGAATTTGTTAAGGCAATCTGAACAAAAGTTGTAGATCGGGTTGTTATCTACCTACTGTAAAAAGTTGGGTGAGTTTCATCCACTGTGGTTGCCGAAATTCGCGATGAACAGCAAAGAACAGTTTTCAGTTTTGGCCCAAATTACAAGGATTTGGTTGATTTGAGGGAACGGGAACATGGGGGTTTTGTAAAGGAGAGACAAGGCTTCGATTTGGCATTGGTCTCAGGTGCTACGATGGTCGAAGTCGCCAGGAATTGTGAGATGAACGAAGGTGTAAATTTCTGGGTGAAATTAGGAAGTGGCGAACGGGAAATGGGATTTTCCGGCGATGGTGGTGCATGGTTGGTGGTGGAAGCTGAACGTCGTCGGAAGCCTGATGTGTGGCGATGACACTTATGGTGGTGTGGTAGCCTAGGTCGATCTGTGGTGGCGGATTTTCATCCATGAATGGAAATGGGTCTTTGTAAAAATCCAGGCGACGGTGGCGATAGGGGGTCACGGCGCTAGGAGGGGTGGCACGGCTTGGAGGAGCGGTTCTGGTGAGGGGGTCGACGATGGGTGTAGATGGCCATGGTGGCACCGGTGGTGGCTAAAACGAGTGGAGCTGATGGTCGAACAAGGATGGAAGAAGCCAGGTACCATCAGATTTGAGCGGATTGAAAGCAAGAAAGTGCGTCCATCAACAGTACTCCTGTTGACATAGATTATATTCGCTAATCAGGGTTAGTTATTAATAAAAGGTAATTATGAGGATGGTTAATTATTTATTTATTTCCTTTATAATAAAACTAGTTTAAACTTTAAATCGTCGTAACTTTTCCATACATTAACAAAATTTAACGAAACTGGATCCGTTGGGATCGTAGGGACGAGATCTATCTGATGGCACTGACTAGGAATCGATCTGACGCAGTTGAAAATTCAGCTAATTTTGAATGCTCGACTGAATTTAAAAGCAATAAACGCATCAACTGTCAACCAGAATAATCTGGTGAGTTAAGTCTCACACCTTCTAGAATCCTGTGATGTGGTAAATTCATATTAAATTATAATTTACCTTTAAAAGTATAAATTGGTTGGTTGGTTGCTAGTGGCTGTTTATTTGATTGATTGGTTGTCGTTATTTAATCATTTTAAATTGGTAGATCATATGAAATTTATTTCATATAATATTATGAAATGTATAACGAGCTGTGGTGCAGGGAAGAACAGGTTGGAGGGATCCGATCGGGTTCCTCAAATATTATATATGTTGTTTGTTTGTTTTATATCGTTGATATATGAACTGATTGAACCCCATATGGTAACAAACCTGTTTGAGCATGATGGTTGAATAGATGTTCATCTGTGTTGTGTTTAAAATCAACCGACAGTGTCGATTTGGTAATTGGCAGTGAATGGCCATAAACGTGTTGTTTTAAACGTCATTCTACCGTTCGGTGAATCGATGCAGTTTTAACTTATAAATTATTTTATAACTAAATTGAAGTTTTCAATCATTTTATATAAATAGTTAAGTTAGAAATTTACAAATATATATATTTTCAATCGAGTTTATCAAGAAATTATTTAGACGGTTATGTAACGAGATTTTGTAATTTATGCATATACTGAAAGCAGAAATCAAATGAATATAACTATGAATGGTTAAAATAATATAATTATTTCCAAACAATTAAATAGTAATTTTAAATTAATTAAGTTATTTAATTAATTTAAATAAGGGTTAATTTAAATAATGGAAATGACAAATGAAAATCAGTGGGTAATTAACTGGGATGTACAGTTGACAAAATCAACAGTGTTGAATTTAAATTGATAATAGAGTTAATTTGATTCAAATTTTTTGAATATTCGTTAAATTTAACGAATAGTGTTGAATATTAGTAAATCTTCGATTTACTATGAATTAAAGGAATTATTGAATTTGTGAATGTTAATAACATTGATTACTATTTGATAAGCTTTTAAAAATGATAATAACCCTATCTTTGAGTAATATCAAAGTTAATCATTTCTAACATAGTTAATATAAAGTTAATTATTTTTCTTAATTAATAATAATTAAAGAAATGTCCTTTAATTGGGATTTCCATTAGAAAGTGTTTGAGTATCGATAGGTTTGACCAAAATCAATTGAGGGTGTTATAAAGGGTTTTATAACCCAGGTTTCAAACAAGATTGGTAAATGGGATTTGTCGGTGAAAGTAAGAATTTAAAGGAAGTTTTACTTAACCTCTAAATTAAGTAAAGCGAGTCAAATGAATTGAAACTTTAAAGGAAAAGGGTGAACTGATTAAGAATGGACCAAAAACATAGAAATGGTGAATAGATTTGTATAGGTGATTTCGAAGAGATCCAAACAAGGTTTTAAAAAGGATTTTGAAACCAAATCGATTACTTAAGGGTAAAAGCATGGAATTGGACAAACCATGGTAATTGAAATAAGGATTTCAAGGATAAAGGGAAGTGCATACAATTTAGTTGTGTTAAATATTGGTAAACGGATTTTTGGAAATAAAATCCCAGTCAGAAAAGGTTTAATTTTAAGTAAGTGTAAGCATTGGTTATGAAATCCAAAGTAAAAGTTTTTGGTTTAAGCATACTCGAATAAATAGGATCAAACTATTTGACAAGAGATTTATATTATAAATCAAGTATTTAAGTGAAATAATGGTTGAAGTTAAAAGTTAAGGTTTAGTAAATATTTACTTGATTAAAGGAATTAAGTAAAAGGATTTGGAGCAAAGATTTCAAATATAAGAAATGGTTTTATTAAAGCCTGATTTGAAATAAGAGGAAAAATAAGATTTTGGTGTTAGTGGTTAAACTAACATTAGTCTAAGGTAAGAACGGGGTCGATCAAGGTCTGAGAGGTAACTAAAATACCCCATCTTGATTGGCTTCACTATTGTCAAGGAATGATACTAGTTTGGAATAAGTGGAAAGTGTTGAGATTTGGTTTACCTTATACGAGGAATATCGAAACTCTAATGCAAGGTTTTGGGAAATAAATAATATTGCAATATTAGTTTCAAAAGAAATAAAAATATTGATTTCAAATTATATTGAATATTTGTTATTCAATTAGAGTTGATCAAATATAGTATTTTAGGTAGAGTTAGCCAAACATAGTTATTCAGGGAGAGTTCCCATTGCGTATGACTGCTAGCGTAATTCCCAGGGCTGCAAATAGCCTATAGTGGTCGGATGTTTCCTGAGGGAATCAGGCGTAACCATTGTGATTGCTGTGATCTAGAGTCAAGTGAATGAAGTTAAGTCGAATATTAGTTAATCAATAGGAGTAATTAAGTCGAATATTAGTTAAGCAATAGGAGTAATCAAGACAAGTTAGTCCAGTTGGGTTAAAGAGGTCAAGTTATGTCAAGTACTAAATCTGCAAACTCATTGTCACATTTGTTATTTGATAGTTAACTCACCGACTATCAAACCAGACCAATCCGCTTGTGGGTATGGAAAGACCGGGATCGAATTTATATTCGAAAACCATTCCGACCGACAAATACGTGAAGATGGTAATTGAAGATGGAGCAAGTAAAGACCGTGAATCTTCATAAGTGGAAGGACTACTTGTTGGATCTCTCTGGCTTGCAACCAGGGTTATTTGATTTGTGATTCTGTCGTGGTTGAATCTACGGATTGCAAGGACTTCTCGCTACTGATCCTTGGGGTGATTCCAATATAAGGATGTAGTAGGAGAGTGCCTTCGGTTCATCCTATTCCTGGATGACTTGTATGGATGAGTGTCTGACAGAGTATTTTCAAAGTGGTCACGTACGTTGATTTTTACAAACGTATCTCTGTTAGTGGCGGAGAGGGGCACCTCTCTAGCTTAACGACCAGAATATTTTTGTGGACCTCGATTAGTGATATCTGGCGGATCTGACGACGTGGCATTCAAAGTGAATGATGACCAGATGTTCTAAAGTAAATTCTAGCCTCAAGCCTCATCAACCGGGAAATGACAAAAATCGGGTAGGCAGCATGGCTATGTGGGTCGCTCCCATTAGGATGTATGATCACCTATCTAGAGAAATTCCAATTACTTCTTAAATCTATATTCGATGTTGTCCCTATTCGAGAGGCGGTTGCTGATCCCAACCGTCGGTGATATACATTCGATACACTCAAGTGAAATGAGTAGTCAGTCATGTGTGGGCCGAGTTGCAAGACGTTCTTGTTGAACCCAGTGTATTCACATCTAGAAATACACTATCGTCAGGTGGTCCCATACCTTGTCAAGTTGGAATCCAATATCCAATAAGCGCCCGCGGTTTTGATTCGTATACTATATATATGGGGAGCGTGAGATGCAAGCGTTCCTCTAGATTGTTATTTATTTGTAATTAGACATTATGATAATATGAGAGAAAGTATGATTTCAAGAAATGTTTTGGGTTATAGTAAGGTAAAAACCATCCGTGTTTATGTGTGGGCTGGTCTTACTGTTATCCTTTGATTTCATAAAATATTTTCCAAAGCTAAACAAGTGTGTGTTATGTGAATTTATCACTGATAGTATTCCAGACCGACCCAGTGTATTTTGCTTTGCTTCAAATGTGCTCGGGTCAGACCAAGTGTGTTTCCAGGTTAGGTTCGCTTGGAGTTTCAGGAGCTGGAAGCAGGCGGCTTCACCGTTAGCTATATAAAGTATTTTTCCGTTGTGTCTGATGTATGTTGTACTCTGATGATTGGTATGTATATACTTTTCTTTTGTATAAATGTAATTGATATTATACTTTATTCATTCCGCGGTGAGATTCTGATATGTGTTCTTCTTCTTTCTTCTATTCTAATATTTCTTTCTTTCTTACCTCACCCTCTAAATTCTTTCTAATACTATCCAGTGTTTTCGGTGCTTGGAGGATCGGCATGAGATACGGTAAAGGTGTTTATGTCGATTCTCAAGGCTGAAAATCGCTGGATCATTACAGTGGTATCAAAGCTATTGGTTTAGTGATAACCTTGGCTCTGTTGTGTGACTCAATAGAGATGGGGTTAGTAATACCCTAGACTAAGTTTGAGTGTATATATGAGAGCGCGTATTTGTAATTTGATATCAAAGTTATTTTTGAAATTATTTTTGCCCAATATATTTTATAAATAATGAAAGCAATGATTTTTCAAATTATTATAGTATGGGCAAATTATTTGGATTGTGTGATATGTTTGGATGATGTGCTCGATTTCATGAATATGAACCTGAACATGAATCGACTGGGTTTAAGACCAGTCTGAAATAAAGAAGTTGGATAATCAATCCAGATAAATAAATGTGAATGGATAATTTAAGAAATAAATGAAGTAATTATAAATAATTAATTCCGGATGGATTGAATTGTGTGTAAAACGGGTTGATATGGATGATATGGATGTTCTGAGCATAACTGACATTTATTTTATGACTAATGAATCCATTTGAGTTGAGGAACATGGGCAGAAGTGCCAATTCAGTTTTAAAAATCCATCCAAGAGGAAATTCTGGAGTTAACTGAATCCAGTTTGAATAGAGCTGCAAAATAATTAAGCAAGCATGAGTACAATATATTGCTTATCGTATATTAACGCACGCAAAGAGGTACGCCTACAAAAATATGAATTTTGGTTTTTGTTTGGGATTTGAGTTCGGTTTTTGATTTTTCCGACCATGAGAGTTGAGGTATGTTTATTTCTTGAACCTGTGATTTTGCAGATGGTCCTCCGTGCAGGGGGGACTCTGCCGATTTTTTTCCAAAATTTAAGGTGTTAGAAATTTTTGGAGATTTTTGGAAAATTCTTTTATTTGGAGTTGATTGGTTTAAAACCAGTTAGGTCAGTTTGGAAATAAATTCAAGTTTTAAAAATTATTATTTTTGAAAAGATAACGGGATTTAACGTTCTTTCTGCCTTAGCAATTTCAAGGACGAAATTATTTTAAGGGGGAAGGAATGTAACGACCCGTATTTTCTACCTATTTATTTGGATTATTTTAATTATTTTAAATATGGGTTTGGATTTAAATAATCGAATTAAACAATTTATTTGGAATATATTATTTAAATAAATAATTAAAAATTTATATTTTAATTTCCGGAATATTTGGGAAAATATAGAATTTGAAATATATTATGACCGGGTAGTTTAAAGTGGTCAAATATTGGTTAAATTGAAAATATAGGGACGATTTCGATTCAAAAGCGATGGTTGAGCGATATGGTTTATAATTTAATTAAATAACGAGCTGCAGCGGCGCGGTAGTTCGCGATTTGGCATTTTGAACTTCAATTGGTCGTACCGGGTTCGAAATAAGTCGGATTTTCTCGAAATAAGAAACGTCGGGACCGGTTTGACAATATCTTTCCAATGGCAGGAAAATCCAGTTTTCGTCATGTAGATTTTATTTTATGTCCAAATCAAATTTTGAAAAAAATGCTATGGAATTTCCTTTATATATATAGCGCTGCGATTGTATAAAATAAAGGGTTTTTAAATATTTTTAATATTGATTTGGCTTCAAACTCAACCTAGGATATTTTATTATGGTAGTATACGATATTCTGGTCGTGTATGGCCAATTTCAATATTTTAATATTATTATATTGAGGTATTTTAAAATTGGCTTATTTTATTTGAATTGGCCAGTTATTAAAGGGCCATTTTTCAAACGATCTCTGTTTTCGACGAAACAAATTTTTTTGGGACCGCAATAGTAAATTATCGCTAGATTTCAAGTGGCGCGTCAGTCGGGGTTAATTTGTGAGCACAGCAAAATAAAATGCAAATATAGACGACCATTTAGACGTGAACGAGAGCCATTTGAGCAAATGGACTCGGAATTCGATGAAACAAGTTTCATTAGGACCGTATCATCAAATTATACTATGCCGTCCATTCGCATCTCGAACGGGATTCATATGTGAGCACAGGAACGAATAAGCAACGTTCGAAAATGCGATAGGTACGAAATAAAATATCGTTCGTCACATCGAGATAAATAAATATTATTTCCTTTTATAAATATGAACCCCCTCAGCCTATATTTTAGTTCATTCCACCCAAAACAATTTTCAGCCAAGAATATTTGCAGAAAAGCCCCTCTTTACAAAATCAATTATATCTTCCAATCTGTTGAGAATGTGTGAAGGCAACCTGAACAAAAGTTGTAGATCGGGTTGTTATCTACCTACTGTAAAAAGTTGGGTGAGTTTCGTCCACTGTGGTGGCCGGAATTCGCGATGAACAGCGAAGAACAATTTTCGGTTTTGGCCCAAATTACAAGGATTTGGCTGATTTGAGGGAACAAGACCTGGGGGTTTTGTAGAGGAGAGATAAGGCTTCGATTTGGCACCAGTCTCAAGTGCTACGATGTTCGGAGTCGCCGAGAATTGTGAGATGAATGGAGGTGTAAATTTCTGGGTGAAATTAGGAAGTGGCGAACGAAAATTGGGATTTTCCGGCGACGGTGGTGCATGGTTGGTGGTGGAAGCTGAACGTCGTCGGAAGCCTGATGGGTGGCGATGACACTGATGGTGGTGCGGCAGCCTAGTTCGATCTGTGGTGGCGGATTTTCATCTATGAACGAAAATGGGTCTTTGTAAAAATCCAGGTGACGGCGGCGATAGGAGGTCACGGCGCTGGGAGGGGTGGCATGGTTTGGAGGTGCGGTTCTAGTGAGGGGGTCGACGATGGGTGTAGATGGCCATGGTGGCGCCGCTGGTGGCTAAAAGGAGTGGAGCTGTTGGTCGAACAAGGATGGAAGAAGCCAGGTACCATCGGATTTGAGTGGATTGAACGTAAGAAAACGTGTCCATCAATAGTACTCCTGCTGACGTGGATTATATTCGCTAATCAGGGTTAGTTATTAATAAAAGGTAATTAAGAGGATGGTTAATTATTTATTTATTTCATTTAAAATAAAACTAGTTTAAGATTTAAATCGTCGTAACTTTTCCATACATTAACGAAATTTAACGAAGCTGGATCCGTTGGGATCGCAGGGACGAGACCTATCCGATGGCACTGACTAGGAATCGATCTAACGCAGTTGAAAATTCAGCTAATTTTGAATGCTCGACTGAATTTAAAAGCAACAAACGCGTCAACCGTCAACCAGAATAATCTGGTGAGTTAATTCTCACACCTTCTGGAAACCTATGATGTGGTAAATTCATATTAAATTATAATTTGCCTTTAAAAGTATAAATTGGTTGGTTGGTTGCTAGTGGCTGTTTACTTGATTGATTGGTTGCCGTTATTTAATCATTTTAAATTGGTAGATCATATGAAATTTATTTCATATAATATTATGAAATGTATAACGAGCTGTGGTGCGGGGAAGAACGGGTTGGAGGGATCCGATCGGGTTCCTCAAATATTATATATGTTGTTTGTTTGTTTTATATCATTGATATATGAACTAATTGAACCCCATATGGTAACAAACCTATTTGAGCCTGATGGTTGAATAGATATTCAACTGTGTTGTGTTTAAAATCAACCGACAGTGTTGATTTGGTAATCGGCAGTGAATGGCCATAAACGTGTTTTTTTAAACGTCATTCTACCATTCGCTGAATCGACGCAGTTTTAAAGTTATAAATTATGTTATAACTAAATTGAAGTTTTCAATCATTTTATATAAATAGTTAAGTTAGAAATTTACAAATATATATATTTTTAATCGAGTTTATCAAGAAATTATTTAGATGGTTATGTAACGAGATTTTGTAATTTATGCATAAACTAAAAGCAGAAATCAAATAAATTTAACTACGAATGGTTAAAATAGTATAATTATTTTTAAACAATTAAATGGTAATTTTATATTAATTAAGTTATTTAATTAATTTAAATAAGGGAAATGACAAATTAAAATCAGTGGGTAATTAACTGGGATGTACAGTTGACAAAATCAACCGTGTTGAGTTTAAATTGATAATAGAGTTAATTTGTTTCAAATTTTCTGAATATTCATTAAATTTAACTAATAGTGTTGAATATTAGTAAATCTTCGATTTACTATGAATTAAATGAATTACTGAATTTGTGAATGTTAATAACATTGATTATTGTTTGATAAGCTTTTAAAAATGATAATAACCCTATCTTTGAGTAATATCAAAGTTAATCATTTCTAACATAGTTAATATAAAGTTAATTATTTTTCTTAATTAATAATAATTAAAGAAATGTCCTTTAATTGGGATTTCCATTAGAAAGTGTTTGAGTATCGATAGGTTTGACCAAAATCAATTGAGGGTGTTATAAAGGGGTTTATAACCCAGGTTTCAAACAAGATTGGTAAATGGGATTTGTCGGTGAATGTAATAATTTAAAGGGAGTTTTACTTAACCTCTAAATTAAGTAAAGCGAGTCAAATGAATTGAAACTTTAAAGGAAAAGGGTGAACGGATTAAGAATGGACCAAAAACATAGAAATGGTGAATAAATTTGTATAGGTGATTTCGAAGAGATCCAAACAAGGTTTTAAATAGGATTTTGAAACCAAATCGATTACTTAAGGGTAAAAGCATGGAATTGGACAAACCATGGTAATTGAAATAAGGATTTCAAGGATAAAGGGAACTGCATACAATTCAGTTGTGTTGAATATTGGTAAATGGATTTTTGGAAATAAAATCCCAGTTAGAAAAGGTTTATTTTTAAGTAAGTGTAAGCGTTGGTTATAAAATCCAAAGTAAAAGTTTTTGTTTTAAGCATACTAGAATAAATAGGATCAAACTATTTGACAAGAGATTTATATTATAAATCAAGTATTTATGTGAAATAATTGTTGAAGTTAAAAGTTATGGTTTAGTAAATATTTACTTGATTAAAGGAATTAAGTAAAAGGATTTGGAGCGAAGATTTCAAATATAAGGAACAGTTTTATAAAACCTAATTTGAAATCAAAGGAAAAATATGATTTTGGTGTTAGTGGTTAAACTAACATTATTCTAAGGTAAGAACGGGGTCGATCAAGGTCTGAGAGGTAACTAAAATACCCCAACTTGATTGGCTTCACTATTATCGAGGAATGATATTACTTTGGAATAAGTGGAAAGTGTTGAGATTTGGTTTACCTTATACGAGGAATATCAAAACTCTAATGCAAGGTTTTGGGAAATAAAAATATTGCAATATTAGTTTCAAAAGAAATAAAAATATTGATTTCAAATTATATTGAATATTTGTTATTCAAGTAGAGTTGATCAAATATAGTATTTGAGGTAGAGTTAGCCAAACATAGTTATTTAGGGAGAGTTGCCATTGCGTACGACTGCTAGCCTAATTCGCAGGGTTGCAGATAGCCTCTGGCGGTCGGATGTTTCCTGAGAGAATCAGGCGTAACCATTGTGATTGCTGCGATCTAGAATCAAGCGAATGGAGTTAAGTCGAATATTAGTTAATAAATAGGAGTAATTAAGTCGAATATTAGTTAATCAATAAGAGTAATCAAGTTAAGTTAGTCCAGTAGGGTTAAAGAGGTCAAGTTATGTCAAGTACAAAATCTGCAAACTCATTGTCACATTTGTTATTTGATAGTTAAATCACCAACTATCAAACCAAACCAATCTGCTTGTGGGTATGGAAAGACCGGGATCGAATTTATATTCGAAAACCATTCCAACCAACAAATACGTAAAGATGGTAATTGAAGATGGAGCAAGTGAAGACCGTGGATCTTCATAAGCGGAAGGACTACTTGTCGGATCTCTCTGGCTTGCAACCAGGGTTATTTGATTTGTGATTCTGTCGTGGTTGAATCTATGGATTGCAAGGACTTCTCGGTACTGATCCTTAAGGTGATTCCTATATAAAGATGCAGTAGGAGAGTGCCTTCGGTTCATCCTGATCCTGTATGACTTGTATGGACGAGTGTCTGATAGAGTATTTTCAAAGTGGTCACGTACGTCGATTTTTACAAACGTATCTCTGTTAGTGGCGGAGAGGGGCACCTCTCTAGCTTAACGACCAGAATATTTTTGTGGACGTCAATTAGTGATATCTGGCGGATCTGACGACGTGGCATTCAAAGTGAATGATGACCAGATGTTCTAAAGTAAATTCTAGCCTCAAGCCTCATCAACCGGGAAATGACAAAAATCGAGCAGGCAGCATGGCTATATGGGTCGCTCCCATTAGGATGTATGATCACCTATCTAGAGAAATTCCAAGTGCTTCTTAAATCTATATTCGATGTTGTCCCTATTCGGGAGGCGGTTGCTGATCCCAACCGTCGGCGATATACATTTGATACACTCAAGTGAATTGAGTAGTCAGTCATGTGTGGGCCGGGTTGCAAGACGTTCTTGTTGAACCCAGTGTATTCACCTCTAGAGATACACTATCGTCTGGTGGTCCCATACCTTGTCAAGTTGAAATCCAACATCCAATAAGCGCCCGCGGTTTTGATTTGTATAATATATATATGGGGATCGTGAGATGCCATCGTTCATCTAGATAGTTATTTATTTGTAATTAGACAGTATGATAATATCAGAGAAAGTATGATTTCAAGAAATGTTTAGGGTTATAGTAAGGTAAAAACCGTCCGTGTTTATGTGTGGGCTGGTCTTACTATTATCCTTTGATTTCACAAAGGATTTTCCAAAGCTAAACAAGTGTGTGTTCTGTGAATTTATCACTGATAGTATTCCAGACTGACCCGGTGTATTTTGCTTTGCTTCAAATGTGCTCGGGTCAGACCGAGTGTGTTTCCAGGTTAGGTTCGCTTGGAGTTTCAGGAGCTGGAAGCAGGCGGCTTCACCGCTAGCTATATAAAGTATTTTTCCGCTGTGTCTGATGTATGTTGTACTCTGATGATTGGTATGTATATACTGTTCTTTTGTATAAAGGTAATTGATATTATACTTTATTCGTTCCGCTGTGAGATTCTGATATGTGTTCTTCTTCTTTCTTCTATTCTAATATTTCTTTCTTTATTACCACACCCTCTAAATTCTTTCTAAAACTATCCAGTGTTTTCGGTTCTTGGAGGATCGGCATGAGATACGGTAAAGGTGTTTATGTCGATTCTCAAGACTGAAAATCGCTGGGTCGTTACAATCTAGGATCATATACTGCTCTGGGTAGTGTGTCCTGGACTAGAGGGTATCGTTCAATAGGTAGCATAATCCCTAGTTGGACCTAGGTCGCGTAAACCCAGAATCCGAGGAGCGTTCAATAGGTAGCATAAACCCCAATGGCCCTGGGTAACGTAAACCCTGGTTGAATCTAGGAAGTGCTCGATAGTAAACCCTAGATTAGATCTAGGTAATAAATGGAATCCCCATAATAGATGTACACCTGAAGGCAACCACATTTACGGGGATTGGGATCACGTTATCATATGAACATTTTATATAGATTACTAGTTTGGACACTAGTTAGGTAGTGCAGAGATATAGAAATCTGTATAACAGGGTAGTCATGAAGCAGAGAAGGAGTATAAGCACATTCAGTTTATCAGCATATTCAGTTTATCAGCATATCCAGTTTATCGGCACATTCAGTTTATCTTGCCATATCACATCCCATGCTTATCCCATGTTATCTTGTTACTATGGTTTAGTCTTATATTTAGCATTATTCAAGTCATGACCCTTTTCCTCGTTTAAATCTAAGAATCACTGAGCTTACCAAGCTTTATGTCTGACCTAGTTTGCTTTCGCCTCTTTTCTTTCGTCCTCCCCCCCCCCCCCCCCCCCAAGTAGTCAGGGAGGGAAAAGCTCAACTCATTTTGGGGTCGTTACTCTTTTCGAGCTTGAAGATTCTTTGGTGCATTGCTTTGAACTCCATTTTCTACTGTTATGGCTGATTCATGCTTTATTGGGGAATATCATTGTCAGTTTGTGCTTCTTTATATTAAACAAGAAAGATGCTTTGTTGTAATAAATACTGGTGTTGTAAAACAATCTTTGAACAAGCTATTTTAATCAATAAAGGATATTTATTTTCCGCTGCTTTATTTGTCTGTCTTGTAATTTTTCTGCATCTTGTACTAAAAATGCTCCAACGAAATTAAGGTGTTCCCTTTGTGAGTGACCTTAACGGAGGTAGGGTGTTTCACTTGGTATCAGAGCTGAAGGTTACCGGATCAGATAAAAGATTTGAAAAACTATTTTCAAAACGATTTTAAAAGAAGAATTTTCAAAAGAAAAGTTTTGTTTTAAAGGCATATTCCCCAAAGCCATATGCACTATCTTTTGACCCTCTGCTTGAATCATGGTTTCCTTCTTTCTTGAGTCTCCGGGGCTCCTGGCTTTCTGGGAGGTAACCTCATCGCGGCATGGTTCCGTAGGCTTGATGAGACTACGACACTTGTCAAAGGGAAAATAAGTGCCTAACTTCCATCTGTAGCCATAATTTTCTTTCGAGCTTTGTAGGATTCCCCGTGCGATGGAGGCAGCTTTCGAGAGACATGTCAACAATTTACACAAGGATGGCAGAGTTGAGAATGAGGGGATTTGGCTACGGAGCACAACACAAGGATGAAGAACCCATGGATATGGACTTGGTTCACAAAGGAGGGGAGGAAAGAATAGTAAAACCTAAAACAAGAGGAAGTATCATTATTTTGGTATAATGGGTCGTATAATTAAGGGCAAGGGTAAGAACAAGGGACAGGATTTTCCGGAAGGCAAGTGCATGCTCTCACCGCCAGCATACCTGAGAGAGAGACAGTAAGATTTCTGTTGAAAGAGTTTTTCCATTTTGATTATCCTGTTAGTACTCCTTCTGAATTTAGCACTTCACATTCATATATATCTGCTTCCATAGTTGAGTCTCTGCACCCTAAATATTGTATAGTAGGGGATCCCATTACAGTCTCTAATCCAATTGCAGGTTCGGCCCATTTATTTTTGACTTGTGAGGATTTGAGAATAGCTATATTTATGCTTATGTTTTTTTTGGGCTATGGGTTGATTCTAGGCATTGATTGGTGAGTGAGTAATTGTGAAACAAGGGTAGTTAGACTTTCGACTTGCCTTGGGAATACCATTGAGATTTCGTATGATCCTAAGGGATTAGTTTGTCTTAGCTACCTAGAATCACTTTACTTATCAATCGATGATTTTCAATCCGTTGGGGTAGTCCATGAGTGCGCAAGATGTTTTGATTAGGGTAGGGGTTTCCCCCCTAAAACTCGAGACAGATTTCCGCATGTATCTAGATGAAACTGCAAAGCCAGTTATGCGATCAACGATAATTCTAGAGCAAGATTGGCCAGGATAGCCAAAGTCGGTAAAGTGCTCAATTGTTTGGTTGTTTTGTTAGTATCATCTCACATAGATCGTCCAAATTCGGAGGAGGTATCCCTTGGGTGCTTGTCCGTTATTGGTTTAGGCCTTTGGGGTTTATACTTGAGGGATGTCGAGTTCGACTAGGATGGTTTGTGTGAGAAATAAATGGTTGGGGCTGGCACCCTAAGTTAGACTGACCTTAAGAGAAGTAATAAGCACATAGTAACAATTAGCTTTAGACCCTCAGATTTGCAGCATGATGGATAAGCTAAGTAGAGGAGAGACCTCTAATCATCTTAGGATATACACTTGATATCTATTTATCTTGGAAAGATAGCTCGACTACATTGAATACCCTCTAGCATAGTAAGTGATCGAGGGCCTATCTTTACTAGGGGTTTTGGAAATGGAGGTCAAGAAGCTTCGCAACCATGAAGTTAAATTAGATAAGGTACAGTGGAGTGAAGCTCAAGAAGATGTGACTTAGAAGACTGAAGACTGTATACGCGCATCATACCCTTTTTAAGGGTGTATCATTGATTCCTATTTTTCTGTAAAATTAATTTGCATGCTAGTCTTTATCTTTTAAGGTATATCCTCCAGGTCATATCATCGATCCTTAGGTAGAAGCCAATGGATGCAAACATGTGTTTGAAAATGTTATGATTGATCGTTGCAAGTGTTTACTAGTGGTTGATCGTGGATGCATATGCACACAATAGGCACTAGATCAGCTCAGTCACTTTCATATTGCATTTGCATATATGTATTTGTTTATGGATTGAACTTGATGTGTTATCCTGTGGATGTTGCATTTGAGTGAATGGTTGTGCACTCATATAGAAATAATATGTATCATTAGGATTGCATACATAGTGGACTCATGGCACTAACATAATCCGCATTAAGGAGGTCAACTGAATCAGTAGACCGCCTGATTTTGCATTAAATAAGGACATGTACACACACTATGCATATGATCATGAAAGCATTAGAAATATTTTAAAGAAAATGGACGCCAGAGATTGAATGGTTGAGTACATGGATGTTGGATGATAGGATATGCATTCTTCTTAACTTAGAGATTTCGGTGACGAAATCCTTTAAGGAGGAGAGAATGTAACACCCCACAATTTTAAATCGGGACATAAGATATAATAAAAGAATAATTAATTTCAAATGCGAGAATTAAGGGAAATGGGTTACGCCATTGCGTTCATCTCGGAACTCTACTTGAGATAGAGTCCGAGTTTGCGTAAATCAGACATCGTATGAAGAAGATATGGATGAACGAAGTTAGGCAGAGAACCAGAAGAAGGAAAAAAATTGCACTGGCGCACTTGGGAAGTGCGCAGTACAAAAATTGCACTAGCGCACCTGCCAAGTGCGCCCAGGTTGGGCTGAAAGCCTGCACAGCTTTCTGGTGTGTTCTGATCCGTACTGTGACTCATTACCGAGTCCTTTTTGACTCCTTGCTGAGTCATTAGGGCTGAGGTGTCACCCTATCCTGACTAAATGGTTGTGGTTAACTCTAGGTTCATCCGGCGGCTCTAATTGAATTGAAATTCTATATAAACAACCTAACACTCAACCCTAAAATCACACTAATTCATTCCAAGAGCCGTCATACCACCATACTCAACCTAGGACAGCCACCATTCTCTTTCAACTAAAAAGAAAACTAGAAAGCTACGAAGTGAATCAAATCTGAATTATAAGAACAACGATCTACATCAAAGGCGAGCATTCAAACTTCAGAATTCAGATTCCAGAAATCAAGAATTCCTTCTTTGTAAGTTCGGTTATTCCTTAGATTTGAACGTGTAATTGGAATCGTGAATGTAATAAATCAAAATATAGAACTGTACCTATTTGCAAGTTAATTATCTTTGATTCATGCTTATGTCAAATATAAAGTTATCTATGCCTTTGGATTTGATTTACGACTATGACTATGAGACTTTTGCCTAAGACTATGACTATGAAACTGTTGCCTATGAAGCTATTGCCTATGACTATGACTATGACTATGACTATGAGACCTTTGCCTAACGATGGCCATGAACTGTTGCCTATGAAATTATTGCCTATGACTGTGATTCGTAACTATGAGACTGTTGCCCATGACTATGATCCGTAACTATGAGACTATTGCCTATGACATTGATTAAGAAATTATTGTGATTAGTCGCCCATGACTATTGTGGTTAATTGCCTAATATTATTGTAGTTAGCTGATTATGCCTATTCCCATTGTTACAATTAACCGATCATGTTGTACCTTGAACTGGCGTTATGTTGGACCAAATCATATATGCCTATTCCCTTGATTGTGTTGGATCTAGCTACCCGTATGGAAAATAGGGCACCCAGAGTTTATGTGAAGGAACAATAAACTCCAGGTCAGTCATAAGACTGGTATGAGAACTCAAAATAGTTATCTTTGGGTTTATTTTAAAGTTAGGTGAATCACAGGACCACGTCGTATAGCACGAAATGGGCTTTCTCCACATGAATAACAATGCATAAAAATTCTCAATGCTTTTAAAAAAAATGAAGCTATCATAAGGCTCGTCCCACATCACATAATGCAAGTGCACACCAATGAACGATTTTTTTCTTTATGATAACCAAAAATGCTTGAAACGCAGAAAATCCTCTGATATTATTACTAGTGCATAGGTATACAATCAAATATGTACATGCTCGTAGTCGAAAATTGGATGCTAACCATGACCAAGGCAAAGGATCTTACTTACCAAAGGAAACACCTCTAGAGGGATGTTTCTGGAGAAACAACCGATGAATCTCCTGCGAACACAAGGCCTAACCATCTCTGTATTCCAACTCCGCTAAATGGGCCCGAATATGACATTCTCCTGTCGTAACCAACCTTTAACTGAGCATTCGTTTCCAACATCTGCATAAAGTTGATTTCAACAAAAGTAAATACCTGGCTCCATACCATGGTATCACTTTTTATCTAGAAGGGAATGACCATACCCTAATGGGAATTACCCACATAAACTTGTTGCATTCATCATGTTTTAGGCCATTTACCGGAGTGTGAGGCTTGTCGAAGTCACAATATACACAAAGCTGTGCTTTAATAAGCCATGCTTTGATTATCAGTAGCTCATCACTTAAGTATGTCATATTGTACATTCAACATATACTGATATCTATCAATATATAACCTCTAAGCTCATACATCTTAGAGAAGGGTGTTAAGCTAAGAGAATAAATTCTCCACTACCAAATAGATATATATATATATATATATATATTTAACCGAGATCAGTATTACGCAGTCAATTACGATGTAGACACACGATCTAAACAAGTACGCTCTGGGTATGAACTAAACCGAAGGCATCGTATTAGAGGTCCTAGCATATTCGGAAAATTTCCAAATACGTCTGGACAACTGCTACTTATAAGGGGGGATGGCCCAATCGAGACATCATAAAATAATCCAAAACGATGTGAAGATCCCCGGTCTTCAACCACCATCTTCAATTGCTCCAAAACATCGTATTATTATATGGAATGGTTTTCGGATATAAATCTACTCCTATCTTTCCAAATAATAAGCGCAATTTAAAAACACAATTATGGATCACCTAGTATTTCAACCAAATCTTCTCAAATAGTTGGTTAATCGAACCCTTTAAAAATTCATTCTTAAGTTATTCTCGAATCCTTTCACTCGATAACTTATTATTCAAAACTCGGTTTCTTCTGAAAATCTTTAATCCATACTTCATAATCATAATTCCCATTTAAAAAGATTACCTAGTATACATCTCTTTAATCTTAATTAAAAGAATATGGTTCTTTCCAAATTTCTTGCTTTTAATTTTCTCAAATCAAAGATTTGATTAAATCCTCACTTGCGATATGAATTTCCACAACTTAATCCCATTAAGGTTCAAGAATGAGATTATTAAAGATACCATCCACAACAAAATCCCAAATCAATCGATATTGAACATGAGTTATGTAGAAATTATATCTACTTATATACAATACCAATTCTCATAATCAACGAATACTATATGTGAAATGCCGATATAAATATCTTCCAAATTCCTCAAATAGTATACGTCTACACCATGGAATTTCATATCAAATATCTGAAGATTATTTCTATCCAACTTATCACAATCAAATCGGGAAACCCTTATCTTAGTTCAAAAATTTATTGAACCCCTTAATATTAGATCTGGATAGAAATTTCGTCAACTTATCCTCTATATTAACTTCCATATCCAACCCATACAATTAGCAGAGTAATAGTAAAATACCTTCTAAATTCCTCAAATAGCAAGAGTTATTATCTATAGTATTAATATCAAACATCCCAAGATTCATCTCCAACCATATCCAAATTATTTATAATTGGAAAACCCCTTTTTAATATTAAACAAACAAATTTAAATTCAATATTAAATATTTTATTAATTTTAAACCTTCGAAAATATTTAAAAAATCATTTAAAAATGATAACTTACAGTTCGGATAATAGTTTGCAGGTTAAAGACTTTAAAACAAATTGTTTTCAAAGAAGCATTACAACAACATTTCAAAAATGTTACAAAAGCATTACAAAACAGTTTATATTGGCTAATTTGATCAAAATAACCTTTATATTATCCAAAATTAAAATTTTCCAATTCGGATCACTTTTAAATAATTTATATTGATTATACAATAAATCCATATTTCTAAAACATTAAAATAGTTGTTTGTCGCTATGGTCGACAAACTGCACTTACAACGACCTTTTCCAAAATTGTTTTGAGCATAACTTGAAAACTACATATCATAACTTGAAATTTTCTTTTCTTTTGAAAGCTAGTGCTATTGGAAGAAAATATTTTTGTTTCGCTGAAATTCAATTTAAAATGCTTAAGTTATAATCATTTAAAGTTATCGATTGAAATTCGTGAACTATCGCTGTGTGACTAGTCTTATTCAGACCAAACTTCAACGTATAATAAACTATGTCTGAATCCCTTTCCAAATGATTATAAATATTTATAAATATATATAAACTCACTGGAAAATAATATTTCAAATATTTAACTTCAAACTCAATTCAAATTTAAAAATGAATATTATAGTGATATTATTATATTAATATAATATTATTTACCAAAAATTAGTCTGATTAACTTTAAATTTGTTGAAGCTAATATAAGACCATTAGCGCAATCGAATTGAGTTAAAACATCTTCTAGATAGCAAACCAAACTTCACTTCTCCAAAACAAAACTGATGTCATCGATTTAAAACCGACACCTTGTTTTATGTCAAAAACTTGTTATACAAAACGTTCACATTTACGAGAGCCACTTGTATATAATTCATTTTCATTTCCAAATCATTTCAAATATTAAATTTGAAAATAAATTTTCAAATCAAATTCTCAATATTATAATAATATTATATTGTTTACATTTCTAATTGAGAAGGAGATTCAACCGATCACTGACGCAATACCATAATTGGAGTGTCATAGTGTGTCACATAACATTAACAAACATTATAATATCCATAGCAACCATTATCAACATCATTAAAGAAGTAATAATTGTGTGTAAGTGTTATAACAGTTAACGCTTAATAGGGTGTTTGTTTTTTCTAACTACGCAACCATCATCCATCATTGCATACATATAATCGTCAACCATTAACCATCCATTACAAAATTAATTAGCAATACTAGTTAAATATAATAGTTTGAATAACCTTTACTAACTAATATACAAAATTAAGGAGTTTCCCCCAACATAGCTCCTTATCTTCATGGTAGGCGAGCCTAGCGAACACTGTCAGACAGAATTTCCACGCACTATCGCTTTAACTTTTCTGACTCGAAAAATAGGCTAACTTCCCTTTAGTTTTGGGACTAGCTACACTCTAAACTTGGAAAAGTGCCCAAATACAAAGTTGTAGAGAATTCTTTTCTCTTTAATTAAAAAAAGGAATTACTCAAAATTATTTTTTAGGGAGATATGGCCGAAATGGTAGAGGTGTTTCTCAGGTTCAATAAAAACTGCTAGAAAATATAACCTTCAAAGATTTGGATTTTTGGGATAGCTAGGTCCAGAATTAGAAAAAGTGCTCAACTACAAAGTTGTAGCCATAGAAAAATACATAATTTGAGAAAAATGATTATATCATTTGGATTAATTTTGGAATAATATGAATCGTTCGCTATCTTGCGTGCAGACCAAGGACGCTCAAATTGCGTCCTAGGTCGACCCACTCGCCTTTTTGGTTTGACACATGGGTCGACCAAACTTGGCTTGGGTTGACACTGGGGTCGACCCAAGTGGGCTGGGTCACCTAATGACTACTTGTTTCATATATATTTATTTTAAATTTTGGAATTCTTCTTTAATTCAAAACGATTCATTTTAACTCAAACCAAGTATCTGTTTTCATCAGAAAATTACAACGGACGCAATAGTGCTTCACCCGTTATCTAATTCTGAATATTATTCTGATAAATATTTATTTCATTAATATTTTATGTTTCATTTTTGTTTATTATAATTCGGGGTTTTACAACATGCATAAGTAAATTCAGCCATCAGTTAACTAATCTGGAAAAGATATCTGGTAACATTTATTATAGAAAAGAAAGCGCCCCCCCTCCCCCCCCCCCCCCCCCCCCGTTCATTATTGCTAAAAAGGGTTTTCTGGGCCTTCTCATGTTGCTAGATGAAAATTTCTAGTTATTTCTTCTATTATTATTGGATGAGGATTTCCAATCTTTTATTATATCAATCATGGATTTTTGGTCCTCTATCTATTCCAAATATGGAATTTTGATCTTCTATTATTTCCAAATTTAGATTTCTGATCTTCTCGTTTATTATTATTTGTTAAGGATTCCTGGAGTTCCATCCTGCACGATATGGATTTTTGATCTTCTTCTATTATTATTGGCTGAGGATTCCCATCTTCTACTAGTCCAAGATATTAATTTCTGGTCTTCTATTATTGAGTAGAGATTTCTAAACTCTCCTACATATTACTAAATAAATATTTCTAATCTTCTCATTAAATGGAAAAATATGTGTTTTTCTCATCTTGAGTCATCACTAAGCCCAATAACGACATATTTCAATCATGGTCATTCACAAAAATCATAAATCATGCTTTTAGTCACTACCACCTTAAAGTGAATCTTAAACTAATAATTATGAAGTTGTCTTTGCACAGGGCACATTGTGATAATGATAACACATAACCCTCAGAAATGTTACACATGGACTTACCCTAAAGAGTAATTGACTAACTTTACAAGGAGCTAGTGTTGCACTATAAAATTTCCAACGAAAATTGATAAGAACATATTTTCCATGAAGCAACATTTGTCGCCTTAGTAAAACTTTTATCTTCGTACAAACAAGAAAAAATAACTTTAGAGAGCCTAGTCTCCATTATGTAACAAAGGAAGTTGCTAGAATAATCTTATGCCCAAGTAAAGCTCCTTATCGAATAAAGGTCTATCACTTGTATCAAGCTCATTGCCTTGTTGGGCAATGAAAACAAGTTTATATATAATATGTTGAAAAAAGGAGGTATATTGCTTATGTCAAGCTTATCATCTTCATTGAAGAGAACTATTAGCTTGTCAATACCCTCCCTATATCACAACAATTTTGGTTATAAGAAATAGGGTTGTCGACTACATAGATTCTGAAGAACTATAATGCATGATGTGTTCTTATCACATTCTACAAGTAAAGAGAGCCTATTGTCTTCGATAAAAGCAAGAGAACCAATACTTATCAACACCATATCATCGCCTATAATAAGCAAGAACATAACCCTTGCAAAGCTTATAGTTCTGATAATGTTGTGGTTGTATATGGTGAAATCCTATTACCCTAGATCCACAGATAAAGTTTAACGTGACTATCCTGTTATTGTTGTCATCAAGGAAGCTTGTGACCTTGGACGATAACCTCATCACAAAGCCTTAAAAGACAAAGTATCATAAGCATGCCACCAAGCTTATCACATACATTTGAAGTGGACCTTGTCACTCCCATCCTTACCGCCTTCGGTGACTAATTTTGTCATCTTTAAGTAGAAACCTTATCAATCTCAGAAAGTTTGTAACATAGGTGTCTTTTCGCTTCATTTCTTTTGCTATACTAAGATAAAAGAGCAGGACGTCAAGAAGCAGAACTCATCAACCACGTTGACATGAAAGGCACAGTATGCATCAAGCTGATAGGCCTAGACACTTCTATATGCAGAGGTTGAGAGGCACTATTTTGGGGGATGAACAATTCTGCCCACGTTCATGATCATTTCTATTGTATTCACAATTGTAAACTCTAAATCACATCGGGGATAAACTCATTGAGATTGTAACTCGTTGTCATTCAATAAAAGGATATGGTGCATCTATACTTTATTTGCATTATATTGGATACCTAATTGTCTAGCTTGACCAGCTCAATTCATGAACACTGGAATTAAATGAACTTAAACTAAATCAAGTCCATTATCATTAAGTCATATGAATGATCTTCATTATATCTCTAAATGAGGATTACATTGGATGATTATCGTTATCATTAGATTATTTGATGGATAGCTACTTCTCTTCTTTAATTAATCACATTCTCTCAATCATAATATATGAATATTCGATAATACTTCAGATTCATACAATCTTGTCGACCTTGTACATCAAGCTTACCGACACAGACGATAAGGATTAGTGAAGAATTATTGATTAGTGAATTTCCTTTCGATATAATTGAAATGGGTTATCTTCTCAATAATAAATGACTTTTATATGAAAGATTTTGTCGATGAAATCGAAAAGAATTGCCCAATCATAAGAAACATCTTATCGACATAGTCGATAATGTTTACCGACCGATCCCATCGACATGGGATACTTGTCCTTACATGTCAAGGAGTAATTTTAGTTATCGAATGTCCATATGTATGATATGTTCAATTCACATCCATCCTAGAAACTCATGATTGGAATCCTTATTTTAATGATAAGTTTGAACTGAGAAGGCAAGGGATTTCAAGAGTTCTAAGTCGGTTAAATCATCTGAGGTGGTAAACCCTTTTTTGAATTAACATTAATATTATTTAATAATAACTTAAATCAATTTAAAATAGAATTAACTATATTAGTTCAAAAATATTACGAAAATTATATTTAATATTTAATATATAGTAAAATAATTTAAAAATGAAGAAAGTCTCAACAAAAATACAATATTTCAGTTTTAAATTAAATTTCATACTACAGTCAAATATAGAAAAAATATTTTAAAATCAATTTTAAAACTAAACAATTTTGAAAAAAATCATAGCATAAAATATCTTTGATATTTAATTGAAAACTAAAATTCAGGATAAAAATTAAAAATTAATTTTTAATTAATATTTTAATATTTTGACATGGATATATAAATAAAAGTATGAACTAAAATAAAAAAATTAACAAAATTCGTGGGGCCATGCGCAAAACTTGTTCTATAGTATTTATCCAAAATATTTTTGGGTATTTTATTAATATATACTTAACATAAAAAGACTGTAAACATAATAATAAATTTGTTAATATTAATCTATGTGTGCTATTTATGGCTTTCAATGAAAAACAGTTTCTATTAAGAATTTATAAATAATTACGTTTTATTTGAATAAGTCTATTGTAACACGCACACAACACATCACTTTCAAAAAATATTTAATGTACTTATACAGACACATACATAATTGATATTATATTGATATAATTATATAAATAAAAAGCCTATTTAAACATAAAAAGCACAATTGGTGACCCAATGAATCTTCTTGTTGGATTGCATCTTGATTTCCACCTTTTATGTATAAGACAAAGTGATGTAACGACCAAGATTTTGTGTCTTCTAATTTTGGTCTAACTTTGTGTTTTAATAGTTGTCTCCTTATATAAATGAGTATATAGACACGTCTAGGTGGGATTGCATCTAATCACAATAAGTATGCATTAATTCAACCATGTGCGGACTATCTAAAGTATACCTACATGACGTGATATGGAAATTTTCAAATCGGACTCCAATTTATTTCCAAGCAAACAACTTTTTTGTAACTACATTAGGTTTCCAAACATTTTATACATAGTTTTTTAGTGTAATAAATGTTGATTATTTCCAAGCGTAAACTTACTGGTTATGCAGGTTTCAAAAACTTAGAGGATATGTTATTTTATATATTGTATAAATTAACATTTTTTGATGGAAAAAAGCAAGATATTTAATATCTAAAACATCACCAATTGTACAATATATACAATAGGTTAACAAAAACAAATTTGAAAATGGATGCAACACCTAATGAGTTAGTAATAAAATAATATAGTCAACTCATATATGAGAAATGAAATACAATGAATCATATTTAGTTAAATTACAAAGAAACCTCAGATATTCAATAGCCAAGCATTTTGCTTGGGATTCTATACCAGAATGTGAAATAGTTTTTTATTTCAAATCTAATTGGATTTCAAATTTGATTTGATCTAAATGAAGATTTAATGGCATTAGGAAGATAGCTAGCAAACAATATGCAATGAACCACTAGTTTCTGATGTTACAACTGCCATTAGAGAAGAATGATTAGTGTTAAGAATTGATAATGAATTATGTGATCATATTAACCTTATTAAATGGATGAATGTGATGAATAAGGGATTTATATTCATGCATTACCTTGTTTAAATCAATCTTTTTGATTCCTCTATAGATTTAATTTTCTGGGTAACTTACATAGAAATTTCAAATCCCATGAGATATATATATATATATATATATATATATATATATATATTCAACTCTAATTTCATACTTTACAGATGGAGTTGCTTGTAAATCAATTCAGAATATTTTACCATAGAATATTTAATGAGTGGATGAATATGGATTTGTCTGACGTTAAATTGTTTCATTATTGCCTATAATAGTTTATTAACTATTGTTTATCATTTATTCGACCATTGAAATTTTCCTTTATCCAATCATTCACATTCAAGGTGAACATTTATTTGTTTATCTCACATTCATTTATTTCATTTATATTCATTTTATTTCAACGTATATTGTTTCAATTTCATTTAGTGTCCATTACTATATCAGTTACAATTGATCTTCATTTCCCACTTCAACTCAATTGAAAGTTCAAAATAGTTTACATTGCTCTTAGCTGAAGATAGTAGTGTTTTAATACTTTTTGTGAACATAGTCAAAATTATGATTTAATTGCACTAAGACATAAGATACATGAGTCTTAAATGGCGATAGGGATTGATGTGTAGACAGAATCACAAAATCAGTGTAATCTGCAAATATATAAGGAAAAACTTAAAAGCAATAATGTTGCCCCATGGCTATTAAAATTTGATGTCATTTCTTTTGCATTTCTAATATGAGTGATGGGAGGCAATTGCTAAGCCTTTTAAGGTAAACAGAAAGTTATTTAACACAAATGATGAAGTATTAAATTTAAGCTCAACAAAACAAAGTCAATTTCTATAAAGATGTATCATTTCTTCCTAAATTGCAATGACATTAACAAAATTACAATTTTGGAAAAGATAATGAAAAAACAGAACATGGTCTTGAACTTGAAGATGATTCACGAGGAAAGAAGCAACCATGTAAGTTGTCGTATATAAATAAAAATGCATCTTCGTATGAACCCTAAATGAGAGATTCAGGCATGTCCACAAAGAATAATACAACAAAACATCTCCTTCTTTTAGCCACCTTTCAAATTAACCATTCCAAATAGATAAGTTAAAAATGACAAAGCAATAATACCCATATAGAGGTCCAGTTACCGAAAACTATATTTTGTAATTTAACATGCACTTTAGAAGTGAATAAGAGAAGCTAATACCAGATTTCTTTATACTCTTGGATTAATTGCAAGAAAGGACCATATCGATAGCTTCCTAAGTGTGCAAAGCATGCTAATTAACATAAATGTAAACTAACTTAAACCATCAATATATCCCATAATATAACCATCAATCAAACATCCATAATGTTTATGTATTTGTTTTCTTGATTAGTGGTATGGATATCTCATGATAACCTCATGAATATAAATTTAACTCATCAATATATCTCATAATACAGTCAATAATCATGCTCCATAATCATTCATATATCTATAGACTAAATTCTAAAATTATTAAGTAGAAAAAACTATTAAAAATAAGATTCTTTCTAAGTTCAGGCATGCTATGGTCTATATAATTCGCTTATTTTGATTTATTCATGCTGCACATGACATAAAAATTATTGAATCATTAAAACATGTAACCATTGCAGTGAAATCAACTAATATTGTCCGCTAATACTAAAGTTAAGTAAGTATAAGCACCTCAATGCAATTCCGATTGTAGTATAATGTTCGTATCACAACAATAACAACTATAACACTGAAGACTTTCAAAATAGCATATTGTTTTTCCAACCTGATGTTCGGTGTCCACTGTGTAGTAGAAAGAATGAAACTTATGTATAGTCGTTTTTCCGTTGTTACTACAAAAATACACCATCTCTTTTCGTCGACCGAAAATGATAATTGTTTATCCAGTTACTGTAGATCTTCTAGAGGAAAGTCAAGAGCTTAAATTAACTTTTAGAATGAAAATGCCATGCACGACATTGGTTATGTCACACTGAGAACTTTGGTTTGTCATATTTGTGTAGAGAGAAACATGAGAATCTTTGATAACGAAGAAAGAAAAAGACTATAATGTTAGAGTTATCAATTATTTGAATTAGTTTTTTATTTTCTAAGTATAAACATTAATCAGCCTGGAGATCTATAGTGTTCGTTCATAGGACGAAATAACCGAGTGTTCCATATTGTCCATGATTTAGTTGACAGCCTATCAGTTGAAGTCTCGTTCTGCTCGAAGGTAATATAAAGAAATTATTGCAGTTTTCACAAAAAATAGCGACTTTGTATGTATGTAGAGTTCAAATATACGAATAAAGCCTATTATTTTCTAAGTACAACTATTAGTCACCTTGGAGACCTACAATGTTCGTTTACAGGATGAAACATTCGAGTATTCCGTACTGTCCATAATTTAGGTGAGAGTCTACTCGTTAAAGTCTTGTCCGACTCCAAGGCAGTATGAAGAAATTACTGCAGTTTTTACAAAAAATAGCAACTTCATATGTAGACAGAGTTCAAATATGGGAATATATCATGTTATTTTCTAAGTACAACCTGTAGTCCCCTTGGAGAACAACAATGTTTGATCACAGAGAAAAATGTCCGAGTATTTCACACTGTCCGTAATTTAGGTGGGAGTCTATCGGCCGATGTCTCATCTGGTTCCGAGGTATATGAAGAAATTACTGCAATTTTTACAAAAAAATAGCAAATTTGTATGTAGGCTGATTTCAAATATGGGAATATGGGGACGGCGGAAGTGGCATGATCTTTTATAAAAAATGGAGACAGTAGAAGGTAGATCAAAAATTTTGGGCGACTGGTGAATTAGTTTGTTGGTTTCTAAGCATAAACGTTAATCACCTTGGAGAGCTATAGTGTTTATTCATAGGATGAAATACCCGAGTGTTCCATGTTGTCCGTAATTTAGTTGAGAGCCTATCGGTCGAAGTCTCATTCGGTTCCGAGGCAATATAAAAAAATTACAATAGTTTTCACACAAAAAAATAGCGACTTTGTATGTAGGCAAAGTTCAAATGCGAGAATATAGCCTGTTATTTTCTAAGTATAACTTTTAGTCACCTTGGATGTAAGTATTCCAGGACGAAACATTCACAGGACGAAACATTCGAGTATTCCATACTATCCGTAATTTAGGTGAAAATCTACCGATTGAAGTCTCGTCTTATTCCGAGACAGTATGAAGAAATTACTACAACTTTTACAAAAACTAACGACTTTGTATGTAAGTAGAGTTCAATTATGGGAATATAGCCTGTTATTTTCTAAGTACAACTGGTAGTCACCTTGGAAAAACTACAGTGTTCAGTCATAGGGCAAAACGTCTGAGTATTTTACACTGTCCGTAAATTAGGTGGGAATCTATCGGTCGAAGTCTCATTCGATTCTGAGGCAGTAAGAAGATATTACTACAATTTTTACAAAAAGGGACTTCGTATGTAGGCCTATGCGGTTAAAGCCCCAATAAAGCACCGCAATATCCTCTCTATAGCCTATGGCGCTCTTCAACCGCTACGCTATTTCAATTTAGCGTTCTTTATAGTAGATTAGCTTTTAGCCCCGCTATTTTCTGCTACATCCTCTAAATCAAGGTTTTTTAGCGTTCGGTTTAACAACATTAATATATAGAGCTTGATTTGACTAAATTTAGAAAATTTAGCGTAAGGGACAAATTTTGAAGCATAAATACTAATATATGGTAACAATCAATTACATTCATCCAATTTGGCATGCATAACTGTGATATTACTTGATTTTGTTATGTAAGATTAATTAATATTAGTTTCTTGTACACATATAATATGAGAAAAATGATAAATCAATTTTCAAATATTTAGTTTTACATCTAACGAACCTTTTTGCGCCTCCGCTATATCCACACTATTTCTTAGATTTATCCCCACTACACTTTTTTGCACTTATGCCGCTATAGAACTGCTAAGCGCTTTAACTGCACAGATGTAAGCAGATTTCAAATATGAGAATATGGAGACCTTGTGGAAAATGGAGACAACAGAAGGTAGATCAAAATTTGTGGGCGATTGGTGAATTACTTAGAGGGTTAAGGACATTTTGGAAAGTTCAAAAAGACGCCTAGTAATTTAGTGGAAAGAGTTTTCATTATTAGTAGTAAAGATATACATACATATGCTTATATGATATTATTTAAGAAAAACTATAATATGTGTGTGTGTATATTATATATTATATTAACATACAGAAATGCTAGAACAACTGAAACTCTGTTAGTCATTTTATGTGGCATGTTTTGTGCCGTCAGATTACACGTTGCCTGCTGATTTCCGTTTGTGTTTCACCGTTCAAACCAAGATCTGCACTTTTGTACAAATTCGGTCGTTCTAGAAAATCCTATTAAAATATAAGTACATATTTATACATATGTACATTTGGACAATATATTGCATACTGAATTTGCTAACATATCTGTTGCGATTCAAATCTCAACATTTATACACAAGTATGTTATACCTTGTATGGATTGTTGTGTTTTACATGCTCACTCGTGTGTGTGTGCACGATAGAAAAATAAAGTTGTATTTAAATAAATTTAAAAATATTACAAATAAACTAAATTTCATAATCCCATTATCTAATACGGTAAATAAAATAAAGCTTACTGATGATTTCTGCATTGGTCTTACCTAGTTCCAACAATTTAAACATTATGAAGATATAAGTTGGCTTTTAACTCAAAGTACAAGAATATCAAATGGCTTGAACTAGTATAAAAAATACAAGACCTATAAACAGAGCTGGCCCGTTGATTTCAATGCCCTAACCTAAAAGCAGTTATCAAAAGTTAGAATGTAAAATTTTGCAAATTATATTAGCATGCCTGCGCCTAGGGCTGTCAATGGGTTAGGTCGGGTCGGGTCAGGTCAGGTCAAGTCGGGTCGGGTTGATTTATAAACAGGTTGGGTCAACCTATTTATAAAACAGGTGTTTTTTTCCAACCCTAACACGATTAGTTCATAAACGGGTTGATCCGACCTGACCCGTGAACTCGTATTACTAAAGGGTCCGTGTCGGGTTGGGTTGGTTTACCCATTTGACCCATTGGTAAATATTGCCCAATACTATAAACAACAAAAGAATCGAATCACCAACATGCAACACTATTATATAATCACCAACAAGCAACAAGTTACAAATCACAAACAAGCAACACATATATAAAGCATGAAATAACCATATCCAAAAATAATCCTCTGTAAATAAGAATATATAATCATACTGCATAGATAAAAGAATAACAATATAGAAGAGACACAACTGTTATAAGTAAAATACAACTAACAACATACAATAATAAATTAGTAAAATATAGCAGTTTACACAAGAATATATGAGCATACTGATTACTGCAAATATAAAAGACTAACACTAATAGCATACATAAAAGACTAATAGAATGGAAGGGATACATCATGTAATCGGGTTTGCCGGGTCAAAATTGGGTTAGCGGGTCAACCCTAAGCCCACCTGTTTATAACGGGTTGACCCGAAAATGACCCACCAACTAAACGAGTTTAACTTGCTAATTTTCGTATGGGTTTCGGGTCGGGTTTCAGATCATATAAGAAATTGACAGCCCTACCTGCACTGGGATTTGAACGCTAGTTCCAAGCACACCACCTCAACAACTTACCATTGGACCATCGTGTCTTTTCAGCAAAACACAAAGGCTAAATTTTTCTATCATAATCATCAAATACAGAGTATTATTAAGTTTCCCTCGGCCCAGTTGGCTGCCCCAACCCGAGGGCTTGGTGGGCTGCCCTCTGGGTCGGCCCTGCCTATAAATATACGACTTGACTTTACAATCAGAAGCAATTAACTACTCCATCGACCGCATAGCAGACCGATGTTAACGAGCACAGTTGAAGGAAAGCTTAAGTGTCATTTGGTTTCAAAATGAATTTTGATTTTCTTGTTTTTAGTTTGTATAGAAAGACTATGGATGAAAGGACGCATAAAAGGAAATGGACGGTAGATTTTTCATAGCCCCCAAAACACGAGAAATGAAAAGTTTATTTTCAATGATGCAACATTCCTCTTCGTTTGTCTTTCCTCCTCTCCGTGCCCCGCTTATTTAAGTCTTTTTTTCTTGCTGTTCGAATTGCCAATTGGAAACCAAAAAAACTCAAAACTCAAGTCAAACAAGCCCTTAGGTCGTCAAAAACGAAAGTCAGGTGACATAAGTAATTAAAACAAAGTTCATGAAACATATTACATGCAACGAAACTGAATTAAACATGCCTAGGTGTCGCACCTTAAATCTAGAAGTAACAAAGGAAAGTAATCAGACTCCTTCACTTGCCAAAATCCACTAATGTTATTGCCTAAGTCTCGTGCGATGACTGCAGCCAACACAACAAGTGGAGCACTTATTTTCATCCAATGGATGTATTGTACACAACAAAACATGGGTGCCACCAGCAGAGACCTAAGAGTAATGTTCCTTCCCTTCATAAGAACCTCTATTGCACTATGTAGGTAAAGTGGTGAACTTAATGCAAAGCAAGACATGTGAAGTTGCATATGAAGTCGTCTAAAAAATGCAACTGAGTTCGTGACAAAAACAAAAGAAGGAAATTATTACTTATCATCATCCAGTTACAATAAGAAGCAGATATGCTAGAAATAATACAATATTTTGACTTGGAAAAGACATGAAGAATGCCTTTTGCACTGTCCATACACCAAAAATACAACAATGTATCAAACTTTATTATCATAGCTCTGAAATACAAAAACATAAGACCTATAAATACATGACTTGACTATTTAGTCGGAAGCTATTAATGTAACAGCCCACATTTTTACGTATCGAAAGATCGTAAAATATTTTAATTTTATTCCCTGAGGGTTGGATCATTCTCATCTTTTGATATGTTGCTTATGGGGATGTGAGACATGTCAATAATTTTTACCGACTTTATTTGTGATCATTTTGCCCCTGACAGCCTTGCACAGGGTATAACTTTTGACTCAGGTCGAATCAGAGGGTGAGACCTATGCCATCGGAAAGGAATTGATGATTGTCTTTCCATAGAGTGGTTACATTAAGGATTTGGCTCAAAGGTTTAGGAGGAATCGCTGTTTAAAGGTTTTTCAGTTGGTTGTCCAGGTTTTTGGAGCATAATGGGCTGATTTGGGAGAAGCCCATTGGGGGTTGGTGGAAACTATAAATAGGGGGTAACGGATATGGAAAATGGTTTTAGTTTTCCATTCTCTCATTTGGAGGCCTTGTGCTCCTTCCTCTAACACCTTTCCACCATTAAAAATCATAATCCAAGGAGGGAAATTGAAGATCTACACCATTGGAGGATAGATCTACATCAATTGAGGCAAGGATCAGATCAAATTGTTTGGTGCGAAGTGCTTACTGTCCGAATTCATTTTCCATTGACTTTTGCTTGTTTAGGAGAATCAGTAAGTGTTTTACATCTCTCACATGGATTCAATGAAGTGTATGAGTATTTGATCATGTTTTTCATTAAGCTTAAGTGTTAAACCATAGATCTATGCCATATTTAGTCCATTTTCATATGAATCACCCTATGGTCTCATTTAGCATGCTTAAATCATTAATTCCATGTTAATCCATATGGTCATGTAAGTTAGATCTTTCTTTTGTTCATATGGTCATTCATGATGGGTTTTTGAGTGATTGTGTATGATTTAGTGAAAACTATTGTTTTTATGTTGTTAGCGGATTCATACCGTATTTTTGATCATATTTGATGGATTGGACAAGTTGGTTTCATCGAATCTATCATTTGGCGAAGTTTTGGTGGAAATCGGAGTGGGAATGGTGAAATGCAGGATTTGGGTCGCACATAGGGGGTGGGGGGACGTTCGCCCATGGTGTGTTTTCTTGGAGAACAAGACAGGCTCAGGAATCGGTTGCACGTAGCATAAGCGATCAGGTCGGTCATGCAAGTGGAAAAAGGCCTGGGGTTTTGGCTTTAGGAAGCAGGTGATCGGTCGCTCCTAGTGTTGGGTCGGTCGTGCATTCCTAGATGATTGTTTGGTTCGAGCGAGCTTGGGTAACGGGTTCGAGGGAGCCTATGGGTGAATTAATCTGGTCGGTCGGTCATATACTGGTCGTACATGGATGAGCTGGTCGGTTGTACATGTTTTAAAGCATAGATGTATGGTCCAACTAAAAGTGGTCCGTCGACCCAAGAAGTACGGGTCGGTCGCACCATGTTGGGTCAGTCGATCGAGCAAGACAAGGTCGGTCGCACAGGGTTATTTTCTGTAAAAGTACGTTTTTCGGGTACAACTAGGGATGAGAAGGCCGAGGAAGTTCCGTTGTCGTAGGTTCTAGCGGACTCAAAGCAAGGGTACAATTGAAGACCAATTGTAGGTCGAGTGCCCTAGGTGTCGTGTATGGCCTAGACACGTGTTGAGGATAGCACATAACACGTGTTGTGTATAGCGTGTAGGGTTTTGCTAGAACCGGGGCGTCGTATGTGGTCCTTGACAATTGATGACAAGTTGTTAGCCAGTTATACGATAACGAGAGTTCCAAAGCAAGGTTTGCAGTGATAGCGAAGGTCTGTCATGGATGTTTGAATGTTTGTTGTACCAATCCCTGAGTTTCTATTGCTACGTGTGAACGGTTGTTTTGGTTGCCATGAAAATTGTTATTCGTTTGGATGTATGGGTCAAAAAGGCTATCACTATTAGGTGTGAGGAAGGCAGGTGTAAGTTCTTCTCTGGAGCTGAGTAGATTAGTTGTTTATTTATCCATTCTCATATACTTTATTGATGAAGTTTGTTAGCTGTTTTACCGCTCACTAAGACTATTGCCGGACTTAAGATTTTATGTTTCTTCTTATTACTTGGGATGTTCATCCAGTTGTGGATGGGCAGACTGAGTAGCAGGTGACAGGTTATGCTTTAGTGAGGGCGATAATGCTGATCAATGGCGAGCAGGAGGCTCACGTACCAGTTTTATTACTATCTAGTATTTGTTTCCGTTGTTTGTTATTCCTCTGAGTGTCGTAGTGAGGCAAATTGTACAAACACTATTGTTGTTATCCACGTGTATGGGAATTACTCTCTAGTTGTCATGAAAGTTTAGTGTTTTCCTGCTTCACTATCACTACCTGTTGTATATGTTCTATTATATTTTATTCTTGCGTTGTGAGTTTACGACAGGTCCCGCTTATAGATCATACCTTGATGATTGTCCATAGCTACCTGGCACACCCTACAACGCATTATTCTTCTCATATGGTGCGGGGTTTGTGGGCGGTCGTCACAATTAACTACTCCATTGGTCACATGGCAGACCCACGTTAACGCGCACACTTGAAGGAAAAGCTTAAGTGCTGTTTGGTTTCAAAATGAATTTTGAGTTTTTCGTTATAAGTTTGTATAGAAAGACTGAGGATGAAAGTACGCATGAAAGAAAATGGATGAGAGATTTTCTATAAACCGCAAAACACGAGAAATGAGAAAAGTTTGTTTTCAATAATGCGACATTTCTCCTCATTTGTCTTTCCTCATCTTCGCTTTCACGCCAGTTGAATTACAAATTGAAAACATAAAACTTAAAACTCATTTTGAAGCCAAACGAGCCCTTAGGTTGTCAAAAAGATTGTGACACAAGTATTAAAACAAATTTGTAGGGAACATGTTACATGCAACAAAACTGAACTGAACATGCCTAGGCATCGCAGCCTGAGTCTAGAAGTAACAAAGGAAAGTAATCAAACTGCTTCACTTGCCAAAATCCACTAATGTTGTTGCCTGAGCCTCGTGCAATGACTGCAGTCAATTCAACAAGTGGAGCACTTATTTCCACTCAATGGATGTGCTGTACACAACAAAACATGGGTGCCACCTTCAGAGACCTAAGAGTAACGTTCTTTCCCTTCATAGGAACCTCTATTGCACTACGTAGGTAAAGTGGCGAACTTAATGCAAAGCAAGACATGTGAAGTTACATATGAAGTCATCACAAAAACGCGACTGAGTTCATGACAAAAAACAAAGAAGGAAATTATTACTTATCATCTTTCAGTTACGATAAGAAGTAGATATGCTAGAAACAATACAATATTTTGACTTGGCAAAGACATAAAGAATGCCTTTTGCACTTTCCATACACCAAAAATACAACAAAGTATCAAACTTTATTACCATAGCTCTTAAATACAAATACATAAGACCTATAAATACACGACATGACTATTCAGTCAGAAGCAATTAACTACTCCATTGGTCACATAGCAGACCCATGTTAACGCGCACACTTGTAGGAAAAGCTTAAGTGCCGTTTGGTTTCAAAATGAAATTTGACTTTTTCGTTTTAAGTTTGTATAGAAAGACTGAGGATGAAAGTACATATGAAAGAAAATGGATAAGAAATTTTCTATAAAACCCAAAAGACGAGAAATGAAAAAAGTTCGTTTTCAATAATGTGACATTCCTCCTCATTTGTCTTTCCTTGTCTTTGCGCCCCTCTTCTTTTCACGCCAATTGAATTACAAATTGAAAACGGAAAACTTAAAACTCATTTTGAAGCCAAACGAGCCCTTAGGTTGTCAAAAAGAGAGTAACACAAGTATTTAAAACAAATTTATAGAGAACGTGCTACGTGCAACAAAACTGAATTGACCCTGAGTCTAAAAGTAACAAGGAAAAGTAATCAGACTAATGTTATTGCCTGAACCACGTGTGATGACTGCAGTCAATACAACAAGCGGAGCACTTATTTTCATCCAATGGACGTATTGTACACAACAAAACATGGGTGCCACCTGTAGTGACCTAAGAGAAATGTCCCTTCCCTTCATAGGAACCTCTATTGCACTATGTAGGTAAAGTGGTGAACTTAATGCAAAGCAAGACATGTGAAGTTACATATGAAGTCGTCACAAAAATGCTACTGAGTTCGTGACAAAAACAGAAATTATTACTTATCATCATTCGGTTATGATAAGAAGCAGATATGCTAGAAACAATACAATATTTTGACTTGGCAAAGACACGAAGAATGCCTTTTGCACTTTCCATACACCAAAAATACAACAATGTATCAAACTATATTACCATAGCTCTTAAATACAAAAACATAAGACCTATAAATACACGACTTGACTATTAAGTCAGAAGCAATCAACTACTCCATTGATCACATAGCATACCCATGTTAACGCGCACACTTGAAGGAAAAGCTTGTGTTGTTTGATTTCAAAATGAATTATGACTTTTTCGTTTTAAGTTTGTATAAAAAGGTTGAGGATGAAAGGACACATGAAAGTAAATGGATGAGAGATTTTCTATAAACCACAAAAGACGAGAAATGAGAAAATTTCGTTTTCAATAATGCGACATTCCTCCTCATTTGTCTTTCCTCGTCTTTGCTCCCGCTTCTTTCATGCCAATTGAATTACAAATTGAAAACGGAAAACTCAAAACTCATTTTGAAGCCAAACTAGCCCTTAGGTTGTCAAAAAGAAAGTTACACAAGTAATTAAAACAAATTTATAGGGAACTTGTTACATGAAACAAAACAGAATTGAACATGGTTAGGCGTCGCAACCGGAGTGTAGTAGTAATTAGTAACAAAGTAAAGTAATCTGACTGCTTCACTTGCCAAAATCCACTTATGTTGTTGCAATCAATACAACAAGTAGAGCACTTACTTTCATCCAACGGATGTGTTGTACACAACAAAACATGGGTGCCACCTGCAGAGCCCTAAGAGTAATGTTCCTTCCCTTCATAGGAACCTCTATTGCACTACGTAGGCAGAGGGATGATAAAACACAATGGAGTCACATATGAAGTCACGATAACCAAATACAACATGATAAAACACACAATGGAGGAATTAGAGATAGAATGCTAAGGTTTCTTTTCGCTTCTTCTTCAGTTCCTTTATACACCACTTCTAACAAAAGGCAAAAAACAGAGAAGGAATTTATCATTTATTTATCATCATCCAGTCACGATAACAACCAGATGTGCTAGAAACAATACAATATCTTGGCTTAGCAATGGCATAAAGAAATGCCATTTGCACTTGCCATTCACCAAAAATACAACACGTATCAACTTTATTACTCTGAAAATCAAAAACAGCAATGAGTATAAGAAAGAAGCTTCAAGAAACTGCAACTTCAGTCGCCAGAGCATCATTGCAACTTACGTTGCTGCATAAAAACACTTGAGCTCTTCTCTCGTACCCTTTAAAGTTACCGAGCATCAAAATTCAAAATTCAAAGTAAAAAAAAAAAAAAAAAATGCATTTTTAAATTTCAAATTATATGATGGCAATAACTAGAGATTCAATTTTGAATCATCATCATCAAGCAAGAATAGTGCTGGTTCAGAGTTTGCAACGCATCCATATTTCAAAATACTGTATTTTTTATGAACTGCTGTTAGCTTTCCTGTTCCAGACTTTCTGTGAATATCAACCATCATTTTTGAACATTCCCTATAAATAAAACATCTATCTTATTGACTGTAAATATTAAAAAATGAATGAAAAAGAAGCTGAGGAAATTGGCTTAAGCAAAAGCGTACATTAACTGATCAACAGTGTAACTAGTGTAGACTTCACAAGTTTTACTCCAATCTTTAAATCCCTTTAAGCTGCATAGAGCAGTAAATACTGCCGAAGCAGCCAACATAGAAGGTTTGAACTTGAGCATCTCATACTCCACAAGACAAAGCTCAATGATGTAGTAAGCCAGCAACTCCAGCTGAAAACAACAGAAACTCTAAATTATATCTAAAAGATCGTATAAACACTCAATTTGTTAACGAAAATAGCTCAAAAACCTTTCTATTTGACTCAGCTGCCTTCAAAAATCTCCTCATAAAAACATATGGAGTTGGCACAGACATGTCAAACTTCAAAGTGTTCGCCATCGTTCTTTCCTACACAAAGATTTCAAGGACACACAATTAACACATAAGATGATCTGTTGCCTCATATGACCATCACCATTATACAGGTATATTCAACAATACACAATTAGTATATAAACTTATTTATTTCCTTCTATAGTTCCATTTGAACATGGCTGCCTATTACAGACTCCAGAGAAGTTTCAATAATAAGATTTTTGGTTGCATAACAGATATATTTGCCACTGTTTCTTATCGACTCATATGATGAAATTGCATGAGAAAGAAGGATTAAAAAAGATAAGTAGTAACCATGGATAAAATGTCTTCTCTAGAGTAAGCACAATCGGAGATTGTAATCAAATCCTGGATCACAGGAACAGAAACCTCTTCGTATTTGCAAGCCAGAAGCATAGCAGTCACGCCAACCAACTGAAGCTTCTTTCTGACTACAGGTTGCTTTGATAGAAATCTATCTATGAGGTTTACAGTGAGGTAGACTGTCTCATCCATTAGTTCAAACTTGTAATGTACCTGGGGTATATATTAACATTTATAAATTTAGACAAAGTCAAGCTCAGGTCATTTATTGAAAGAAGAGGTGTATATATACTTGCCTCTATGAGCCAGTCGATGAGAATAGCTCTCATTTTCTCATTAACGTCGAATTGGATAAGCATGTAGTCGGGACTCACACATCCCCGAGACTGCACATATTAAATGAATTAAGATAATTATAATGAATTTTCATCATATCAAATTATATCACAGTTGTATCAAATACTGTAGATGAATGAATTTTAACACAATTTGTTTATTGCAGTTTACCAGAGCAAAAATTTCATCAAATCTTATGGACCACCAACTAAACTTGAAGTTTGATAATCCTAAGTAGTTGAGTATATTTGAATCTAATTATTGCATATGTATAGTGTGGCCAATCAGATTCAGAATGCAAGGGTTTATATTTTTGAATGGACATCTGATATTCAATGCATTTAGCAGAATACCTTTTAGTTGAATTTATCTTTGAATGAAACCTATTCCATTTTAGTAGTTTTTACTTTGAACTGATGCATTAGATTCTTTAAAGCCATTAAATTTAAAATAGAAAGGCTCCAAATCTATTAGTGCATTCATATTTCGTTTTGAACAAAACTAGTTGACTGATTCCATTTAACAAAACCGATAAAGTTAAACGTTTTTCATTATTCTGAGTCTGGAAGGTTGGATTTGTTGAATTCCAATTAGTGTGTGTTGTCTTAACATTCATATTCAATATTCATCGCTTTTTTAATAAGTTGGTTTAGACTTCAACAACATGATCGGAAAATCAGATTCAAAATCAATGCATATGATTTGAATTTCAGTTGAAAACGGCGAAGTTTACATTTTTCATGATTCTGAGGGAGATTGGATTTGTTCAATTCTAAATGATGCGTGTGGCCTAAACATTCAGATTCAAAATTCACCACCTTTTTGCATATGTTGGTTTAGATTTCCAGAATATGAACCGAAAATCAGATTCAAAGTCAATGCTTATGATTTGAATTCCGCTTGACAGAACCAATGAACTTTAACATTTTTCATGATTCTGATTCTGGAAGGTTGGATTTGCTCAATCCCAATTACTGTGTATAGTCCAAATATTCAGATTCAAAATTCACCACATATTTTGTATATTTTTTTAATATGTTGGTTTAGATTTCCAGAATATGATTCAAACTCAGATTCAAAATCAATGCATATGATTTGAATTTCACTCGACAAAACTGTTCAATATTTTTTGTGATTCTAATAGTGGGAGGTTGGATTAGTTCGATTCCAATTACTGTATTTAGTCTAAACATGCAGATTCCAAATTCATCACATTTTTTAAACATGTTGGTTAAGATTTCAAGAACATTATCAGAAAATCAGATTCAGATCAATGTTGTCAAACTCGAGTTCTCACTGAAGAGCGTTGGGGGTATGCAAAAATCGTAAACCGTGCGATCGTAACATGAATCGTAAGCGCTCACAAAAACAAAATTAATATTAAAATTCTAGTAAAATAAGCATAACACAAGTCTTTCCAGCATAAATCCATCAATTTCATTAATAATGTTAGGAATCTACCATGAAATCTTCAACTTCAATTTCATCATCAAATTTAGAAATCCCCAAATCATCTTCTGGAGCAGCAGCTGCACAACCTTCTGCGGCAGCTCCAACATCTTCCCCTCCTTCATTTTGAGTGCCAAATTCCAAATCCTCACTGCCTAACGTTAAATCTAAAATATCGATGAACTTTCATCAATCAGAATTAGGGTTTCTTTTCGAATCAAATCAATTAGAATTAGGGTTTCTTTTCGAATTAGACCACAGAAACTGAATCGGGTTGGGAACTTTGAAACGGATCGAGCATCGAAACATCACAACTGTCGCGCGCTGAAACTTGCCGTGACCACATTTTCACGAGGTTCAGCGGCACGCAGACCGCTCCCCGCCTTCTCCAGCGAGTTTGACGGCATGTTAGCACGGCCGCATGAGAAAATCGCATAAGAACAGACGCTTCCATGCTTTAGCACGCGCGCCTGACAACCATGATTCAGATTCAATGCATATGATTTAATTCTACTAGACAACCCAGATGAAGTTAGCATTTTCCATGATTCTGATTCTGGCATAGTTGTCAAGGTGAAAAAGCCCCAAAAATCCCCAGACCCTCGCCTAATGCTTTTTGGCGCCTAATGCTTTTTGGCGCCTAGGGCTTTTTTAGGCGTCTTGAATGACAAATTTATTTTTTTAGTATTCAGCTACCATATGGTTGACATAAATCAAACTTAGAATGTGCAAAGTCATTCAACTCAAGTTTACAAACAATAAAATACTTAAAATATAGAAAATAAAAACATTACGTAAAATCTTAAATAGAGATTTAACCTTCCATGAACTAGAGTTTTTTGGACGACTCGACGAAAGAAATTTATGGTTTTTCTTTTCAACCGGTTGACGAATGAAAAGCAACCCTTTTTTATATAGAATACGCTCTAAATCAACAATCAAACAAGCATAATTTTTTTAGCATGTTGGATTTTGAGCTCCTATATTGAGCTAAATGCTGAAAACTTCAATTTCTACTCAAATGTTGCAAAAAGCGTATTTTTTTGGCACTTCACAAGGCGAGCGCCTTTGGGGTTTTTCAATGCCTCATGCATGATAGGCGTCTTGAAAGGTAAAAAAGCCCCAGGCTAGGGCCTAGGGCTCTTTGAACCCTAGGGCTCTTTGAACCCTAGGGCTCTTTGAAGCCTAGGGCACTTTGGAGCCTAGGCGCGCCTTGGCGAGGGCTTTGATAACATAGCTAGGAGATTGTATTTGTTCAATTCTAATTAATGCGTGTAATCTAAAACATGCAGTTAAAAATTCATCACATTTTTGAATATATATTGGTTTAGATTTCTAGAATATGATCAAAAAAATCAGATTCAAAATCAACGCATATGATTTGAATTCCACTAAACAAAACCGATGAAGTTTTAACATTTTTCTGATTCCGATTCTGGCACTCTGCGAGGGTGGAATTATTCAATTCTGATTACCACATGCAGTCATTCAGATTCAAAATTCAACACATTTTTGAACATTTTGGTTTAGATTTCCAGAATATGATCCAAAAATCAGATTTGAAATCAATGTAAATGATTTGAATGATGGGTTTAGATTTTTGAACGAAACTCTGGTTTGGAACCTTGCATATTTTAAAAAATTCAATTTGAAATTTGAATTTTACAATTCGATTCTCATTTTAAAAGCCTTGTTAGCATGATTTTGTTTGGAAAAATCACATATCTGAATAGAGATGATTATTAACGGTGATATTATTTTGCATAAAGTGACATCTGATAATGAACTTTATAAAGGTAATATTATTCCTGTACGAGAAACAATTTGATAATTTTTTGTACATTTTGAAAATGGTTAATTAAAAAAAATATCTCCATTTGATTTTGGTAGAAAAGTAATAAATCCATTTTATTTGAAATTTATTACTAATACTGAAAATTTTGTATTTTAATATTATAGACCATAAAAAATTATTTTATTTTTGAAATATTACATTTTGAAACTTGAAAATTTTAATAACGTAAAATTTAGTTGTTCTCAACATTAGATATTGTCAGTTCGCTTATTTCGAAGACACAAGGGGTATTAAATAATAGTATCAAACCATACGACTAAATTTTTATGGTTTATAGTATTAAAATACAAAATTTTCAGTATCAGTAATAAATTTCAAATAAAATGGATCTATTACTTTTCTAACAAAATCAAAAAGAGATATTTTTTTTAATTAACCATTTTCAAAATATACAAAAAATTATCAGATTGTTTCTCGTACGAGGATAATATTACCTTTACAAGGATCATCATCACGATGCCACTTTATGCAAAATAATATCACCGTTAATAATCACCTATACAGATGTGATTTTTCCAAACAAAATCATGCTAACATGGAACAAGGCTTTCAAAATTAGAATCGAATTGTAAAATTCAAATTTCAAATTGAAATAGGATTTAAGTCGTAAATCATAGATTCTAAAATTTATTTTTGAAGTTTGTGCACACTTTCAAAATAATTTTGATATTTGAACTTCTATATCCAAACCTAGAACTTCATTTTCTCTCTTTATTCCATTTTTATTTTGGTTGGAAATGATTAGAATTGGAATCTATTAATTAAGATTGGATTATTTTTATAAAATACAATATTGGCTAGGTTTGAATTGGAATGTAAAAAGAATTAATTTGGGGTAAGGTTTTTGCCAATAAAAAGTAAGTAAAACACAAATCGTAGGATTGTAAGGTTTTGACAATGATGACATGGGAATACTAAAACACAATATAGTGGGCTTTATCATTATGGAATTAATTCAAGACCTATGTACTACTATCCAACAAAAAACTAAAAAAGAATCGAATCTGGGATTCACCTCAATCTTTCTCCAGTGGTCATAGATTTCTCGAACATATTCTGGAACTGCTAACGGATTGTTCGAATCCAAGCTATCAATATCAACTGCATTTTCCACAGGTAAGTCCTCCAGAGAATCATCTGTGATGAGCCCAAATCGCTCCTGCAAATATGAAATTAGATAAGCATGTCTTCAAATTTAATAAACTAATACGCCGCTGTGAAAACTGATGTGAATAAAAAATCGTGGGAATCAAAAAACAGACCATATGTTGTGGTACTTCAACCAATGGTAACAACTCCATATCATCAATCCTAACTTTTTCAATACTTGCATTTCTTTCCTTATCTTTTTCATTGATTTCATGTCTGCTCGTAGCTTCCTACATGAAAATTCAAAACTTGACTCAATTGGGAAAAAAGTCAAACATGTTGTAGGCTTAACTCCATTGCAAGTTCAAAAAAAAGATTAATATATACCTCGTCACTATATGTTGATTTGCTTGCTAATGTAGCTGCATATTTCCTATATAATCATTCAAACCAATTAACATCAAAACTTGGAAAAACTAAACTACTCAAACAAACAAAACAGAAAATTAAACAAATATAAATAAATAATTTGTTTTTCCTCCTAACCTTGTCATAGGCCTGTGTGCCACAACTGCATTCTTGCTGCAAAATCAAAAATCAAAAAACAAAAGTTAAAGACACACACACACACACACAAAATAATAATAATAATAATAATAATAATAATAATAATAATAATAATAATAATAATAATAATAATAATAATAATAATAATAATAATAATCATAATCATAATCATAATCATAATCATAATCATCATCATCATCATCATCATCATCATCATCATCATCATCATCATCATCATCATCATCATCATCATCATAAAAGGTTGAGAAAACTATTCAACGAGATTGATGTTATTTACTCCGTTAACGGTTTCTTATTTGTGACGTACTGACGAGGAGCAACTTCAACTACATTCTTAATATCCTTCAATGCTCTCCTATTTCCTTGTTCTACAAAAACAAATCGAACTCATTAAAAGAGAGAAAAAATATTAAATCTTGAATCAACCAGATCTGAAAAGAAATATGTAAATACAATACCTCTAAGGTTTAAGGGCTTCAATGTACCTCCGTTCTCATTAGTTCCTTCCATTATATTCAAATCAACTCAACAGAACAAAAAACAAACAATTCAAAAAATTTGGTCCAGTAGGCAGAAGTACCAAAACATAAAAGAGGAGAAAAGATCGCAACGCGAAAACAGTAGTTATTTCTTCCCTTCTTTCTCCAAGCAAATCACTCTCTCCGATAAAGAAGAGAGGATTACGATTGATATAAAGGGCCGAAGAGAGAGAAAACAAATTATCGCACAAGCAAAAGATGACTGAAAAAAACACTCGCGACCAGGATTTAAAAAGACTTAACGGCTACTCGGTTGAGCCCTTCTTGATCAGATCCTTAATGCGATTAGATGTAGCGTATCATCCGGGAAAGTTGATCTGACAAAAAAATAGGCACGAAAATTTACATAAAATCTTAACCGGATTGTTCATGATATCCACGTTTCATGTAAAGGTAAGAGTGAATTCTTAACCAACCCAAGCGTGTTATTTGAGCGTGGTACTGTAGCGAACGGGGAAAGTGTTTTTAGCTAGGAACGGGGTATTTGAGCGCGGTATTTGAGCATATTGGAGCGTGATATTTTTAAAATAAAATATAAATATATTTGATTTGACAAATACGAATACAAATACAAATACAGTTTCTAATACAAATACAAGTACATGTACAGTTACAGATACAAAGACAAATTAGCGCAGACCAGCAGCAACCAACCCATCTCTAACGTTATCTCGAACTAATGTCATTTCTCGGTATCCATCTGGGTGTACACGTTCAGTGTCTCTATTCGTCGTATTTCTCATACTGTAATATTCCGCCAAGTACTGATCGGGGATTAGTTTAGGATCATCATCAAAAGCCATAAAATCAGGGTCACTGCTATTATATTTGCGTATGAAATTGTGTAAGGTCATTGTAGATAGACAACTTTCACTTGAGTGTTGAACCGAAATGTAGACATCTTGTTGAGAATGGTAATTTTTTTTTTTTTTCCAAATGCAAATGTTCTTTCGACGGCCATCCGTAAACTCGAATGGTAGTAATTAAACACTTCATTGGCCGACTTTGGTTGATTCATGGTATCACGGAAATGCGGAATATGGTATCTCATATTTCAATATGGCGGTAAATATCCAGTCTGAAGTGGATAGCCTAAATCAACCAAATAATACTGTCCAGCTGGAGGGTTAGAAAAGTTAGAGCTTCTATCGTTTGTAACAACATTAAAAATTCTACTATCATGTGCAGTCCCTTCCCAACCAGCCATAACATACGTAAACTGTAAATCGAAATCACAAACCGCTAATATATTTTGAGTTGCAAAGCCTTTTCGTCCGATATAAGGGATAATTTGATCAGCGGGTAAATGTGCATATACGTGTGTACCATCTATAGTGCCAATACAGTTTCTGAAATACGGATAATACCGGGTTGAATTTCTGATTTGATGTGGAACAATATTAAATTGTTGTTCTCCTAGATTTATTACATCCACAGCGAGTAATTGAAAAGCGTTTAGGACATCATGAAAACAAACGGAAATTGTGCTACCTGAACGTTGAAATATTTCTTGAAGTTGTCTATTTGAAAGCCCAGTAGCCATTGTATAAATGAAAATTCCAACCATTTCGTTGACACCGATTTCTGGTCTGGAAGCGAGACCATGATGTTGCAGTTTTTCACATAATGCGTGAAAACAAAGTCTTTTCATCCGAAAATGATTTTTGACAACGGTTTTGATAACCATTCAAAAATTCGTTGATCCAAGATAAGCCAGTGAACTACGAAGTATTAATCCGCGTCATATGATTTCTCCTTTCATTCTTAACTAGATAAACCCCGTAGAGCTCAATCAAATCGTCGTAATCGGAGGATGAATTGGAGTTAGACATTAATCGAATAAGTAGAAAGAGTTGAAGAAGTTTGTAACAACCCGAAAATCTGGGCCAGTTTAAAATTTTTATTTTGGAAATTTTATCGAATTTTGATTATTTAAAATGAATTATTTTAAATAATATCGACGAGAAATTTATTTTGAATATAAATCGAACGTATATATTATACACACGTCGTCGTTAGAATATAAATATTTATATATAATTATAAATAGAATTGAATATGGCGCGGTAGTTCGATAATTCGATTTCAAACTTCAATTGAATGTACCGGGTGCAAAATAAACCGGATTTTAGTGAAACCAAAAACAATAGGATCTAATTAGTAATATCTTTCCAGCGAATCCGAAAAATCGAAATTTCATAACGGGAATCAAAAGATATGTCCAGTTGAAAATTCTGAATAGTCGCTATGGAATTCAGGCCCTTAAAAATAGACATTTTGCAAACGACCTCGGATTTCGACGAAACCACTTTTGTTGGGTCCGTGATGTAAAGTTATTGCTAGGTTTCAAATTTCATAATTTTTCGAATTAATATGTGAGCGTGGCAAAGGAAAATGCGTTTGACCAGTTTCAGTTGATTTTAATCGACTGGAAAATGGCCATTTTTCAAACGGTCTCAGAATTCGACGAAACTAGTTTTGTTAGGACCGTATCGTCAGTACGAAGCTAGAAAATATTTTTCAGGAATTTTTCGAGTTAGTATGTGGCCCCAGTAAATTGAAATGCGTGTTCAAAATTCAATATATAGAGTTATATTTTGATTTTGATGAAAATTGTTTGTAACGGCTGAATTGGCCTACATGGCTTATCCCATTGTGTTCGGAATGGGGGTAATTAGCTTGGGCTGATAGTCGTTGAGTTTATTTTGGAGATGGGATTAATAAACAACGATTTTTGAGAATTAAATAAAAAAAAACAAATAAGGGTATAAATAACTCCAACCGGTCAAACTAGGTCAAAATACCCTCTCGTGGTCAACACAGGAAGAGGCCGCTCCCAAACATTTTTCATGGTGGAAAACAATCCCAAATTCGAATGGCAAACTCCCACAAATCCTCACGAACTAAAACCCGAATTAAACATGATGTTAAAGGGATTTTCTGGGGCTCCAAATTCATACTTGTTGGATCTCGGTTAATGGAGTGAATCACTTGATTTTTGCACTCGAAGTGCTCACGTTCGCAAGCCAATCGATATGCCTAGGGACCCGCGAGTTCGTCAGAGATCGTCGACACTGGTAGAGCTCGCCAAGGCGGTTCAAGGGAGGCCCGCCGATCTAGTTCCGGCTGTCCAGGGTGCATGCAGTTCGAGGACGAAGGCGGCGATGGTGGGGTTCAACGGTCCGTCGTTATACTGGAGAAGACGGGTTCTAAAACCTCGAACAGCGTGGTTAGTTAATTAATTAGGGAAATTGATTATCTTAGTTTAATTGTTCTATATAGTTAAAATTTTATTAAATGGTAAGTGTTTTTTTTTTCTTTCTTATCTTATTTAAACAGCATTGTTTCTAAAAAAAAACAGATTTCTTTTTTTTTAAATAAAAGTAGTAAATGTTTTTTTTTTTAAATATATAAAGGATTGTTTAAATATATATATATATATATATATATATATGAAAATGGAATTTGTTTTAAAAATAAAAATAGATATGGTTTTAAAAATATAAATAACCTTGGTTTATAAAAATATAAAATAGCATTGTTTTATTTTCAAAAATTCATTTATTAACATAGGGTTAAAAAGATGTGATTTTTAGTCATTCGAAAACGAATAGAAGTGAAGATAAGAATTTGATTTTTATATAATCTAGAGAGTAAAAAATTCAATTTTTATATTTTGAATAGCGAAGTAAAAATTCGATTTTTATATATTGAATAGCGAAGTAAAAATTCAATTTTTATATATTGAATAGCGAAGTAAAAATTCAATTTTTATATATTGAATAGCGAAGTAAAAATTCGATTTTTATATTTTGAATAGCGAAGTAAAAATTCGATTTTTATATATTGAATAGCGAAGTAAAAATTCGATTTTTATATATGTAGTGGCTACGGTCAACGAAGGTGACAAAAAGGCGAAACGACGAAGACTTCTGCAAATGAAGAGCCGTGGAGCTAGGATAGCTATTTGTGAGAATTTCTCACCTTTCACTTTCTTTTCTCTAGTTATATATATATATATATATACTAGGATGCAGACGGTGCTTAGTAGCACCCGACACAATCGTCCACAGACCATGGACTTGTTTGTTTGGTTGCATAGATTAGTTATATGATGTGATTTGAATTTGGTTGTTTGGTGATTTTGATTGATGTGTGAATGGCGTGGGCCTTCACTAGACCGGGGATAAGGCTAGGCCTCGTCCCGTTTCTAGTATCGTGCCGTTATGCCGCCGAAAATTTCTAAAATATGTTAGAAAAATAAAAATATCATTTTATTGAATAAATGAACTGAATAGAAATTCATATGTTGAAATAAAAATGTTTTTTATCGTTAAAAATATAATTTTTAACGATAAGTGAATAAAATAAAATATTCATTTACAAACCGAACGGTTTGTTTATGTACACCTATTTGAAGGACATTGATTGGGTCGATAAATTTTACACATCGCCCAACTGCACAAATAAAATATGTGTTTGATTGTTTGAAACCCCACACGAGTGTTAGGATGAAATTTGAAGTTCACTCATCCCGATTGATTAAATATGTCGATCGATCGATTGACAGGCTGTTATAAGCGTTAGATATCTATATTTAATGCTTATACAGTGTAGTGCACTTTGGTTGATGGTTGATTATTTTTCAATGCTATTATATACATGTGTTGTATGGAATCCATATAATTAACTTTATATGGTAATTGATTGGGCCTCATTCCAATTTGAAAAATAAAGAATAATATAAAATAAAGGTTCATGTGTTGACGGTTTCATCCATTGAGATTGGTCATGTGTTGAATGAAATATTTTAGTAATAAAATTTACATCTTTATCAATATAAAATAAAGGTTCATGTGTTGACAGTTTCATCCATTGAGATTGGTCATGTGTTGAACGAAATATTTTAGTAATAAAATTTACATCTTTATCAATATAAAATAAAGGTTCATGTGTTGACAGTTTCATCCATTGAGATTGGTCATGTGTCGAACGAAATGTTTTAGTAATAAAATTTACATCTTTATCAATATAAAATAAAGGTTCATGTGTTGACAGTACTCATCCATTGAGATTGGTCATGTGTTGAACGAAATATTTTGATAATAACAACTATTTTGAAAAAGAAATATTTGAAATAGAATATTTGAAAATAGAAATTTATGAAGCCGTGTTGATTAGATTGACGCCATTTTGACGTGAACGATATTTATATCGATTTTATTCATTTCGAAATGAATTGAATATATAACGATTTCGAAATGAATTGAATATATAACGATTTCGAAATGAATTGAATTGAAAACGATTTCGAAATGAATTGAATTGAAAACGATTTCGAAATGAATTGAATATATAACGATTTCGAAATGAATTGAATTGAAAACGATTTCGAAATGAATTATATTGAAAACGATTTCGAAATGAATTGAATTGAAAGCGAATTGAAATGAATTCAAATTGAATTGAAATTTGAATTGAATAGAAATAAATTTTAAAACGAATTTATAAAGAAGAACTCAATTTTGATTTGAATTGAAAAGGAAGTTGAAATTGCTTTTGAAACGAATTTAAAACTATTTATATAATTCATTTTAAATAGAAATCGACGAAATATATATTATATATATAATATAATGGCCTGAATAGAACGCGCCGCGCCGCGGCAGTTCGTGAATTTCGACCATTTATTTCAAACGGACATTACGGGAGATCCGACCGTCGGATTCCCCTAAAACCGGAACCGTTGGGTTCGTATCGAAAAGAGCTTTCTAACGAATATTTGAAATTTGAAATCTAACGGTTGGATTTGGAGTTACGTCCAAATCAAATTTTAAAAAGGTCGCTGTAAGTGCAGTTCGATGGCCATTGATGGAAATCGACTGTACGGACCTTGATAAAATTATTAAAAATAGTAATAATTTGTGTAAAATCATAAGAAATGATTTAGAAAGAATTGGGATGAAAAACTCCATATTTGAAAAGATAAAAATAGATTTTTATCGAAATGAACTAGTTTTGAACTAGAATTACAATTCTATTTATTTTTAAATAAATAAATTGAATTTGAAATGGTTTTGAAAATAACCAGAATTTCCAATGATTGCATTGGAATGGATTTGAATCGAAATTGCCTTCGGAATATTTCGATGTTGGATTTCGTGATGATACAGACATTGTTATGGGAATTTGAAAGATATATATATATATATATATATATCGTTATTTCCAATGCGATATTTGTTAGTCGTAGAATTTGATATTGAATATAAGCCGGTATATTTTCTATTCAGAGCCTTGTATTGAATATCAAATGTGATTTGGGTTTGTCGTGAATGGTGTCTTCACTAACACTGTTCTTGAACCCAGTTGAGAAAAGATTAAATCTTTTTATTTAGATTTAATGAAGTGTACCAATTCAATAATATTTAATTGGAATTGAATTGATATTGATATTGGGTTTATCGTGAACAGTGTTTTAAATAACACTTGTTCTTTAACCCGATAATTAATGGAATGATTTTTGGGTTTATCGTGAACAGTGGTTTTAAATAACACTTGTTCTTTAACCCGATAATTAATGGAATGATTTTTGGGTTTATCGTGAACAGTGGTTTTAAATAACACTTGTTCTTTAACCCGATAATTAATGGAATGATTTTTGGGTTTATCGTGAACAGTGGTTGTAAATAACACTTGTTCTTTAACCCGATAATTAATGGAATGTGATTTTGGGTTTATCGTGAACCGTGTTTTAAATGACACTGATTCTTTAACCCAGTCGAAGATTAAAACTAAGTGGAGTTTTAATGAATCTTTAATTAGATTGAAATGATCGAAAATGGAGTATCACCAGTTTTGCTCCAGGCGATAGTTAAATCTTTAATTAGATTTGAACGTGAAATGGTAATTGAATTTACCGATAACACTGTGGTGTTAGATATGAAGTATTACCAGTTTTACTTCATGGGATGAATAGGTTGGGATGGGGAAATTAAAATAAATAATTACTTCGGTAAGGTTCACTAATCCCGACTAGTTTGAATTGAGATTCAAAAATAGAATAAAGAATAAATTCAAGAAATTTATCTTGGATAAAATTAATGGGAACCTTTCCCTATGAATGTGAAATTTAGAAACTAACTGTCGGTTAGCTAAGCAGAATGGTTTTCTGGATATTGATCTGATGTTGGTTTCGGCCTTCGGGGTTAATATTTGGGGAATTATTCTCTTGATTAATTTACGGTTAGTGACTGATGAATTGGAATGAGGCGTATGTTGTGTTTGTGTAACACTTATATAAAATATACGCGAGTTATTCGGAAAGACCGGGTTTATCCCATTCTGAATAACTGATACGACTATAAGTCGAAGATGAAGACGGTGGTCGAAGACCAGAAGTCTTCACGTCGTTTGGGTGATTACTGATGATCTTGATTGGGCTGTACACCCAAGAAGATGGAAACAGTTGGTGATCGTCCAGACGTACTTGGAGATCGATGGATATGCGGGGTACTAGGTGCCTCCGGTTTCGTTCAGACCCAGAACGGACTTGTAAATGGACTGTGTGTCTGACATTGGGTTTTAGTCCGTGTTATTGATCTCCATTAAATATATATCTGTTTGGCGGCGGAGAATTTATTCTCTTGCTTAACGCCCTTCTCTGAGACGTACGAGCTCAGGGGTTATATATTGATGGATATCAAACGCATGGAGTGAATTGCCTGTGTGGCATGCCTAAGTGGCAATTGATCGAGGCTTCTGTTGAAAAGCAAAGTCTTGTGGTGATGATCAAAGCACAGCCTTTGTGGCGTAGCTTTGTGTAACGTTTACTTCGCGAGTATCACACCCGGTGTGAACCAAAAACGGGAGACGGACCTCAGGGAGGGCATACGTTTCCTTCTAGCTAAAAAGTGGCGTCAGTGGTTTTACACGCCCTGACGAGTTTGACTTATGTGGTTGTTGCTGTTGCGAGGCGCCTCGGATTGATCGGTCGTTCTCGAACCGATGGGGTCATTTAGTTGGCTCACTTACGCCCCAAAGGGCGGCGAAACGCATGTTCAGGGTTTAAGTTTAATCCACATCGGTGGACCGGCCCTGTCGCTCCAAGGGTCGATGCGTTCTGATCCTAAGACTCGGGCTAGACAGTCTCGAATCGGTTGAGGACTATCTTTTGCCTCGGTTCATAGATGGAAACCCAATTTCCAAATACGTGATTCTGCGGTTTTATTTGTAGAGCCTAGTATGGCGACATAGTGGGATGGGGCACTTATGCCGTCTATGATTGATACTTATGATTTGAAGTTGTTTTATACACTATGCACTTATAATAGTATCAAACGATTTGTTTTAAACGTATCAAGCATTCTTTGGCTGTTATAAGGGAAAACCCTATCCTCGGCTGCGTTGCATTGTATGATGGGACCTGGGTCTTATAACAGCTTCATTTTTATTTATTTAGCATTGCGCTGTTTGTTTTATGCACTGGTATTCTTGGGAGGAAACCCGTTCCGTGTTATACGGCGTGGTCCCTTGATTTACCTAACTTTAAAAATAAAGATTAACTGTTTTAGTTCTCACACCAGTCACATGACTGACCTGGAGTTTATTGTTTTGACCTAAACTCTGGGTGCCCTTATTTTGACACGGGCAGCTAGTAGTTTTGGTTTTGCAGATTTATATTCACAGGATCCTGGTTTACAGCTGGAATGATATCCGGAAAGCTTTGTATCCGTATATCTCTTTTAGTTGTGTATTGTATTATTTTCCGCTGCTATGTATTTAAATGTAATTTAAATCTCTGATATTTTTGTGTAATATTCATTTATACTCTATATATTCTTGTAATCTGATGCATTGTTGTAATATACAATGAAATGTTCTTTTATATGCGTTTTGTTGTGGCTTGTTCTCGAACTATCCGCGCTTTCCTTTACGGGGAAGTTACGGGTTTTCACAGTTGGTATTAGAGCTTTGGTTTACAAAGCTCAGAGAACAAGACACATTAGAACCGTACGAAAGAATTCATCAGATATTGGATTAGCAATATCCAATGAGAATGACTCGTTAGAGATGGGATCAGTAGTATCCTAGAACGAGTGTGGAGAGTATATTTTTCAAATGAAAACAATTCTGTTTTGAAATTTAGATTGTTTTACACGTATTTGAATAATTTATTTATATTGATGTGGACAATCCAGTATATATAGATTTTGCGTATACGTCTGATCCGCGTGTATTCAAAGTTTTAATATATTGGATAGATATAGCATCACACTCTAGTCGCCCGAAGATGATATTGATGATAGCGATCGCATCATCAACATTTATGTTCGAGTTTCGAAGGTGTGATTTTCTATATATTTCCATTAGACTGGTGTGAGAACCAAAACTAATATAGCTAGAATACATTGTTGTAATTTGGCATCAAAAATCTGATTTTTAGAATATGTATCAAAATTATGAATTTGAAACGTTAAATTCACTAATTGATTGATGTTTGTGTTGTTTGTTTATTTGTTTGATAATTTTTGAACCATTATGCCTAATTGAACCAAATATTGAATTGTATTGAAAATTGGTCGCATTTGCTTGCATATACATATACGTACATTGAACAGGTCATAGCAAGGAGGCTAGAGCCAGAGAATAAAATTTGTTTGCCCGACAAATAGGTACATGTTTACTACATAATTTACTGTTTTGTTTGGGTGATGATGATTTTATGAGCCTATTGGCTAGCCGCTTGGCTTTTTCTTTTTCTTTTTCTTTTTGAGATCTGAAGGACCGGGGAAGCTATTTGAAATTCCCCGATGCTCCCGGTGCAAAGGAGGTTATGGCAAAAAATTTCAAAAATTTAGGGTGTTAGCCAAAATTTTGAAATTTTAGAAAATCCTCAGAAACTAAAGAGTTGGAGAATGGTAGCCAGATCGAGCGTAGAGTTGAATGATCAAACCACTTTCGACTTTGTTCCTTTTCGGGGACGAAAAGTTTTAAGTGGGGGAGATTGTAACAACCCGAAAATCTGGGCCAGTTTAAAATTTTTATTTTGGCAATTTTATCGAATTTTGATTATTTTAAATAATATAGACGAGAAATTTATTTTGAATATAAATCGAACGTATATATTATATACGCGTCGTCGTTAGAATATAAATATTTATATATAATTATAAATAGAATTGAATATGGCGCGGTAGTTCGATAATTCGATTTCAAACTTCAATTGAATGTACCGGGTGCAAAATAAACCGGATTTTAGTGAAACCAAAAACAATAGGATCTAATTAGTAATATCTTTCCAGCGAATCCGAAAAATCGAAATTTCATAACGGGAATCAAAAGATATGTCCAGTTGAAAATTCTGAATAGTCGCTATGGAATTCAGGCCCTTAAAAATAGACATTTTGCAAACGACCTCGGATTTCGACGAAACCACTTTTGTTGGGTCCGTGATGTAAAGTTATTTCTAGGTTTCAAATTTCATAATTTTTCGAATTAATATGTGAGCGTGGCAAAGGAAAATGCGTTTGACCAGTTTCAGTTGATTTTAATCGACTGGAAAATGGCCATTTTTCAAACGGTCTCAGAATTCGACGAAACTAGTTTTGTTAGGACCGTATCGTCAGTACGAAGCTAGAAAATATTTTTCAGGAATTTTTCGAGTTAGTATGTGGCCCTAGTAAATTGAAATGCGTGTTCAAAATTCAATATATAGAGTTATATTTTGATTTTGATGAAAATTGTTTGTAACAGCCGAATTGGCCTACATGGCTTATCCCATTGTGTTCGGAATGGGGGTAATTAGCTTGGGCTAATAGTCGTTGGGTTTGTTTTGGAGATGGGATTAATAAACAACGATTTTTGAGAATTAAATTAAAAAAAATAAGGGTATAAATAACTCCAACCGGTCAAACTAGGTCAAAATACCCTCTCGTGGTCAACACAGGAAGAGGCCGCTCCCAAACATTTTTCACGGCGGAAAACAATCCCAAATTCGAGTGGCAAACTCCCACAAATCCTCACGAATTAAAACCCGAATTAAACATGATGTTAAAGGGATTTTCTGGGGCTCCAAATTCATACTTGTTGGATCTCGGTTAATGGAGTGAATCACTTGATTTTCGCACTCGAAGTGCTCACGTTCGCAAGCCAATCGATATGCCTAGGGACCCGCGAGTTCGTCAGAGATCGTCGGCACTGGTAGAGCTCGCCAAGGCGGTTCAAGGGAGGCCCGCCGATCTAGTTCCGGCTGTCCAGGGTGCATGAAGTTCGAGGATGAAGGCGGCGATGGTGGGGTTCAACGGTCCGTCGTTATACTGGAGAAGACGGGTTCTAAAACCTCGAACAGCGTGGTTAGTTAATTAATTAGGGAAATTGATTATCTTAGTTTAATTGTTCTATATAGTTAAAATTTTATTAAATGGTAAGTGTTTTTTTTTCTTTCTTATCTTATTTAAACAGCATTGTTTCTAAAAAAACAGATTTCTTTTTTTTTTAAATAAAAGTAGTAAATGTATATTTATTTATTTTTAAAAATATATAAAGGATTGTTTAAAATATATATATATATATATATATATATATATGAAAATGGAATTTGTTTTAAAAATAAAAATAGATATGGTTTTAAAAATATAAATAACCTTGGTTTATAAAAATATAAAATAGCATTGTTTTATTTTCAAAAATTCATTTATTAACATAGGGTTAAAAAGATGTGATTTTTAGTCATTCGAAAACGAATAGAAGTGAAGATAAGAATTTGATTTTTATATAATCTAGAGAGTAAAAAATTCGATTTTTATATTTTGAATAGCGAAGTAAAAATTCGATTTTTATATATCGAATAGCGAAGTAAAAATTCAATTTTTATATATTGAATAGCGAAGTAAAAATTCAATTTTTATATATTGAATAGCGAAGTAAAAATTCGATTTTTATATTTTGAATAGCGAAGTAAAAATTCGATTTTTATATATTGAATAGCGAAGTAAAAATTCGATTTTTATATATGTAGTGGCTACGGTCAACGAAGGTGACAAAAAGGCGAAACGACGAAGACTTCTGCAAATGAAGAGCCGTGGAGCTAGGATAGCTATTTGTGAGAATTTCTCACCTTTCACTTTCTTTTCTCTAGTTATATATATATACTAGGATGCAGACGGTGCTTAGTAGCACCCGACACAATCGTCCACAGACCATGGACTTGTTTGTTTGGTTGCATAGATTAGTTATATGATGTGATTTGAATTTGGTTGTTTGGTGATTTTGATTGATGTGTGAATGGCGTGGGCCTTCACTAGACCGGGGATAAGGCTAGGCCTCGTCCCGTTTCTAGTATCGTGCCGTTATGCCGCCGAAATTTTCTAAAATATGTTAGAAAAATAAAAATATCATTTTATTGAATAAATGAACTGAATAGAAATTCATATGTTGAAATAAAAATGTTTTTTATCGTTAAAAATATAATTTTTAACGATAAGTGAATAAAATAAAATATTCATTTACAAACCGAACGGTTTGTTTATGTACACCTATTTGAAGGACATTGATTGGGTCGATAAATTTTACACATCGCCCAACTGCACAAATAAAATATGTGTTTGATTGTTTGAAACCCCACACGGGTGTTAGGATGAAATTTGAAGTTCACTCATCCTGATTGATTAAATATGTCGATCGATCGATTGACAGGCTGTTATAAGCGTTAGATATCCATATTTAATGCTTATACAGTGTAGTGCACTTTGGTTGATGGTTGATTATTTTTCAATGCTATTATATATATGTGTTGTATGGAATCCATGTAATTAACTTTATATGGTAATTGATTGGGCCTCATTCCAATTTGAAAAATAAAGAATAATATAAAATAAAGGTTCATGTGTTGACAGTTTCATCCATTGAGATTGGTCATGTTTTGAACGAAATATTTTAGTAATAAAATTTACATCTTTATCAATATAAAATAAAGGTTCATGTGTTGATAGTTTCATCCATTGAGATTGGTCATGTGTTGAACGAAATATTTTAGTAATAAAATTTACATCTTTATCAATATAAAATAAAGGTTCATGTGTTGACAGTTTCATCCATTGAGATTGGTCATGTGTTGAACGAAATATTTTAGTAATAAAATTTACATCTTTATCAATATAAAATAAAGGTTCATGTGTTGACAGTACTCATCCATTGAGATTGGTCATGTGTTGAACGAAATATTTTGATAATAACAACTATTTTGAAAAAGAAATATTTGAGATAGAATATTTGAAAACAGAAATTTATGAAGCCGTGTTGATTAGATTGACGCCATTTTGACGTGAACGATATTTATATCGATTTTATTCATTTCGAAATGAATTGAATATATAACGATTTCGAAATGAATTGAATATATAACGATTTCGAAATGAATTGAATTGAAAACGATTTCGAAATGAATTGAATTGAAAACGATTTCGAAATGAATTGAATATATAACGATTTCGAAATGAATTGAATTGAAAACGATTTCGAAATGAATTGAATTGAAAACTATTTCGAAATGAATTGAATTGAAAGCGAATTGAAATGAATTCAAATTGAATTGAAATTTGAATTGAATAGAAATGAATTTTAAAATGAATTTATAAAGAAGAACTCAATTTTGATTTGAATTGAAAAGGAAGTTGAAATTGCTTTTGAAACGAATTTAAAACTATTTATATAATTCGTTTTAATTAGAAATCGACGAAATATATATTATATATATAATATAATGGCCTGAATAGAACGCGCCGCGCCGCGGCAGTTCGTGAATTTCGACCATTTATTTCAAACGGACATTACGGGAGATCCGACCGTCGGATTCTCCTAAAACCGGAACCGTTGGGTTCGTATCGAAAAGAGCTTTCTAACGAATATTTGAAATTTGAAATCTAACGGTTGGATTTGGAGTTACGTCCAAATCAAATTTGAAAAAGGTCGCTGTAAGTGCAGTTCGATGGCCATTGATGGAAATCGACTGTACGGGCCTTGATAAAATTATTAAAAATAGTAATAATTTGTGTAAAATCATAAGAAATGATTTAGAAAGAATTGGGATGAAAAACTCCATATTTGAAAAGATAAAAATAGATTTTTATCGAAATGAACTAGTTTTGAACTAGAATTACAATTCTATTTATTTTTAAATAAATAAATTGAATTTGAAATGGTTTTGAAAATAACCAGAATTTCCAATGATTGCATTGGAATGGATTTGAATCGAAATTGCCTTCGGAATATTTCGATGTTGGATTTCGTGATGATACAGATATTGTTATGGGAATTTGAAAGATATATATATATATATATATCGTTATTTCCAATGCGATATTTGTTAGTCGTAGAATTTGATATTGAATATAAGCCGGTATATTTTCTATTCAGAGCCTTGTATTGAATATCAAATGTGATTTGGGTTTGTCGTGAATGGTGTCTTCACTAACACTGTTCTTGAACCCAGTTGAGAAAAGATTAAATCTTTTTATTTAGATTTAATGAAGTGTACCAATTCAATAATATTTAATTGGAATTGAATTGATATTGATATTGGGTTTATCGTGAACAGTGTTTTAAATAACACTTGTTCTTTAACCCGATAATTAATGGAATGATTTTTGGGTTTATCGTGAACAGTGGTTTTAAATAACACTTGTTCTTTAACCCGATAATTAATGGAATGATTTTTGGGTTTATCGTGAATAGTGGTTTTAAATAACACTTGTTCTTTAACCCGATAATTAATGGAATGATTTTTGGGTTTATCGTGAACAGTGGTTTTAAATAACACTTGTTCTTTAACCCGATAATTAATGGAATGTGATTTTAGGTTTATCGTGAACCATGTTTTAAATGACACTGATTCTTTAACCCAGTCGAAGATTAAAACTAAGTGGAGTTTTAATGAATCTTTAATTAGATTGAAATGATCGAAAATGGAGTATCACCAGTTTTGCTCCAGGCGATAGTTAAATCTTTAATTAGATTTGAACGTGAAATGGTAATTGAATTTACCGATAACACTGTGGTGTTAGATATGAAGTATTACCAGTTTTACTTCATGGGATGAATAGGTTGGGATGGGGAAATTAAAATAATTAATTACTTCGGTAAGGTTCACTAATCCCGACTAGTTTGAATTGAGATTCAAAAATAGAATAAAGAATAAATTCAAGAAATTTATCTTGGATAAAATTAATGGGAACCTTTCCCTATGAATGTGAAATTTAGAAACTAACTGTCGGTTAGCTAAGCAGATTTATATTTGCAGATTTATATTTGCAGGATCCTGGTTTACAGCTAGAACGATATCCGGAAAGCTTTGTATCCGTATATCTCTTCTAGTTCTGTATTGTATTATTTTCCGCTGCTATGTATTTAAATGTAATTTAAATCTCTGATATTTCTGTGTAATATTCATTTATACTCTGTATATTCTTGTAATCTGATGCATTGTTGTAATATACAATGAAAGGTTCTTTTATATGCGTTCTGTTGTGGCTTATTCTCGAACTATCCGCTCTTTCCTTTACGGGGAAGTTACGGGTTTTCACAAAGTTGTTGCAGTAGTATTGTGAAAGGTGTTAAGGATAGAGTGGGTGATTTATAGGGAGGAAGGGAAGTTGGAAATCAAGTCCGACGCCAATGACTTGATTCCCAAATTCCAGCAGACGTTCCATTTGACAGTGGTAAGTGGTGCTTGCGTCCGACGCGTCGGATGCCACAAAAATTCCCAACGTGGAAAAATAAGGCTGCGAACGCATCCTAAACTAATCAAATGTTTTCTCTCAACTTATATCAATTTTCTGTATTTCATATTATTACTGCTAGTAGTAGTTTTCACCATGATATTTTAAAGAAAATGATTTGCGGTAATATTTAGTTGTATTTTTACGTTGAAATCATGTGTAATTATGTTTGAACTTTTATTCTTGTATTGAAATATCTGATATTTTATTGGTTTTACTTTTCATTTGTGTTGTTAATTAATTAAGAATGATATTGTATAGATACTAGGGGTGGGCATAAACCGCACCGCATTGTGCAAACCGCCCAGACCGGACAGTAAAAACGGTGCGGAAAACCAGACTGAATCCTCCCTCCAAAGCAAATACCCCAACCGAACCGACTCACATAATACGGTTCAGCTGCAGTTTGAACTGTTGACCCAACCTGTTTAAACCGGACTGAATCGCATACTTGCATTGGTAGTGTTTTGATAAAAATATAACTAATTCCTATCTAACCTTTTATTCAGGTGATATATATTCTATTTTAAGCATACATTGTTGATATGTGTGTGTGTGTGTATAATAATCGTTATCATAAAGGAAAAAATTATAGTTTCAGCGTATTAGTTTCCATATCATTTTTTTGGATAACAGTGTGTGTTTTAAACTTTAAGTGGTACAACATCACACAATCGTAAATTGATTGTTAATGGAAATAATTTTTTATTTCATATTTAATACGGGTTCAAACCGGATCGAGCCAAAACCGAACCATATTACACCAAAACCGAACGAAAAGCGAACCGTTTGAACGGTTAGTATAATGATTTGTATTTTTGATCAATCGTTTAATGCGGTGCGGAAGCGGTTTGGACTCCGAACCGCACCAGACCGAACCGCGCCCACCCCTATAAATACTTACGTTAGATTTTATTTTTAAGTGATATTAAGATTTGCTGATGTTCATATAAATAAATACAGTCCAAATTTGTAAAAGAAATTACTTATTAGATCGTATGTTTAAGTGATATATAAAGACAAAGATATATAAGGGTATTTTGAAAAGTTTACAGTCGAATCAAATGATTGTGTTTCCAACCCAATTATTACTAAAAAATATATTCATTTTATTGCTATTACGAGTGCTTCGTATACATAGTAAATGAATTTGTATAATGTTAAATTTTGGGAAAAAATGTTCAATGTGACAACTTTACGTATATTAATACAAAAGTAAAATGAATATCAAGTTGCTATTGTTGTTTAACGATTTCTTGTAAACGAACAACTAAAAAAATTATTTACATAGAAAGATTAATATAATTATTTTTAATATACTTTCTTTATCATATTTCATTAAATAAATATTAATTAAAACATCAAAGGCTATTTTCTTTGCGTAGAATGCATATTTATGCCAAAAACAAGATATATAGAAATTATTGTTCTCTAAATCAGTCAGTCTTTTAACATATATATATATATATATATATATATATTTCAAAAGTTTAATCCTCACATATTTGTTTCTCAAATAGAATCAACGTGACAGATAGAGTCTCATTAGTTAACTTGATAATCACAATCTTCAATAAAATATTTAAAACATGTTTCTCTTGCACATCAAAAGTTATTGAAGTCCCATATTATCTTATATTGTACTAGTGTAACAACCCGCATATTCAACGACAATATATTTAAATATTTTATTTAAATATAACGTCGTTAATCCTTAATCGAGTGTATAACCAAAAAGTCACAGTTTGCATACGGTTGAATTTGGACTCGAGATCACTTCCATTGAGTCAGGATCGTCATTTGCAATCTTTTTGACTGTAAGCTTCAATATATTTCGAATTTGTGAAAATTGGGACTTTGGGTAGAGCTTGGATGGCTAAACCTAGCTCACTCTTTATAACCAAATCAGCCCCCATCTCTCCTATTCATTCCAACACTTAGAAATAAAATAGAAAATGGAGGAAGGAAAGGGAAATAGAAATTCCTAAACCTAGTTTGCTTCTTGGAGCTTACAAATTCAAGTAGAAATCAAAGAGAAGCTTAGGTAAGCCTCCTCTTCTTCTTCTCCATCTTCACCAACTTGATTCCTCTTCAATTTTTGGGGATTTTCCTAAACCTAACTATTGGAGATTTCTATATATATGTATATAGGTTGGAATATAGTAAGCAATACTCGAAGAGAGGTTGATTTGGCTATGTCTTCATTCATCTCTTTGATTGCAACAACCAAAGGTGAGTTCTTTGATGAACTCACATCTATGACTCAAGCCTTCGTGCTTGTAAAAGTGTAATTTAGTGTTCATATGTGTTTGCATGTGCTAGTGAATTGGTCATGTTAGTGTAACTTAGCTGATTCCATATGTTTATGTTCCATTGAGTTGAAATTATAAGTAGGATTGTTTACACGATCTCATGCATATGTTTTGAGTTGATTTGGTGATGTTGTGAAGCTCCGTTGCCCCCCGACAAAGTTCTAAGCCTTCACAAGTCCCTTGAATCGCTTTCGATGCTTTGCTTTGGAATTCATTTCATATTCGAATATATAATCAAAATCATTTGCATTTACGTGAATGTGTGTATATGCGTGTTGTTTTTGTGCTTTAGAGAGTGTATGCAAGCCCTCTAAACATTTGGATTCAATACGGGAAGTCCGGGGCTTTCCAGAGTTTGATTTGGAAGTCATAGGAAAACAAAATAATTATTTGCGTCGGGTCAGACATCTGACCCGACGCAACAGACATCTTAGAATGCTCTCAGGAAACTTGTTTCCTGCAATTTGCGTCGGTCAGACGTCTGAACCAACGCAACAGACGTTTGATTTAGCCATTTGCCAAGAAAATAATTATTTGCATCAGGTCAGACGTTTGAGCCGACGCAACAGATGTCTGATTTATCTCTTGGGAAATTATTTGCATTAGTTCAGACGTCTGAACCGACGCAACAGACGTCTGTCAGAGGGCAAAATAGTTGAATTCTTAAAACGATCATAACTTTTTCATACGTTGTCGGAATTCAACGAAATCAGATGCATTAGAACCGTCTCGATGGGAGCTTTCTAATGAAACTAACTTTAGAATAATTTACACTATTTGGGATCAATTACGACCTTTTTATGATTTCATAAACCTTTTTCACAACTCTAAAACATGAATTATCGACTCGATATCCTTTGAGTCTATTCCGATATAGTTTAAGGTCTTCGGGTGCTAGTTTGGGATTTCGATTCGTTCGTTAATCGAAATTACAACCGTTATCCCTTTGATTTACTGTATGTTGTTGTAATGTGGTTTTATGTTTTATGATTTTTGTGTCCCTTCGCTACGGCGACGATTTTTATGAATAATTGAACTACAATTGCATGTGGGTTTATGTTTTATGATTTTTTTGAATATTTGAACCACGATGGATAACGGGGTTTTATATTGTCAATGGGCATCGAACCAACATTTAATCAGTTTTTTAAATTCAAATCCTTTTAAAATAAATTCAATTTCTAAACCCGGTTCCGATACTATTGATTTATATACGATTCCTTATCTTGTCGATCGGATGAGAAATTTAGTTTATTCACCTTAATAAATCTGAGGATTATGACCTCTTATATGTTTATTTTGGCGAATAATTAGCGGACTCGTTCATTTGAACATATATGGTGATTTTCTCTGTTTTGAGTAGAAACCAATTACGAGTGAGTAAATATTCGAGAACAGCATGTGGTTATGGGACATGTTGCTATTTTCTTATATTAACTAGCTCAGAATAATTTCTATTCACCTGGATCTTTGGTATCCGCCTCCTGACATATTTGTTGGTTCGCGATCGCCAGAGTGGGAATTTACGATTGGTGACCTTAATCTATGGGACTTCGGTCCAACTTTCTATGATTTTCTATGATTTATGTGTTTTCACTCTACCGGGGTCACGACCCGGCTCCGTGTGGAGCTTCGGCTCAAACAATGGGTTCACTACCTAGAGATCATATCTCATTTTCTATGAACCAGCCACTTTTTATGATGTTTTCTGGATTTCTAAATGATTTCTGATTCTTGATTACTTTGATGCGATGCGCGTCAATTTGATTTATGTTTAGCATTTATTTATCAATTCTTATTGTTATATGCTCTTTTCTTGTCATGAGATTTATTGATATTTTATATACGTTGGCATCATGCATTTCATATTATTTATGAATTATCCTGTTTACTTTTATCATGTCATTTATGTTATATCTCTTAATATTGTCTCATGTTATGAATAAGAATGGTTTGACTGATCCATTTATTGTTTATTTTCTTAAATAATACTCGGGTCAAGCCAAAGGGTTACAGGTGCTTAGGTGACATTCCTACTAGGACCTTATGATGACTTTTGGCTTAATTGCTTTATAGTTGTAGTCTTTTTAGATTATATGTAGTTGATTACCTCCACGTCATGTATCATTATTAGTATGGGATTTGGTACATGTATCTACGATTTTGGAGTCAGAGTGTCGTGTATGACCTCTAATTGATATAAACACTTACTATGTTATATTCATATCAGTTTATATGCATGTGATGTGAATATCTGTGTTATATTATTCTGTATGTGTTCTGAGGCTATTATGTCGTTGTGTAGATGCCCTTTGCCTGGAATGGTCATGTCGAAATTTTAGGTACGGCTGTGCCATTCGATGTTACTTTCCAAGCAAGAGCAAATATATTAACGGTCACTCCTAACCAACCTTGTTCTCCGCTGTGACCCACAACATTTCACATGAAATGAACTTGACTATGGAGGGTATGGGGGGCGTTACAAGTCGGTATCAAAGCTAGTTAGTGATCGTGATAGGGGGTTCTCGCTTGTCTGTTTGGTGGCGAGAAGGAGACTCTTACCCCTACACGTCCCAATATTTCCTTGGGTTGGTTGTGCAGTCGAGAGGCTGGCCGTAAAATCAGTTCTGAGATATCACTTTATGTCACGGTGGGAGGGTAGCCCACTGCCTGATGGTTGCAAAGCCTAGGATCGTTACAGTTGGTATCAGAGCCAATCTTCGGAACAATATAGAATTTTGTAGCAAGGATCACGTCTTGGACATCTTTTAGGAGTTTGAGGCTTAGGGTTTGATTGAGTCATGGTTGCTTATATATCCTTGAATAGGGTTATGATCCTTGATTTTGGAGTCTTAGGATCACAGTCCTAGGTCTTCCTTAGGAAATCGTGTTTAGGATTTTGCTCGAGTCTTGTGTCCCGTCATATCCTATCTTATATCATGATCCTTGTTTGACCAATTGACTTTTATTTGATTCTAACCTTTTGCTCTTCTCTCTTTTAAAGAAGAAGAATGGATAGGAGTCCTCCTTATAATGTTGGGCAACCTAGCCATCCTAACCGGGATGGCGTATTCTTGACTACGCAACAACTCTTGGATATTATAAAGGTAGCTCAAGAATCCAGCCCTGCTTCCAAACCTGTCCAGCCAGAGTCGGGATTGACATGCTCAAGTTGTGATCGAACTCCTCTCGAAGGAGAGCCACTCAAGGGATCGGGAAGTGGTGGTATTGTCGTTGGTTTCAAGAAGCGGCTCCCGTATAACAAATCCACTAATTTCCATCCCTACAAAAGAGGAAAACAAATAATTCCAGTGACTAAAATCCCTAACTCTAGTCTTGAGTTATGTTCAAATTGTGACACCATGGGTCATTATGTTATCGAGTGCCCGAAACTCCTTTCTTGCCGGTATTGCAAAGCCTCGGGCCACTCATTGCATTCTTGCCCTAAACTCGAGGGAAAGAAAGGGAAACAATTTGTTTTGACATCAAAGGCTCCTACCCCTAAGCATGGAGCATGTTTCAATTGTGGTGCAAAGGACCACATTGTTAGTGGTTGTTCGAAACCCCTCTCTTGCCGCTATTGCAAGAAGCAAGGCCACCTGATCAGCACATGTCCCACTCATCCTCCTAATAAGGGGATGGGAAAGTTGAACATCGAACAGACCTTCAGTGATCCTTCCCTTGTTCAAGGTACCTTTCTTTTTTATTCGTTAAGTGTTGATTCCCGCAAATATAAAATTTTGGTTCTTGGGAGTTATGACTATTCACCTCCGTTGCGTCCAAGGAACTTGGGGACACAATATCCTTAGGAAGTCGAGGACACTCGCTTTATATCTTGGTATGTAGATTTTCCAAACCTATGTTATGTGAAAAATTCTTACATGCTACATTGAGTTTTCATTACCCATTCATTATGTCATCGAGATGACTTTAGTCTTCTTTGGGTAATGATTGGGTATCCTCTCTATTTCACTTTCGAATGTTACTTGTTTCAAACAAGTAATTTCGTCTTTTCAGTTGAGTAAGGAATTTAATTAAACATCTTGGTAGAAACAAGTGGGTCGACACACTTGTGTTTCCCTTGTCAGTTAATTTCTGGACTTAGTCAATTGAAATTTGTTTTCCATTTTCGCATATTTAGTAGAATATACCACTTGTTCATAAATATTTGAGTAAAGCTAGTGGTTATTGGACATATAGCTAAACTCTTATAATTACTAGCTTGGTGTAGTTGCACTATATTTGATCTTCATATCATTCTGACCTTCGGGTCATCTTGAGTGGTGTGATAGTCACCTTTTCATCAGAAGAAACACTGCTAGCAATGTGGAGCCACCTCGTCTTCGGACAAAATGCTTAGTAGAATTTCTTTGCGGTCTTTGGACCACCTTGTCTAAAGGCAAAAGGGTTCCGAGAGATGATTTGCAACTTTGTGGTGAACGAAGTTGCTTATTGCTTCACCAAGGTTAGAACTAATTACTTGGTGACTTTCGATTTGGAATTGGCCATTTCTCTCTTTGGCTACTTCCATGTTCATGGATGTTCAAACTCTTCCCTTGAATGGAGAACATTCTTTCCATGTTTATTCGCATGTCTTGGTTGCTGGGACTTTGCGATGATTTCATGGAATGTATTGGCCTAATCACTTAAAGGTTTGTAACACCCCACCTCCTCCCGGGTCACTCTTGCAAGTACACTGGCTTTGGAGGGGTGTTGGACAAGGAAAACATGCATGAAGATATTACAAGACATAACATATAAGTAAAACAAAGTAATTAAAGCAGCGGATAAAACTACTATTTCAAAACCATAGTCAACTTACATCAAAAGTACTAAGTCATTATTTTCCAACTACTACAAGTCTAGAAACAGAAACTGGAAACTGGAAATACATGAAGTAAACTATCCCCAAAGTAGACGTGGTAAAGCCATAGCGAGCTCAAGTCAAACTGTGCATGAGCTATCCAGAAAGCAAGCTAAAGATCCAAGCTAGGTGCTAGTGTTCCGACCCTGAGAACCTGGGGGGGAGGGGTGGGGGGAACGGAAGAAAAGAGGCGAAAGAAAACGGGTCAGTCAAAAAGACTGGTAAGTCCTACCTACTATTAGTATAAAAACTAATAAAGTTAACTGGACATGTAAAACAGAGATGAAACATAGGATGATAACTGGCATGGTGAAAAGTTAACAAGATAGATCAAGTGTGGCATCACATATACAAGGTTAAGTTGCACCAAGTGTACTAGTATTCTAATCCATGTCAAGTATAAACAAGAAATGATCCCTTAGCCCAATATTGGCCCAACTCATGAGATGACCTAAATCAAGGTCCAACTACTCGGTCTAGTCAATCGACTCCCTATAAGCCTAACTCGTCGTGTATCGGTGTCATACGGCTTAATCATGGAATGTAGTTAACTGTGCAAGGTCCACCCTAGGGTGTATCCAGTCCTAGGGTGTAAACCATAGACACAAAACCAAGCACGCACAGTCTAAAACTACCGGTGCCCATGTTCAACTCTGGACTTAATGTGCACGACCATGGTCCGCCTGAACTTAACTGGTGCACCATTCAGCCGTCTCTTTTGGTCTCTTACAATCAACCCAGTAATCGTGCCCCACCCTAGCCTAGTCCTAGGGTATCCATGATACTCCCTAGTGGGTTACTGCTGAAAAGGACCACGTAACTAGGATTTCAAGCGGGTTAAGTGTGGTTAACCCTATTCTTACCATGTATTGAGTTGGTCAAGTGTATCCAAGCAGTTCATGACTTAACTCTATCAATACATCGTGTTCAACTGGTTAAGTGTATTCAAGTAGTCCATGACTTAACCCTACCAATCCATTGTGTTTAATTGGTTAAGTATTCAAGTGGTCCATGATTTAACCCTACCATGTGGCATTAATTAACTTAATCCACCACAACCTCTCACATTAGACTTTGTTGTGGTTACTAGTTAAGCCGGGCGGGTCCGGGTAGCTTTACACCACAACCTAGTTTAACCTCGGGTTTTAAGTGCGGTATGACCAACTACTCACATTGGGTCCTATTGTTTGTAGCCACTAGTTAAGCCGGTTGGTTCCGGGTAGATTTATGCTACAAACTCAAACCAACCTCGAGTTGGCCACTTTCATGTTTTCTACATGTCATGTCCACGTTCATGTTTTCAAGCATAATCTCATGTCATATTTTCAAGTCATGTTTCATGTCATTTAATTTTACCCATAATGTAACCCCATCGCACGTAAGTTCGCATCAACACAAATAGATCAAAAGGGGGAACATAAGAATATGACAAGATGGGCATAAGATGGCAAAGTCTATCACAAGTTAAACATGGTGATATTTGAGGCAAAAGGGGTTCAACATACTAGCATATAAGGTTATTGGCCTCAAAACATGCATGACATCAACTTAGCAAATAGGTGATAACATGGTCATAGTTAACATAGGGTGATAACTTGTGATTAGCATATAGTTCATAACATTATGGCAAGTTAACATAAAGATCATGAGAGGATCTATGTTGCATTATGCATAACTACCAAGTTCTATGTTGCATTATGCATAACCACCAAATAAAGCTCATAGCTTTTTACCCAAAAATCAAGGTGATAGTCTCATAATCACAGATCAAAGGAGTCATGAATAGATCTATGCATAAAATGATAGACCTAAGGTAAACATTACACTTAAGCCCAATTTCAACTTGCAACATGTCACATTTAAGTTCATAGTTTAAATCTAAGAGTAGAATAGGGCTTACAAAGCTTGGCTAAGAAGACTAGAACAAAATAAAACAAGATTGAGATGAAGCCACACTAGAAATCCCCAAATGAATATAAGCTCCAAGCTGTCTGGAGAAAGAAGAAGCTCCTTTGATTTGTATGAAGAAAGATGGCTCTTTTACAAACTTAGAACACTCAAGCTTTCATGAAGAAGATGGAGGCCATGATATGAAGTTGGAGGCCATGATTAGGAAGCATTTTGGCATAACCTAGTTGTAGGATTGATTTGTGTAGGTTTAGGCTAGGTCTTAGGGTCTTTTTATAGAAGTTTAGATTAGTTTAGGCCATAGGATTAACCCTAGTTTAGATCTGAGCCATCTAATCACGTCACAAGCCAACAAAACATGACCCAAGAGCCAAAACAGGTGCATCAGGCCAACTGGCCTGACCACCCAGGTCGACAGGGGTGTCGACTGGGCAGTCGACACCATCTGGGGTGTGTCGACTCCCAAGTCGACTCCCCAGTCGACTTGGGGGCTGGGCGGGAAATTTTCCCGCCCAGTCCGTTTGGCTCTAGATTTGAAATTTGAACTGTTTTTGAACTTGAAATTTTCTGAAAACTTTGACGGGCCATAACTTGATCATACGAACTCCGATTTTCGAAAACTCGGACTCTATTTCGCGTATTTTTCCGAGATGAACGCAATGGCACAGCCCGTTTCCCTTGATTCAGATTTTAATATTTAATTCTGCCTTGATTTATGTTATAACATGTTATTCAAAATACGGGTTGTTACATTCTCCCCATCTTAAAGGATTTCGTCCCCGAAATCTTCAAGTTAGGAAGAACGTATCCTACCATCCATCATCCATCTACTCAAAACATCATCCACGAGCAGTCATTGTCCTTAAAAGATTCTAAATGTTGTATGATCATATGCGAAAGGTGCGTGTATATGTACTTATCTAATGCGAAAATCAGGCGGTTACTGATTCAGTAAACCTCCTGAATGCAAAGTATGTTAGTGAATTGAGTCCATATGTATGCAAATTCCTAACATAATTCATAATCTCTACATGAGTGCACATAACATTCATCCATATGCAACATCCACGTGATAGCATAACAAGTTTCATCCATGAATAATTATAAGCACTCATGCATATGCAATATGAAAGTGTGTGAGCCGATCTTAGTGCCTAATGTGTATCATGCATCCACGAGTATCCACTTGCAAACACTTGCAACCACTTGCAAAAATCAAGCATAACATGTTTCAAATACATGTCTCATCCAAAAGGTTTCTACCTAAGGTTCTCATGACAAGGTTAACGAGATAACAAGATAAACATGGATATCAAAAGAAAGATATGCTAACTAGGAAAAGAGAATGAGAATTTACCCTCAAAAAGGAATGGATAAAGCCCATGCATCTTCTCCTCGGTTTCCCAAGTTTCATCTTCATCGGCTTCACTCCACTGAACCTTTACTAACTTGACTTCTCGATTCCTCAGCTTCTTGATCTCCGTTCGCAAGATACGAATTGGAGCTCGCCTCAAAGTTGCCTCTTTTTCTACCTCCACGTCTTCAAGAATGCTAGGCTCAACTACCTCGGCTGACTCATGTAGGCACTTTCGGAGATGCGAGACATGAAAAACATTGTGCACTCCGGCCAGCTTTTTGGGCAATTCCACCTTACAAGCCATCTTCCCAATCCTCTCTATGATAGGGAAGGGTCCTACGAACCTTGGTACCAGCTTCCCAACTGCTCCAAAACGAACCACATTTCGCAAAGGAGAAACCTTCACAAAGACCATATCTCCAACTTCAAACCCTAAGTCTGTCCTTCGCTTGTCTGCATAGGATTTCTGTCTGTCTTGGGCCATTTTCTTCGAATCAACTCAAACTTCTCGGATGTGTCCCTTATCATGTCAGGCCCAAGTATAAGCTTATCCGTCTTTTCCCACCAACATGTTGGTGACTTGCACGGCCTCCCATACAAAGCTTCGAATGTTGCCATCCCTATGCTTGCTTGGTAGCTGTTATTATAAGCCAACTCTACAAGAGGAAGGTGGTCTTCCCAAGTGCCACCAAAGTCAAGAATGCATAGCCTCAACAGATCTTCTAGTACCCTATTCACCCTTTTGGTCTGGCCATCCATCTGTGGGTGATAGGCTGTACTTAGATTCAATCGCATACCCATCGCTTCTTGCAAACTATTCCAGAACTGGCTAGTGAAGATTGGGTCACGATCTCTAACTATGCTAGAAGGAACTCCATGCAATCGCACTATCTCTCGAAGATAAACAGATGCTAGCCATGATGCGGTCCTCTTTCTCTTTACTGGAATGAAATGAGCGCTCTTCGTGAGTCTATCCACTATGACCCATATGCTAGTATTCCCCTTCCTTGATCTCGGCAATCCATCCACAAAATCCATAGAGATACTTTCCCACTTCCATAGCGGGACCTCCAATGGATGCAGTAGCCCACCGGGCTTCTTCGACTCGGCCTTTACTTGTTGGCAAACAATGCATCTAGAAACAAACTTTGCCACATCCTTTTTCATCCCATCCCAAAAGAAAATGCACTTCATATCCCGGTACAACTTATCCCCTCCGGGATGTATGGTCATCTTCGAGTGATGTGCTTCTTCAAGAACTTTACTCACTAAGTCTCCCACTCGTGGGACACATAGTCTTCCATCACGCCTTAGCCATCCCTTGTCATCAATAGTATATCTAGCGAGGTGACTTGACGTCTCACCCCGAATCAACTTGTCCATGATCTCGACTATCTGCGGGTCTTCCCTCTGTGAAGCCCCAACTTGATCAAGAAGTGTAGGTCTAAGCTCAAGGGATGCTAACGAACCAGTCATCGACTCAACAGCAGGTGTAAAATCAAAGGTTGCCAAGAACTCTAGGCTCTTCATCTCAACAAACAAGGGACTCAAAGTCAACCTTCTTCTGCTTAGCGCATCCGCTACAACATTACCCTTGCCAGGGGTGTAAGCTATATCGAGGTCATATGATGCCAAGAATTCCATCTACCTTTGCTGCCTTAGATTCAAATCTTTCTGCGAGAAGAGGTACTTGATGACTTGTGATCAGTATACAACTCAAACCTTTCGCCTAGAAGATAGTGGCGCCAGGATTTGAGTGCAAAGACGATCGCCGCCAACTCCAAATCATGAGTGGGATAATTCTTCTCATGATCTTTGAGTTGCCTACCCCCAAAACATATCACTCTCCCTTCTTGCATCAGGATAGCGCCTAATCCCGTGCCATATGCATCGGTGTACATGGTAAACAACTTCCCTCCATCGGGTAATGCTAGAACTAGAGCTGAGGTGATGGCTTTCTTGAGCCTTTGAAAAGCAAGCTCACACTCTAAGTCCCATGCAAAGACTAAGTTCTTCTTCGTTAAGTTAGTGAGAGGGGCTGAAATCCTAGCGAAGTCCTTAATGAACTTCCTATAAAATCCTGCCAGACCGAGAAAGCTTCTCACTTCAGTTGCATTCTTCGGAACTTTCCAGTCTTGTACCGCCACCACTTTAGCGGGATCCACAGTTATGCCTTGCTTAGAAACTATATGCCCAAGGAACCGAACTTCCCTTCTCCAGAAATGGCATTTAGAGAACTTGGCTTTCAACTGATGAGCTCTAAGCGTATCCATAACCTCCTTGAGGTGTGTAGCATGCTCTTCCTTATCCTTAGAGAAGACCAGAATATCATCCACGAAGATAACCACAAACTTGTTAAGGAACTCCCTGAACATCCTACTCATCATATCAACAAAGTATGCGGGTGCATTAGTCAAACCGAACGGCATGACTAGCCATTCAAAGAATCCATCTGGAGTCCTAAACGCAGTCTTATCAATACTATCCTCAGCCACTCTAAGCTGATGGAATCCGGTGGCTAGATCGAGCTGAGAGAAAACAGAAGCACCAACAAGCTGGTCAAAGAGATCATCAATCCTCGGTAACGGGTGTCTATTCTTCTTTGTCAGCTTGTTCAACTCACGATAATCAACACATAGACAAAGCGAACCATCCGCCTTAGTAGCGAATACCACCGGAGCACCCCATTTTGAAATGCTTTGCTTAATGAAATTTTTCTCAAGCAACTCCTTGATTTGCTTGCTAAGCTCTCTTCTTTCTCGCGGGGCCATGTGCCTAACAGGCAATGAAACTGGCTTGGCATTATCAACCAGATAAATATGGAAGTCTATCTCGCGTTTAGGGGGTAACCCCTTCACCTCATCAAAAACATCAGGATATTCTCGGACCACCCTCACAGATTGAAGATTGTCAATAGATGAGTCGAGGGATTTAAGATAACATAACATGACGGGATCCAGAGGGTTACAAGAAATCTCTAGGGTATTGCCAAGGCGAGTCATAAGCCTCACTACCCTATGCTCACAATCGAGAATGGCTCCATAACTGGACAACCAATCCATGCCCAAAATCAACCCGTATCCCATGAACCCGAGAACATAAGCATTACATGTGAATTCTACGGTCAAGATAGAAATCCTCAAATCCATACAAATCATAGATAGATGGGCGGAACCCCCAATTGGATTTGAAACACTAACGGGATCCTCAACTAGACTAGTACTTAGGTGCAAACTTTCAACAATGTCAGAAGAGATAAAGGTATACGATGCGCCAGAATCAAATAAAGTTCGAACAGGAAAATCAGAAATGTAAACAAGGCTTTCTACAGAAATACTACCTCGGTACGAAACTGGAGCAGTGTTGAGAGCATGCATCTACCCTCCATAAGGTCCTGCTCGCTGAGTCTGTCCTTGCCCCTGCCCTTGCTTCTTTGGGCAATCCTTACTGAAGTGTCCAGTGTCTCCGCAATGAAAGCATTCTCCCAACGTCCTCTTCTTCTTCCTACAATCTTTGGCTATGTGTCCAACGATCCAACAGAAATTGCACTTTCTTGTGTCCCTTGCCTTGTTGTTGTTGGCCTTGTTACCCTTGTTGTTCTTGTTGTTCTTGTTGTTCTGATTGCTCTGGTTGCTCTAATTTCCTCCCCACTTGGAGTCCGCCTTCTTGGTTTGAGTCTCATTAGGCTTGACTTCTTTCTTTCCATTCTTATCATCTCCCGGAACAAGGCCATGTCCACTAAGCTCTCAAAAGTGGCCCCCATGGGTATATGAGACATGGCTAAACCTTGTAATGGCTCATTCAATCCTCGTGCAAAGCGTAGAGCCTTCTTCTGGGGTGTGTTAACCATGTCCAAACCGAATCGAGCAAGCTGGTTAAACTTATTCACATACTCCCTCACTGTCATGTCCCCTTGCTTCAAAGATATAAACTTCTCCATTTGCAGATTCTCCTCAGCAGATGATAGAAACTTAAGCCCAAACCTCATCCTAAAATCGGCCCAAGTCTCTATAGGCCTAGTAGCGTTGGTGACCTCCCACCAATAAGCAGCTTCCTCTTTCAATAGCCATACTGCCAACAGAACTTTTCTATGGTCTTCCACATCAAAGATGGCAAAGAGGTCTTCAATTTCTTTTAACCAGTTTCTTACCTCCACATAAGTCTCTGTCCCAACAAAATTCTTGCAACCCATCACCTTAAAGTCTTTGCAAATCTTTGCGAAATCCGCTTGTGGACGTTGAGGAGGAGGAGGAACCTCAGCTACGGGAGGAGGAATGTCCGCGGGGCCGGCTTCATTCGCCCTTGCATCCATGTACCTTCTAAACCAAATAGGTACTGATATGCCCTCCAAAATGGCAAAATTATCGGCCATACTGAAACGAAGAAAAAGATAGATTCAGAACGAGGAAACAAAGGATAGTGCTAATGGCTTTTGGGGAATAGCCTTTAAAAATAAACTAGACTTTTCTTGGAAAATACTTAATTGATTTTGAAAATAGTTTTTCAAAAAGGGTTTTTAAAACTTTTGTCCGATCTAGTAAAACCTTAGGCTCTGATACCAAATGTAACACCCCACCTCCGCCAGGGTCACTCTTGCAAGTACACTGGATTTGGAGGAGTGTTGGACAAGGTAAACATGCATGAAGATATCACAAGACAGAACATATAAGTAAAACAGAGTAAGTAAAGCAGCGGATAAAACTACTATTTCAAAACCATAGTCAACTTACATCAAAAGTACTAAGTCATTATTTTCCAACTACTACAAGTCTAGAAACATAAACTGAAAACTGGAAATACATGAAGTAAACTATCCCCAAAGTAGACGTGGTAAAGCCATAGCGAACTCAAGTCCAAACCGTACATGAGCTATCCAGAAAGCAAGCTAAAGATCCAAGCTAGGTGTTAGTGTTCCCACCATGAGAACCTGTGGGGGGGGGGGGAACGGAAGAAAAGAGGCGAAAGAAAACGGGTCAGTCAAAAGGACTGGTAAGTCCTACCTACTATTAGTATAAAAACTAATAAAGTTAACTGGACATGTAAAACAGAGATGGAACTTAGGATGATAACTGGCATGGTGAAAAGTTAACAAGATAGATCAAGCGTGGCATCGCATATACAAGGTTAAGTTGCACCAAGTGTACTAGTATTCTAATCCATGTCAAGTATAAACAAGAAATGATCCCTTAGCCCAATATTGGCCCAAACTCATGAGATGACCTAAATCAAGGTCCAACTACTCGGTCTAGTCGACCGGCTCCCTATAAGCCTAACTCGTCGTGTATCGGTGTCATACAGCTTAATCATGGAATGTAGTTAACTGTGCAAGGTCCACCCTAGGGTGTATCCAGTCCTAGGGTGTAAACCACAGACACAAAACCAAGCACGCACAGTCTAAACCTACCGGTGCCCATGTTCAACTCCGGACTTAATGTGCACGACCATGGTCCGCCTGAACTTAACCGGTGCACCATTCAGCCGTCTCTTTTGGTCTCTTACAATCAGCCCAGTAATCGTGCCCTAGCCTAGTCCTAGGGTATCCATGATACTCCCTAGTGGGTTACTGCTAAAAAGGACTACGTAACTAGGATTTCAAGTGGGTTAAGTGTGGTTAACCCTATCCTAACCATGTATTGAGTTGTTCAAGTGTATCCAAGCAGTTCATGACTTAACCCTATCAATACATCGTGTTCAACTGGTTAAGTGTATTCAAGTAGTCCATGACTTAACCCTACCAATCCATCGTGTTTAATTGGTTAAGTATTCAAGTGGTCCATGACTTAACCCTACCATGTGGCATTAATTAACTTAATGCACCCCAACCTCTCACATTCGACTTTGTTGTGGTTACTAGTTAAGCCGGGCGGGTCCGGGTAGCTTTACACCACAACCTAGTCTAACCTCGGGTTTTAAGTGCGGTATGACCAACTACTCACATTGGGTCCTATTTTTTGTAGCCACTAGTTAAGCCGGTCGGTTTCGGGTAGATTTATGCTACAAACTCAACCCAACCTCGAGTTGGCCACTTTCATGTTTTCTACATGTCATGTCCACATTCATGTTTTCAAGCATGATCTCATGTCATATTTTCAAGTCATGTTTCACGTCATTTAATTTTACCCATAACGTAACCCCATCGCACGTAAGTTCGCATCAACACAAATAGATCAAAAGGGGGAACATAAGAATATGACAAGTTGGGCATAAGATGGCAAAGTCTATCACAAGTTAAACATGGTGATATTTGAGGCAAAAGGGGTTCAACATACTAGCATATAAGGTTATTGGCCTAAAAACATGCATGACATCAACTTAGAAAATAGGTGATAACATGGTCATAGTTAACATAGGGTGATAACTTGTGATTAGCATATAGTTCATAACATCATGGCAAGTTAACATAAAGATCACGAGAGGATCTATGTTGCATTATGCATAACTACCAAGTTCTATGTTGCATTATGCATAACCACCAAATAAAGCTCATAGCTTTCTACCCAAAAATCAAGGTGATAGTCTCATAATCATAGATCAAAGGAGTCATGAATAGATCTATGCATAAAATGATAGACCTAAGGTAAACATTACACTTAAGCCCAATTTCAACTTGCAGCATGTCACATTTAAGTTCATAGTTTAAATCTAAGAGTAGAAAAGGGCTTACAAAGCTTGGCTAAGAAGACTAGAACAAAATAAAACAAGATTGAGATGAAGCCACACTAGAAATCCCCAAATGAATATAAGCTCCAAGTTGTCTTGAGAAAGAAGAAGCTCCTTTGATTTGTATGAAGAAAGATGGCTCTTTTACAAACTTAGAACACTCAATCTTTCATGAAGAAGATGGAGGCCATGATATGAAGGTGGAAGCCATGATTAGGAAGCATTTTGGCATAACCTAGTTGTAGGATTGATTTGTGTAGGTTTAGGCTAGGTCTTAGGGTCTTTTTATAGAAGTTTAGGTTAGTTTAGGCCATAGGATTAACCCTAGTTTAGATCTGAGCCATCTAATCACGTCACAAGCCAACAAAACATGACCCAAGAGCCAAAACAGGTGCATCAGGCCAACTGGCCCGACCACCCAGGTCGACAGGGGTGTCGACTGGGCAGTCGACACCAGCTGGGGTGTGTCTACTCCCCAGTCGACTTGGGGGCTGGGCGGGAAATTTTCCCGCCCAGTCTGTTTGGCTCCAGATTTGAAATTTGAACTGTTTTTGAACTTGAAATTTTCTGAAAACTTTGACGGGCCATAACTTGATCATACGGACTCCGATTTTCGAAAACTTGGACTCTATTTCGCGTATTTTTCTGAGACGAACGCAATGGCACAACCCGTTTCCCTTGATTCAGATTTTAATATTTAATTCTGCCTTGATTTACGTTATAACATGTTATTTAAAATACGAATTGTTACAAGGTTTATGTTTTATATTCCAAAAGAATCATCCATCTTCGGCATCCCTTGTCGGTGATGCAATTTCCTGTCGTTCTTAATTATTCTAATTTAGATTTGTTAGCTTCCTTGTCTTTCTAAAATTCTCATAATACTGAGAATGACATCAAGGAAAATGAGCTTCTATGGTTCATATTACATGTGAATTTTCGAAAAAATTTGCACCAAATTTTAGAATGGCTACCTTAATGGGTAATTGAGTTCGAAATTGGTATTTCATTTCCGTAGCTCAATGTAGTTGTGCTTAAGTCATTCCACTATTTGACTTAGCAATCGATTCTCACAAACCGCTATTCATCGTGCAATTTTCGTCATTGGGGTTAACAAATATTCCAGTTTGTTTTGTTAACTTTAATGAACCAAAGTTTTCGAGATCATTACCCAATTGGTTTGAGCTCATTCTTGTTGGTGATATGCTCACAAATTTGAAGACTTACGTTTCCAAGTTTTACGAAATTCTTCCAACTTCTAAAATTTATTTAGTTGTCATGATTTAGAAGTTGTTCGTGAAGTATTAAAGAACGTGCTAATATTTCCAATTTAGGGTATATAACCCGGATTTATTTTATGATATTGTTTCCCCAACGGGATCGCTTATCCTTGTGAATAGGATATATATGACCGTCATATACATCCTATTCAATTGAAGAAAATTTTGTAAGTTAGTACTTTTAAGAAATTTTATAAGGGATAAAATTTTCTAGCTAAAACATGACAACCAATGTTCGACGATTTTTGGATAGTCGATATTTCCAACTTTCTAATTTTATTAATTAACTAGTTTAAATAATTATTGAAATTGAGGTTTATAACGTTTAGAACATAAGTATGGAAAATTCTATTTTTCTTGAGATCACTTATGAAAAAAAAATTAATTATGAGTTAGTAGCTCGTATATGCTTGTGACTTTTATTTGAGCATTATACGTGTATAAACATAAGTTACATAGTGGTTTACAACTCAAAGTTTAAAATTTGTGTAATAATTCGTAAGTGAATTTCTTAGTTCATTATAATTTTGTATACTAATTCATGGTTGTTATCTACATTGAGTTTTTCCTTAAATAATTGCGAGGATGCAATTTCTTTAAGGGAGGAAGTCTGTAACAACCTGCATATTTAACGATAATATAATTAAATATTTTATTTAAATATAATGTCGTTAATCCTTAATCGAGTTTACGACCAAAAAGTCACATTTTGAATACGGTTGAATTTGGACTTAAGACCACTTCCATTGAGTCTGGATCGTCGTTTACAACCTTTTTGACTATAAGCTTCGATATATTTCGAGTTTGTGAAAATTGGGACTTTGGGTGAGGCTTGGATGGCTAAACCTAGCTCACTCTTTATAACAAAATCAGCCCTCATCTCTCCCATTCATTCCAACACTTCGAAATAAAATAGAAAATGGAGGAGGGAAAGGGAAATAGAAATTCCTAAACCTAGTTTGCTTCTTGGAGCTTACAAATTCAAGTAGAAATTAAAGAAAAGCTTAGGTAAGCCTCCTCTTCTTCTCCATCTTCACCAACTTGATTCCTCTTCAATTTTTGGGGATTTTCTTAAACCTAACTACTGGAAGTTTCTATATATATGTATGTAGGTTGAAGTATAGTAAGCAATACTCGAAGAGAGGTTGATTTTGGCTAAGTCTTCATTCATCTCTTTGCTTGCAACAACCAAAGGTGAGTTCTTTGATGAACTCACATCTATGACTCAAGCCTTGGTGCTTTTAAAAGTGTAATTTAAGTGTTCATATATGTTTGCATGTGCTAGTGAATTGGTCATGTTAGTGTAACTTAGCCGATTCCATATGTTTATGTTCCATTGAGTTGAAATTATAAGTAGGATTGTTTACACGATCTCATGCATATGTTTTGAGTTGATTTGGTGATGTTGTGAAGCTCCGTTGTCCCCGACAAAGTTCTAAGTACTCACAAGTTGCTTGAATCGCTTTCGTATGCTTTGGTTTGGAATTAGGTTCATATTTGAATATATAATCAAAATTCTTTGCATTTACGTGAATGTGTGTATATATGTGTTGTTTTTGTGCTTTAGAGAGTGTATGCAAGCCTCTAAACATTTGGATTCAATACGGGAAGTCCGAGGCTTTCCCGAGTTTGATTTGGAAGTCATAGGCAAATAAAATAATTATTTGCTTCCGGTCAGACGTCTGAAAATGCTCTCGGGAAACTTGTTTCCTGCAATTTGCGTCGGTCAGACGTCTGAACCGATGCAACAGACGTCTGATTTAGCTATCGGCCAAGAAACTAATTATTTGCTTCAGGCCAGACGTTTGAGCCGACGCAACAGACATTTGATTTATCTCTTAGGAAATTATTTGCATCGGTTTAGATGTCTGAACCGACGCAACAGACGTCTGTCGGGGGCAAAAATAGTTGAATTCTTCAAACGATCATAACTTTTTCATATGTTGTCGGAACTCAACAAAATCAGGTGAGTTGGAACCGTCTCGACGGAATCTTTCTAATAAAACTAATTTTAGAATAATTTACACTATTTGGGATCAATTGTGGCCTTTTTATGATTTCATAAACCTTTTTCACAACTCTAAAACATGAATTATCGACTCGATATCATTCGACTATATTCCGATATAGTTTAAAGCCTTCGGGTGCTAGTTTGGGATTTCGATTCGTTCGTTGATCGAAATTACAACCGTTATCCCTTTGATTTCCTATATATTGTTGTAATGTGGGTTTATGTTTTATGATTTTTGTCTCCATTCGCTACGGTGACGATTTTTATGAATAATTGAACTACAATTGCATGTGGGTTTATGTTTTATGATTTTTTATGAATATTTGAACCACAATGGATAACGGGGTTTTATATTGTCAATGGGCATCGAACCAACATTTAATCAGTTTTTTTTAAATTCAAATCCTTTTAAAACAAATTCGATTTCTAAACCCGGTTCTGATACTATTATACGATTCCTTATCCTGTCGATCGAACAAGAAATTTAATTTATTCACCTTAATAAAACTGAGGACTATGACACCTTATATGTTTATTTTGGCGAATAATTACCGGACTCGTTCGTTTGAACATATGTGTTGGTTTTCTCTATTTTGAGTAGAAACCAATTACGAGTGAGTAAATATTCGAGAACAGCATGTGGTTATGGGACATGTTGCTATTTTCTTATGTTAACTAGCTCAAAATAATTTCTATTCACCCGAATCTTTGATATCCGCCTCCTGACATATTTGTTGGTTCGCGATCGCCCGAGTGGGAATTTACGATTGGTGACCTTCATCTGTGGGACTTCGGTCACACTTTCTATGATTTTCTATGATTTATGTTTTTTCACTCTACCGGGGTTTCGAACCGGCTCCGTGGGGAGCTTCGGCTCAATCAATGGGTTCGCAACCTAGAGATCGTATCTCTTCTTCTATGAACCGACCACTTTTTATGATGTTTTCTGGATTTCTAAATGATTTCTGATTCTTGATTACTTTGATGCGACGCGTGTCAATTTGATTTATGTTTAGCGTTTATTTATCAATACTTATTGTTATATGCTCTTTTCTTATCATGAGATTTATTGAGATTTTATATATGTTGGTATCATGCATTTCATATTATTTATGAATTATCCTGTTTACTCTTATCATGTCATTTATGTTATATCTCTTAATATTGTCTCATGCCATGAATAAGAATGGTTTGACTGATCCGTTTATTGCTTATTTTCTTAAATAATACTCGGGTTGGACCCAAGGGTTACAGATGCTTAGGTGACATTCCTGTTGGGACCTTATGATGACTTTGGCTTGACTGCTTTATAGTTGCAGTCTTTTTGGATTATATGTAGTTGACTACCTCTATGTCATGTATCATTATTAGTATGCAATTTGGTACATGTATCTATGATTTTGGAGTTAGATTGTCGTGTATGACCTCTAATTGATGTAAACACTTACTGTCTTATATTCATATCAGTTTATAAGCCTATGATGTGAATATCTGTGACTATCTGCGTTATATTATTCTGTGTGTCTTCTGAGGCTATTATGCCGCTGTGTAGATGCCCTTTGCATGGAATGGTCATGTCGAAATTTTAGGTACGGTCGTGCCATTCGACGTTACTTTCCAAGCAAGAGCAAATATATTAATGGTCTCTCCTAACCAACCTTATTCTCCGTTGTGGCCGACGACATTTCACACGAAATGAACTTGACTATGGCGGGTATAGAGGGGGATGTTACAACTAGTGTATATAAAAATTAAAATAATTGGAAACTGAATCTAATAAAAGGAGATAATAATACATAAAAATCAATATGTAAAATTTGAATAATTGAAATAAACTCAAATTATTAGAGCAGGATAGTGCCGGATGAACTAAAATAATTTATAGTCAATTATGTTGTTGAAATAATGTGACGACTCGCTTTTGAGCCCGCTACAAGCCGGCAGTTAGCCCACTCGAAACTTTCTCAAAAGAAGATTGTTATGGGATACGATACATCAAAACAAAACACAGAAGAACAATTCATTGTTATTACAACAATTTTACATCAGAGTATATAATATATCTAAGTACAGATAATTGGTGCACAATGGAAAATATCAGACAATAGTAAATTACAAACAATGGAAACATAAATATATTTAACGGAAGACTTTAAAATAATTCGGGGTATAGCTTCAACCATAATCCAGGATCCTAGTTAAAATAAAATATCTGCAAAATCAAAACTACTAGCTGCCCATATGGAAAATATGGGCCCAAAGTTTAGGTGGGGAACAATAAACTTCAGGTCAGTCATGGTACTGGTATGAGACCAAAACATTTATTACGCTTTATTTTAAAGTTAGGTATATCACGGGACCATGTCGTATAACACGACTCAGGTTTTCTCCACATGAATACCAATCATAAACCAATCGCAATGCTTTTTGAAAATGAAGCTATTATAAGACTCAAGTCTCATCACACAATGCAAGCGCAAACCGAAGGATATAGTTTTACCTTATAATAGCCAAATATGCTTGATACACGAAATTTCTCTTTTATTATTGCTAATGCATAGTGTAAAATCAATTACGAAAATAAATGTATCAATCTTAGACAGCATAATACCCCATCTTATTATGTTATCATATAGGTTTACAACTGAAAACACAACGTTCATATTGGAAGTTGGATTTCCGTTAATGACCAAGGCAAAAGATCTTCCTTATCCGACTTTGGAACATCTCTAGCAAAATGTTCCAGGGAAAACAACATGTATCCCTTGGAGCTGCAGAGTCTAGACAACTATTTCTGATGGGTTAGTCAATTACCTTAACACAATGTTCCCCTGTGGTATTTGATCGTCATCTGAGACACCTTGATTCCAACATCCACATAAGTAAATCGCCCGGGATCCATACCATGGCATCACTTTTAGCTAGAAAGAGACGCATGTCCTATCTGCGGTCTTTCATCCCGTTTTCATCCATTCCCGGTTGTGAGGCTTGCCGAAGTCACATTACAACATAAAGCTACACTATATCAGTCATGCTTTGATCACCATCCACAATAAAAGCTTTGATCAATCATCATCTTAGAATGTCACATTGTCAATTCACACATATGTTCAGTTTATATTAATAATATAACCGTTGAGCTCATACGTCTCAAAGAAGGGTATTAAGATAAGAGAATAAATCGTCCGCTACCACATATATATCATCAGTAGCAAATAATCAGTTATGAAATACAACGTCAGACACACATCAATTTACAAGTTTGTTCTGGGTCCGAACGAAACCGAAGGCACCTTATTCCTCATCCCTTAAGGAAGAGAGGCCCTTGCTTATCCAGTGGATCTACAAGTATGTCTAGATGACTACCACTTTAACCTTATAAATGGAGTTATCCAAGGCATCAACAATAATCCAAATGATGTTAAGATCCTCAGTCTTCAACCGTCGTCTTCAATATCTTCGACTATCGTTGTATTTGTTGGAGAATGGAATGTTGATGATGTTTTGACGACAACAACCTTGTTTCAATCGTTATCATTATTGATTTTAAAATATATACTAACACTGTTATCTAGAATATATATATATATATATATATATGTATATATATGCAAGAATTATATGCAGGTAATAAGATATTGAGACTGTACATTTAAGAGTTTCAAGAGTTAAGAGATTCAAGATTTCAAATGAGAAACAAGACTCATGTCTATCAAGATATCAAAAGTTAAAGAGTCTAAGACTATCAGGGTAATAGAGTCTAGATATTATGTAAAACTGTAAATAACACTGAACTCTATTTTCTAATTATCCTTTTCAAATTGATTTTCAAACTTCTCTCAAAATAATTTTTATCATCCAAGGATTTCAAACTTATGATTTCAAATATAAATTCCCTAATTTGTAAGTATTCTTATTTTTAAAGTTTTATATATTAAATCATTTATATATAAGTTTATATTTGATTATACTTTCAAATATTCTTATTTAAACTCTAAGTTTTCATAAAACCTTTTTGTTTATATAATTTATAAATATCTCTTTATAAATTCCAATATATATATATATATGTTTATAATTATATTATATAGTTTTTAGATCACTCATATATAGTTTTTAATCACATGTTTAAATTATATTTTACTATGATTTTATACTTGAAAAAATATATTCTAACAACTAGTTTTGTTTCAAGAATCTTCAGAATATATTAGTTTAAATACTTTAAAAATGGTTTAAAATTCAAATTTATAATGCTTTTGTCGACATGTAGGTGTCGTCATATTTTTTAAATATGAATGGAAGTGTCTTTTCATTATTTTAAACATTTCAGAACTGTTGCAACCTTTGGAACTCTATATAAAGGGGTCATTTTTGAAATTTTAACCATCTTATCTTCTTCTTCTTCATATTACTCTTACCACCATTATTTTAACTTAATTACTTGATTTCTACATTTTTACTCTGTCGTTTTCAATACAAATTATATCATTCTCTTTCTCTTCTTAATCTCTGTCAAATACTCTCTATTTGGAAGTGCTATTCAAGGGTTTTAGGCTGTTTGTAACTGTTAAGGAAAGGGGGTGTTCCTTGTAGCCTATAAATCAAGGAAAGAGAGCAGTGTGAACCTTGTAGCCGTGAAATCAAACGTGTTGAATCGGTGTTAACCTTGTATCCGCGAAATCAAGGGTGTTGAATCAGTGTGAACCTTAAAGCCGTGAAATAAGGATTCGCAGTCTGTGTTAACCTTGTAGCCGTGAAATCATGTTGTAAGAATGATACTAGTATTAATAAAACTCTGTGCAATCAAGCATTGCATGGGACTGGACGTAGGAGTAATCCGAACCTGCATAAAATTCGGTGTATTATTTCCTTTTCTGCGTTTTATTTCTGTTCATATTTGCATTTGTGATTGTTTCTGTTGTGATATTCATTCTGTGGTTCTTACAGTTGTTTGAGTAATGAGTTGTCTTTAATTGTTTACATTTTCTATAATCTCTTTTAAACACTGTTCATCCCCCTCTAGTGTTAGTTTTGCCTTAAGATCCATGATTCTCATCCCTAACAATTGGTATTAGAGCGTAGGGTTTTAAAAGTTCATCGTATGAATTTTGGAAATATTAAATGACAAATTTTGAAATGATTTATAACAATAGTTTAAATTCATGAATTGCATTAGTGTTAGATGAGGTGCATTTTATTCAGTTGAAAATTCAAGTTATCATAATCTGATTTTTTGAAAAGTTTAGATGGTAATATTTTAGGATTATTTTACATATATGTCACAAAATCATCATGATGTTATTATTTAAATTTACGATTAGTTATTTTGAAAAGTCACTTGATGCTTTGAAAAGTTGTGACGTTTTGCAAGGGAAGAGTTATGTCTGATGACTACTGGCCGAAAGTCACCAAGATGATCATTCATCAATCAAGAAGAGAAAAGTTTATGAAGCAATATGACTTTTGGGCTTATAGTAGTTGAAGTGTCAATTCATTTAAAATTCAAAATACAAAATTCAAATTCAGAGTTTTGACGCCAAGTTGGTTAACCTACTAAATCATCTGTATCTTTCTCATACGGTCTTCAAACTCAGCAAATGAATATAATATGTTGATTAGAAAAACGAGCCCGTCGCAATAAAGCAGATCTCATTGTCAAATTCTAAAAGATGTGAATGTGTAATTCATGACAATGGAAGGACACTAAAATAGAGGATTGCAAAAGAGGTACGTTTTACAATAATTTTATAATTATCATTATAATTTGGAATATACATCTATGCACATAGTTAGGTAAAGAATTTTATCTCTTTTATAATTTTACATATTTTGGATCATACATCGATACATCATAGTATATTTATCAATATACCAATATAATTTTTTCAAAAGGGTCCTTTTCTTATAAATTCAAATTTCACTACTCTTTGATTTGGTTTTGAAAAATTGAAGGACGTCTTTTCAATATGAAAATGTCAGTTCAAACTCTAATTATCAATTTTGTTTCTACTTATGTTTCATATATTTTGTTTCAAAAATAAATTATGTAAATCAATAAAATTATAGATATATGCTTGAAATAATTTAAAATTTTCAAACATTTGATATTGTTATAGAATATAAATTTATATATCTTTTATATGTAATTTAAACATACGTAGTCTAACTCATATTTATTTTTTTCACCTATGATTACATAAAGATTTAGGTTACATTGTAACAAATACTATTTGAAATTAAATACTAATTTTGATTATCTTATTTTATTAGATTTATAAAACTTGTATATTTAAACTTTGGTATATAAAACATATTTTTATAGTTTACTCTATATTACCAGATTTTATCAAAAAATGTTGTTATAATTATAGATTTTATATTATAATTATTTTCTAATTTTAAGTTTTCTTTAGTAAATTAACTTATTTCTATAATATAAATCTAAAGTTAATTTGTATTAAAAGATTGATGTATATTTCACAATATATTAATTTTTATCAATACAATTATGAATATACGTTTATATCAAAATAGTTCACTTCATATAATAAAATTTTATATTCCCTTTAAAATAATCTTCAATATTTATTATATTATTTTTAAAGAAGCACCCTACTAAGATTATTTAACTCCATAAAATTATTCTCAATATTCTACTACATATCATGAACATATTTTAATTACCATTAAACTATAATCTTTACTATTCTTTCAATGTCTTTTATTTGTATCATTAACATAAGTCTAGAAATTTGTGTATATTACCTTTGTTTGATTGAAATAATTCATAACATATATGATGCATAATAGTTAGATAGTACTTTGAATATCTTTTATCAAAATGGATATCATCACCAAATCATTCGACATATTAACATTACACATCTTATTTCATATCATACATCATTATTATTGTAACGACCAGAATTTTTTTGCCATTTAATTTCAAACATTTAAATTTATTTTAAATGTTGTTTTGGAAATATAAAATGATTTTTATAAGGAATTTAGTAATTAAACGAAGTTAGAACGTATAATTTATAATATAATTCAGAAAGAGCTCATAACATCGCAGTAGTTTGTAATTTATCATTTGGAACTTCAATTGAATATATAGGATCCAATATGAGTCAGATTTCTTTGAAACAAGAAATATTCGAATCTATTAAGCTATATTTTTCTAATGAAAGTGAAAAATCAAGATTTCTTCTTGTAGATTGTGAGTTATGTCCAAATTAAATTTTCAAATGGTCGCTATGGATCGATTTGTAAATAATTCGAACGCCGGTTTATTTGTAAATATCAAGTTATTAATCCAAATATGTTTATTTTAGAGCTATATGATATTCTGTTTGGATATATATATATATATATGACAATAATAATTTATTATCATTAAATTGAATTGTTTTGGAATTAATTTATATTTTAATCGATTTATTTAAGACTTAAAAATAGCCTTTTTGCAAACAACCTCCGTTTTCGATGAAACCAGTTTCATCGTGTTCGGAATATTTTATTATTGTAAGATTTCAAGTTTCGAGCCATTCAGAGTTGTTATGTGAGCATGGGAAAAATTAACGTGAATCAGTTAACGATTTTAATATTCAAAATTTCAGTATTTTTCAAATAGAATTGGAATTCGATGAAACAAGATTCGTTGGCCCGGAATGTCAAACTATAGCGCAATATCAATTTTCATTGTAATTGTAGTTCGTATGTACTCTTACAAGTTAAAATGTCAAAAGACAATTGGCGATAGGCACAAATTCTTAAAAATTAATAAAATACTTTAATAAAATAATAATAAAACACTTTATATAAACAACCTTCTGAAATCCCTAGCTCCCCAATTGCTTCCTATTCCCTTCCATACTTTGAATTCTTCTAGCAATATAAAGCAATCGTGATCTTTAAACCACAAATAAAAAAAATCAAATACTCCACAGTAAATCTCAATTTTGAATTAGTTGTAAACCTGCGACCGAGATCTTCAATTTTATTCACAAACTGAGTGGTGCAAGCAGGTTATGGTGATTGACGGTTTTCAAAAAGCCACTTAGGGATGAGGATCGTCGGCGCTATAGGCCATGAGTTAGGTTGAAAGGGAGGGCGCTGGGTTTGTTAAGGTGAGGAGCACGTGTGAAAGGTTCTTGGGTGACGTTCGGTGATAGTTGTGTCGCACTGGTGGTGCGTTGATTCGAAAACGTGGTGAACAAGAGGGGCACGGGTTCGACTTTGAAGTGGTTGCTGGAGGGAGGTTGAGGTAGCTAAGTCTTTGGTGATGTCATTGGTGGTCGGAGAGAAGACCTAGTGCTGCTTTGAGTCGCGTATACGTGGGAATGGAATTTGAGAAGGGGGAAGATACTGGTGGTACAGTGAAATAATGATGTTGTGATGGGTTCGTTCCCTGGAGTAATGGAGCTGCGATTCTTAGCATGGGCTAGTGGGTGACTACAGACATCGAGTGGGGCACGTCAAGTAAGGAGCAACCTATGGCGACACCAAGGGGAAGTTTGTAAAGGCCCATAAATCCGTACCAATTTAAGCTGACTAATATCCTACACATTCAACTCAAAGTGCAAGAAAATACAGATCATTAATAGAAAGAAAATTAGAGGATGACAAAGATAAGATAGAACTAACAGATAGAAAAATAAGAAGAACATTAGAGTTAGAGTAAACATGAATATCACACCGGAACGAATAACATATATTACATAACTTTGAAATACAAATCTAAATTTGTATACATACCATATAAGAGTATAACTCATATACATTACAGCAGAAATAATCTCTACATTACTAAAGGTGGAGCCCTCTGCTTCGAGCTCCTCTAAGTGAATCTGCAAAATCCTGAAACACTTGACTGCCCATACAAATTTGGGTACCCAAGAGTTTAGGGAAAACAAAACAAAATAAACTCTGGGTCAGTCATGGGACTGGCGTGAGTAAACTCCAAACATATTATTTAACTTTGAAAATCCTTTTGAAACAAAAGGGTAATAGTAAGACCAGCCCACACATAAACACGGACGGTTTTTACCTTAATATAACAAAACCATTTTTGATATCAAAATCCAGTGATATTATAATAATGTCTAATCAAACAAATAACCAAATAGCAAAACGCTTACATCTCACGCTCCACATACATAGTATAAAATCAAAAACCGCTAGGCGCTTATTGGAGATTAGATTCCAACTATGACAAGGTATGGGAGCACCTCCCGATCAGTGTACTCCAAAGGGGATACACTGGGGTTCAACAAGAACATTTTACAACCCGACCCACACATGATCGACCACTCATTTCTCTTGAGTGTATCGAATATATTGCCACCTACGGTTGGGCCCACATAACCGTTATCCAGAGATACAGAAATGAAAGAAAAACAAATATGAATTTTCTCTATATGGTGACAATACACCCTAATGGGAATGCCCCCACATAGCAATGATGCCCGCTCGATTTTTGTCATTTCCTGGTTGCGAGGCTTGAGGTTATAATCACTCCAGAACATTTGATCACCATTCACTTTGAATGTCACGTCGTTAAACCCATCAATTCACTAATTGATTTCCAAAAATATCACGGGTATAAAAAGCTAAGAGGAACAAATTCCTCCGCCACCAGACGCAATACCTTTAAGAGATCAATCGTATGTGATTTGTTTGGTATACTTTGTCACACACTTGTCCATACAAGTTGTCCTAGGATTGGACAAACAGAAAGCACCATTCAGGAACAGAACGACCCTTGCATTTCACTTTGTCTTCAATTATCTTTAGCATAATCTAATTCGCAGCACCTATGCCTATATGGAGTGGTTTTCGGATAACATATCCAACTGGTCTCTCCATATTGACAACGGTGGTCAAAATACTTCGTTATTCGGTTATTTAACTATCAAAGTAAAAACAAACATCCATTCAAATGTACAACCAAACATCACACAAACACTGGCCCTTTTATTTAATACTAACTTTCTAGTTTCCTATATTATTATAAACTCTTCTTTATTTCCCTTCCTCGGAAGTATTATATCATATTTCAAAAACTCATTTAGCCTTCCTTTACTTCATAGAAAACCATATATATATATTTGTTCAATATTCAATTACCATTTCTTATATGATTCAGAACAATGTCAAATGACATATTATATAAACTCAAATGTTTTTATCACATTCCCATATTTTAAAGAATTCCCTTCAGTACGAGTAATATATACCAAATCTCAATTATTTACTTCTACTTTCAACTTCGTATAATTCATTTACACTTCTTCGGGGAAAAACATAATTATTCTCTTATCACTTTGGATAAGTGAATTCCAAAACTTTCTAGGGAATAGTGTTATATAAAATAATCACGCTTAAGCTTGGTTAACAACATTAATTTATCGTTATAGTTTTAAAACTTACAATACGCTATAATATTCCCCTTTTCATAACTAATGCAATACGCTGTAATATTCTCCTTTATAACTAATCTCGACGTCTCTTTCCATTACAAACTGATATCATTCCTTGATAATAGTGTAGTCGTTCATGTTGGGGTATTTTATTTACCTCTCAGACCTTGATCGACGACGTTCATACCTTAGAATAGATATAAGTCTGTAATGCTAACTCCTTATTATTTCTAATCTTAATTAAAATGTATTTCTTGTTTCATTTTACAATATAGTTTTATAACGCCTTATATTTACTTTGAAATCTCTGTTTTTTATGGCTATTTATATTAAATATTAACCCTTCACTTCGATCTCGTTATACAACTCCATTTATAATTCCTTTACCCAACTCTTTAACACTCTTTGTCTTCTTTTAATTATCTTTCATTTGAATTATTTAATTCAAGTAAAACATCTCATTACAAACTTAGTACCATCTTAAATGAATTCCATTTAAGAAACACTTGCTTAAATTAAGATAATTAAATAGTAATTAACTTCATCATTCCTGAAGTAAACAGTTTACTTCATAACAGATTGGTTGCTTAAATAATTAATAACTAATTGTGCTTAGTTCAATAATCATTTAAACTTCATCAATTGAAAAGTAATTAAAAAGAAATCTTATTTATTTTGATCGATTTCTCGCTAAGTCATTAGCATTAGATTAATTGAAAATCAATTTATTTAATAATCAATTTTCAAATCAACTTCAAACCATCAATTAGTTCGTTAACTGATTTTAATTACTTCTTACCATTAGATTAATATAATTAATCTAATTATTTCTAAATTGTTTGTTTAAAAATAGTTATCCAAAAATATCAACTCGCAAGATAATTATAGCTTTATAAACTTTATTTAAAAGTCAAACAATCGTTTATACTTACTTTATAAAACAAACTATAAAATGTTTATAATAGAACTTCTATTATAAGTTTAAACATCGTTTTAATTATAAAAATATAATTTTTATAATCAAACTACATTGATTTGCCTGACGTCCCATTTAACTTCTTAACAAAAAGGATGGGTTTATGGTCGACTGTTGTCACTTTCTTAATCGACATCATTTATTGATTAAATCAAAATAACGTTGAATTTCCATTCAACATTAATATTCACATGGGGTTTCGATGTCATTTGGGTTCAAACAGTGCATATATGAATAATATAAAACAAACATTACATACAAATATTGAGGAATCTGATTGGATTCCTCTAACCAGTTTCCTGCATCCACAAATGTTAGTCAACACAATTAACACAATTCCACACCAGGGAATATTGTAATGTATAAGATCAGTATCCAACCAATGATGTGTGCATATGCAACGATATATATTATTCAACCAATTTAATTGTAATCTACCTAAACGACCATCGCACAGTATTCAACCAATATTAAAGTATAATTGTAGTATTTTAAAATAGATCAGAGTTAGTGAATTTACTCACCTTTGCGCGTTAACCGTTAAATAACGATTTGCGTTAGTCGATTAAACCAAGCATTCAAATCTGCCATAAATTCAATGTGCTTCACATTGCTCCAAACCGACTTCATAGCGTCGTCAGCTTCCGTGCAATTCCAAAGCGACGGACGGTTTGTTAAACACTTAATCTCCGATCCACTACCCATTTAAAGCCCCACGCTCTCCTTGATACCCTGTCTTCTTCCCTTTCCTGACATAAAAGCTGCCACTCTCTTTTCTTCTAATTCACGTTGTTATATATTAATTTATAAACTGGGTCTCACTTTTCTTGAATCAGCCCACTTGAAAACGAAACCCGGACCATGTTACTTCATCTTCTCCGAAACAAGAACCACGCTGCAGACATATATTTTCATGGCTATTCCTTGAATTTCCGTCCATTTTTAAACTTGCCATACACAAGACCACCATCATGCGCCGTTCCCCTTACATTATACGTAAGTGGTAAAAGCAAATGGTCAAACTTGAAACTTCTCCTACTTCTCAAAATAAACACTCCGCTCCTTTATTCTCCTCACAGAAAATTCAACCGCTAGCTCCTGTACACATCACCAAAACAAAGAAATGGCCGAACTTCATCACACTTCTTCTCAGCGTTTATACTCTCATTCTCCAAACCCCAAGTCGGCGTCGAGCTCCCCTTCGCACCTTGCTTGTGCTCTTCCCTGATACCACTGCACAACTCCAACTGTGTTTTCCCTTCTTCTCTTCAATATTCAAACAGCTCTGAGTTACATCAACCCATCATCACTTTTAGAAAATAACGGTTCTCCGGTAACCATCCTCCATATGTTCAGACATACCAATATACACCATTTCCATCCCTTTTTCACCCCACTTCATCACGCACTCAAGTGATCAGCACCCATCTTCTTCACTAAACAAAACCCCCAAACTAACCCGCCATTTAAACTCTTTCACAAGAATCAAACTGAAAACAAGAAAGCATCATTTATGTTTCTCCTCACCATCTTGAAAACGCATCAGCAGACACCACCATGTTGCTACAGTACTTGTGGAAGTAACAAACACCGCTTCAGTATACAATGTGCACTACCTCTTCTACTCCTCTTCATGCACATCAGTTTTTTTTCATGCTATTCACTTTCTCCCTGTACAAGCGCATGCACCCTTCTTTAAATTCCCCATCGTGTCTTCCATATATAATTAGATGCAAGCTTCAGTATCAATTTTTCATGCACCCACAAATGATAGAACCCCCTTACAAAATGATCACCAAAAACATGCCTGCTCTTCTCATTTGAAGTGGATACTCCAGTATCCAATCAAGTCATCGCTTCCCAAAAGAAACTCCACGTACTGTTGTTTTCATTCACTTCACATGAAACACCACCATCCAAACATGCATGCTTCCATGCAAGTTTCTCCTCCCCAGTACAAACGCATGTAACCCCCTTACGTCATTCCTTTTCTGATGAACTCTGCACTCCTTCTCAAAGCCACAGACTTTCGACATTCTCAAACCCGAGACTGTAGATATAAGCCACCACGCTGATCGACTTTGACCATCTTCCCCTCCGCTGATGTCACCAACAAACCGAGTGCCTACAACCACCTGAAAGATTTGCGTCGGCCCCAAGATGGTTATCCCACAAGGAAAAACACGCTTAAGGATTTTGTTTAAAATTTTGTTTTGATGATTTCTTTGTTTTCTATGGTTTTTGTTTGAGTTTTTTTCCATAAAAATAAACGAACTTCTGCTCATGTTTATATATATGTTGAATTCCTTGAGTGGCAAGGAATATGGACATAGACAGGCGAGTATAGGTTTGTTGTATACACCGTTTGTGATGGAGAAAACACAAATAGGTTTATTTATTTGATTTGATGGTAGGAATTTAAAATACATGGTTCGGGTTCCTTTGGCATGAAGAATAAAGAGTGGAGGCAGTACATGGTGCAGGTGTATAATATGTTGTTTAGTTAATAGTACTATTGAAAGATTTATTTTACTATAAACTTCGCCCTATCACTTTGCGTTATGAATGAGTTCTACAGGGTTTTGCACATGCTCATTAAATGTTCCTTTCAGCTAAGCTATCAGGCTTGTGCATTTGCTGAGATTTAGTGTGATATGGTCTCAGATTTTTGAAAACGACATGGATATGTATAAAGAAAATTATCACATGGCTCAAAGGATTTAGATAAAGAAACGTATAGATTTGGAAATATTTAATTTTGGAGAGGTATCGGTATGGCAAAATATTAAATGAAGATATCCTTGTACAGATAGGTTTATATTTAGGTGACAGGGTTAGGACGTTAGGTAATGGCAATCGTGGTTGGTTTATAGTATGGTTTTGTTTACTTTAGTGGGAAGGAATAGATAGGAATGAACACGCAAGGCCATGTTTTGTTTTATGAGAATTTTATGTGTTTATATTGCGTGATGCTTACTACCATGAACAGCTACCCTTCTTGCCATGACTTTAGTGCATAGGTTAGAAGAAGACTTTCGTATGAGGGTAGTTTAGATTAGGTACCCTACTTGCAAATTAACTGAGAAGTATTTTAATAAATATATTTATGATTTTAGATGGCATAGTTATGCTTTGTTTTGCTTTATATTTACAATCATGTTTTAATCGTATCTTTCTTCGAATAATTCCACTCACATACGAACTGCTATGGACATAGATAAAAATACAGTCATGTCCCGCGAGGTGCCCCGATTCCAAAAATATAATAATATCGGTAGGTTAACTCATACTTTAAAACCCCAAAATGTTGTTACCGGGTGCAAAATACTCCAAATAAAAAGGTTGCATATTTAATTAATTAAAAATTACAGTAAAATTCTAAAAATTAAATTATAACTATGTCTCAAAAGAATCTTGTCTAAATTCAAATCCGATAGCTAAATATATTTAAATAACCATTTCGGCCAAAAATGAATATGTCGCTACTTTTCTGAATATTTAATTTGGATATAACTTACCATATATAATCCAAAATCTCGATTTCTTGCTTCTATTAGAAAAATACAGTTCAACAGATTCCAACATTTCTTGTTTCGAAGAAATCCGGTTTATAACGAACCTTGTATACTTAGTTGAAGTTCAGAACATTAAATTACGAACTGCCGTGATATTACGGGCTCGATTATACTTAATATATATTTTTATACGTTCAATTCCATTTTAATTAATATATAAATCCACTTATATTACGAATTCAATATTTAAACTGATTTAAATATTCAAATACAAACCGATAAAAATGCGGGACGTTACATAGTTGTAGGTGATTCTGAACTTTAGGGATTTAAGTAAATTAAGTAATGTCATGGGGTTATGATGGGTGGTGTACATTTAATGAAGTTGGAGTTACGGGTCTGAAAACGGTGAAGTTATTTTAGCTGGTTTGTTGTTGAGGTGAAGAGTGGACTCTGGTTAGATTAATTATGACGATTGAAAGTAGAGATTGTTTGAAGGAGAAGTTGTGGTGATGGTTGATGGGGAACTCTTGTATTTGACTACTAAAATGGATGGCAGTGCCGGCATTGGTCGAGGTGCGGTGAACTCCAGTGGATCAGTTCGTCGACGACGATGGTTTGAAGGAAGTCAACGAAGTTCGATTCAAAGAGCCGGGGTAGTGTTTTAAATCGTGATTGGTCGAAGATTAATTAAGTTAAATGGTAACTAACTTAAGCCAATAACCGTCGTTAGTAAATATAAATTGATTTAACTCATATATAAATTTGTAATGGGGATAACGTGTTCATATGATAACAGAATTGCACAAAACATGTTACGTTAGAATTGTAGCAATGGAAACTACATTATGGAACTAACGTGGCTGAAAATTGAGCTACTGGAATTTCAGAGAAAAATCAAATGCCTGTTTGATTTTAAACCAAAACCAAGAATCATCAACTGGAAAACAATATGAGTAAACTCACTAACTCTAGCTCATTTATATTTTTACATAATCGAGTTTTAAATTTATATACAGTAATTTTATATTGTGTGATGGTTGTTTGGATGAATGGTTGATAAATGGGTTGAAATGACTGATTGGTTATATTTAATCGTTGGTTGAATATTGATTCTGTTTACATAATATCTTATATAGAAGTGAAATTAATGTTATTTACATCGATTAACATCTGTGGTTGCAGGGAAACGGGTTGGAGGGATCTAACTGGATTCCTTAACATTCATATTGTTGTTTTTCATTTGTTGTGATATATGAAGTGTTATGTAATCAATGGTTGATTATATTGTGTTTGAGTTGCACTGGCCCTAGGAATTTGGTATTTAAATAGCGGTAGATATTTTCGAATGTAGAAAAGAAATTTGAGATTTAAAAAGGAATTTTATTTCCAAAATAGAAATTAAATTTTGAATGGACTTGGAATTCGAAACTTGTTTAAATGGATAAAACAAGAAGATGATTTTAATTGATGTTTATAAATTCAGTAAAATAATTTATAGTTGGATAAATTGAAATATAAATTCAAGTTGAAATTCATATAGAAAAATGGAAATTGGTTCGAAACCCGATATTTGTAATTGGATTTGAGATAAGTAATTATAAAGGAAATCATAGTGAGATTTTTAATGGATGGAATAAAAATAAGATTTTATCTGAATAATTCTATCAATATAAGTTAATAAAGATAATTGGACTTTGAAATATTATTCAAATATATGAAATTAAATGGATTTGACTATAAAAGAAATATTATTTATGATTGAAGTAAATAATGGTTGAGAGCAAATGTTTTGCAAAATGGAAATAATTGCAAGGCAATTTAAGTTAACTTGAAAAGATAGATTTATTCCGAAGTTCGGAATATTAATCGAATAAAGATTATTTGATAAAGAGTTATTTATGGAATTCGATTATATCAAATTTAGGAAAGTACTATTTACTTTCCGTTTAACATAAAATTTTAAATATTCGAATTATTTACTTATTTATTCAAATTAATGAATACAAGTTATATTTTAAAGTTAAATATTTCAGAAGCAGGGATTATAATGCTATCGTTATAATCAATGTATTCCGTAAAAGAAGTGGATTCATAAATTGAATCCGAGAGTCGCGTAAGCTATGTTTTGTTTGAAGTTGTGAACTTTGACTATTTCTAAGTTGAAAATGTTGTTCAGTTAAGGACTAAGAGGTAATTATACCCCAACTTGATTGACTGAGAAATAGTTAAGGTTCGGTAGCAAAGATTGGCTACTAAAACAGTTAGTTAGTGAATAATTTTTAATTGAGTTATAATAATGATGTTTTATATAACATCTGTTTAATCCAATAAAAAGGATTTTTGAAAGTTTTTCCAAATAAAATCAAAGATATTTTCAAAGCATAGAAAATGAAATGAATTGGTTAATGAGAGGTTAAGAAGTGAAATATGGGAAAGTTTTCCGATGTTAATAACATATATTTTCTTAATATAGAAAATAAGAATCTGTGGATATATGGAAATGTTTTCCAACCGTAATATGAGATATTTTTGGAAATTGGTTAATTTGTGATATATTGAAATGCTTTTCAAGGATTAAGGAGATAAACAAGCTTTGAGAAATATCTATGAGGATATGGGAAATTGGGAAGATAATTTAATTAGAAAGTAAATTAAAAAGGGGCCAGTGTTGTTTAATGGTTGATCAATAGAATTTTCATTTGGAAATAGGATCGCTAGATGTATGGATGTTTCTTTGATAATTAAATCATCGGCTATCAAAGTTGGTTTATTTTATACTTCTGTTGTCAATACGGAGAGACAAGGATCATGATTATTATCTGAAAACCACTCCGTATTGGCATAACCATTGCTAATCAATCATGTTGAAGATAATTGAAGACGGAGTAAAGTGCAAGAGCTGTTATGTTAATCCTAGGTAGAAATTGCCCAAGAAGGATAAATATAAGGGTGCCTTCGAGTTGTACAGCCTCAGGACAACGTATATAGACGAATGTCTGACAGGGTATTTCTTTATGATCATTTACGTTGATTTCTTCAAATATACCAAGTTTGCTGGAGGAGAAGGAAACTTCTCTTAGCTTAATACCCAGAGTGTATTTGTAGACGTCAATTAGTGATTTGACAGATCTGACGATGTGGCATTCAAAGTGAATGATAATGTGTTGTTCTAAAGGGAAATCGTGACCTCAAGCCTTATCAACAGGTAAATGACAGAAATCGGGTAGGCAGCATGGCCAAGTGGGTCATTATTATTAGGGGTATTATCACCTGATCTAGAGAAATTCCATTTGCTTCTTATTTTATTCGCTACTGTAGGCTTTCAATAACGGTTGTTGATCATAATCGTCGGTGATAATATGCTCATTACACTCAAGTTAAATGAGTGGTCAGTCATGTGTGGCCGGGTTGCAAGATGTTCTTGTTGAACCAAGTGTATCCCTCTGTAGAGATACACTATTGGAGGTGGTCCTGAAACTTGTTATAGTTGGAAATTCATTCTCCAATAAGGGCCATGTGGTTTTTGATTTTATATTATATATGGAGCGTGAGATGAAAGCATTCTTCTAGATTGCTATTTATTTAATTTATATGCTATTATAATATCATCGGATTTTGATATAAAAAATGTTTTGGTTATCGTAAGGTAAAAACCATTCGTATTCATGTATGGATTTGTCTTACAATTATCTTTTCTTTCAAAAGGATTTTTATAAGTTAAATCAAATGGTTGGAATTTACTTACACCAATCCCATGACTGACCCAGAGTTTATTTTGTTTAGTTTTACCATAAACTCTTGGGGGCCCAAATTTGTACAGATAGTCAAGTAGTTTGGATTTTATAGATATACTTAGAGGAGCTTGGAACAGGAGGCTTCAACATTAGATGGTTACTGTTATTTCCACTATAATGTGTTGTATTGTACTCTGATGATTGTATGCATATATATAATTACTGATTTGTATTTCCAAAGTTATGTTGTATAATATATTTTATTCGTTCTGCTGTGAGATTTGTGTTCTTCTTTTCTTCTACTATAATATTTCTTTCTTTTTCTTCTCATTCTCTAACTTCTTTCTATTAATTATTCATATTTCTGTGCAATTTGGGTTGGACATGTGGTGTAATAAGTGAAATCAAAGCATACGAAAACTCGGGCCATTATATTTGGTATCAAAGCTAAAGGTTGAGTGGTCACTTTGGCTCTGTGGCGTGACTCAATAGAGATGGGGTTAGTAATACCCTAGATTAAGTATGAGTGTGTGTATATATGAGAGAGAGAGAAAGTTTATTTGTAGATTTGATATAAATTGTTTTATATTGTATTGACTGGTTTGTTGAGTGGTTTATGAATTCTGGTCGATACAGAATGTACAACTGTATCAATAATGTTTCTAAACTATCGAACAAAGCAATTTGATATAGTATGGTTTTAAAATAGGTAAATGAAATAATTTTTCCCAAAAAATTATTGTGGTATAAAAGGAATAATTTTTGAAATATTATAATGTATAGATGTGTTGATCGTTATTACAATCAAATGAAATTATAAATATTGAAATAGTTATATATAACCAAATCTAATTTGTATATGGATAATGGGCACAAATGAGATGAGCTAAGAATAAGTTCAACCCAAAATTTGATAATTTAAATCCCAGATGTTTAGAAATATTTTCTGAAATATTTTTAAAAGTAATATAATATTATTTTGAAGGATTTTTAAATAAGAATGGTTTTAAATGGATTTTGAAAATGATAAAGCACTGAAATCACTTCAGTGGAAAGAAAATAATTTTGATAATGGATTGCGACATTATCAGAATTCATTTTCAAGTTTCTGAATGACGGGTTGCTACCATCATATTTTGTTAATGAAAGATTTGTCTAAAAAGAACAAATTGTTTTAAAAATTCAAATGTTTTGGATTTGCAGATGATTATAAATATATGTGTATAAATATATGATTCCAAATTGATTTTGAAATAAAAGCCAAGATTTGAATCCTGAATTTTTATTTAACATATGTAAGTTAAATGAATTTGAATGATATAAGGAAATCGAACAAACTAAAAGTTTTACTTAAGTTAAGTTAAATAGAATTATATTGGATTGGAAATTAAATTAAGTAGCTTATAAATTGAAAGTGAATAAATTGATATAAAATCAATTTGGATAAATATGGATGTTTGTGTTATTATTATGGACTGGACATAAAAATATGGATTGAAAATCATTCGAAACTAAGTGAAATGGTGTGAATTAAAGAAATGAACGATTATTGAAATTTACTTGTTTGAATTGAGTAAGTACGGGTTGATGGAGTTACTTGGCTTGATTGTGGTTGCATAAACAAATATACGAATTAAAAAAACTTTGATTAATAACGCTTATATAAGGTACGCCTACGCAAAAATACAAAATTGGATTTTTGAATTTTGTTTTTCGATCATGTGAGTCGATGTATATATATTTGTTGTTCCTGCGATATCACAGAAGTCCTTACGTATAGGGGAGACTCTACCAAAAATTTTCAGAAATTTAAAGTGTTAGAAAATTTTCAGAATTTTTGAAAATTTTCATTAGCGGGAATAAATTAATATTTTAATTGGAATTAATTAGTTCAGTTAAAAACTAAAAGTTATGAAATAAAGCAAAATATTTCTGAGACGTTATTGGATTCGTAGCAACTTTTCCTACCTTAGCAATTTCGAGGACGAAATTTTTTTAAGGGGGAGCAATGTAACGATCCAGATTATTTAGCATTTAATTTCAAAATTTTAAATTTATTTTAAATGTTGTTTTGGGAATATAAAATTATTTTTATAAGGAATTTATTAATTAAATGAAGTTAGAATGTATAATTTATAATATAATTTAAAACAAGCTCATAACATCACGGTAGTTCGTAATTTAATGTTTTGAACTTCAATTGAATATACAGGATCCAATAGGAGTCTGATTTATTTGAAACAAGAAACATTCGAATCTGTTAAGCTATATTTTTCTAACGAAAGTGAAAAATAGAGATTTCCTCTTGTAGATTGTGAGTTATGTCCAAATTAAATTATCAAATAGTGCTATGGAATTGTTTATAAATTATCAAGATTTATTTTGTAAATAAATCGATTTTTAAATAATCTGAACGTCGGTTTATTTTGAAATATCGAGTTATTAATCCAAATATATTTATTTTGAAACTATATGATATTCTATTTGGATATATATGATAATAATAATTTATTATCATTAAATTGAATTGTTTTGGAATTAATTTATATTTTAACTGATTTATTTAAGACTTAAAATAGCCTTTTTGCAAACGACCTCCATTTTAAGTGAAACCAGTTCCATCATGTTTGAAATATTTTATTATTGTAAGATCTCAAGTTTCGAGCCATTCGGAGATGTTAGGTGAGCATGAGAAAATTTAACATGAATCCGTTAATGATTTTAATATTCAAAATTTATCTATTTTTCGAAATAGAATCAGAATTCAATGAAACAAGATTCGTTGGTTCTGGAATGTCAAACTACAGCTCAATATCAATTTTCATCGTAACTGGAGTTCGTATGTAGTCCTACAAAATTAAAATGTCGAATGACAATTAGCGATAGGCATGAATTCTTAAAACTTAATAAAATACTTTAATAAAATAAAATAAAACACTTTATATAAATAGCCTTCTGAAATCCCTAGCTCCCCAATTACTTTTTGTTCCCTTCCATACTTCGAATTCTTCCAGCAATATAAAACAATCGTGATCTTCAAACCACAAGTAAAAAAATCAAATAATCCACAATAAACTTGATTTTGAATTCGTTGTAAACCTAGGACCGGGATCTTCAATTTCATACACAAATTAAGTGGTGTGAACAAGTTATGGTGATCGACGATTTTCACGGAGCCACTAAGGGTTGATGATGGTCGTCGCTATAGGCCACGAGTTAGGTCGAAGGGGAGGGCGCTGGGTTTGTTAAGGTGAGGCGCATGTGTGAAAGGCTCTTGGGTGACGTTCGGTGATAGTTGTGTCTCACTGGTGGTGCGCTGATTCAAAAACACGGTGAACAAGAGGGGATCAGGTTCGACTTTGAAGTGGTTGCTGGAGGGAGGTTGAGGTAACTGAATCTCTGGTGATGTCATAGGTGATCGAGAGAAGACTTGATGTTGCTTTGAGTCGCGCATACATGGGAATAGAATTTGCGAAGGGGGGAGATACTGATGGTACCGTGAAAAAATGATGTTGTGATGGGTTCGTTTCCTAGAGTGTTGGAGTTGCGATTCTCAACATGGGTTAGGGGGTGACTACAGACATCAAGTGGGGCAGGTCAGGTGAGGGGCAATCTATGGCGACACCAGTGGGAAGTTGTAGGTGATTCTGAACTTTAGGGATTTAAGTAAATTAAGTAATGTCATGGGGTTTTGATGGGTGGTGTCTATTTGATGACGTTACGGTCTGAAAACAGTTAAGTTTTTTTGTCGGGTTTGCTATTGAGGTGAAGAGTGGACTCAGGTTAGATTAATTGTGGTGACTGAAAGTAGAGATTGATTGTAGGAGAAGTTATTGTGACGACCCCAAACCCCATTCTACGGTGGCAAGGGTAATCTTTGGAATATAACACATAAACAGATAATAGCAGAACAAACATAAATAAATACACTAGATAATGTACAATAGGATACACTAGATAAACATAATCATCAGAGTTACACAGTATACAGGATCATACTTAGTACAAAATACAGTTTAACTTTACATAAAATGTCTACAGCGGAATCAAAACATAATATATACAATAGGGGTTGAACAGCATAAAAATAAAGAAATGATAGAATCCAGCTCCAGCTATCCAGAAAGAGCCTGCTAAAGCCTGAATACAAGGTTGCCCGTGTAGAAATAGGGGACACCTGAGTTTGCAAGTGAAACAAACTACGAGTCAGTCATGGGACTGGTACGAGAAATCTACTTAACTTATTTAATACTAAGGCCAAACCCACGACCACGCCGCTAACGCAGAATGGGTTTACTCCATTGGATTGCCAGTGCTTTAAAACAAGTAAATCATTTAAACATCGCAATGCTTTTTACAAAAATGAAGCCATTATAAGACTCAGTTCCCATCACACAATGCAACGCAAACCGGAGGATAGAGTTTTACGTTATAATTGTCAAAATATGCTTGATACGACTAAAAAAAATCATTTGATATTATTACTAGTGTTTATATATTTCAAAAACAATTTCAATCATAAGTATCAATCATAGAGGGCATGGGTACCATATATCATGTCGCCATATATAGGTATACAATCAAAACCGCACGAAGTCATATTTGGAAATTGGATTTCCATCATGAACCAAGGCAAGGGATCGTCCTTACCGCTTCGAGACTCTCTAGCCCGAGCCTCAGGCAAGTGCTCAGTCAAGCCTTGGATCGTCACAGCCAGTCCACACGGAGTGGATTAAAATGCCTGAACACTGCATTTCCCCGTCCTATGGGGCGTAAACTGGTCATATACCGACCAAACCATCGGCCCAGGAGCGACCGATATAACCGAGGCACCTCGTTATCCATCATACACATAAGTAAGATGCCCGGGCATGTAAAACCCAAAATACCACTCCTATCTAGAAAGAAACGCAGGTCCTCCCTGATGTCCACTCCCATTTTTGGTCCATACCGGGGTGCGAGGTTCGTGAATCAACGCTAAACACAAAGCTAGCTATTCAAAGCCCTGCTTTGATCATCAACCACAAAGCTCTTCTTTTCAACAAAAGCTTTGATCACAGCATCTCTGTATGCCACGTTGTCAATCTACAACGTCAGACACACATCCATTTACAAGTTCGTTCTGGGTTTGAACGAAACTGGAGGCACCTTATTCCTTCCCGTATGTCCAATACAGGAGAGAGGCCCTCGCACATCCGAACGATCAACAAATACGTCCGGACGACTACCATTGTAACCCCTTCAAGGTAGCAACTCCCATCAAAGGCATCAGTAGCCATCCATTCGATGTGAAGATCCTCGGTCTTGCACCGTCTTCATATCTTCGACTTCTAACCGTCGATCAATTATTTGAAATGAGAATTAACTCGGCCTTTTCAAATAATCCACGTATATTTAGAATTTCAAATCAATTCATTTCAATGGTTAAATTATCTGACAACCATAATTTAGTTCATTAATGTAGTTTTCACGTCAAACACATTCAACCATCAAATATCCAATAAACCGGGTAAATTCGGTTTATTTCCATTCCATATCGTTTATAATATTTTATCACTATTTTTATTTATTTAAACATAGCCAATTTATTCAAACGACGCTTCAGGCCATAACGCGGCCATGGCGCTGTTTTTCTCCAAATTTGATTTACACTATCTGAAAATCTAACCATTGGATCTTTACAAATTTTATATCATTAGAAAGATCTTTTCAAAGCGGACCTAACGGTTCCAATTTTGGGAAAATCCGATGGTCGGATCTCCCGGTACAATCGTTTGAAGTTATGATTTCAAAATACGAACTGCAGCATCGTTATTCGATTTATTTTAATTATATTTACATATATATATATATAATCCATTCTGGCGCTATTTTCATTCAGATTTGAATTCAACATTCCAGACAATCCAACCATTGGATGTTTGCAAAGTTGGTATCATTGGAAAGATATTTCCAAAGCGAACCCAACGGTTTTGGTTTCGGAAATATCCGATGGTCGGATCTCCTGGTACAATCATTTGAAATTATGGTTTCAAGATACGAACTGCAGCTTCGTTATTCGATTTATTTTAATTATATATATATATATAATCCATTCTTCGATTTCAGAAACCATTTCAACTCATATAGGTGATAAAAATGATATTTTTATCCAACAGATACTTATTTCAATACATGACTACTTTTAACAATTCATATATAGAGTAAAAATGTGATTTTTATCACCAAAATAATTTATTTCAACCACAATTAATTTATATACTTCATATAGGTGATAAAAATGTGATTTTTATTGGAAAAGCAATTTATTTAAAAAATGAATATTTTTAGCGATTCATATATATTATAAAAATGCGATTTTTATTGTCAAAACAATTTATTTCAAACCCGATTATTTTATATACTTCGTACTTACAATAAAATGTTATTTTTATCGCTTAACTATTTTATTTCATACATTCTATAAAAATGTTATTTTTATCATTCAAACCATTTTTATTTCATACATTCTATAAAAATGTTATTTTTATCATTTAAACCATTTTTATTTCATACATTCGATAAAAATGTTGTTTTTATCATCAAACCATTTTATTTCAAAAATTAATATTTTCCAACACATGAATATATTTCAATACGTGAATATAAATCAAACACAGGAATATTTCAGAAAATTTCGGTGGCATAATGGCAGGGTAGTTAAAACCAGCACCATCCCGAGTATGGCTCCTCGCTCTACCTTAAAGCCTCGCAGCTTTTGACAATGGGGATTTCAATGTCTAGTTCGTACGCAGACGAATTTTCCCATATACTAGTCCTATTGGGATTTCAACCACAATCAATCATATCAACCATTCGTATTTATCAACCAAATTTCACATCAACCAAAATCCAAACAATCACAACCAATATATATCGTCCATGGTCTGTGGACGAGGGGAGTATATATATATATATATATATATATATATATATATATATATATATATAGATACATGTATATAAATATATTTCGATTCCATTTCATTATCATTTCAATTCCATTTATCGCATATATGATTTTTACAATGCATATATAACTTATACATCGCACATACAACTTATACAACGGTTATACATGAGGAGTACAACGTTTATATAACTCATACATCGACCGTATAATTTATACATCGTTATTCCATATCGTTTATAATTCAGAAATATCACATTGGGTTCCACTCCTCCAAAAATTGTAGAAGGCTCAGAAAAATATCTTCTCTCTCCTAGAAGGTAGAAGACGTCCACACGAGTCCACTGTCTCTTGTTTCACTGGATTTCGACCACAATTGAAAAAGATACGATTTTTATAAGTTTGCAACACTTTTAAATGTGGAAATCAGTTTAAATTATATAAAGCCGATACCTTTCTTCACTGTTCCAAACTAGGTTTGAGATTTTCACTCAAACCGTGAAGCGATGCGTCGATCGGGTAGTGCAACGTCGTAGAGGGAGGGAGGGCGCCCACGCGCGTGGGGGAGGCATGGGGTTCGAACCACTATAGCGGCGGCGGCGGCGAACTTAAGTGGTCAACTTCGTGGCATCGATCCGGAAGAAATACGCAATGAAACTCGGCAAACAAGGTATGGATTTGAAGAGGAGGAGGAGTCCTACAAAATTCCCAACTGGAGCAAGGTCTAATTCTTCTTGGTTTGGACGAAATCGGGGCTGGAAGAACGGAATGGGTTTCCATCATTCATCGTAACGAGGAGAGAGAAAACGCGGCCCTTTTTATTTTATTTTAATATGAAAGAAAATTTCTGATTCGTCGATATTTATATTATTTCAAAAATTAGGGTTTTCTCATACTAACTCCAAATAAAACCCAACGACTGTCGTTCCTAGCTAATTACCCCCATTCCGAACATAATGGAACACGCTTCGAAGGCCCATTCGACTGTTTCAGTCAGTTATTATTCAAATTAAAATATAAAACATTCAATATTTGATTTTAACGTACATTTCAATTTGCCAGGGCCACAAACTAATTCGAAAAATTCCAGAAAAATAAATCTAGCTATGTTTTGATGATACGGTCCTAACAAAACTAGTTTCATCGAATTCTGAGACCGTTCGCAAAAAGGCCCATTTTTGGTCGATCCAATTTAACTGAATTAACCGAAACACATTTTATTTTGCCACGCTCACATATTAGCTTCAAAAATTATGAAATTTGAAACCTAGCAATAACTTCTCATCCCGGATCCAACAAAAGTGGTTTCGTCGAATTCCGAGGTCGTATGCAAAATGGCCATTTTCACGGGCTATATAAATTCCATAGCGACCGTTCTGAAAATTCATTCGGCCATAACTTTTGCTTTCCGCTATGAAAATTCGATTTTTCAGATTCGTTAGAAAGGTATTCACTAACAGATTTAAACATTTTTGGTTTCACTAAAATCCGGATTGTTTTGCACCCGGTACAGTCCGACAAAGTTTGAATCCAATTTTTGAAACTGCAGCGCCATTTCGGGCCTTGTTTATAATTATAATTAATTATATTCGTTTTCAATTGTCGATTCAAACTCACTTTTCATCTCATTTATTTAAAATATTTATTTTAAATATTTAAAATCCATTATTTTAGCCAATTTAAAAAATTTAAATTGGTTCAGATTTTCTGGGTCGTTACAATCTCCCCCACTTAAAACTTTTCGTCCCCGAAAAGGAACAAAGTCTAAAGTGGTTTGATAAATCTACAATCACACAACAAAACCAACAATCAAATCGTTTTCAGCCTTTCAAAAATATACTAATCACTTCTATACCCTCTTTAATATAGAATTTAGAAGTGCACATCCATGGAAAGAAAATAACAATAGAGTAGAGAATTAAATGGTAACGCAAAGTATGGCAAATGTACCTTGCACCGGAGTCAATCAGAGATATCCACTCGGCATCTAGGATAGGCTTTCTGAATGCTCTCCTCAGTTTCCCAAGTACAATCTCGTGGATCTCCACTCCATTGCACTTTGACTAAGCGAACCTTCTTGTTCCTCAGCTCTTTGGTTTCTTTGCCTATAACCTTTAGCGGCTCTCTTCTCACAGCCAATTCTGGAGTAATTTCTATATCCTGTTGAGCTGCTTCTTCCACGATCAAGTCTGGATCATGAACGTGCTTTCGAAGTTGAGATATATGAAATACATCATGAACTCCAGGCAACCAATCAGGCAGTTTGACCTTATAAGCGAGAGTTCCGATCCGTTCCAGAATAGGAAACGGACCAATGAATTTGGGTGCCAACTTTCCAGTTTTACCGAACCGGATAACTCCTCTCATCGGCGATACTTTCGAATATACATAGTCTCCAACAGCAAAGGATATATCTCTTCTTCTCCTATCGGCATAGCTCTTTTGTCGGCTTTGAGCGGCAAGTAATCGCTTCTTAATAAAATCGACCTTGTCGGCAGCTTCTCGAATCATATCAGGACCCAACACAAGTCTATTTCCGGGTTCTACCCAACAAGCAGGGGATCGGCATGGTCTACCATACAATGCTTCTAATGGCGACATTGTCAGACTCGCCTGGTAGATGTTGTTATAAGAGAATTCAGCCAAATGCAGATTGTCTTCCCAGGATCCACCGAAATCTATTACACAAGCCCGCAATAGATCTTCTAAAATACGATTCACCCTCTCAGTCTGGCCGTCTGTCTGAGGATGATAAGAGGTTCTTAAGTTCAACTTCATTCCCAGCTCGACTTGAAATGCTTCCCAGAATTTGCTAGTGAATATTGTATCTCTATCACTAACTATACTGAGCGGCACTCCATGTAGTCTAACTATTTCCGTAAAGTATATCTGCGCCAGAATCTGAGCAGTTCTGTTTGATCTGACAGGTATGAAATGGGCGGTCTTCGTGAAACGATCTACGATCACCCAAATACTGTCATTTCCTTTTCTGGTTCTGGGCAAACCATCAATGAAATCCATAGAAATATGCTCCCACTTCCAACCCGGAACTTCTAGCGGTTGTAATAATCCAGCCAATTTCTGTTGGTCGCTTTTGACTAGCTGGCAAGTAGGGCATCAGCTAACGTATATTGAAACGTCTCTTTTCATAGCCTTCCACCAGAATGTTCGTTTGAGATCGTTGTACATTTTGGCCACACCAGGATGGATACTCAGCTTGGACTTGTGACACTCGTCTAACACTTCCCTTTTTAACTCTGGGATATCAGGAACACAAATCCTTCCTTTCAACCTCAAGGTTTCGTCGTTATCTATTTGAAAACACGAGGGTTCGCCTTTCTGAATCCTTCTGATCATATCCTTAATAAAGTTATCCTCCTTCTGAAGAATAGATATTTTGTCAATCAAGGAAGTCGTGATAATAAAGCTGGCGATCATTACATTCTTTTGGCTCAGCGCATCTGCCACGACATTGGCTTTCCCGGGAGTATATATAATTTCAAAGTCATATGCTGCAAGAAACTCCAACCAACTTTGCTGCCTCAGATTCAGGTCCTTCTGAGTGAACAGGTACTTTAACGACTGGTGATCTGTAAACAGTTCAAATCTCTCACCCAGAAGATAGTGTCTCCAGATTTTCAAAGCGAATACTATAGCCAATAACTCAAGATCATGAGTTACGTAGTTTTTCTCGTGTGGCTTCAGTTGACGGCTAGCATAAGCAATCACTTGGCCTCTTTGCATTAACACTGCACCCAGGCCTTCTCTAGAAGCATCAGTCCAGACTTTTAAATCTTGGTTGCCATCGATGATAGTTAACACTGGAGCAGTCGTTAGTCTTAACTTTAGCTCTTCAAAAGCCTCCTCACTTTCTGGAGTCCATTTGAATTTAGAATGCTTCTTTGTAAGCTTCGTTAAATGACCAGATATCTTCGAAAAGTTTTTAACGAACTTCCGGTAATAACTAGCCAATCCGAGAAAACTGCGGACTTCAGTGGGAGTAATAGGCTGTTTCCAGTTCTGAATAGCTGTGATTTTACTTGGATCCACAGCGATTCCTTCTTTCGATACGACATGGCCTAGAAATTTTACTTCATCTTGCCAGAAGATACATTTGGAAAATTTGGCCTTTAATACATTCCGTCTCAGAATTTCTAGAACCTGTTCCAGATGCTTTTCATGTTCGGCCTTTGATTTAGAGAAGATTAGAATATCATCAATAAAAACCAGAACAAATTTATTCAATACTCCTCTGAATACTCTGTTCATTAGATCGACGAAGTAAGCTGGAGCGTTACATAAGCCGAACGACAGTACTAACCACTCATAGAATAAGTCGGGACCTCTGAATGCTGTCATTGAAACACACTCTTCGGCAATTCGAAGTTGATGGAAGCCTGTAGCTAGGTCCATTCGTGAAAATACTTGTGCTCCATTTAATCGATCCAACAAATCATCAATCCGCGGCAATGGATATCTGTTCTTTATTGTCTGTTTGTTTAAATCACGATAATCCACACATAGCCGTAGAGTACCGTCAGATTTTGGGACAAACACCACTGCTGCTCCCCAGTCAGAGAAACTAGGCCTGATCAGACCTTTCCATACTAGCTGTCGTGTTTGATTGTCTAATTCCTCCTTCTCTTTCAAGGACATTCTTCGAATAGCGTGAACTACCGGCCTTGCATTAGGAATCAAAGCAATCTTGAAATCTATTTCTCTCTGCGGAGGTAAGCGATCAACTTCTTCAAACACATCCGCATAATTTTTGACGACAGGAATATCTTTGATGAGGTCAGGAATATTCTCTGTGATCTCAGGGACATTTTCTATTTGAGCTGGAGAAACATCCAAAGCTGCCCAGAAGTCTTTTCTATTTGATGTCGGGCCTTCACATGGTATGGTTATATAATTCCCTGATTGGGCCTTTGCCTTAACAACTCTCTCGGCGCACCTAACCTCCGCCTCATATCGGGTTAACCAATCCAATCCAAGAATAAGATCGAATTCATCAAAATTCATGACGATAGAGATAGCAGGGAATTTATAGCAGGAAAAAGAGACAGGCACCCCACAAACCCAACTGAGATCGATGGGACCCCCAACTGGATTTCGGACTGTCATTGGTTATTTGAGCTTCTTCAATCTCAAATACAACTTCTTGACTGCACTCTTTGCAATAAAGCTTCGGGATGTGACTGTGTCAAACAGTACTTTAACTGGAATGTTCTTGACATTGAGCGTGCCTTCTAAAACATCAGATCTTCCTTGAGCAGATGAAGATGCAGGTACTTCTACCACTTCATTTACTTGCGCTGTTTTGGATTTCTTAAATTGCCTGCAATCCTTTTCAAGATGGCCAGTCTGACGGCATTGAACGCATTTTCTGTTTTCTAGGAACTTGTCCTTGGATTTAAATTTATTCTTTCTTCGTTTCTTCAAGGGTCCACAGTTTATCGACAAATGCCCTTTATGATGGCAGTTATTGCATATGGTGGTCATTACCGGTTCTTTTCCTGGTCTGGCCCTTTTTCGAATTATTTTGGGCTCCTTACCGATCTCAGACATGGTACTGGCCTCAGGACGATCAGTTTCTGATTCAACCTTATCACTAGAACTGACTTCCTCTTCGTACTGTAACATACCTTTCTGGTCTAGATCTTCGTATTGATAAGCCATATAAATCATTTCTGAGAAAGGAAGTTTCACATTCCTCATCACACTGTTCTGATATTTTCTTTGCAGGCCATGAATAAATCTCAGATTCTTCCTCTTTGGATCTTGAATCAGATGAGGGGCAAAGTGAGCAAGTTCGTTGAATTTCTTATGATATTCTGGGATGGTCATATCACCTTGTATCAAATAAGAAAATTCACCACATAGTCTCTCGGTTGCTTCGGGAGGAGTAAATCTTCCTAAGAAAATCACTTTGAATCTGTCCCAGGTGATATCACCTTCTGGATTATCTTTAATAACTGAATCCCACCAAAAAAGCTTCTCCGTTGAGTGCCCAAGACGCCAGTAATCTTTCCTGATCGTCTCTCAGCTTTAAACCCTCAAAGATTTTCTCTGTAGAACGAATCCAAGCTTGTGTTTCCAAATGGACTCCTTGCCTAAGAATGGCGATCCACCAAGATTTCGAAATCTCTTGAATAGAACTTCTATATCGGATTCTGACTGTGGGAGCACAACTGGCTCATTAGCTGGTCGAGCCATATGATTATTTCTTCTGTTCCTGTCACTCATTTTCTAGTGTGTCTGCAATTAGCAGACAAAGTGTCAGGTCAACAGAAAAGATATTTCAAAATATAGAGACAAATACTTGAATGTAAATGTGTCTATCGAGGTTTAATTTCATCCTGCTTTACTCATACTAGGATATTACTGATCCTATCTGTATAGAGTTACCCGTCCTAGAACACTACTGGTTCTATTTCAGACGAGTTCATTCAAATGTTATATTCCAGAACTAAGCTTAACCAAAGCTCTGATACCACGTTGAGACGACCCGAAATCCCGTTCTGACCGAAACAAGGGTTATCTTTGGAATATAACACAGAAACAGATAATAGCAGAACAAAATTTAATAAATACACCAGATAATGAACAATAGAATATATTGGATAAAAGTAATCATCAGAGTTACACAGCATACAGGATCTTACTTAGTACAAATACAATTCAGCTATACATAAATGTCTACAGCGGAAACAAACAAAATATGTACAATAGGAGCTGAACAACATAAAAAGAGATAAATAATAGAATCCATCTTCAGCTCCAGCTATCCAGAAAGAACCAGCTAAACCTGAATACAAGGCTGCCCGTATAGAAAAAAAGGGGCACCCGAGTTTCAGAGTGAAACAAACTACGAGTCAGTCATGGGACTGGTATGAGAAATCTATTCAACACATATATAATATGGCTAATCACAGGACCACGCCACTTTCGTGGAATGGGTTTACTCCATTGGATTTCCAGTGCTTTAAAACAAATCTTTCTTTTAAAACATCGCTATGCTTTTTATAAAAATGAAGCCGTTATAAGACTCAGTACCCATCACACAATGCAACGCAAACCGGAGGATAGAGTTTTTACCTTATAACGGCAAAAATATGCTTGATATGAATAAAACAAAGGCATTAGATATTATTGCTAGTGTTTATATGTTTTGAAAACAATTTCAAATCATAACTATCAATCATAGACGGCATTAATGCCCCATACCACTATGTCGCCATATATATAGGTATACAATCAAAATCGCACGATGTCGTATTTGGAAATCAGATTTCCGTCATGAACCAAGGCAAAAGATAGTCCTTACCGAATTCGAGACGCTCTAGCCCGTGTCTCAGGATCAGAACGCATCGACCCTTGGAGCGACAGGACCGGTCCACCGATGTGGATTAAAATGCCTGAACACTACGTTTCCCCGCCCTTTGGGGCGTAAACGAGCCAACGAATGACTCCATCGGACCCGTATCGTCCGATCAAACCGAGGCGCCTCGCAATAGCAACAACCACATAGGTGAAAAGTATATAAATGTCAGGGCTGGTAGGTCACTGACACCACCCTATCTAGAAAGAAACGCATGCCCTCCCTGAGGTCCTTCTCCCGTTTTAGGTTCATACCGGGGTGTGAGGCTCGCGAATTTACGTTATACACAAAGCTACGCCACACAGGCGGTGCTTTGATCATCACCACAAGACTTTGCTTTTCAACAGAAGCCCTGATCACTGGATCTTAGCATGCCACACAGGCAATTCATGCCATGCAACTGATGTCCATCGATATACAACCTCTGAGCTCGTGCGTCTCAGAGAGGGGCGTTAAATTGATTCTCCGCCGCAAAACAGATGTATATTTGACAGAGATCAATCAACACAGAATAAAATCCAATGTCAGACACACAGTCCATCTACAAGTCCGTTCTGGGTCTGAACGAATCCGGAGGCACTAAATACCTCGCAAACCCATCGATCACCACGTACGTCTGAACGATCACCACTCATTATCCATATTTCGGGATGCCTCCCAATCAGGACCTCGGTTACCATCCAAACGAGGTGAAGATCTCCGGTCTTCGACCACCGTCTTCATCTTCGAATTTCAATCGTTGGTCAATTATTTGAAATGAGAATTAACTCGGCCTTCTCAAATAATTCACGTACATTTAGAATTTCAAATCAATTTACTTTAATGGTTAAATCATTCGACAACAGCAATTTTGTTCTTTAATGTAATTTTCACACCAAACACATTCAACCATCAAATACTACATAAATCGAGCTAATTCAGTTTATTTCTATTCCATATTGTTTATGATATTTTATAACGATTTATCGCTATTTTTATTTATTTTAAAATAGCTAATTTATTCAAAACGACGCTTCGGGCCATAAAGCGGTCGTGGCGCTGTTTTTCTTCAGATTTGATTTACACATATCTGAAAATATAACCGTTGGATCCTCACAAAATTTATATCATTAGAAAGGTCTTTTCAAAACGAATCCAACGGTTCCCGTTTCAGGAAAATCCAACGGTCGGATCTCCCGGTACAATCGTTTGAATTTTCGATTTCAAAATACGAACTACAGCGTCGTTATTCGATTAAATACATAATTATATATATATATAAATATAATCGTTCCTGGCGCTGTTTTTCTTCAGATTTGAATTAAACATTCCAGACAATCCAACCGTTGGATTTTTACACGGTTTTTGCCGTTGGGAAGATATTTCCAAGGCGAACCCGACGGTTGAGGTTTCGGGAAAATCCAATGGTCGAATTTCCCGCACTAGTTGTTTGAAATCATGGTTTCAAAATGTGAACTGCACGACTACGTTTCGTTTTAATTTTATTTTTATTTATATATTTATATAAATATAGTTCATTCAATGATTTCAATATCGTTTTCACTTCAAATATTTCACTAACGCCTTAAAATTTTGGAAAATTTCGCCATAACCTCCCCTGCACCGGGAGCATCGGGAAATCTCAAATAGCTTCCCCGGTCCTTCTAATCTCAAAAAGAAAAAGAAAAAGCCAAGCGGCTAGCCAACAGGCTCATAAAATCATCACCCAAACAAAACAGTAAATGTGTACCTATTTGTCGGGCACAAAATTTTATTCCTCTTCTCTAGCCCCTTTGCTATAACCTGTTCAATGAATATGCATGTACATATATATAGTTCTAATCATTTATCATTTATCATTTTCTCTTCAACTTCATATTTGATTTCTATTTGGTTTAAAAACACCATTCATTCTAATGTTACATGTATAGGCACAAATCATATCATTAGCTAATTAATGAATATTTCAATTCATATATATTTATTTGAACGAGTGGCTATTTTTAACACTTCACATTTTATCGATTCATGCATATAATAAAATTGTGATTTTTATTGTAAAACAATTCATTTCAAAACACTATTATTTTATATAGTTTGTATAGGTGATAAAAATAGGATTTTTCTTATAAAACAATTTCTTTCAAAACGAGATTATTTTACTCAGTTCATATAGTCGATAAAAGGTGATTTTTATTATCAAACAATTTATTTCAAAATATGAATACCATTCAACACATGAATTTCTAATCAACGAATGAATATCAATTCAACACATGAAGGTTTTCTATAGTTTCTATATATAGATAGAAATGTGATTTTTATATTTAAAACGCGAATACCATTCAACACATGAATTTCTAATCAACGAATGAATATCAATTCAACACATGAATATTATTCAAAATTTCGGCAGCATAACGGCAGGGTAGTTAAAACAGGGACCGTCCCTAGTACGGCTCCTCGCTCTACCTTAAAACCTCGCGGTTTTTGACAATGGGAATCATGCATCTAGTTCGCACGCAGGCGGCATGTATATATTTATTTCATTTCCACAACTAATCCTATGTGGTTTCAACCAAATATTTCTTGTAACACCCCGCCTCCGCCAGGGTGTCTCTTGCTAGCACTCTGACTTTGGAGGGGCGTTTGAATCAGGTAAACATGCATAATGATATATCAAGGCAGAACAAGAACATATGTATATAGGTAAACAGAGTAAATAACATAGATAAAACAGCGGAAGATTTCAAAACATTTCAAAACAAGTCTGGTACAACATAGCTTTCCAAATAAACAAGTCTAGATAAAACAACATCAACCGAAAAACTGAAATAAATAAGTGCTATCCCCAATTAAGTGGTAACCATAGCTAGCTTCATGTCGAAACCGTACATGAGCTGAAATCCCACAAGCAAGCAATCCGAAATCCAAGCTAAGCTCCAGTATTCCCTCCCTGAGAACCTGGGGGTGGGGGGGGGGGGGGAACGGAAGAAAAGAGGCGAAAGAAAACAGGTCAGTCAAAAAGACTGAGTAAGCCCTACTACAATCAATGTAAACTGATAAAGTTAACTGGCATGAGCAGCAGGGATGAACATAAGGATAACAATATACTAGCATGATGATTAACTAACAAGGTAGATAAAGGTGTCATCACATAATCAGGATTAAGGTTTTGCACCACAGGTGTACTAGCAAACTGACATGACTTGAATAAACAAGTATTGATCCCTTGGCCCAAGCTTTGGCCCAATAACATGAAATGATCCTAATACAAGGTCCAACCAAACGGTCTAGTCGATCGGCTCCCTAAGCCTAACTCGTCACGTGTTGGTGTCAATACGGCCCAATCATAATTGTAGTCGAACTGTGCCGGGTCCACCCTTCGGGTGTATCAAGCCCTAGGGTGTCAACCCCTGGACACCATGAACATGAGTGCACAGTCCCGATCTACTGGTACCCGTGCATGTTTTCTCCGGCTACGGACTATGTGCACGACCAGAGTCCGCCCGGAACTACACCGGCGTACCCTCTGCCGTCGCTTTTGGTCACTTACCTCTAATCTAGTAATCGTGCCCCCACCCTAGCCTAGTCCCTAGGGTCATGATGATACTAACTTGGGATTACTGCTGGAGTGGGCCCCCATTGCTAGGATTTTTCTAGTGGGTTAAGTACGGTTTAACCCTCTTGCTAATTCTGGATTAACTTGGTTAAGTGTAACGATGAGTTCACGACTTAACCCCGATTAATCTACCAAGCCCAAATTGGTTAAGTATTAAGTGGACCATGACTTAACCCTAATCACGAGGCATTAATTAATTTAATGCGCCTTAACCTCTCACATTAGACCTTGTTGTGGTTACTAGTTAAGCCGGGCGGGTCCGGGTAGCTTTACACCACAACTTGGTCTAACCTCGGGTTCAAGGTACAACATGATCAACTTCTCACATTGGGTCCTATTGTTTGTAGCAACTAGTTAAGCCGGACGGTTCCGGGTAGGTTTACGCTACAAACTCAACCCAACCTCGAGTTGGCCGCACTTATCTTTTCTAAGTGTCATGTCCATCATGTTTCCAAAACATGTTACAAGTTTTCAAGCAATTGGGTAGACCTAACTTAATAGGTAAATTCCCAATGGGTAGACCTAACTTAATAGGTAAATTCCCAAGCTTATGTTTTATGTCTTTTAAGTTTACCCAACCCCAAACGCAATCCCATCGCTTACATATCGCAATAGCGCATAAAGGATAGAAAGAGGGAACTTGGCATAATCATGACATAAAGGTATTGAAACCACAAGCTTAACATGGTGGCATATGAAATGTTCATATGTTCATACACTTGCATATTACATTTTTAGGCCTCAAAAGCATGCATAAAACCAAACTTAGCATATTGGTGATACATGGTGCTAAATGACATGTAGAGATGGCCATAAGTTCGCATTTAGCCTCACATGCAAGTTATCATAAGAGATATGATAACTTACATGTTGCTAAAATGCAACCTTTGGCATAAAGCTTAAAGCTTTATGTTCATAAACCCAAAATAAGCTTGCATAACATGATAGCATGAACAAAATGTTCAACCCAAACTTGCATAACATAACTTGGCATACTTGCATATAAACTTGCATATCACAACATGATAAACTTGCATATAAACTTGCATATCACAACATGATAAACTTGCAAATAAACTTGCATATCACAACATGATAAACTTGCATATAAACTTGCATATCACAACATGATAAACTTGCATATAAACTTGCATATCATACATTTAACTTTATAGTTTAAGTATGAAAGTAGAATAGGGATTACAATGCTTAAGAAGTCACAAAAATATGACAAAGCCCTTATGAAATCCATTAAACCCAAAATGCAAGCAAAACCCTTGAGCCAAAATGATCAAGACTCTTTCTTTATGATGCAAATATATAAACTTGAGTTGAATGCAAGCTAATGATGCTCATACAAGTTTGAAAACACTTGTATGCATGGAAAATCACTTAGGAATTTATTTAGGAATTTTATGAAGAGAGTGGAGGCCATGAGAGGATTGATTTTGCCATAGTTTAGTTGTATGAATGAATAATGATGATTTAGGGTAGGTTAGGGTCTTATTTATAGATTAGGCAAGTGTTTTAGGCCATAGGATTAAACCTAGATTCAATCCAAGCCATCAAAGCATGTCTTGGGGAAGAAGTCAAGTGTAGGAACCATCTAGGGCCTTTAGATTAAAGATGAACCATGAGAACCATTCAAATGCAAAATCTGCATTTGAGCGAATCGGCCCACGGGTTGACAGCCAAACACCCTGGATTAACCCCTAGTCGACCCAGCGAGCTCGGGTCGACCTCAAAAATCGGCCGGTTCGGTTATTCCCCTCTCCCAATTCGCTGTTTTGAGCATTTTTGCATATTTATTTATTTAATTTTCAATTATATATATATATATCAATATATACATATTTCTCTGCGCAACCCATTTCACTTAATTAAGTATACTTTAATTTGGGAATTTTTCGTGAAACTTCGTGAGGCCATATCTTGGTCATACGGACTCCGATTTTCGAAAACTCGGACTCTATTTCGCGTATTTTTCCGAGACGAACGCAATGGCATAGCCCGTTTCCCTTGATTCAGATTTTACAGTTTAATTCTGCCTCCATTTATGTTATAACATGTTATTCAAAAACACGGGTTGTTACATTCTTCCCTCCTTAAAGGATTTCGTCCCCGAAATCTCCAAGTTAGGAAGAACGTATCCTACCATCCATCATCCATCTACTCAAAACATCATCCACGAGCAATCATTGTCCTTAAAAGGTTCTAAATGCTGTATGATCATATGCAAAGGTGTGTGTATATGTACTTATCTAATGCGAAAATCAGGAGGTTACTGATTCAGTAAACCCCCTTAATGCAAAATATGTTAGTGAAATGAGTCCATATGTATGCAAATTCCTAACATAATTTATAATCTCTACATGAGTGCACATAACATTCATCCATATGCAACATCCACGTGATAACATAACAAGTTTTCATCCATGAATAAGCATAAACACTCATGCATATGCGGTATGAAAGTGTGTGAGCCGATCTTAGTGCCTAACGTGTATTATGCATCCACGAGTATCCACTTGCAAACACTTGCAACCACTTTCAACCATCAAGCATAACATGTTTCAAACACATGTTTCATCCAAAAGGTTTCTACCTAAGGTTCTCATGACAAGATTAACACGATAAACTAGATAAACATGGATAGCAAAGAGAAAGATATGCTAACAAAGAAAAGAGATTGAGAGTGTACCCTAAAAAAGGAATGGATAAAGCCCACGCATCTTCTCCTCGGTTTCCCAAGTTTCATCTTCTTCGGCTTCACCCCATTGAACCTTCACCAATTTGACCTCTCGATTCCTTAGCTTCTTGGTCTCCATCCCCAAGATACGAATCGGAGCTCTCCTTAAGGTAGCCTCTTTCTCCACTTCTACATCTTTTAGAACACTTGGCTCAACAACCTCTGCTGATTCATGTAAACACTTCCGGAGATGCGAGACATAAAAAACATCGTGTACTCCAGCAAGCTTCTCGGGCAACTTCACTCTATAAGCCATCTGTCCGATCCTCTCTATAATAGGAAATGGTCCAACAAACCTCGGTGCCAACTTCCCAACAGCTCCAAATCGGACCACATTCCGCAAAGGAGAAACCTTCACGAAAACCATATCCCCAACATCAAACTCCAAATCCGTTCTTCGCTTATCAGCATAGGATTTCTGTCGGTCTTGGGCCGCTTTCATCCGTCTCCGAATCAACTCGATCTTCTCGGATGTATCTCTGATCATATCAGGCCCAAGTATAAGCTTATCTGTAGTCTCCCACCAACATGTAGGCGACTTGCACGGCCTCCCATATAAAGCTTCAAATGGTGCCATCCCTATGCTCGCCTGATAACTATTATTATATGCAAACTCAACAAGAGGAAGATGGTCTTCCCAAGTACCACCAAAATCCAGAATACAAAGCCTCAACAGATCCTCGATTACCCTATTCACCCTTTCGGTTTGACCGTCCGTCTGTGGGTGATAAGCAGTACTTAGATTCAACCTCGTGCCCATGGCTTCTTACAAGCTATTCCAGAATTGACTTGTAAAGATTGGGTCACGGTCACTGACTATACTAGAAGGGACTCCATGAAGTCTCACAATCTCACGAAGATATACAGACGCTAGCCAAGATGCGGTCCTTTTGCTCTTCACCGGAATGAAATGAGCACTCTTCGTAAGTCTATCCACAATAACCCAGATGCTCGTATTCCCTTTCCTTGACCTTGGTAGCCCATCGATAAAATCCATGGAAATACTCTCCCACTTCCAAAGTGGAACGTCTAGAGGATGCAATAGCCCACCGGGCTTCTTCGACTCGACCTTAACTTGCTGGCAAATGATACATCTAGAGACAAACTCTGCCACATCCTTCTTCATCCTAGGCCAAAAGAAAATACGCTTCATATCTTTATTCATCTTATCTCCGCCCGGGTGTATAGTCAACTTAGAGCGATGCGCTTCCTCAAGAACTTTTCTTACTAAATCTTCTACCATTGGAACACATAATCTTCCGTCTTTCCTCAGCCAACCCTTGTCATCAATAGAATATCGAGTGAGATGACTAGACGTCTCTCCTCGAATTAGCTTATCCATAGTCTCAACTATCTGAGGGTCTTCTCTCTGCGAAGCCCCAACTTGATCAAGAAGGGTAGGTCTGAGTTCCAGAGATGCCAAAGAACCGGTCATCGACTCAATCACCAAAGAGAAATCAAAGGTTGCCACATACTCTAAATTCTTCATCTCAACGAATAGAGGACTTAGGGTCAACCTTCTTCTACTCAATGCATCTGCTACCACATTCCCTTTGCCAGGGGTATAGGCTATCTCAAAATTGTAGGACGCCAAGAATTCCATCCATCTTTGTTGCCTCAGATTCAGATCCTTCTGAGAAAAGAGATACTTCAATGACTTGTGATCGGTGTAAAGCTCAAATCTTTCTCCCAGAAGATAATGGCGTCATGCCTTGAGTGCATATACTATTGCTGCCAACTCTAAGTCATGAGTGGGATAATTCTTCTCATGCACTTTGATTTGTCTACCGCCAAAGCATATCACTCTTCCTTCTTGCATAAGAACAGCTCCTAACCCCGTGCCACATGCATCGGTGTATACGGTAAATAACTTCCCTCCATCGGGCAAAGCTAGAACAGGTGCTGATGTAAGAGCTCTCTTGAGCTTCTGAAAAGCAAGCTCGCATTCTATGTTCCAAGCAAAAACTAAATTCTTCTTCGTCAATTTAGTGAGAGGAGCGGATATCTTTGCAAAGTCCTTGATGAACTTCCGGTAAAAACCCGCAAGACCTAGAAAACTTCTCACTTCGGTTGCATTCCTTGGAGTCTTCCAATCCTGAACTGCCACTACCTTAGCGGGATCCACCGCTAAGCCTTGCTTAGATACTATATGCCCAAGGAATCTAACTTCCCTTCTCCAAAAGTGACACTTGGAGAACTTGGCGTTCAACTGATGCGCTCTAAGCGTATCCATCACCTCCATGAGATGCCTTGCGTGCTCTTCCTCATCCTTAGAGAAGATCAGAATATCATCTACGAAGACCACGACAAACTTGTTCAAGAACTCCTTGAACACCCTACTCATCAAGTCCACGAAATATGCGGGTGCATTAGTCATGCCGAACGGCATGACAAGCCATTCGAAGAATCCATCTGGAGTTCTGAACGCAGTCTTGTCTATACTATCTTCAGCTACCCTTAGCTGATGGAACCCCGTAGCAAGATCAAGCTGAGAGAAAACAGAAGCACCGACAAGCTGGTCAAAGAGATCATCAATCCTTGGTAACGGGTGTCTGTTCTTCTTAGTCAGCTTATTCAACTCTCGATAGTCAACGCAAAGTTGGAGAGAACCATCCGCCTTGGTAGCAAATACCACAGGCGCTCCCCATTCAGATATACTTCTTCTAAGTTCTTCTCAAGCAACTCTTTCACTTGCTTACTTAGCTCCCGCCTTTCACGCGGAGCCATGTGCCGAGCGGGCAAAGAAACAGGCTTTGCATTATCCACCAGATAAATGCGGAAATCAATCTCTCGCTTAGGGGGCAACCCCCTAACTTCATCGAAAACATCCGGATACTCTCGAACCACTCTCATAGACTGAAGAGTTTCCATTGACGAGTCGAGTGATTCCAGATAGCACAACATGACGGGACCTCTCGGATCACAAGAAATCTCTAGGGTTTTTCCGAGGCGAGTCACGAGCCTCACAACCCTATGCTCACAATCAAGAATGGCTCCATATCTGGACAGCCAATCCATGCCCAATATCAATCCATATCCCCTAAAACCAAGAACATAAGCACTGCACAAGAACTCTACACTCAGTATAGAGATCCTCAAATCCCCACATATCATAGACAAATGGGCGGAACCCCCAATAGGATTTGAGACACAAACGGGATCATCTACCAAGCTAGTACTAAGGTGCAAACTATCAACAAGATCAGATGAGATAAAGCTATGCGATGCACCAGAATCAAACAAGGTACGAACTGGAAAATCAGAAATATATACAAGGCTCTCAACAGAAATACTACCTCGATCAGGAACTGGAGCGAAATTGAGAGCATGAACTTGCCCTCCTGAAGGTCCAGCACGCTGAGTCTGACCCTGGCCTTGCCCTTGCTTCCTCGGGCAATCCTTACTGAAATGTCCAGTCTCACCGCAGAAAAAGCATTCACCATTCTTCCTTTTCCTCTTCTTACAATCCTTAATAAGATGCCCAACTGAACCGCAATAATGGCACTTCCTCTTGTTGTTCTTGCCCTTGTTGTTATTGCCCTTGTTGTTGTTCCCCTTGTTGCCTTGACTCTTGTTCTTGTTCTGATTGCCTTGACTGCTCTGACCACTTGGATTATTCTGATTTCCTTTCCCCTGGGAATCAGTCTTCTTGGCTTGAGTATCATTCATCTTGGTTTCTTTCTTGACATCTCCCTGAAGTAACGCCATATCAACCAAACTCTCAAACGTGGCCCCATGGGGGATATGTGACATAGCCAATCCCTGCAACGGCTCATTCAATCCTCTAGCAAAACGAAGAGCCTTCTTCTGAGGAGTATTCACCATATCCAAGCCAAAACGAGCTAACTGATTGAACTTGTTCACATATTCTTTGACAGACATATCTCCTTGTTTCAAAGTTATGAACCTCTCCATTTGCAGATTCTCCTCAGCAGAAGATAGAAACTTAAGCATGAACCTTGCCTTGAAATCGGCCCAAGTCTCAACAGGCCTAGTACCATTGGTGACTTCCCACCAATAAGCGGCTTCATCCTTCATAAGCCAAACCGCCAACAAGAGCTTCCTCTGATCGTCTAACCCAAAGATAGCAAACAAATCCTCGGTCTCTTTCAACCAATTTCTGGCCTCTACAAAAGTCTCAGTGCCTTGAAAGTTCTTGCCACCCATTGCTTTGAAATCTTTGCAAGTCTTTGCGAAGTCCACCTGAGGATGCTGAGGGGGAGGAGGAAGAGGAACCTCAGCGACAGGAGGAGGAGGGACATTAACCACCGGAGGAGGAGGAGGAGGAACATTAACTACCGGAGGAGGAGGAACGTCTGCGGGGCCGGCTTCGGTCGCCCTAGCCTCCAAAAGTCTCCTATACCAAACAGGTACGTGTACTCCCTCCGGAATAGCAAAGTTATCGGCCATACTGAAAACGAAGAAAAAGACAGATTCAGAATGGAGAAAAACGAAGGAATTTTGCTAATGGCTTTTTGGGGAATAGCCTTTAAAATAAACTAGACTTTTCTTTGGAAAATACTTTATACTTGGTTTTGAAAATAGTTTTCCAAAAGTTTTCTAAAAGCCTTTTTGTTCCTTCTCGTACCATATGCTCTGATACCAAATGTAACACCCCGCCTCCGCCAGGGTGTCTCTTGCAAGCACTCTGACTTTGGAGGGGCGTTTGAATCAGGTAAACATGCATATTGATATATCAAGGCAGAACAAGAACATATGTATATAGGTAAACAGAGTAAATAACATAGATAAAACAACGGAAGATTTCAAAACAAGTCTGGTACAACATAGCTTTCCAAATAAACAAGTCTAGATAAAACAACATCAACTGAAAAACTGAAATAAATAAGTGCTACCCCCAATTAAGTGGTAACCATAGCTAGCTTCATGTCGAAACCGTACATGAGCTGAAATCCCACAAGCAAGCAATCCGAAATCCAAGCTAAGCTCCAGTATTCCCTCCCTGAGAACCTGGGGGGGGGGGGGGGGGGGGGAACGGAAGAAAAGAGGCGAAAGAAAGAAAATAGGTCAGTCAAAAAGACTGAGTAAGCCCTACTACAATCAATGTAAACTAATAAAGTTAACTGGCATGAGCAGCAGGGATGAACATAAGGATAACAATATACTAGCATGATGATTAACTAACAAGGTAGATAAAGGTGTCATCGCATAATCAGGATTAAGGTTTTGCACCACAGGTGTACTAGCAAACTGACATGACTTGAATAAACAAGTATTGATCCCTTGGCCCAAGCTTTGGCCCAATAACATGAAATGACCCTAATACAAGGTCCAACCAAACGGTCTAGTCGATCGGCTCCCTAAGCCTAACTCGTCACGTGTTGGTGTCAATACGGCCCAATCATAATTGTAGTCGAACTGTGCCGGGTCCACCCTTCGGGTGTATCAAGCCCTAGGGTGTCAACCCCTGGACACCATGAACATGAGTGCACAGTCCCGATCTACTGGTACCCGTGCATGTTTTCTCCGGCTACGGACTATGTGCACGACCAGAGTCCGCCCGGAACTACACCGGCGTACCCTCTGCCGTCGCTTTTGGTCACTTACCTCTAATCCAGTAATCGTGCCCCCACCCTAGCCTAGTCCCTAGGGTCATGATGATACTAACTTGGGATTACTGCTGGAGTGGGCCCCCATTGCTAGGATTTTTCTAGTGGGTTAAGTACGGTTTAACCCTCTTGCTAATTCTGGATTAACTTGGTTAAGTGTAACGATGAGTTCACGACTTAACCCCGATTAATCTACCAAGCCCAAATTGGTTAAGTATTAAGTGGACCATGACTTAACCCTAATCACGAGGCATTAATTAATTTAATGCGCCTTAACCTCTCACATTAGACCTTGTTGTGGTTACTAGTTAAGCCGGGCGGGTCCGGGTAGCTTTACACCACAACTTGGTCTAACCTCGGGTTCAAGGTACAACATGATCAACTTCTCACATTGGGTCCTATTGTTTGTAGCAACTAGTTAAGCCGGACGGTTCCGGGTAGGTTTACGCTACAAACTCAACCCAACCTCGAGTTGGCCGCACTTATCTTTTCTAAGTGTCATGTCCATCATGTTTCCAAAACATGTTACAAGTTTTCAAGCAATTGGGTAGACCTAACTTAATAGGTAAATTCCCAATGGGTAGACCTAACTTAATAGGTAAATTCCCAAGCTTATGTTTTATGTCTTTTAAGTTTACCCAACCCCAAACGCAATCCCATCGCTTACATATCGCAATAGCGCATAAAGGATAGAAAGAGGGAACTTGGCATAATCATGACATAAAGGTATTGAAGCCACAAGCTTAACATGGTGGCATATGAAATGTTCATATGTTCATACACTTGCATATTACATTTTTAGGCCTCAAAAGCATGCATAAAACCAAACTTAGCATATTGGTGATACATGGTGCTAAATGACATGTAGAGATGGCCATAAGTTCGCATTTAGCCTCACATGCAAGTTATCATAAGAGATATGATAACTTACATGTTGCTAAAATGCAACCTTTGGCATAAAGCTTAAAGCTTTATGTTCATAAACCCAAAATAAGCTTGCATAACATGATAGCATGAACAAAATGTTCAACCCAAACTTGCATAACATAACTTGGCATACTTGCATATAAACTTGCATATCACAACATGATAAACTTGCATATAAACTTGCATATCACAACATGATAAACTTGCATATAAACTTGCATATCACAACATGATAAACTTGCATATAAACTTGCATATCATACATTTAACTTTAGAGTTTAAGTATGAAAGTAGAATAGGGCTTACAATGCTTAAGAAGTCACAAAAATATGACAAAGCCCTTATGAAATCAATTAAACCCAAAATGCAAGCAAAACCCTTGAGCCAAAATGATCAAGACTCTTTCTTTATGATGCAAATATATAAACTTGAGTTGAATGCAAGCTAATGATGCTCATACAAGTTTGAAAACACTTGTATGCATGGAAAATAACTTAGGAATTTATTTAGGAATTTTATGAAGAGAGTGGAGGCCATGAGAGGATTGATTTTGCCATAGTTTAGTTGTATGAATGAATAATGATGATTTAGGGTAGGTTAGGGTCTTATTTATAGATTAGGCAAGTGTTTTAGGCCATAGGATTAAACCTAGATTCAATCCAAGCCATCAAAGCATGTCTTGGGGAAGAAGTCAAGTGTAGGAACCATCTAGGGCCTTTAGATTAAAGATGAACCATGAGAACCATTCAAATGCAAAATCTGCATTTGAGCGAATCGGCCCACGGGTTGACAGCCAAACACCCTGGATTAACCCCTAGTCGACCCAGCGAGCTCGGGTCGACCTCAAAAATCGGCCGGTTCGGTTATTCCCCTCTCCCAATTCGCTGTTTTGAACATTTTTGCATATTTATTTATTTATTTTTCAATTATATATATATATCAATATATATATATATTTCTCTGCGCAACCCATTTCACTTAATTAAGTATACTTTAATTTGGGAATTTTTCGTGAAACTTCGCGAGGCCATATCTTGGTCATACGGACTCCGATTTTCTAAAACTCGGACTCTATTTCGTGTATTTTTCCGAGACGAACGCAATGGCATAGCCCATTTCCCTTGATTCAGATTTTACAGTTTAATTCTGCCTCCATTTATGTTATAACATGTTATTCAAAAATACGGTTGTTACATTTCTCAACCAGAAATGGGTATTTTTCAACCACAATCAATCAATATCAACCACAAACAATCCCATACAATCATTCGCTATCAATCAATTTTCACACCAATCACAATCAATAAATATCGTCCATAGTTAGTGGACGAGGGGCGTATATATATATATATATTTATATATAGCAATTCACTTTTATTTCAACACATAGATAATTTTTACAACGCATATATAACTTATACATCGAACGTACAACTTATACAACGCTTATACAAGAGGTGTACGACGCTTATATAACTCATACATCGACTATATAATTTATACATCGTCGTTTTCCATATCGTTTTTAAATCAGAATTCTCACCTTGGGTTCCACTCCGTCAATCTTTACGGAACGGTTTGGATTCCATTTTTATTTAAGTCCGCTTCATCGCCATCTGTTTTATGTAGTTGATATTAGAAATCAGCTCTTCAATTCTATGCCATTTATAAATAAAAATCATATTTTTATTTCTATACAATCTATAAAAAAAAATTTATATTTTGACATCGCTATTTATTTCAAAAATAATGCTCTTTCTATATTTTTCAAAAATAATGCTCTTTCTATATTTTTCAAAAATAATGCTCTTTCTATTCTTTTCAAATATTTTATTCTTTCTATACTTTTCAAATATTTTATTCTTTCTATACTTTTCAAATATTTTATTCTTTCTATACTTTTCCAAAATCAAGTTCTAGTTTTATTTCTAAAACAAGTTCTATTTTATTTTATACACAATGCAAATCCCAGATTTAAAAAGCAATGCTATATTTTTCTATTCTTCAAAACATATTTATTTTATTTTTCATACTAATGTTACCTTTATTTTCAGAAGCAAATCTAATTTTATTTTCCATGTACAATTAAAACTGAAAATAAGCAAGGTTATATTTTATTTTCTAAACCAACGTATATATTTTTCCAAATCTAAAAATAAAAATAAAATCAATGCTAGCTCATTTTAGACTCTGAAAAATAAATTAATGTCACATTTTATATTTTTCAACTGAAATTTAAAAACCATGGTTATTTATCAAAGAAAAAGGTAGGAAAAGCTCACTGTTTTTCCCTCAGAACAGTATTCGAAAGTAGCCCCAGAACTAGGGTTGGATGTTGCTGCCGCCTGGAGCCGCGGACTGTCGATCGGAGGAAGTCGCAGGGAGCGCCTTTGCTTGCGTCACCTCCACCCCCAACCTGGACGAATTCTAACTCCCCCTCGTGCTTCAAATCGAGATCGAACAGAGCGACTTCGAGCTCCGAAATCTCCCTAAATACCTAACGAAATCTCATCACACTTGTTTGGATTCAAAGATGGTTGAGAGAGCTTCGATTTCCCCTTTGATTTCATCTGATAATTCATTTCAATTAGAGGGCGGTTTGGGGGAATTGTTTGGAACGATATCGATCGTTCAGAACGTGGAGGCGGCTAGGGTCCTGTAACGATGGGGGGGGGGGGGGGTTTATAGAAAATGTTTTTATATTATTTTATTTATTTATTTCGTTTAAATGTGATTTTTCAAACGAACACCATATCAAACCCAACAAGTGACGCCCCTAGCTAATTAGCCCCATCCCGAACACAATGGGATATGGCTCGCAAGCCAATTCGGCTGTTACGATCAGTTTTTCTTCAAATTAAAGTATAAAACATTTAATTTTCAAATTTGAACGTACATTTCAATTTGCCAGGGCCACAAACTAATTCGAAAAATTCCAGAAAAATAAATCTAGCTATGTTTTGACGATACGATCCCAACAAAACTAGTTTCGTCGAATTCTGAGACCGTTCACAAAAAGGCCCATTTTTGGTCGATCCAATTTAACTGAATTGACCAAAACACATTTTCTTTTGCCACGCTCACATATTAGATTCAAAAATTATGAAATTTGAAACCTAGCAATAACTTCTCATCCCGGATCCAACAAAAGTGGTTTCGTTGAATTCCGAGGTCGTATGCAAAATGGCCATTTTCACGGGCTATATAAATTCCATAGCGACCGTTTTGAAAATTCATTCGGCCATAACTTTTGCTTTCCGCTATGAAAATTCGATTTTTCAGATTCGTTAGAAAGGTATTCACTAACAGATTTAAACATTTTTGGTTTCACTAAAATCCGGATTGTTTTGCACCCGGTACAGTCCGACAAAGTTTGAATCCAATTTTTGAAACTGCAGCGCCATTTCGGGCCTTGTTTATAATTATAATTAATTATATTCGTTTTCAATTGTCGATTCAAACTCACTTTTCATCTCATTTATTTAAAATATTTATTTTAAATATTTAAAATCCATTATTTTAGCCAATTTAAATTTTTTAAATTGGTTCAGATTTTCTGGGTCGTTACAGGTTCATGGCTTAACCCTATCATGTGGCATTAATTCGTTAATGCACCCAACCTATCACATCAGACCTGTTGTGTAATAACCCTGAATTTTGTGGTAAATTTAAAATTTTATTTTTAACTAATTTTAATTAGTTTTTGATATTTAAAATAATTTATTTAGAACAAAAATGATTTAGAATTGATTTAAATCAAAGTTAGAATGAATAATTTAATTTTAGTTATAAAAGGAATTAGAAATAACGTGGTAGTTTGAAAAGTCAAGACTGAACTTTGACTGATCGTATAGGATGCAAAATTTAACGGATTTTAGTGAAACCAAAAATATTGGAATCTATTTAAAAATATCTTTCTAACGAATCTGAAAAATTGAAATTTCATAGCGGGAATCAAAAGTTATGCCCAAATTAAAATTTAGAAAGGTCACTATGAAATTTACAAAGGACAAAAACACTACTTTTTGCATACAAAGGAATTTTAACTCAAAACCACTTCCATTGAGTTCAGAATGATGTTTCTACATTGAAAATAGTAAACACTTATATTTTTCGAGTTTTGGAAATTATTGGTATAAAAATGTATTTTTAATATTAAATATATACGCCTTCAAAATCGCCATTTTTCAAACGACCTTTGTTTTCGACGAAACCACTTTTGTTGGATTCAGAATGTCAAAATATAGTTAAGTTTAATTTTTCATAATTTTTAGAATTAATTTGTGGTCGTGGCAAAAAGATTTCAGTTTTGTCAATTTCGGTCAATTTTAATCGACTTGAAAATAGTCATTTTTCAAATAGGCTTAGAATTCAACAAAAATAATTTTATTGGGTTCGTATCATCAAACCAAAGATAAAAATGATTTTTCGGTAATTTTTAGAATTAATATATAATTATAATTGATTTTTTAGTGTAAACGGATAATTTTTGACTTTAAAAATTCATTAAAAATTCAAACGAGCTCAGAATTGAACGAAATTATTTTTTCTAGGTCCGCAGTGTTAAATCATAGTTAAATATATTTTTTGGGAATTTTTGAAGTTAATTTGTGACCCCTGTGAATTTTCATGTATGGTTGAATTAAAAATTAATTGATTTATATTAAAAATAAATAAAGTAAACGCTGTAAATTTCGAAATTGGGCCTCGAAACATGTCCCATCGCGTTCAGAAGGTGTCAAAACCTTAAGAACGACAGTAAGCATGCCTAATTCTGAGTTCGGGCCAAAACAGGCCTTAATGGGTAATTAGTGAACATTATAATATTATAAATACTAGTTTAATCAAATCCTAAACCCTAATTACATGTCCAGCCGCCGGCCTCTTCTGTGAATGGCTGAAAACGTTCGAATTTCATGCCTCAATATTTTCCAATCCACTTTGAATTAGAACCCAACCCCATCCCCAAATCGAAGAGCATCTCTCAAGCTTCGATTCCATACGGAGATGATGGGATTTAGTGGAGTAGTTTACCCGGAAGGACACCCTAAACCCACCGCCTATTCAGCCCGCTGCACCCCACCAGGGCCCACCGTACCCTCCTCCACTTCAGGCGCATGTAGCTCCCTCCTTCCTCTCCGATTTGCCACCTTCCGATCGACTTCTAGTTGCACCAATTTCGAGATAAATTCAAACCTAATTTGGAACATAATGGGTTCTAGTAGCATAAAGTAACGGCTGAAACGTGGATGGTGAAGATGACTAAGGATGGGTTGACTTTTCCTAATTACAGTTGACTAATTAATCTAATTCAATTTTGTCAATCTAAATTAACTTGTATCTTGCTCGTACAGACTCAGATTTGAACGATTTCAGGTGCGCCACGATCATGAGACCGAGATCTTCGCGATGACGCTGACCAGACCTGAAAAGGAGACAGTTGAATTTTCAGCCAAATCGATGTGAGAATTTCTAATTTTAATTTATTTAATTAATTATTTTATCACTGTTAAATAATTGTTTGTATATTATTTAATTAGATTTGCACTGTGATGAATTGTGATTGTTGTTGTGATGAATTGGATTCTATTGTGTTAGTTAGATATGTTATTGTATTATTTTCTGATGAATCCAATAAAAATCATCATGGTTTGTAAATTGGATTAAACTAGAATTTTTAATCCAATTAAAAATATTATCTTGTTTGTGGATTGGATTAGATTAGAATCTTTAATCCAAATAAAATATCATATTTTGTCATGTTTATTTTATTGACATTAAACTGTTAAAATACCATCTTGTTTTTTCTGTTGAATTGAATTAGTTTGCCAATTCAAAAATTTTGTGTTATAATAAAATGTTGAAAATGTCTTATTAGATTTAAAATAATAGTTTTGTTACGAAAAGAATTGCATTTAAATGTAATTTACATTGTACGTTAAAAATTACATTTTTATCTATAATTTAGACACGAATTTATACTGTACGATAAAGATTACATTTTTATATGTAATCAAGACATGAATTTACATCGTATGATTAAAATTACATTTTTCTATGTAATTAAAATGGGAATTTGTACCGAATGATTAAAATTACAATTTTCTTTGTAATTAAGACGTGGATTTACACCGTATGATAAAAATTACATTTTTCTATGTAATTGTCTTTGAATTTACATCGCATAATAGAAATCACATTTTTATATGTAGTTAAAGCATGAATTTGCATTGTAGGATAAAAATTACATTTTTACATGTAATTTAGATATGAATGAGAACGGTAAAATAAAAATTACATCTTTATATGTAATTAAAGGATGAGATTTTGCAATACAAAATAAAAATTACATTTTTATTTGTAATTAAGGTATGAATTTGCAACGTAAGACAAAAGTTACAATTTTATGTGTAATTGCAGTATGAATTTACAATGTAAATTAAAAATTACATTTTTATATTAAAATTAGAATGAGAGATTTACAATGTAAATTAAAATTACATTTTTATATGAAGTTAAAAATGAGAGATTACATTGTAAATTAAAATTACATGAAGTCAATAATGAGGATTTACATTGAAATACAAAAAAAAAATTACATTTTTATAATGTAATAAAGAAGTAGGATTTACATTGAAATAAAAAATTTACATTTTTATTATTATGTAATTTAAGAATAGATTTGCATTGAAATAAAGAGACAAAGCTATAGATTACATTATTTTATACAAACAAAAAGGCAAAGTTATAAAATACATTTTTATATGTATTTTATGTACAAATAAAAGGATAAGATTATTAAACTTATTTTTATTTCCATGTTATGTGTAAATAAAATGGCAGAACTAAGGACCGTATTTTTATCTACATTTCACATGTATATAGAGGTTCATATTTTACTGTTAGATTTAAAATAATGATTTTTATCGTCATTTGAGATGCGGTAAAAAGATTGTATTAAAATTTACATTTTTGTTTTATATTTTTATATTAAACAAAAGGGTAGGTTTTAAGAAGAGATTTTCATCATCATGTAAAATTTAAGGAACGTTTATGTGAAATTAGCAAGAACATTTATGATAAAAATTTGAAGAACATTTATGTGAAATTAGTAAGAACATTTATGATAAAAATTTGAAAGAACATTTATGTCAGATTTAAAAGGGAATTCATTAAAATATTCAAATCAGGATGGAATTGCGTTAACATAAAAATGAATGTCTTTTTATTTGTGTCCCTTAACACAAATATAACTTAGAAAAATAAACAATCTTTTATTTATGTTCTCTAGTGTAATTAAAAAGTAGACTTGACATGTATCAAATTCACATTTTTTATATGTAAGTATAGAAATTGAGAATGTACCAAGTTTTATTAAGATTTGAAAGGGGTAAGTTATAGTATCTGAAATCAAGTTATTTTGGAAATATAGAATATTCCAAAATCAAGATATTTTGAAATAAAAAGAATTTTAAAATAATATTTTTAGTAACAATTATATAATTAATTAAATTTGTACTTGGACACGAGGTTAGGTCACATTTGTGGTAGAAGTCTGCCCAGACCCGACCGGCATATCTAGCAGCCACAAATGTTGGGCCTAATGTGAGAGGTCCAAGTGCACAAATACGAAACATGAGGTTAAACCCAACTTGTGGGAGAAGTCTTCCCGGAACCGACCGACGTATCCAGCATTCACAAGTTGAAGGCCTAATGTGAGAGGTCTGGCCCATATTAAAATATAAATGGATAACTTAGAAATGGACGTTATTTTCACACCGTTATGTGTTAATAATGAAATGAATATTTTCACCTCCAAGTTTGTTATAAAAGAAAGTTACATTTTTAATGTAATAAGATAAGGATTATAAACGTTTTACATTTTTCTTAATGTAAATATTAGGAAAGTTACATTTTTCTTAATGTAAATAAAAGGGAAAATAGGAAGTTACATTTTTATATGTAATTGGTGTAATATAGAAACCAACATTTTTCCAATGTAAATAAGGATGAAATAGAAATTATATTTTTATATGCAAATAAAAGAGTTTACATTTTTCAATGCAAACAAAAGAATGATTAGGAATTTACATTTCCCAATGTAAATAGAATATGAAATAAAGGTTACATTTTCAATATAATAATATATTGAAATATAAGTTTACATTTTTCAATGTAAATAAAATAGGAATAAAAATTTACATTTTTCAATGTAAATAATAAGATTAAAAAATTTACATTTCTAAGGATTGAATTTTCATTAGAAAAATAATGAAACAAAATATACATTTGGTGTAAATTGAAAAATGGAAGAGTAAAATATACACTGTTATGTTTAGGATGTGTATGTAAAGTAAAAAGAGCAATAGATCGTTATAAATTATTAACAACGATATGAAATGGTTTTCAAATTTATATATGCGAGAGTTATTTGGAAAGTCCGAGTTTACTCTCATTCCAAATAATGATACGACGTTCGAAGAATTGAAGACGATGATTGAAGACCGACAATCTTCACATCGAATGGGTAACTAGTGTTGAGGCCCTTGATTGATTTGCTCCCAAGATGGGGCTAAAATTGTAGTTATCCAGACGTAGTGCTGATTTGTACGGATTTGGCTTTCGCTCAGACCCAGAGCATAGGCTTATAAATGGAATGTGTGTCTGACATTATACTCCTTTATATTGTATTTATTGATTTTCTGTCGAATGTATGAATGTTTGGTGGTGGAGAATTTATTCTCTTGCTGAACACCCTTTCATATATTTCGGCAAAGGATTGGTAGTGTGATATGGAGTGACGATGTGGCATGCCAAGATGCATATGATCAAGGCTTTGTTGAAAAGCAGGCCTTGTGGGATGATCAAAGCATAGCCTGTTTAGGCATAGCTTTGTGTATAGCGTGACTTCGCGAGCCTCACACACCGGCGGAGTCCAAAACGGGAGAAGGGAATGCAGGGAGAGCAGCAGATTTCTTTCTAGCTAGAAGTGGTGTTTGGGATTTAACACGGCCCGACATTTTACTTATGTGGATGATGGAATGAGGCGCCTCAGATGATAGATCCTATAGGACCGGGAAACGTGTGTTCAGGAATAACTAATCTGCAACTCGTATGGTGGACCAGCCCTGCAGGATCCAAGGGTTAACTGCGGGGAATCCTGAGACATTAGCTAGAGTGTCTCGAATCAGTAAGGAGCTCCTCCCTAGCCTTGACTCATGATGGAAACTCAAACTTCCAATACGAGCCCACGAATTTGATTGCATTACTAGTATGGAAGCATAGTATTATGGTATCTATGTGTTCTAGGATTGATACATTATGATTTAAACGTTTTAAAACATATATACACTAATAATAATATCAAAATCCGTTTTTATCGTATCAAACATTTTTGACCATTATAAGGTAAAACCCTATCCTCCGGTTTGCGTTGCATTGTGTGATGGGACTTAGGTCTTATGATGGTTTCATTTTTCTAAAAAGCATTGCGTTGTTTAACGATTTCCTTTAAGTTATGCAGGGCAATCCATTGGAATAAACCCGTTCCGTGTTAGCGGCGTGGTCCTTGGATTTGTCTTATTGTTATTAGTTAAATTAGTTAAGAATTCTCACACCAGTCCCATGACTGACCCGTTGTTTGTTTCCACCTTTACAAACTCAGGTGCCCTCATTTTCCACACAGGCAGTCGAGTAGTTTGTCTGCAGGTCTTTATCTCTTGAGCAGGATTTTGGATCGAAGCTTAAAGCTGTGTCTAGAGAGTAGTTGCCTTCCGCTGCCTTAGTTATTTTATTTCCGCTGCATTGTATTGTACAATAATTTATTGTAATTAGTCTTCCGCTGTAATTTTATTCGATGCACTCTGATATTCTGTACTCTGATGTAACATTATTTCAATGTAACAAAAGTCTGCTATTTCTGTTCTGATGCTGTTGTATTTCCAAAGTTAAAGTATTCGTGTATTTCCAACTTTGGGTCAGACTTGTGTGGTTTATGGTCGATCCAAAGAGCGGGAATTTATGGGTCTTTAAATGTTGTTGTGGTCACTGGATATGCCGGGCGGTTCCGAGTATAATTACACCACAACTCAGTCTGACCTCGGGGTTTCAAGTGCGATATGACCAACTACCCACATTGGAACCTATTGCTTGCAGTAGCTAGATTTGCTGGGCGGTTCCGGGCAGAATTACACTGCAAACTCAACCCAACCTCAAGTTGGCCATTTTCAAGTTCATTCTAAGTGTCATGTCCATGTTCAATTTTCATGTCAAGTTCGTGTCAAGTTTCTAAGAGAGTTTCATGTCAAGTTCTCATATCAAGTTTTCAGGTTTCCACTTATGCCTATTATCAAGTTCATGATTCATATTCATAACCAATTCATGTTTGCCTAACCTACCCAATTTGTATCCCCCTCGCATGTAAACGTAAATCGATCTAAATTACAAGTAGATCCAGGTCCAAAATAAAAGGGAATAACATCCCAACTATGATAGTCAAAAGAACGAGCACAAGGTGATAAATCTGGCATGATATAGCTTGGGATAATTGGTTACAACATCACTGGCATATAGAGAATAACAGGCTTTCAAATCTGGCATAATAAGATGATAGTCATGATAAAAATTGACATGAAAAAATAGGCATGCAAAAGCAAGCCAAACACAAGGATAATGGATCAATGGTCTTGGTGTATAACATGGTATTCAACTCAACCGTAATGGTCAATTGGCCACAATAATCATAGTCGTAGTGAATCATAATAGATTAATCACAATAGTCATGAATTATCCAAAATAGTTCTGGGCAACTACCCTAAATAGTCATAGGCAATTAACTATAATAGTTTCAAGGTTATGGTCATAGACAATAGTCTTCTATTCATAATCATAGGCAGTAATTCATAGTCACGAGTCATAGGTGATTAGCCACAATTGTCTTGGTCATAGTCATATGCAATAGTCTAATGTTCTCAGTTATAGGCATAGGCATAGTCTTTGGCCATTAACAATAGTTTTAATGCCATAGACGTGATAATATTTGATTTACAACATGAATAGGCCCAAGTTAATTTTCATAGCAGTATTCCAAAAGTCAAGGTCCAAGAATAGGTATAAATCAATTATCATATATAGGTCCAATTCCAATTGATAACATGAATAAGTCCAAACTGTTTTCATAGCAATGTTCCCAAGTTCAAGATTCAAGAGAGGATAGGGTGAAAACTGAATTAACAAGTCTTACCATCAAGTCAAGATCTAAGAATTCATTTTACAATCTAGCGTTTGAATAATAAACTAGGTCCAACATCATGAATGGCCATGATTCCATCGATAAGAAATAACCCAAAATCATAGATTCAAGAAGAGACAAGAACAGATCCAAATAGATAATCAAGCTTAGGTCCAATTTCATTTATTCCATGTCCATATTAAATTTAACAAGTTTCAATCTCAAAGTAACTATAACTTACAGAGCGTGGATCGAGAATTAGAGTGTAGAGATTTGATTCTGGAAACGGTTATTGTAGTTGTTGAATATCTATTAGTTCAGTCTTGTTCTAGTTGAAAACCCCCAATTTGCAAGTCCTAGATGTTGTCTTGACGAAGAAGAAGTAGTCTCTTTTAATTTAAATATTATCATTTTGATTTTCACAGAGCTAGCTTTAGGACAGAATGAAATGGTGTAGAGAGAATGAGGCTAGGGCCTGTTTATATAGGTTTAGAGTCACGAATTTGGTCCAGAAATCGGTCTAGATACGCAGAAATGAACTCAACCTTGGATATGGAAATTCGGGGCAGGTCGACCCCCAGGTCGACTACCCAGTCGACCTGGTCAGGGGGAGGTCGACTACCCAGTCGACCACCCAGTCGACCTGGGTCCTGGGCGGGAATTTCCCGCCCATCCCGCTTCTGGGTTTGAATTCGAATTTCGAATTCGAATTTCGAGCTGTTTTGGTTTCTGAAAATTCCTGAAACTTTGGAGGGTCATATCTCCCTCATACGTAATCCGTTTTTCGAAACTCGGACTCGTTTCCACGCAGAATTTCGAGACGAACGTAACGGCACAACTCGTTTCCCTTGATTCTTGTTTTAAAATTTAATTCTGCCTTGATTTATGGTTATAACATGTTATTAAAATACGGGTTGTTACACAGATCATATAGATATCCTTCAACACAACATAGGTCATTGAAAGGTTCTCGGACGACTCACCAAAGCATGAAAGTCAGGATTTTTCAGAAAATGGATTCCTATTTGAAAAGTGCATAACCGCATGGGTAAGCTCACACTAACCCGTCAATTTTGGATCCAATTCGATATTTTCCTTGGGAGGTATGGGGAAGGAATTGGAATGTAATAATATCGATTCATACAGAAGAAAAGGTTCTCTATTGATTCAAACCAAATGCTGTACCTATGGGATAGAGGATGAGGAAGAAACCGAAGATTTTACATAGTACTTTTTTTTGATCGAAAAATCAATCTGATTTATTTCGTACCCCTCGCTCGATGAGAAAATGGGACAAATTTTATGGGATCACCAAACCTTATGGGACTTAAGGAATGATAGAAGGAAATAAAAAGAAAAGAGAGGGAAAGAAAATCGAAATGAAATAAAGAATAAAAAAAGAAGAAGTAGAAAATAGAAGAGCCCAGATTCCAAATGAACAAATTCAAACTCGAAAAGAATCTTTCTGATTCTCGAAGAATGGGGGGCAAAGGGATTGATCGAGAAAGATCTCTTGTTCTTATTAGATTAGAATAGAAGATTAGATTAGAATAAAAGATCGTGATTTGATCCGCATATGTTTGGTAAAAAGAATAATCTTCTTCTTTGATACTAAATCGAAAGTGTTCAATTGGAACATGAAAACGTGAATGAATTGATCTTAGTTACTCTTCGGGGCAGAGTGGAAGAAGGGAAGAGATTCACGAACGAAGAAAAGGATCAAATTACTTCAAAAGAATTGAAAGAGGAGCCAACCAGATATTTTACATAGTAATAGATTCATGAATAGTCATTAACAACATATGTGGATCAAACCCATGCCATACATATGAATATACCATACCAATTCGTTATGTATAGATGATGAGATTCCACTGATACATAGCCAATTCCAATAGACTTATTGAACGTTCCCATTGGCGTGCATCCAGCAGGAATTGAACCTTCGAATTTGCCAATTATGAGTTGGGCGCTTTAACCATTCAGCCATGGATGCTTAACAGAGCTCATTGTACATCGTGAATTACTTCGATAATTTCAATAAACGTAACTTTATTTCAATAATTTGGTATCCCTTTTTACACTTATTGCAATTCTTTCTTCACGAATACCATAATTGGAGTAATCTCTCCATTACTCAAAAGAAATGTATTTATGCTTTTTCAAAAGAAAATAAAAGATTTTTTTGGTTCTTATATAATTCTTATGTATTTGAATGCGAAATTTTATTAGTGCTTATTCATAAACAATCTTCTTATTTACGATTAACTTCTTTTAAAACTTTTATTGAGCGAATAAATTTCTATGGAAAAATAGAACATCTTCAAATTGGATATTTTTTAGTAGTATGTCGTAACTATTTCATAAAACTCTGTGGTTCTTCAAGGATCCTTTCATGCATTATGTTCGATATCAAGGAAAATCAATTCTTGCTTCAAAGGGGACTCATTTTCTGATGAAGAAATGGAAATATCACTTTGTCAATTTTGGGCAATATTATTTTAACTTTTGGTCTCAACCATATAGGATCCATATAAATCAATTATCAAACTATTCCTTCCATTTTTTGGGTTATCTTGCAAGTTTACTAAAAAATTCTTTGGCTATAAGGAATAAAATGTTAAAGAATTCATATCTAATAGATACTATTACTAATAAATTTGATACCATAATCCCAGTTATTCTTCTTATTGGATCCTTATCTAAAGGTAAAATTTGTACCGTATCGGGCCATCCCATTAGTAAGCCAATCTGGGTCGATTTCTCAGATTCTGATATTCTCAATAGATTTGGTCGAATACGTAGAAATCTTTCTCATTATTACTGTGGATCCTAAAAAAAAGGGTTTGTATCGAATAAAGTATATACTTCGACTTTCGTGTGCTAAAACTTTGGCTTGTAAACATAAAAGTACAGTACGCATTTTTTTGCGTAGATTAGGTTCGGGGTTATTAGAAGAATTCTTTATGGAAGAAGAGCAGATTCTTTCTTTGGTCTTCCCAAAACAAATTCCTTTTACTTTATATCGATCACAGGTAGAACGTACTTGCTATTTGGATATTATCCATATTAATGATTTAGTGAGTCACTCATGATTGGTCATGATACCCTTTAATTTGAACTAGGTATTCTTTTAATGAATTTTTTTTTTTTATAAAAAAAAATTCATTAATTTATGAAATGCCCATGTAGTCCCTTGAATATT